>CM062346.1:29448310-30757310 GCA_031216105.1 Dalbergia cultrata | reverse complement strand
ACTATAAGTTCTAGGTCGCATCCCCACCCACCATATGAATGAATGTTGACCATATCATGAACAATCATTAGAATGCGGTGATTGGATATGATAGGCAAAATGAAAACATTTCGAAACAACGCTCCTAAAGGCCTTTAACAATATCGTGCCTAGTGATAATAGGTTGACTTCCATTTAAACAATCGTGACTCTACTAAATGACTTTTGCTCCATATACCACAAGTTAACCTAAGTCTCTAATATTACTTTTGTCGTGGCACAACTTTAGGCTATGACCAGTGCTTAAGAAATAATTCCTTCACTAGCAAGCCTCATACATTCAAATGACTCACATATAACATCTCTTCAGAAATTGGAGTGTTTCACCTATTTAGGATCATAGGTACTTGACAGACAACAATTTATAAGCAACCATATAATAACATGCTCCCTTAATGGCAAATCTCCACATCATAAATCTCAAAGGCAGTAATAATATTCACATATCTAACTACAATAAAAGATGCTATAATGATAACTTATCAACTTTGTGATGTTGCCTATATACATATGGAGCATATTAAAAGTAAGATCAGCTTATTGACCTTCATAAACAAAATCTATATGCCTAATAAAGGGCTTGTCCCCAAAAAAACAATAATTTGGAAACTCCTGGTGGTTTGGAATAGAAAGACTTGCTACAAGATCTATGTCTGAAAACAAGGAAACAACACACAGTTCCAAGAACTCAGTGAGCAACAAGTATAATTATAATTAGACATGAGACACATAAATAAAATTCTCTGTACTAAGCATAGTAAGATTTATCAAAACATTTCGGAACAAATTAAATATTAATCTGTTAAATCTTTTCAAAATGTGAGTCAAACTCACACTTAATTGTACTTTAAAAACTCCATCCAAAATAATTCCAACTCCAACAAGAACATACAGTAATCACTAAAATAATATGTTTCACAATGCATGCTAAGTATATGTATAAATCTTATTTATGAAATTCTTTTAAGAACCAAAATCCAAATTAATTCAAAAATCCATTCCACATAATAACACATAAACCATTATTCATTTCCAAACAATCAAAATTCTTTCATCTCTATTTCTAAGAGGTATCAAAGATCAATAATCCTTCAATATGTGGCCTTGATTAACTAGACCTTAGCACGATTGTGATCTAACTTATCACTCAGTAGCATCCATCAATTAAACCCTAACAAGACCATTATTACTCCCCATGCTAAGTAGCCCCATCAACTTGTCCATAGGTTGTATAAAACTACTAGACATGTTGGCCAGCACGTTAGGCTAGCACCCACTCTAGTAGTTGGATTCTACAAGTTGTACCCACAGCTAACATATCACTATTGTTAGCATATAGTTTCTACATTAGATTCCTCCATCAAAAACCCATTTTCATTTATCCTTTGATATCCACATAAATTTCATATAACTTATTAACTCTATCCTTCTCATGAGTATTTCATGACAAAGGAAACCATTAAAACATGGTGAGTCTAATACAATTATAAAAACTCTAAACCATTTCATTATAGAATTTCATAACAAAATGTTCTCAATTTGAAGTGTTTATTGGTATATGTCTCATGTCCTTTAATTTATCTAATTAATAGCATAAAATAAATAAATTCTTTTCTTTATAAACCATACACATATTTTAGTTACTAGTTTACAAACACTTTCTAATAAACTATTTGTGCATGCAAAATGGTATATTAGTTACGAACAGAGTTATAAAATATCCATGTTCTCACAATAATGACAATAGGATATTTCACTTTATCGAGACCACAATAATTGAGGGTTCTTTCGTATTTGAATCTTCAAGAATCCCAAAAGGATAAATGAGAGAGGGTGCTAATAGGTCCTCATTAGGCCTCGCAATCAAGTCCCCAAGTGTGAGAACTCCCTTCTTATCACCATTGTCACCTCAACTCCGATAGGTCTTGAATAGGGCCTCTCGAATGTGTTTGGATGGTGGTGGAGTGCATTTGAGATGAAAAATGTGAAACCGAGTGAGGCAGATAGAGAGGGATGAGAAGATACAGACAATGAGATTGTGAGATAAAGATAGGGAAAGATAAGACAGTAAATGTTTTGGTTATTATAATTGTCATTTATTAAACAAAGAAAGTTTTGTTAATGGCACAAGTAATAAATGGCAATAATAATAACAAAGACATTTATATAACAAGTGAAATAAACTCCCCTATGCTTGGAGAATATTTTTCATACACATACAAATTTTTTTAAATCTAACACTTGTGAGTATAAGGATTTTCATTTCTAACAAAGATATATTAAATGGAAATAAATTTTTAGTTAATGGAGAACACACCTTATATAGTAATAGTATCAAAATCCAACACGTGTTGGCCTAAAAATTTTGACTATCAAAACTATCTTAAACTCTAATATCATGCCAAATTAATTCATGATTAAACCTCAATGGATGAGTTAATTCATAAATCAATTTAAATAACAAGTTCTTTTAAATTTATTTAAAGATAAACCTATTAATTGACTGTGTCATTGTGGTAGTATATGTTCGACTCAATTAAGAGTCCAAAGATATGGATACTCAATTTGCCCAAAATTATTTCACATCCATTTACATTTTTGCGATCGTAAAATCATCTTGTCTCTGTAAGGGGATATAGGGGTGAAACGGTAGCTCGGTACTGGATGGCTGAAAGGGCATCCAATAAACACAAAAACTCGAACCGCGCAATGACCCTCAAAATGATATGATCTGTGCTTCGGATCGTAATGGAACTACCATGTGGGCGTGTCAACGAACAGGACGAAAGTCGCCATCTGAATCTGAAGACGTGACGGAGAGAAAAGGTAGGGTGAGTGAGAATCTTTGCTAAAGAAACTTAGTAGGGTTTTCCTCCTATCTAGGTGACATCATCTATGTCTTCAGGAACCTCGGGTTCTTATGAAAATAGTGGCCATGTAATAGTTCAATTATGAAGTTCTAAAACATTGATTACTGAGGCCCATTCCTTTTAACACGTAGCTTATATTTACATGGATGCATCATACTTCATTATGATATGCAAAATTGAAATAACTTATTTATCATACATGGTAAATATAGACATAGTACATGGTGCATAGATCATAGAACATAGAGCATAAAACATAGAACTTGGTACATGGTACATGGTGTCTTATCTTGGTTACTTAGCTGACATTTACTTTGCACATGGGGCCACCCTAATTGTTCTCCTTTTTGAGAAACCTCTAGGTTATGAGCTCATACCTCACTAGTCATCACTAGCACATGTTCTTATCCCTTTTGATAAGTTAAGGTCCCGACTTAAAGTACGGGCTAGATGGTTAGAATCACCTCATCCCCATCCCTAATTTGATGGTTATCATTTTCTCATAGTTTATGTCACCTTAAGTCTTAGCATGTTATAACAAGATGCCACATAATTCATACATGTCACATATCTCATATAATTCTAACATAGGCATCTCTAAGGTTCTAAGAGAACAATAACATGCAATTGATAATTCTATCATCATATAGCATCACATAAGTCATGAGACAACACATTAATTCATCATTCATAGAGGGCACATAAACCATTCCCTTAAAAGTAAAAACCCCTAAATCGGGTAAACGCAAACTTCCAAATTATTTTCTTATACCTCTAAGGGATTGATTAAACTCATTACCACAATTTATTAAGTCCTAGAACCTAATTAATTATGGCTGGGCAGCAAAGGTAATAAGCATATTTTGATGAATTACGGTATTCTAGAGGTTACGTTTTAGGTCTTTTCTCATTATCGACTTTTTCTATGATGCAATAATTAATACCTAAACCAATTATGAGTCATTCTTACCCATCTAAACATGTTATAATATGATTCTACAAACTCTACCAAGGCTGGAACAGAATATACAATTTCGGTTCCTATGGAGTTCTAGAAATCACATTTTCAAACTATCATAGTTACTAAGCATGCCTAAGATGCCTAGAACAATTATCGTACAATTGGTAAGGTATTTAAACACATATAGACCACCCAAAATAGAATTTAAGGTGCTGGAATAAATAAGGCAGAACCGAAAACAAAGTCATCATATAATGCATAGAACTTTATTTCTAAAACACATAAATTGCTAGTTTTTTCTTGGAACCTTTTCAAGCTTCTAAAACTCATTTGAAAACAATTTATTTCATTAGAAATCCTCATAAAACATATAAGGGCAGTAGCTATTTCAAGACAAGCTTGAGAGGGATTTAAATCATAAAATCATGCTCAAAACATTTCTTGATATCATCTAAGCTTAAGAAAATTATAAAACATAGGTTTTGGCACTTGTGACTAGATGAAACTCACACCAAGTTCATCATCATCACATACCCGAAAATCAAAAGAGTAAAACATATTTATTTCCAAACTTTACTTGAGATACCAAGGGACAAGTCTTTGATCTCTAATATTTTAAGTGATAACAAGAATATAAACATGTTATGCACTTCATTTTATCTTTATTAAAAAGTAAAGTGAGGGCTCAAAATAAATATGAGATGCAACTCATTTTTATCTTAAGTTTAGGTGAGGACTTGATGAGTAAACATGAAATGAAAAGCTTGAAATTAAACATGACAATGCAAGTTCATTTATTTATTCTTGAGAGTTTAGTGATAGCATAAGCATAAACATGCTATGCAAGGCATAAACTTAAACATGAATGCTAGTCCATTATTATATGTCATTAGAGCTCATACAAGACTTTAAAGAGTCAATATCATATTTTCAATCCCAATCTCATCATCAAAAAGTAAGCTCTAGAGTTTTAAGTACCAATGCTTCAAAGAAATCTCATGGTTCTTTGAACATCATCGTCAAGCTCCAAGGAAATAAACTCAAGAGAACAAAACTTAAAAAGAAAAAGGAGTAAGGAACCGAATCCATAAAGAGAAGGAAAATACACCATGTTCTTTATTATGTACCCAAGACCCCTATCTAGAGCAAAACTCTAGAATGTGCCGGCCAACTTTAAGGTTAACAAGGGTAGGCCTTAGGCTTATTGAAATCCTTAGAGTTATTTTCTTAAGTTGAAAACCTTAGTGAGCTAAGTAATATAGATAGAACTTTAAAGAAATAAAAGCATAAAGATTTAGAGGTTTCATGAGAGATGAACAAATAGTCACCTCTAGAGAACACTTATCATCAAGCCATCATGTTCAAGGCCTTGAGGCCGAAATCAAAAGGAAAAAGGAAGGAAGAAACCGAAAATAAACAATATGAAAGGTTCATCCATTCATCATATTTCAACAAGATCAAAGCATCATAATCAAGGAAACATTTTTAGAAAAGCTCCCTACCTAGTATTGTGAACACCCGATTTTGTTCGGCTCATATATAAAATTTTTTTTAACTCCATTTAATGTTTTTGAAAATTTTAGTCCATTTCATTTTAAGCCCAATAATTTTCTTTTTGAACAAACAAAAACAAAAAAATTCAACACATTTCTCAGCCCATTTCACTTCATTCTGGTCCGTCAGTCTGATAGTTAGTAATTAAAAAAAAAAACAACAAAACAAAACAAAAAAGAAAAAAGAAAAGGACAAGACGGAGAGAGGTGCATCGCCCTCTTCTTTGAAAATTGTTTTTTTTTATCACTGTGTCATTTGGTGTCTTTTTCCGATATAGAAATAATAAACAAATGTGAAGCGTGCCCATTGCTTTGCTTTTTTGTTGTTATTTCCAAACGAGTTTGCTGAATGAAAGGAAGAAATTTAGAAGTAGCGGCATCAAACAAGAAAAGCAGCACAAATTGGAATACAGAGTCAAATACAGTACACAGCTCACATGCAGCTTGCAGCAAATTCAGAGGAAATCAAAAATAGCAATGGAGAATCACATGCATCTAAGATCAACTCCCGTGAAATTAGCAAAATCATATCATTTAGATCAAAAATGGCTGCAGTAAGGTTGACAAATTGATTCATGAAAGATGTATAAATAGGAATGAAATTTACAGACAAGGGGGGGAGCAAAAAAAAAAAAAAATGATTTCATCAGCACAAATACATTGAGATTTCACAAAATAAGAGAGAGATACATTGAGAGATCAAACATTGGCAGCAAATACAAGCAAAGATAAGCAAAGTGTAAACAATAGAGGAGTACAGGCAGGTAAATTTTCCACTCTTCCCCTCACCATTATCATCATCCCCTTTGATCGCTATCCTCATCTTAATATCCAGCAACCACATAATCACCAATAGAAACACAAACTCAACAACCCAAACCTTTCGATACAAATTTCAAGCCCAAATCATTTTTCCTCAGAACCAACACCTGTTAATGTACCAATGAACTAACAACAGATACAATCTCCACGAAGCCACGGCCAAAATATAAGACAAATTCAATCCAAACAATTCATCAACAGTCCATCTTAACGGCAAGGTCTTCATTCTCAAATCAAATAAAAAGGAAGAAGGAATTAAAAGCTGTGAAGGAAGCCGGCGCGCCACCGCCATCGCCAAGGTCAGCTGCATCTCGCCTCCTTCTCGCATCCTTCACTCCTTTTGCCCAGCCACTGCGCGTAGCTCTCTCCCTCCCCCTTCGTCTGCTCTTGTTCCCTCTCATACTTTTTGTTTTTGTTTCAAAAGGAACTGAAACTTCTAGTGTCTCGGGTTCTATATTTTTATATAGCTAAAATAGGAAGACAATGTCAAAGCCAATCCGTTAGCTAGTCATGTGAACTTTCCTTTTCCTTTTGTTGATTTTTTTTTCTTTTCATTTTTTATTTTATTTTTGCTTTTTAAAGTTCAATCACGTGAACTTTGCTTTTCCTTTTTGCTGATTCCTTTTCCTTTTTGCTGATTTTTTATTTATTCTAATTCATTCACGTGAACTTTCCTTTTCTTTTGCTGATTTTTTATTTTATTTTATTTTGTTCTTTTAGTTTGTGTTTTCTGGACTTTCAACATATTTAGATTCTAACTTAGTGGATTGTCTTCAGTGTGCTTCAAAGTTATTCCTATGGGTTAACATTTTTTAGTCGGGCCAACATATTGGGTTTGTTATTTTTGGGTTTCATTTTTTATGTGATTTGCTTTGTGTAGGAAAGGGAAATATCTCTAGAAAATTATTTTGTTAAAAATTTAAGATTCAATGGATTAATAATTTTCCTTTTTGACAGTAGAGTTAATTTAACCGTGACGGTTTATTAATTCTATACTCAGAATATTTTAGCTGCGATAGCTTAATATTCTAAAAATCATTTTTAAGAATAAAACCAACCAACCAACACACAATTATTTTCTAAAGAACTACATGACTTTGAGTTCCTCATTGCACCAGAGGATACATAGGAGCAGGCTATCCCTGTCAAGCCAAAATTAATTTTTCTTAATTTATTTGTTAATTTGTAAATATTTTGTGTAAATAATTTTTTTAGCTTGTGTTAAAATTGTAAATATATTTTTCAAAAACTAATTTCTCTTAATATATTTGATATATTTGTCAAAATTAATTCTTCTTAAATTATTTGTTTAAATTATAATATATTTGTGTAAATTAATTTTCTTAATTTATATGTTTCAATTGTAAATATATTTGTCTAAATTAATTCTTCTTAATCTATGTGTTTAAATTGTAAATATTTTGCTAAAGTATTTTTTTATAATTTATGTTTTTAAATTTTAATTTTGTCTTCTTTGATTGAAATTCTAAAAGGGGTTATTAATTAATTTGCACAACTCACTAAGGTACCGTTTAAATACGGGTGTACTAGGGGTGCTGTAGGATTAAGTTCTTACCCTTCCCTAGACATAACCGACTCCCGAACTCATATATGGTTTATGAAGACTATTTTCTAAAATAAAATGGGTTTTTCCATGTTTTCCCAATTCAAATAAACTTGGTGGCGACTCCTAATTTTCAAAAGAATATTTCTCGCCGTCCCGTCGTGATCCCGGTTGCGACAGATGGCGACTCCACTGGGGACCAGTAAGAGAGTCAAGCCTATTAGAGTTAGTTGTGCAAATTAAATATAGCCTTTTTATTTTTCTAGCTTTATTTTGTATAGTATTTTTATTTTATTCTCAGATATATTTGTCTGTATTTTGCTTGAACAGTGCTTCCTTTATTTTTCCTTTATAAGAGTTTAATGTCCTATATTTAGTTATAATGTTTACTTTATTTGCTAAAACCTTAGGGTAGACGACTATTGTTATCTTCATATATTTGTTGTTTGTATTTTGTTGGTACTTTTGTCATTTTATTGTGCATCATTTCCTTTATTTGTTAAAACCTTAGGGTAGATGACTGTTATTATTCTGTATATATGTGTTGTTTGTATTTGTTTGCAGGAGTATATAGTGTTAGGATTAAAAGGTTTGTATGCTCCCTGCACACACTTCACAATCACTTATTTCACACACAGTGTTCTTGGACTCTACACCCGAGCCCGTGCAAGCTAAAGATTAGGGGGTTTCTTGACATTGCCATGAGGGGCCTCATGCTCACTTGGTAGTTGTTGGGACACCACTCAGGTTGTTACTGGCTTTATGGATCAATTATATTGAGAGGGTTCATCCCTACTTATGATCGGTTCAAAGGTCGGATCCTTATCCTGTGGATAGGGGCAATCTGGGGACCATGGTCATTAGAAGTCTAGACTCACCATAATTGTTTGCACGCATAGTTGAATATAGCAGCCTCCCAAATAGGATTTTTGGCCTTAGAACTTCCCATCCATTAAGCTTTACCCTGTTAGGACAAAGGGGGCATGCTTCTTTCATCCTTTACTTTGTACTCCTTCATGTTTTACTTTTAATTACTCTCACATGAAACATTATTACATTGTAATTAGATTAATTAGTTCATCATCCCATAAATCATGACATGCATTCTCAAATGTTTAGGCATTTTGTTCATTATCACATGCATTCATTTCATCATATTTTCATTTCTCATAAGACAGATTACTTTTTGCATGAAAAATAGTATTTTTAGTTCATTTGCTCATATAGATTCTGTTTCGTCAAATTTTTAGGAAAGCATCTCGTTAAAAAAAATTCAATAAAAGCATGCATTTTCCTTTCCATTTTTAAGTTTACTCAATTATCTCATTTTTGTACATAGGTTTTGTTTGTTAATAAAGCAAAAATCATCATTAGTTCAATGCAAATGGAAGTAACACAAATGAACACTAGCAATGCACACAATTGGAAGAAGAACATCAAGGTTACAGTGACAAGTAGTGAGTTGGGGAAAGTGAAAGAGATCATTCAGTTGATGCCTAAAGAAGTTCGATCTTCTTTTAAGGATACTTATGGGCGCATATTGGATTTACTGTTCATTCCAAAGGGAAGCACCAAGCATTGAGTGCTGTTTCACAATTCTGGAACCCTTCTCTTTGTTGTTTTGAATTGCCTGATTTTGATGCAACACCAACCATAGAAGAGTACATGGTCATGATGAGGCTACCGATTCGAGAAAAATCCGGTGTGTATTTGTATCAAGGGAACTATGTTAGCAAAGAAAACATTGCTAGAATCATTGGAGTTTATCCAAATCAGATGGAAATAGAGATAAGAGGATCTACTCAAGGAATCAGGAAGAGTTTTCTGGAAGCCCATCTACAGACTTTGGCCCAACAAAGAAATTGGGTTTTCTTCAATCGAACACTGGCACTGATTATCTATGGATTGGTTTTGTTTCCATTCACACCAAATATTATTGATCAGGCTGCTATGGATGTGTTTTTCAAGTTCCAAACTCGTAACATGAATACTATCCCAGCTATGTTAGCAGATACATTCCTGTCCTTAGGAGTTTGCATTCAGAAAAGTGGTGGAAGATTGCGCTGTTGTCTACCAATGTTGTATATTTGGTTTATGACTCATGCATATGCTGATAATCGCATGGGCCTGTTTCCTGATCCATTAGGAGACTTCTGTCGTATACGGATAAATCATCAAGAGGCATCGATATGGAAAAAGGAGTTCTCACAGATCCAATCAAATGCTTTCAAATGGGTTTGTCCTTGGTACCATGGAGAGAATGTTATTTATAGTTGTGGTGACTTTCACAATGTTCCTTTGATGGGACCAAGGGGGTGCATTTCCTATATACCCGTATTGGTGCTCAGACAACTTCATTGGACTCAAACAAAGCCACAAGAAGAACAGCTTAAAGGGTCCAGCTTTCTATATTAGAAAAATAAAAACACCAAGGAGCAAGAGAAGAAGATCAGGATAGCATGGGATGGTGTCAAAGTCTTAGGGAAAAAGGAACTTGGCCAGCAACGTTTAACTTCTTCTCAAGAATACAAAGATTGGAGAAAAGCAAGAGTTGGAAAAGAAAGCATCCCGAAGGATATTCCAAGCAACTCAGTTTCTATGCAAGCTCAAGAGTCATCTCAACTGATTTCCTAGATAGAAACAATGAAGGCAAAAATGCGATTCTTGGAAGAAGAAAAGGAGGCAGCTGACCTAAAAGCTGCTATTATTCAAAATCAGTGTGATAAAATGACCAAGGAAATCAAAGCCTTAAAAGATCAGTCAACTGAAGCGGCAAAAATTGCAAAGTCTAGGAAAGGCAAGGAGAAAATTTCAACCGCTCATTTAGCAAAAATCCAAGAACTAGAAAAAGGATTCCACAAGCTTGTAAAAGAAAAAAACCAGTTGGAAAGAGAGATTACTAAGAAAAGTCGCCTGGTCAGAAGAGCAGAATTAGAAGTCAACCAACGAGATAAAGATATCTGGAGCTTAAGAATGGAGTTCAACAAGGAGAAAGATGTGAGAGAGAAGTTGGAGGAACAAGTGGAGCAACTGTCAACCATGCTAACACAAATAGAGCATGATGCTACTCAAGGATGGAAATCAGCAAATCGATATCATGATTTATTTGTGGACGCAACAGAATTTGGAAGAACATGGAGAGAAAAAGCATTAAAATGGGAAGAACAATATGCAAAATTGACTGGAGAATTGAGTCATTACATTCCAAATTTCGTTCACCGCTTCGAAAAGGCAAACGAACAAATTGGAAGAATGCCACCATTCAGTTTACCTCAAGAAGTGACAGATTTCATGGATTCATGTGAAAGTATTGCCAAAGGTCTCAGGCGAAAAAAGATGAAGCTTTTGACGTAGTTATCATTCATGAATGAGAATAAGGCTTTTGATGTAATGCATTTTGAAACAATTTGTACTTGAAACTGAGTTTGATAACAAATGAAGGCTTCAGGGTCGTGTTTTCAGTTTGTCAAGTATGATCGTGCACTTGATACTTTCTTTATAGAATCAAATATTCCTTGAGAAAGTGCTCAATCACATTGTTGCTTTGAGATCGTAAGGAAAAGAGTTGCATTTGCAAGTGTTCATTAGATAGTACCCACAGAGGAGTAAATTCTTCCTTGAGTTTGCTATTAACCGTACCTTGACTTATAGAGTGATATACTCATAAGAATGGATACGGGGTACTTACATTTGTGCAAAGGACTCTTGATGATCATTGTTCCTTTTTATCATGTTGTTTTGTAAAGAAAAGAATTAACTGTTTTGATTGTTGCTAATCTTATTGTGTGTGTGTGTGTGTACCAGTGTGTGTGAGTGTAACTCGTAATCATTGGGCGCCCAAGGAAAACTGAAATCGACCAAACTTGTGTATATAATACTAGAGCTCGGACCAAGATGGCAGGTGGTAATGGTGATTCAGGGAGGACCATCCCACCTGTAATCATTTCTGAATCTGGAAGGAACTTGAGCATAGAGGTTGATGAAGTGAAAGGGCAATTGAATGCGATGACGGATACTCAGGCAAGGATGGAAGAAATGATACGTGCCATGAAGGAAGCACTTGACTTATTGAGAGTTAATCCAAATCAAAGCACATCATTGGGTATGCCAATAACTGTACCACCAAGTACTGCAATGATAACCATACCTGTGGTATCGGATGCAGATCTTAATGTCACACAATGGATGAAAGACATAGGAGGAACATCAGGCATTTTTCATGAACAATCAGCACCAACAATGCCGTTTACTATCCCCGTCGGAGAGGGTTATCATGCCATAGAAAATGTACATGCGGAAGGACACGGGCATGCTACCCATACTTGGGAGCAGCCTCGCGTTGTTATCCAAAGACAATTTTCTTCTGCTGGGAATAATCATGCAGATTCAGAGAAGGATAAGCTAAGAGAAGAGTGGATGGAGAAAATTCATGAGCAAATCAAGGCTATCCAGAAACCTAGCACTTATGGCTATATGGAGATCGAGCAGCTTTGCCCTCCTATTGACGCAGTGGTTCCAAAAGATTTCAAAATCCCTGATTTCTCAAAGTATGATGGAATTGGCAATCCACTCTTTCATTTAAAGAGTTACTGCACCAAAATGTCAATCTAGTCCAAAGACGAAAAGTTCCTCATCAGCTTTTTTCATGAAAGTTTAACTGGACCTGCTTTGGAATGGTACATCCAATTAGACCATTTGAAGATTGCCAGTTGGAGGGAGTTAGTTGATCAATTTACGAATCAATACAAGTTTAACATGGAAATAGCACCAACTAGAGAACAGTTGGGCGCTATGCAGAAAAAGAAGGATGAGTCATTCAAGCAATATGCTCAAAGGTGGAGAGCTTTGGCCGCTCAAGTTCAACCACCACTCATTCTAACTAAAATGTGTTCATATTTCTTAGGAACTTTAGGGTCTCCTTACATTGGGGCAATGGCAGGAGCAGCTTACAAAGATTTTTCTGATTTGATAACAGCTGGAGAAAGGATTGAGAATCTGGCTAAAGTTGGCAAGCTTCCAATGAATAATGAAGACACTAGAAAAGGATTCCCACCCAAGAAAAAGGAAACAGATATAAACTATGTGCAAGGTCAACAACCTTTTACCCCAAAATATGCATCCGCTCATCCAAGACCCCAAATGTCATTCGTCTCTCCTTACCCATATCACCAAGCCACAAACACCACCCCGTACCCCCAACCGCAAGTAAATAACATCCACATACGACCATATCAACCAATTCGTCCAACATATACAACCACGCAAAGTTACCCAAACATCACACCATTACGTCCATGTACTCAAAATCAAAACTGTACCCGATTCCCAAATCTATCACCTTTTCCAAAGTTATCCATTTCAAATGCTGACCTTTATCAACGGTTGTTTGATGCTCATCTAATTTCTCCATACCCTGTGCACCCATTACAACCACCGTTTCCGACATGGTACAATCCAAATCTAACTTGCAAATATCATATGGATGTTGCGGGGCATTCAATTGAGGATTGTGAAGGCTTTAAGACAGCAGTAAGAAGACTAATAGCCTGTGGAAGATTAGATCTTCAAGAAGATCCGAAGCCAGATATTGTTAAAAATCCAATCCCAAATCATGAAGGAGGAAGTCATGTGAATGCTGTGGAAATTGAGGAACCGTGGGTCAAGAAGGTTTTGAGTCTGCATACACCGATGGAGAAAGTGTTTAGTGCTTTGAAGGAGGCTAATTATAATATCACAGCACCCACTTCTATGATGAAAGAAGAGGAGAAATATGATATGGAGTCAAGATGTGCATACCATTGTGGAAGTCTTGGACATGATATTGAGAATTGTTGGGATTTCAAAGTTCGTGTACAAGAACTAATCACTTTAGGTGTGATACAAGCAAAAAAGAAGCAGAATTCCATTGAAGAGGTGGATGTGATCGAACCCTTTGTGCTCCGAGTGCCTTCACTTAACCCAGCTCCGAAACTAGAAAAAGTGGTAATTACTGTGAAAAAACTAACACCTTTCAGTTATGAGGACACACATGCTATACCTTGGAATTATGGGACTGAGGTGGAAGTAGGAGAAACCTCAAAAGCCCAATCAAGTAAAGACGAGGCTGGTATCATGGAAATAAAGGGGATCACAAGGAGTGGAAGGATTTATGGGCCTGGAGAGCTGGCAAAAGGAAAATTTGTTGACGATAGAAATGTTGAAAAAGGTTCGGATATAGGAAGAAAAGAAGAAGATGATGATGAGGAATTCCTAAAGATCATGAAGCAAAGTGAGTACGATATTCTAGAACAATTGAAGAAGACTCCCGCTAGAATATCTCTTTTGTCATTAATCTTATCATCTGAACCTCATCAAAAGGCAGTGCTAAAAGTCTTGAAAGAGGCTTATGTCAAACCTGATACTTCATTACAGAACATGGTGAATATGGTGGATCCAGTGAAATGTGTCAACATGATCACATTCTCAGACGAAGAAATAGTGTCACAATCCAACCCACGAGCACTGTATATAACCCTCAAATGTAAAGGTTATATAGTACCCAGAGTTCTTATTGATGGAGGATCAGGATTAAATGTCTTACCAGTATCGACACTAAGCTACTTGTCAATAAGTAAGGATGATATATTGCCACAGATCATGGTAGTAAAAGCTTTTGACGGAGCTAAGAAGAGTATCCTTGGGGAAATGGAGTTGTTACTGAAGATTGGCCCAAGCAAATTCAAAGTGTTGTTCCAAGTAATGGAAATTGAGTCAGATTATAATATGCTACTCGGAAGACCATGGATATATGGTGTTGGTGTTGTCCCTTCAACATTGCATCAAATGGTTAGGTACATTGAAAATGGTTCAGATCCATGGAGACAAAGATATCATAGTGTCTAAACCAGTTACATTACCATATGTTGAAAATGTGGAACTGGTAGAGAGCAGTTTATGGCATAATCTGGAGGCAATAGGGTTGAAACAAGAACAGAACAAGCTCCCTGTGGAAAATCAAGTGGTGGCACAAATCATGGCTAAGAATGGATACCTGAAGGGTAGAGGGTTGGGACCAAGGTTACAAGGCACCTGCACACCTATATTGGTCTCAGAGAAGCGTAATCGATTTGGTTTAGGATATGAGATTCCACTGGATGACAAGATGAATGCCTTGATGCTGGAGCAGAAGAAACAAACAGGAGAAATGCAACAGATCCCCCACCTGAATGAGACATTTCTTGGTCCAACTGAAGTGATCACAGTCGGAGAAGTTTGCTCCCCTTGCTACTGCCTCACTATCAATACCCTAGATGCAGAGACAGCTGAAAGAAACAACAATGTTCATCCTGCTAGCAATGATGAAATGCTGATGAATTGGACTGCTGAACCAGTAATTGATGTTATTGCTGCAAAGTAATTTATTGGGTTGTATTAATTAAAGATTTATGTTTCGTTTATGCTATTGTGAGACATCGTTTAAATAAGCTTACATAATTTTTCAATAGTTTTTCTTTATGTTTTCCATTTTGCCTCGTTTCTTTTGCCTTTCTTCTGTTTTCTCCTTTCCATTATTTCTTTACTTTAGCACTTCCTGCTCATTAATTTGTGTTTGTCCCAATGTTGTTTATGATCCACCATTTGTTTTAGCATTCCAACCCACCATACTTACTTTCCAGGAACATGAATGACTTAGAAATTTTGCCACCAGAAAAGGGATTTGGAAGCTTATCAATTGATTCTCTTGCTGCATTTGATTGTGATAACCATGAATCCGAAGAGGATGAGGAAGCTATTGAGCGGTGGTTTTCAAGTCTACTGGAATATGCAGAAAAGGGTTTTGACCTAGACAATGAGGTCATCGAGGTGATTAACATGGGCACTGAAGAAGAAAAGGAGCTGAAAATAGTGGAAAATCCTGAACGCTCAGAAATGATCACATTGTTTAAGGAATTCCTTGATGTATTCGCATGGTCCTATCGTGATATGCCAGGATTAGACCCAGAGATTGCTTCACACAAGATCCCGTTGTATCTAGGAGCTGAGCCAAAAAAGCAGAAATTGAGGAGGATGCAGCCTGACATGTCATTGAAAATAAAAGAAGAAGTGACTAAACAGCTTGAGGCCGGATTTTTGGAGGTATCAAGACACACTGATTGGGTGGCTAATATTGTGCCTGTGCCTAAAAAGGATGGAAAGGTCAGGATGTGTGTAGATTATCGAGATTTGAACAAAGCTAGCCCGAAAGACGATTTTCCTCTCCCTCACATTGATGTCCTAGTTGATAATACAGCCAGAAATCATCGATTTTCGTTTATGGATGGATACTCCGGATATAATCAGATTCCCATGGATGTTCATGATAAAGGAAAAACTACTTTCATAACTCCGTGGGGAACATTTTGCTATACAGTCATGCCATTCAGATTGAAGAATGCCGGTGCCACCTACCAACGTGCCATGGTTGCATTGTTCCATGACATGATGCATAAGGAGATTGAGGTTTATGTGGATGATATGGTTGCCAAATCCAAAGAGGGAGAAAGTCAAATAGCAGTCTTGCGAAAGCTATTCGAAAGGCTCAGGAAATATAAGTTACGGCTTAACCCAAATAAATGCATCTTTGGAGCTTCTACAGGAAAACTGTTGGGTTTTATTGTTAGTAAAGAAGGGATAAGGGTGGATCCTGACAAGGTGAGGGCGATACAAGAGATGCCGGCCCCACAAACTGAAAAAGAAGTAAGAAGTTTTCTTAGAAGACTCAATTACATTGCTAGATTCATCACCAATTTGACTAGTACTTGTGAGCCTATATTTAGGCTGCTGCGAAAACATCAACCTGGAGAATGGAACGAAGAATGTCAGGAAGCCTTTGATAAAATAAAGGCTTATTTAATGAAACCTCCAGCATTAACTCCGCCTATGCTAGGCCGCCCTTTAATACTGTACCTAACAGTGTTGCCCACTTCACTTGGGGCAATGTTGGGACAGTATGATGAGTCTGGAAAGAAAGAACGAGCGATTTACTTTTTAAGCAAGAAGTTTAATGATTGTGAATCTCGCTATCTGGCAATTGAAAAGACTAGTTGTGCATTGGTATGGACTTCCAAGAGGCTCAGGCAATACATGTTGTACTATACCACTTGGTTGATTTCTCGAATGGATCCATTGAAATACATATTTGATAGTCCTCATGTGTCATTGAGAGTGTCAAAATGGCAAGTAATACTATCTGAGTTTGATATCAAGTATGTGACTCAAAAATCTGTTAAGGGAAGTACAATTGCTGATCATCTAGCTGAAAATCCTCTGAAGGGTGATCAACCAGTTATATCAGAATTTCCTGATGGTGAAGTGCTAGCAGTAGAAAGTGAAGAGAAAGAAGCAGAGAATGTGTGGGAGATGTACTTTGATGGAGCTGCCAATATGAATGGGTGTGGAATAGGAGCTGTAGTGGTGTCACTAGCCGGGAAACAATATCCAGTTTCCATCAAGTTAGATTTTGAATGCACTAACAACATCGCAGAATATGAAGCTTGTGCGAATGGTTTGCAAGCTGCAATTGACTTAGGGTTCAAAGAGTTAAGGGTGTTTGGAGACTCTGCGCTCATAATCTACCAAGTTAATGGAGAATGGCGTACGAAGGATCCGAAATTGGTGCCTTATCAGAAATACTTGTCTCGATTGATTGAACAATTTGACGATGTGTCGTTCTCTCACTTAACTCAAGACCACAACCAATTCGCAGATGCATTGGCAACTTTGGCTGCAATGACCAAATTGGAAGTCCACACCAATGTCCAACCCATCCATGTAGAGGTGCAAAGTGAACCGATCTACTGTGACAATGTGGAGGTTGAGCCAGATGGCCAACCATGGTTTTATGACATCAAGCACTATATTCAGAAAGGAGAATACCCTATCGGAGCAAGTGATGCACAGAGAAAAACTGTTCGTCGATTACCTATGGCCTTTTTCTTGAATGGTGAAGTACTCTACAAAAGGAATTATGATGGTACTTTGCTGTGATGTGTAGATGCTCATGAGGCCCATGTAATCATGACAGAAATCCATGAAGGAATCTGTGGAACCCATGCTAACGGGCACATGATGGCACGCAAAATCTTGAGGTGTGGATATTACTAGTCCACCATGGAGAACGACTGTATTAATTATGTTCGAAAGTGCCACAAATGTCAAATTTATGCAGACCGAATTAATGCTCCTCCATTTCCATTGCATAGCATGGTATCTCCATGGCCTTTCTCGATGTGGGGCATGGATGTCATCGGCCCAATCAATCCCAAAGCATCAAATGGTCATCGCTTCATCTTGGTGGCAATAGACTATTTCACAAAGTGGGTGGAAACCACTTCATATGCTAACATCACACAGAAAGTGTTTCTCAGATTCATCAAAAGAGACATTATCTGTAGATATGGGATTCCAGAAAGAATTATCACAGATAACGCTTCTAATCTCAATGGTGCTGAAGTTCAGAAGTTCTTTGAGACTTTCAAAATCAAGCATCACAATTCAGCTCCTTATAGGCCTCAGATGAATGGTGCGGTCGAGGCTGCAAATAAGAACATCAAGAAAATCATTGCCAAAATGGTAGTGAATTACAAAGATTGGCATGAAACGCTGCCATATGCTTTGCATGCATATCGTACCAACATACGGTCAAGTACAAGCACAACTCCCTTCTCATTAGTATATGGAATGGAAGCTGTATCTCCTATAGAAGTGGAAATCCCATCATTGAGGGTTTTAATGGAGGCTGAGTTGGAAGAATTTGAATGGGTAAAGGCTCGATATGAACAACTAAATATGATAGAAGAGAAAAGGCTAGCAGCTATTTGTCATGGCCAGTTGTACCAAAGCAGAATGGCTAAGGCTTTTAACAAGAGAGTCCGCCCTAGAGATTTTCATCCAGGGGATTTGGTTCTGAAGAAAATTCTCCCCAATCAAGAGGACGCACGAGGCAAATGGGCTCCAAGTTATGAAGGCCCTTACATTGTCAAGCAAGCATTCTCGGGTGGAGCATTGATTTTGCAAAACATGGACGGACAAGAATTGCCCAAACCAATTAACACTGATGCAGTCAAAAGATTTTATGCTTGAAAAGATGTTGAAAAAGCCAATTAGGTTGAAAACTCGAAAGAGCGACCTAAGCAAAAGTTAGGGTAAAAACAAAAAAAAAAAAGCTCGTTAGGTTGAAAACTCGAAAGAGCGGCCTAAGAAAAAGTTAGAGCAAAAATATAAGCATAAGATCAAGCAACCTACACTAGGGCAATTTTTTGGTTTTAAACTTGAACCAAGCAGACCAAGGCTGAAACTGGGGCAATCTTTGAAGAGAAAAAGGTTAGAAAACATCGGAAGTCATGGTTATAGTGTTCAACTTGTTGCAAGAGATTGATTGATTGAGTAACAAAGACCTTAAACTGGGGCAAAATTTCATGTCATTCATAATTCTGTCTTTCGTTTCTGTATTGTAGCCCCCTTTCAAACCTGTTGTCATTTGATACACCAAGCAATAAAATCACCCATTCAGTTAATTTTTACTTCATTGTTGAATGCATGTTATTTATGATGTCTCGAGTAAGCATAAATTTAAGTTCAAATTGTACAATCTAACAATGTTTATAGCAATACATCAATGACTAGCATCACACCAGGGGAATTCAGAAGCTTCGGCTAAGCTTGTCAGAAAAGTAATTGTCAAACAAAAAAAGAAGAAGAAGAAAGTTAGGGAACGAAGGGATTAAGGGTTATGGAAACGAAAGAAAGGTTTTGTATGTGCTAGAAGGTCCAGAGTATGAATTATGAGTTTGATCGATTAATGTTTTCCTTGAAGGCTACTCAATCCAAGTTTAAGTCATTTTTATTTCAATGTCATTTGTGTCCTATTGCCATTGTCAATTTACTTTTATGTCGGCCTCAGATTGCCACTTTACTCCCAGTCGGCCTCAGATTGTCACTTTACTCCCAGTCGGCCTCAGGTTGCCAATTTACTTTTCTGTCAGCCTCAGATTGCCAATTTACTTCCTATCGGCCTCAGATCGCCAGTTTTACTTTCTTGTCGGCCTCAGATTGCCAATTTTACTTTCCTGTCGGCCTCAGATTGCAAAATTTATGTTTCCAGTTGGTCTCAGATCGCCAGTTTTACTCTCCTGTTGGCCTCAGATTGCCAATTTACTTTTCATGTCGGCCTCAAATTGCCAATTTTACTTTCCTGTCGGCCTCAGATTGCCAGTTTTACTTTCTTGTCGGCCTCAGATCGCCAATTTACTTTTCATGTCGACCTCAGATTGCCAACTTTACTTTCCTGTCGGCTTCAGATTGCCAGTTTTACTTTCCTGTCGGCCTCAGATCGCCAGTTTTACTTTTCATGTCGGCCTCAGATTGCCAATTTTACTTTTCTGTCGGTCTCAGATTGCCAATTCATTTTCCTGTCGACCTCAGATTGCTAATTTTATTTTTCGGTCAGTCTCAGATTACCATTTTACTTTTCCCATCATCTTCAGATTGTTTACATGTACAGTTTATCTTGAAGAGTCATTTTTTTTAGTCTTTCATTTCTTGTAACTTGTGAATTCATGTCAAATTGGATAACCATTGTTCTTTGAGTAATTCATGCATATTTGATTTCTAAACTGCATCATTACATGTGACTTTTCTTGAAAGTTTAGGTCGTTTTGCTATTCGGATTTAGATTTCATTGCATTGCATACATTGCCAAACAAAATCAATGTTCATTTCTTTACTCATTCCTTATGAAGACAATACTTAAATTCAGATTTTTGTATTTTCTTATAAGAAATGAGCAAAGAGGGGCAACTGTGAACACCCGATTTTGTTCGGCTCATATAGAAAATTTTTTTTAACTCCATTTAATGTATTTGAAAATTTTAGTCCATTTCATTTTAAGCCCAATAATTTTCTTTTTGAACAAACAAAAACAAAAAAATTCAACACATTTCTCAACCCATTTCACTTCATTCTGGTCCGTCAATCTGATAGTTAGTAATTCAAAAAATAAAAAATAATTAAAAAAAAAAAAAAAAAGAAAAGGACAAGACGGAGAGAGGTGCATCGCCCTCTTCTTTGAAAATTGTTTTTTTTATCACTGTGTCATTTGGTGTCTTCTTCCGATATAGAAATAATAAACAAATGTGAAGTGTGCCCGTTGCTTTGCTTTTTTGTTGTTATTTCCAAACGAGTTTGCTGAATGAAAGGAAGAAATTCAGAAGTAGCGGCATCAAATAAGAAAAGCAGCACAAATTGGAATACAGAGTCAAATACAGTACACAGCTCACATGCAGCTTGCAGCAAATTCAGAGGAAATCAAAAATAGCAATGGAGAATCACATGCATCTAAGATCAACTCCCGTGAAATTAGCAAAATCATATCATTTAGATCAAAAATGGCTGCAGTAAGGTTGACAAATTGATTCATGAAAGATGTATAAATGGGAATGAAATTTACAGACAAGGGGGGGAGCAAAAAAAAAAATGATTTCATCAGCACAAATACATTGAGATTTCACAAAATAAGAGAGAGATACATTGAGAGATCAAACATTGGCAGCAAATACAAGCAGCATAAGCAGGCAGAAACAATAGAGGAGTACAGGCAGGTAAATTTTCCACTCTTCCCCTCACCATTATCATCATCCCCTTTGATTGCTATCCTCATCTTAATATCCAGCAACCACATAATCACCAATAGAAACACAAACTCAACAACCCAAACCTTTCGATACAAATTTCAAGCCCAAATCATTTTTCCTGTAACCAACACCCTGTTAACAGCCAATGAACTAACAACAGATACAATCTCCACGAAGCCACGGCCAAAATATAAGACAAATTCAATCCAAACAATTCATCAACAGTCCATCTTAACGGCAAGGTCTTCATTCTCAAATCAAATAAAAAGGAAGAAGGAATTAAAAGCTGTGAAGGAAGCCGGCGGCGTCACTGCCACTGCCAAGGTCGCTGGCATCTCAGTTCCCTTCTGCATCCTTCACTCCTTTTGCCCAGCCACTGCGCGTAGCTCTCTCCCTCCCCCTTCGTCTGCTCTTGTTCCCTCTCATACTTTTTGTTTTTGTTTCAAAAGGAACTGAAACTTCTAGTGTCTCGGGTTCTATATTTTTATATAGCTAAAATAGGAAGACAATGTCAAAGCCAATCCATTAGCTAGTCATGTGAACTTTCCTTTTCCTTTTGTTGATTTTTTTTCTTTTCATTTTTTATTTTATTTTTGCTTTTTAAAGTTCAATCACGTAAACTTTGCTTTTCCTTTTTGCTGATTCCTTTTCCTTTTTGCTGATTTTTTATTTATTCTAATTCATTCACGTGAACTTTCCTTTTCTTTTGCTGATTTTTTATTTTATTTTATTTTGTTCTTTTAGTTTGTGTTTTCTGGACTTTCAATATATTTAGATTCTAACTTAGTGGATTGTCTTCAGTGTGCTTCAAAGTTATTCCTATGGGTTAACATTTTTTAGTCGGGCCAACATATTGGGTTTGTTATTTTTGGGTTTCATTTTTTATGTGCTTTGCTTTGTGTAAGAAAGGGAAATATCTCTAGAAAATTATTTTGTTAAAAATTTAAGATTCAATGGATTAATAATTTTCCTTTTTGACAATAGAGTTAATTTAACCGTGACGGTTTATTAATTCTATACTCAGAATATTTTAGCTGCGATAGCTTAATATTCTAAAAATCATTTTTAAGAATAAAACCAACCAACCAACACATAATTATTTTCTAAAGAACTACGTGACTTTGAGTTCCTCATTGCACCAGAGGATACGTAGGAGCAGGCTATCCCTGTCAAGCCAAAATTAATTTTTCTTAATTTATTTGTTAATTTGTAAATATTTTGTGTAAATAATTTTTTTAGCTTGTGTTAAAATTGTAAATATATTTTTCAAAAACTAATTTCTCTTAATATATTTGATATATTTGTCAAAATTAATTCTTCTTAAATTATTTGTTTAAATTATAATATATTTGTGTAAATTAATTTTCTTAATTTATATGTTTCAATTGTAAATATATTTGTCTAAATTAATTCTTCTTAATCTATGTGTTTAAATTGTAAATATTTTGCTAAAGTATTTTTTTATAATTTATGTTTTTAAATTTTAATTTTTGTCTTCTTTGATTGAAATTCTAAAAGGGGTTGTTAATTAATTTGCACAACTCACTAAGGTACCGTTTAAATACGGGTGTACTAGGGGTGCTGTAGGATTAAGTTCTTACCCTTCCCTAGACATAACCGACTCCCGAACTCATATATGGTTTATGAAGACTATTTTCTAAAATAAAATGGGTTTTTCCATGTTTTCCCAATTCAAATAAACTTGGTGGCGACTCCTAATTTTCAAAAGAATATTTCTCGCCATCCCGTCGTGATCCCGGTTGCGACAAGTATGTGTGTTCTTGAAGACAATGGTTTCATCTTTGAGGTGAAAACAAGAAGAAATCTTCTTGTATCTTGGAGTATGGCTTCGGCCTTGAAGAGAAATGAAGAAAGAAGATGTGTTGGCTTGTGTTTGAGCTTGGTAATATGTTTAGATGAGAACTAGATGAAGATTGAGAGGTGGAGGGGTGGTGGTTTCTCTTAGAACAAGGAGGAGAAAAGAAAACTTTTGAGAGAGCTAGCACTTTTTCTTAGAAAATCAAACTTGGCAAATGATTCAAAGTAAAGCAAGGTTCACCAAGACAAGGTATTTATAGAATTTTGAATCATGAGGAAGTGAATGGAGAGGGGTAACCGTGTGGCCTCTCAAGGCTTGGGGAAGAGAAAATATTTCTTACAAGTTGTCATTCAAAGCATGGTTGAAGGTAAGATAGGTATGGGCTTAAGCATGGCTCCAAGTGAGGTGACTTCTTGTTGATTTGAATTGAAATAAATCTTCTAGAAGGGAGAGGGAGGGCTGATGGTTTTGGGACAGCCAAAGGGGAGGAAATATCTCATTCATTTAGTCATATCAAACATGGTTGGAAGTATGATCAAGCATAGTGCAAGGTAAGGTGTTAAGCATGGTCTAAGACATGGTTCTTTGAGTGTTTGAATTTCAAACATGTGGAGAATGTGGGGGAGAGGTTTCAGCCAGCCTTGACAGCCCATGGGGAGAGAAGATTGTTTCATCTAAATGTGTGTTAATGATGTGTTTAGGAGCAAACAAGATTAGGGCACTAATTAAGGTTTTATAACCAAGCGTTTAGGTAAACTAATTAGGCAATTAGGGCCATGAACAACATAATTTGGAAGTAATTTTTGTTAAATTAGTGGAGTCAAACTCCATTAACTAGAGATTAGAGAACAACACATTTCCTTGAATTAGGGAGATTGAATAGTAAAAACACTATTCTTAGATGCTTTCTTGAAGAAATAAAACTAGAATTGGGCTTTACGTTTCCTTAAGCAATTTTAGGTCCTAATCAACCTCAAATAATTATTTTAGCTCTAGATTAATTATGGAAATTAATTAATTTTTTATTAGAGCCGAATATTGCTTTTGTTTTGTTTTAAAATTGCCATTAAGCCCTAATGCACTTAAGTAGGGGCGAAATCGTAATTTTTTGCAAAAACTGCCCGGGACCACCGGGACTTAAGCAAACATAAATCATGCCTTAAAAACATTGTTTTAGACCTCCAAGACAAGTATGGGTCAAAACAAAACTCAAAACTGCCTTAAATTACTGTAAGGGTATTTTGGTCATTTATGCACAGAAACCTCATAAATGAGATTCTTCTGCTCTATTAATTATTCATATACATGAAATCCTCTTATCACATAATCATAGCTCTTATGAGGATGGCCGAGGCTGGCCGTCCTCGTGTTCTAGGTAAAAATGACCTTAGGGGCATTTCGGTTATTTATATGTTTAGAGAAAAAATTGGGGCGTTACACACTGCATCAATTTGTCCTAATGGACTTGTATTTGGAAATGTAGGGAGTACTATTAAGTACATTATTGAAAATAGTTTTTTGGCATGATAAATTCACATTACAAGTCCTATTATTTTATAAATATTATATATAATAATAATAATAAAAAAAAATCATTATTATTGTTATTGTTATTGTTGTTGTTATGGCTCACATCAAACTTGAGGAATACATATTCAAGACGTAAGATTTGGTACTCCGAATCTTTTTATGTTTGATGAAACTTGGGATCTTGAGGTATAAGGTTTAGTCTAAGATAGTTTTAGTGACATTTTGATATGTTTGTTGATAATGTATAACGTCTTGAGATAAAGGCAAAGACACATGACTAGTTTTTAATCACCATGCTCTGGTCGCATTCAGATATTCACACGTTTGTACTTGGTTAGGAAGATTTTGGTTTAATACATAAGTTTATCAAGTACTATCACCAATTATTTTTGCAAGTGATATATAGTCAGAAAACATATGACCTTTATAGATTACTGATTTCATATATGGGTTGTCTTGTTTTTTTATTTGTGCTACATGTTTTTTTTGTAGATAAACAAGCCATATCTTCCTCTAGAATTTGGGGACTATTCCTTCAAGACTTGTGTTACTGCCATTGCATTATTCATGGTATCATATAAGGAGTTATCAACTTTAGTAACTTGGATGCCGCTCATATACCTTCACTTTATTTTCACCTTGTCAATAAACAAACTTTGTGTGCTTAGTTTTATTATGAATTTTTTGCATATTTTCATTTTAGTTTTATTGTAGTGATATGAAAATTACAAACTTTATGATAAAATGTCTAATATCTTATTTTACGTATGTTTTTGGGATTGATTATTGTCATTCTTATATATCTATTGTTATTCCCATTACATTAAATTTTTACTTGATTTCACCAAAATTACCCTTCTTCTTTCTTATAAATAATTACTATAAATTATTTATTCATCATCATACTATTATCAAAAGTTATTATTATTAATTTGAATAAAAATAATTTAATTATTTTAAAATATGTAATAGGTATCTAATTTTAAATTTTTACATAGTCACTATATCTTATAGGTATTTAAACTCAGCATATTTAATATAACCACATTTTATATATTGAATTATTTTGCTTAAAATTTTATTAAAATAATGGATATATAGAAAATTTAATAGTGAATATTTTAGGGAAAAAATAATAACAAGCAAAAATTAATAACAATAAAGCTAAGGTAAATTACTAAGTCATAATATACAACACACATACTAGTATTTTAACATCTAATGTTATATAACTTTCAAAAGTACTAACATTAGGATTTATGATTAATCACTAATTTTTTTACTATAGTTGTTAGTTTGGCATCACTATTATTAAAAATTGAAATAATTTAATGTATTGAATTAGTTATATTTTTAATTAGTGAATTTTAAATAAAATAAAAAATATATTTAGTAAAAAAAATTAGGCAATATTAATGAACTATGATATTATTTGTTTACTTAATGTTTTTTAATTATATAAACTCTAAAGGTTACAAAATAAGGTAGTTGAATACCACAATTTATTAGTAAATCTTTGTTGCTATTTATTTTTTTTCAAAAATACTCAATATTATATTATTTAGATCATTATTGAATAAAATATAAAAATAATATTTACATTTAAATAATAATATCAAATAAATTAATTTTAAATACTTGTAATAATTTCTGACTATCTAAAAATAGAAAATGATATAATATTACATTTATAAATAATTAAATTAATAATAGTAACTTTGACAATATTATGATAACTAATAAATAGTTTATGTTAACTATTCATATGATTTAAAAATAGAAGGCTACTGTGGTGAAACAAAATAAAAGTTCAATATAGTTGGAGTGCTAATAAATATAGAAGAGTATCAATAGACACCCATAGGATTTCCTGTTGTGAGAGTTTGTGAAAAAAATTGTGTCCTATGTTCAATTTAAAACATTTTATTTTTTATTTAAATATTTTTCTTTGTTCGCATCCTTTTGTTTAATCATTAATTTTTTATTTCTTCATGTTGACACAAATATTTAATTTGATCTTGAGAATGAAAATTAGATCTTTCATGATTTTCCAATATTTGTTAAATTTGCACATGAATTTTCATCCATTCTCTTGAATTTTAAATGTTGACTACAAAACATTTCAAGTATATATATCTCAATTTGGAAGAGTGAAACTTATGATAGGGAGTTAGATAAGAGAAAGGAGTTCTCTATAACAAAGAGTGATTTTGGTTATTAGGTTTAAAGTGAACCTGCCTTGATTAATTTCTTATTGTTTGATATTTAAAACAAAAGGCATGGATATGAAGTTTTATTGTGCGTGTCATCAGTGTTGAGCAAGTGTCAAGGCATGGATAGGAAGTTTAAGAAACAAACTTTTGACAAGACTGGAAAGAGGACAATTTTTCCATGTGTATAATAAGATAAGATAAATGGATAGAGAGGTCATGCATTACTTCACACATTATTATTAATGAAACAAAAAACTATCCTATACTTATTTACAGTTGTGGATAACATCGGAATATGCCCTAGTTAGACACTCTGAAACTTTATGCATTAACAAGGATTAACTAGTGTCTATAAACTCCAAAACCCTTCAGAAAGTATGAGCTTAAATGTTTTGATTGATAACAAAGCTAGTTTAAAGAAAATACTTTGAAGAATGACTAACGGCTACCTTGAGTTTCTTGATAAAGCATAAGAGGTTAATCCGGTTTCTATCTCATGGACTTAAAGCAAGATTAATATTTCACTTTGCATGTGTAAACATGTTTTATCTCATGGAAAGAGATTAAGCTAAATAGAAAGTGAATATTATGTCAAGCAAAGAACGTGTATACGATTAAAGCATAATACAGACTTAAAACAAGAATAAGTTTCACTTTGCATGCGCAAACATGATTTATTTCATGGGAAAAGATTAAGTTGAAAAGAAAGTGAATGTCATTTCAAGAAAAGAACGTATTCATGTTTACGGACAAAAAGCAAAGAAGTAGACTTGAATATGGAATAATTTCACTACACAGGATAAATCATGTTTATCTCAAGAAAGGAGATCAAGCTTAAAAAGGTGAATATTATCTCATGGAAAGAAAGTATAAATGCCTGAAGATTGAAGCAGTTCAAGCCAAAGATCAAGAAGCCAAGGAGAGGATCTTCAGAAAGTAATACAAGACATCAGAAAGTACACCCAAGATGAAGAAATTAATTCATGTCCAAGAGCAACATGTTACTCAGTCATCAATCAATACAATCACAAAGAAATCATCATCAAACAACCAAGATTGAAGACTGGAAGATTGAAGAAAAATTAAAGAGGTTGATTATGCTATTTGAAAGCTCACTTTACAGTGGAGCACAAAGCGCTGAGGAAAATGGAGGGAAAATTCAAATCTCAAATTAGACCTAGTATTATAACTGATAGGTCATCTCTCCTACCTAATTGATTCATGATCATATCTTCTAGAATGAGGTGTTCAAAAACCATGGTCAGAAAGTAAAAGGAAAAATGAGGACATCGGAAACCTCTATAATACAACAACTTTTGCAACCGATGTGACAAGCCTGTTAACCTACCACTCTAAAGTAACATTCCAAGACACAACTGATGATCTACATGTGTCACTTGGAGATTTTATCAAAGGCAAAGATCATGAAGATGCACCTGTATAAATAGAGATGTCATACATAAATACAGATAGGAGAATTGAAGATATAATAGCATAAATGCTGGAAAAATCTCTCCACACTTCCTATGTTGTTCATCATATTATGTAATCAATCATCTTGAAGTGTAATAATCTTCTTTCCTTATTCTATAATGATTTGTATGCTCTTCTCATGAAGAAATATGAGAAAGGAGTTGCCCATGTTTCCCAAGTTTGTATTAGTAAATATTCTTAAGGAAACATAGGTGTAGGTTAGTTTGAGTGGCAACCCAAACACTTAACCTTTGTAACCTTGATCTAGTAGTGATCAATGTTAGACATAGCTTGGAGAGGCTAAGGTAAAACTACTTGCAATGGGATAGCAAAGGTATTTGCTTATCACAGTTCAGCTTGAAGAGGTTGGTTCAGAACTACTCAGTTCAGCTTAGAGAGGCTGCTGCAAAACTACTCAATTAAGTCGCAGTTGGGGTTTGCCACTCTACAAGTTAGAGCTTGGGAAGGCTATTGTAAAGACTATCCGTTTACTGTCTCAGGTTGAGAAAGTTGTCGTTTAATGAAATCTCAACATGTGTTGAGTACTGGATGTAGATAGCTTAGCCTAACCAGTATAAAAATACTTGTGTTCATCTTTCTCTTCCCTAACCTTTTATTTTCTTGTTATGCATCTCAAGTTAATTATTAATCAAGTATTTTTAAAATGTTTAACAATTATTAAGATTTAGAAACCTTCTTTCTGAAACATCTAACCACTATTTCGTTGCACTTCAAGCTTCATGCTTGATAGTATGTTTTATGTCAAATGTTTCAGATTTAAAAAGAAGACTTCAGAAAGCATGATTCAACCCCTATCCTCGTGCACTCTTTTACCAACAAGTGGTATCAGAGCCAAGCTTCTAGGAGTTGAGGAGTTTAATGATTGCAGAGGTCAAACATCAAAGGACAAAATGAAAGTCAAAAAGGCATCTTCTAAAATTGCATAACATGAGGAATAGCTTACAAAAGCACACAAAGGTTTGAATACTCAAACTCACATCCTTATCTTCATCAATGTCATATGATGGGCTGCCACAAAAAAAAAAAAGCTTACTTTCTCTTCAAAGCCTCTCTAGAAGAATAAGCCTAAGTTTGAATAGAGAAACTTAAAAGGAAAAGGTAAATTATGTTTTCAAACTTTAAGCGCCTAGAAGCTAAAGTCTCATAATTAAATTAGATAGATCTCAGAAAGTCATTTATGAATTTGAGAATATTTTTTTGTAGCTTCTGAACATCTAAATTGGTCAAATGTCAAAAAACTCATTATCCTCAAACTTGTGTTTAGAGAATAAAGAGCATTGCTTTAGAAAATAAATCTGAGAAATGAAGAAAAAATAGGAAGTAACAAGAAAATACAGTCTCATCAAATATCATTTTCTCAACTACTTTCATTATCAGAAGGGATATCCATATGCTAAATGTCTCTTAAAAGAGAAATCCATTTAAAGAGTTTGGGAATATCCCTCCTAAACAACTAACCAAGATGGACTCAAGAAAATTGAGGACCAAGATAAATTTTCTTTCAGGTGCTATATTAGACTTTTCTCACAACTCAAGGAAGAAAATTAGAAGCATGATTCTCTAGATTCCCAAATGATCTAAATTTACTGATAAAAAAGTATTCAAGAACTACTTCGCTAACTGTCTTGGGAAAAAGAGTCTCAAAAAGATTCTTGATTAGCAAAAAGAATGGAAGGTCCATCCTCAGAAAGTAAACTCTAGAAATTAGACACTTCAGAAAGCATGCTAAGGAACTTCAACGAAGATCAGAAAATATTTCTGAGCAATAAATTAAAGCAATATGAAAATTCTGGAAATATATACTTCCATCTTCACCTGTGAGGCTAATTTGTGAAAAAGGCTCTGAACAATCAAGATTAGGTGGAAACTTCACTACAAAAGCTTATCCTAACTGGAAAATGCAAAGCTTGAATACTTGAAAACTTAATGAAGTTATTGGAAACCAAGGAACTCCAAAGTGCTTCATCTCTTAAAAGATTTAAGGATTTCTGACTATGCAAAAAAAAAAAACGAGGAGAAAATGAAAAATTAGAGCAATCAAGCATGCCCAGATACTGCGGATAAGGAACCAGACAAAACATCAGGCAGTAAGGTATTCCTAAGAACTCTATAATAATAGTGATAATTGATTCTGATTAGAAGAGTCTTGTTCATCACTACAGATCCATATTTCTCTATTGATTATCCCTGTGATAGGTCGGTCTTCTTTTGATTTAACACTGAATGAATTTAGAAGAGCTTTTTCAAAAATTTGCACAAGCATTCATATACAAATGGTTCTGGGCACTCTCCTTTCCATGGAAGATCTGAAGATCTCACAGTTACATTAACTTGAATGGCAAAGCTTTTCTCGTGGTTCTCAAATAGCTTATGTCAAAATCTCAAAGGGAATATAAGACTCAAAAGTTTGGAAAGAAAGTTGACATCATAAGCTACATAAAAGCAACCACTTAGGTGTGAACATCACAGAACTCCAAGGAAATGGAAAGGGCTAAAAGGAGGTTAGAAATTAAACCCTTCAAAAAGTGAGTCTAAAAGATCGGCAATAATTTTTTGTAAGGAAAGTCTAAAGAGCAAGAAAACTTCCTTCAAATATTTTTTTCTCTCTCTTCCACGTCGCTTCAACTTCAGACCATCACGTTCTAACACTTGTTAATTAACCTCTCTTTACACGTTCCTTTTCTCCTTTCTGCCTTCCTCTATACGCTTCCTAACTCAATTTGAATTTCTGCCCCCTAAAACTTCCTTGCTGAAATCAAACTCACTCAATTTCTCTAAGTTCTATCCTCCATTTCTCAAAGCTTCAATCTTTTTCTCCCTTTCAAGTATCTTCTTTGCAATGCTAAGAATGGTAGAAGGAAAAGCTCTACCTCATGACATAGGAGATCCTCACATGTTTGATGAACCCATTCGCTAGCAACACTATGCTGAGAACTTTGCTCAACGTCTAGTATCTCCAGGAAAAACTCTTCCAAAAGAGGTGATGATACAAGTCTTTAGCCTATGGGAAATTATTTCCTTTTAGGGATGAGAAGGATTTGTAAACCTTGCTAACAGGGTTTTTATGGGGATGGTGACTGCCTTCTATTCTTGGCTAGCACCAATGTCTGATTCCGTGCTGATTTCTTACATAAGAAATATGAACTTGGAACTTAACCTAACTAACCTTTCAAATATTGCATAAGCTCCTAATGAGGGACTTAGATGTTCATCGGAGAAGAATTGGTTTATTACTCTTGGGGTTCCTATAGAAGAGTGTCAAGATGTCTCATAGACTCTCCCAAACATCATCCCAACGCCATAACTTCTTTCATGCTAAACTCAAAAGCTAGCCAAACTCTTACCCTGATTCAGTCAACTCTTTTACCTAGACGAGAATTTACTCATCAACTGGTAGGAATGGATTGCATGGTCCTATATTGTCTTCTAGCAAAAAGGAAAGTAAATTTACCTAGACTTATCTTTGATTACATGCTTCAAACCATTTCTCCTGAAACAGGGAAAAACACCTTTGTTCCCTATGGCATGCTTTTTGCAAAAATCTTCCAATATTTGAGCTACCCTCTGTCAGCTGAGTGGTATGTGTACATAGAAAACTCCATGTATACCCTTAACTCTTTTCGAACTATAAGAAGACCAATTGGTGCTGCTTCAACGAGAACCTCAGGCAAAAATCTAAAGATAAAAGAAGTCGCAATGAAAAAGGCAGTTGAATTTGATGAAGGAAAATAAAGAAAAAGAAGAATCATTATACTGGAAGACATTTCTGATGAAAGCAAAAATCCAAAAGTGATAATCAGATATGGGGATTCACCAAGAAAAATGAGCATGATTTCTAAATCAGAAGAAGAAACAAGTTCAGACTCCTTCACCTCTGAATTTGCGTCTAAATCTCTTCTAAGAGATATTTCAAAAATAAGCAAACCCGAACCAAGCTCATAGCCAACAAGTTACCAAACTCCAACCATAACTACCTCTAATCCTACTATCACTCCAGAGGCTGATCTTGCACAAAATCAACATTAGCCAACTACATAGCAAAGGGAAATCCTCGAACGCTTAGAGAGTTGGAAGCTTTGTCTAAAAGACATGAAGTTCTTCTTATGGAGATTCTCCAAGAAGTAAAATGTCAAGGCTAATGATGTCACTTTAGTTTCTCCTCTATACGGTTCCTTTTGATGATGACAAAAGGGGGAGAAGAGGAAAATTGAAGAAAATCTTAGCTTAATTTCAGGGGGAGTCATGTTGAGGGGGAGCCCAAAACATCTTCTTTTTTTTTTGCATACTGCATAATTTCATTTTTTTTTTCTTTCTTTAACATGGTTACAATATTTTGAACATTATTTTAAATGCAGTACTTATTATCTTTCACGTCTATGACTGGTTTAGTTTATATATATGTGTGTGTATGTGTGTGTGTGTGTGTATGTATGTACTCTAGTACATAGATGTTTATCCATCATGCTCATACTTATGCTTATGCCTATGCTTGCTCATTTACACATCCATCCCTAACATCGAGTGATATTTGTTTTAGCCATAGTACATAATCAATGTTTATATCATTATGCTTAGTTAATCATATAAAATTACTAAAAATGTATGGCTCAATTGCGTATTCTCTGTCTTGCCTAATCATCAACATGCAAATATAGTCAATTCACACACATATCCATGATTAGTTATAGCTTGATTTCATCTGAGTGTCGTTGATATGTGTGATAAGCTTAATATGGTATAAACACATCATTATCTACTACTCACTTAAGATGTGCTTAATATGCTCTATTTAACTTGTCCAAAATTGGTTATGTATATCTTATTTCTAATGGTCTTCAGAAACCTATCATCTCCATGCCTTAACATAACTAAGATCAGTTAGGGAGGATTAAAATCTTTCTCAAGTGTGTTATGCTTACATTGCAAATGATGTGTTAAAATCATAATTGAATCAATAAGTGAGCTGACATAGAAAAACATGAGCAATATGTTATATTATGAGTAAATATGTATCAGTTGACAAAATCTTGTTTTGAAAAAGAATTTCAAAAGTCATTTCGTTCTCTGATACTCATAAAGTTTTCTAGCTCACAAAAGTAAGTTCACAAGAATGTAATGTTTTAATAATGCCGAGATGAATCCGTGTTTGAGCTTCAAAAACCTCATATTGAATTTTTTCCAATATCATTAAACATCAAGGTTTCTTTGAGCATCTGAAACCTCATTTGTATCTCTAATCATGCTCAAAAAGTTTTTTTTTTCTTTTTATCATTCATATATATCATTGAGCATCATTTTCTTTGTTAAAAACAGGAAAAGATAGTGTTGAATAAGATTTTCTATTAGAAAATAATATCGCAAGCATTACTTATATATTTATTCAAGCACCTTAAATGTTAGAAAGTCATTTTATGACGAAAATCAAGCTGATTGGAAAATTGGATTAAAACGATGACATCTGCTTAAGTATTTAGGTGATATAAATTAAAGAAGTTCTCTAATTAAATTAGAAGTATATTATCATGAACCAAACAGCTTTGATTTGAGCTAACTTAAGGCCTTAATTTTTTTTATGTATCTAGTCATGCTTTAAGAAAAAGACTTACTAAGATTTAAGAATCATGATGTGTTGAAATAAATTATAATTCACTGTATTTATATTATGTCTTATTCTTTTCAACTTCTCTTCAAAAGATTTTCTTCAAACTAGTTTGTCATCATAAAAAAGGGGGAGATTGAAAAATCCAGAACCCTTTAGAAAGTATGAGCTTAAATGTTTTGATTGACAACAAAGCCAGTTTAAAGAAAATATTTTGAATAATGACTAACGGCTACCTTGAGTTTTTTGACAAAGCATAACAGGTTAATCCAGTTTGTATCTCACGGACTTAAAGTAAGATTAATATTTCACTTTGCATGTGTAAACATGTTATCTCATGGAAAGAGATTAAGCTAAATAGAAAGTGCATATTATGTCAAGCAAAGAACATGTATACATATTAAAGCATAATACGAACTTAAAGCAAGAATAATGTTTGACTTTGCATGCACAAGCATGATTTATCTCATGGGAAAAGATTAAGTTGAAAAGAAAGTGAATGTTATTTCAAGTAAAGAACGTATTCATGTTTATGAACCAAAGGCATAGAAGCAAACTTGAATCGGGAATAATTTCACTGTACATGAGAAATCATTTTTATCTCAAGGGAGGAGATCTAGTTTAAAATGGTGAATATTATCTCATGGAAAGAAAGTGTAAATTCTTGAGGACTGAAGCAATTCAAACCAAAGATCAAGAAACCAAGGAGAGGATCTTTAGAAAGTAGCACGGGACATCATAAAGTACACCCAAGATGAAGAAATCAATTTGTGTCCAAGCACAATGTGTTACTTAGTCATCAATCAATACAATCGCAAAGAAATCATCATCAAACAACCAAGATTGAAGACTGGAAGATCAAAGAAAAATTAAAGAGGTTGATTACATCATCAGAAAGCTCACTTTACTGTGAAACATAGAACCCTAAGGAAAATGAAGGGAAAATTTGAATTTCAAAATTCAAATATCAAATTAGACCTAGTGTTATAACTGGTACGCCATCTCTTCTGCCTAATTGATTCATGATCATATCTTCTAGAAGAAGGAGTTCGAAAACCATGGTCAGAAAGTAAAAGGAAAAATGAGGACATTAGAAACCTCTATAATACAACAGCTTTTGCAACCGATGTGACAAGTTTGTCAGCCTACCTTTCTAGAGTAACATTCCAAGACACAACTAATGATCTCCATGTGCCACTTGGAGATCTGATCAAAGGCAACAGTTATGAAGATGGACCTGTATAAATAGAGATGCCATGTATAAATGCAGATAAGAGAATTGAAGATATAATAGCATAGATGCTGGAAAAATCTCTCCACACTTCCTGTGCTGTTCATCATATTATGTAATTAATCATCTTGAAGTGTAAAAATCTTCTTTCCTTATTCTATAACGATTTGTATGCTCTTCTCATGAAGAGATATGAGAAAAGAGTCCTTCATGGTTCCCAGGTTTGTATTAGCAAATATTCTTAAGGAAACATGGATTAGGTTAGTTTGAGTGGCAATCCGAACACTTAACCTTTGTAACCTTGATCCGGTAATGATTAGTGCAAGACATAGCTTGGAAAAGCTAAGGTAAAACTACTTGCAATGGGATAGAAAAGGTATTTTCTTATCACGGTTAAGCTTGGAGATGCTGGTTCAAGACTACTTAGAACGTGGCAGTAGAAGTTGTCTGCAGGTCACGGTTCAGCTTGGAGAAGCTGGATCAGAAATACTCGGTTTAACTTGGAGAGGTTGGTACGGAACTACTTAGTTAAGTCGCAGTTAGGGTTGGCCACTGTGCAAGTTTGAGCTGGGGAAGACTATGGTAAAGACTATCCGTTTACTTTCTCAGTTTGAGAATGTTGTTGTTTAATGAAATCTCAACATGTGTTGAGTACTGAATGTAGGCATATTGGCCGAACCAGTATAAAAATACTTGTGTTCATCTTTGTCTTCCCTAACCTTTTATTTTCATGTTATGCACCTCAAGTTAATTATTAATCAAGTATTTTTAAAATGTTTAACAATTATTAAGATTCAGAAACCTTCTTTCTAAAATATCTAACCATTGTTTTGTTGCACTTCAAGCTTCATGCTTGATGTATGTTTTATGTCAAATGTTTCAAATTTAAAAAGAAGACTATAGAAAGCACGATTTAACCCCACTTCTCGTGCACTCTTTTACCAACAGTGTCTCCAACTAATTTTATATTCCAATATTAGAATTCATATACAAGATTCTCTAGTGATGAATGGATTTTTTTTAATGCATAGGAAGGCATAAGGTTATTCAGAATTAAAATGAAAAAGAAAAATTGTGGAGGTCTTTATTCTATGTTGCTGTGTAGTCTCTAATTCTTTTTTGGGTCGAGGTCTCTATGGTTTGAAAGGAATTAGAATATTGTTTTCGAAAGTAAAAAAACATCATTGGTCTAATATGGACTTCATAATCAATTTTAGACATTGGCATTGATTAAAGAGATCATACTCATTTGCCTTTGTTCTTGGTTTACTATTTTAACCAAGGCCAGATCCGTCTTTATCCTTGACAAGCATGTCAAAGGGGATAAAGATGGCATTTGTGAGGATGTATACAATGTACATATGGCTAGGTACCTTGATGAAGTTATGACAATTTTAGGCATTATATAGTTCAATGTGAGGTGGATATATTGGTGTTGTTTTTTACTATTTGCTTATTTATGTTTTTTGGCAATGTTCTTCAATATTTTGTATCAACCCACTCTATTCTTGCTAAGGGTATGGAGTATCTTGTAAATTATCAGGAGAAAAAAAATCTTTGTGATTTGGAACCAATTTGTGGTGAATTATTAGAAAAAAAAATGTAAATAAAGTAAACGAAAGGTAAGTATGGATAAATAATTTTTGTTGACATATGGATAGCTTCCCTAATGATGCTTGTAGTTTCAATTTTATTGTTCAAAACAACTGTTGTCAAATAGGAAATTTATTTGGGGCTTTCTTTGTTCTGTTATTGATGTCTTTATTTTCCTTTGGCATGCTTTGGTTTCCTGTTTGGCTTTTCCCCATTTTTATGGGTTGAGATTGAAAAGAAAACTATCAAAGAAATAAAAATGATGAATGTTGTTAAAGAGGTTAAAGGAGGTTTATCCTTTAATATGTTTTGTAGAATTTAGAGATTGGATGGCTTGCAGGATCAAGGCCAATGATTTGGGGTTTTCTTGCTTGTTTTGCGCTAGGGATTGCTTATTCAATAAATGCAAGTAAATCAAACCTTACCCTTTCTAGCACAAAAAAAAAGAAGTTTAATTTACTTTGAATTATTTCTCCTTAATATTATTTATGAAATAAATATATAAGATTATTAATATACATTATTATTATGAACATTATGATGATATCTATACTACACATCTATATAGTAAAATTATCTTAAGGTAATTAATGATATGATTAAATCATTAAATATAATATTATTTTGAGAAGTAATCAATTATTTCATCAAATTCTAACAATTACTTTGATTGATAAATATTTTGTTTGCTATATAATGTCATTTTATTATTAATAATAGGGTATAACTAAAAAATTGATTTATATAGTGTTTACAATAACTTACTTGACAAGTCAAAATATAATAAAATGACATTATTTCTTCTGCAATTCTTATGCCATTGAATTTCTCCAAACGAATACAATAACAAATAAATAAAATTTAGTGAAAAAATGTGAGTCTCTTTCTCATGCTTATATGATTACAAGTGTGTTTTATTGATTTTTTTTATAGCTTAAAATGAATCTTTCAATTAATTTCTTTGTTTCAAATAACATATGACATGTTCTTGAAAAATGAAAAAATGTTCTTGAAAAATGTGAGTCTCTCTTTCTTGTTCTTTTTTAGTGCAGAATGAAAACTCCTGATTTTAAATATGAAAGTTAACACAATCCTTATCATGTATAAACTATAGATAACCAATTTGTAATCAAGGTTCATATGCCATCAATATATACCTTTGTTGCCCTCTTACTCCCCCCTCATTTGATAGTGCTTTGTAAGCGAGCGCCCCTGAATGTATTAAAAAAGTAGACCATTTTTTTTTATATTTTTCTATTGTCTAGTAAACAAAAACATTGAGGTGAGTTTATTGCTGAGTTTTAAAAGTTGGAAGTGTTCTTGAGAGCAACTCATAGAGTGCCTTGTTGGAGCCAACTTATTCTTTTTTAAACTCAAAAAACTAATATACAATGAAAGTATAAATTATTCTTTGAATATTCATATTCATTAACTTTTATTTATAATATTTTAGATTTGAGATTAATTTTATAATGCTTGTGAGATATTACTTTTGTGAATTTATTTTTATTGAGGGCAAGTTTTATTTTATTTATTCAATTTATAAAATTGTGATATGTCAAAAACAAATTTTAGAGATCTAGAGAGCTTAGCAAAAGCCATGAGTTTGGAATTTAAGAAATAGCAATTAACTCAAGGACTAAATTATTTATAAGTGAATCAAATGATATGTGATATGAAATTTTATAAAGATCTTTTGATAAAAAATTTAATTCTTATTGCTCGATATACGGTCAAGAATTTCTTAACTTTATATGTTGTAGGGACTCAAATCAATGTGATATACATAAAGACTTCTTAGTGTACATGTTTTGTGTTTTGACTATGTCTACTAGAATTATGCTACCATTTCGTATTCGTGTCAAACATTAATTAGAGTGCCTCAGGGAAATAAAAATCCTATGTAAAAATGTCAAATGCTATTGAATGGATTTTACCGAACCCTATATGAGCCAATAGTTGTCAATAACAATATTCTGAAAAACAACCAAGCCAATCAAGAAGCTTTAGAGATTCATTGGATTGATCGGTTTAATCAAAGGTTCAACCAATGTGTATACGTATATATATACTATAAATATATATATGACTATAATAATATGTTATAACAATGATTAAACAAAATAAATAGTGAAATAAAATTTTCACATGATCACATAATTTTAATTTAACTTTTTCTCTAAGGAAAATTTAATGAAATATATGAATTCATTAATATATCATAAATATGTATTATTTTCTTTTAATTATGTCATCAACTACTATTGTTGTACATTGTAAATGCTTAAGTACAACACAATTATTTTAGCTATTTTTCAAGAAAAATGCTAGAATCTAGAAACTTATCTAGAATTTTGTATTCAGGATGATGTGGCATAATTATTATCTTTTTAATGAATTGATAAGTCATATCAATTTATTTCATCAAACAATCACCAGATTTTCATCAAAGATTCTGTACACATTTTTCAAGATGTATAGCATTACCCATTTTTAACTATCCAATTTGAAGTCGGGTTCAAAAACATACTCTTAAGAGACTATATTTTTATTTGGTATTCATCTCTCCTTCTATATTTTACTTCTTATTTAATTATTTATTTTTGCAATTTGATTTATCAAGGAACTAAAAGTAAATAAATCATAAGCAAATAAAGTTTGCAAACACCATTGGTAGCAAAATTCCCAATATGTTTTGTCATGCTTCATAGCATGTTGGGGAGTAGAGCAAGGAAGCTTTCATGATTAAGCAAATGAAGGGTAATGACCAAGTCCCACATTGACTACCTCATGCAAGGAAGCTATGCGCTTCTATTATGAAAAGGAGAAGGAGAGCTATTAGGCTTAATAAGCTAAAGTAGGGGCTCATGTGGACTTATGACTTGTGAAAGTCACAAAATAGGTCACTATATTGTTTTCCAACATAGTTAATTTTTTTTTACAAAGCATGAATTGTTAATCCAGAGAACTTGGCCCAATTCCTCTATTATATCAGTTTTCACTATTGTTGACTTGTTTACAAATTAATGGATTCTTTAACATGTCCAAAATTAAATGGGCAGCAGTTCCTAAGTTAGTTAATTAAGTTGGCCAAATTAGTCAGTCTGATCCAATGTTTTGAACTATGGTGGGAAGGTTTAAAGACAATGGCTCACACTTTTTGATGTTTTTGTATTTGGAAAGTTTATTTAATGGACACTACATTGTTGAAGATTTTTATAATGACATTGTTATCTATGAATTGTTGAGATAGAAGATATTTACATCACTTACAATGGTGTATATGGTAGCTAATGTATTCTTCAATCATCTTGTATGTTTTCTTCATATGAAGGTATTATCCTACTAAACTATGCTCATTCGAGACAAACTGTTGCATATATGCATGCATTAGCTTTTGACACATAATGGCAACAACTCATCTATGTCCCACTTTTTCAGCCTGGCTCGGTCAAATTTAGGATAAACTATATATCTGAAGAAAGAATCAAAAGGAAAAAAAAGAGGGACAAGTTTTAGCCAAAAAGAATGTTATGTTGTAATATGCATTTGTGATAGCTACGTCTAGTTTTCTATATCCAGCAAATTAGTTTCCAAGAAGTTAATGGTTCTTTGGTTCAAATACATGCCTTGATGTCTAGACCCATGTACTCAAGAGGGTAGATGTCTATCCAAAATCATTGATCTTAATCCTTATGATGCTGGGCATTTACTCTGCAACTGCAGCATTGGCTAAGCTATAAGATTTTAAGTTCTTAAAATAATCTTTTGTTTTTCAACACCAATTTATGTTTCAACAAGCTTATATACTTAATTTAACACTACATATTTCCTAGAATTTAAATAGGATATACCTGACATTGAAGGAGACAAAGCAGGAGGAATCCAAACTTTGGTAGTATGGTTAGGTCCTGAGTGGGTATTTTCCTCTCATGCAATATCTCTTGACTAGGCATATACCATATATTTGTCTTTCATTAATCTTTTTCCAAGTACTCTGGTTTTGTGTTTCACTTCTTGAAATGGCTTATGGAGTTGCCATCCTTATCGAGGCAATATCTTCCTTCTTGTGGAGCAAAATAATCTTGGTAATATGTTATTTACTTATAGAGCTTAGAATTATGGGTGTGTAATATTGTTCTTCCTCTTAAATAGTTATAACCATATATGTTGGGAATGAAGTGATAATATGATTTTAATTAAGACATTTAAGGAATAACATAACTTTTTTTTACAAAAATTATGTCAACCTTGCTTTAGGGTAGTCAATGTTACACTTAACCCATCTAATTTTTCAAAATTACACTTACTTCCCTTACCTCTAAATAATTTACAAAATCCTAAAATCATCCTTAGACTGAAAAATTAGGCCTTATTTAGTTTAGGTTTTCATATTTTAGTTTTCCAGTTTTCTAGATTTTGTGAAGGAAATGTTGAAATTTCTGAAAACTACAAATTTCAATTTTTCATTTTCATTTCCAATTTTCAATATTTCTTACACAAAATCCTCAAAATTGAAAAGCCGAAAACTAAAAACTGAAACCAAACAGGCTGTTAGTTCTTCTTCTCCCTGTCCTCTTTCCTCTTCCACACCAATGGCATTTGCAATTGCAGCTTAAACCATTGTGACCATAGGAAAGAAAATAAAAATCCATGCAGTACCATTATTATAACTAAACCCAAATTCCCTTATAGCATACATCTAACATATCCTATTTTTGCATGAAAATTCAATACCTTGCCACCTTCGTATACAAAATTCAAGTTCATTATTTGTAGTGCTTAATCAATATCCAATTAATATGCTAGAGGTAAACATTAATTAACTATTCAAATTACAGTTTTACACTCAATTTTTTAAATTGCAGCTACGGTTGTGGTTGAGGATGTGGTAGTGATTGTGGTTACTGGATTATGGATAATGCAACCATCAAAATACATATTGCAGTTGATGTGGCATGATATTTTTTCATTTCTACAACTTAAAAATTACCTTGTTGTAGCTTGATGCGGTTCATCATGGCCTGATATAGTTATATTGCAGTTGATTTATGTGAAATGCATCACAGTGCAACTATGCTTGTGGCAGGGACTGCAACCACAATATTGAGGCTACATCATGTGATGATGCGGTGCACAATTTGAAATCTATCTTATGCTAGTATTATATCCGTCAAACCAGTTAAATCATTATTGTTGAAAAGAAGTCCAAAGAAAGATACAATGTCTTATAAAGATAAGTAAACAATACCATATATCATCTCCAAAGTTTTGTATGTCAAGTTGCAATTCTAGGGCATGTTTAGCTGTGTAAGAAATAGCATGTCTTTTATATTTTCTACACCTACATCAATTTAATATCATCTTTTTTTTTTCGGTACTTTGAAATTACATTGCTGGTAATAAGATTTGAACGTAGGACTTCATGTATACTGTGCAAATCCTCAACCTCTAAACCAATCCTAGTGGCTTAATTAACTATCATCTACTATGGAACATTCAACCAAAAGTCATTAAACTTAGAAAAACTTTATAACCTTGAAAATATTATTTCATAGTACCATGCACAAACATGAGTTTCAAACACTGTTTTATATAATTTGATTTACTATTGAAAAAAATAAATAATCATAAACATATCAATTCACCCACATACACTTCATTAAAGACAACATTTCCATCTTTGTGACAGATCGACCTCATTAAACATCTAATGCTACACGGATCATTAACAAATGACAAATTTGTCTTTGAAACTAAGGGTAATCCTAATAGGGTCATCAAAACTTAAAACCCCAAACTTTTTGCAGCCCTAAGTCCAAGCCTCCAAGAGAATTCTTAAGATTCATGAAATAGAAGAAGATAAGAGTCCAAAGTTTAGAGGTCAAAATAAGTAAAAGAATAAGTTAGGGGTGATAGGCCTCCCCCTAGCATCCCACCTAAGCTCTACTCACTTGATATGATTGATGGTGATTTCATGATAATTTTGAGGGTTTTGAAGTATTTGTTGTTAAGTATTTGATGATAAAAAGTTTTGTAGTTCTCTACTTGTCACTAGTCACATCAAAGCTCAACAAAATCTGATAAGATATCTATTTGAAGTGCTTTGAGTTTACATATTCACCAATGCATGTTCAGCACAAAAATGTAAGGTAGTTTTGATTCAAATTCAATTTAATATCATCCAATTCTACAAAGTAAATGTTTGTACTAAAATAAGGAAATGTATCCTTTCCATAGTATTACACATATTGCTATCAAGTGAAAGTCGACTTGTTTGATTATTTTAGCAAAGTTTGAATTGTATTCTCATTTTCAATTTATTAGGTTTTGGCACATGCTATTATGGTTTTAGTCCTCTGGTATAATGCCAAATCCATAGATTTGAAGAGCAAAGCTTCCACACAATCCTTCTATCTAACTATCTTCAAGGTATGGAATAGTTTTATAAATTGTTTATCTGTTGGGAATCAATTTTAAATTTTAAGGTTAATACATTTTGCTTCATAAAGAAATTCACAATAAAATGATTATTCAAATGAAAAGATGCTTTCTCATTTTTCTCGAGCAATTAAAATAATTTTATTTTTGTTTATTTTAAATGAAAATAGCTACAATCAAATTTGTTTTGACAAAAATAAAATTTTATGATGAACTATTAAATTATAATCTAATTTTTAAAACATTTTATTTATCTTCTAAGCATGCATATACTTTTTGCTAGTTGTGATATAGGTGGAAAGTAACAAATGATTTCTACTTCATTTCTCAGAGCTTAATGGTGGCTAGCATCAAACAATTGAAAGTTTAAGGTTTATAGTGTAGGATATCATGTTGCTTAAATAGCCAAGGTAAAAAAAACAAAAAGAAAAAGAGGTGTTGGCTTTCAATTTACAACTACCCAATCCATTTAATTTACTCACAACTAGAGCTATCACTTGAAAAAATTATTATGTATGTGACCAAATTTATGTTAGACAGGAGTTATTGTAGTTTATCTTATTATTGATTTGATCTTTTTTGGTTGCAACTTGTTTATGTTGAATACAATGTCATAGCTATCACTAGATGAAGAAACAATGACATTGTTGATTCAATAAATGGCATTCCCTTTGTCATTTGCCATAATAGAGTCTATACTTGAATGAGATCCATATATCTATGCAAGTTGAAGTTCTAAAAACTTGGTAATAAAGATATGAAATTGACAAAATTACTAATACAACTATAAATGTTCTTGACCAATTGAATACGCAATTGTCTCTCAAATAAAATAAGGTAATTAATATTCTTGAGATTTCACAATATTGCATTGCATCCAAAATTATGATGAAATTACACTTGACCCCATCTATTAACGTTACAATTAAGAAAAGCAAGAGGGTTTGCAAATTGATTAGTTTGATTAACTTTTGAATGAACGATCAAATCAATCCAAATAGTGTATTTTTCACTTAGATTAAATTAGATTTAAAATTTAGATTAAACCAATATCCAATCCAATCTTATTTTTATCTATTTAGATCAAATGGGTTTGATTTTCTTTTACAAAAGAAAATTTGCATAAAAAATAAGAGATATGTGCACGCAATCCAATCTAATTCTATATATATACATACACTTGAGGTAATTGTGTCATTAAAATAAAATTAGAGACATAATATTATATATCTGATCAGATAATCACAATTATCTCTTGCTGAGGAACATACTTCAGGAGCTTTGCAACCATTGACAAGAGTGATCTCTTAGAGATATAATATTTTCTATGTATGCTAAACTTGTTAGAAATCTAGGTAAGGTGTTTTGTTCTACACTTTACAAGAAAGAATCCCTCTCCTTTAACTACTAGTTTTCTTTATTAAAGAGGTGTTTAAACCCAATTCAACCCAATTAAAATAGTAAATAATGTAGATTGATTCTTATTTTTTTTAAAACTGAACAAATTACAAAAATTCTGGTTAGATTGGTTCTTGTTTTCTTAAAAATACTTACGTTAGATCCAATTCCATATTTAATTTTTAAAATTGATACAATCAAATACAAATTGATTAATATTATATAATTTAATTTTTTATTAATAGATTTATACTTTCACTTATTATGATTTTAGCTTATTGCATAATTTTTTTATTTGTTCATTCATCATTTTCACTTAAAAATCATTTTATACATATTAAATGATTTATTTTTATTCATTGACATAGTTACATTTAGCTTATTATAATATTCTTAAAATTTTCATTTTTCTTATCAAAATGTTTTGATATAAACTAATAAAAATTAAACCAAATCAGATTAAATTTAAATTTTAAATTAACATAATTCAGTCCAAACTTTGGTAAATATATTATTTAGATCAATTTGGTTTTTAATTAATAGTCAACTCAAACTAAATCACAATCACGTGTAATTTTCTTAATTGTAATTTTTTTTCCCAAAAAATAAACCTAGTTAATGTGTATAATTTGTTAGGAATATTCTCACTTAGTTGTTAGTTGGGGTCAACATATAAAGTTAAGTTCAATTTTCATTATAGTTTAGGGTAGAGTGCAGTATAATTAAATCTACATTATGCTTTGTACTGATTATAGCATCCCAATTTTTCCACTTGTGTAAAATAACCAAAATGCCCTTGATGTCATTTTTACATGAGAATCGAGGATGGCTAGTCTTGGCTATCCTTAAAGGTTAGTTTAATGTTTGAAGGGGACTATATGTATTTTAAATAGAAATCGGTGTGAAAATCCCAATTTCTGTGCAAAATGGCTAAAATGCTCCTAAGGTCATTTTTGCACGAGAATCGCAAACAGCCAATCTTGACTATTCTCAAAAGGTCATTTTAATGTTTTAAGGGGACTATATGTGTTTTATATAACAATTGGTGTGAAAATTGAAATTTTTTATTTTTCGTACGCGAAATTACCAAAATGCCGATATAGTAATTTAATGCGTGACTAAATGATGACCGGACCCCAGTGATCACTCGAGAGTTGGATATATTAATTTGAGGGGATATATGACGTCCGGATGAGTCCCAAGGAGATTTTGTGTAAAACTACCAGTTTTTTCCTAGTTAGTGCTAATTAAGCTTAATTAAAGTAATTACGAGTATATAGGCAATATTAGGCTCAAATTAAATATTAATTATTTTTTTCAATTAATTTTGAGTTAATTGAGACCTAACATTGGTTAAAGAAGTTTAATCTCATTCTTAATCAAACATTAGTGATAAAAAGACCAGAAGTACTTTATGAGACAATAAAGTAAAAGTAGGAGACAAAATCACTTTTGCTTTTCCTTAAGATTAGGAGCATGTTGCATTTGAAATTAGAATTAATTGAGTTTAGTCTGGTTAAGCATGTAAGACCCTTTTAACCTTAGCTTAAGTTCCCTAAACACCTAATTACCAATTCCAAATAATTCCCCTACTTAAACCTACACTTAATCCTAATTTTCATACACACAAAACACAAAAATATCCTACCTAACCACCCCATATAGCTGCTGGCTCTCCCATTCTCACTATCTCATTTTGATTTTTTCAATACATAATCGCTCAAACACTTACTCATACTCTTATTCTTTCCCATCACTTTTTTTTTTCACAACTTGAGCTCCAAGTTGTGACAAAAATCCTCTCATTTTCTCCATCTCAAATTCTTCTTCTTCTTCTTCACCAAGAGAATCCATTGTTGTTCTCCACCCAAACTCCAAACCTCAAACTAATACACTACCACTATAGATCATACCCTAGACAAATAAGTTTTCACCTCCATACACAAAGCCACCACAAAAATCCTTGCCCACCTTGGCCAAAAACATAACCATTATCAAAGAGGAGATTTTCTTTGCAAGAACAAGCATTTTAATCCTTCAACCTAGAAGCATCTTTTGGTGAAGGTTTGTTTTATATTCTTTCTCTTGTTTTTTTTTTGTTTTTGTTTTTGTTGTGATCCAAGCTATGGCTTAATGATGAGGGTTGTTGATAATGGTTGTGAAATCATCATGTTTATGGCCTTTAGAGCTCAAAGCTTGATCCTTTCTTTAAAAATTAAAAAAGAAATAAAGAATGCACATTTTTCTTTTTCTTTTTTGTTTATTTTGAGCTTGATGACGAGTCTAAGGGAAACAAGGTTCTTGGAACCATGAAAATGGGAGACTCTAAAACTCAACGTATGCCCTTTGAGGGCTAAAGTTCATCCTTTGTTTATTTTATAAGAAAAGTCTTTATTTTGTTAAGATTGATAGTGTAACACCCTAAAAAAATTATTTAAAAATTAATTTAAACTTTATTAGTCATAATTTCAAAAATCTAGCAGATGTAGCAATGATAAAGACAGTTAGAGGACTTGTAAAAAAAAATATGAATAGTAACTTGTGGGCCTTGCAGGCCCGACAGGACAACCATAACCCCAAAATTAAGGCCCAAAGATGCTTTGAGAAATCATAGGATTAAGATTATAAATGGGTAGGAATAAATATTTTATACATAGAATTAGTTTTCGGGCAATGTTTGATTACCCGAGTATACTATTTTACCCGTTCAGTAAAATTTTGGTGTGGATTTCTAACATCGAAAGAAAGTCAAATATTAGGATAAAGTTATCCTTTATAGCAAATGTAAGGATAATATTTAATCTTGGTTTATAAGTTTAAATCCTAGCCATTTATCTTGCTTTCTTATAGGAAAAGTTTGGTTTTATATTAGATAAGGATTAAAACCTAACCTATAATCATTTAAAGCCACAAAACTTTATGATTTTACATTCTTCATTCTTGAGCATGAGAAGAAATAGCAGCCACCTCCATTGTTCTTCATAAAAAACCATGAAAATATGAGTTCCAACCTAAAAAACACTAGTCTAGAGTTGTTAAAACTTTCAATTTCCTTCACAAAACTTGTTCTACGCATAACCACCTACAAGGCGAACTGATTGGAATTTCAATTTCTCACCATTTCTCACCTTGAGCTATCATTCTATACTATTTAAAGAATGTCTTAGAGTTGTTTAGAAGGCTTTGAAGTGAGGGAAAAAGATTCTAGGGCATCCTTTGAAGTTAAGAGCCACAAATCTTCAAAGAGTAGGGTTTCTGAACCTCTTTGGCATCAAAATTCATTTTTTCTATTTTAACTACTGATTTGATTTGATATTTTGATTTTATTGGTTGATAATATATAGATGTTGATATATTAATTTTTGTGGAGTGTTTGGTTTGGATAGTGTTAGAAAACTCTTTTTCTCTAAATATGGTTTGAGCTATGTTGTTGTAAATCTCGATTTTAGGCCAAAAATTTATGATTCACAAATTTTCTGAAGGGTTTGTAGATGGATTCTTGCTCTGAAACTTTTATATGTTGAAGATCACATGTTAAGGTGTTTTCAATATTTTTATTTCTAAAAATATGAAACCGAGACTATCATTGAGTTGTCTAGACAGCTAATTCTAGAACATTGAATTTTGCTAATTTTGTTATCATAGCAAATGATTGATTTTTCCTTTGAAAATTTTATAGAGTGTTGGAAAAATTTTGAGGTTCAACTGTGATTTTTATTTTGAATTGATTCAGTCATTTACTAGTGTTAAAAATTATAGAATTCTGGCTGTTGGCTATAAATAGGAGGTTTTTGGCCTCCGAATCTGTCTAATTTTGTTAGAATAGTTAGAGGACTCTTTTTGTTCTGAACTTTTTATGGAACCTTGTGGACACATTTAAGTGTCATATACAATTTGTATAGCCTCTTAATTGATTGTTTGATGTGCAAATTAATTGGTCCTACAAGGGTGTGAAATCTGCCCATATGTTGTGTTTAGACTAAGGCCTTATATTGGTGACATAACGACATTTGGTTCAAGTATGATGTATATGAATGCATGCTAGTGACTTTAAGGATTGGTTTGAGGCATTATTGGAATCATATTGTGAATGAATCCATATATATGCTTTGTGTAAGCATTTGGAAAAGAAAAGTAAATGATGCATATATGTGGCAAAAAAAAAAGAGAACATATGAACTTCAATATTGCATGTTCTGACATATGGAGAAGACATAAACAAGCCTTAAGTTGAATGAAGGGAAGGCAAAAAGAGGAACTTCCCTAGAGATATTATGAGTTGGTAGACGTATTGGCTAAGAATAGAATTGTGTATGATTCAGTAAAGGAAAAAAAAATAAAGTTCGATGATCACATACATGAATGAGCTCAATCTTGATAAGCAGTCTATTTTTCATATGTGGTGTTATCCACTATAGATACCAATTGATATAAACTAAGTCTTTCCTATGTCGATGAAAAGAGAAAAATGCATTGAATTAAGTTCTAGGGCCATAAGAAGATCCAAAAGAAAAGTCCTCATTAGTATATAAGGGCCATGGAAAAGATTACCACATTTATCATATGCATATGCATATTTGTATTCCCATTGAATCATTTTGGTTTAACATTATTTACTATGGTTATAAGCTCTATGATGTGTGTATTAAGTGATTGATTATTAAAAACTACCCACTTCGGAAGTATGATTTGGAACTTTAAAAATGAACTGTTATTATTTAATGCATGATCACTTTTTTTTCTAATAAATTGAAATGTCTGGGATGATGATGATGACATTTCGATTTTGTATTTAGGGAGTTTCCCTATTAAGAATTGTATTATTTTCACCCTTACATGTTTATGTTCCCATGTTGTCTCCAGGTTGATCCAGAGAACTATAGTGCTACTGCACCAAAAGAAGTTAGATTGACAGTAGTTTAGTGTTTGAGACTTGTATTTATTTTACTTAGTTATAGCTATATTTCTGTAAATATAGGAGATAACATATGTGTATTAAAGCTCATGTAAGAGCTTCCTTTTATACTTAACTATGTATTCAATAAATGTTGTGTTTCTTTGTTATATACTTTAATATAATTACTCTTAGTTATTACACTTGTTAATCGAGCTTGCAATAGATATTTAAGAAAGGTCCGCTAATTAATAAGTAACAATTCTCGAGTACGATGTTATGACTTAAGAATGATGTTATACTTGGAAGGATGTTACATATAGGGTTAAAGTTTCACACTTTTTGATGTCTTTGGTTCTTAAGACTCTAATGTTATGATTAAAGCCTTAAAAATGAACTTGCATTTCATGTTTATATTTCAAGTTATCATCTTCTATTCTTAAAGGCTTAAAATGGGCTTGCATTGCATATTTATGTTTCTAGTTATCACCTTATATCTCTAATGCTCAATACTTGCCTCCTTTTGTCTTAAATGGAATTTTGAACATGGAAACTCATATATATATATATATATATATGAGCGGTTTGAAGTTGGTTTTCATGTGCTTAAAGTGTTCAAAGGAATTTTGAAAGAGTTAGAAAACCATAAGTAGCAAAAATGCAATGTTTAAACAAATTAGACCCATTCGATGAAATTTTAAGATTAGCCACCAATTTAAAAGTTAAATTTAATTTCTCCAAGTGTTAAGTTGATTTCTTGTGTTTTAAATGTCTTAGGATAGTTTTTGAGAAAAATAAGTAACTAGAAATGGGTAAAAATGTAATTCCTAAAATTTTTCATATTTTCAATTTTTGCCATTGCTACTCACTGGTTGATACTGTTTGGATGTTTTAAAATGTTAATAATAATTGCAAACATTATTTTTAGCATCCTATGCACCTAAAAGGAAAATTACAAGTGTTAGATTGGGTAGTTTCAAAAAATACGGAAAGTTGTACCTTGAACTTCTCCAAATGGGAATTTTTGGCCAAATGAGTCTAATTAGAGTTAATAATGATTTTAAATATGTCCATGTGTTCAAAATACCATTTATGACATTCAGAATGATTTTTAGAAGTGTTGATACTCACTAAGTGTCAAGTGGAACTTTGCACTTTGACCTCTAAAATCTAACAAAATTTGCCAGTGCCTGAATTGTTTTTATGATGATTTTAAATTATTTCTAAAGTGGTATAGGTCTCTTAAAAGGGTAAATTAATTTTGAGAGTCATTCATTTTGAGAAAATGTGTTGAATGAGAAATTTACATCTTGACCGACAAACTTTTAGAAATGTCAGTTTTAGCCCCTGTTAGGGCTAAAGTATAAATATCAATGACTTGATGATAGCAACATGAATAATACGTTATGAGAGCTATGTTCATATGAATTGTTTGGAAATTATATGACTTGAAGTGATCATGTGAAATTATGTATTGATGACTGTGCATGCTTGATTCTCGAATAATGCAAGTGATTCTTACTATTCATATTGTATATATCCTTTAAGCATAGCATATGCATTAGCTGAGTTCGGTCCTTAATTTCTAGCAACTTGGTAGGAGTGTGTTTACCTTTTCAATGAGATATTGATGATAACCTGCTTATGGATATATATAAAAACAAGATGCATGCTTATGTGATCAATGACATAGTGATTTGTGGCATGTTATGATTATGAATGAATAATTGTAGGAGGTGACCTAAGAATGTGATCCTTTAGACTCCAGCAACTAATGGTTATGAAAGGTGATCCAAGCCCCCTATCCCGCACACTAGGTGTCAAGAAAATAGCTTATTAAGTTAGATAAGTGTAGGCTAGTGACGACTAGCTAAGTGTGAGCTCATAACCTTAGAAATCTCAAAAGGAAGAGAGTATTAGGGTGGCCTTTACAAAAGATTAAGAAAATTAAGTCACCTAAGAAAGGAAAAAAGGAAAGTTGTGGGCCATGGTTATTCATGTTTCTTATGATTCTATATTATGTCATTGTATGTTGGAATGTTGCATAAGGTATTGGCATGTATTCATAACATAGTACGATGTATCCATGACATTAAGGTTCATGCTAAAATATATGAGCCTCAACTAATAGTATTTGAAACTTAATAAATGAATCTTATTTATGTCCACTATTTTCATAATGAAACCCCAGGCTCCCGAGGATGATAATGATGACATGTGTGTAGAGATAGAAAACTCTATTAAGATTCTTGTATAAGTTTCTCACTCCCTACTTTTCTTTCCATCTTCATCTTTAAACAAAGCTAATGGAGATGTTCGTGGACTTCTTGAGGTGCTGGGATAGAAGTTGCATTATGGTTCGGATCGGTGTGGCGCAGTAAAAGCAGGGACATAGCCATCCTTGTTTGTAGTCGTTTAGGGATTGTTTTATCTCAAGCATGTTCATAACTTAGTTTCTGGTAGACGTTCACCCACGATGGGTTTAGCTACATCATAATTATGCTTAGTTTTTGAATTATTGTATGCCCAACCTCTATAGGTGGACTCAGTATATTTGTTATGGTATTATACTTGTAAAATGCCTCTATATTATTATTATTATTATTATATGACATGATATTTATAGTTGATGCCATGTATGATGATGTTTTCAGTTTTTTTTGCTCTGCTTTGATTTTGCATGTTTGTTATGTGATGTATTATTATTATGTATTATATGAAGAATATTTATGTGCTATAACTTATACATGAATGGCTCTTAGTTTGGTCTTTCAAAAAAATGGGTCATATTTTCCGTAGACTTATTTTCAAAGTTTAAAATGAAGGAAAGTTCTGAGATGAAAAAAGTAACAACTAACAATTAACCATTATGCGTACTAGGCGTATTATGTTGAAAGTTAGGGTGTTACACTAATCATAACTCCCATCGTGAGTTATCCTTTTCAAGTACCTTTAATTGGATTATGTGTTGTTTCATGCCCAATTTAATATTGATCTCCCTAATTGTTCACATAATTTTATGCTTCGTCCTTTGTTAAATTTTACTTAATTTCATATTGTTTTTTATCATTTCTAAGTAATTTTTTTTTGTTTTTAATTAGATATAATGAAGTAAGGGACATGGAAGAGCAAATTAGGAAGTTAAGCTGAAAACTAAACACAATATAGCCCTCCTACAGCACCTTGATAGCCCATGCGACATAATGTGCATCAAACCATGGAATTGTTTTGTGTTGTAGCCCTTCAATATCCTTCTAATAGAAGAGGCTTTCATGCATCTATGCCACAACGCACCAACAACTATCAAAAGCCCCTAGTACAAAATGCAGCATGCTAACAAAGTGAGCCATCAATGCATGTGTGCTATAGCATGCCAATAGCCCCCTGATAGCCTGTCGATGATGTGAGATTTCATTTCTTTTACTCTAGTTTTATTTTTCCTTTTTGTAAGGGCTATATAAGACATTTGATTTAGAATCCTTTGAATTAGTTATCTTGGAAGGAGTATAGACGATAACCCTAGACTCAAGAGAAAGGATTTTAGAAGATCTACTACTTGAGGAAGAGAGATTAATTATTATCCATCCAACAATTCCATCCATCATTTTAATGGAAACTTCACCCTTTTGCTCCTTTTCATTTATTTGTATTCTTATTTTGTCAATATGAACTAAAACCTTTTACAAGGGCAATGATATAGTCAATTCCTGGCAATGTTATTATCCTTTTTTTGAACATCAAAACATCAATAGCATTGTTTAGAATGAGAAATTTTTTAAATATCAAAACGTCATTAACATTGTCAAGAATTGGCTACATCATTGCCTTAGTAAAAGGGTTTTAGTTCATGTAAGGCTACACCAAATATGTTTTTGGTTTTGGAATTCCATTTGTTCCTTTTTTTTTTATACTCTATGATGGATTTGTCTCCATTATGCTTGTTTTTTCTTTCATAAAAAAATATGCTTCATGATCAATTTGTCTGTATTTTTCTTTTTTTTTCAAAAAATAAAATCGACCAACCATTGATACTAGTCTAGGTTAGCTGGTTCTCTAATTTTGGATTGGTCTGAATGGTTTGATACCAGTTTTTGAAGCACCAACTAAAGTAACTACACCAGTCACTTGGTTGATTCCTGATTTAATTGATTGGAATGAATGGTCTGGTCCAGTTTTATGGAACCCTAATTTATAGTTTGATAAATAACATAATATGGATAGAAAAATAATAGACTAGCCTAAGTCATGCAACCCTCCAAACATGTAGACACCAATACGATATAGAAAAGCACAAAAAAAAAAACCACAAATAGGGGAATTAAGTGGTTGAATTGAGCTTTATAAATTTACAAAACAAATTTTGATGTCTTTTATGTGGATTAAAAAGGATGGATTATAATAGAAACCTTTTGTGACAACCCAGGCTACTTGACAATGTAGATATTGTTCGCTTTTGGGTCATGTCGGGAAACCCGGGAATGAGCAGCCCTCACGAATTTGTTTTTCCCTCTTTAGGATGGAATCTACAAGGGAAAGGTATCTACACCCTTATAAGACATGTTTCGTTCCCCTCTCCAACCGATGTGGGACTAGCTACCCAACCCAGGTTGGTCTAGTTTTCCACCCCCTAAAGGGGCCCAGCGTCCTCGCTGGCACACCAATTCTAGTCCCGACTCTGATACCATTTGTAACAGCTTAGATTACCTAACAATGTAGATATCGTCTACTTTGGGGTCGTGCCGGGAAACCCGAGAATAAGCACCCTCCACAGATTTGTTTTTCCCTTTAAGTAAAGGGTGCTCATTCCCGGGTTTCCCAACATGGCCCCAAAGCAGACAATATCTACATCACTGGGTAGCCTGGACTGTTACACTTTTCACATAAGGTTTTCAAGTAACCAATAAGAATGAAAGTATTCAAGATATTGAAAATTAAATTGTAATAAACAAAGATATAGGGTAAGAGAATTGAAAAAAAAAAAGTTATCATGATTCAACTCCATGTGACTTATATCAAGTTCCTAAGTGATTAACTTAGAATTTTTTCGCTGATCACGAGTTCAATAGGTGCTTAAATACCTTTATAATTTTGGAGCATATTCTCACTCTTAGTATACCTCACCCATAGTTTATGAGTCACTTCAATATAACACTATGAGAATCTTGTGGGATATTAACCGGTGTTATCGACTTTAATACCAACAAGTTTATCAATGATTCAATGTTTTTTCACTTGAAAATACAAAATAAAATTTTTGTTGATAACTCGTTGGTAAAAGTCTGTGCTAACTGGCATGAAATGGTTATCAACAAGAGTGATTTTTTTTTATTTTTATCTATTTAAATTAGAGTGTTTTTTTATTGGGTTGTGTGTTGGGAGCTATTGATTTCACGTTGTGAACAATTGATTTATAGGTAAGTAACAAAATCTTTTATATGCTTTAATATGTATGTAGCACTCTAATCATATTTGTGTCTGTCAGATTTTTCAAAATCTCTATAGATTGTTCATAATTATTTTATCACAATAATGTTAAAAATACAAGTCGTTACGATCTAACCCCTTTAAAATAAATTTTGCCCTCAAAATTTAGTCTTATCGTATACTTGACTCTAACTCCTATGCAAATTTCATGGATCTAGACAAGATCTATAAAACGACGATCTAGTTTCTAAACTTTACTGGCTCTACCTATCCTGGGCATAGAGATAACTTTTCAACATATGCGCTCTCCTTTAAGGAATTCTAATGATCTTGTCCTCTTATTGATATAGCTCTCTTGCCAACCTTGAGGAATCAAAATCTTACTTTAGATCTTCTTTATTTGCTTGATAGTCTGTCAGACAATGTCTAATCCCAAAACACTATTCTAACTTGAATCATACTAACATAGAGACGATTGATACTTCCATCCATATAAAGCTTCATAGAGAGTCACTCTGATGCATGTATGATAGCTACGGTTGTAGTCCCAGATTCTACAATGTTCCAGTATACATATTCTCAGGATATCTTCCCAAAATGTTGAGGTCAAATGCAAATCTCAGTATGAGATTATAATAGAAGGAATACTATACAGTCTCATTGATCCTTCTATACAAAGCTTTACCTATTCTTAAAAGAAGAAATAACTTTGGTCTGTAGAAAATGTGCGGACTTAGTTAGTTTGTCCACTGTAACCCAAATAGCATCTTATCTTAATTGTGTCCTTGGCAATCCCATTATAAAATCCATTGAAATACTTTTCCTTTTCCATTGGGAACCTCAAAGGGTTGCCATATACATAGTGGCTTCTAATGTTCTATCTTTATCTTTTGGAAGTCAGACACTTTGGAACCATTTCTACTATATTGACTTTTATCTTTGGTTGTTAGATCATCTTCTCAATATCTCTACACATTGTTGTAACTCTTAGGTGTACTGAAAAATTGCCATGATGGCCGTCATCCATAACACTATGACAAATATCCCTTTCTATAGATATGTACACTTGATCTTGATATTTCCATATCCTATTTTCATCCTGTCCAAAACCATTCTACTCCCCATCTTAAGTTGAGGCTATGGTTTTTCTGAAATTTTGGGTCTACTTATTGTGCTTGTGAAATCCCCTTCTTAATGTCACTTGTGATCCTAATCTGACCCAAATATACACTTCTAAGCCTCTCTTCTACCCCTAACTTAAGGTTTCGGAAAAATAGCTTCTAGCTCTACCTCCTTAGTCATCGTCCATGATATACCCAAGGTTTGTTCACTGAGGGCATCTACTACCCAATTCACTTTTCCTGGATGATAGTCTTTAATGAACTCTATCCCCCTCTGTTGCCTTATGTTTTCATCTTTCTAATCTAAGAGATACATGAGATTCTTATGATTAGAAAATGCCTCAAACTTTAATCCATATAGATCACATTTCTAGATTTCCAAAATGAGTACTATTGCCTCCAACTAGCGACTATGTGTAGGTTAGTTCACCTCATGTGGCTTTAGCTGTTTTCATGTCTAAGCCACCATCTTTTTGTTCTGCCTCCATATGTACCCTAAGCTTTTTCTTGATGCATCACAATAAACCTCAAATGAATCATGCGAGTCTAGCATTACCACTATAGGTAAAATGGTCAACTTCCACTTGAAGTCCTGAAAACTTCTATCATATTCTACTGTCTAGGTAAAAGGTACATTCTTTCAGTTCATCTTGGTTAAAAAAGCTATCTTGTAATCTCTAGATAAATCTTCTATTAAAATCAGCTAGTTCCAAAAACATCAAATTTCCTACTTTAGTACTATTTCAATCCTTACTAGATCAACTATGATTTCTTCCTATGATATTACATGACCCAAAAATCTTATTTCTTATAGTTAGAACTTACACTAGGATTTCTTGGCATGAAGAATCTGTAACACTGTTCTAAGATACTACTCCTATCCTTCCTCAACTCTTGAGTAGATGACAATATCATCTATAAAACATTATGAACTTGTTGAGAAAATATCAAAAGATTCAATTCATGCTGTCCATGAGTATTATTGGGGCATTAGTTATATTGAAAGATATCACTATATATTCGTATGCTCCGAAATATTTCCTTCCCGCACCTAAATTTAGTTGTATTTCAATCTCAAATCAATCCTAGAGGATACTATTTCTCCCTTCACTTGATCTATGAGATCATTGATCCTTGGAATAGGATACTTGTTCTTAATCGTCACCTTATTCAATTGTCCATAACTAACACCTAGTCCCATAACTTCGTCCTTCTCTTACAGGAGCTCCCCATGGTGAGGCACTTAACTGGATAAAATGTTTAGTTAGCAGCTCTCAACCTATTTCTTCAATTCTTATAACTCCTAAGGAAACACTGGGTAAGGAACCATTGAAATTGGATCCATTTCTGTACTAATTCAATAAAGAATATTATATCCCTTTGTGAGGGAAAATTCTAGTATATCTCCCGTAATTATGTGAAAGTATTCTCGGACTACTGGTATCTATTCTAATTCTTGCTCACTATCCATCGCACTAACCAACTAAAATAGGTATCCTCATTTGCTAGGCTTTTCAAATCCTATTTCTTAAATAAGTCCCTTTGATAGTGCAACCTCTATTGCATTCATAGCAAAACACATCCCTGTTGTTGTGGCCTAGATAAAGATAGTATATCTCTAGTTGGCTAATTCCTGACCTTGTGACGTGCTTCCTACATTGACAGCAAATAAATTGTCTAGCTAAACTTGGTTTATCACCACGATTCTCTCTATATTATAGACATTCCTTGTCATCAACTAGTTTTTGCAACTACTCCCCTTTTCCATTCCCGTAAGGAAAATTCCATTTATGGTGGTAAAATAGGCTTAATCCTTATGCCATGTAGTGTTAGTCTTTCTCAAGCCATTAATAGCTTTTAGTTGTACTCTTCCACTAGAACACTCCTATTCACCAATGCGGTGAAGTCCCAATTTTTTCCAACTCTATATTAGGATTACTCTAATAAGTTGTGCAAAACTAATAAAATTTTGCGGTGTACTCTAGTACCATCATGTACCCTTGCTGAAGTTTTAAGAATTTCCAATTCCCTAGCATTTCTTATGGGATGAGGAAAATACATCTTATATAAATCATCTTTGATTACATCCTAAGTTATTTCACTATTCTCCTCCTCAACTAGCATTCTAGTATTTATCCACCAATAATCACTGTCTACATCCAACACCTAGGCATCATAACCTACTTTCTATGAATTCGATCACTTTAATACTTTAAAGATTCTTCTCCATTAATTAATCCATTTTAAACCTTATTTGGGTTTAGTTTCCTCAAATTTTTGGGGGGTTTCTACTCCTTGGAATACCACAAATAATTAGCTTTTTCTAATATCTTTCATGAACTTACCTTCCAATAATGCTCATGATCTACTTTGCAGCCAAAGCTTTCTCCCTAATTACCTAGGTTATATTATGAAAGTCTCACACAATGTTTGTAGCTTCCTCCTTAGGCACTCTATCATTATTGTTATTGTTAGTCCTACTATGCCTACTGAAAGTCATTTGTTTCCTACCATACAAAGCAAAAGGCATTGAGTTGATCAGGCTCAATACAATGCTCAACACGATAGCTACTAACTACTTCAAAAGTAAGCGGTCATGCATATAAAATTTTACTTCTTATCTCAGCAGATAAAATCCTACTGCATAACACTAAAATTTCAGAGCATGCTTTAGAAGCATGTCAGACAATCCCCAGGCTCTAACATGATGAACTGCTCTGATACTATTAATGTAACACCCATCCTACCATAAAGCTATGCTTAAGCCATAACCTTATAGTAAGTAGTTTTTACTTGTTCTCTTTGCTTATCATTAGATGTTTATATACAATATTTAAACATGAGCCTACTGTTATGACTATTTTAAAACTCTTTTTCTTGCATCACTAAATTTGAATACAAATAATATAGCAAAAATGCATAATTGTAATTTTTTGATGACAAGTCAACATTATCTATCACTATGTCAACCCCTTACCCTGGGTCACGTAGGAACCCTCTAGTCTAGGTAGGGTATTACTCAAAGTTCCCTAAAAATAAAATATAAAAATACTGACTAAATTCTCTATCATTGACTCATCAAAAGGTCTGGCCATGACTACCAACACTAGCTGGGGATCTTCACAATATAATCACCATCATCGGAATCTATAAAAAAAAATGATAATAGCAAGAATGAGAATCAAAGATTCCCAGTGGGGAAAACTCCAATCTACTGCTCAATGATATTCGACTTAATGCAAAAATAAGCAATATATCTTCAGATGTTTATATAAAGGTCTCATCAGTTGTGAAATCTCATAATTGATAATTAGAATCTCTTATTAATAGTTCTATTTCTCATACTTTTGCTTTGAAATTTCCTTAAATCTTATGAGATATTCATTTTTGAGTCTCCTGAATTGCTGTGAGACTCTTCTCTTGAAAATCTCCTGGAACTTTTTGAGATTTTCTCTATTAACTTTCCTGAATTTCTCATGACATATTCTCTTCAGAAATATCTTAATTTCTCTTAGCTTTGAGATCCGAGATCAGAACGAAGGTTATGGAGTGGTTTAGGGAGTGAGTTCCGAGGTCAATAGTTTAGGATGTGAGCTCCAAGATCTGAGATCAGAACCAAGGTTATTGAGTGGTTTAGGGAGCGAGTTCTGAGGTCAGTACTTTAGGATGTGAGCTACGAGATCCAAGATCAGAACCAAGGTTATTGACTGATTTAGGGAGTGAGTCCCGAGGTTATTAGTTTAGTATGTGAGCTCCGAGATCTGAGATCAGAACCAAGGTTATGGAGTGGTTTAGTGAATGAGTTCCGAGGTCAGTAGTTTAGGGTGCGAGCTCTGAGGTCCGAGACCAGAAATATGAGGTTCGCTTACAAAAATTATTGTAAAAGAATTAAAGAGAATTTTTGTAGAGAAATTTTATAACAATTCAAGAGATTTTGAATGAAATGTTTCATTAGAAGTTAAGAGATTTTTAAGAGAATATCTCATAAAACTTTGCTAGACTTCAGAAGATTTTTAAGAGATATTGAATAGAATATCTCATAAGATTTTAAGAAGATTTCAAGGAAATCTTAAAGAAGAGTATAAGAAAATCAAACTTTAAGAAAAGAGGGAACGTAAGAGAATAAGCCTCACACAAAGAGAGGGAACTCAAGAAAATAAGCTTTACATAATAATCAATTACTTAGTGGTAAGCCCATGGATTCACAGGTAGTAGTAGACGTGTTACGCCCTTAGAACTGTATCAGGGTGTGAACGCGACGGCGTTACATCGTTATGAGAAAAAGGATGTATTGAGGATAGCGAGGCTATCTAGATGAGATGTAGTAAACGTACTCCATCTAGTAAACTATATTAGAATGTAATCACGATAGCATTGCATAGTTGATAGTACGATCCAGAGAGAAGTATATTTGAAGAATCCGTACTATTAAGCCTAAAATTTCTAATAAATCTCGTAAAAATCAAAGAGAAATTCAACAGAGAAATGTCATGAGAAGTTAAGATATTTTTGAACAGAATGTCTCATAAGAATTAAGAAGATTCAGAAGATAATATCTCATGAGAAATTTATGAGACTTAACAGAGAAAATCTCAAAAGTGTTTGAAGAGATTTTCGAAAGAAAAGTCTCTTAGAAATTCAGAAGTCTTAACAGAAAAAATCCCAAAAGAATTCCATGAGATTTTCAAGAAAAGAGTCTCACAGCAATTCAGAAGACTCAGAAAAGAATATCTCATAAGATATGAGGAAACTTCAAGGAAATCTCAAAGCAAAAGTATGAGAAATAGAACTATTTAAGAAGATATTCAAATTATCAATTATGAGATTACACAACTGATGAGACCCTTATATAAACATCTGAAAATATATTGCTTATTTTTGCATTAAGTTGAATATCATTGAGTAATAAACTGTTGTTTTCCCTATTGGGAATCTTTGATTTTCATTCCTGTTGTTATCATCTTTTTTAATAGATTACAATGATGGTGATTATTTTGTGAAGATCCTTAGTTGGTGTTGGTAGTCACGGCCAGACTTTTTGATAAGCCGATGATAGAGAATTTAGTCAGTATTTTTATTTTCTTTTAGGGAAATTTGAGTAATACCCTACCTGGACTAGAAGGTTCCTACATGACCCAGGGTAAGGGTTTGACATAGTTATAGATATTGCTGACTTATCGTTAGAAATTACAATTATGTATTTTTGTTATATTATTTATTTTCAAATTTAGCAATTCAAAGAGAAAGAGTTTTATGTTTGTCAAAAAAGCAGGCTCATATTTAAATATTGTATACAAACCTCTAAGAATAAGCAAAGATAACAAGTAACAACTACTTATTATAGGGTTATGGCTTAAGCATAGCTTTATGGTAGGAAAGGTGTTACAACTACCTAGACTAGTCAATGCTGATACAGTCAAAAGGTTTTATGCTTGAGAGAGATGAAAGAAAAACCTGTTAGGTCGGAAACTTGGAAGAACAGCCTAAGCAAAAAACAAAAGGCTTGTTAGGTCGAAAACCCAAAAGGACGGCATAAGTAAAAGTTAGAGCAAAATAATAGGCATCATTTAAAGCAACCTACATTGGGGGAATTTTCAGTGTTGAATTAGTTCTACGGGCCAAACAAACTAACACTGTGGACAAAATTTTAGTGAATCAAGAAAAAAGGCTGGAAGGCATGTTATTAGAAACATTGATTATGACATTCAACAAATGCAAGGAATCAATTGAATGAGTAACGAAGAATTGAAAATAGGGCAAAATTTGTATGACTTCCCTAATGTCATCTTTCTTTTTGTTTTGTTCCAGACCCTTGCATTTGTTGTTGTTCCCATGTGCTCAAATACACAGAGCAATGAAGATTTCCATCTTTTCCTTTCTCTTTTTGAATGCATGTTTATTTACATGTATTGAGTAAGCATAAAATTAAGTTTAAACTATACAACCTACCAATGTTTGTAGCAATACATCAATGACTAGCAACACACCAAGAGAATTTAGAAGCTTCAATCAAGCTTGACAGAAAAGCAATCATCGTCTTCTTGAAAATAAAAGGGAATGGGGAACAAAGTGAGCAAAGTTGCAGAAAAACAAAAAAAGATCATTTGTGGTAGAAGGCCCAGTGTAGGAACTACGTGTTTTGATTGGTTAAAGTATTCCTCAGAATTCCTCGAAGGCTACTCGATTATGGTATAAGTCATTTCACAAAAATGTTTAAATATAAAATAAAACAAAACACAAAAAAAGGTGTGCAAATCAATGATTTCATGATTTTTGTGCCCTATTGCTAGTTTACTTTTCCAATTGGCCTTAGATTGCCATTTAGATTTCCATTTCGGCTTCAATTTGCCATTTATTTCTTCAGTCGGCCTCAGATTGCCATTTATTTTTCCAGTCGGCCTCATATTGCCATTTACTTTTCTAGTCGGTCTCAGATTATCAATTTATATTTCCAGTTGGCTCAAATTATCAATTTATATTTCCAGTTGGCCTTAGATTCCCAATTTATATTTCCAGTCGGCCTCAAATTGGCAATTTAGTTTCAAGTTGGCCTCAAATTGCTAGTTACTTTTCCATGTCAACCTCATATTGCCATTTACTTTTACATGTCGACCTCATATTGCCAATTTACTATTCCAGTCAGTCTCATATTGTCAGTTTACTTTTATAGTCAACCTCATATTGCCATTTACATTTCCATGTTGGCCTTAGATTTCCAGTTTACTTTTCCAGTTGGCCTCAGATTGCCCATTTACTTTTCCAACGACCTTAGATTGCCATTTTCCTTTCCAAGTCGGCCTCATATTGCCGTTTACTTTTCTAGTCGATTTCAGATTGCCATTTACTTTTCCATATCGGCCTCAGATTGCCATTTACATTTCAACGTCGACCTCAGATTGCCAATTTACATTAATAGTAGACATTAGATTGCCATTTACTTTTTCAGTCAGCCTCATATTGCCATTTTCTTTCCCAATTTGCCTCAAATTGCTGTTTTCTTTTCCATGTCGACCTCATATTGCCATTTTCTTTTCCAGCAAATTACCAATTTACTTTTCCAATCAGCCTGAGATTTCCATTTACATTTCCATGTTGGCCTCAAATTGCTATTTTTTTTCTAGTTGACCTCACATTGTCATTTTCCCTTTCATGTTGGCCTTAAATTGCCAATTTACTTTTCCATGTCGGCCTCAGATTGCCATTTACACTTCCATGTTGGCCTTAGGTTACCATTTACTTTTCCAGTCAGCTTCAGAATGCCTTTATTTTTCCTATTATCCTAGTTGGCTTTCAAATTTCCTATTAATCCTGTTAGTTTTTACATTTCGTGTCACTCATAAACTCATTTCAAGTTAGTTAGTTCCACTTCCTTCTGCTCCATGACTTATACATTGTTGATTTCTAAATTGCATAGTTTGTATGTGACTTTCTTGAATGTTTATATCCTTTTACTATTTGGATTTAGATTTTTTGCATTTCATGCATTGTCAAAAAAATTGATGTTCATGTCTTTACTCATTCCTTATGAAGGCAATACGTAAAACTTAGGTTTTCATATTTTCTTATAAGAAATTAGCAAAGAGGGACAACTGTGAACAATCATTTTTATTTTACATTTAAAAAAATTCAATCCATTTTATTTTATTTTACTGTATTTTTTATTTTATTTGAGTTATAAATAATAATAATAAAAGAGCTGAGCCTATTTCTTTTTTTTCTTTGAATGATAAAAACAAAAAAAAAATAGTCATCCTGTTTCATTTTATTTAATTTATTTTTATTTTTATTTTATTCTTGAATTTAAAAAAAAGGACAAAAAAAAAGAAGATGTGTGCACCGATTTCATCTTGTCTTCTTTTGGTTTTAACAAAAAAATGAAAATGGAAAAAACAGGAGCGCCTACCTTCTTCAGCATCATTTTCCCTTTGAAAGAAGCACCAAACACAAAAATTCAAAAAGAGCGGTGAATGGTTGATCAAGTCAATAATAAATCCCCAAAGATCAGTAATTTGAGGGGAATTTCTCCAATCAGACACCTACCATAGTTGAAAAACTCAACACGCAATTAGGTATAAAGAGGATTAAAATTTAGAACCAAAAAAGGATCTAGAGGGAGGTCTCTGATCACCATCTTAGATCTGGACCTTTTTCCAAAACTGAAAATTTCTTATCACCATTTTTTTCATTTGAAAACATCTTTGCCTTAAACACAAAGGAAAAAATCAGGAAGATAGAGCCACATATAAGTCATTTCTTTCTCCAATGTTTATTTTCCATTACCATTCCCAACCAAAAATAAAATCACAGCCAAATCCTAACCAAATCCTCACAAAGCCAATAAATCAACAAAAACAACAATAAGAACTATACCTAAACACATCATTCCTCAACTAAACTCAAAGAGCAAAAGCAGAAATAAGAAAGGGAGCAAATATGTGATTTCACCATCATCATACCCATCTCTTATTACCAAACCACCATTTACACATATCACCATCAACAACTTATTTAAAAAACAAACACCATCACTCATCACCAAATAAACCATCACAAGACGCATACAAAAGCTGTAAGAATAGAATAATGAAAAATCCCCTTTGTCCAGTACCTCATCACCATCGCGCAGCCTTAAATACACCATCACAAGACTCATCCCTTTTGAGGTTAGAGTTAGTTTAGCCGAGACCGCTTATTAATTCTATATCCTATAATATTTTAGCTGTGACAGCTTGATATTCTAAAATTCTTTTCATTTATTTTGAATCTAAAATGAGATAAAAAAAAAAATGCTATCTAATTTGGGTGTACAATGAATTATGAAGTATTTTTTTAAAAAATAAATTTAATTAACATGTTGCATTTTGAAAATAGGATTGATGATAGCTTGTCAATTTTATATTCTGGAATGTTTTAGCCGTGACTGCTTGATATTCTAAAATCCCTTTTAAAAAATAAAAATTAATCAACCTACAACTACTTTATAAAGAATACGTAACTTTGAATTTCCCATTTGCACCAGGGGATACGTAGAAGTAGGTGACCTTTGTTAAGCCAAAATTAAATTTTCATAATTGTTTTACTTGTAAATAATTTTTTAATAAAATTTTTATTTTTGGTTTTGTTCGAGACATTTTATTTTTATATTTAGTTTATTTAAATTCTTCATTTATTTGAGAAACATATTATTTGAATAATGACGTTAATTTAGCCACGACGGCTTATTAATTCAATATATTGGACATCTGAGTTGTGACGAGTTGATATTCTAAAATTTCATTTTAAAAAAAAAAGATATTTATTCTTTCTTTTTTGTATATATATATATATATCTTATCTATAAATATTCATCATTTATTGGAGCCATTTTATTTTATTTAATTTAAATTATCCATTTATTTTGGAATATTTTTATTTTGAATAAAGAAGTTAACTTAGCTGGGATGGCTTGTTAACCCAATAATTTGGACATCTGAGTTATGATAGCTTGATGTTCCAAAACTTTCCTTTAAAAAAAGGGCCAAAAATCAAAATCTTCTTTTCTTTCTCCTATTTGTAAATATTTATAAGTTATAGGAAATATAATTTTTTAATTTAAATTAGTCACTTATTTGCCAAATATTTTATTTCAAATAAAAAAATTAACTTAGTCGTGATGGCTTGTTAACTTAGTATTTTGGATACCTGAGCTGTGACAGTTTGGTACTCCAAAATCTTCTTCTTTTAAGAAAGATTTCTTTTTTGTAACTTTATTGTAATAAAACTGGTGAAATAAATATTTTGAAAAGGTTATTAATATTTAGCACAATCAATTAAAGTAACCGTAGTAATACGGATGTATCAGCGGTGCTGCAAAAATAAACTATTTTCCTTTATCTATGCATAATCAACTCCCAAACTCAAAATCTGGTTTCAAATATCATTTCTTTTAAAATAAAATGGTTTTTTTTCCATGTTTTTACTAATTAAATAAAACTTGGTGGCGACTCCATTTTAATCACTCTTTTTCGCCATCTCATCGCAATCCTGGTTGCAACAATCTTTACAACTAAATTTGGTCCACAGCTAGGCAAAAATGGTAATGATGCTCCATGATGTAGCATTTGGTAAATGTCTTAGGACAGAAAATATGGAGACATTTATGACATAAACATGTTCGGAGAAAGAGAAAGAGACAAAACCCCAAAATTCTCTTTAACTGAATATAATTTTTTAGCCAATTTCGTATATCCAAAAAGAAGGGACGTTGGAGACTTGTCTCGGGACATAAATTTAAAATATTTTTTCCTAAGAATATCCTATTAAATATTTCATATTTCATCTTTGCCCTTCTTACTTTTCAATGCTTCTTGAAATTATAACTTAATCTTGTTCATTTTTTCATCAATCACTATGTCATGTACACTATTATCAAATACAATTCTGTGTTCATCTCCAGTATCATCTTCATCTTTATCATCTTATTGTGTCTGCCCTTTCTATCTTGGGACACTAGTTCTTGATCTTCTAGGAAAGAATCACCATTCCAATGGGCTTGTAACCAATATCTAGAAAAATTTAGGATGGTAAGAGCAAGTGTAATGTTCATTTACTAAAAGCAGAATTTGCTTTTATTATAGTACCAAAAAGACACATACACACATTAGCATAGTGCCCGTATTGTGCATGGAGAAGTGTAATGAAATTCCAACATAGCTTTTTTGGGCTATGTATGATAATAGTGATTAAAATGAAATTGCATTATCTATAACTAAATACCAATCTATTCGTGCTTTTGTTTTTATAATAAAAAAGCTCTATATATTGATTTTTTTTTGGATAATTAATTAAGACTCTACCTTCAAATTTGGAATGAGAGTGAGAATTTCAAAAGATACAACTTCAAAATACAGAACATGGCTTTACAAAAATCAATGCACCATTACATCACATGCACTTAAAACCAAAATCACCTAGAAAACAATAAAACAGTCATGGCCATGTCTCAGTGAAACCATCGAATTGATTCCCAATCACTAACTTATTGCAATCAATTACATTCTCATTCTCATAGCATTAAAATACTTGTCCTTGTGTATTTATAATCCACTAGTATGGTTATCTATGTTACGAAATATTATTCATTTATGGATGTCCATATCTTTAGCTGAGTCAGTTTAGATTTGATTATATTAGATAGAATCTGTTATGATTTGATGTGATATTATATCTCTCTTCTTTTGACTATAAATAGGCTTTTGGATGCTCCATATAGAGCACTTTTGAGATTATCAATGAAACTATTATTTCTCCCCCTCTCTATTATTCTCTCTATTCTTATTTTTTATAACACGCTATCAGCACAACTTTGCTCTCAAAGTGAAGAAGCTTGTTGATAGAGTGCAGGTGCGATTTCCTTCTAGGATTCTTGGTTTATCGTGGAAATTGGGAGAGCGTTTGATACAAGTAAAAAAAAAAAAAATTTCTGCAGTGTCGTTTACACTTATAGAGACACTTGTTCTTGGATAGTTTTTCTTTCCCCCATATTATTATTGTTATAGCATAGGTATACAGTGGTGAATAAGAAGGCTTGAGGTAAGAAATCCTAACCATATTTTTCTTGAATATTATATTTTGAGATCCATCTTTACTTAATGGGTCTTGAGATTAATAAACAAGAAAGTGCTGCATTCCAGAAGAATTGCACAAAATAATCTCCTTTTTTTTCTATAGATCTTGGGGACACCATTACAAAAAGAAAAAAAAAAAGAAAATACTACATCCGAGAAAGATTGTGCAAATCAATTTTTATCAATTGCTTTAATTTTGATTTTTTTTAATTTGACTATAGCAATATGTACTCCTTCTACTTAATTATATTCCTATACCATTCCCAGAAATAAATAAGAATCATTCCCAAAAGTGAATGAGAATTGCATAGAAAAATGAATAATCATTCCTTGAAATGCATCCTAATTATTCAAAATTATTTGAGGAAAATATAATAGATTTATTTATCTATTTAATGAGATTCACATATTCCCAAGAATGAATATGTCAAAAGATTATTTTCCGAAGTGAATGAATCTATTATTCACACCACCTAAAGTGTGTGACATTCTAAAATAAGTTTGTATATTTCTTATAAGGAACATTTTCATATTTACATTCCTTAAAGTGAATGTATCTCCAAGGATAATTTTGAGTATTTGCAATATATAATTTTTTAAGTTTTGAGTATTTATATTAAATAATCATATTTTCCTGAAGAGAATAATATAATGGGTTTATTTATTTTCCTTCTTTGCTACCTATATAAAAGATTATTTCTAAATATTTTAAAAAGATCTTGCTGATCACTTTGATAAAGTACAAAGAAGAGTTATGAGCCCATTATGATAGCACTTGTAGTTGTATTATCGATAAATATATGTTGAAAAATGTTCTTGACTTTAATGTATCAAATGTGCTCCTAGAACACCACTGTTAAGAAAAAGACTTTACAAGATATCAAATAATGAATTTTCATAAAAACAAATTCATGAAATTTGCCCAGTTGGCTCTCGTCCATTCCCTAAAGTGAATGTGACAAAAATATTATAACCCTAGAAGTGGTATCAAAGCCAATGGTTTAGCTAAGCCATGACTGTTTGTTTGTGCTCGGGTGTGGTATCAACCCTTGGTTAGAGCACTGGGCTAAGATTTTGTATTTGGTTTTCCCATGAAAGCTTCCATTAAGGGGAGGAGCACATCATTTTGTATTTGGACCTCATACATTGGGGGGAGATTGTTAGTTTCAAGTGTGATAAATGTGATGAATGCTATTGCTATGACATCAAAGTAAATTTGGCATGTACCTATTGTACATTGACATATTTGTTTGATTCTTATTAAGTATCATTAAAGGAGAATGAGAAAATGCAACAGCAATTCTTTTTCAAGATATATTATGAAATTATTTCATGATTAATATAAGTCATTTAGATGTATCTTTTTATCTTTTATATAAATATTGATTATGGGATTTAATAATGAAAGTTTTATTAGATGTATTACTTGATACTATTTTTAAGAAACATTTTAGAATATTTTATTTCAAAACTTTTAGTGCTAATTGTTCTCATTACTGAATAAAATAGCTATGTTATTCATGGCATATTTCATAATTATTAATTATGTTTTTATGTGATATTGTTAATATTTAACATATCATTTACTTTATTGATTTATGGCACATGATAATCTTATATATTATCATGATTAATATATCATGAAATAATAATATATGATACTAATATTTTCGGGTTAATTGTGATACATGTACTTATATCACCATCATGTCATGACAAATTTCTTTTCACTTACATGATATGCTAAAGATTTGATGACATATTTTGATTTTTTCCATCTTGTAATAAGATAATAAAATCTTAACTCAGTTATTAGTTTTGTGAGTGTGATTTAAAGCTCCAAAAGAGCTACTATTATGTTTCCTGAAGAAACAAATTATGTAGAAATAGCAAGATGAATAAAGGCTCTAGAAGAACTACTATTTTGTTTCTTGAAGAAACAAAAATAATTCTATACTAGATACAAAAGTAATAAAGAGACTTGTTGAGTCTCAAAGATATTCACTTAAATGGATATAATATTGTGATAGTGAGTGAAGGAAATAGTAAGTACCTCCATATGATAACTTATGCTTCAAGTAAGAAAGTTGTTTTAGAAAAGTTTGTCTGCACTTTCGCCCAATCTATAGTACTAATATGAGTACAATTGAAACATCATATGCTACTGTAAACCAGATGTTTACTAGCCTAGATTATTTTTTGCCATGACCGGTTAGGATATCCTGAAGCAATAATGATGTAAGAATTACTGAAAACACATATGAGGATTTGTTGAAGAACTAGAAGATTCTTCATTTTAATGAGTTTTCTAGTGTTGTATGTTCTCAAAGTAAATTAAATACATGGTCTTCACCAGCAAAGATTGGATTTAAATCTCTTATGATATATGTGGATCAATTCATCCACCATATAGGCTTTTCAAATATTTTATGATTTTAATAGATGCATCTATGAAATGGTCACATATGTCCTCATTATGATTTCACAACCTGAAGCTTGCGATATTAATTGCGCAAATTATTAAGAGCACAATTTCCTGATAATCCAATCAAAACAGTTTGTCTTGATGGTTTTGGAGAATTTATTTCTCAAGCTTTTGGTGCTTGTAGGCCAATGTTATAAATGTTGAACATCTAATTATTTATGTTCACATATAGAAAAAGTTGGCTAGCATAATTAACTTATAAAAGACCTCCAGTTAATTGCTAGACCGCTTGCTCATGAGAACAAATATCCTAAGTTTTAGTTGGGCACATATTATTTTACAGAACTTGTTTTTATAAGGCTAACAATTGCCAATAATTCTCTCCTTTACAATTATTTTGGCATGCAACCAAAAGGTTCCCATTTAAGAACTTCAGAAGTCCAGTATATGTCCTAACTGCCTTTTTTTTTCAAATAGGACTCCAAAGAAAATTGAAGATAATATGTTATATATGATTCTCCCTTTTCATGGTAAAAAACAAATAGGAGATGCTTTAAGGCTCAGTTTGTGAGAAATAATGTTTCCAATATCAGGGGAAGAGAGTAAACACAACTGAAAAAAAAAATAAATTGGAATGCATTAATATTCTATTTAGATCCTCACACAAGGCAATGTGAACTAGAAGTTCAAACAATTATACATTTGCAAAGAATAGCAAATGAATTGCCAGATGCATTTTTTTATAATAGAAAAGGACAACTAAATCCTATATACCAGCTGAAAATGCCCCAATCTGAATTGATGTCCTTGTTGGACAATTGGTCAATGTAAAAATCACATGCCAGAAGTATGGTAGACCACTCGATTCCAAAAATAAAAATTTCAAAAAAAAGAAGAGGGGCAAAGAGGGCAAATGATGTTATAAAGGCAAATGATACTCTTCCTGTTGAAGAGAATAGAGACATAGTAAAGGCATTGTTGCAGTCCAAAATTTTAATATATTTGGAATTCCATAAGTCATTTAGGTACCTGAAAATATTCATTGAAAATGATGAGATCTCAATATACTATGTCTATATAGGAAAATGGTGGAATCAATGAGTAATTATTGTCAACAATATATTTGCATATAATATAGCGCTAAATATTATGCAAGAAAGTGAGGATCTTGAGCCAAGAATTATTGAAAAATGTCTACATAGAAATGATTAGCTAAAAATGGAAAAAAGCCATGCAGGCTGAATTAGACTCACTTGGAAAACATGAAGTCTTTGGACCTATAGTCCAAACAATGAAAAGTGTGAAACCCATGGGATACAAATAGGCGTATTTGTGAGAAAATAAAATGAGAAAAATGAAATTATATACTATAAGGCTCTATTTGTAGCACAAAGTTTCTCACATAGACATGGTATATATTATGGCAAAATGTATTCCCCAGTAATGGATTCATCAATGTTTTCATATTTGATTAGCTTATCTACACATATTAAGCTAAATATGTATCTGATAGAATATGTGAACAACCTAGGAACTTAGAAAGAAGATTTTAATATACAGAGGAACTAACAGATAGATTTCACAGAAAGGTTTAAAAAAATTTTCAGCATTTTGGCTCTTTTATTTGTCTTTGAAAACTTAATCATATCTATTTATAGAAGGTCTCCCTTTATGACCATTGCCCTTGATCTGCTATCCAAGTGACACGTCTTGATCATTAGCTTGTGTCTTGGAAACATAATATAGAAGAGTAGGTTGTCTGGTGTCGAAGCCCTTTTTTCAGAAGCCGTTGATGAGTTAAGGTTTCTGAAGTCCATAAGAAACTTCTTTTCTATTCTCTGAGCATGGTTTCTAAACTCCCTTTTCAATAAGTTGTTGATGGTTGATTGAAGGTACTGATGAGATGTTGTGCCAATTTAAAAACTGGTTTGACTTTTAATTTTGAATTTCAATTTTCAATTTTTTCCCTACCTTTTTGTGAAGCAAAGTTTTTGAAGAGTGCTAATAGTTCCTTATTGATTCATTTGTCTTCTTAGTCTTCAATCTTGCCTTTAAGATGATGAATGATCTACGATTGTGATGATTAACACGTTGATTTCAGCTTTTGTACTATCTTCTTTTTAGGTGTTCTTTCTGAAGTCCTATGTTACTTTCTAAAGACCATTTTCTTGGTTTCTCGATTCTGTTCTAATGTGCTTCATTCCTTGATGCATATGAGCATACTTTGCATAGTATAATATTCACTTCAGTTAAGCTTATCCTCTTTTCACGAGATATAATATGTTTACACATGCAAAGTGAAATTATCATCGCTAAAGTCCGATAATGCACTTCGGAATTTACTTGTTAAGCTTAGTCAAGAAACTCAAGGTAGCCATTAGTCATTCTTCAAAAAATTTTCTATAAATTGGCATTGTTATCATCCAAAACAATAAAGCTCATACTTTCTAAAGAGTTTTGGAGTTATAATCTCCACCTTTTTTATGATGACAAACCAATTTTGAAGAAATTTTTTTGAATAGATGTTGAAAGAAATAATACAAAATATAATATGATAAGTACAGTTTCTTTCAAAATATCATAATTCTTAAATCTTAGTAAGTCCTTTTCTTAAGGTGTGATTGGATGTGTTCAAGAAAATTTTTGAAGCCTTAAGTTAAATCAAATCAGATTTGTTTGGTTTGTGATAATATTTTCTGATTTAAATTAGAATGCTTCTTTAATTTGTATCACTAAGATACTCAAGCAGATGTAATCGTTTTAGTTCAATTCTACCAATTAGCTTTGTAACACCCTAATTTTTAACCCAACTCTCTAGAACTCATTAGGTTAATCATTAGGTTATTACCTCTTAGTCTCATCTTTTTAATAAAATACTTAGCGGAAATTACGGGTAATTTTTTTTTTTGAAATATAAAATCAAAGTGAGAGCCACGTTCTTATCTAACCATGAGGTAGAAACTTAAAGCACAAATATCAAGCATAACGAACACAATAATCAAAGCATATAACAATAGTGTAACGTCCCGATTTTCTGTTAGAGTAAAAATGACCAAAATGCCCCTGAGGTCATTTTCAACCCGGAATTCAAGGAAAGCTGATCCGGCAATACTCGAAGAGCAAACTCAATGTTGGAAAGGGATTAGATGACTTGTGTACCTTTCCGGGATCGAAAATCTCATTTTTCGAGTTTTCGGGTCAAAATGACCAAAACACCCTTGCGGTGTTTTACCCGTTTGCAAGTGCCGGATGAACCCAAAACTTCTCTAGATGGTTTTAAAAGGCATTTTTATGTAGTCTGTGACTTTAGTTTTGGTCCCGGAGGTCCCGGGCGAAATTAGTGCAAAATTATGATTTTGCCCCTACTTTCGTGTTTTTACGCTTAATAGCGTGATTAAACAAACCTAAGCAATATTAGGCTCTAATCGAAGGTTAATTAATTCCCATAATTAATCTTGAGTCAAAATAATTTATTAAAGTTGATTAGAACCTAAAAGTGCTTAATTACAACTTGAAATCTTATTTTAAATTCAAGATTCCTAGTCATGGAATCTTAAATAGTGTTTTCTCTTTCCAATTCCTTAAATCATGGAAATTTGTTTACCTTGTTTACTCATAAAATGAATTTTAAACTCTCTACATGTGTATGAGCACTCCTTAACCTTGTCATAAAACTCTTAAACCTCATTCTTAGTTACCTAAACTTATGCTTAATAATTCCTAACCTTGCACCTAAGCTAATATACACTTAAACATATCATTAACACACAATTACATGGAAGATTTTTCTTCCCTCCTTGTTGCCCATTCTGGCCGAAGCCATCCTCCCCCAATTTCCATCACATGCTCAAATGTTTACACTCAAAGAACCATGCTTTCACCTCACCATAAACCATGCTTTGTCATACAAACACTATGCTTTCATCCATGCTACATATGACCACTTCTAGAAGACTTTTCTTTCATTTTTGAGGCTCAAATTCAGCCAGCCCTCCTTGCCTTCTAGAAGGGTTATTTTAAATTCAAACAAAGGGAAATTACCATACTTGAAGCCATGCTTTGCATCATAACTTCCATACCTCAAACCATGCTTGAATGACAAGTTGTAAGAGAAAATTTTCTCTTCCTTCCCTCCCAAAAGCTACGGCCATTCCTCCTCCCTTTGGGCTCTTATTTGTTTTCATTTTCTATAAATACCTTGCTTACTTGAGCTTGCAAATACTTTAGATCATTTTCTAAGTTTCAAGTTTTCCAAGCTTTCCTTGAGTTCTTTGTTTTCTCTCAAGTTTCAAGAGAGTTTTCCTTTCTTCTTCATCTTCATCCTCTTCATCTCTTCCTCACATAATCATCTCATAATCTCTAAACACCTCCTCACAACCTTGAATCATCATCAAATCTCTCAAACACTCAACTTCAAACACAAGCTCACCAAGAACACATCTCCTTTCCTTTCTTTCTCTCAAGGCCGAAGCTACCTCACCTCTCTAGGAGGAGTTGATCTTCTCATTTCCATCCTCAAGATCAAGCCTTTGTCTTCACATTTGGTAGGGAGTTGCTTTCAAACTTTGTTTTTACTCAAAAATGTGTTTTCTCTAGTTTTCTCTTGGTTTCTTTTTGAGCTTTCCTTTGCTTTCCTTTTCTTTTTTTTCATTTCGGCCTCTTGGCCTTGTTTATGTGAGCATGATAGCTTGATGATGAGAGCTCCTAGATGATGACCTTATGTTCATCTCAAAGGAACCTCTAAAGCTTGAGTTTTGTTCTTGATCTAGTAAAGTTTTGGTTTTTCTTTCCTTTTCTTGTTCTCTATGATTTCGACCTCCATAGTTTTTCTTCAAAGGTTTTGTTAAAATTTTTGAAGTATCTCTATTTCTAGTTTATGTCATGAAAGAATGTTGTTTTGGTTCTTACTCTCTTAAAGTTTTACTTTCCTTTAAAAGCTTGTTTCTTTGAGCTTGATGATGATGTTCAAGAACCACATAGTTCCCTTGAGAACTTAGTTCAAGGACTCTAAAGCTCTCTTTGTGATGAGATAAGTGTTGGGTTGTATCTCTAAAATCTTGTAAGAGCTCTAAATGAGATTAAAATGAATATTGCATTCATGTTTATGTCTTGCTTATCATATTTATTTTCCTTGCCATCACTAAATATTAAGAATAATAAATGAACTTGCATTATCATGTTTATGTTTCAAGCTTTGCATTATCATGTTTATATTCCAAGTCCTCACTTAATATACCAAAGATAATAATAAGTTGCATCTCATGTTTATTTTATGCTCTCACTTTACTTTCTAATGAAAAGCTAAAACTAGTGCATGAGCATGTTTATTTTTATGTCATCACTTAAGAAAACCTAGAGCTCAAAGATTTGCCCATTGTTGTCTCAAGAAAAGGCTTGAAAAATATATGTTCTTTAGCTCCTTGATTTCGGCACTAAGGAGTTATATTTGCTACAAGTATTAAAATCTGTTTTATAATTTTTCTAAGCTTATATGAGTACAAGAAATGTCTAGAACAAAGTTTTATGAATTTAGGACCTCTTGAGATAAATTTAATTTAGCTACTGCCCTTACAAATATTTTGAGAGTTTTAGATGATAAAAATGTTTATAAATGAGTTTTGGAAGTCTTGAAAAGGTTCCAAGAGAAACTAGTATTTTATGTGCTTTAGAAACCAAATTTTATGCCTTTGTATGGAGATATATTTTTGGTTCTGCCTTGCTGTGATTAAGTGCTGTTTATGCTGTTTGGATGATGATAACATGAGTATGTTTGTGTATATTTGATGCTAAAATTCATATGTGAAAGATTAGAGAAGTTAGTAACTAGAAAAGAATTAATTTGAGAGTTCTAGATCCCTTGGTAATTGATTTTTCTGGATTCTGTCCAGCAAGATTTAGAAATGGTAATCATGGATTTAAATTAGTTTAAATGTGTAGGAATGACTCATAAATGGTTTAGGACTTGATCTTGATGCCTTAGGAGCAAACCGGACTTAGAAAGGGTCATTGTTGTGACTCCTAGGTACCCGTAAAGTCAGAATTTTAGATTCTGCATTCTTGAGGTTTAGAGAAGTTTATGATCATAGTATGGAGTGAGGAATACATAGATATGAGCCTACAGGTACCCGAGAGATTAAGTTGTGATGATTTATAACTTACATTGTGAGTTAAGGACCTTAAGGGTCAATACATAAGACATTAAGAGATTTTAATGCTATGAGTTATGACAATGTGAATTCTTTTTATGCTAATGCTATGATGATGTGTGAGTGCACGTGCTAGGATGAAACTGTTTATATGACTTTAGAAATGGATTATGAAATGTGAAATTGAATGTGTAAGTACATGCATTATGAGTTGATGTGGCATACTGTGATGAATTGCATGAATTGATGAGCATGATATGCATATTGCATGAAGTTCCATGATGATAGTTGAGGGCATGTGTTTATGATGCATTCTTGCATAACACACCGAGACACATTTCTCCTACCTCGGTTAGGAGATAACAAAACCGTGAGGGTATGGTAGATGCAGCCTGCCAGAGCGGACAAATTTACTATGCACTAGATGCCGTAGATGCGTTTCGAAGAAGGAAATAACCCTAACCCGTACTCTGGGAGTCGATGTATTAGGTGATCCTTAAGTCCCTAACCCGTACTCTGGGAGTCGGTGTATTAGGTGACCCTTAAGCCCCTAGCCCGTACTCTGGTAGTCGGGATATCATTTTTAAGATCCGCTTATTCAGATAATAAGTTGGAAACTAGTAATGTGTTACCCCCTCTATTTTTCCCCATGTTAAATCTAGTGACGACTAGTTAGGATTGAGCTCATTCCTAGGCGATTAGGTGAGACGAAGTTTGGGGACGATGATAAAAATCGCCGGGGTGGTATGTCGGTTAGATTTACGTGACCATGTTTAAGAGGGTGGTCTTTGAGAAAAAAAACTTAAGAGTTCAAGCATGAGAAAGAGATATAATGTTTTAAAGTCACACAGTTATGAGAAAAGAAAGAGTTTTATATGCCACTTATATGTTGATGTTTACCTTGATGTTGTGCTCTATCAACTGTTTGCATAAAGTATTATCATGCATTCATCCAATATATGTTGCATTCATATCATTAAGATCCATACTAAAAGACACCCACTTCGGATAAATAGATTTGAGAAGTTTAAAAGTTAAACCTTATGCATGACCACCTTTTTATAATTAAAACCGAAGTGGCTGGGGACGATGACGATGACACGTGTGTTGGAGTCGGAAATCCCTACTGAGAATCTTGAATAAGTTTCTCATCCCTCTCTCTTTTTTCTTCCATGTCGTCTCCAGACGAAGATGATGGTGTATCTTGTGACCTCTACTAAGGCGCGGGCGTAGGGCATGCGCTATGAGTTGAATCAATGGGATGGAACGGAAGCATGGAGATGCCGCTTTAGATTTATATACTTATAGATGTGTATTTCTTTTGATGTGACAATAGGACTATGATAGTCATAAATTATGTATCTATGATAATATGTTTATGTCGAGATGTAGTGAACAATGTTTGTGTTTTGTGACCATGAATGATATGACATCCCTTTTCTGTATGTTAGTCTTCATTACGTCATACGCGGCTCTCACTTTGATTTTATGTTTCAAAAAAAAAATTCACCCATATTTCCACTAAGTATTTTCACAAAGAATGAGACTAAGAAGTAATAACCTAATGATTAACCTAATGTGTTCTAGAGTATTGGGTTAAAAATTAGGATGTTACAAATAGAATGAATGATTAACATTACAAAGAGAATACTTTGTTAATATAATAGTTAAAGGTACTTATATAGTCACGCCCTTATAGAATCGGGCGGAGCTTGGAGTGCATGCAAGATAACAGGAAAGCAGTAAAGTACATGAAACAACAGAAAATAAGAACCAACTACTCTATCCTCTTACTACGAGTACTAATCTCAAACCCCCCTCCCAAAAGATATTGCCGAAGGGGAGATCCTCACGACGACTCGAGTACTCGAACAGCTCTCCGATGAGGTCTAGGGACGGCGAGGACCCTCGGGTGATGGAAGGAGGTAACTGGGGAACCGCTCGATCTCCTCCTGAGTGGGCCAGTGGAGTGGAGCGTGAATGCGTGCTGGCTGAACGTGAGCTCCTCGACACAGGCACATCTCGGCTCTCCTTGCCAAGCGCGGCTGAATCACGGTATCCTCGCTCCCCTCTCGCCTGAATAGGGGAAAGGGAGCAGATTTCTCCAGATAAGCGTGCATTGGTGGATCCTCTGTTGGATCCGCCCCTGACCTCCTCGAACGGGGCGCATACTCCGGGTAGTCACGGACAGCTGAGGTGGACGAACGAGCTCAACACAACTGCTCGTCACGAGGGCGGGTGCGCTCGAAGATCATATCGTCGCCGCTATAAGGAGCGGTAGGAGTGAACTGGTAGCTAGAAACCGGGTAAACAAAAGGTCGTCCCATGTACACAAAAACACGAACAGTACATCGACCCTCAAAATGATAGGAGCGGTGATCCGGGTCATAGTGTACCTCCCAGACGGCTGTGTCAATGAAGACAATGAATGTCGCCATCGAACTCTGAAGATGTGACGGAAGAGAAAGAAAGAAGAGAAAGGAGTGAGAATTCTTACTAAAAAATCTCAGTAGGAATCTCCTATCCTCGGGTTACATCGTTCACATCCCCAGGAACCTTGGGTTTATTTATAAAAGGTGTACATGCATACTAGATTCATTATTAGGGTTTATGAAACTAATTATCCAATGTCCATTCCTTTTAGCATGCATCTTAATGTCATGAATGCAAAATAATAGAGCATGAATACATGGCAATACTTAAGCATATAAATCAACAAAACATAACATCATGAAGCATACAAGTGGGATGAAAGGCATATAAAACTCTCTCTTTATTCATGACTACGTGACTTGAAAAGAGACATCGCATTTCTTTTCTCACGTCTAAACTCTTAAGTTCTTCCCCTCAAAGACCACCTTCTTTTCGCATCACCAAATCCAACCGTAAACACCATGCTCGGCGATATTTATGCGCATCATCAAATCCATCCAAACATACCTTATCGCCTAGGAATGAGCTCAACTATATTTATACGCATCACCAAAAATTATATGCATCACCAAATCATTCTCATTACCAAGTCCAACCAAATACACCCAAATCCAACCAAACACACCCATAATTGCCTAAATGAGCTCAAACCTAACTAGTTTTCACTAGATTTCTTAGAGGGCAAAAGAAGGGGTACATATCCTCTCTCATTCAATCTCTCAATAACATAATAGACATATCATATCATCTCAATGATTCACTTCATCATAGCTCATTCGTCACAACATCATACTTTCATAGATAAAGCTCATGCATCACAATATCATACTCACATAGATAAAGCTCATGCATCACAACATCATAACATGTACTTCAAACGCAACATTCTTACATAGATAAACATCGTAGCACATAAGATTTCTTAATGTCTTATGCTTTGACCTTTGAGGTCCCTTAACTCAAATCTAAGTTGTATCAGATCAAAACTTAAGCCCTCGGGTACCTATAGGCTCATATCTAAGTATTCCTCACTCAATTCTATGATCATAAATATTTCTAAACCTCAAAAGTGCAGAATCTATAATTCCTACTTTACGGGTACCTAGGAGTCACAACATTGACCATTTCTAAGTTCGGTTTGCTCCTAAGGCATTAAGATCAAGTCCTAAACCAATTATGAGTAATTCCTATACATTTAGACTAATTATAAATCATGATTATCAATTCTAAACCTTACTGCACAGAATCCAGAAAAATACTTTTCTAAGGGAACTAAAAGTCTCAAATCAATTCTTTTCTAGTTATTAACTTCTCTTAGCTTTTGCATATTAATTTCAGCATCAATTATACATGAACATACTCATATTATCATCATTAAAACAACACAAAACAGTGAGTATTCATAGCAAGGCAGAACCGAAATCATCTCCCACAAACAAGGCATAAAACTTGATTTTTAGAACACATAAAATGCTAGTTTCTCTTGGAACCTCTTTAGAACTTTCAAAACTAATTAGTAAACATTTTTATCAACTAAAATCATTACAATACTTTGGAAGGCAGTGGCTAGTTTAAATTAAACTCAAGAGGTTTTTAAATCATAAAACTTTGTTCTAGAAATCTCTTGAGCTCATAAAAGCTTAGAAAAATTATGAAACATAGATTTTAGTACTTGTAGCAAATAAGACCTCTTAAGGCTGAAAATCAAGGACTAAAGACATATATTTTTCAGGCCTTTGTTGAGATAATAATGGGCAAGTCTTTGAGCTCTAGGTTCTCTTAGGTGATGACATAAATTTAAACATGCTCATGCACATATTTTAGCTTTCATTAGAAAATAAGGTGAGAGCACAAAATAAATATGAGATGCAACTTGTTATTATCTTTGATATTTAGGTGAGGACTTGAAAATATAAACATGATAATGCAAAGCTCGAAATATAAATATGATGATGCAAGTTGATTTAGTATTCTTGATATTTAGTGGTAGCAAGGAAAATAAACATGATGTGCAAGGCATAATCATAAACATGAATGCAAGGTTTATTTTAATCTTGGCTAGAGCTCTTACAAGACTTTAGAGATACAACCCAACACTTATCTCATCACAAAGAGAGCTTTAGAGTTCTTAAACCAAGTTCTCAAAGGAACTTCATGGTTCTTGAACATCACCATCAAGCTCAAAAGAAATAAACTTTTAAAAGAAAACAAAACTTTATGGTGGTAAGAACCAAGACAACATTATTTCTAGAGATGAACAAATATAAGAACACTTTGAAATTTTTAATAAAACCTTTAAAGGAAAGCTCTTGGAGGCCGAAATCATTTAGGAGAAGAAAAGAAAAGAAAAACCAAAACTTTGCTAGATAAAAAAAAAACTCAAGCTTTAGAGGTTCCTTTGAAATAAACACAAGGTTATCATCTAAGAACACTCATCATTAAGCTATCATGGTCACAACAAGGCCTCATGGCCGAAAACAAGAAAAGAGAAAACCAAGGAAAGTTTCAAAAAGAAACCAAGAGAAAGCTAGAGAAAAACACATTTTCAAGTAAAACAAAGTTTAGAAAACAACTCCTACCAAGAGTGAAGGTGAAGAACTTGAACTTGGAAAGGAAATGAGAAGAGCAACTCCTCCTAGGATGGAGATGTGACTTCGGCCAAGGAGAGGGAAAAGGAAAGGAGATGTGTTCTTGGTGAGTTTGTGTTTGAGGTTAAGTGTTTAGGGGCTTTGATGATGATCTAAGGTGGTGGTGTGAGGTTGTGAGGTGATGATGTAAAGAGAATATGGAGAAGATGAAGAGGAAAGGAAGTTCCTAAGAACTTAAGAGAAAGTGAAAAGAACTCAAAGGATGCTTGAAAGCTTAAACTTGCCAAATGATCTAAAGTGCAACCAAGCTCAAGCAAGTAAGGTATATATAGAAAAATGAAACAAATGGGGACTCAATGAAGGGAGGGGCTGGCCGTAGCAAAACAAGGCAAGGGAAGAGAAAAATATCTCTTACAACTTGTCATTCAAGCATGGTTTGTGTAACACCCTAATATTTAACCCAACACGCCTAGGTCGCATTTTGAGTTAATTATTAGTTATTACTCTTTTGTTCTAGTTCTTAACCTTGCATTTGTAAAACACTTAGCAAAAATACGGCTAAATTTTTTTTTTTGAATCTTAAACAAAATAGTGAGCCTCGTATACCGAAAATGAACAGCGTCCTATACATCGCGAGCAAGCATATGATATTTAAACCCATAGTATCACATTCATAGATAATCGTCATGAATTCATGTAATAACAACATCCTTACACACCAAACACGTAGTAATGAATAATGACATCTTCACCCTTAACAGTTAGGATGATACATTAATCCACAAAACAGAAAAGAAACAAAGTGCATAAAGTAGTGCGGAAATTTAAATAGACTAAGGACCACTCTTCACTACTAAGTCTCTTTGGGGTGCACATAGGTGGGATAACCTCAAGATAGGGGAAAACGAAGGAAGCTATCCACTAAGTGTGCTAGAGCACTGCGATCACTAATCATCCTCGGCTATCAAAATGTCTCTATGGAGAAGGGGAAGTGCGGCCAATGAAACGGGTCAGCTCCTCAGCATTACCAAGACCGTAGGATGGACGAACATGGGCACCTCGACGAGGACGAACAGCCCCACGATAAAGCGAGGTAGCTCCTCGATGGACCTCGACCGTTGCTCCTTCACCGTCATCTCCAAGCTCCATGGGAAAAGCGGCGGAACCGCCAGAGGAGTGTTGGGATGGTGACTCCTCCGAGGGGTCCGCCTCGTGCCTCGCATTTAACTAGGAGAATGAGGAACGACATCAGATACCCATGAACAGACGGCAAAGAGGATGTGTGCAGCGAAGCTGCTCTCCTCGCGGACGGGCATGCTCAAGATCAGCTCATCAAGAAATGGAGTGGCAGGAGAAAATCTATAACTAGTAATCGGGTGTGTAAAAGGACGTGCTAAGAACACGAACAATCGAACAAAGACAACGACCCACGAAATGATAAGTCCGTGAGTGGCGTCAAAGTGCATTTCGAGTGGGAGCATCAACGAAGATCACGAACGTCGCCATCGGCCTCTGAAGACGTAGTGGAAAGAATGCAAGAAAGAGGGAGTGAGAAACTTATAAAAGAATCTCAGTAGGGTTTTCACCTCCTAACAATATGTCATCATCTACGTTCTCAGGCACCTTGGGTTTTCATTATGAAAATAGTGGGCACAAGTAAAGTTTCCTTATTAAGTTCGAAAAGTCATTATCCAAGGTCCCTGTCTTTTAGCATGAATCAATGTCATGAATGCATCATACCAATTCATGGTATGCATGTCAATGCCATATGCAAGTACATCATAGAGAATTATACTAAGTCAACTTCATTGAAATGCATATCATGATTATAAAGTATGCTTGATAATTTGCAAGATGCACGTGATGATTTCCTTGATGCACATGATGATTTGCATGAACTTTCCTCTTTCCTATACTTTTCTATGCGCCACCCTAATACTCTCTCCTATGAGAGTTCTAGGTTATGAGCTCATACCTAACTAGTCGTCACTAGTTTCCAACTTATCCCAGATAAGTATAAATAAATCTCGACTCCCAGAGTGCGGGTTAGGGGGCTTAAGGATCACCTATCATATTCCGACTCCCAGAGTGCGGTTAGGATTATCTCCTTCTTCGAAACGCATTTACTTACACCCGGTGCATAGTAAATTTGTCCGCTTTGGCAGGCTGCATCTACCATACCCTCACGGTTTTGTTATCTCCCTACTGAAGCAGGAGAAATGCGTCTCGGTATGCTATGCAAGAATGCAGCATGAATGTACAACCTCAAATATCATCCAGATACAATATGAGTATTCCATTTCGGATATCATCATGATATTTCACTTAACATTTCATGCTCACTAATGTCATATAAATCATGCATCTCAATCCATTATGATCATAGCATACCACAAATGAGTCGTATAAGTCGGGTTCACAACCTCATTCATAAACACATATTCATGCTTCACATTCATATAATCATATAACACATGTCCTCAACACTTTATGCGGGATGATAAATATGCTCCTACCCAATATGCCGGAATCAAGGCCCGGACTCAGCTAGTATACATGCTATGTTCATTATAAAATATGGATAAACATGTATATGGGCAGTGAACAACCAATCATCATGAATCACCAATTATGAAATTCAATTCCAAGTTCTCAGTAATTACCCCTTTGTCTTACGGGGCTTAAAACTTAGGCTCGACGTAACCTAATTACCGTAACTATTCTCTTAGGCATCTCAAAGGTCATACTCAATGATTTCCATCTATTTTCAACTTCAAAAACATTTCTAAATGATGCTGGATAGTTTGGGCAGTAACCATAAAATATACGTTTTCGGGGTTCTAGAATTTACGTCTTTGGCCCTTTCTAGTTTCCGATTTCTCCTATAGTGCTAACATTAATTCTCACTGCCTCCTATAGGATTTTTCACATCTAATTCCACTTCCAAACAGAATATTTGCCAAATAATTGATCTCAATGCAGTAGCCATATTTTATCAAACTCTACGGGTCTCAAAGCTACATTTTTCTGTTCTTTCTAGTTTTCTAGTCTTTCCAAAATACCTAAAATAATTTCTGCATCAACTACTAATGATTTCCTCACATTTATCTCATCCTAAACATCTCTTAACAGTGTTTGTATCATCTAGGCAGTAGCTATATTTTCATTTCATAAAAGCATTAGAGAGTTGCATAATTTACTCGTTTCCATTACTAGCTTACCCTAGGATGTTAAAAATAATTTTTACAACAAGTAGCAACATTTTCTACCAATTAAAACACCTCCAAACAGAATCATACAGAATTTATGAGTTAGAAACAGTGACCGAAAATTTAGTTCCGAAATCATTCCAAAATTATACTTTTGATAACTTCTAGCTACTAGTTTTCCTCTTCGCTTGTTGGAGTCATAGGAAATGCCAAAAATATTTTTATCTCTTGAATACTCACATAAATTTGCTAAAACAGAAACTAAACATCTCAAATCACATTAGTAGCTCCCTTGTTCATAAAACACCATTCTTGCTACACTTGAGTCCCAAAACTTGCGAAAAGAAAACTTTAAAAACACAACTTGTATAATTTTCAATAACTATCTCAACTATCTCAACTTAAAATCAAGTAAACCCATTTAAAGATCCCTCATAGTGTCATAGCCGTATGTATATATATATACACAAATGTGTGGCCATGTTCAAATTTACATTTAAGATCCAAGGACAAGTTTTGAGCTTTAGTGTCTTAGGTGATGACTTGAAAATAAATATGCTATGCAAGTCCACTTTTGTCTTTAGGAGTTAGAATGATAGCTTGAAAAATAAATATGCTATGCAAACCCATTATTATCTTCAAGGTTTATGGTGATGGCTCAAAATAAACATGCCATGCAAGGGTTTCATTATTATCTCTTAAGATTAAAGTGGTAACTTGAAAGTAAACATGTATGCAAATCCATTTTTACATCTTAATCATTAAAGCTCTAAACTTTTCAAGATTAGATTCTTGTCCTCAACCAATCTTAAACATGGTGAGCTTTAGAGTCCTATTGTTCATAGTTCCAAGAACCTCATTTCTTTGGACTCACCATCAAGCTCAAGTAAAATCATAAAGAGACCGAAAAAGCATACTAAATACACTAATATGTTATCTTGGGGTCAAAACCGAAACTCAAGCTCTAGAGGTTCAAAATATAGTAGTTTTCACAACTACCATCAAGAACCATCATCATTGAACTTTGGTTGTGAACAACCAAGAATAGATAACCAAAACTAAACCATCAAAACATTTTATTTCTCATGGCCTTTGTAAAACCGAAAAATACTAAACCTTGAGCTCTTAGAGGTTAAATACTTGATGGTGTCAAAACCATCATCAAAACCCTCATCATCAAGCCACGGTTTCAACTTCCCATTGACATCCAAAAATCGAAAATGAAGGGAACTCATATGAAGGTTCCAAAACCGAAAATAGATGAAGATGAAAGGAGTAAAATTTATTCATTCAACCAACCATAAATCTAAAATTGAACCAAGAAAAGAAATGAAATATCAAAACAAAATCCCTACCACGGTTGTTTCTTGTTTGCAAGAGTGAAAGCTTGATCTTGTATGAAACAAAGAGAAGAAAAATCTTCTCTTGATGGGTAAGATGATTTCGGCCAAGAGGAGTTAAGGTAGTAGGAGGATTTTTCTTGTGTTCTTGTGTTTTGGAGATGGAAAGATTAAGTGTTTAGGAGTTGATCTATGGTGGAGATATGTTGATTAGAGGTGGAGAGCTTGGGTGGAGGTTGAAGATGGTGGCTCTTGGAGGTGGAGGAGAGGAAGAAGATGAAGTGTTTAGGTTAGAGAGAATATGACTACTTTTTTTGGACAATTAGGTTTACCAAAAACAATAGATAGCAAGAATGAGTGTTTTGTGTGTGTATTGGTGTATTAAATTTGAAAATAATGGGGACAATGACCATGAGGCAACCGTAGCCTCCTTGAGCAATGGGGAGGAAAATTTTATTTTATTTTGAGTGGAAGAATTAGAATTTTAGTTAGCATAAATTAGGGAATTAATTTAGGAAAAGAATTCTTTTTGTTGGAAGTTGTTTGTAGTGGTTTAGGCACTCAAGACAACTTTTTGGAGTGGTCATACAACTTTGTTTGACAAAAATCCCATTTGAAAAACAAGCACTAACATAGTTCCCTAAATTAAGGAAGTAGAGAAAATCCACTAACTCTTAGTTTATTAGGTTTTTTTGTAATCTAGTGAATCATAAAATTTGAAATGGAAATTTAATTTCAAAATAAATTTCAGACCTTAAATAATTTAAAATAAATAATCTGACCCATAATAAGTAAATAAAATTTAATTATATTTAATTAAAGCCTAATAGTGCCCATGTATCCTTATTTACCCAATTACGCTTAAGTAGCACCAATTAGGGGTAAAATGGTAATTTCACATAAAATTTACCTGAGACTACTCGAACCTTTTCCGAATATCAAACATCCATCAATATTAACATTTCTAACTTTTGGGTAATGGCCGGGTTCAATCGGCACTAAATTCCGTGCCAAATCGCCGCAGGGGCATTTTGGTCATTTAGCGCATGAAAGTTCAGAAATTGAAATTTTCACCTCTATCATAATTCATAACACATTTTATCCCCTTCAATCATCAAACTAACCCCCTTGGGATGGCCGAGAATGACCGTCTTCGATTTCCGTGTGAAAATGACCTCAGGGGCATTTTGGTCATTTGTACACGGAAAAATCGGGGATTTGCGGTTCTTGCTCGAACCACTCATCAAATCTCATATAATCCTGATCCTATAATTAAAACATGATGTCGAGGATGGCCCAGGCTATCCGGCCTTAAATTTTTATCCAAAATGACCTAGGGGTATTTTGGTCATTTGGCGCAGTAGAGAAAAATCGGGGCGTTACAGTTTGAGGTATGGAAGACATGGTGCAAAGCATGGCTCAAAGTATGGTGATTTATCTTTGATTTGAATTGAAATAAATCATCTAGAAGGGCATGGAGGGGCTGACAGTTTGGATAGCAAAAATGAGAGGGAAAAACCTACTAGAAGTGATCATGTGTAGCATGGATGAAAGCATGGTGTAAGTATGACAAAGTATGGTGCATGTAAAGTAAAAGCATGGTCTTTGGAGTGTAAGAATTTGAGCATGTGATAAATATGAGGGGGGGTATGGTTCGGCCGGACCTGATGCGGCAAGGGAGGAAGGAGATTTGTTCATGAAATTGTGTGTTAATGATAGGTTTAGATGTGTATTAGTTTAGGTACAAGGTTAGGAATCATTAATCACAAGTTTAGGTAACTAAGAATGAGGTTTAGGAATTTTATGACAAGATTAGGAGTGCTCATACATCATTAGAGAATTTAAAATTCATTTGTGAATAAACAATTGAAAACACAATTCCATGATTTAAGGAATTGAATAGAGAAAACACTATTCAAGATTCCATGACTAGCAATCTTGAATTTAAAATAAGATTTTAAGTTGAAATTAAGCTTTCTTAGGTTCTAATCAACTTTAATAAATTATTTTGACTCTAAATTAATTATGGAAATTAATTAATCTTTGATTAGAGCCTAATATTGCTTAGGTTCGCTTAATCACACGATTAAGCTTAAAAACACAAAGCTAAGGGCAAAATTGTAATTTTGCCCTAATTTTGCCTGAGACCTCCAGGACTAAAACTGAAGTCACAGACTACATAAAAATGCCTTTTAAAACCATCTGGAGAAGTTTTGGGTTCATCCGGCACTTGCAAACAGGTAAAACACCATAGGGGTATTTTGGTCATTTTGACCCGAAAACTCGAAAAATGAGATTTTCGATCTTGGAAAGGTACACAAGTCATCTAATCCCCATCCAACATTGAGTTTGCCCTTCGAGAACGGCCGGACCGGCTTCCCTCGAATTCTGGGCCGAAAATGACCTCAGGGGTATTTTGGTCATTTTCACTCTATCAGAAAATCGAGGCGTTACAAGCTTGATTCTTGTCATAAAATGACTTCCTATCATTTAAGTGTGCTTGAATAAATGATAAACAAGTAATTTCTTTGATTGAATTCCCTATTCAGCACATTCTTTTCCTAAATCCCTTTCTAAATTGATGCTCGAAGATGTATATAAAAAAACGCCCAAATGATGCTTGTTTAATTTAGTTATGCATCAGTCATAATGACTATATGATATTATATGTAGATGCTTAAAGAGATTTTGAAGACTTTTAAACTTCTCTTTGAGTATCTCTCCCTCAGTTTACTCCCCCTATCTTTCTTAGCACAAGATCATAAGATTTTCATCTAGCATCTCCCGCTTTTGACATCGGCAAAAAGGAAGTGTACTAGAAGTTAGGAACAACATCACTAGCCCGTTAGCACCAGCCAGACATCACTAGAAGTGTCTATTTTCTTCATGCCTGAGTTTTGAGCTTAGATGTTGATACAACATTGCTTTTAGCTATAGAGTTTCAGGAAGCTTCAATCTGTAAGACAGATGATGGCTTGAGGACATGAAGTAGCATTGATGTGTATAGCAGTTGATTTTTGATATGATAGAAACTGTAAGATATGTAGCTTCATTTTTCGTTTTGTTTCTTGAAAATGCTTCAAATCTTAATGTTTCTTTTAATATCATGGAAGAGTGAGAATGCCTTTTCCTATATTTGAAGTTTACCTTACATTTTTCACTGTCCGTCGAGTTTTCAGCATCTCTTTCAGTAACTTCAAGAGTTGCGTCTTTTTCTGATAATGTCACTTTCTGAGCTTTGACGCTTATCTCTTTTGGCTTCAGCTTGGAGTTGTGGAGGTAGGATACCTAGAGAAGTTTGTGTAGTTGAATGTCTTATGCAGATTGAAAAAGTTTTAAGTTTAAAAGACTTTTTAGAGTAACAAAATGATCTTTGGCTAAAGGTTTAGTGAATATGTCGGATACTTGGCCTTCAATATTTATAAATATTAATTCAACATCTCCTTTTTGAACACGATCTCTAATGAAATGATGTTTTATATCAATATGTTTTGATCAAGAAATGCTAAATGAGGTTTTTAGTAAGATTTATAGCGCCTATATTATCACAGAAGATAGGGATTTTGGAATACCTTATGTGATAATCTTCTAGCTGGTTTTTGATCCACAGTATCTGAGTATAGCAGTTTGTAACTACTACATATTCTACTTCTACAGTAGAAAGAGCAATAGTACTTTGCTTTTTGCATGATCATGTGATCAAGCTATTTCCAAAGAACACTACAAAAAAAAAAGGTTAATTAGGGCGGTTTTTTTTTGCAAATTGCGGTGGTTAAAACTGCCATTTTTTCCATTAATGGTGGTTCCTTGAACCGCCATAATTACCAACGCCATTAGGTAAATTGCAGTGATTATAAAAAACCATCGCAATCACTCTATTTAACCGCCATAATTCATGTGAATTATGGCGGTTTCAAATCGCCACATCACTCTATGTAACCGCCATAACCATGGTAAATTAGGGCAGTTTCAGACCGCCACAATTTTTAGTGAAGTTTTTAAAAAAAAAAAATTTTGGCGGTTTGAAACAGCCTCAATTTTGGTAATTTGTTTTAAAAAAAAAATAATTATGACAGTTTGAAGCCACTGCAATTTTCTACAAAATATTTTGAAAGAACTATATATTACAACTATTTTAAACCCACACAACAATCATAAGGGGAGCATAACTCAACAAGTATTGTAACATTCTGTCTATTAATGAAGTAAAAAAGATAACTAAATAACTTCAAGGGGAGCATAACTATATATTTTTCAAGGGAAGGATAACTATACATGTTTTAATCATTACAATCTTATTGACCAAACAAAAGAACACCACCAAAAGAAACAGTTTAATTTCCTTTATCCCCAAAAACAACAAAAGATGACTCTCTCTGTAAATGAAGTATCACAAAAAGTACGAGAAAATTCTTGGATAGCTACATCTTATCAAGAAACCTGAAATTTGGTGACTGTGTTAGGTGAAAGCTCAGCTACTTCTTTGTATTTTGTCTGTGCAAAAAACTCATGAAATTGCTCCTTTCAACAAGGATGTCATTCTATCTATGAATAAAAGAGCAAAAAATATGACAACAATAAGAGACCAGTCTCTAGAAGCTAATAAACAATACAATCAAATAATGAATTCAAATATTTTACAAAATAACAAAGGAAAAAAGAAGAATACATAATGCATTAATGAAGCAAGTGACTTAAAAAGCAACAAATTTCCAGCTTATATCATCAGAGTCATTCACATAGCCGCCTCCCTCATTCAAGAATCCATCATTTATAAATACGAAACAAAGTAACTAAAACAAAATGGATAACAATACAACACAAGCATCCAACAAATATCAATAAGGAAGGACAAATTAGCAATTAGCTATCCAAGTACTAAACTTTCCATTGCAAGCATGCAACCAAGCAACACAAAAACTACACGATGGTAAGGAAACTTTCATAATCTCATTCATACATATCCTATCCAATAGAAGGGGGTAGTGCTGCAAGCAATTACTAGGCAAATTCATTTCCTAGCATCAAAAGAGACCAAATGGGTCCAGGCAAACTCATCTGAATCCAATAACAAAAGAATTTTGTGCTAAGCCAGAAAACATGAGAGTGCATTATTGTATACAAGCGCCTCCAAGCTTACCTTCTTGTACACTGCACTGTTTAGCAATTTTGTCCACCTTACATACACAACCAAGCTGGACTATAGCATTAAATTCCAGTGGCACCTTTGTTTCATATATTCCCAGACCCAAAAATTGCATCCTATAAGTTGAATTCACTATAATTGCACCGATGATGTATATTTAACATAATGCAAGTAAAACTGGTAACAGTCAAAAGCTCTTGCATACACCCTAATCAAAAGCAGACAATAAAATAGTAACAAGATGCAAAAGATACATATTAATTCATGTATATGGGTCTCACGGTACCACATAGGAAGACTTCTAATATTTGTCTAAAGAACTAATTACAAATTTCTTTATAAAATGATATTCTTTTCAAACTTCATAACTATATTCATGAATTCATCTTATTTGAAATCAATCTTGTAAACTTATTCTATTTGTCTCCTATTTGGTTTGTTCCTTATTCTATTAGTCTTCATAACTATTATATCATGTGAATCATTAAACGAGAGTGAAATCAATATATAAAAGATCGGAATAAGAATAATCACAAATTATTTTTTTAAGGAACAAAATTTGCAAAGTTAAGATTAGTGTAACGCCCCGATTTTTCTGTTAAGAGTGAAAATGACCAAAATGCCCCTGAGGTCATTTTCAGTTCGAAATTCGAGGAAAGCTGATCCGACAGTACTCAAAGGGCAAACTCAATGTTGAAAGGGGATTAGATTACCTGTGTACCTTTCCGGGATCGAAAATCTCATTTTTTCGAGTTTTCGGGTCAAAATGACCAAAATGCCCTTGCGGTATTTTACCCATTTGCAAGTGCCGGATGAACCCGAAACTTCTCCAGATGGTTTTAAAAGGCGTTTTTATGTAGACTATGACTTTAGTTTTGGTCCCGGAGGTCCCGGGCGAAATTAGTGCAAAATTACGGTTTTGCCCCTAGTTTCGTGTTTTTACGCTTAATCGCGTGATTAAGCAAACCTAAGCAATATTAGGCTCTAATCGAAGGTTAATTAATTTCCTTAATTAATCTTGAGTCAAAATAATTTATTAAAGTTGATTAGAACCTAAAAGTACTTAATTACAACCTAAAATCATATTTTAATTTCAAAACTCCTAGTCATGGAATCTTGAATAGTATTTTCTCTTTCCAATTCCTTAAATCATGGAATTGTGTTACATATTGTTTAGTCATAAATGAGTTTTTAATTCTCTAATGATGTATGAGCACTCCTAATCTTGTCATAAAATCCTTAAAACACATTCTTAGTTACCTAAACTTAAGCTTAATTATTCCTAACCTTGTACCTAAGCTAATACACATTTAAACCTACCATTAACACCCAATTAGATGATCAAAACTCACCTCCCCCATGCTGTCCCTGGTCTGGCCGAAACCTCCAAGCCTCCATATGCATCACATGTTCAATTTCCTAACACTCCAAGGCCATACCTCAAGTCACATATACCATACATTGTCATAACTTTCAATCAAGCTTGAATTTCCACATGAATAAATAATTAAAACAATCCATTTTTCCCATTTATTTGTGGCTGGAAAAGTTCCAGCCATGACAAGTTTCTAGAAGCTTAATTTCATCAAAAATTGATAGGAAATTCACTTACATCAAGCCATACTTCAAACCATGCTTGAATGACCTTGTGTAAGAGATATTTTTCTCTCCCTTTTTCCCCCTCAATGCTACGGCCAAGGCTTCCCTTGGAGAGCCCATGGTTTTGTTTTTCTATAAATAGGATGCTTGTGATAGCTTAGTTGCACCTTGAAGCATTTGCTAAGTTTAGAATTCTAGAGTTATCTTGCTAGTTCTTTTCTTTTCTCTCAAAGTTCCAAGAGTTCTTTCTCTTCATCTTCATCCTCTCTTCACATTATCACCTCTCCACTTCAATCCACCATATCATAACCTTAGATCATCATCAAATCTCTTAAACACTAAACCTCAAACACAAGCTTCCTCAAAACACATCTCCTTTCCTTTTCTTTCTCTTTGGCCGAAGCCATCACACCACCTTAGGAGGAGTTGCTCTTCTCATTTTCCTTTTCAAGTTCAAGCTTTCATCTTCATCACTTGGTAGAGATTTGCTTCTCAAACTTGTTTCGCTCAAGAATGTGTTTTTCTCTAGTCTCCTCTTGGATTCCTTTTGAACTTTCCTTTGTTTTCCTTTTCTTTTTCATTTCGGCCTTTTGGCCATGTTTATGAGCATGATAGCTTGATGATGAGAGTTTCTAGATGATGACCTTGTGTTCATCTCAAAGAAACCTCTAAAGCTTGAGTTTTCCTTTTCTTATAACTTCATCTATATGATATTTAGCTCACATGGTTTTTCAACTTAAGAAAAATAATCTAAGGATTTCTAAAAGCCCAAGCCTACCCTTGTCAACCTTAAAGTTGGCCGGCACGTTCTAGAGATTTTTCTCTAGATAGGGTTTTTGGGTACTTAATAAAGAACTTGACTTAGTTTCAATCTCTTTTCCTTTTTGTAAGGTTTTCGGTTTTGGTTCCTTGATCCTTGAGATTTTGTTTTGTTTTGAAAGTTGATTTACTTGAGCTTGGTGATGAAGTTCAAGAACCTCATAGTTCCTTTGAGAACTTGGTTCAAGAACTCTAAAGCTCTCTTTGTAATGAGATATGTGTTGGGTTGTTATCTTGTTAAAGTCTTGAATGAGCTCTAGCTAACCATAAAATGAACTTTGCATCATGTTTACTTTTGTGCCTTACACATTATGTTTATTTTCCTTACTATCACTAAGTACCAAGATAATAAAGGAACTTGCATTATCATGTTTATATTTCAAGCTATGCATTATCATGTTTACATTTTAAGTTCTCACCTAAATATCAAAGATAATAATATGATGCATCTCATATTTATTTTATGCTTTCACTTTACTTCCTAATAAAAGCTAAAACAAGTGCATAAGCATGTTTATCTTTATGCCATCACTTTAATGAACCTAGAGCTCAAAGACTTGCCCATTGTTGTCTCAAACAAAGGTCTAAAATAACTATTTTCCATAGTTGAGATTTTGGCCCTAAGAGGTTTTAAGTTTTCCAAGTATTAAAAATGTGTTTCATAGATTTTCTAAGCTTATATGAGTATACGGAATATGTAAAACTAAGTTTTATGAATTTAGAACCTCTTGAGATGAAAATGATTTAGCTACTATCCTCTCAAGTATTTTTATGACTTTAAAGGATAAAAGTGTTTATAAATGAGTTTTGAAAGTTCTAAAAAGATTCCAAGAGAAACTAGTATTCTATGTGCTTAAAAAACTGTGTTCTATGCCTTTTATGGAGATGCACATTTCGGTTCTGCCTTGCCATTTATTGCCACTGTATGTGCTGTTTTAATGATGATAATATGCTTATGTTTGAGTAAAAATAATGCTAAGACTCATATGTGAAAGATAGGATAGGTTAGAAACTAGAAAAGAATTAATTTGAGAGTTCTAGATCCCTTAATTATTGAATTTTCTGGATTCTGTCCAGCAAGGATTAGATTTGATAATCATGGTTTTAAATTAGTTTAAATGTGTAGGAATGACTCATAATTGGTTTAGGACTTGATCTTGATGCCTTAGGAGCAAGCTAGACTTGGAAAGGTTCATTGTTGTGACTCCTAGGAACCTATAAAGATTAGGATTATAAATTCTGCATCCTTGAGATTTAGAGATGTTCTTGATCATAGTGTGAGGTGAGAAATACTTAGTTATAACCTCATACGTACCCAAGAGATTAGGTTTGATGATTAATAACTTAGAACGTGAGTTAAGGAACTTAAGGGTCAATACATAAGACATTAAAAAGTCTTAAGTTTTTATGATGCTTAAATTATGTAAGTATGATATATGATACATGAGCTTTATCTATGATGAGTTTGATGTATATACTATGAAGAAGTTTTATATGATGATGTGCTACACCTCATAAGAAATGTTTGTATGACCTATATGTTTTCATGGCATAAGCAAATTTGAGGAAATTCAGTCTACAGCCGTCATGCTGCCGAATTTCCATCAAATTTGAGAAACTTAGAAAAAGATCTTTTTGAAAATCATGAGAACTTAAATGTGACACAACACTGAGACGCCTTCTTGGGTGACACCGGTTTAGCCGAGCACCCCAAGAAAATAAATCCGTGAGGGTATTGACATAGAGCTTGCCAAAGCGGACAATACTATTATGCACTAGTTGCTAGTAGAGCGTTTCAAAGAGGAAATGACCCTAAGAGGTGATTCTTAATTTGCCCCCTAGCCCGTACTTTAAGTCGGGATTATGTATGTTACGCTTATCATAGGATAAGTAAGAACTAGTGACAACTAGTTAAGGTATGAGCTCATAACCTAGAGATGTTTTAGGGTGGCCCCATGAGATAAAAGTTAAAGTTTAAAATGTCACGTGTGCTATGAAAAACCAAGTTATTATGAGATTTATACCTATCACCTTATGCCACTGTTATAATGTTTCTTAGTTGTTCTATTGATTGGTTTACCTTTATGATGCATTCATGTCATTAGTGTATTCCATGCTTAGTTATAAGACGCATTGTAAAATATGACGGACCTTGGATAACTAATGCTTTAGAAAACTAACTTAAAAGAAGTTTACATGCATGTGCACCTTTTTAGAAATGAAACCCAAGGTCCCTGAGGATGTGATGATGTCACTTAGTTAGGGATTACCCTACTGAGAATTCTTTTAGAAGATTCTCATTCCCTCTCTCTTTTCTTCCGTCATATCTTCAGATGGCGACTTTCGTACTCTTCATCGACACCCCGACGTGGGAGCTGTACCATGATCCAGCACTCGGGTCATATCATTTTGAGGGTCGCTGCACAGTCAGAGTATTCATGTTTATGGGATGACCCTTCGCACACCCGATGCAGCTACCGCTTCACCCCGACTGCCCCCTACCATCATAACACGATTTTCGAGCGAGCTAGACCACACGACGAGCAGATCCTCCGCATACAGCCCAAGGCATCAGCCGTACGTGACTACCAGAGTACGTGCCCCAGACTCAGTATTCGGAGACGGATCCATCAGAGGACCCGCCCTCGCACATGTACAGTTGGAGCTCCAGCCCCACTCCCCCACCGATGAGAGCCGGGAGTGAGGAGACGGTGGTTCAGCAGAGGTTGGTTTGTAGACCATCCATGCGCCCTCGCCGCGGTGGACACGCTCCGATGATTCGCATGACCACTCCCGCCGAGATCCGCCAGTGGATCAATTCCACCCCTCAGTACTCGGACCAGCAGTAGTAGGTGCATAGGATGGGTAGCAGCTAGTGCACACACGCCACATAGTTGAGGACAAACCTTCTTTTGTAGATGAGGTTGTCTACTCTAGGTGCACATGGGTATGGGTGTTGCTTTTATGATTTCCTTGTATTTGCTTTTCAGTTGTATTTTGTTCTTCTATGTACCAAATAGTCCTGCCTTTTGGTAGGCACATTATCTATATATATATATTCAGTTGATGTATCCATGTTATTCATGTGTTTTATTATGATTTGCTCATATGACTTGTATGAATTCCCGTTCAAAGAATCATGCGTGGGTCTCACTTTGGTTTAATTCAAAAAAGAAAAATTTTACCCATATTTCCGCTAAGTATTTTCAAAGTAAAAGATGAAACCAAAAGGTAATATTCTAAGGATTAACCTAAATACATACTAGTAGTATTAGGTTAAGATTTAGGGTGTTACAATTAGACTAAACATGAATCATTACAAAACCTATAATTAACATAGAAACTAACCACAATAGTGCATAATTCAAAAAATGGTTATAAATGCATAAGCCAGCCACAAGTGCCTTGATCTAACAATACTCACAAGACCGAAACTATTGCAAAAATTTTGATCTAATAATCAATAAAGGAAATGAATAGAAGCACCACAGGGTACTTTAGTTTTCAGACATGCGCAATAGCTTATTCAAATGAATATACATGCAAGATCAAAACTTTTACTAGACTTCTCACAAATAATCAATCATGGAAACCAACTTCACGAAATAGCAAAACCCATATACCAAATGAGCTATTAAAATAGATACAATAGAAAGGATAACGACAAGAACGCCATATTGTTGAAGAAAAAGTCAAAAGTAAAAAATTATAACAAAAGGAAAAAAAATGAAAGACAAAAGGGAATGAAATTACACGGAGAATTGATGATGATAATGATGACAATCAGCGAAGGAAGTGGGATGAAGCCAAGGATGTTATCATTTTGGATAGCAGATCTAAATCCCCAACCTCTTAACCGCAAAGCCACGGTCCTGCTTGCTCAGAGCTAGCCTAGATGGACCACCACTCCAGAGATGGTCTCGGTCTCTTCGACGGCAGCAAGGCGTGCTGAGGTCTCAAGCGCGGCTAATATGAACTCTAGAAGTTTAAAAGCAAAAAAAAAAAATTCATTGTTTCTCACATTGAATGGAAGACAAATAACAACTTTGTAGCTCCACGCGTTGCCAGTCGCCGTGACTTCCCCCTCGATCTGACCTTGTGCGGACCGCGGTAGGTCGACCATCGCTCCTTCCCCGCGCGCGGTTCCCTCTTCCTCTACTCGTCACCGCTCTCCTCCCCACACCATTCTGCTGCATGACACATTTCTTTTCTTCCACCGCGGCACTGGCCTCTATCAGCCACCACAGAGGGTAGGCCGTCGTAGATCGACCTCCTTTTCTCTCCCCCTCACCGCAGCCATACAGCCTTTCCCTTTCCCCTTCTCTCTGTACATGTGTGTGCGTGAGTTTGCAACTGTGGTGAGCAATGAAACCCATACGCCTTTTGTCCTAGACTCTTCTAGTGCCTCTCACATACACTTTACTTTCTCTGTCTATGCTTGAAAAATCCTAACCCGACTCTATTCCAATCCTAAGAGAAAAATGAAACCACAGGTTCAACTTCTAGCGTTTGGCATAGGATGCCCTTTTCTTTATTGTTTATTTTATTTTGTTCTTCACATTATAGTTTTAGGACTATTTTATTATTATTAATTTAAGTTAATCAATGAAACGTAAATATTTTAAATCAAATAAAGATGTTAACTTAGTCGTGATGATTTGTTAACTCAATATTTTAAACACCTGAACCGTAACAGTTTGGTGCTCTAAAAGTCTTTTCTTATTCTAAATTTTTAATATTTTATTGATATATATTTTCACAAATATTAAATAATATAAATAAGAAATTTAAAAAAAATAATTTTGACATATATCAATATATATTTTACCACGTCACCTATCTAATAGCTAAATTCAAAATTATTTTACAATTTAGACATCAACTTCTAGGATCTCTTTTTATCTCTCATTTTATGGGCTGATAATTATTTTACAAAAAAAAATTTCTTTTCTTCTTTCTATTTTATTTAAATTTTTAATTAAATCTTTGACTAATACATTATTTAAAACTAGTTATTTTTAAAATTTTGAAAGTTCCTGTATAACTAGCTAGGCACAGTAAAATTTGAGTTAAAATCTAAAATTTCCAAAATGAATATATATGCTCAATAAAATATGCTCGAGTTTTATCCAGTATTTCACTTTTATTTTCATTTTCAAGTGAATATAACTGTAATTGTACTAACAAAACAAGTTCCAAATTCAATTGAAATTAAAAAAGGCACAAAATGTGCTCTATTTATCATAGTTTATTATTTTTATTATAATATTAAAAATCAAGAAATAACATCTCCTCTTAAAAGAGTTGACGTTTAATAATTTGAGCATTCCATCCTCATTTAATGAGCAATGAATAAAAAAATTTTAGTTAATATTTTAAATTTTTATTAATATATATATTTTTATAAATATTAAATAATATACATAACAAATTTAAAAAAAAAAGAAATTGTGACATATATCAATAGATATTTTATCACGTCACCTATCTAGATAGTTAAATCCAAAATTAAATAAAATAACTAATTTTGAGGATTAGTGAAGTTTAAGCATCCAATTAGAAGATTTAGAAGTTAAAATATCTATTTGTAGCTAGCTAAAATTTTAAAGAGCGAATATGTTATTTTCCCCCTATTTTAGTAAAATACAGTTAAAAAAATGAATAAAAATAATTAATGGTAAATAACGGCGGTTAACAACCGCCATAATTTACCCAAAGTGCCATTTTTTTAATGAAAATTACGATGGTTAATAAAATTGCCGTAATTTCCTGAACATTATGGCAATTATAAGCAACCGCCGCTTTTTTCACTGAAATTATGGCGGTTTTGGAGAACCGCCCTAATTTACACTTTTTTGTAGTGGAAGCAGTAACAACTACTGTTGCTTTTTCTTTCAACTCTGTTTCCTGCAAAGTCAACATCACAATAACCTACAATCTCACAATATGTACCTTTCTCATACCATAAGCAGAGATTAGTGGTACCTGATGAATATCTTAAGATTCTTTTAACTGTATTCAAGTATGATTGCTTTGGGTTTTATTGAAATATAGCACAAATCTCCACACTTAATTGGATGTCTGGTCTACTGGCTATAAGGTACAGTAGTGACCCGATCATTCCTCTGTAACTACTTTCTAAAACTTTTTTGCCACTCTCATTAGTATCAATGATTTGAGATGGATACATGGGAGTACTCATTGGTTTTGCTTGATCCATGTGAAATTTCTTCAAAAGTTCTTTTGTATTTTTTTCTTGATGGATCAAGGTTCTATTCTTTTGTTGTTTTATTTATAAACTAAGGAAAAATTTGAGTTAACCTATCATACTCATTTCAAACTCGCTCTACATTAGTTTTGAAAAATTTTCACAGAAAGAATGATCAGGGGCGCCAAACATAATGTCATCAACATATATTTGAACTATCAGAAAGTGACCTTTTGACTCAAGAGTAAATAGAGTTGTGTCAATGTTACTTCTCTTGAACTTATTCTTCAACAGAAAGCTGTTCAATTTTTCACACCATGCTCGAGGGGCTTGTTTTAGGCCGTAAAGAGCTTTTGTTAACTTGAAGACATTGTTAGGGAGATCTTTACTCTCAAAACATGGAGGTTATTTCACATATACTTCCTCATAAAGGAAACCATTTATAAAAAGCAGAATTGGCATCCATCTAGTAGAGTGTGAATCCCTTATAGGCAGCAAAAGCAAGCAGCATTCTTATAGCTTCCAGCCTAACTACTAGTGCAAAGGTCTTATCATAATCAATTCTGTCTTTTTGATTATAACCTTACACAACCAATATTGTTTTATTCCTAATAACTTTGCCAGCTTTATCCAATCTATTCCTAAATACCTATTTTGTTCCGATGATGGTTTTACCTTTGGGTTTCTCCACAAGAGTCCAAACTTCGCTTTTCTCAAATTGATCCAACTCTTCTTGCATGGGCTCCATCCAACCTATATCACTCAAGGATTCTTCAATGCATGCAAGCTCAATGGTGGAGATTAAGGAACTGTTTGACGTATTTCTTAGGGATGATCTAGTTTTCACTCCCGTAGAAATGTCTCCAATTACTTTATTGTGAGAAACTGTTTTAAGATTAGAAACTCATTTATAATTTCTTTGCCTATGATATCTTTCAGCTTCTCTTTCATCTTTAGGTTGCTCATGTTCATGTTTAGAGTTATTACTTTCTGATGGCTTGGAGTTCGGAGCATACTTTATAAAGAATTTGAATCCTGGAGTCTACTTTCTGAGGCTTTTATCTGCTTGTCTTCCGAGTCTTCTTTAAGATTCAATCCTTCAAGAACTTCTTCCAAATTATCTTGATCATCTTCACGGTCTTTCCTAAGTTCTTTGAACTTGATATGGATTGTTTCTTCAACGCACAATGTTTTTTTTTTGTTATATGCCCTATAAGCTTTAGAAACAAAAGAATATCCTAGGAAAATGTCATCATCAGATTTAGAATCAAACTTTGCAAGTTTGTCCCTGTTATTAAGTATGAAGCATGATAAACTAAATATGTGAAAATATGATATGTTCAGTTTGTTACCCTTTCATAGCTCATAGAGGGTCTTTTTGAGGATTGATCATAGAAAGATTCGATTTTGTATGTAACAAAAGGCATTTATAGCCTCTGCCCAAAAACCTTTAGATAATCCACTTTCTAAAATCATTATTCTGGCCATCTCTTATAAGCTTATATTTTTCCTTTTCGCAACCTCATTTTGTTGAAGAGTTTTAGGTGTAGAAAACTCAAGAAGAACGCCATGTTTTTCACAAAACTCATTAAATATATGATTTTCAAATTCTCCTCCATGATCAGATTTGATGGAGATAATTTGTGAATTCTTTTATATACAAATACATTTTGCAAAAAATTTGAATCTTTCAATCACCTTGTCCTTAGAATATAGGAAAAACACCCAAGTAAATCTGGTAAAGTCATCCATAATGATAAGACAATATATTTTTCTAGCAAGACTAGTAGTTTGAGTTGGATCGACGAGATCCATATGTAACAGTTCCAGTGGTTTACTTGTCAATACCACAAGTTTATTATGGAAATGAGCCTTGTTTTGCTTACCTTTCTCACAAAAATTGCAAGTTGAATCCTTGTCAAACCTTATTTTTTGCAATCCTTTAACAAGCTCTTTCTAAGATAGCTCATAAATAAGCTTCATATGAGCATGCCCAATCTTATTATGCCATAACTACTTTCATCCATGAACGATGCCAACCATTTTACATCTTGATCTTGAAGATCATCCAAGAATAATATATATGTGTTATTATGCCTTTTGCCAAATAATATAACCCGTCCTGAGATAAGACTAACTATTTTGTAAACATGAGCATTAAAAATAACATTAAAGCCCTTATCACAGAATTGGCTTATGCTTAATAGAGTGTGAACTAGACTATCAATAAACAATACATCAGAGACTTAGTGAGAATCATCCTTATCAACATTTCCAATACCTATGACTTTTACTTTTCCTCCATCAGTGAATTTTACTGATCCTAAATTCTTTGGTTTTAAATTTTTTAACCATTTGTTGGATTTGAACATGTGTCTGGAGCAGCCACTGTCCATGTACCATTTGTTGTCAGATTCCATGTGTTCTTTGGCATACTTTTAATGAACACATGTATTTAGGTACCCAGACTTTCTTAGGTCTTTTTGGGTTAATGATGTAAGGAAAAGGTTTTCCAACTCATTTGACTGACTTTCTTTTCAGAAACACTTGTCAGGTGAATGTGCCCTCTTATAACAGACAATACAAGAGACTTTGTCTCTTACTTTTTTAATTGAATTGCATTTTCTTTTCCATTTTCTACTTCTTCATATCCCAACCCAGTTTTTTGAAAGTATGACCTTTGTCCTCCAAGCATTAGTTCAAGATTTTTTGAGCTATTTACCATTTTTTCAACGTCAGATTTTAGAAGTTTGAAAGTTTTCTCCAATTTAGAAATAATTTTCTGATTTTTCTCATTATCTTTTAAGACTTTAGTTTTTAAGGTGTTGAGTTCATTTTTTGAATCTTCATTTTCCTTCCTTAATTCCTCTTTCTTACTTTTTAGTTTTACAACTTCCAAACTAGCCAATTGAAGTTCTAAAACAACTTTTTGATGCTTTGTCTTTAGATTAAGATAATGATAGGAAATAGTTTAAGAGTTTTCAAGCAATTCTTCATATAATACCATTAATTCATCATAGGAGAGATTTTGGTCAGAGTTATTTACCCCGGATTCATCCTCTGAATCATAGCCAACCATAAAGCATAGGTTGGCTATGTCTTCTTGTCCCTCAAGGCTTTCTGTTTCCTCCTTTTCTTCATCAGAATCACTCCATGTTGCTAGCATTCCTTTTGTCTTGCTTAAGAATTTCTTTTCTGGATCTTTCAGTTTGGGACAATCAGGTCTAAAGTGACCTTTTTCTCCATAATTAAAGTAAATAACATTTTTTATCTTTACTTTCCCTTTCTTGTCCTTTTTTAAGTTGATGTCCCTTCTTCTTTTGAATTTTCCTTTCTAGGATCTTGACATCTTCTTTACTAGCATGGAGATCTCATCTTCATCATCATCTTTAGAGTCATCATCAGAGGCTTCAGCAATTTTCATTGCTTTCCTTTTACTTGACTTCTGATGGGATGACTTTAGAGCAAAGGACTTGTTTTTTTCTCATGGATTCACAATGCATTTCTACCAGTACTACCTCATGGGTTTTGAAAGACCCAATAAGTGCATCCAAGCCCGGAGTTTGAAGATCTTTGGCTTCAGTAATGGCTGTTATTTTAGGTAGCCATTCTACAGAGAGATTTCTTAAGATTTTTCTAACTAGCTTGGAGTTAGAATATCTTTTACCGAGACCTTTTAGTTAGTTTATGATATGCATAAACCTTGTGGTCATCTCATCAATGATTTCTTGATATGTCATTTTAAACATTTCATACTAATGGGCCAACATGCTTATCTTTGTCTCCTTGACTTGATCAGTTCCTTCGTGCAACATGAGCAATCTGTCCTATATTTTCTTCCCTGTGTCACAAGCAATAATTTTATCATATTCAACTTTGCTTAGTGCACATGTGAGCAGATACTTAGCGTTGGAATTTAGTTAAGCCTTGGCCTTATGTTGCTATGTCTACCTGCTTATAGGGACTTCTCTTGATATGAATAATGCACTATCTATTATAGGAACCTCTTTGGTTAGAACATAGTCACCTTTTTGGATTATTTCCCACAAGTCAAGGCTTGTATATTGTATGAACAGCTCCATACGATCTCTCCAATTGGCATAGTCTCTACTATCAAAGAATAGTTGTTGATCGAGTGTCCTTCTTCTATATGAATGGTTTGTGCCATTTTTCTTCGAATCTTTGTCCTCTGTAGTCGTTAGAATGGTCAACCCTTAGAGGCCAAGCTCTGAAGCCAGTTGTAAATAAGAAACTACACGAGAAGAGGGGGTTGAATCATGCTTCTCTTTTCAAAATCTGTTGGAACTTTAAACAAAAATCTATCAAGCTTAGAGCTTGAAGTGTAGCGGAAACAAGGTTAAACTATTCAGAAAGTGACTTTCTAAATTAAGCAATTTAAGTAACTAGACTAAAATGATAAATAATAATAAAGATATGTTGTCTAAAAATAATGAGATGAAGGATAAGAAGATACTAGACAATAGGTTTATACTGGTTCGGCTAACATTTGCCTACATCCAGTTCTCTGTAACCATTGAGTTTCACTAAACTTCCTCAACTCGAGGAGATGAAATACAGGATAGTCTTTACAATAGTCTTCCTAAGCTCTCACTAGCGATAGTAGACAACACCTATAGTCACTCAACAAGTAGTTTTGTCATAACCTCTTCAAGTTATTTTACTTTCGATCTCTACTTGATCGAGGATACAGAGATTTAGTGTTTGATTTTCAACTCAAACTATCCTGCACTCAAGCTTCTTTACACGTATATATGAATGATAATTCTAAGATAACTTAAGTGACTTCTTTGTACTAATTCTTCCTCAGAAGAGCGTGTGAACAATCTAAGAACCTAGAAAGAAGATTTTAATATACAAAGGAACAAATAGATAGATTTCACAAAAAGGTTAAAAAAAAATTTCAGCGTTTTGGCTCTCTTATATGTCTTTGAAAGTTCAATCATCTCTATTTATGGAAGATCTCCCTTTGTGACCGTTGCCCTTGATTTGTTGTACAAGTGACACGTATTGATTATTAGCTTGTAACTTGGAAACATAATCTAGAAGAGTAGTTCGTCTGGTGTTAGAGCCCTTTTTCAGAAGCTGTTGATGAGTTAAGATTTTTGAAGTCTATTAGAAACTTCTTTTCTATTCTCTAAGCATGGTTTCTGAATTCCCTCTTCTATAAGCTGTTGATGGTTGATCAAAGGTACTGACGCGATGATGTGCTAGTTTAAAAACTGGTTTGACTTTTAATTTTGAATTTCAATTTTCAAATTTTTCCCTCCCCTTTTGTGAAACAAATTTTCTGAAGAGCGCTGCTAGTTCATTATTGATTCATTTGTCTTTTGGTCTTAAATCTTGGCTTTAAAATGATGAATGATCTATGATTGTGATGATTGAAGATTGAGTAACATGTTGATTTCAGCTTTTGTATACTATATTCTTTTAAGGCGTTCTTTCTTAAGACCATTTTCTTGGTTTCTCGATTCTATTCTAATATGCTTCATTCCTTGATGCATATGAGCGTACTTTGCACAATATAATATTCACTTCAGTTAAGCTTATCCTCTTTTCATGAGATATAACATGTTTACACATGCAAAGTGAAATTATCATCACTCAAGTCCAATAATGCACTTTGGAATTTACCTGTTAAGCTTAGTCAAGAAACTCAATATAGTCATTAGTCATTCTTCAAAATATTTTCTTTAAATTGGCTTTGTTGTTATCCAAAACAATAAAGCTCATACTTTCTGAGGGTTCTGGAGCTTACAAGTTATTCATAAGCCAATCGAGTATACCAGTCAACTGCAATAATAATCATATTTCATCAAATAGATATTCAAGAGTCATCAATGCATTAGGAATCGCAGTTATAAATATCATATGCTAAACCAGTTTGAGTTTTATGATAAGAATACTTTGAAAGACACATTTTTCCTCTTCCCAAGATATATGATTACCATGGCCTACCTTCCTTTATGTTACAAGTTCTAAAAATTGCCTTTTATGGATTTGACAACTTCTAGTTTCACAAAGTGGCCCTAAACTTTATAGAATTTACAAAATAGTCCTTAACTTAATTTTGCATCCAAAAACACATTTTCCACTCTAGTTTTACTGAAATTACAACCCTACACTTGAAATTTTACAATTTACACAAAAATTCCAAACTTTTGAGAAATTATATTTTGACCCCTAAACTTTTCTAAAATTATAGAAGAACCCCAAAATTCAATTTTTTATTCCAAACACATACATTACTGTTCCAAAACCCAAGTTTTACAATTTTACACCCAAAAACTCAATTTTTGAATAAAAACCCATAAACTTTCAAAAATTACATTTTAACCACCATCTTCATTGAAATTGCAAAATAAGCTCAAACTCATTTTTTTTTTCCTCTTAAATACATTCCTTACTGTTCAAGAGTCTATTTTTACAAATTTACATTCTAAAAATTCTATTTTTACATAAAAGTCCCTAAACTTAGCCCAAAATCTCTACATAATAAAAAAAAGCCCAAATCACATGTACCCACTCCATTTTTCATGTAGATTCCAAATATGTGGTTAGTTTTAAAAATAAAATAGTCCTTCTAAGAGAACATGCCTTGGCCGAACCTATATGCCCAAAAACCCAAGCTTTTTTACAAAACTTGAAAACATGCATAAATGTGCACCTTTTTATGTGTAGATTCTAAATATAAACATGGTTTTCGAAGCAAACGTTACCAACATAATAAACCCTCTAAAATAGTGACCAATCACATAAATATTTAAGTTTACTAAAAAATTTCATAAAATACATAAAAGTGACATTTTTAAAAATGGGATAAAGCTATGGAGCTAGATTTTGAAACAATAATATTTACCCATACAACATAGTGAAGACCGAAACTTGAAGAAGAGAAAATGATGAGCTCTTCAAATGTTTTTAAAAGAAAGGAAGAGTTTGAGGAAAACAACTAACTTTCAAGTATGAGCCTTCATCAAAACTCAAACACTTTTAACAAAATTATAAAACAAGGTAAGAAAACAAGTTTGAACACAAACCCCAAACCAAAAGAGGGTCTTTATTGGATAGTAAGGCAGCCACAAGCTCCTTGAAACTCAAGATCACAAGAAAGGGAGAAAAGCTCCTCCTTTCTTTGCAACAACAATTTGGCCAAGATATCTTATTCATTTTAATTTGTTTTTCTCTTAACTAATATTTTCCGGTCTCAAAAAACAATAGATAAAGAAAATGAATACTTGGTCTGCGAATTGGATAGGAACTTCATGTTTTTTGTTCAACCTGAGGCATTACTATCTCTGATCAAACCCAGTGGCATGAATGCTTTGAAGGCTCTGGTTCATATGAACAAAGTGTTAAGGATCATTTCAAACTGAAGTGTTCTTCATAATCTATACTGCTATATAAATTCATTGGGCCACTTTAACTACTCCACATTTGGTCTTTTTTTTTTTTCCAAATTAATCCTTTTAATAAAACAATCTTCAAAATAATCAACCGTCTTAAAAAAAATCTTTTCTCCAAAAATATGTTGCTCATATCATATGGTAATGTGGGTGTGTAAGGAGTAATTTTAACTTATTTGAGAATATGACTAAAATGAAGTTAAAATAACTATTGGCTTGATTTCAAGTTCTGCCCTATCTTTCTATGTTTATCTTGTTTAATATTTATTCATATTATATTTGCCTCAACACTTGACATTAGGAAAGCTTCATGTTGGTGCCCATAAAAGTTTGCAAGATATTGCTAGCCAATGGATCATAGAATGAGTTGTTTCTTAATAGCTTATGATAAGTGATTTGACAAATTTTTAATAATTAATAATACTCAAAATATACAAGTATAGATTTACAATTCTATTTAATTGTATTAATATCCAAAAAAAAAAAACAAAAGCAACTTGTCGAGCATGAATAAGTGATTGATGATTTTTTAATAATTAATAATAAATACTCAAAATATACAAGTATAGATTTACAATCCTATTTAATTATATTTATATCCAAAAAAAAATAGACAAGCGCGACCTGATGGGCACAATAGTGCCCGACAAGTCGCTAGTTATATATAGAGGTAAAAATCGGAAAAAAGAAATTGGACACCAAAAGAAGGAAGTCCCTTTATACTATTGTATAGATTGTATATATTTAGATTGTTACATTGAAAAATAAAAAGATAATTATAAATTATAATTAATTTTAATTACAAAATATAATTATTTATGCAATAAATAAAGTAATAGCATGAGTATTGATTAAATAGTGCAGTGAATTTTATTTATTTATAGATATATTAATATTTTATATTATTATAAACTACATATATTCTAGTAAAATGTGAAATCATAAATATGAGAAAACAGAGAATTAACAAAAAAATAAATAAAAATAAATTAAAGGGTAAATTATCTTAATTATTTAGAAGGTGAAATATATGTTTAGAAATAAAAGGGAAATAAATGTAATAATATCATCTAACTCAAAGAGAGTTGTATTTTATATAAGTTAAAGAATCATGTTGTAAATTTTATTTCTTTAAGCTAAGTACTACTTTACAAAATTAAATTTTACAAAAAGAATATTTATATGTATTTACTATAAATCTACATGGAGATTTTTATAGGTCCATATGGATAAGGTTTTGAAACCCAATATTTGACTTGGATACCACAGAAGAACCCAAATATATTTTATACACACACACACACACACACACAGAGATACATATCTACTATTATAATATTTGAGAGTCATTTCATAGAAAGTATTACAAGTGTCTTTCATACATAGCTTTAGGGTACACGTGTCATTCATATAATGATTTAGGGCCCGCTTTTCTAAACATTTATGTCTACAGATTTTTTTACTTAATTTACAAATAAATTATTAATGATTAATAAAATCAAATATACTATCATTAGAGATTACGTGAATCAATAAAATTAGAATCATTAAGATATATTCATAGGATTACAAATATTTAAAATTACAATTTACAATTAAAATTAAGAATCATTAAGAATGAAAAATAAATATAGAATTAAGAATCATTGAAAAATGAATTAGATATAAATGTATTGGGCTGATTAAATATTAATGGGGCCATTACAAGAAAAAATCATGTGATATGAAAAAAAGGAGAATGCGTTAATCAAATCAACAAAAAATTATCCATCTACTACTATAATATTTGAGAGTTATTTCATGAAAAGTGTTACAAGTGTCTTTTATATAGAGCTTTAAGATACATGTATCATTCATATAATGATTTAGGGCCCACTTTTCTAAACATTTATGTCTACAGATTTTTTTTACTTACTTTACAAATAAATTATTAATTATTAATAAAATCAAATATACTATCATTAAAGATTACGTGAATCAATAAAATTAGAATCATTAAGCTATATATATATATATATATATATGGGATTACAAATATTTAAAATTACGATTTACAATTAAAATTAAAAATCATTAATAATGGAAACCAACTAGGTGTGATATAAAAAAAAGGAAATGCCTTGATCAAATCAACAAAAAGGTCTTTTATTTACCGTGCGATTATGGCGTGCATAATCTTTTAGGGGCAAATCTTTCTGTTTTACTTTTTATCCATTGTTATTAGATTTGATTTTGTTATATTCATGGGATTCCTTGATCTGCCATGTAACCATAACATCGAATAAAGCAAGACATGGGCACTATTATTGCTCATTAAATCCCTATATATATTTAATCACCGATTTAAGTGTAAATTAAAATTTTGTTAATTGCATTTAGATCACACTACTAATAATTAACAAGTCTAACAAATTGAAAAACATATTCATTCGGCTAAAATAAAAGGTAGTGAACTAATTCGTGATCATCTATTCTAATTTGCCTGATACTTAATGAAGAATGTCGTTAGGCTAATAATAGAAAAGAGATGAGTTTGCCTCAGAATTTTACAGAAGAGCATTTTTTTTCTATCAATCTATTTCAGATTGAAATGAAAGCAAGCATTTTCCATTTCTAAAATTAAACAAAGTAAATAGCCACCTCTAAAAATGTAAGATATCCTCTATAACTTGCATATCTATAAAAATAATAAACTCAGTCTTTTACTTCTTCTTTTTTTGGAGCGAGACATTCATTTATACAATAATATGTATCAATTGGAAAATATACACAATATTATATATTATATGCAAATTATATTATTATTATTATTGTTGTTGTTGTTGTTGTTGTTGTTACAGTTATATATTATAAATCTACTATACTAATATTTGAGACTTATTTCATGGAAACTATTGCACTTGTCACTTATATGATGATTTAGGCTACATGTATAATTCATATAGTGATTTAGACCCCACTTTTCTTAATCTTTATATCTAAAGATTTTTTTAAACTTAGTTTACAATTTACTTATTATTATTATTGTTGTTGTTGTTGTTGTTGTTGTTACAGTTATATATTATAAATCTACTATACTAATATTTGAGACTCATTTCATGGAAACTATTGCACTTGTCACTTATATGATGATTTAGGCTACATGTATAATTCATATAGTGATTTAGACCCCACTTTTCTTAATCTTTATATCTAAAGATTTTTTTAAACTTAGTTTACAATTTACCTATTAATTATTTTTATATGAAATAAAATCGAAAATTACAATCATTAAAAATTACAATTTGCACTAAGAAAGAACTCATGTCAATATAATTATGACTTACAATTAAATTAAGAACCATTAATAGCCTCACATTATGAAGGTAATATAAAAAAATTATAAAGAAAATATTTTCAAAATAAATAAGCTTTAAAATTAGTATTTTTTTCTAAAGAAAATGGGTAGGTCAATTTGTTAAAGAATTACTAATTGATTGATTTTGATATGATAATAATCCAAAATTCAATTTCTACCAAATTTATTCTTAATCAAATATTTAAGACTCATTATAATACAAATATGATAATTTATTTTTAATCAAATATGATAACAATTGATATAATACTAATATTTAAGACTCATTACATAAAAAAATTTTCATGCGCTATTTATAGAAAAATTATACTCCTTCATTTCATAATCTTAATACTTAAAGTAAGTTTTTTAATTTAATTTACCTTCTAATTATTAATTATTTTTTCCAATAATACATTTACATCTCTCTACCATTAACAAAAGTAATCTAAATAAAAAATAACATAAATAAAATTATAATTCAATATATAATACCATAAAAATTATATATATAATTATAGTATTAATGATCATAAAGCTATTATATTTATGTTGCATTAGTAGTATTTGTTATTATGGATATTTATATTTTTAAAGTTCAAAGTATTTTTAAATTTTTTTAATAAACCCATAAATATCAATAGGGATTCAAATCTTCACGTGGAATGAGGAATAGAGACCTATGACAGGGATATGGATAAGAATGGAGACAAAATTCTAAATGAGGATGGGATTAGGGAAACATTTTCTAACTTCAAATTTAGCACTTTTGAAAATCATAATAAAAAAATTATCTATCTACCTATATCACTATATTCTATTTAATTTTTTATAACTTGCATATTCCAATCTATTAATTTCATAATTTTTTCATACTAATTTTTTTAAAAAAAACACCTTTAATTTTTCAACACTAAAATATTTAAAAAAATTAATTCCACAATTACACTTCTTTGATAATGATACTAAATATCTATTAATTTTATAAATTAAATAATTATATTACTTTTTTATTCCAAATAATATTATAATTGATATACTACTATAATAATTGAGTTTATATAAATTCAAATTATATATTTTTTTACTAATCATTACAAATTAATTATAACATATATTTTAAAATTGAAATTTTAATTTATCAAAAGGATGTACAAGGAAAAAGACGTGTAATTGAAATCGTATAAATTAAATTTATTTACTATTATTTTAATTAGAAAATATATTTTTGTATTTTTATAAATTAAGTATGTTATTTTACTAAAAGATATAAACGGGTAAGAATAATAAAAAAAAAATTAAAAGTGGGTACATGTGGGAATTACCCACAATGGGAAAGGGAGTTGAGGCATATTTTGTCTTCATAGGGACAATCGATGGTGCTAAATCCCCGTTTGTTAAACGAGATAGTGACGGGGATAGCACACCTTCATTTTTTAATTATTTTTATTGTATTTGCATTATGTATGCATTCTAATTTTAATTTAAATTATGTTTCATTAATAGTATTTGTTATTATGGATATTTATTTTCAAATTATAAAATCTTTTTAAAATTTTTATTTTTTTGAAATTTGTTAATAAACTTTTTAATATCATAGAGATTCAAAATTCCTACGGGAAATGGGAAATAGGGACTCATAAGGGAGATGGGAATGAGTATGAGAGGTAAAATTCCAAATAGTGACGAGAGGCATGAGACATGTCCCTTTCTCATGGATACTCATTGTCGTCCCTATAAGTGGCTCATGATATAGTAAAATTATTCATTTATTATCTTTCTTTATTCAACAATTTCAACTTTTGAAATGTGTAAAATTTTCATAAAACATGCTTTTTATTATTAGTTGTAGGTTTTCTATTGAGATTTTTTCAATCTTATAAACATGATATTCAAAATAAGATATAAAATAGAATGATATATTTATATTTTGTCAACTTATTTATTATTTAAATATTAACTTACTTTTAAGATAAATTTATATACTGAATTTTCAATAAGATATATTTAAATAAATTATCATTTATTTTTTATAATGATTAATAAATTATTTTTTATTATATCCCCATGCATCGCACAGGTCCAATGACTAATATATATATGTGTGTGTGTGAAAATCAATCTATCATCACCAAACATAAATAATATAGTGAGTTTGTTAATTAAAGTCTCATAGTAATCTCCATAAATAGGAAGATTTTTCAAGCAGTGGAATAATAAATTAACTTGAAATTGATGCGTATAAAAGTTTATTTGTTTAAACCTCTAAAACATTAATATATTGATGGTATAGACCCTTACCAAAAAATATTGATGGTATAGATTATCTTTAGAAAGAATAAATAATAGATAGAAAGAAAAAGACCACAGAGATTAGAATAGTCGAATCATAAAGGGTGACTTCCAACTACCAAAAAATAAAGATTGACGTCCATCAAAGTGGTTTTAATTTGATGGAGAAAAAAAGAAATCTACATGTTGACTTTTGCTACTGCTACAACAATTAGAAATAATGCGAGGGGATTTAAGTGTAGAATTCTCACGCTAGAGGCCAAAATATTTCTGTTTGTGATCGGCATCGAGAAAGAAAAAGCTCAAAGTTTGGTTTGAAGAGTGGATGAGGCTTTTGGTTTTGTCCAAAAGCTATTCTTAAAAGTCGTACATGCATGTATGTGCCATAAAATGAAGTAAAAGTCAGAAGAGTAGAATTAAATAAATATATTATAAAGTGACTTTTAGAATCTAAAATCACTATAATAAATTTTAATATTAAAAAATATAAATTTTAGTTATTTTTATTATTATTAAATAGAATAAGATTATATGAACTTATTAACTCTCAAAAATTATAAGTTAGCTCTAAAAATCATCCTGAACTTTTAAAAGTCAAAAGTAAAAATATATTAATTTATCTATTTAAAAAATATAAAAAATTAGCTCATATATTTTACGAGTATAAACACCCTCTTACGGAGCATTATCAAACCAAAGTACTTAGGTCCAAGTCAAACCTCCATACACATGCTATAAGGGCTGCAGGAGACATTATAAAAAGAAAAAAAAAAAAAAAAAAGGGGCTGGAGGAGACATAAATGCGAGGCATCTATCAAGAAGTAGATGATAGAGTGAGAAATTGGTGGTGGGCTTGAGGAGAGAGGAAATATTCGCTATGTGAGGTAAAATGATTTTGGGCTTTTCGTGGGAAAAATCCAAAACGAATTAATAACATTTGAGATTTTTTAAAGTTAAAATATAATTTTAGTTTATATTGATTCTTTTGAATTTATTTTTTACATGCAAAACTTTTAAATCAACTTTTGTGGAGAAAGGGAGAGAAGTGAGTTACTATGAGAGCGAGAATAATAAATATAAATCGTTGGATTTTACATAAATAATTAAAATTAAAATATAAAATCACGTGATAATTTTAAATGATCACTTGATCATTAATTTTTTTTTATTGAAATCAAGATATTCACTGTGAGTAACAGTAACTAATTCCCCATCGCGAAAACTCTCCCGATAAGGCAAACAGAAGATCATTAATTATTATTTATAACTTTTAACTTTAACAATACTTATATAATTATATAGCTCAAATGTACTCTTCTCACTTTTATAATAAATTACTCCTCTATCTCGAATCAAATATATAAATCTCACTCTAAGATGAAATGAAGTTTCAATTCTATACTTTCCTTTCTTTTTTCATGTAATAGCTCTATACCTTTCAACATGGAACAATACTTGTCCTTTTTTTTTTTTGGTAATTGTGACAGCGGTGTACTTTTTAGTATTGAAAAATTTAATTTTAATAGGCACTGAAATAAAAAAAAAACTTTATGTTATTATTTAATTAAATTATTTTATCTTCATAATCTCTATATAGTAGATACAAAAGTCTGTCCTGTAATTAATATAATGATAGATAATTATCGCAAGTGAATCAGCATTCTAGTGATGGGTGTATAACTATTTATATATATCAATGAATTATGAGAGATCGTGAATTTACCTCTCATTCCTATTCTACTTTCTAATATCTTAGTAAAATAAAAGTTAAATCCAAACACTATATGGATAATCAGCTATGAGATATCGTAAGTTCGACTCATATATATTCTAATATTTTAGTAAAAAAAATTAAATCCATACATTATATAGATTTAACTATCGTAAAGTAAGAAGATTGATAAAAAGTGTAAATGAAGAGATATTCACTCGTAGATTATTTTGTGAGACATACAAATACAGAAAGTTATTGATTAAAGGTGATTAACTATTCATGTTTTTTTTTTTTCTCTTATATACCTCGGAGTAAAACGCCCATAACTATTCATTTATGTATAGTACCAGTGTCCTCATCAGACTTAAATTCATTATACAAGTACTATATTTTTCGCCCAGCACACGAAATGACAGGGGTGCTACGATTTAGTTGCTTCATAAATAAGACGTTTTAGTTTTCCCATGGTCAAAAGGTGGACGATCACTATCTGTGAAGATTGAGAAAAATAAATGAAGTTTAATATCCGTCTCTTTCTTGAATGGGTGGTCTCGTATTTGAATTTCAGCAAAGAATTTCTAGTCATAATATATTTGTTAAAAAAAATGTAACTTTTTTTGTTTGTTTTTGGGTGATAAAACAGGGCATGCGCCCCCAATCAGTATAACCTTTATTCTCTACAATTTTTTTGGTTTAATATTTTATTTTTCGAAAGATTGACTACATGTATTGCAGTCGCTAAAAAATTTTACATTATCACATATTAATTATTTAATAAAATTGTCCATAAAAATTTTCTGAAAAATTTAAAAAATAATATATTAAAACCCAACTTTGGAAAAAAATTAAAAGTTAATTTTTAATAATTAATATATGTATGATTTTTCTATTATAAAGATGAATGTATTTGATGTGAAATGTTTTAAAAATTAAAAAACATATATTTAATTTTTGAGGAGTTAAAGCATCAAAATGAAAATCTCTAATAACTTTTTTTGATGCAGGAAATCTCCAATATATTTACTGACAAACAATGAAGGTTGTAAGATGGTTTAAGTAAATATGCAATATAATCTTTAAAAAATATATGTGATATGAATTTATCCTTTAAAAGCTTTTTAACATCAAATAGATTCTCAAAAGTTAAAATGAATATTGCATCAGCTTCAGTTTTTAATATCAAATAAGTCCTTAAAAATTAAAATGTAATATCATTTTGGTCTAGATGTCCATTTGTTTTGAAAAAACAAGAGAAGATAATTAGCGAAGAAATAAAACTATTGATTTCATACATTTTCTTTCTGTTTGGAACCAAAAAAAAAAAAAAGTAAAAGAGGGGAAAAGTTATATTTTGTTGAAAAGGAAGGGACTTATTTGATAGTATATCCATTATTTAGGAACTAAAATAATGTCAAATTCTAAATTTTAGAAACTTATTTGATGCCAAAAACATTTAAGGACTAATTTAGCGTCATATTTGAACTTTTAAAGATTAATTTAATGTTAAATAAATTTTAAAAACTAAATTGGTATTACATGTATTATTAAGGAACCAAAATATATGTACTTTTAAGAACTATAGTCAAATGAGGCAGCTCATAAATATATCCACTAAACTTTGAATGTTATTATTTTAAATAGTAATTAATTAATCCTCTTTCTCGCACTTCCGAACGACCAAACATCGGCAAGCCCGTTTTCGCCTTTTCTTTTCCCTTTAACAATATATAGGTTTGCTTACTTGGTCAAATTTTTATTCAGAGAAATAATATATGATTTGGGTTTAAATTCCGCAATTAATTAGAGGGCCAGCTGCTCAAAAAAAGAAATTCAGTACCATCATATAAAGCAGAATATGTGTTACTAAGTTTTATATCATCCGGCATTTTTACGTTCACTTTTTTTTTTAAATGATTTTTACCATAATTTTAAGAATCAGAACAAACAAACCGATTTGGACCAAAAACTAGTGAATTAGTCACTAATCTAGTTCCATGATTAGATTGGTTCTGCATTCAAACTGGTCAAACCCGGAACAAATCGGTAAAATCGGCAGCCAAGTGGCATTGACTACACCAGCAAAAGTTGACCGCACCTGAAGGAAATATTTTTCCAAAACTCTAAAGGCAATAACCCAAAGCCAATAAGCTAAACACATGCTTGTGTTATTATGTGTCATTTATTATATATATTATATTACAATTGCTATTAAATTAGTATTTTATATATTAATTTAATTAAAACTGGTTCAACTAATTACTCGCCAATAACCTACTAGCTTGACCGAGTCAATTACCAAGTTGAGTCTAAAAACTACAATTTTTACATTCACTTATTTCCAACTAAAAATGATTTTGTCATAAGTTATTTCTTATATAATATTTGTTAGAAACTAAGAATAAGAGAAAAAGACATAGAGAAGGGTTGAATATGTGTATTTTGTATATGTTTCTGTACAAAATGGAAATACCTATTTATAAGCCTAGAGTAATAAATACAAAAGAATCAAAATCAAATCAACCTAATCCTATACAATAAGCAATATTGAAATCATATCGTAACATCCCCCTCTAACTTCAGGGGTAGTGACCAGACCAACTTGAGTTTGAAGACCAACGAATAGAAGCGACCGGGATTGTGAGCTTTAGTGAATAAATCGGCAGGCTGGTCAAGGATCCCAATGGAGATGAATGAATATCACCATGAAGAATATGTTGTTGGATAAAATGACAGTAAATCTCAATGTGTTTAGTGGGTGCTCATTGAAGACATCATTATGAGCAATTTGAATACCACTCTGATTATCACAAATTAGTGGGGGGTGGATTGTGATAAACCTAAATCATCAAGGCATCAAATGAATCCAAAGGACCTTAGAAGTTGTGTTAGCAAGAGCTCAATACTTGGCTTTAATACTAGAGCGTGCAACCAAAGTCTATTTCTTGATATGCTGGGAGATAAGAAAGTTGCCAAGAAAGATACACTAACTAGTGGTAAACAATGATCAATAGGATCTCCACCCTAATCAACATTAGAATATGCTTGAAGAACCAAGGGAGAATGAGTAGAGAAGTGAAATTTGGGGAACAATGTTCCCTTGAGAACAACAGCATAATGAGTGGTGGAGCGAGGGGCAGACATAAACTGACTAACTAGATGAACAACATAGGCTGAGTAATTGTCAAATAGAACAAGCTTCCAACTAACTATCTATAAAGGGAAGATTATCAAATATAGTCCTATCCATAAGAGTGAAGCACACATTAATCTCAAGAGAGGTGGACTCTGTGAGAGTAGCTCAGGAGATAAGATCAGAAGCATATGTGGCCTGAGATAAATAAAGGCCATCATCAGAGGAGAGAAATTCAAAGCCAAGAAAAGAGTTGAGGGGGCCAAGATCTTTCCTCTTAAAATTTCTACTTAGAAAAGCCTTAAGATCTGCAATGCTAGATGTGTCATAACCAGTAATAATCATGTCATCACCATAAATTAACAACAATATTGTACCACAATCAGTTCGATGAATAAAGAGAGCATATTCATGTGCAGTGAAAGATAAACCAAGTTGATAAATAGTGGAGCTAAACTTATCAAACCATGTACAAGGAGCCTGCTTAAGCCCATATAAGGCCTTTCGAAGAAGACAAAATTTATTTGGTGAACAAGTGTAGCCTGGTAGTGGTTGCATATAGGCTTCTTTGGTCAAATCACTATTCAGAAAGAGATTATTCACATTAATCTGATTAAGAGTGCACTTCTCAGTGGCTGTAATAGCAAGCAAGGCATAAATAGAGGTGATGTAGGCGACCAGAGCAAAAGTCTCTTCATAATCAAGAATATACTCCTGAGTAAAGCTCTTAGCAACCAAACAAGCCTTATATCTCTTAATAGACCTATCAAAATGACTTTTAGGGTGCGTTCGTTTGTGATTATTTTGGCAAATAATCACTTTTTTTGCCCAAAAAATATTTTTTTGTATATTTGGACAATTTTTTAAAAATAATCAAAATTTAAAAAAAAATCATTTTCAGGTTTTTAGTATAAGCTAAAATTAGTAGCTTCTGAGGAAAAAAAAAATCAATTTTCAACTTTTTCAGTTATACATAAAATTTAGCTTTCATAATCATTTTTTTTCAAAATTTGAAACAAACGCACCCTTAATCTTGTAGACCCACTTGCATACCACAAGTGTCTTATTAGAGAGAAGATCGACCAAGTCCCAAGTGTGAGTTTTCTCCTACACTTGTAACTCTTCCTACATAGTATACCGTTAATGGGGCTTTGTGGAGTCTTCTTTATAGGACTATAGCTCATGTAAGTGTAGCATGGTAGAAAAACAATAGTAATCATGATGATAAGCAGGAGGTTTTGCTATGCTAGCTACATGCTCAGGAGGAAGAAGGGCATCAGGTGTAGGATATATTTACAGTTGGAACTAGATCATCAGGAATGGTTGAAGTATAAAAAGAAACTATGAGCTCACAAGAGGAACCTGCATCAAAATCATTAGGAAACATATTGTAATACCCCAAATTTTAAATAAAAGAGTTAGATAAATTTTTTGAACAAAAAGAGCGTCAGTCACCCTTATCTGTTAGTTCAAATTCTACCTGCCAGTTCGAGTTCTGAATTTTTGCTAAGTCTGGGCCCTACACCTGCTTGGAGGGCCATATGATAAAGTCACATTCTTGGGACCAAAAGTCTCGGTAATTGTTCCCTAGAGAAAACTGAGTTAAAGAGTGATTTTTAAGGAATTTTTCGAAATCTTTAAACGTTTCGTTTTTAGCCGATGAGTTTATAAAACCGTGAAAATTTTTGGATTTGAACTAAAACCTAAAATTTAGATTTTGATTGGTTTGGATTTTGATTTTTCTAATATTTTATTTGAATCCAAATAGGTTGTATTCCTTTATTTACATTTATGTTTAAAAGTTAATAGAAAATAAAAGTTAAAAGGAAATGTAATAAGTGAGTTCTAGGGAGTGAAAGACCATCCTGGAGAGTAAGAGAGGCCATCCTGTAGAGGAAGAAACCATTCTGGTGAGCGCTGTAGCGCTCTTAGCACTGCAGTGGTCAACAAAACAGTAAAGCGGTGTGAGAGATGCTCTCTAGTGAGCGCTGCTGCAGCGGTCAACAGATGATTTAAAAACCCTTGTTCGGGGTCCAGAACATTCATTTCACCCAAAACACACTCCCCACCCCTCTTTTAGCAAAGAAACGCGACTCCTTCCCCTCTCCACTTCATTTCTTCACATCTTCACCATTAAACCTCCATTTTTCTTCCTTCTAAGGATCTAAGGTATGCTATTCTCTTAATTTCTCTCTCTATCCTCCATTCTTTCTTTGTTATTGGGGTGGTTCTTTATGCTTCTCAAGGAGAGAAGTCTTCTATTGTATTAGAGATGGATTTTTTTAGATATTTAGAGGATTTAGAGGTTAATTTAGAGTTCTGTTGCCTCTATGTCAGATATTATTGTCAGTTCTGCTTCTAAGAGTCTTGTTGGTGCTGTGTCTGTGCATCTTACCCCTCCAGGTGAGTGGGTTCTCATCTGTGACTTCTATGTTCTGCATTAGAGTTATTTTCACAAAGATATCATGTATTATTTGATTTTAGAGATTTCTGCAAAGAGGATTGAAGTTTACTGTTGATTTATATGTTTTAGAATAGCTAATTTTAGAGCATGAAATATGTTTTTGAGAAAACTCATGGGACCATGTTTATTGAATTGATTTTAAATGTATTTGATGATAATGATGATTATGGAAAGCTTCTATGAGTGTTTAATACTTAAAACCAGTATTTAGAGAAGAGAATGGAATTGAGATTGTGAACATAACTATTTTGAAATATGATATTGAGAGTTTTAGTATGAAAACTTGAAGGTTTGGATTGCATTTTAGAGAATAAACCAAAACAGTTTTAGAGCTTGAATCTTTGTGAGAGTTAGAATAGTTGGTGGACACATTTTCTGTGAGTTTATGAAATCACAAATGTCTACAAAGGGTGATCCCTTGGACATGATTCATAGGCACAGTTATGCTAAGGTCAAACTGTTAGAATCAGACAGATTCAGAGCTCTTAAAGAATTAAAAAGATTTAAAGGTTTTAGTTTTAATTGATTTATTTGGTTAGTTTAGAAGGTAGCTATAGAGAAACAGGCTGTGTTAACGGCAGTAAATCCGTTAACCTTGGTACCAAGTAGCCCGAGCCAGAGATATTCAGAGCAATTATATTTAGAGATTGATTGTCACACTGGGGACGGCAATACGTAATGCCCAGATGTGACCAGAGATTTATATTCAGAGTTTTGTTAAGTCACAGACACTGTGCGTAACCAGAGCAGAGATTACTGTTTCTCTAAGAGCTACTATATTGTATTGTTTGTATGATTTTCAGGTATGAAAATAAATTAAGAGAAATTGTTTTACGTTATAACATGATGATGTTACAAGACTTCTAGAAATGTAATTATACTCGGGTATGTGAGATATTTTCTGATATTATTAATGTCGTTACGATTTTTGTGCATTATGTATTCTTTCTCTTGTCCCATGAAATGGGGTTTCAGGTGAGGATTCACTCACTGAGTTTTGGTTACAAAACTCACCCCTCTCTTCTTTCTCTTATTTTTATAGATAGAGCAGCTGTTGTAAACCTCCCAGCAGTTATAGATTCCAGTCAATGAGTCTATAGGTGAAGCATATAATGTTTGAGTTAGAGTGCTTCAGTACATTGCAGGTAGGATCCCAGACCTAGAGCATGTTTTGTTTTTACATTCAGCATACTAAGATTATATTTTGATTTGTATATAATGATCCAGACATTTGACAAAGTTATATGATTTGTATGTATAAATAGTTCATGATTTTGATATTCGAGAGACTATTACAAGATTTTAGATATAATGATTTTGATTCCAGAGAACAGATGAGTTATATGCAGAAAAAGAGAAAATTTTCTATCTTTCATGAATATTAGAGCACAGTATGCATGCAAAATTAGTAAACAGCTCAAAAAGGCTTGCATGAGAATGAGATTTCTCACGTGCCGGTCACGTACCTAAATTGGGTCGTGACACATATCAACCAATGTGTTAGTAAAGAAAGGACTCAGGGTGGAAAAAATAGACTTGAAGGAAGACAGGGAAAAAATGTGATGTTCCCAAAAAATGACATGATGCGAGAATGGTGACCTTTTTGCTCTATCTTATACCTAAGAAAGTAGCAAAGATGGACACAAGGTTCTAATTTAGTATATTCATGAAGAACTACAGTCTAGTGGAGTATAATAGAGATGCTCAAAAGGGAAAACATCACCAAAGATAGAGGATGAAAGATGATTGATAGTGTAGACAATAGATAGGGCAGCCTCATTCTAAGCACGTTCAAGGAAAGATGAAGAGATGATCATAGCACGAACAGAGTCAAAAATATGATGTTGTTTTCACTTGGCAAACCATTTTCTTGAGAGACACCCAGATAGGAGAATTCAAATAAGGTTCCCTATTTAACAAGAATAGTCAAAAGCTTTGAATCATGGTATTCTATGGCATTATCACGTTGAAAAAATTTAATTACCTTAGAAAATTATGCTTTGATCATTTTAGAAAAGTTAATATAAATTTGAGATAATGCATAATGATTTTTGAATAAATATATCCAAGATAATGGGAATAATCATCAATGAAAATGACAAAATACCATGATCTACCCATTCTAGGAGTCAGAGTCAAAGTTGGGCCCTAGACATCAAAATGTACAACATCAAAAGGAGAATTAGAGATAAAAGTACTATTGGGAAAGGAAAAAGTTGGATGTTTAGCAGTTTGAAAAGAGACACAATGAAATGACTCACTAGTGATTGATCCTTAAGTTCCCTTAAATACGAGAGAATGCATTTTCCCTAATGATTTTTGAGCGAGAAGCTGATGCTAGAGCTAGGGAAAAGATTGTGTGGAAATAACTCGAAGATTCTTTGGAGAAGGAAGATGAAGTTCAATAAGCTTAAACAGTCTTCCAACCTTCCATCTAGTCCTAATGATCTATCCCGTCTATAGATCCTGCACATGACAACTAAAAGAAGAGAATTTGACATCATAACCAAGATTACATAATTAATCCACAAAGATAAGGTTGAAATTTAGTTTGGGAATAAGGTATGTGTTGGATACAATGAGGTTAAATGATGAGATAGTGCCTTTATGGCTTACACAAACAAGAGATCCATTGGGAGAATGTATTGTAACTCCTGGCCTTTTCTTCTGTGTAAAATAACCAAAATGCCCCAAATGTTATTTTGCACAGGAATCGGGAATAGCTAGTCCTGACTCTTCTTAAAGGATTAGTTCAATATTTGAAGGGGATAGTATGTGTTTTAGATAGCAATCAGTGTGAAAATCACAATTGCTAATTTTTTTCCTGCATGAAATTACTAAAATGCCCTTGCAATAATTTAACGTGGGATTAAGTAATGATTGGACCTGGGAGTTGGATATGTTAATTTGAGGGAACGTATGATGTTTGGGTGAGTCATGGTGAGTTTTTGTGTAAAATTATTATTTTACCCCTAGTACTAATTAAGCTAAATTAAACTAATTACGGGCATACGGACACTATTAGGCTTTAATTCAAGATTAATTATTTTTAGTAATAAGTTTTTAGCTAAGATAATTATTTTGAATTAATTAAGGCCTAAGATTGGTCAGAGAAGCTTCATCTCATTCCTGATCAAGGATTAGTAAAAGAGAGACAAGAAAGTGCTTTATGAGACCAAAAAGTAAAAGTAGAGGACAAAAACTACTTTATATCTCTTATTTTCCCTTGAGATTAGGAATATGTTGCATTTGAATTTTGAATTATTTGAGTTTAGTCTAATTAATCATGCAAGACACCCCTAACCTAAGCTTAAGTGGCCTAAACACCTAATTAACATTCCTTAACAATTTTCCTAATTAAATCCACACCCAACTGTAATTTCCACATACACACAAAGCACAAAATATCTCCACCTAACCCCCTAATAGCCACGGCATTTGCCTCCCATTCACTTTGATTTTTTTCAAGCATACACTAACTCACACTCTCATTCCTTGCTATTACTTTATCTTTTTTGTCACAACTTGAGCACGAAGTTTGTGTAAAAATTCACTCATTCTCTCTATTCCAAATTCTCTTCTTCTCCTTTACCAAGAAAGTCTATTTTTGCTTTCAACTCAAGCTCTAAAGCCTCAAACAAACACACTACCACCATGAATTACACCTCAAACACCTAAGCTCTCACCTTCACCAATAAAACCACAACAAAAATCTCTCCTTCCTTTTTTCCCTCACTAGCGGAAACATTATCATCATATCACAAAAAACAAGTATTTTCATCCTTAAGCAAGAAAGCACACTTTGGTAGAAATATGTTTTTATGTTTTCCTTTCTTTTCTACTCTTTTCTTTCAATTTTTGTTGTGATAATAACTATGGCCTCTTGATGATGGTTGTGAAACCACCATGTTTATGATCTCTAGAGCTCAAAACTTGAACCTTTGTTAAAACAGATAAAGAATGAATATTGTAATGCCCTGATTTTTTTGCTTGGCAAAAATGACTAAAATACCACTGACTCATTTTTGCACGAGAGTCAAGGCTGGCCAGTCCAGGCCACCCCCAAAGGGATAATTTAACATTAGGATAAGGTTATATGAAAGTTAGATAGCAATCTGTGTGAAAATCATAACCCCCGATTTCTCCCGTGATCAAATGACAAAAATGCTCCTGAGGTCATTTTCACCCAAAAATCAAAGACGGCCAGCTCTGGCCATCTAAAGGGGTTAGTTTAATATTTGAAGGGAACTAGATGTGTTATGGATAATGATAGGTGCAAAAATCTCACTTCCTGGTCTTTCCCATGCGTGAAATGACCAAAATACCTTTACGATAATTTAATGCGGGATTAAATGCCGATTGAACCCGTTCATCACCCAGAGGTTAGAAATGTCAATTATAAGGGATGTATGATATCTGGAAAGGTCCGGGTGGTCTTGGGAAGTTTGTGTAAAATAACCATTTTGCCCTTAGTTAGTGCTAAATGAGCTTAATTAAGTAACGAAGGGAATATAGACAATATTAGGCTCTAATTAAAGATAAATTAATTTTAATTATTAATCTTAAGTCAAAATAATTAATTAAATTTAATTAAGGCCTAAGATTTTTTAGGAAAATTCAAATCTCATTCTTAATCAAAAGAGCTCATAAGACATAAAGAAAAGTCAAAGGGAAAATAATGTTTTCTCTCTCTTTTTCCTTAAAATTATGAAGTATGTTGGCATTTGAAATTCAAACTAATTAAACTTAAATGTGTAAGACCACTCTTTAATCATGTCTTGAATGGCTTGAACACATTGTTACTAACCGAGACACTTAATTACCAATCATTAACCCTTTGCCGAATCAAATCTATCTTTAATTCATGTCCTAACACATGAAAAATGAAAAACTTCCTCCCCAAAACAACCCCATAGGTAGTGGACTTCCCTCCTCCATTTCTCTCTCATATTTTAATTTTTTTAATTCATATACACTCCCAAAAATCCTCATTTCTTACCATTTTTTAATTGAAAATTTCCTCACCAAGTTTGTCAAAAAAGCACTCTTGCATTCTCTCAACTCAAGCTCTCATCTTCTTCCTCCTCCACCTTCAAGAGACTCCTCCACTCAAGCTCTCAAACCCAAACCACCACATCTCCACCATAGATCTTCTCTAAAACACATAACCTTTTATCTCTACACATCAAACCAACACAAAAATCCCTCCTCCCATTTCTTCTTACTTTGGCTGAATCCATTAAGAGCTCCAAAAGAAGATTTTTTTTCTTCTCATTTCAACACAAAGGATCAAGCTTTCTTTTTTCTAATAAAGAAACAACCTTGGTAGGGATTTTATTTTGAGTTCTTTCTCTTTTCTTTTCTTTTTCCTTTTCAGTTTTGGATCTTTCATTTCTTCCATTTTTTTTCGGTTTTGGTTGTTGATGGATGGTTAAAAACCATGGATCAATGATGAAGGTTTTTAATGGTGGTTTTGATACCACCATGTGTTTGACATCTAAAGCCCAAGGTTTTATTTTTGGTTCCTAAAGAATGTGAGGAATAAAATGTTTGTTGGTTCCTTTGGATATTTTTCTTTTATGTTCAAGACCATAACTTGATGATGAGGGTTGTTGATGGTAGTTGTAAAACCATCATATGTTTGACCTTTAAAGTTCAGGGCTTGATTTTTTATTTCAAGAAAATATGAGAAATGGAATGGTTGTTGGCTTTCTTTGATTATTTTCTTTTGAGCTTGATGGTAAGTTCAAGAAATGAGGTTCTTGGAACCATGGTGTTGAGGGATTCTAAAGCTCACTTTCATTTTATTTAAGATTGATTGGGTTTAAGAGTTTCATCTTATAAAGTCTTGAGCTTTGAGGTTAATAAGATGTAAAAATGGACTTGGATTCATGTTTATGTTTCAAGCCTTTGCATCTCATGTTGATATTTCAATGTCTGGCATATCATGTTTATTTTCAAGTCATCACCTTAAATCTTGAAGACTTAAAAATGGACTTGCATTTTCATATTTAAATTCAAATCTTGCATTTCATGTTTATATTTCAAGTTATCACCTAAACCTTAAAGACTTAAAAATGAACTTGCATCTCATGTTTATAATTCAAGTCTTGCACATCATATTTATATTTCCAAGTGATTGCCTTATAATGATGAAGATTAAAATGAGATTTGCATAGCATGTTTATGTTTTTAGTCATCACCTAAATCTCTAAAGCTCAAGACTTACCCTTTTTTTTTTATCTTAAATGGAAATTTTTTTTTATCATGGATGTATTTTTGTATATGTATTCGGCCAGGTTGTGATGTTGGGTTTGGAATGGATTTTATTTTGTTGTAAGGTTCAAACCTTGTGCCTTGATTATACAAAGAAAGTTTTGAAAAAGTTGGAAACTCAAAAGATAGTAAAGATATGATTTTTATGAACAAAAGTCTTATTAATGAAATTTTATTTTTGCTTCTATTTTAGAGATTATTATTTGAGTCTTGATGGGTTGCATTTATGCGCCTATTTTTCATCCTAACTTTGAATGTTTTGCAATTGAATTATAGTTAATTGATGCTTAATTGGTGAGTTTTCACCTTGTCCTCATCTTACATTGTTAAGTAATTTTATGGTTATCAGCACCATTTTGAAATAAAAAATTATTTTTTGAAATTTATCTGTGCTATTAACCTTTTATGTGAGCTTTGTTGAATAACAGGAACTTCCAATTGGTGAGCTAATCTATAGAAGGATTGTAGAATCATCTTCAGATGAAAGAAGCAACAAACCATGAAGGACAAGACCACTGTTGCGGTCTCCAACCGCTATAGCAGTCACCAGAGAGGAGATTTGACAGCAGCGCTTATGAGTATGGACATGACCACTATAGCGGTCATAAGTGATTTCGCTTCAGCGACTTCATGATTTCAATTTCGCTTCAGCGCTTATGGGAAAGAATATAGTTTTATGTTTTAAAATTTTAGAATTCTTTGAATCTCTTATTAGAATTTTCTACTCTCTCTCTCTAGGTTAGGGTTCACAATCATCGTTGAATTTGATATTTTCTGGGTCATAATTCATTGCTTTTATTCAACGTAGATTGTGAAACTCCCCTTATGGAGGAGTAATTCCTTTACCGTGCATAGAGATAACTGAGGATTGATTTTGTCCTTGAGGTTCTCGAATTCAATTGCGATTCATGGTTGGCTTTTCTTTCCCATTTATTTTCTCTTTTTAATATCAGTTGCTAAAATTATTGTAATTGTGTTTTTAAGAATTGTTTGATTGTATGTTGATTTGCATGCATAATCTAGACGCCATTTGGGTATTGGGTCAATTGATTTAACTACATCCAATTGGTAAGGGATTGAAATTGATTCCATTAGGAATTAGGCCACCGCAATTGATAATCAAACTGGCTTAGGTTTATAGAGTCACGATTGTGATCACTAGTTCAAATGTTAGTTACACCCTTAGCGGAAGTATGATCATATGACTGTTAAGTAGAATTGCAAGCATAATTTGCGAAGGTGGTCACCGCCATGAATTTATTTGTTTGAATTGATGATAGAATACTTCTCAATCCGAGGGAGTCTTTGTGCAGGTAATTCTTTTCATTATATTTTCTTCATTTAATTTGGTTGCTGTAAAATCAAAATCCCCAATTTTCTCGAATAAATTATAACACCTCCACGTGAGAAGACCTGGATTGCACCCTGTCTACATTTAGGGGTGATTTAGTTATTATAATATTTTTAATTTTTTGCGAGCAGTGACGGCTCCTGGGGAAGTGGTGCTGATTGATTCTTTTTCTTTTTTTATTTTTTATTTTCATTTGTTTATTTTATTTTATTCTTTTGTTTATTAATTTCTGCTTTATCCTTATTAAAAGAAGAATCAGTTTGTTTAATTTATATTTTATTTACCTTTTCTTTGTTGCTTCTTGTATTTGGTTGTCGTGATAATTTAATTTTATAACCTGTTCCCTTCCTAATTTTCCCATACTACCAATTAACCAGGAGATTGAGAAAACAACCAAATAACTTAGGAAGGTTGCGAGGGAGATAATTAATTTATCAAACAACCCTTCTCTTTTGATACAACTAGGGAATTCAATAATTCTTCTTTTTATTCTCTTGAACTTTCTGATCCTGCTGCCATGGGAGAAGTTAACAGAACTTTGAAGGAGCTCGCCGCCTAAGACCTAAATTACTGACAATTGGGGATCGTATACCCCGAACAGAGAGGTGACTTTGAGCTCAAATCGAGACTCTTGCACCATCTACCCAAGTTCCATAGGTTGTCTGGGGAAAACCCACACAAACACCTCAAGCAATCCATGTGATTTGTGTGATGATGAAGCCTTAAGGGGTGAAGAAGGACCAAATCAAGCTGAGAACCTTCCCGTTTTCCCTTGAAGGAGTTGCCAAGGACTAATTCTACATTCCCCATAGGACAGTTGATGGCTGGGCCGGCATGAAGTGCATATTCTTGGACAAGTTCTTCCTAGTTTCCAGAGCAGCTACTATTAGAAAAGATATTTGTGGCATTCGTCACCTGCAGGGTGAATCTCTTTATGAGTATTGGGAGAGGTTCAAAAGGTTGTGTGCCAATTACCTTCGGCACCAGATTTCAAAGCAGCTTCTGATCTAGTATTTTTATGAGGGACTGCTAGTTATGGAGAGGAGCATGATTGATGCTGCCAGTGGAGGTGCCTTAGTTGACAAGACCCCTGTTGCAGCTAGACTTTTGATTGAGAGCATGGCAGAGCACTCTGAACAGTTTGGGTCCAGAGCTAGTAGTAGTACCGGTCAGGTGGGTGAAGTTTCTTCAGTTGAGAGTAGTAGGGTGGAGAAAAAATTGGATGAGCTGACATAATTTTTTTAAAAAATTGATCAAGCTCCTCCAATTAAGGCAGTACAAGTATGCGACATTTGCTCCTGCAAGTCATACACTTCAAACATGTGCCTTCAGTTGTAGGAAGATCCCCCTCAGTGGTAGCTGGTAATATATTTCCCGGTAGGCCTCAAAATCAGGGTGGACAGTAGGGGTACAATCCGTACAGTAACACTTACAACCCTGACTGGAGTGATTACCCCAACTTTAGGTGGAACAATGCTCCTTAGCAGCAACAACAGAAATATGTTCTACCATAGCAAAGGCAGCAACATAACCAACTTGTATTCCATACACCACCTATTCCATAGCTTCCTAGCCCCCAGCAACCTCCAGCACTACATGCCCCTCCTCCCTCCTCAGATACACCATGGCAGAAAATGACGATGAAGATAATGATTGAAACTCAGAGGAAACAGGAATAAGCCATGCAAGGGATGAGAAATGTAATTGCGAGGCTTGAGAATTCCCAATCCCAATAGGGAAGTGCATCCAACATTCCTTCTCAGATGATTCCCAACCTCAAAAGGAATGTTTCTACTATTACTCTGAGGTTTGGAACAGTTTTACTTGAGGTTGCTGGTCCTTCAGAATAGGTTGTGGTCGAGAGTTAGAAGGAGGAGACAGTTCAGCCAGTAGTGCAGCAAGATGAGCTTGCACCCAAGTAAAAGGAAATAGAAGAGTTACAAGAGAGTTACAAGACCCAAGAGGTCCAATGAGTTGGATTTGAAAAAAGATCTCTTGGAGACCTTTTGGAAAGTAGAAGTCAACATTCCTTTGTTGAATGTAATTAGGCAGATTCCCAAGTATGTCAAGTTCCTAAAAGATCTATGCACCAACAAGAAGAAGTTGAGGGGCAATAAGGTGGAAAGAGTGACTATGAGGGTGAAAACTTCCTCCCTTATTCAACCAGGCCAACTTTCTATGAAGCACAAGGATCCAGGTGTGTTCAATGTTCCCTACGTCATTGGGAACCATCACAATAGACAAGCTTTGGTAGATCTTGGGGCGGGCATTGGTATTATGCCCCGTTCAATTTATGAGGCCTTGGGTAGGGGAGAGCTAACACCTACTAGACTGAGAGTCTAGTTGGCCAACCAGAGCATTCAGAGTCCAGATGGGATACTTGAGGACGTCTTTGTCCAGGTAAATAATTTAATTTTCCTAGCAAACTTTTATGTTTTGGCAATGGAGGATGATATTAGTGCTACTGAGCACACTTTAATATTGAGGAGACCTTTTTTGAAAACTGCAAGAACTAAGATTGATGTGTATGCGGGTACCTTGTCCTTTGAGTGTGGGGATATGAAGGCTCAATTCTACTTATCTAATGCCATGAAACCCACCAGAGGAGCATTTTGTCTTTAGCATTGATATCATTGACTCTGTGATTGATGAGGTGTTTGTTGGCTTAATTGAGAATTTTGATGAGTTGTTGGGGATGGTACTAGAGTTTGAGTATACTAACCATGATAGTGCCACCCATTTGTGTAGGGAGTGTGCCACTATTGATGCGTCATTGACTGCGTAATATTTTGAGAACACTACTAAACTTTTGGCAGCTAATGCCACAAGCCCTGTCATTAATGCATTTAGTAACACTACCCCCATATCTGAGACTACTTTATTTTCTAAGCCCATATTATCTATTTCTCCTATTGGATATGATGATTCTGCTATTTTAGAATTGTCTAAGTTTGCAGGAATAGGTACACAACTAGCAGGGCTAGAACTGAAGCCCCTCCCCCATCACCTGAAGTATACATTCTTGGGAGAGGGTGAAACAATGCTGGTCATCATAACCAATGACCTCTCTAAGCCCTAAGAGGATAATTTGATTGTGGTTTTAAGAAGGTACAAAAGGGCCATTGGCTAGACCTTGGATAATATTACTGGGATTAGCCCCTCCACCTATATGCATAGGATATTTCTGGAGGAGGGGGCTAAGCCGATTAGACAGTCACAGTGCCGACTCAACCTATTGATTCTTGATGTGGTCAAGAAGAAGGTAACAAGGCTCTTACAGGCCTACATCATCTACCCTATTTCTGACAGTGAGTGGGTGAGTCGGTGCAGGTTTCCTAAGAAGTCGGGAATTATTGTGGTGAAAAATGAGAAAGGTGAGTTGGTTCCAACCTAATGCAAAATAGTTGAAGGGTTTGCATTGACTACCGAAAGCTTAATCAGGCCACCTAGAAGGACCACTACCCCATGCATTTCATTGATCAGATGTTGGAAAGGTTAGCAAGGAAGTCTCACTATTGTTTCTTGGATGGTTACACAGGATACTTTCAGATTCATATTGCCCTAGAGGACCAGGAGAAGACCACTTTCACGTGCCCTTTTGGCATCTATGCTTATAGGCAGATTCTCTTTGGGCTTTGGAACGCACCAGCTACTTTTCAGAGGTGCATGATGAGCATTTTTTCTTACCTGCTTGAAGAGTGCATGGAGGTATTTATGCATGACTTTACTATTTTTGGTTCTTCTTTTGATTCTTGCTTAAGTAGCTTAGCTAGAGTGTTACAGAGATGTTTTAAGACCAACCTTGTTCAGAATTTTGAAAAATGTCATTTTATTGTGGAACAAGGTATAGTCATGGGCCATGTAGTCTCTAGCAAGGGCATTGCTGTAGATCCTGCTAAAACAGAAGTTATTACCTCCTTGCCTTACCCTGCATGCGTGCAGGAGATTCGTTCTTTTCTTGGTCATGTAGATTTTTACAGGAGGTTCATCAAAGACTTCAGCAAGATTGCCCAACCTCTCACCTCCATATTGTAAAAGGATTCTGAATTTATTTTTTCTGAAAGGTGCAAGGAGGCATTTGAGAGGTTGAAGAAGGCCTTAACCACCATTCCAGTCATCCAGTCACCTGACTGGAGCCAACCATTTGAGCTCATGTGTGATGCTTCTGATCATGTGGTAGGCGCGCTATGCTTACACAGTATGAAGGTAATGTTCTTTATGCTATTTACTATGCTTCTCGTACCTTGGATGCTACACAATCCAACTATACCACTACTAAGAAAGAGCTTCTAGCCATTGTTTTTGCTTTGGATAAATTTCGCTTTTACTTGCTAGGTTCTAAGGTGGTGGTATACTCGGACCATGCAGCCCTTAAGTACTTGCTAAAGAGGCCGGAAGCTAAGCCTAAGCTCATTAGATGGATGCTATTACTCCAGGAATTTGATTTGGATATTAAGGATAAAAGTGGAGATGAAAATTTAGTAGCAGACCATCTAAGTAGGCTTGAGCATCTTGATCTGCACAACAGACCTCTCAATGATAATTTTCTTGATGAGCAGCTGATGAGTGTGTCTATTGTTCTGTGGTATGCTGACATTGTTAACTACTTGGTTACTAGAGTAGGCCCCTCACATTTTCACCAGCTCAATTTGTGAAGCTGAAAACCGACGCTAAATACTATGTTTAGGATGACCCTTATTTATGGAAAGTATGTAGTGACCAAGTAGTTAGACAATGTGTGCCCCAAGAGGGGTTCTAGTCCATACTCCAATTTTGTCACTCTTATGCGAGTGGAGGCCACTTTGGACCCTAACGCACTGTTAGAAAAGTATCAAACTCGGGTTTCTACTGGCCCACCTTGTTTAGAGGTGCTTATAATTTTTGTAAAGCCTGTGAACAATGCTAGAGGATAGGAAATATCTCTTAGAGAAACGAGATGCCTTAATAACCCATACAATTTTGTGAAGTTTTTTTATGTTTGGGGCATTGATTTTATAGGTCCCTTTCCTAGTTCCTCTGGCTATGTTTACATTCTTCTTGCAGTGGATTACGTGTCAAAGTAGGTGGAAGCAATTGCCACCCGCACTAATGATTCTTTTGTAATTGTCACTTTTGGCTGCTCCTACATTTTCTGCAGGTTTGGTATGCCTAGGCCATTATCAGTGATTAGGGAACTCACTTCTTTAATCGGAACATGGAAGCTTTGCTCCGTAGATATGGGGTTGTTCATAAGGTATCCACTCCTTACCACCCACAGACTAACGAGCAAGCTAAAGTGTCTAACCGGGGAATCAAGAGAATCCTAGAGAAAACTGCTAAGCCTAATCGGAAGGATTGGAGAGTGAGGTTGGATGATTCTTTATGGGCTTATCGTATAGCCTACAAGATGCCTATTGGGATGAGTCCCTTTCGGTTTGTTTTTGGGAAAGTGTGCCATTTGCCTGTACAAATGATGCATCGGGCTTACTAGGCTGTTAAGCAGTGCAACATGGATTTGGGAAGGGCTGGTAAAGCTAAGAATTGGAGGAATTGAGATTTGAGGCCTATGATAACTCTTGGTTGTATAAAGAGAGAACCAAGGTGTTTCATGATAAGAATACCTTGAGGAAGAGTTCCATAAGGGGCAACTGGTGCTCCTCTACAATTCCCGGCTGAAACTGATGCTTGGGAAGTTGAGGTCTAGGTGGGATGGACCTTTCAAAGTCACAAAAGTATATCCCTTTGGTGTTGTGGAGATTGAGGACCCCAAGTCCAAAGCAATTTTTAAAGTAAATGGACACCGGCTGAAAGTGTACCATGAAACTTCCATGGATCTTGGGGGTGAGGCAGATGTTAAACTAGCTCAAGCTATTTACCCTCCTTAGCAGGAGTTTGAACATCCAACTTAGGGACATTAAAGCAAAGTGCTGGGTGGGAGACAACTCACCATTTATTTGCTTTCATTTTACTATTTTTATTATTTTATCTTATTTTATTTTGTCCATTTCTTTTATTCTCACTTTTTGTTGATTTTGTGGCGTGTACAGATTTACAAGGTTTAAGAAACTGGTCTACATTTGTTGCAGTAATTTTGCTGCATAATAATGTAGATTATCAGATTCAGCGCCAAGGCTAGAGAAGCTGCATCAATTTTCACTCTCTGGACACCACTATAGCTGTTTCATACTATTGTAGCGGTCCAGATTTCAACTTCATAAATGTGGCACTCAAGGGACTACTATAGCGGTCATATACTGCTAAAGCGGTCAGTTAAGTTTTTCATTCTTTCAAAAGAAAAAAAAAAAGAAACTAGAAGCCTTAAGTGAAACGCAGCATTTCACTTAAGGGAAATGGGCTATGCGGGACCGCTATAGCGGTTCCTAAACGCTATAGCAGTCATGGGGGCTCGCGTTTGATTCAAATAGGCACAATAGGGCATGAATTCAATCTATTTTTCTCCTTCTTTAGCATCGCTCCCCATTCTCTCCTTTCCCAATCATTCTTCTTCTCTACTGGTTAGATTTTAAATTTTGGGGAGTTTCTACATGTTGGTTGGGGTTTTTGGACAATGTTTAGGTTGCACACCAAGTGTTTGTCAAAATTCCTAAATTATTCTTTCTTTTGGATTTGTCATTCACTTTTGGAATCACATCATACTTTTTGTTCCATTCTCTATATTGCTCTTCCACTGTGTTTGACCATCCTCTAGTTTGAGTTTTTCCTTATCCCAACCAACACCCTATGTTGCTATCATTGTTGTGATCTTGTTTTCTTAATTATCATTAGTATTGGATTCATGCATGTTTTCTATCCTTTTCAGGCATGGCTCCCAAAGCTTACAAAGGCAAGCGCCCCCGTGTTGAGGGCAGTGACACTGATGATAATCCTAATACCCCTGCCTAGGATCCTTTCCGATTTATTCATCTCCAAGCAGACCAGCAATTTCTGAAGGTTATCCATAATCGCCCGCTTTTGGTAGAGTCACCCTTTGATTTTAGTGGGGTGGAGGCCCATGCTGAAAGGGTCCTCCATGATATTGAGGAACAAAACTGGAGGTTTTTCTTGGAAGTCCTGACACCTATTAGTAACTCTTTGGTGCGGGAATTTTATACCAATTGGCGGTGACCATCTCAATCAGATGTTTATCTTAGAGGGTCTCAAATTTCAATTAGCCCAAATGCCCTCCGAGATTCTCTACAGCTCAACGTCACCCCCTATGACTGCCAGCCTGATGACTATCAGCTGCTTCTACAATAGCTGGTGGAGTTGGATAAAGATGTAATCAAGGATAGGATCACATACCCAGGCACGAAGTGGATCCGCAATCCTCAATTCCTCTCTACTCATTTGAAGAGCTCTCTTCTGAACTTTGAGGCCCGTCTATGGATGAAGCTAGTGTTATCTCATGTCATCCCCTGTTATCTTGTCACCACCCTCACTATGGATCATGTTTGCCTCATTTATTGCTTAGTTCAAGAGAAACGGGTTTATCTTCCTCGCTTGATTCGGCGACACATGGAGAGAGTTCACCATGATACGGCCTGTAATGGCCTACCTTACCCCTCTTTGGTCCCCAAGATGGCCATGGCAGCTGCCGTCCTTACTCTCCCTATTGATGTCATGGTGGAGCCAGGAAAGGCTATTATTGTTAAAAATTTGCTCCCAAGGATTCCAAGGCCAAGAAGAAATCTCAGAGATGAGAGAGAGGGACTAGCTCTTCCCACCCACTTGGGGCAACCTTCACTATTATACAACGGGAGATTACTAAGCAGCTCATGGCTCATGTGACTTTTTCCATTCAGGCCTCAAAGGAGCGGATCATGGGGCATATCCCCCGCTCACCTTGAGTTACAAATTCAGGGTATTGAGCCTCCTACAGACGAGGCAGCTAAGTAGCTAGCACCATCCCCACCTGTACAGCGCACTAAGCCTCGTGTGGATCCTGATTCAGACTCTAGGGAGGATGATCCTGATGCTGAGATTTTAGCGGAGGAGACCTTTGATGATGAGGATTATTGACCTTTCCTTCCGGAGACCATTTTGGTTGGGTGCACTTGTAACACCCCAATTTTTTTGTCTGAGTAAAAATGACCAAAATGTTCCTAAGGTTATTTTCCATCCAGAATCTGAGGATAGCCGACCCGGTAGTCCTCGAAAGGCCAACTCAATTTTTGAAGGAGATTAGATGGCTTTTGAATGGTTTTGGGAATGAAAATCTCGTTTTCTGAGGTTTCAGGTCAAAATGACCAAAATACCCCTATAGTGTTTTTATGCAAGTATAAGTGCCATTTGAGCCCGAAACTTCTCTAGAAGGTTTTTAAATGATGTTTATATGTGTTTTGGAACATCTGCTTAAGTCCCGGTAGCCCCGGGCAGTTTTTGTGCAAAATTACGATTTTGCCCCTAGCATAGTATTTTTTAGCTTAATGATGTAATTAAGCAAACCTAAGCAATATTAAGCTCTAATCGAAGGTTAATTAATTTTAATAATTAATCTAGAGTCAAAATAATTTATTAAAGTTAATTAGAATCTAAAATTGCTTAGATTAAACCTAAATATCTTTTTAAATTCAAGATTCCTAGTCATTGAATCTTGAATAGTATTTTCTCTCTTCAATTCCTTAAATTAAGGAATTGTGTCTACAATTGTTTATACCTTAAAATGAGTTTAAATCCCTCTAATGATGCAAGAGCACTCTCGAATCATGTCTTGAGATCCTTAATTACTTTCTTAGTCACCTAAACACTTAGCAATTCCTAATTTTAATCTTAACCTAAGACACACCTAAACACATCATTAACACACAATTAGAAGAACAAATCTCCTCCCACATGGCCTAATGAAACCAGCGCCACTCCTCCCCCTCATTTCCCACATGTTGAATTTGAATTACACACAAAGGCCATGCTTAGGCCATACTTTACACCATGCTTGAAGCCATACTCACCTTACCTCCAACCATGCTTCACCATGCCTCAAAAATCAAAATCTCACCTCATGTTCCATGAGGAACCACATGGCCACACCCTCCATGAGAGCACCCTCATTGTTTTGATTTTCTATAAATAGCTTACTTGGATGAACTTGGATCACTTTTGTTCATTTGCCAAGTTTAAGCTCAAAGCATTCTTGCAAGTTCTCTTATTTTCTCTCAAAGTTTCAAGAGTTCTCTTCTTCTTCATCCTATTCATCTTTCTCTTTGAGCCACCACATCACAACCTTAAATCACCACACCACCACCTTGAATTATCATCTAAACACCAAAGCTTTCACCCTCAAACACAAGCTCACACAAAAACCCATCATTTCCTTTTCTTCCTTTCTTGGCCGAATACTCCTAAGACCTTTAGAGAAGATTTTTGTCTCCTCATTTGCAAGCAAAGATCAAGTTTTCTTTCTTCCTTCAAGACTGCATTTGGTAGGGAGTTGTTTTAATGTCATTCTTTTACTCAAATATGCTTTGTTCTTGAAGAAAAATGTTGAGTTTATGAGCTTCCTTGGTTTTTCCTTTTTCGGTTTTCCCTTTATTCTTTCTTTTTGATTTCGGCCTTCAAGGCCTAGTTTGCTTCTCATGATAGCTTGATGAGGAGTATCTCTAGATGATGACCTTGTGTTTATCTCAATGAGACCTCTAAAGCTTAAGTTTTCCTTTCTTCAAGTTTTATTTATGTTACTTAGCTCACTAATTATTTTACTTTAAGAAAATAATTACAAGGATTACAAAAAGCCCAAAGCTTATCCTTGTCAACCTTAAAGTTGGTTGGCACATTCTAGAGTTTACTCTAGATAGGAGCTATTGAGTACATAATAAAGAATATGGTGTATTTCCTCTCTTTAGCAAGTTTCGGCCTTCACCCGTTTTTCCTTTAAAGTTTTGATTTCTTTTGAGTTCATTTCCTTGAGCTTGATAATGATGTTCAAGCCATGAGGTTTCTTTGAAACCCTGATACAAAGAACTCTAAAGCTCTCTTTGTCTTGCTAGATAAGTGTTGGGTTGAGATTATGGTTTCTCTAAAAGTCTTGTATGAGCTCTAGTTAAGATAAAATGAACTTGCATCCATATTTATTTTTATGTCATCACTAAACTTTCAAGAATAAAGAATAAACTTGCATTCTCATGTTTATGTTTAAGTTATCACTAAACTCTAAAGATAATAATGGACTTGCGTATCATATTTATTTTATGCTCTCACCTTGTAATAAAGAATGAAATAAAGTGCATAGCATATTTATGTTTAAGTCCTCACCGAAAGATTTCTAGAGCTCAAAGACTTGCCCATTATTATCTCAAGTAAAGATTGGAAATCAAAGTGTTTTATGGACATGATTTTCGGCCATGTGATGAAGATGGACCTACTATAGGTTTCATCTAGTTACAAGTGCCAATAGCCTATGTTTAAGGAATTTTCTTAAGCATAGGTGACTACAAAGAATGTTATAAACATGATTTTACATTTTAAATCTCAACTATGAGTAAAATAATATAGTTACTGCCCTTGTTTATTTTATGATGATTTTAAAGAAATAAATTGTTTTCCAATGAGTTTTAAAGGTTCTAAAAAGGTTCCAAGAGAAACTAGCAATCTATGTGTGTTAGAAATGAAATTCTATGCATGATATGATGAGGATGTTCATGGTTCTGCCTTATTATTTTGCTCACTATATGATGATGATTTTATTATGTTAGAATGAGTGTATTCATGTATAATTGATGTTAGAATTAATTTGAGAAAGCTAAGATAAGTTAGTAACTAGAAAAGGTTTAAAATGAGATTTCTAGAACCCTTAGAAATAAGAATTATGGATTCTGTTTCAGCATGGTTAATATTAGTAATAATGGTTTATAATTAGTTTATATATGTAGGAATCCATCATAATTGGTTTAGGAATTGATCTTAGTACCCTAGGAAAAGACAGAACTTAGAAAAGGTCAAAGTTGTGACTCCTAGGTACTCGTAATTGCAAAATATAGATTCTGCACTAATGATGTTTAGAATTGGTTATGAACATAGTAATGAGTGAGAATAATTAGTTGTGAACCTATAGGTGCATAAGAGGTTAAAATTGGATAATGAAGAGCTTAGGTTTCAAGTTTAAGACCTTAACGGTCAAAGCATAAGACACCATACGTTATTTGATGCAATAAGTTTATTAATCCAAGTATGATGTGATGATGCATGTGCTATGATGAGTATGTTTGTGTGATTTTAAGTTTATCATGATTATGGAAATTGAATGTGAGAGTACATGCATTATGAGTTATTGTGGCATAAAGCAAATTTGAAAGAAATTCGGTTTATAGCAATTATGTTGCTGAATTTCCGTCAAATTGAGGACTTGAGAATGTTTTTTGAAAACCATATGGGATAAGTCCTGGGTGACACCAGTTCGGCCAGGCACCCCAGGAAATGAGTTTTTTTTTATGTGACATAGCACTGAGACACATTTCTCACGCTCTAGTGGGGAAGAGGCAAATCCCTGAGGGTATGGTAGATGCAGCCTGCCAAAGCAGACAATTCCTTGTGCACTAGATGCCAGTAGAGTGTTTCAAAGAAGGAAATATTCCTATGGACTCCTCGAATTAAAGGTTATGATAGGTGATCCTTATGCCCCTTAGCCCGTACTTTAGAAGTTGGGATTATTATGTTTACACTTATCATAGGATAAGTAAGAGCTAGTGACGACTAGTTAAGGTATGAGCTCATAACCTAGATGATGTTTTAGGGTGGCCCCATGATGCTAAAGTATAATGTTCTAAAGTCACAACGTTGTGAAAAGAGAAAAGTTTCACTTGAAAGATTATATGGCACTTTATGCCACTTATATGTTTCTTGATGTTATGATTGATTGATTTCTTGCATAAAGTATTATCATGCATTCATGCTTTGCTATATTGCATTCATAACATTAAGATTCATTGAAAAAGGAACGAACCTTGGATAATTATGTTTATAAACTTAATAATGAACTTTATGCACACCTTTTCGTAACAAACCCAAGGTTCCTGAGGATGTGACGATGTCACCTTTGATAGGAGGTTCCCTACTGAGATTTTTTAGTAAGATTCTCACTCCCTTTCTTTCTCTCTTTCTTTTCCGTCATGTCTTCAGATCACAATGGTGACTTTCATCCTGTTCGTCGACACCTCCACTTGGGAGGTCCACTATGACCCGGAGCATCGGTCATATCTTTTTGAGGGGCGCTGCACTGTCAGAGTATTCATGTTTTTGGGACGCCCGTTTACACACCCTGTACATAGCTACCACTTCTCCCCGACGTCTCCTTACAACGACGACATGGTTTTTGAGAGTGCCCGGACGCGCAGCAAGAGGATCCTCTGGATGCACACGACTGCATTGGCCTTTCGCGACTTTTTGGACTACTTGCCCCGTTCCTAGCATTGGAGGATGATCCCTTGGAGGATCCACTGACCCACAGGTATAGCGAGAGCTCTACCCTCACTCCCCAGTTCATGAAAGAGGGGAGCGAGGAGACTGTGATGCAGCCGAGGCTGGCTAGGAGAGCCAAGATGCGCCCCTGTTGCATAGCACATGTCCAGCCGCAGCAATTGCCCACCGCCGAGCTTCGCCAGTGGATTGGTTTCATCCCTCCTTATCCCTGGTCGCAGCAGTAGAGGTCCTTAGGGAAAGTAGTGCACACACACCATATATAGTTTAGGATAAACCTTCTTTTGTTGAGAGGTTATCCACTTTAGGTGCACTAGGGTAGGGGTGTTATTCCTTATGCTTTCCTTGTATTTTCTATTTCAGTTGTATTTGTGTTCTGTTGTATCAAACTGAGTCCCACCTTTAGGTGGGCATATTATGGTATTAATGCAATGTTTCCTTTGATGTGCATATAATTGACTACTGTTATGAAGTTACTTGATGTTCATGTATTGCGCTTTCTTTTATATGTGAGTTATTCTTTATAATTGACACTTGTTTACATTATACACGGCTCTCACTTTGCTTTTATGTTTCAAAAAATATTTTACTCATATTTTTTGCTAAGTATTTTAAAATAAATATTTCTAAAAGATGAAACTAAAAAGTAATAAACTAATGGTTAACTTGAATATGTTTTAGGAGTATTTTGTTAAAAATTAGGATGTTACAGCATTCGCCTAGGCGTAAAGGCAATGCCTTTTTTGTAAGTGTGGGGAGGGTTGGTTCATTGGCTTTCATTTCCATCTTTTGCTCTTGTACTTTTTATTTTATTTTTCCTTATGTCATGCATTACATTGTTGCATCTTTCTGGAGTTAGTTAGTTGATGGTTGAACAATGCTTGCACTCTATAACTACTATTTGTTTTAATTCCTATGGTGCATTGGTTAATCTGATGGTCACATGAGCAATGCAATGGAATTTAACTTGTTTGGCTAGTTAATTATTTTTACCTATGAGCTTTTGGACCTAAATGTGATTTTTACTCTATAATCACCACACATGTTGATGTGTGTGCACTCTCTTGGAATGAATTCTAGAACTTGCCCAATTCTTAGTTGAAACATTTTCTTCACATTGTCTGGTATTTTGATGACTGAGGCATTCTTTCTTTTCACCCACTTAGCCATAAAGCCTACCTTGCATGTATTTATCCTTTGGCTACCTCCACTTGAGCTTATTCTCCCATTTTTGTTGTTTAGCACAATTCAAACCTAAGTGGAAAACAATAAGCATACCCAACTTAGGACCTGTCAAAGCTTGGTGCAAACTAGTTTGTGCAACAATCTAAGTGTGGGGAAACCATTGCTAAAGGTGGAAAGAAAGAGAACTATTAGCCCTTGAAAGAAAAAAAAAGTTACAGATTGGTGGAAATTCCTTCAATAATAAATAAATAAATAAAAAGAGCTGAGATCCACCAATCCAACTTTGCAAGTAATTAATAGGGTTTGAATCAAGAAGCGCTGTTAAAGAAAAAGGGGCAAGAAGAGCATTTAGAGGTTTTGGTTTCTCTCATGTAAGTTCTTGTGTTGCACCTTGTTCTTGCAGGAACTAACTTTGGCTTATCTCTCTCATCTATCGCACCTGTACCTGAGCCCTGTTAACCTCGAAAAGACCTCTTGAGATATGCCCAAACATGTGCTTGACAAGTGGTGATTGAGAAGAAAGGCAAACATATGGAATAAGTTCCTTATTGTGCGCTAGAGTGTGTTGTAAAACTGATAAGCCTGAATGGAGAGTGATACATATTTTCCTTGTGAGGTTAACTCTGTCATTCTTGCCTTGTTCATTCTTGCCATGTGCTACGTAATTGACTAGTGAGTGCCATTGGATTCCATCTTCTTTGTTATGCATTGGCTATTGTTTAACCATCTCTAGCTACTTCCTTTGCTTCATTAGGTTCTGGCATTCCATGTATCAATCATGCATCTTGCATTATTAGGCTTAGTAGCATCCCACATTTTCATTTTTTGCCTTTGCTATGACTTCCATGCATGAGGTCACGCAATTGTTTAAGTGTGGAGAAGTTTGATAGGTTGCATTTATGCACCTATTTTCATCCTAACTGTAACACCCTAATAAAACCCCACTGTGCTTAAGTTCACATTTGGATTCTATTAGTTGTCACTTATGCCTTGTATTTATTTTCTTTTGAAATTAACTTAGAAAAATAGTGGAAGTTTTTTTTTTCTTTAAATAAATTAATTTTTTGAAAACTTAAGCCTGTAACGAGAAATGAAATACATAGCGCTTTTATAGATAATAATCAAGTTACACTGCGCACTTAATTAAATAAGCGGAATAAGAGACTAAGTGTAGAACTATTATCACATAAACTGGAATATAATCACTTAATACATAAGTCACAATAGGGCATATATCATACTCATAAGTTATTACAAATAACAATATAAGTTCTACTATTACTAATTGTTTCTCACAAACTATAATGTAACTAAAGCTCGGAATGCTCCTACTTGAAAGGTTTGAAATCTTCACGCGCTACCTCCTTCCTCAGCTACAACTTCGTTTGCTTTAGGTGGACATGTCATCTCACAGTAACGACAACGGAAAATAAACATAGAAGTGAGAAATACATGATTTCTCAATAGGAGTTCCTACTTGTACTAAAAGTGTCATCGTTGTCATCCCAGTCACTTCGGGTTTATTATAAAAAGGTGAACAGGTAAGGATTCAATTATCAAACTTTAACAAATGTGATTAGCCGAAGTGCAGTTACTTTTAAACTAATCTTGAACATTAGTAGAAATATCCATTCAGTATTTCATCAAGCATACATATAAGCATATCATGAAAAACCACTAATAAGCAATAATTATTTAGGAGCTGCATGCATTTCATGATTACTCATCCTCAACATTCACTTGTTTAGTGATCATCATCTTTCATTTATTTCATCAACATATTTCTTAATTACTCACAGGATGAATGCATCAATGCCTTAGACCACCCTAAAAGGGTAATGAGCTCATACCGTGGCCGTCGCCACAACCTTTTAGTTTTCTTTCCGTTGCCATGATCTCAACGGTTTAGGGGGTTAAGCCATGAGTTTAGCTCAAGTCCACTTTTCCAGACTATCATTGCTACTTTTTCAGGTTTTACTTTTATTCTCACTGAGTGAAATCATCAATACCTTAATCCTCTTTAGTGAGTTGGTCTATTTATTATTTCATTTGAAACATGAATGTATGCACATTAATAAATCATGGCACAGTCAATCATTTTATCATTATCATTTCATATCTAATCAATACATTCACATTTCTGTATATCACTTCATGTAACATAGACAATATCATGTAAATCTCATAGTAAACATTCTCATAGATAATTCATATTAAGCAACCTAAGTTATCAAGTTAGGTCTCTAGTATTCCTAATAGGTTATGAATATCTTGGTATTATCTTTTTCTCTTAGTCTTCTTTGTACTCTTAGTATTTCCATTAATACATTAATACCCTTTAAGATATTTTTAGAGGTTCTTTATATATTTTTATTATGACTTTTATATATATCTCCTGGAGATTATTATTCTACTTAAATCCTTAAAATTATCTCTTTACAAGACTTGAATCTTTTATTTAGAGTTCTGATATCTTTTAGAATAAAATTTGTAGCACTATCATCTTAGATTAGTGTAAATCAACTGTAAATTGTGCATAGTAGGATTCCCAGGAAAGAGAGGTGGGTCACAATGGACACGCTTAAATACCAAGTCTTTCCTTAGCCAGAACCTTTCCAAATTGCACTCTCACAGTATCACGCTACCTTCAAGACTTTCTCAGCACACTATCCCGAACTTATATATCTCATTCTATATTTTCGTGGTGTACAAATTTATGCATAGCATACATAAGTGTGTTTGTAGATGTGTTAGCTTTTCCACAAAGTTGAAATCAGTCCATTTGCATTTTTCTAAAGTGAGTTACACCTTTTTTACTACTACAAGGTCAGATTAAGAGTTTCAGCCTTATGCTCTACTTTAAAAATTTATATCTTGGGCTAGGAAACTCCATTTTAGATTATTCTTTTTGGAGAGTGTTCTAAAATGAGTCTAGTTTATAATAAAAATATTTTCATTTCGATATCCTTCATATTTTATGAACACTAATTTTCGAAGTAACTACTGCCAGAAATAACTAGAAATTCCAGCACCTGCCATGTTCATGTCTTAAGTTATCTTTATTAACTCAAGTTTCACATACAATCTTTTAAGTTATATTTGAGTTTGATAACATCATAAAAGCACTCATAGCAGAATAGAACATGTTGTGTTTTCTAAAAATATAATTACTCAAAACTTTTGATAATAACTCAAGTTTGAGGCATTCTATCTATGAGCAAAGTTAGAAGCCAACAATACTTGAACAAATAAAGAAGAAACTCCTACCTCTTGTGTAGGGTCTAAAAAGGGTCATTCTCTTCTTCCTTAAGCTTTGAACAAGAGTCTTTGGAGTGGATGACCCTCCTTGAATCTTGGCTCTAGAACTTGAGTGCTTAAGAAAATATTTCTCACTAGAGTTAAAGATTGTAACTCTTGTGAGGGTTAGTGAAAGTTTGAACTTAGGATTTAAGTGTTTGGATGAAGTTTAGAGGATCAAGAGAAGTCTTTGAAGAACATAAGAAGAATGATAGAATAAGAAAGAAAGAACACTTAGGGAGTTTCTGAATTGAAGAGAGTTTGAGGAGTATTTATAGTGGAAAGATTAGAGAAAAAAACAGAAGAAGGAAAGCACTTGGAGCATGATTTATGAAAACATGTTGGCTGAATTTTGGGATGAAAATGCTCCTTGTTTTGTGCAAACATGTTTCCATATTTTGTGCAAACATGTTTCCATGTTTTATGCAAACATGTTGGATGAAAATGCTCCATGTTTTGTGCAAAGATGTTAGTGGAGATTTTCTAACCTTTAGTGCATGTATGTGATTCAGAAATGTGTATGATGTATGTGGTTAAATTATTGTGTTATCATCTTAATCCAATGGCTTAGATTCATTCTTGTCTAAAGACAAGTCTAGGGATTTGTGCAAATGGCATTGTAGTAATTTCTTTAACTAAGATAAGGATATTTTTGTAATTAGACAATGATAGTGGTATTCTTGTAATTCCATTCATAGAGTAAGGGTATCTTTGTCATTTAATAAGGCAAGGGTAGTTTGGTAATTTCCTTTACATAGCAAGGGCATTTTCGTAATTTTCACTAAGTGATGGCATTTTCATAATTCTTTGCATTTTTCTCTAGACATACTTAAGTAGTCTATTTGTTGTGTTTCATAACATTTGTTTAGATTCTCTTGGTTTTTGCTATCGCTAATTAATATTTATCTTAGTTATAAATTTGGGGATGTTACATTTCTCCCCTTTTTATTAAAAATTTTGCCCTCAAAATTTGATACCTGTGAATAGGTTCGGAAATTCTTTTCGCATATCTTCCTCGAGCTCCCATGTGTGCTCTTCCATTCCATCTTGTCCCCAGGCTACTCGGACCGAGAGATCTGATTTGTTTCTCAGCTGCTTGATGCCATGATCCACGATCCTCATCGGTGGTAATTCAAAAGTTAAGTCATCTTTTAATTGTATAGTTTCTGGCTCAAACACATGACTGGGGTCTGACTGATACTTTCTCAATTGGGACACATGAAAAAAATTGTGTAGGTTAGACAAATTTGGAGGTAATACAATTTGGTAGGCGGAGGGACCTACCTTTTTGAGGATTTGGAAGGGTCCTAAGAATCTAGGGCTTAGCTTTTTGACTTTCATTGCACGACCTATACATGGTAGGAGTAATTCGCAAGAATATGTGTTCTCCTTCTTGAAATTCGAGAGGTTTCCTTCTCTTGTCAGCATAGCTCTTCTGCCTACTCTGAGCAGTGAGGATTCTTTCCCTAATTCTCCTTATTTTTTTGGTTGTCTCTTCTACCAAATCAGGGCCCAAAATACTTTCCTCTCTCGGGTCACACCAACAAAGTGGTGATTGACACTTTCTACCATACAAAGCCTCATAGGGTGCCATCCCAATGCTAGTGTGGTAACTATTATTATATGCAAACTCAATCAATGGAAGCTGTTTGTCCCAACTTTTTGGCTGGTCTAAGACACATGCTCTTAGCATATCCTCAAGGGTTTGAATTGTTCTTTCTTATTGTCCATCAGTTTGAGGGTGATAGGTAGTGCTTAGACACAACCTTGAACCAAACGCCTTTTGTAAAGCTCCCCAAAATCTTGAGGTGAACCTTAGATCCCTATCTGAGACAATGGTTTTGGGTACTCCATGGAGCCTTATTATCTCTTGGATGTATAGCTGAGCTAACTTTTCCAAAAGGTAATTTGCTCGAATAGGTAAAAAGTGAGCAGATTTGGTCAATCTATCCACAATTACCCATATGGAGTCATGTCTGGTAGGCGTTCTTGGCAATCCCATCACGAAATCCATGGATATTCCTTCCCACTTCCATTCGGGGATTTCGAGAGGTTGCAGCACTCCGGAGGGTTTTTGATGCTCTATCTTCACTTTTTGGCATACCAAACATTTTTGCACTATATTTGCTATATCTGCTTTCATCTTTGGCCACCAGAACATCTTTTTTAGGTCATGGTACATCTTGGTTATACCGGGGTGTACACTAAATTGACTCTTGTGGGCTTCTTCCAAAATGCTAGCTCTCAATCCTTCTTTTGCAGGTACACAGATTCTCCCATGGTATCTCCACACTCCTTCCTTATCCTGGACAAACTCTTTCAACTTTCCTGCTTCGACAAGGGTTAAGGTTCTAAGGAAATCCTCATCTTCCCTTTGGGCTTGAATTATTTGATCCTTAAAGCTACTGGTTACACTTAGTTGGCTTAACTGAATTTGTTCTGAAGTCCCCCTATATCCTAAGTTGAGGTTCCTAAAATCTTCTATCAGCTCATTTTCTTTCACCATGAGCGAAGCGGCATGCAAGGACTTACGACTCAAAGCATCTGCTACCACATTTGCCTTTCCTGGGTGGTAGTTCAACCCAAAGACATAGTCCTTGAGAAACCCCATCCAACGCCTTTGTCTCATATTGAGTTCCTTTTGGTTGAAGAGGTATTTCAGACTTTTGTGGTCAGAAAAGACTTCAAACCTTACACCATAAAGATGATGTCTCCAGATTTTTAAGGCAAAGACAATAGCCGCTAGCTCTAAGTCATGGGTTGGGTAATTAACTTCATGGGGTTTGAGCTGTCTAGAGGCATAGGCTACTACATTCCTATTTTGCATCAAAACACATCCTAGTCCTCTTCCCGAGGCATCACAATACACTTCAAAATTTTCTTTTGGGTCAGGTAGGATTAGGACAGGGGTAGTGGTCAACTTCTTCTTTAGTTCTTGGAAACTCTCTTCACATTCTAGGCTCCATATAAAAGCTGAATTCTTCCTTGTTAGCTTGGTGAGGGGTAAGGTAATTTGGGAAAAACCTCTAATGAACCTTCGGTAGTAACCGGCTAGCCCTAGAAAACTCCTAATCTCCTTCACAGTGGTAGGGGTTTCCCATTGTTGCACCGCTTCTATCTTACTTGGGTCTCTTGCTATTCCCCATGTGACACTACATGACCTAAGAACTTAACTTCCTTCATCCAAAATTCACACTTGGACAACTTTGCATAAAGTTTCTTGTTCCTCAACACCTCCAACACCACTCGTAAGTGTTCTTCGTGCTCTTCTTCAGTTCTAGAGTAAACTAGAATGTCATCGATAAACACTATTACAAACTTGTCCAAGTATGGTCTAAATATCCTATTCATGCAGTCCATAAACACTGCCGGTGCATTGGTTAACCCAAACGACATCACATTAAACTCATAATGTCCATATCTAGTCCTAAAGGCTGTCTTTGGTATGTCCTCCTCCTTCACTCGAATCTGGTGGTATCCTGATCACAGATCTTTCTTGGAAAACACTTGGGCTCCTCTTAATTGGTCCATGAGGTCATCTATTCTAGGCAAAGGGTATTTATTTTTTATAGTCACTTTGTTTAGCTGCCTATAATCCACACATAATCGCATACTCCCATCCTTCTTCTTGACAAATAGCACTGGGGCTCCCCATGGTGAAGCACTGGGCCTAATGAATTTCTTCTGTAGTAGTTCCTCTAATTGCTTCTTCAACTCATTAACTCGGCCAATGGCATCCTATAAGGAGCTATAGATATGGGTCCTTCTGGTACCAAATCTATAGAAAACTAAATCTCCCTTTATGGAGGAAATTCAGGTATGTCATCAGGAAAAACATCTGAGAATTCCTTTACTACAAGGATCTTTTCTAGAGCCTGCTCCACTTCTTTCTCACTTGTCCTTAGGAAGACATATCCTCGCTTTTCATTCCTACTATCCCCCATGATAATGGAGTTTAGGTATAGTCGTACCTTTCTATCAAGTTTAGAGGGATTGGGTAAAGATGGTTTGGGAAGAAATACTAGTGACTTATTTGCACAATGTAGTAACACACGGTTAGCCGAAAACCAATCCATGCCCAAGATTACATCAAAACCAGACAAGGGTAGACAAACTAAATCATGATGAAAAATCCTATCAGCTACCTCAAATTCACAATTTAGGCAGGCTTGATTAGTTCTAACAGTATTTATAGTGGGTGTAGAGACAACTAAGATGATTTTTAAGTTAGATATATACAACCTCAACTTATTAGCACAATCATATGAAATGAATGAATGTGTTGTGCCAGAATCAAACAATACAATTAAGGGTTTTCCATTAATTATACACTTACCTTGAATCAGATCATCGGATTACGAGGCGTCTCAGCAGTGATAGCAAACACGCGTCCCTGTGCCTTAGGCTTAAGTGTAGAGGACTGATTGAACTTTAGGCACTCTCTAGAATAGTGTCCTACCTGTCCACACCGATAACAAACATTCTTACCAAATCTGCATTCCCCTCCATGTATCTTTCCACAAGTGGCACAAGGGGGTCTAGTCATAGGTTCAGGGACAGCAGCCATCCTAGGTCGATTAACAGCTTGTGTCCTAGGTTGATTCATCATAGGGTGTTGGGGTTGTTTCCCTTTAAATCCACCTCCTTGGTAGGGTTTCTTGTGAGGGGGTGGGAACCCTCGGTGACCTTGTTGAGCAGACTTCTTCCTATTCTCTTCAACTCGGTGGGCAACTAGCTGGCGATTGCAAATCTCAGCCACTTGGCTTTTGCTAACTAAAGATGCATAGTCAGTAACCTCCAGTGGAGCCACAGATGCCAAAATGTCTGGCCTCAAACCACTCTCATATTTTATGCATTTCCAAGCCTCGTTGGGATCCCTTTGGTAGCTAGTTGAGTGTTTGATCAGTTCTTCAAACTTAGCTGTGTACTCAGCCACACTTTGATTTCCCTATGTCAGCAACAGAAATTCTACTTCCTTTGCCTTCTTAACCGGATCTGGAAAATATTTCTTATGGAACGTGGCATAGAAGACTTCCCACGTAATCTGTATGTCAGCACTTTCGAGTAAGCCCTTTGCACCTTTCCACCACGCGGCAGCCTCTCCTTTCAGCATATAAGTAGAGAATGCCACCTTTTGTTCATCAGAGCATTCTACCGCTGAGAAAACCTTCTCCATCTCTTGAATCCATCTGTCAGCTATTTCGGGGTTAGTTGTCCCTTTGAATTCTGGAGGTCCAGCCCTCTTGAATTCTGAGAATTTTCCATGTTCTTGGTTCCCAACTGATTCCTCTGACCTCCTATTCACCTGCCCCATCATCACTGTTGCTTGTGCCAGTTCATCACGATTACCTCCACCGCGTGCCCCATGCGTAAACGCGCTTTCTTTGCCATTAGTTCCTAGACACACCAAACAACAGTCATCGAGTTGATCAAGCTCAATGCTATAGCTAAGCATGGTAGCAACTATGGCAGTATCACAAGACGATCATGCATTTCTAAATCCTATATCTCATCATACAGATAAGATTAATAGCATCATATCATAGACAGAAGCATAGTCAGTCCATTCTCAGGCTTAAATAGGATGAACTGCTCTGATACCATAATGTAACACCCTAATAGAACCCCACTGTGCTTAAGTTCACATTTGGATTCTATTAGTTGTCACTTATGCCTTGTATTTATTTTCTTTTGAAATTAACTTAGAAAAATAGTGGAAGTTTTTTTTTTCTTTAAATAAATTAATTTTTTGAAAACTTAAGCACAGAAACGAGAAGTGAAATACATAGCGCTTTTATAGATAATAATCAAGTTACATTGCGCACTTAATTAAATAAGCGGAATAAAAGACTAAGTGTAGAACTATTATCACATAAACTGGAATATAATCACTTAATACATAAGTCACAACAGGGCATATATCATACTGATAAGTTATTACAAATAACAATATAAGTTCTACTATTACTAATTGTTTCTCACAAACTATAATGTAACTAAAGCTCGGAATGCTCCTACTTGAAAGGTTTGAAATCTTCACGCGCTACCTCCTTCCTCGAGATCTGACTTCGTTGCTTTAGGTGGACACGTCTGTCTCTGGTAGCGACAACGGAAAATAAACATAGGAGTGAGAAATACATGATTTCTCGAGGAGTTCCTACTTGTACTAAAAGTGTCATCGTTGTCGTCCCAGTCACTTCGGGTTTATTATAAAAGGTGAGCAGTAAGGATTCAATTATCAAACTTTCACAAAGCGTGATTAGTCAAGTGCGATTACTTTTAAACTAATCTTGAACATTAGCGTAAATATCCATTCAGTATTTCATCAAGCATACATATAAGCATATCATGAAAAACCACTAATAAGCAATAATCATTTAGGAGCTGCATGCATTTCATGATTACTCATCCTCAACATTCACTTGTTTAGTGATCATCATCTTTCATTTATTTCATCAACATATTTCTTAATTACTCACGGGATGAATGCATCAATGCCTTAGACCACCCTAAAAGGGTAATGAGCTCATACCGTGGCCGTTGCCACAACCTTTTAGTTTTCTTTCCGTTGCCATGATCTCAACGGTTTAGGGGGTTAAGCCGTGAGTTTAGCTCAAGTCCACTTTTCCGGACTATCATTGCTACTTTTTCAGGTTTTACTTTTATTCTCACTGAGTGAAATCATCAATACCTTAATCCTCTTTAGTGAGTTGGTCTATTTATTATTTCATTTGAAACATGAATGTATGCACATTAATAAATCATGGCACAGTCAATCATTTTATCATTATCACTTCATATCTCATCAATACATTCACATTTCTGTATATCACTTCATGTAACATAGATAATATCATGTAAATCTCATAGTAAACATTCTCATAGATAATTCATATTAAGCAACCTAAGTTATCAAGTTAGGTCTCTAGTGTTCCTAATAGGTTATGAATATCTTGGTATTATCTTTTTCTCTTAGTCTTCTTTGTACTCTTAGTATTTCCATTAATACATTAATACCCTTTAAGATATTTTTAGAGGTTCTTTATATATTTTTATTATGACTTTTATATATATCTCCTGGAGATTATTATTCTACTTAAATCCTTAAAATTATCTCTTTGCAAAACTTGAATCTTTTATTTAGAGTTCTGATATCTTTTAGAATAAAATTTGTAGCACTATCATCTTAGATTAGTGTAAATCAACTGTAAATTGTGCATAGTAGGATTCCCAGGAAAGAGAGGTGGGTCACAATGGACACGCTTAAATACCAAGTCTTTCCTTAGCCAGAACCTTTCCAAATTGCACTCTCACAGTATCACGCTACCTTCAAGACTTTCTCAGCACACTGTCCCGAAATTATATCTCTCATTCTGTATTTTCGTGGTGTACAAATTAATGTATAGCATACATAAGTGTGTTTGTAGATGTGTTAGCTTTTCCACAAAGTTGAAATCAGTCCATTTGCATTTTTCTAGAGTGAGTTACACCTTTTTTACTACTACAAGGTCAGATTAAGAGTTTCAGTCTTATGCTCTACTTTAAAAATTTATATCTTGGGCTAGGAAACTCCGTTTTAGATTATTCTTTTTGGAGAGTGTTCTACAATGAGTCTAGTTTATAATAAAAATATTTTCATTTTGAGATCTTTCATATTTTATGAACACTAATTTTCGAAGTAACTACTGCCAGAAATAACTAGAAATTCCAGCACCTGCCATGTTCATGTCTTAAGTTATCTTTATTAACTCAAGTTTCACATACAATCTTTTAAGTTATATTTGAGTTTGATAACATCATAAAAGTACTCATAGCAGAATAGAACATGTTGTGTTTTCTAAAAATATAATTACTCAAAACTTTTGACAATAACTCAAGTTTGAGGCATTCTATCCATGAGCAAAGTTAGAAGCCAACAATACTTGAACAAATAAAGAAGAAACTCCTACCTCTTGTGTAGGGTCTAAAAAGGGTCATTCTCTTCTTCCTTAAGCTTTGAACAAGAGTCTTTGGAGTGGATGACCCTCCTTGAATCTTGGCTCTAGAACTTGAGTGCTTAAGAAAATATTTCTCATTAGAATTAAAGATTGTAACTCTTGTGAGGGCTAGTGAAAGTTTGAACTTAGGATTTAAGTGTTTGGATGAAGTTTAGAGGATCAAGAGAAGTCTTTGAAGAACATAAGAAGAATGATATAATAAGAAAGAAAGAACACTTAGGGAGTTTCTGAATTGAAGAGAGTTTGAGGAGTATTTATAGTGGAAAGATTAGAGAAAAAAACAGAAGAAGGAAAGCACTTGGAGCATGATTTATGGAAACATGTTGGCTGAATTTTGGGATGAAAATGCTCCTTGTTTTGTGCAAACATGTTTCCATGTTTTATGCAAACATGTTGGATGAAAATGCTCCATGTTTTGTGCAAAGATGTTAGTGGAGATTTTCTAATCTTTAGTGCATGTATGTGATTCAGAAATGTGTATGATGTATGTGGTTAAATTATTGTGTTATCATCTTAATCCAATGGCTTAGATTCATTCTTGTCTAAAGACAAGTCTAGGGATTTGTACAAATGGCATTGTAGTAATTTCTTTAACTAAGATAAGGATATTTTTGTAATTAGACAATGATAGTGGTATTCTTGTAATTCCATTCATAGAGTAAGGGTATCTTTGTCATTTAATAAGGCAAGGGTAGTTTGGTAATTTCCTTTACATAGCAAGGGCATTTTCGTAATTTCCACTAAGTGATGGCATTTTCGTAATTCTTTGCATTTTTCTCTAGACATACTTAAGTAGTCTATTTGTTGTGTTTCATAACATTTGTCCAGATTCTCTTGGTTTTTGCTATCGCTAATTAATATTTATCTTAGTTATAAATTTGGGGATGTTACACTAACTTTGAATATTTTGCAATTGAATTATAGTTACTTGATGCTTAATTGGTGAGTTTGCACCTTGTCTTCATGTTGCATTGTTAAGTAATCTTATGGTTATAAGCACGATTTTGAAATATATAATTATTTTTTGAAATTTATCTTTGCTATTAACCTTTTGTGTAAGCTTTCTTGAATAATAGGAACTTCCAATTGGTGAGCTAAGCTAGAGAATGATCTTAGAACCATCTTCAGATGAAAGAAGCAACAAACTATGAAGGACAGGACCACTATAGCGATCTCCAACCATTATAGCGGTCACCAAAGAGGAGATTTGGCAGTAGCACTTGCAAGTATGGACAGGACCACTATAGCGGTCTTAGACCACTGTAACAGTCATAAGTGATTTCACTTCAACGAAACTTCGCGATTTCAGTTCGTGATATTGAGCCCTTAGAATATAACTCCATTTGGAAATGTAATGGGGACATAATTTAGTAACGTAGTTTTAGGTTTTAAAATTTTAGAATTCTTTGACTTTTTCATTAGAATTTTCTACTCTCTCTCTAGGTTCGGGTTCTCAATCATTGTTGAATTTTGGTATTTTCTGGGCCACAATTCATTGCTTTTCTTCAACATCAATTGTGAAACTCCCCCTATGGAGGAGTAATTCCTTTACCGTGCATAGAGATAACTAAGGATTGATTTTGTTCTTGAAGTTCTCGAATTCAATTGCGATTCATGGTTGGTTTTTCTTTCCCATTTATTTTCTCTTCTTAATATCAGTTGCTAAAATTATTGTAATTGTGTTTTTAAAAGTTGTTTGATTGTATGTTGATTTGCATGCGTAATCTAGACAATATTGGGATATTGGGTCAATTGATTTAATTACATCCAATTGGTAAAGGATTGAAATTGACTCCATTAGGAATTAGGCCATTGCAATTGATAATCAAACTGGCATAGGTTTATAGAATCACAATTGTGATCACTAGTTCATATGTTTGTTGAACCCTTAGCGGAAGTATGATCGTATGACTATTAAGTATAATTGCAAGCATAATTTGCAAAGGTGGTCACCGCCATGAATTTATTTGTTTGAACTGATGATAGAACAATTCTCAATCTGAGGGAGTCTTTGTGCATGTAATTCTTTCCATTATATTTTCTTGATTTAATTTGGTTGCTATAAATTCAAAATCCCCAACTTTCTCGAATCAATTATAATACTTCCACGTAAGACTACCCGGATTGCACCCTGTCTACATTTTGGTGTGATTTAGTTATTATAATATTTTAAATTTGTTGCGAGCAGCGATAGCTCGCATCAAGTCTTCAAAGAGATAGAATAGCTTCAAGTGTTCCCAATGTCTTATAATAATTTTTGAGAAAAACTAGTAACTAGAAAGGATAAAAAAAATTATGATTTTTAATGCTTCTAGAAATTAAAGTTTCTGCTACTATTTAGGAATGAATATTTCTTTAAGGTACTATTTGGAAGGAATTAAATGTGTAAGAATTACTATTAATTGAGGTAAAAATTATTTCTAGCATTTTAGGAAAAACTAGTAACTAAAAAGGATTAAAAATGTGATTTCTAGGACTCTTAGAAATTAAAATTTATGGCTACTATTTTGACTTCATAAATGCTGCATAATTTTGTTTGGAATGGTTTAGAGGTGTAAAAATTACTATTAATTATGGTGATAATTATTTCTAACATCTTAGGAAAAATCGGTAATTAGAAAGGGTAAAAACATAACTTCTAGAACTCAGAATAATTATTCATGAGCTCAAATTAGTGAAAATTACTATAAAAATTATTCTTGATCTAGTAGGTGCCTAAAAGAATAATTACAAGTGTTTGGTTGAACCGATTTGCAAGATACGAAAAATCATGCTTTGAAACTATCATTATGGAATTTCGGCCGAATAGGTTTAATTATATCTAATAATGATTTTTAGTGTGCCCATATATTTGAAATACTACTTATAATGTTAGGGACAAGTTTTAGAAACATCGGTACCTATTAGGTGTTAGAGATGCAAAATTTTGTAATTTTGACCCATTTGGGACTAAGGTGTAATTACTAATAACTTGAGGATAATAATGTGAATAGTACCTTATGATGATCTTTGGTGCACTTTATATATATATATATATGTTCTGTTGAGCATAGTATATGCATTAGCTGAGTCTGATCCATGATTCCGGCATACTGGGTAGGAGCATGTTTACCTTTCCATGAGGTGTTAGTGATGGCATGCTTATGTGAATACTTACATTATGAATTGCAATTATGAATTGAGTAATTGATATGTATGATTGATGTGTTTTATGAGCATGAACTATTAAATGATAAGTTATAACGATACCTATAATTATATGCTCCTGTTTGTATCTCCAAATAACATGCTAAGATTTATGGTCACATAAGACACATGGAAATGATACTCTAGATTCCAGGAATTAATGGCTAGGAGAAATGATCTAATAAGGACCTTTTAGACTCCAGGAATTAATGGTTATGAAAGGTGATCATATGCCTCTTATCCCGCACTCTAGGAGTTGGGAACTAGCTTATTGAGAGGATAAGTGTAGACTAGTGACGACTAGTTTAGGTATGAGCTCATAATCTTGAACTCTCAAGAGGAGAGAGTATTAGGGTGGCCCATATAGAAGAGAGAATAATAAATTAAGTCACCTAAAAGAATAAAGAGGAGGGATCGTATAGGATGATTATGTGCTTTATGCTATGCTCATTTATTATAATTCTTGAGATATGTTGCATGTGGCATTGACATGCATTTATGATATGATCTGATGCATCCATGACATTAAGATTCATGATAAAAGATATGAACCTTGGCTAATGGTATTTGGGACTTAATAAGTGAACTTTTTATATGCTCACTATTTTCGTGATGAAACCCAAGGTTCCTAAAGACGTAGATGATGACATATGTTAGGAAGCGAAAGCCCTACTGAGATCCTTGTATAAGTTTCACATCCCCTCTTTTTTTCTTTCCATTTCATCTTCAGAGGCTAATGGCAACCTCGTGATCTATATTGACACTCCAACCTAGGAGATGCACTTTGACAATGTCAATTAGACTTATCACTTTGTAGGTCATTGTGTCATCCATCTGTTTGTCTTTTTGGAGTGCCCCTTTGCACATGTATCCATCTATAACTACCCCGTCTACATCCCCTGATCACCCCCTCACCTGACTGAGCCCTTGATAGACCCATAGGAGGATTCTCCTTCCCAGTACTCCTTGGGCGATTTCGTACCTACAGTTCCCATGGAGATAGGAGGCAATAGCTAAGGAAAGGCTACGGTGACACAGCCCATGAGAGGGGTTTCACATGCTTGTAGGGGAGCCACTCATCCACGCCACGGAGCGCATGTTCATCCCGGGCCTACTCCCACTGACATCGCTCGTGTGCTCGGCTACATCCATCCCCCTCATGAGCATAGTTAGTAGGAGCCTACAGTGGACCTCGGAGTGCCTGTGCATACATCATGGATAGGATAACCCTCTTTTGTTTTTTTTTATGTGAGGTTATCTACCATAGACGCCCCCGATAGAAGTAGTGGGGAGGAGAGGTCTTGGCTAGTTTGTATTTATCTTTCCTTTGCGTACTTTTGATGCTTACTATTGGATGACTGTACCTACCCCAACTCTTGTTGGTGGGTAGGATGCTATTACAAATATGCATATTTTGGTATGTAAAGAGGAACAGTTGATATTGATGAATCTATGATGATACAGTTATGCTTATAGTATCATGGTATATGTATTTTGTGTATGTCTGTGATATATTTTTATTTCTTTTTTACTTGTATACAAGATGAACGACGTAATTTATTTTAGTATGTGCCGCTCATGTTTTGTTTTAAGTTCAAAAAAAATTTACCCATATTTTTACTAAGTATTTTAACAATTTAAAGTTAAGAATTGAAACAAAAGAGTAATAACTAATAATTAACTTAAATACATCGTAAGCATGTTGGGTTAAATATTATGGTGTTGTACATATTTTCTTCTTTTGGTTATTTTGAGCTTGATGATGAGTCTAAGGGAAACATGGTTCTTGGAACTACAAAAATGAGAGACTCTAAAGCTTATTCATGCCTTTTAAGGGCTAAAGTTTATCCATTATTCATTTTTGTGAGAAGAGTCTTTATTTTCTTAAGATTCATGGGGTTAAAGCTCCATACTTTTTTTATTTTTTTAGTTCTTGAGGCTCTAATGTTATGTTTAAATGGCTTAAAATGAAAAAACATTGCATATTTATATTTCTAGTTATCACTCTATATTTCTAATGGCTTAAAAATGAACAAGCATAGCATGTTTATGTTTCAAGTCATCATTTTATATTTGTAATGGCTTAAAAATGAATAAGCATAGCATGTTTATGTTTTAAGTCATCCCTTTATATTCTTGATGGCTTAAAATGAACTTCCATTGCATGTTTATGTTTCAAGTCATCAATTTATATTTCTAATGGCTTAAAATGAACTTGCATTACATGGTATGTTTCAAATCATCACTTTATGTTTCTAATTGATTAAAAATGAGCAAGCATTGCATGTTTATGTTTCAAGTCATCACTTCATGTTTCTGGTGACTTAAAAATGAATTTACAATGCATATTTATGTTTTAAGTCATCACTTTATATTTCTAATGGCTTAAAATGAACTTGCATTATATGTTTATGCTTCAACTATACCCTAATTATTTCTAATGGCTGAAATGAGCAAGCATTGCATGTTTATGTTTCTAGCCATCACTTTATAACTCTAATGGTCAAGACTTGCCTTTCATTATCTTATGGAATTTTTTAACATGGACACACACACATATATGATTTTGGCCATGCACATATACGGGGCTTAGGGTTGGTTTATTTTGTTTAAAACTTATATCTTGTATCTAATGTATTCAAAGGAATTTCAAAGAGTTAGAAATCAATAAGGAACAAAAATGTGATTTTGAACAAATAGGACACCTATGAATATACTTTTGGGTTAGCCACTGTTTTAATGTCAAAAATTAATTTCTCAAAGTTTGAAAATGATTTCTTCAGTTTTAAGTGTCTTATAATAGGTTTTGAAAGAAACTAGTAACTAGAAAAGGGTAAAAGCATAATTTTCAAAGCTTTTCATATTTTTAATTTTTACCATTGTTACTCATTGTTTTCCACTATTTTGGGCATTTAAAAATGTTAATGATTTGCAAAAATTATTTTTAGCATCATAGGTGTCTAAAAGCATATTTACAAGTATTAGATTTGGGTAGTTTTGCAAATGTGAAAAGTTATACTTTGAACTTCTCAAATATGTGCATTTTCACCAAATGAATCTAATTAAAGTTCATAATGATTTTGGTTGTGTCCAGGTGTTTAAATTACCATTTATAATGTTAAGAATGAATTTTGAAAAGTGTTGGCACTTACTAAGTGTCAAAAAGTAAAACTTTGCACTTTAACCCATAAAGTCTAACAATTCGGCCAAGGGTCGAAAATAGCTTTTCTAATGTTTAAACTTGACATCTAAGTGATGTTAGGTCTCTTAAAAGTGTAAAATAATTTTGAGAATTATTAGTTTTAAGAAAGTGTTAAATGGAAAATTTACACTTTAACCCACATACTTTTAGAAATTGCAGTTTTGGCTGCTCTTGGGGCTAAGGTATAAATATCAATGAATTGATGATATTGATGTGAATGATATATTATGAGAGTTACGCTTATATGAATATTTTAGAAATTGAATGACTTGACTTGCTTGGGGTGAAATTATGTATTGGTGATTGTGCATGCCTAGTCTTTGGATTATATAAGTGATTATTACTGCTTACATTGTATATATCCTAGTGAGCATAGAATATGCACTAGCTGAGTCTAGTCCTTGAATTTTAGCAACTAGGTAGGACCATGTTTACCTTTCAATGAGATATTAACGATAACATACTTTTTTTTAATCCCCTCGCCATGGGAGCTCTCCCAAAGAGGCAAATGGCTAGCCACGAAATGAACTCTATTCTCATGAGTGAGGATCAAATCCCCGACCACATGTTTAAGGGACAAGGTGAGCTTCCACCATGCCACACCTCATGGTTACGATAACATACTTATGCATATATGAAAAAAGGAAATGTATACTTATATGGTTATATGGTCAATGACATAATGATTTGTGGCATGTTATGATTATGGATGAATAATTGAAATGCATTATTAATACGTTGTATGAAAAAAAGCAAATTTGAGGAAACTCTGTTCCTAGCCATTATGCTGCTGGATTTCTACCGATTTCATAGACTTAGAGGAATTATAAAGTTGTGAGCATGAAAATGTTCAGTGATAAGCTATAGTGATTATTATGATCACATGCTCATGTTTGCATCTATAAATGACATGCTAAGATTAAAGATGATGTAAGATACACAAAGATGATCTTTCAGACTCTAAAAATTACTAGTTATGGAAAATGATCCAAGGAAGTGATCCTTTAGACTCCAAAAGATACTGGTTATGAAAGGTGATCCAAGCCCCTTATCCTGCGCTATAGGAATCGGGAAATAACTTATCAAATGGGATAAGTGTAGGCTAGTGATGACTAGCTAGGTATAAGCTCACAACCATAGAACTCTTAAAAAGGAGAGAGTAATAGGGTGGCAGTTATAAGAGAATAAGAAAGTTAAGTCACCTAAGAAAGTAAAAAGGAATGTATATAGTAAAATGTTTATGTTATTGATGATTAGCTTGCTATAATATGTATGGTATGTTGCATAAGGTATTGACATGCATTCATAATATTGTATGACATATTCATAACATTAAGGCTCCATCTAAAAGATATGAATCTCAGCTAATGGATTATAAACCTTAATAAATGAACCTTGCTATGTCCACTATTTTCATAATGAAACCCAAGGTTCCTGGGGACAAAGATGATGACATATGTTTGGAAGCGAAAGCCTTGCTTAGATTCTTATGTAATTTTCTTATTCTTTCTCACTTTCTTTTCCATCTCGTTTTTAGAGGATGACAACGATGTTCATCTTGTACATTGACGTCCCTATATGGGAGCCGCATTAAGAACTGGGTAACAGGTCATACCACTTCATCGATCATTGTGCAGTCCACTTGTTTGTGTTCTTGGATTGTCCCTTTGAGCACCCCATTACTAGCTTTTGGTTTTCTATGGACACTCTTTTTCTATAGCGACCTCATTTTCGATTATGCTAACCTACACATGGAGGATTTTACTACCTCTGTTATGAGAGATTGTCGAATATACGTGCCTCAATCAACCACTTCACCCTTTTATCCCATGGTTGGACCCGTTTGAGGATTCGCCCTCTTACTACTCATCTGGTGGTTCCGTACCCACAGTCCTTATGGAGGTGGGTAGTAGTAGTGATGGCGAGGCCATGGTAATGCAGCCACTAAATGGATTTATGCATGTTCAGAGGGAAGCTACTCATCCACATACAGGTGCTCACATTCTTCCTGTTGGTCGCCATGCTAGCTTACTCATCTCGCCTGTGTGCTTGGTTACCTCTCTCCCTCTTAGGAGCAATGCACTTAGGAGCCAACAATGGATTTTGGGAGAGCTTATGTAGATTCTATAGAGAAGATAACCCTCCTTTTGTTAGTATGTCTTGGGGCTATCCATTTTTAGGTGTACTTCAATTGTAGTAGTGAAGGAGTTTTTATTAGACTGTTTATATATGTTTACATTTTTGTTAATATTTCTCTGCTAGATCACTATATTTAGCCAACCTCTATTAGTGGGCATGATACTTATTTTCTATTATGTTAGTGAGTGTGATGGAACGATTGGTACTTACTATTATATATATATATATATATATATATATATATGTCTTTATGTTCATCTTGTGGTGGTATGGATTATGTGTATAATGAAAATTTTTCCTCTTGTATTAGGCAAGTGAAAGGTTATAATTAGTATGCACGGCTCACTTTTTTTTTTCAAATTTCAAATAAAAATTTACCTATATTTTTACTAAAGTATTTTCAAAGTTACTAAAGTCAAGAACTGAAGTAAAAGAGCACTTTCTAATAATTAACTTAGGTGCAGCTAGGCATGTTGGGTTAAATATTTGGGAGTTACATGTATAGAAGGTGGAGAATCAATGGTAGATATAGAAGAAAATATGGTGGACATAGAAGTCATATGGTTATAGAAAATAAAGCAGTAGTGGTATTACCGGAAAGGAAGAGGAGTTGAATTTGTCTAAGGAGGGATTTAAGCATGCTGGTAGTCAAGTTAGTTATATTTTCATTAATAAAGGATGTATTGTTCATGCATAGGCTTAGTTGATAATTATGAGATAATTATGTCTATGGTACAAAATTAAGCTAATGGGTATTTGTTAGAGAACAAGATACTAGATAGACCCATCATGAAATCACTACATGGATTATTGATGTCATTAGTGATCCTTATAATAGTTATGTAAATAAATCCTCATACTTGAGTTTATATAGTTTCCCACATAAAGAATATTACGTTTTGACATAATCAAACGTTATCTTTAACCGGATAATTATAAAGATTGTGGTTTAATATAAAACAATTTATGTAGAGAATAGTGACTAAACAAAATGAGATTTGTCCTTCGTGTTGAGAGAGATATCTATTGGGCCCCTCGATACATGAAATTGAGAAGCTCAAATGAACTGAAGGAGTTATCAGTGTCGTTTGATTTACCAGTCTACTTAGAAATCAAGAAATTATATTTGAACAATATAAGGATGACATTGCCCGTGCCTTATGTTCAAATTAGATATCATATGACAAAAGGATTATGACATATTCTACTAGTTAAGTTCATATGAACTTTCAATTTATTATCAATTGGGTCAGTTATAATGTCTTGCTCGAGATCACTTATGACTTGTGGGCATAATGAAAGTATTGGGCATAGTGCCAATGTAATATAAACCTATTAGGTCACACACAAAAAAAATTGTGAGCGGACTGGGGTTATTTAGGAATTCAAATTTTATATATATGAATGTATATTAGATATATTGTGTATATTAAAATTCATGATTCCATTTTATATTACTAGATAATATAAAATTGAAATTTGTTATATATTGGTTATTATGAAATTAGATTTAAAAGGATTTGTTTTGAAATTCTAAAAGATATTTTTTTAAACTGAATATCCTTTTCCTAATTAGTTAGGAACACATGTCTCTTTATAAATAGAAGAGATAAAGGTTTCAATGTTATGGTTAATGTGCAACATAGTTTTAGAAACCCAAAAAAAAATGAAAAAAACCTACTGCCATGGTCTGGGACCGCACTGAGCTAGCACTTATGAGTTGCTCAAGATCATTTGTGTGTGGATACTAGTAGAGGGTGGTTATTCATTGGGCAGCACCTATAGTCTAAACAAAACGTTCAAGTTTTGTAAAGCACACTCCAAGGAACATGACTCAATCCTTATCTTTGAACTGGTCAAATCACATGGATCCAATTTGAGTTTTGCAATAAAATTTTAAATTTCATCATGCAATTTGTGCCGTATGATTGCATAAAAACCTAACAAAGGCATCATTGGTAGTAGTAGCAATAGTAGTTTGATCAATCATAGACACAAAGTATAATCCACCTTATTATAAGTGTAACACCTTGATTTTCTCACACTCAAAATTATCAAAATACCCCTAGTTAATTAGGCATAGAGTAGATGGTGACTAGCCCTGGTTATCCTCCGTTAGTTTGACTGAGATTTGATTTGATATGATTATGTGATGTTTAAATGATGTGTGATAGTAATTAAGCTTAATAACGTAATTAACCTTTAATTAGCACTAACTAAGTTTAATTGAGATTAACAATGAATAATTGAGATTTGATTATCTTGATTAATTATGTTAGATAATTTAATCACCTTTGATTAATTATGACCTCTTCATGAATAATCATGCTTAATCTCATCCCTAATCAAGATTAATTAGTAAGGAGGCAAAAAGGACATTAGGTGGGACAAAAAGTACAATGTAAGGAACAAAAGTGCCTTTTGTAAGGTGTTATCCTATTCTACAGGAGATTGTCTTGCCTTTATTTCAAAAAAGAAAAAATCATAACATAAAATTGTAGTTGAAAGTGCATGAAAAAGGGGTTGAATCGTGCTTTCACTTTTCTTTCCTCTTCTTTTATAAAAAACTAAAACAAATATTGTCAAGTGAAAACTTGAAGTGCAGCGAAAGTATTGTCAGTAAGTATTAGAAAGTAACTTTTTGAACTTAAATTAAAGATATGAAAACTGATAATAAATCAAAATCAAAATTTTGGGTTTTAGTTCAAATCCAGAAATTCTCATGGTTTTTCAAATTTGGGGGCTAAAAACGAAATGTTTAAAGGTTTCATAAACTTCATTAAAAATCACTCTTTAATTTATTTTTCTCTAAGAAACAATTACCGGGATTTTTTAACCCAAGAATATGGTTCTATTATATAGCCCTCCAAGGAGGTGTAGAGTCCAGACTTAGTGAAATTCAGGACCCAGAACAACAGGTAAGGGTAACTGACACCCTTTTTAGCTCGAAATTTTTTTTAACTATTTTATTTAAAACTAGGGTATTACAGTTAGTAATCATGTGCTTAAGACTTTTAATATATGATTAAAGAGTTGTCTTGTAAACTTAGTTGGGTTAAACTCAATTCATTTGAATTTTAAATGCTAACAAGGTTCCTAATTTTAGGGAACAAGAGAGAAAAAATACTATTTGCTTTTTAACTTTTCTTTATGTCTTATGAGCTTCTTAATTAAGAATGGGATTTGGATTTCTCTAAGCAATCTTAGACTTTAATTAATCTTAATTAATTATTTTGACTCAAGATTAATAATTAAAATTAATTTATTTTTAATTAGAGCTTAATATTGTCTATATTCCCTTAATTATGTAGTTAAGCTCATTTAGCACTAAGTAGGGTTAAAACGGTCATTTTACATGAAAACTCTCTTGAACTACCTAGACCTTTCCAAATATCATTCATCCCTTATAATTGACATTTCTAACTTTTAGGCAATGACCGAGGTTCAGTCGGCACTTAATCTCGCGTCAATTTACCTCAAAGATATTTTGGTCATTTCACGCATAGGAAAAACCAGTGTTGAGATTTTCACCTCTATCATTATCTCTAACACACTAATCCTCTTCAAACATTAAACTAAGCCCTTGAGGATAGCCTGGGCCAGCTGTCCTCGAGTTGCAGGTAAAATGACCTTAGGGGCATTTTGGTCATTTGTACACGGGAAAATTGTGGATCACGATTTTTGTATAGATTACTACCTAATCCTCATATAACCTTATCTTAATATTAAAATACCCTTTTAGGGGTCGCCAAGACTGACCGGACTCGATTCCCATACAAAAATGACCTAAGGCATTTTGGTCATTTTTGCTAAGCAGGAAAAATTGGGGTGTTACACCTAACAGTAGAGTAACAAGGGTGGTGAGGACTATTCATCGGTTGATGAGAACCAGTTTTGGCAAAAGATAGTTGGCAGTCCTTACATGAACCAAATGTACTGCATGGGGACATTCTATGCAAGTAGTTTGTCCATTCCCTTTGTAATTAGCACATCTACATGCATTGGGTCTGTCTACAAAGATGACGAGGCCTGCAAGCAAGTTCACTTGCTCAAAGTGAAACTTCATCATATGCAGTAAAAGGATGCAGACACTTAGCACCAGTTGCGAGAGATGGTAGACCAGTAGGCTTTTCTTTAGGGAAAGATGGAAATTGCATAGGATGAGAATAAAAAGGAGAATAGGGTGAAAAAAGAACCATTCTTTCTCACCCCCCGCCCCAACTTGTTGGGTTGGCACCCATTGAGCTAGGTGTGCCTGAGGCTGGTCCACATAAGGATGTAGGTCGGTTTTGGACCGATCGGTCCACAAGCACCCTATTCTTGAGGCCCGGAAGGTCGAAGAGACTTAAGCACGGAAGCCAAAGATTTAAGAGTGTAGGTCAAGTTAGTGCTGATCGGTCCAATGTTTTATCGGACTCATCATTTCCAGCTATCACTTCTTATTAATAAATTTCAGCTCTCTAAAGTTACCACCTATCATTTATTGCACTTACGACAACGAAATAGCCTTTTCTTGTTGATCGATAATCCTAAAGTTTAAATTCATAGGTGGTTATATGTCACTTTTCCATCCTTTTCATTGCATATTTGCTAGCTTCTTATTATTTATCTTTCTTCTCTATGCAAACTATTCAACCTTTTTTTGTTCCTTCATATTTGCTATTTTTCTCTTGTTTCATCCCTCAATAGCAATTTTACGCTCTCAACTGATATATATAAATTTAAGAAAGTACCAAATTATATATAGAAGGAAGTTATTAAACAAATTTACTCTATCGGTCTTTAGAAATTAAAGTTATTATTTATTCCATATTTATTTTTATTCTAATAATATATAAACAATTAAATCATTAAAGAGTGATTATGACATATAACCTATATAATAGGTTGTGTTCACTAAACAATAAATAAGCATATTGTACAATATTATTGCTTTATCTTATTATGTCGAATACAATATCCCAAACACATACATTATGAATAAAATGAGGTGGACTCTAGGTTTTATAAACTAATAGGATGGAATGTCATTTTTTATACCTTATTTAGTTTACTCTTAAAATTTTAAATGTTTTACAAAATAAAATCCAAATAAAAATGTAAAAATCGTCTCACTAATCACATAACACTAGTATTGAAAAAAATGAATATGATAGTGGCCCTCACTCACACTCACAGTCGCTCTTGAATATACAAATAATATTTGTTGTATTTATTCCATTTATTAACTAAGTTCATTCATCACACAAATTTTAAAAGTATTAAAAATTAAACAGCTTCTTTAATAGATTTCCAATCAATAAAATAGAGGAATTACCATTTTGATTCTCAAAACATCAATGCGCTAACGAATTAATCTTTAATTAAAAGATACTTTATTAGCTCTTGGTACTTCAAAATTAGAGTGTCAATATATAGATAGATAACTGAGCCTATACAAGATTAATGTGCTGATTAATTAGATACACCCTCTCTGTATGGAGAACATATCATACGAGAAATGTGATTTATTATGAAAGTGAGATGAGTTAATCTTGACCATTGGATTTTATATGAATGATCAAGATTAAAATATAAAGTCACATGATTTTTTTAAATGAGCATGTGAGTATTAATTGTCATTAATTATCTTTAAATCTTGACTATCCATTTATGGTTATACGATTCAGATTTACTTCTCTCACTCTCATAATAAGCTATCTTTCTCATATAATACGCCCTATATATATATACACACACACACGCTAACAGATCAGCTCCTTGAAATTACTGGAATTGACTATTAGGAGGATCACACGAACTAATAAAATATTTTTTAAAGATTAATTTCTCAACGCGTTAATGTTATAAATGCCAAAATGGTCGTTAACAACTGCAGAAGCAAACCGCTATTGACTATAGGTTAATGTTGACCTTGTCTTGGATGTAGACCTCTCTTGAGTCTGACTTCTTGTGAGGTTTTGATAGGTATTAATTATAAAACTGATTAAGAATATTGATCGGAACATGATTATCAGCTCCACTAAAGCACTGAAAATTTTCTGATTTCATGATGGCTTCTGGGCTTCTTGGGTCATTTCCTAGAGCTTCTTTCATCACCACTGGTACGTCTTCTTTACTTTCCATTTTGTTTTCGTTTTCTTAAATCAATATGCCGCGACCCGGTAGTTGGGTTGGACTAAACGGCGAAGACAAAGCTATGCATTTCACGCGTCCCTTATAACAACAAAAGGGTGTCTTTGTTAGTATAAGGAGAATAACATGGCTCACATGAAAGTAACATTTAGATATACAAATCCAATATCGATTGGCTTAATATATAAGAGGTCTTGAATTTAAATTTTGGATATCGAACTGACACAAAATTTTAAAAGGAGAGTTTTGTTGCCATTCTTCCTCCACGTATTATTTTAACCATTCATTTTATTTTTCATTGCTGTGTCCTTTTCTTCCGTTTACTTGTTTTTTCGCTGACACGCACATACATGGAGGAAGTAAAAGCTCTTCCTTAGTGTGAAAGTACTTTTTATAAATTTGTAACCTTCAAGTTTATCAAAAAAAAAAAAAAATTTGTAACCTTCAAGCCAACTCTTCATCAAATCGGTAGCGTAACTAAGCATATGACATGAAATATCACGAAACAATCTTACTTTCGTAAATTATATAGCTATAATTAATAACAAAACTAGTTCCATGTTTTCGCGAAGTTTTGTTTAAAATTTATAATTATATATTTTTTATTTAAATTACAAACGTCTAATGTGTACTTGATTTACGTCTTTCTTTTGTTAGCTAACTTTTTGTTGATCCAAATCATTAACACGTACGGTCAGGTAGGGTCAACGCTACCAACATGCATAGTCCCAGACCCCAGTATACTATTTGGAGTTAATTAATGCCCCAAGTTTTCCCAGTTTGTTTCACTTTACAGTAATACATACTAGTTTGCTTCTCTTAAAATAACTTTTCTATATAATATTATATATATATAGATTCTTAACATGGTTTTATAATATTTCGCTATTGAAAACACAATTTTAACATTATATTGGAGCTTTCAAAAAAATAAAATAAAACAAATTACATGAGATTTTTTTTGGATCTTTATTAACTAATCATGAATGTAGATGTATATATCTTGTTTACTTATGTAACATATCTGAGAAAATAAAATTGGGTATTTTCAATTATTTTTTTCCTCAATATTTGCTCAATAACACAAGGAGACATTGATAGGTGGAAGTTGCCGGAGGAGTAAAAAAGGTGCCAACAATTATTATGCAAGTAAGTCTCATATATTCATCTTCTCGTTTAGTCTAAATTTCTTTGTAATAACCACGTAAGCATCTTAATGTTTATGATTTGTTCTCTCAATATATATATATATATATAGTGTACGTACGTCCAACAGCATTAAAAAGGCTGGAGTTTCCCAAGTGACTGCGGATGTGAGACTCTAAAGTCTAAATATTGCTAAAGAATATGCTGAAAAATAGCCTTAATAAACGTTTAGACATTTCTCCGCATTATTTGAGCTAGCTTTTTTGAATGGAGTCAACACCACAATCTTAAGAAAATGTTAGAACCTATTCCTTTTTTTATAAAATATTTGACATATTTAAACAAATATGAGAATTAAGAAAAGTGATAAGTTATATGATAGCAGAGTATTTTTATATAAAATAATGGTATATGAATTAATATACCCTAATAGTCATTAACTCTAGAGCTCGTCAAATAGTTAAAAATAAAATATTATATTAATGGTCATTAATTACTCAGGGATATTATTGGAATAAAAAAAATCTATTTTATTAGAATTTGAAATTAATAAATATTTTGAAATATGACTTTTATCTAAAAGTTGACATATATTCTTAAAAGGATAGAGTATTATATAATTAATTGATGGAAGGCCACTAACATATGTTCTATCTTAGATTTGAGAGGTGTGTTAAGTTATACACTATTTAAAAATATAGCAAAAAAAAAAAACCTTCCATAAATAAATAGTTGGACACTCCTTCTTTTGAATAAACCTTTGAGTGAAGTTAGATTTACAATGATAAGACTGATTATTTTACCACAAAAATAATATTTATAGTTCTCTTTAAATATAAAAAATTTAATTCTTGATCTTTATATATATATATATATATATATGATGTAGCGTTTATAAGGGTAGATTTTTTTGGTTTGAAAGTCACTTTCTTTTATTTAAAAAATTATTTTTTCATATATTTATATAAATTTTACAAAATAATTAAAATCTAAAAAATAGTTTTCAATTTTTTATTAAAGTTAAAAATACTTTCCAGATAAAAGCAATTTTCAATTATTTAGTTTATATATTTAATCACTCTGAAAAAAAAAATGTAAACCAAACGAAATCATATTAACGAATCACTAGTTTTAACAGTTATTGTGGCCAACCAAACAAATTTATATCGATCCTTAAGATGGGCCCGTATTTCGTACCTGTGCACTACTTAGACATTTGACTGAGTCACCAATGTCAGACTTTTTAAGGACAACGTTTAATAATACAAAACAAAGTAAATTACACTAACTTTGCAAAGAAGAGAAAACTATACTGGATCGGCCACAGGTCCAACTGGGTTAACTGGAAACCCCAACAAGTTATCAGTCCGGTTATTGAAAAAAGACTACAATTTAAAAACTCAGTCAAAGGCCACTGAAACCAATAAAAAACAGCTTAAACTAAATCAGTAGCGATTTACATGGCCCATCAGTTTGAGATTTTTAAAATTCTTAACTCAATATAAATATTTTAACTCTTGAACATAGCCCATTTGATGATCGAGCACATTCATTTTGATACACGGGCTTTTTAAGTCACGTAATCGGTGGCCTTGAAACAACACATTCTCTAATTTTATAATATCAAAAGATTACTTTTCCTTCTTCTTTGGACTAGCTGACCAGCTATAGCCACATGACCAAAGCTACCATACTGGTTTGCTACAGTTATGATGTGCAGCTTGGTTGCTCCTTACTTTTTACAACCGAAGGATGCTAAGGCAACGCCTGTGCTATCCTGTGTTGTTCGCTAGCCTTGTGGAAGCATGTTGGTGTGGAGAAAAGGAGGCATGTCTCCATTTTTACTTTTTAGAACCTTGTTTAATACCTCAATGTAATCTTTCCAATTTAAAATTATTAGTATGTTAAAATTTTATTTTACCTTTTTTTTGTATATTTTAATATTTTTAATTTATTTTATTGCATATAATTGATCATATAGGTATATTTATTTTTAGGTAAATTTATAAAAAAATATATATTTTTTATTATATTTCGGGTTGAATCGATTGAACCATTAAACTTTTGAACCATGTCTTTGCTCAGTTCGATATCTAGTCCGATTTTCTCTTCTTTGCTAACTTGAGATTTAGTATATTATACTCAGTATTATTTTATTTTGTAAAAATATCACCAACATCCTCTGAGATTCACTAAAATTATATTGATATTTCCTTAAGATATCAGTTTATTAATTTTAGTGATAAAGAGATAATATGAGACATATTGTTACATTGTTTCCAAAGGGCATCATAACAAAAAAAATAAAAATTTATTCCTAAAAAAAAAATTTTAAAATGGACTCACCACAATTTTAATTGCAAATAAAATTAGAAATCCTCTGTATTTAGCAAAAACTAGTCTTAGAAAACCTTTAGATATAGCAAAAACTTGTCCTTTTAAAAAAAATTTGAGTTTGGGAATTTAATTATAATAGAAAAGAGTGGAAACTTAATTTAAGTGCGCTACTAATACATCTATATAAATACAGTTACCATAAAACTCATTTTACAAATTAATTTATAACTTTAATAATACTTATCCCCCCCAATTATAACAATTTTATATTTACAACAAAATAAAAGAAAAAGAAAACAAAAATTAAAAACAAATTTTAGGAAAAAATGATTTTGACTACTTGACAATTGTTGGTTGCACCGACGTATCTTTTAGTAAAATAAGGAACTCAAAGTCACATCATTTCTGTAGAATATAAATATGTGTTGAGTTGATTTTATTAAAGGAATAAAAATAAAAGGATTTCGCTTTTGCACATGGCTCAGGATAATATTAATTATATAATAAATCTTTATATTCTTATAAAACTTGAAGATAATAAATTATATATCAATATTAGAAGATGTTACCTGGAAGGTTGGAACAAATATGTGCATGGTGGATCAATTTTGTTCATGAAAACAATTTTTATAAAAAAAAAATTAAAATTCACTCTCATACAAGATTTATGATAGCATAGGTTATACAACAAACCCTTACACTCTTGTGAAATTTGAGGATGAAAAATCATACATCAACATCACAAGTTGTTGCATGGGTTTTAAAATGATTAAAAGTATTGTTTATATTTTTCTTATTCATTCCGGAAAAAAAATAAATCAAACTATGTCCACAATAAAATAAAATAAAAAATACTGGTTACGTTCCCTTTTCTTATTGAAAGATGGACTCAGTATGGACTTTGGCCAAAAAATGAAACAGACCACTAAATTGAAAAAAGAAATGTATTGTGACCATAGAAAAATTAAATTAAATTAAACAATAAATTAAAAGAAAATTTAATGAAGGACCTCAAAAACAAAGTACACATTAAAATTAAAAGAACGCATATTAAAACATGAAAACTGAAGAGCAAGAAAGTTAATCAAATTAGCCCAACCGCAGTGCAACACAAAAACCACGAAACGTAAAGAAGTTTAAAACACATGTGATATCATATGATCCCTAAATCTAAGTAATGATCTGAAATAAAGGAAATTCCTAAATCTAAATGAAGGCTTTGTGGAATTGAGAAAGAGTTGAGTGAGGTGGTTCAGTAATAAGACGATGATGTTGAGATATAACTGGACCGTGATGAACATGATACTAAAAATAATAGATAAAATACACCTTGTTAAACGAAGAATGTGAATGGAAGGAGGTGTTCTTTCTCCCTATCGGTCTGCCTTAGCCAGTCCGCCTGTGTCTTCTCCATGTGCGTCTGATTATGTACAGAGCGATTAGGGAAGTTTCGGTAAATTTTGTCCTAAAATAGAGGTATTTTTAACATTTTTATATATGTCTTTTTCTCAAAACAAGTTTATGCTCTAATATCTCTATATTTTCTATCTTAAAATAGTAACCAAACACTGCATTAAGGTCCAGGAACACTGGTGGTCCGGATCTCTTAAGGGCGGCTTTGGCTAGTTGCTATGCATATTATTACGTCTTGACAATAATGACACTTTCAATTTCAAGATTTGTTACTTCGCTCTTATTAATTATATCTTTGGTATTATTGTTTTTTTATCTTAATAAAACTTAATGCATTTAATATATATTTTTAATTAATATTTTTACATATTAAAATTAGTTAAACAAATTTTTAATTTTTATTTATACAGTTTTAAACTTAAATAAATAGATAAATAAATATATTTTCTAATTTATATTTTCACAATAACGTGGTAATATATATATATATATATATATATATATATATTAAGAGAAAAAAATATAAAGTAGACATCAAACAAAATAGTGAATGAATACTAATAATGTTATTTGCACTTTTAAAAGTGGTTATCCGACTCTATCAATGTTGGATAAAATAAATGAGTGAGAGAATGAGAACCACTATAATAATAAGATATTTTTAAATGTTCAAATAATATTGTTGAACTACAAATATAAGAAGACATTTTGAAATATAGAACATTTTACTGTTTTCCTCTTAATTCTTTACTGTTTTTCAAAACATTGTTATATTGCATAATTTACTTTTTTCATAAAAATATACATAATCAGATGGCATCTTTCTTTTTAAGTCACCAATTAAAATCAAATTTTTTTAAAAAAAGTCTCAAATCAAATCAAACAATCATTAAAATAGATAATTGATATACTTTCGCACATGCATGATCTTTCTTCACCTATCCACCATAAAAAGAAAATATTTTTGTCCAAATTTCTTTCTCTAAAAGTGTAATATTATTTATATAAAAATTAAATTTCACATAAAAATGATTTGGTTTTATAAAATGAAAATGACAAGTTAATTCATAGTAACAAATAAATAATAAACAATTCATAATGTAGGACTTTAATGGTTTCTTAATTTTAATAAAAAAGAACAAAAAGGTTGCCAATAAATAAAGAAATAAATAATGGACTTTAGCTGTTCAGCTACTACAACAAATAGCTATCAAAACCCCAATTTTATTCTCTTTAAAATTTCAAGTTAAACAAATTAGTCTATATAAAAAAAATATACCTTAAATTGATCCTTACAAAATTAAATTTTCAAACAAATTGGTCTCTGAAAAATAAAACTCTCAAATTGGTCACTAAAAAATTGAATAACCAACCAATTTTGTTTCTCTGTTTTGAGCTAAAGGACTAACTTGCTTGATAGTTTATTTTTATAGGGATTAATTTGAAAGTCATTTTTACAAGGACCAATTTGGGATTTTTTTTTTTTTACAAGAACCGATTTGTTTAACTTGAAATTTTAGAAAGACTATAATGGGGGTTTTGTCTATACCTTAACTAGTTAAACATTTTGCTAGGAAAAAAAATTGAAAACGACAAAGTCATGGCATTGCAAATATTTCACTTTTGGTGTCGAATAATTTGGTCGCATAGTTTTTTCGGAGCATCACATGATTTGTCATCCATAACCATTAAATTTTTTTTTGAAAGATCCAGTATAATTAAGTAAAAAGCATTAAAAAAAAGTCCAAAACATGTATTGGACCAAATTATCTTCCACTTTTACTGTTCTCACAAGTTATTATTAAATGTTTTAATCGTCTAGCTTGTTATCGATTAATGATTTGATACTCCAAGTATATTAGTATTATGTTAAGATGGGTCCATTTAAAATGGTCTAGGAAAAAAGTGGATGTAAAGGTCAACATTAAACAAGATGCAATTGTTACATGCTAAGAGCATCTCCAATGCATTCCTTTTGTGCATCCCTGTTCTAACATGAAGGATGAGAGACCAAGGATGTTGCAATGGAAGTGGATGTGTGAAGAATGGATCTCTTGTCCTTAGGGAGCCATACCCTCTGAGTAAGGACCGAGAAAGGGCCAATTGTGATTTGCAAAGTGTCATTGGAGGAATGTATCTTTAATTTAAAAAGGCATGTGGGACCAAAGTTAGTCCCATAAGAAAATAAGCATTCTTGGTCTTTGCTTTTTTGGTGTCTTTCCATTGGAGATGCTCTAATAAGCAATGGAAGTGTACCATTGTTACTTGTCGGATTGTCCAATTATCACTTATAAAATAATGGATATAATATAAAATTTATTACATTGTTAAATGATAATAGTGGAAAGCTTGTAGATTTCACATTACAACCCATTAGCATTTTTGAATAGCCCACATCATGGATGTGGATAACAAAAACTAAATATTTTAAAAACAATGTGAGATTGATGAGGTGATAATTGCTTTAAACTTTTAAGATTTCGATTCAAATCACAGGAATGAAAATCCTCATTAAGACATCTCTATCCCTTTGAAAGATCTTAGTCGAGTTAAATCAAATTAGTCAAGATTTCTAGTAATAGGATTCATATATCAATGATTCCATTAATTCCTGCTAAATTTGCAAGACTGGTGTGCCTAATTGTTTAACTAAACATCAAAGCATTTGAAGTATAAGAAATTCTTACATGCGTACTTAGAGCATGAGGTGGATTTATTCCATATCTAATAACAAAGTGACATTCCCAGGAGAGAGGTCTTGTTTTTCCTTCTTCGTCTTTTTTTTTTTTCTTTTAGAAACAAATATGAGTTGCATAAGAGTACCAAAAGGAATGTTAATAATAGATCATAGCCTTTCATTAAAAATGTGTGATAGTTGATGTAGCACTATACTTTTAACATTTTTTTTAATTTTAAATGAATAAGTAATTGCATTTTGTTTTTATTTTTTAGTGTTACTGGTACTAAGATCCCATATTTGGTAATTTAGGTTGTTATGTAACAAGAGCTTTATGGTACAAGGCTGGGAAACTCTCAAAAGAATATTGTATCATGATATCTCCACAGAATAATTCGAAGCATCATTTCAGAAGCATTGAAGTAGGATCTATGTGTGATAAATGTGAGAGAAAATGTGTTATGAATGCAACCTCAACAGAATCACATGAAGCTGAACCATTGGGTCCTGTTTCAAAAAGCATTTTGGAGTCTATCAAAGATGTTGTGGATGTTTTTTGCAAGTTTAGCAGGCCATACATCACTATTACAGTGGTCTATTTATTTCTTTTTTGGAATAAACCTAAAATGCTACTACTAAGTTGTTATTGTTAATCCACTTCTTAATCTTTTGAAAGCTTGTATGTGTTTGGGCAGGTATTAAGCATACTTTCCACATCACTCCTTGCAGTGGAAAACTTATCGGATTTATCTCCAAGATTTTTCATTGGCTTGTTCCAGGTGAGGATTCAAATATGTTGATTGGTTAATAATGCAAGAGAAAAGACAATCTAAGCAATAGAGTTGTGGTGGTTAATGTTCAATATCATTTAACTTGCCTTAAAATGCCTATTATTATATAGGAAAAAAATTACCTAGCCTATTTATTTTCAATAAGTGAAACAAAACTCAACTCACCAAATAAACAATTAGCAGCAAACTATATAACAATAACACATCCATAAAAGGAAAATTACACATCTAGGCCCTATTTCAAAATTAAAATAAAAAAATGATTTTGGTCCTATAGCGATGCTCTTTCCATATTGGCATTGTATCCCACTGATTACAAACATCAATGTCCCAATCTTTCCTTTTCTATCAAATCTTCCTTTGATTGCCTTCTTTATCTAAGTATTTTACACTTTGCAATAACTTAATATTATGTACATTGTATATGCCTTAAAACTCCTGTTCAAACTTCAAAAAAGTAATTTATCACATGCACTCAACCTATAACAAAACCTTTAGTTCCAAGATTCAAAAAAGAAATCTCCCCAAATAGGACCTATTATGCCCAAGCAGAATCCTTATCCTATGTGCATAATTGATACCTATCCATAACAACTAGTGATGAATCCAGAAAAATTTTGGTAATAGGAAAAAAATAATATGTAGATATACTAAGAAGTGAACTAAGTTGTATTTTATTATTATGTCAAATTTAAAAATTAGCTAGTGTAATCAAACTCGATAAAATAATGAGGGCAAATATACATATATCTATTTAATTACTAAATAAAAACTTCAAAATATTTGTGGGGCCATATGCCTCCCTTGCCCTATAACATGCATTCATCCTTGATAGCAACTTACAACTCCCTTATCATGTATTATGAATTTCTTAGTTAAACCTAATACATCAAGCTCCTTCTAGCTCCAAAATTGTACCAAATAAAAGTAAAAATGACCAACCACGACAAATAAAGCCCCTGAGCACCATTAAATCACTAATCTTTCTATTTGTTTTTAGGATACTCAACCTTGCAATTGGATTCTAATAAGATTCGAGCATTAATCTCACATTGTGGTATCAAAACCTTGAAAAGTTTAATTTCATATGATATTAGACTTGCCACACCATTTAGGGAGGAAAAAAACTATTCTCTAACCCAATCTTCATATGAATCTTATGATAATTCGAAAGAAATTCTACAATTTCCCCACAAATTCATATGACCATTTTGTTCATTGAATACAACCATTTGGGTCCTTGTTTTTTACCACCATTATTAAACAATTTATTTCCTTGAATGTTGAAATCAATTTGGAAATCATTCAAAATTAAATAATCCAACTCTTGATATTTGTTATTTTGAAATATCTTCTCCAACATTTTCTCCTTGAGCATTAACAAAATTATCACTACTCACATTAGGATCTTTGTTAAAGCACTGAGGTTTATATCACCATTTGTTTGAATTTATAATTTCATCTGCCGGTACTTCTTATCTAAATAGTTTTATTTCCCTATAAATTACATAACTCAAGGGAAAAAATCCAAATATTAATCAAAGGAAATAATGATAAATAAATCTAAATGTTTTATAGAACTAGAGCCATCATCTCCTGTTGGTCTATCTAAACATATTACTTATTTAATACTTCATCAATATTTTATAAATTGAAGTATGTTCAATTGTGGAGGGCTAAACCATGAAATTTCAATATACTCTCCTTGTACAAGCTTCCTTAGGAGACCATATTCTAAAGTCATCAAATGTATATATGAGTAATTTTAATATTCTAGAACCAAGCGCACCTTTGTTATTGCAAATATAAGTAAGAACTTATCTTTTCTCAATGCTCTAAAAATATTTTGAACATAACTTTAATCCTAAGTTGCACTCATGAAAATGGTTTCTATTTCTCACAATTGTAATACTCCACCCACAATACTGGTATCGAGCTATCTGTATTAACAAATATAACTCACCTTTCAATGTAGTTGTTCTAGATTTGTCTCCTCATATTCATTTTCATTCCATTCCATTCCTTGATCCATCAGCTTAGAGTCCTCCTTATTAGGGTGTTTGGCAACCATGGGGTTAAATTCAGTCAAGGAATTAAGTTCACTATATTGATTTAAAGCTAAATAATGTCATGAAATTTAAATTTAAATTAAATCCATCTATTTAAAAAAGCCCAAAAATAAATCAGAGCCAAATAGGTTGATTTTATCCTAGAATTAGGATTAAAAGTTGATATATCCGAAAGACCTCTAGATCAGATTATGATTTTTATTAATAAAGGGTAAATTAGCCAAAATATAAAGAATTTAATTCATATTCAAGTACATTCCAAACTAAAGAATTGAATTCAATTCTATAAATTACAGGTTTATTCTAAACCATAATAGAATTAAATTCAATTCCTAGGTTATGGCAATTGAAGAGTATGACTTTTTATATATTGAATGCTACGCCATGTGTTTGTTAGTTACTCATGGTTACCTACTCATCATTAAATGTGAAACCATTGAGATAGACAAATCAAATCCAGGTCATTAATTAGTAAAGTCGAGCTCCCTTATCAATTTCATGTATAGAAAGGATATGCAGCTATTGTGATTTAATCTGAAGTCCCATGTCAAAAAATGGATTGAAGTCTTATAAGAGGTTTTACTTATAAATACAGTCTTTGATTATTTTGTTCAGCATTCTCCAAGAGTAGGAGTGATCAATTATATGAGTAAAGATTTTAGAACTCCTTATACGAGTAATGGATGTAAGTAGAAAGTGACCAAACTGCATTAAATTTTGTGGGTGTTGTTTCCTTGATATTGTTTTTCTTCTAGCTTGTTGCCTTTAATGAGATTAGATTTATATTTAATATTTGTTTATGCTTCCACTACCCAACAAGTGGTATTAGAGCCAATGGTTTGGGCTAGTTAGTGATTGGTTAAGTAACAAGCTCTAAGGTAATTAACCTTCATGAGATAGATGTATTAAGGATAAGCTGAGATTAAGTTTCCATCATTCCTTGGTCAATTAGACTTCCAGATGTAATCTTAGTTAAAAGACTATCCCTACTAAATTTAAAGGTTTTTCAACTTTTTGGCCACAAATAAATTATGTTGACAGTAACTCCACTGAAATATTATTTTTCAATAGACTTTGTTGCCTCTCACACTCAACATATACCAAACATATACCTTCCATTACGTTGTAACATCTCTCTCTAATTTTTCTTTGTATGTTTCTTTTTCTCTTCTGTATCTTAGGCTTACCTCCATCAATGGAAGAGTAGATATTTAGCTTATGCAGTGAAAATTTATTTATGAAATATTTAATATTCATTGTTCACCTTTAAAAAAAAAATTAAAGCATTGCAAATATTTACAAAAAATGAAAAATTAGTTTTGGCTCAACTTGTGATCCTACGTATTCTCTAGTAGAATGAAGAATTGAAACCAATGATAGCTTTGATAGAAAACATTCTATCTTGGGTTGATTTGAATTATTTATGAAAATAGTTTTTTTTTAAAGAAAACGAACCCATTCTTCCAAAATGTAGGAAAAGCTCTAAAGAAAAGAGGATCAATAGCACCATTAAGTAGCATTATAGGGGTGAGTACTGTGACTTGCATTTAGGGGTCACAGCCCCATCATAAGGGCTCATTGTTAAAGAGGATTTGAAATTATCAAGTAGAGAGATCGACATGATGAACTCGAAGAAGGATCCATAATGCATAGGAGGAGCGTTGGTGACACCTGTCTAGTTCTTCTCAAAACACTGTCTTGGTTGAAAGGCATTATCATATTGTCTTCGGCTATTACTCTCATGTTAGTTGTAACACCCTAAATCTTAACCTAATACTACTAGTATGTATTTAGGTTAATCTTTAGAATATTACCTCTTAGTCTCATTCTTTACTTGAAAATACTTAGCGGAAATATGGGTAAAATTTTTCTTTTTGGAATTAAAACCAAAGTGAGAGCTACGCATGATTCTTTGAACGGGAATTCATACAAGTCATATGAGCAAATCATAATAAAGCACATAAATAACATGGCCACATCAACTGATTATATATATAGATAACGTGCCTACCAAAAGGCAGGACTATTCGGTACATAGGAAAATGAAATACAACTGAAATGCAAATACAAGGAAATCATAAAAGCAAGTACAAGGAAACCATGAAAGCAACACCCATACCCGTGTGCACCTAGAGTAGACAACCTCATATGCAAAAGAAGGTTTGTCCTCAACTATGTGGCGTGTGTGCACTAGCTACTACCCATCCTATGCTCCTACTCCTGCTGGTCCGAGTACTGAGGGGTGGAATCGATCCACTGGCGGATCTCGGCGAGAGTGGTCATGCGAATCATCGGAGCGTGTCCACCGCGGCGAGGGCGCATGGATGGCCTACGAGCCAACCTCGGCTGAACCACCGTCTCCTCACTCCCGGCTCGCTTGGGGGAGCGGGCCAGAGCTCCAATCGTACATATGCGAGGGCGGGTCCTCTGATGGATCCGCTCTCTAATACCGGGTCCGGGCACGCATCTGGTAGTCACGTACGGCTGATGCCTCGGGCTGCATACGGAGGATCTGCTCGTCGCGTGGTCTGGCTTGCTCAAAAATCATGTTATGATGGTAGGGAGCAGTCGGGGTGAAGCGGTAGCTCCGTACTGGGTGCGCGAAGGGTCGTCCCATAAACATGAACACTCTAACTGTGCAGCGACCTTCAAAATGGTATGACCCAAGTGCTGGGTCATGGTGCAGCTCCCACGTCGGGGTGTCGACGAAGAGTACGAAAGTCGCCATCTGAAGATATGACGGAAGAAAAGAGAGAGGGAATGAGAATCTTCTAAAAGAATTCTCAGTAGGGCAATCCCTAACTAAGTGACATCATCATATCCCCAGGAACCTTGGGTTTCATTTCTAAAAAGGTGTGCATGCATGTAAACTTCTTTTAAGTTAATTTTCTAAAGTATTCATTATCCAAGGTCCGTCATATTTTACAATACGTCTTATGACTAAGCATGGAATACACTAATGACATGAATGCATCATAAAGGTAAACCAATCAAGAGAATAACTAAGGAACATTATAACAATGGCATAAGGTGACAGGTGTAAATCTCATAATAACTTTTCTCGGTTTTTCATAGCATATGTAACATTTTAAACTTTAACTTTTATTTCATGGGCCACCCTAAAACATCTCTAGGTTATGAACTCATACCTTAACTAGCTTCACTAGCTCTTACTTATCCTATGATAAGCGTAACATAATCCCGACTTAAAGTACGGGCTAGGGGGCGAATTAAGGATCACCTCTTAGGATCATTTCCTCTTTGAAATGCTCTACTAGCAACTGGTGCATAGTAGTATTGTCCGCTTTGGCAAGCTCTATGTCAATACCCTCACGGATTTATTTTCTTGGGGGTGCTCAGCTAAACCGGTGTCACCCAAGAAGGCGTCTTAGTGTTGTGTCACACTTAAGTTCTCATGATTTTCAAAAAGACCTTTTTCTAAGTTCCTCAAATTTGATGGAAATTCGGCAGCATGACGGCTGTAGACCGAATTTCCTCAAATTTGCTTATGCCATGAAAACATATAGGACATACACAGACATTTCTTAGGGGTATAGCATATCATCATGTAAAACTTCTTTATAGCACATATCAACTTATCATAGATAAAGCTCATGTATCATATAGCATATCTTTTTAATGTCTTATGCATTGACCCTTAAGGTCCTTAACTCACGTTCTAAGTTATTAATCATCAAACCTAATCTCTTGGGTACCTATGAGGTTATAACTAAGTATTTCTCACCTCACACTATGATTAAGAACATCTCTAAACCTCAAGGATGCAGAATTTATAATCCTAACTTTACGGGTCCCTAGGAGTCACAACAGTGACCCTTTCTAAGTCCGGTTTGTTCCTAAGGCTTCAAGATCAAGTCCTAAACCATTTATGAGGTATTCCTACACATTTAAACTAATTTAAATCCATGATTAGCATTACTAAACCTTGCTGGACAGAATCCAGAAAATTCAAACATTAAAGAATCTAGAGCTCGTAAATTAATTCTTTTCTAGTTTCTAACTTATCTTATCTTTCACATATGAGTCTTAACTTTATTTTTACTCAAACATAAACATATTATCATCATTAAAACAACACATACAATGGCAAATAAATAGCAAGGCAGAACCGAAATGTGCATCTCCATAAAAGGCATAGAGCATAATTTTTCAAGCACATAGAATACTAGTTTCTCTTGGAACCTTTTTAGAACTTTCAAAACTCATTTATAAACATTTTTAGCATTTAAAATCATAAGAATATTCAAAAGGGCAGTGACCAATTCATCTTTGCCTCAAGAGGTCCTAAATTCATAAAACTTAGTTCTACATATTCCTTATACCCATAAAAGCTTAGAAAAAGTATGAAACATAGTTTTCAATATATAGAAACATCAAAGCCTCTTAGGGCCGAAATATGAATCAAAGGAAACAAATATTTTTAGACCTTTGTTTGAGACAACCATGGGCAAGTCTTTGAGCTCTAGGTTCATTTAAGTGATGACATAAAAGTAAACATGCTCATGTACTCATTTTAGGTTCCATTAGAAAGTAAAGTGATAGCATAAAATAAATATGAGGTGCAACATATTATTATCTTTGATATTTAGTGAGAACTTGAAATATAAACATGATAATGCATAGCTTGAAATATAAACATGATAATGCAAGTTCATTCAATATCTTGGTATTTAGTGATAGCTAGGAAGTAAACATGATGTGCAAAGCATAAAGTAAACATGATGCAAGGTTCATTTTATGGTTAGCTAGAGCTCATTCAAGACTTTAACAAAGTAACAACCCAACACATATCTCATTTCAAAGAGAGCTCTAGAGTTCTTGAACCAAGTTCTCATAGGAACTATGAGGTTCTTGAACATCATCATCAAGCTCAAAGAAAACAAACTTTCTGAACAAAACCAAACAAAATCTCAAGGATCAAAATACCACAACCGAAAACGTTACAAAAGAACAAGAAAGTGAAACTAAGCCAAGTTCTTTATTAAATACCCAAAACCCCTATCTAGAGAAAAATCTCTAGAACGTGCCGGCCAAATTTAAGGTTGACAATGGTAGGCTTGGGCTTTTAGAAATCCTTAGATTAATTTTCTTAAGTTGAAAAACCATGTGAGCTAAGTATAGTATAGATGAAGTTAAAGGAAAAGAAAAACTCAAGCTCTAGAGGTTCCTTTGAGATGAACACATAGTCATACTCTAGGAGTCCTCATCATTGAGCTATCATGTGCTCCTCAAGGGCTCATGGCCGAAATCACAAGGAAGGAAAAACAAAGAAAGTTTCAAAAGAAAATCCAAGAGAAAGCTAGAAAGAACTCATTTTCAAGAAAAACAAAGTTTAGCAAACACCCCTACCTAGAGTGAAGACACAAAGATTGAACTTTTGAAAAGAAAAACAATATGATGAGCTCCTCCTTGGTGCTTGATGGTTTCGGCCAAGAGGAAGCAAGAAGGTTGGAGTTGTGTTTCAAGTGAGGTTGTGTTTGAGGTGTGGTGTTTGAGAGGTTTGATGATGGTTCAAGGCTATGGGGTGGTGTTTCAAGGTTGAGAGATGATGATGAGAGGAAAAGAGGATGAAGATGAAGATGAAAAGAAAGGAAGAACTCTCTTGAAACTTGAGAGAAAAAGAAAGAACTAGCAAGACAACTCTAGAATTCTAAACTTAGCAAATGCTTCAAAGTGCAACTAAGCTATTACAAGCATCCTATTTATAGAAAAACAAAACCATGGGGCTTACCAAAGGAAGCCTTGGCCGTAGCTTTGAGAGGGAAAAAGGGAGAGAAAAATATCTCTTACACAAGGTCATTCAAGCATGGTTTGAAGTATGGAAGCTATGCTACAAAGTATGGCTTGATGTGAGTTAATTTCCTATCAATTTTTGATGAAATTAGGCTTCTAGAAACAATGCATGGCTGGAACTTTTCCAGCCACAAATAAATGGAGAAAATAGGCTATTTTAATTAGTTGTTTACTTGGAAAATCAAGCTTGATTAAAAGTTATGACAAGGTATAGTGTATGTGACTTGAGGTATGGCCTTGGAGTGTTGAAAAATTGAACATGTGATGCATATGGGGGGAGGAGTTCTTCGGCCAGGCCTTAGGCAGCAGAGAGGAGGTGAGGTTTGACCATGTAATTGGGTGCTAATGGTAGGTTTAAGTGTGTATTAGCTTAGGTACAAGGTTAGGAATAATTAAGCTTAAGTTTAGGTGACTAAGAATGTGATTTAAGGATTTTATGACAAGATTAGGAGTGCTCATACATCATTAAAGAATTTTAAACTCATTTATGAATAAACAATGTGTGACACAATTCCATGATTTAAGGAATTGGAGAGAGGAAATACTATTTAAGATTCCATGACTAGGAGTCTTGAAATTAAAATATGATTTTAAGTTGTAATTAAGCACTTTTAGGTTCTAATCAAATTTAATAAATTATTTTGACTCAAGATTAATTAAGGAAATTAGTTAACCTTTGATTAGAGCCTAATATTGCTTAGGTTTGCTTAATCACGCGATTAAGCGTAAAAACACGAAACTAGGGGCAAAACCGTAATTTTGCACTAATTTCACCCGAGACCTCCGGAACCAAAACTGAAGTCACAGTCTACATAAAAACGCCTTTTAAAATCATCTGGAGAAGTTTCGGGTTCATCCGGCACTTGCAAATGGGTAAAACACCGCAGGGGCGTTTTGGTCATTTTGACCCGAAAACTCGAAAAACGAGATTTTCGATCCCAGGAAGGTACACAGGTCATCTAATCCCCTTCCAACATTGAGTTTGCCCTTCGAGTACTGCCGAACCGGCTTTCCTCAAATTCCGGGCTGAAAATGACCTTAGGGGCATTTTGGTCATTTTCACTCTAACAGAAAAATCGGGGTGTTACATTAGTGCCTCAAGCCCTTTTGACTATCTATCAACAATTTTGATGGTTTGCCATTTGTTAGGCCTATAGTTGTTGGACCATCCATAGTAGTTGATTAGTTATAGTTGTAGTTAAGGTGTAATTATTCTTGTTGGTATGGAAATTATGTTATGGCTTCTCATTGTTACCGTATTGGGGTAGGCATACATTAACGGGTCCTACGATGGTGCCATATATTTCTATAATATGAAGTTGGCTCAAATCTTCTTTTCTAATCCTAGAATAACTTTGGCAAGAAACTAAGGAATCAATCTAACATTCAAATCAATCTTAAAACAATGTGCTTTGTGTGTTTTGATTGTGGAACTTACTTGAAGTCTAGAAGTTAAAAGTTATTTAAAATGAAAACAGTTTCTACTTGATAGCTTATCTAGAGAATTCTCAAGGATTTCAAAGCACAAGTGGGAGTTGAATTCAAGTGGTTGCTAAAGGCAAGTCTACATTCAAGGTTAAACAAAAAAGTTGATCGATTGTCCGCTTACCGCCCACCATTACTCGCCCTTCATTGCATAAACAAAATATCTTGTAAACTAATTTAAATAATTAACTTATCCAAGGTGCCTTGTGTGTTACCCAAGATAACTTTTTAACCTTCAAATGGTCCATCATACTTTTACTATTATATTGCCAAATTGACCTTCATTCAATTTCAATTTTCTTCTCCAACCACTTGCAATAATTCTCATTCAACCCCCTATGTCAATCAATGCCACTGCTTCCCTACCTAATTTGATCTCCACTTTACACGTGTCACTGACTACCTTTTCCCCTACTCACGGCCACCACTATGCCTCGCTATATCGGGGTGAGGGTCACGAACCAGGGCCCTCCACTACCACTCAAACGTCACTCCCTCTGACATCAACCTCACTCTTCTTCTTCTTACATGATTTGGATATGCAATTTTGAAAATTTCATTCCTTTACATGAACTCTTTAATGAGTCAATACCAAAAACCGATTTTTTTTAGTTGCTGTGTAATGTTTTCTCCATAATAAAGTTTTGTCCTTTCTTTAAGATTTTAAGTATCGTTTTGAGGATTTTGAAGTTTTTGATTACAGGTTTTAAAATTTATGCAATTTTTGAGTGAATATATTTAGTTAGGTGGTTGAAAAGTTTGCAAAGCTTGTCGGTTGTTGTGGCTTTGGTTCTATGGTTCTTGGCACCAATGTTTGTATATAAGAATCTAAATAAAATATCAATGTTAGATTATTTTGTCATATTCCTGGTTGTATTTGCTAGCTCTCTAGTTAAGACCAATGAAGTCGACTCTAACTTGAAAGACAAAATTTTTATTGGATAGTGGTGCTCTTGCTGTAAGATGAGGGACAACTAGGTTGTTGGGATATTGATCAAAGTAAGGTCAATGTGGTGATAGAGAAGGTAAAGAGTAAACGGCTAAAAAGAAGACTGAATCCTAAGTAGAGGATAATTTTGTAACTTCAAAATTATTAATTTTCTATTTAAAAATTGTATCTTATTTTCTAATTTATATAACCATTGCATTTTTAAAATTTGGACCATTCAAATAAGATATAATGGTTTTAAATGATGAACCATCAAAAGGACCGAAAGGTTTCCCAAACTAAGATAGAAGGCACCCCTATCCAAACACAATAATTTAAAAATGAAAGGAATTCAATTGAAACAATTAAAATTCTTTTGTATTTTAAATTCCCTAAAATTTAAGAATACTTCATCCAAATGCAACTTAAAGCTTTAGTCTTGAATTAAATTATGTTGAAATGACAATTATTTTGTAAAATCAAAATAATTTTAAATTATGAAATTATAATTATGTTTTCTTGGAGCGACACTGCTAAAGGACTATAGTCTCATAGCAATATTTAGAACAATAATATAATCAACAAATAAAATAACTAGTTGCTATTAGCCTTTCATTTTCACTTTGTGTTGTTTGGCATTCAATTTAGAGTATCATATAATCATTTCTTTATTTTGTTGTTAATGTACCTAGAAAAAGTATATTTTCTTCTTTAGATGAAGTTACCTTTTGAAACCCTTTATTAATATTGTATTTTTCTTCCTGTTCCAGTATATAGCAGCTACCTTATGCATGCTCGTGTATCATGTCGGCTTGAATGAATTAGCTGATGTTGAAATAGACAAGGTATGAACTTATTACTAGAAATAAACATTTTGGATGGACAATAAAAAATGTTTTGTTTTTCTCTTTTGGAATTCTAATTTCAATTTATAATTACCTAAAGATTATTATGGTAGAAATATGTTGTACATCAATGGATTCACTAAATATTCAAATATCTTTATAGACTAGGCGAACAAAAGCACATTTGTATTTTGTGCTTACTGAAAGAAAATTCTTTATGTAGGCCTATATTAATAAAGTTATATTACAAGAAATTTGACTTTTAGTGATGACAAAAAACTATAGCTAAAAGTATAAAAACCATGGGTATAACCTTCAAAATCTATACCCATGGATGGTCAGCTCCATCAATTATGTGATGTCTTTATCCATGATTTTTTTGCTGTCAGTATAACATTTAGTGACAATACACATCACCATTAGAAAATGTCTTAACTTATACCTACGATTTTCACTGTCACTATAGGTTTTAGAAATAGTTTTTTTCCTTCATAGGTATAGATTATAGCCACGTTTTTTTTTTTACTTTTAATTTTTCGTGGATATAGCTTATAGCCACAATTTTTTTTTATGTTTGATTTTCCATTCGTATAGTTTTTGATACTCAATTTATATATACATATGTATATATGTGTGTGTCTATATATATATATATATATATATATATATAAATTTACATAAGGATAAAATTATGCCAAAAAGACTCTAATTATATTAAAAAGAAAATCAAGTCTTAAAATAGTAGGTACAACAATACAAAGAAATGAAATCAAGTCAATCTAAAGAAGTGCACATGTTATGCTTCTATAAAGTCAAAATGGTATTTATAAAATATAATTCCAAAACATAAGCATGAATTATCAACTCTTGGTAAAGATGAGCACCTTAGCTTCTAGTTACTACTTGCAAATTACAATGAAACAAAATGTAATGTATGTAATTAACAAAATTAATATTAATCTCAGTGAGAATAAACCATACCAATACCAAGTACATACAAAGAATGATACTTATTGAAGTGCAATTAGAATCAAATGAGAGATACATTCCCCAAGTTCATCTATTTCATCCCTTGCCCCTATGACTATGAATATGTGATCTTTTTCCTTTTTTCTTTTAAAATACCCCTTTTGAGGCAAATTTATTCTTCTCATTATCTCAAAATTCTATAAATAAAATATTCCCCGTGTAGAATTATTATCAAGAGAAGTCATGCATAAAGTAATTGTTGAAATAGGTGGGTGGATCAATCACTTATCTAATTTACGGCAAGATCAATTCCCTTTTCTATTATAAATGATTTTCAGTAAAAGAGAGACGGGACTTTAGTACTATTTTACCTCATGACCATAATAAACTTGGGTTGGCTTTGGTAATGCACCAAGTGTTACACAGAGGGGTTGATACATTTGTTCTACAATTCCTTTAAAAGATTTTCCACAACCGCATGAACTATAGAAAAATAAATAAACGATAAATCTAGACACTTAGAGCTAGGACTTCTTCATAATTCATATACATAAAGTTTCTAGAGAGAGAGCCAAAAAGACAAGCCATTTAAACTAACTCAAAATAGTTGGCATAGCTTTTAAAATAAATTTATAATATGCTTTTTGAGAAACTCTTTCCTTTTGGATATGTTTCATGAGAACCCATAATGTAAAAGATAAGGGCGATCATTAAGCTTACCATTGTATCTCCTTTAAAAATAGTCAGGTCCTCATCCCTTTTACTAGTAACATACTAACATAATAGCTCATGTGACTGAGCAATTTAGGAACATGACTATTGTTAAAAAAAAAAAAAGGCAAATGTTACATGAGAAGAGGTGAAAACAAGGTCCAACTATTACATAAATTAACAAGGTCGTCAAAAAATAACATAAATGACTCATCCAATAATAACTAATTACAACAATTAAGCAAGGTAATGCCTCCTTGGTGGCTTTGGCTTAAAACAAAAATCAATGATCTAATGGTTTTGCCAACAAATATACAGAGCTGTAAAACTTTTACCTGTGTTTAGAGTAATGTAACTTAGGAATTTCATTGAAATGATTAATAAATCTTATCAAAAGCAGTAAGATTTACAAATCATGAAATATTAAACACAAATGTTCATAGATGAGTTTAATTTTCAAATTAATATCATTCTAAACATCCTTGATTGAAGAGTTCATTTATAAATGAAATTAACCCTTCCATTTTATAGACTCCAAATAAAGAGTAAAAGAGGATGAAAGCACTTTGCTGAATAAAACTAAGCAATTACTCCATAATTCTTCAGCACATAACCTTTTGATAAAAGAAATACATTACAAATGTCATACCTCTATTTTCCTTTGTTAATGTAATGTTCACTATGATCACAGTCTCTGCACTCAAATAGTATGCTTAGCAGTAAGCTAGCTAATGACCTTTTCAAATCTCTTCCAACATTACACTTAGAATATTCTCATTTAACAAAAAAATGAAGGAAAGACCAAAAACAAGTTAATAGTCCTAATAAATGCAGGGCAATACATTTAAAACAATAGTCTTGGGTTGGTGGAAAAGCCTACATCCAACAATAATATTCAATCGACAAGTTAAATAGTCATACCAAGGCCTTATCAACTTTATCAGTGCAACCCTTGACCTTATCAATTGAACCACCGTAGACCTTGATTCTAGGCACCAATTGCTTTATATGTTCATTTCCATTAGCATGGTCCCTATCATATAATGACACAACATGTTTCAAACATTTCTAGACATATTATGATGTTGATGGCCAAGTACAACTATGTAAACTTAATAATATTTAAATTTCTTTCCCAAAAGTCAACACTTGATGAAATGATTGACCGAATGCATAACTAGCTAATCCATGTGATAATATCATGCAATTAGTTAATTATTTGAATGCAAGAAGCTAGTATATATGCGATCCCCAAATAAATTACAAAAGAATAAAATGAGGGAATAAAATAGGTAATCTAAGTGATTGGAATAAAAATAAAAAAGGTACAAGGGCAGTGTTGATATCGACTGGAAGCTGGTGGGCGTTGCACTGGGTAAAAGAGAGCTTGCAGATCTGGTTCAAGGTGATGGCTTGCGGTGTCAGTGATGATGGTGACATGGCAGTGGTGGATTGTGGTTCAGCTCGCGGTTCAACTCTTGGTTCCATGGTAGTGGCCACGGGTTGTTCAGGGAATATAGAAAATGGATCGTGTGGTGGCTCAGTTTTGTGGATGGAGTAGTGACATAGCTGCAGTTGGGCACGACAGAAAGAAACAAGAAGGGATAAGACGATGGTTTTGATGGTGGTCGCAGTTCAAAGGAGTTACTGTGGTGGGTGCTAGGGCTTTTCAAATGGTTTATGCAGATTTGGGAAAAAACACAATGAGATAGTAATGAAGGAATAAGGGAAATAAAATTTTGATGGCAAATCTTGTTTAGATTAGTGCCTATTTTTATGGTGAGCGCACATTATAAGTGTAAGTGTAGATTCTTTTGTAGTGATGGTCAATTATTGGTGTAGGTATAAATCCTCTATGCTAACAGTAAAAAAGATTTATATTGACAGAAAACAATGAGCATAGGTATAGACCCCATCTACCCATGATATTGTTTTTTGTTCCTAAAACTTATAGTGATGATACCATGTATCTGTGGGTATATATTACCTATACCTGCAATTTTAATGTGTCACTAGATAATAGTTGGTGCAAGGCAATTTTCTTATATTTTGTGCTCACTGAAAGAAAATTCTTTATGTGGGCCTATATTGATAAAGTTATCTTATATTATTATCACAAAAAGGTTGATGGAATAGCTTATAAGTCATCAACCATAACAAATATGTGATGTAAAGTGCATAAGGTATTGAAAATTGTATTATTGGTTTAGTTTGACAGCTAAATGTAGGCCTAAAAAGTTCATTTGTAAAAATTAAAAGAAAGAAAACATTTGTAAAAACTAAAAGGATATCATCAATAGTTGTGTCCTTTTCTTTTATCTGTCCTATTGAATAACTCCATAGTGAAAACAAATTATCAGCATACAACATAGTATATATGTACAAGTCCAAGGATATATAGTATATGCTTTAAATCAAAATTCTAAGGAAAATAAGAATAGGCACTGGCCCAAGAGTGGCATATGAAATTGAGAAATAACTTACTAGCCATTGCACTTAGAAAAGGAAGCAATAATAATACCAATACACTAATGATAAAATGAAATGGAGAAACCATAAAATCTTACAAGTAAGAAACTGATAAGTTGTTTTGTATACAAATATTTTAAGCCAAAAGTAATTAAGAGGAAATGTGTTTAATATTTATTTAAGAATAAGGAAAAACTAGAGTTAATGCTTCAGATAAAATGAGATTTATGTGGTATAGGAAAAATGCAGTTATTAGCAACTATTGACATACATGATGTACACTTTTAAAACTTGCAAATACATTCACAAATAAATATTTCTTCTCATCCGACCCTCCTTCTTGTCATGGTTGTGACACCAAATAGCACCCTCAAGAGAATTTTAGGCCTTAATTCAAGTATCCACCCAAAAAATTCTATTTTGTTGTAGATCGAATTTGGTCAATTTAATAGTCAATTGATTAACTTGTTTTCATTTAAGATAATATATAACAACCCACTTCTTCTTACTTAGTTAAGACTTAAATAAAGAAGGAACACATCACATAAATAAATGGATTACACCCATAGAAATGATAAGAAATAAACCACTATCTCGGCTTCTTCCTTCCTCTTCAAGAGAGAAGACTCTGTCATTTCTTGTATGGTAGCCCCTTACAGCTCAACGTAAGTTTTATGGGCACCTCCACCCACCATATGAATGAATCTTGACTATGTCATGAACAATCATTAGAATACAGTGATTAGATATGATAAGCAAAATGAAGGCATTTTGAAATGACACTTCTAGAGGCCTTTAGTAGTATCACAGTTTGTGAAAATAGGCCCCTTCAATTTAAACAATTGTGACTCTGCTAAATGACATTTGCTCTATATACCACAAGTTAACCTAAGTCTCTAATACTACTTTTGTCATGACACAACTTCAGGCCGTGATTGGTGCTTAAGGAATGGTACCTTCACTAGCAAGCCCCATACATTCAAATGACTAGCAAGCAGCATCTCCTTAATAACTAGGGCGTTTCACCTATTTAGGATTATAGTTACTTGATAGACAACAATTTATAAGCAACCATATAATAATATGCTTCCTTAGTGGCAAATTTCCACCTCATAAATCTCAAAGGTAGTAATAATATTCACATATCTAACCATAATGAAAGATGCTATAATGAGAACTTATCAAGTCTGTGTGACCCTACCTATATACATAGGGAGCATACTAAAAGTAAGATCGGCCTATTAACCTTGCATAAACAAAATGTATATGCCTAATAAAGGGCTCACCCAATATATATATATATATATGGAAACTCTTGGTGGTTTGGAATAGAAAGACCTGATACGAGATCTATGTTTGAAAACAGGGGCATTAAGAAACACCAGAGTGAGTTCAATGAGCAACAAGTGTACTTATAATTAGACATGACACACATAAATAAAATTCTCTATATGAAGCATAGTAAAATCTATCAAAACATTTCATATACTAATTGAATAATTAACCTACTAAATCTTTTCAAAACATGTGTTAAACTCACACTTAATTGTTCTTTAAAACTCCATCCAAAATAATTCCAACTCTAACAAGAACATAGAGTAATCACTAAAATAATATGTTTCATAATACATGCTAAGTATATGTATAAACCATATCCGTGAAATTCTTATAAGAACCAAAATCCAAATTAGTTCAAAAATCCATTTCACATAATAACACATAAACCATAATTCATTTCCAAGCAATCAAAATTCTTTCATCTCTATTTCTGGGAGGTATCAAATATCAATAATCCTTAAATGATTGGCCCTTCTCAACCAGACCTTAGAAGGATTATGACCTAACTTACCACTGAGTAACCCCCATCAACTAGACTCAAACAAGATCATTATTACTCCCCATGCGGAGCAGCCCCATCAACTTGACCATAGGTTGTATAAAACTGCCAAATGTGTTGGCTAGCACGTCAAGCTATTACCCACTCTATTAGCTGCATTATGTAAGTTGCACCACAGCTAACGTATCATTATTGTTAGCATACAACTTCTACATTAGATTCCTCCCTCAAAAACACATTTTCATTTACCTTTTTGATATTCACATAAATTTCACATAACTTATCAACTCTAATTCCTTCTTAATTTCATGACAAAGGAAATCATTTCATAAAAAAAAAATCTTTGAAAGAAAACATGGTGAATCTAATATAGTTATCAAAACTATAAACCATTTCATTAACAATTTCATAGCAAAATTTTCTCAATTCGAAGTGTTTAATGGTATGTGCCTTGTGTCCCTTAATTTATATAATTAACAACATAAAATACATAAATTCTTTTATTTACAAACCATACACATATTATGGTTATTAGTTTACAAAATACCTTCTAATAAACCATTTGTACATGCAAAATGGTATATAAGTTATGAACAAAGTTATAAAATATCCATCCTCTCACAGTAATGGCAATAGGATATGTAACACCCTAACTTTTAACCTAATACGCTTGAGTCATATTCTGGTTAATTATTAGTTGTTGCACCTTTGTTTTAGAAATTGACTTATTCTTCTTCAAAATACGAGTAATGAAAATATGACTACATTTTTTTTTTGAAATTTAAAACCAAAATGCAAGCCTCATGTATGTATAGATATCGGTCGATACATGCATAATAATAATAATAATATAAACCTCATTATAATATACGTGAAAGCCATAGCATATCATGATGCCTACCAAATTTATATATATATATATATATATCATAATCATAGCATAATAGCGACGTTCCATATACATAAAGGACATCCAAAGATCCTAAGCCAACCAATAAAGGTTGCACATACAATAGACTAAAACTAAACATGACTATAGCAAAATTGGGCTATGCAAAAGTATATGGGATATAACAACTCTAAAACTGATGCCCAAGGGAAAGCTATCTCCATGCTTCCGCTGCGACCTCTGATCCGGCTCATAGCGTATCTCCTACGTTCATGTCTTAGGGAAAACCACGAACAACGCCATCATCCTTGTTTGGAAATGACATGGAAGAAAAGAGAGGGATGAGAAACTTATTCAAGATTCTTAGTAGGACTGCCTGACTCTAACACAAGTGTCATCGTCATCATTCCTAACCACTTCAGTTTTCATTATGAAAGATATGTACATGCATAACATTCAATTTTAATATTCTCAAAATCCTTTTATCCGAAGTGGGTGTCTTTTAGCATGGGTATTAATGTTGTGAATGCAACAATTATCTCATTTATGCATGACAATACCTCAGGAGCATAAGTAACACAAGCACACAAATTTATAACTCAACATAATGCTAGGTATACAAGCAAGAGATAAGCTAAAAAAATAAAGTCACCTAGCATATATCACATGATTAAATGCACCATGGAACAATAATGTAAGATATGTATATGCACCTTTACTTTACTTTATTATAATTGAACTCTCAGGTTCTTTTCTTAGTGACCACTCTCTCTCGTAACCAACCCAAACCAACCATCTCACCTTCCTCGAAAATTTTACAATAACCACCAAAACTTCACCTCATCGATCGCCTAGGATGAGCTCAACCTAACTAGCCATCGCTAGATTTAATATGGGGTAATAGAGGAGGAAACACATCACTTCCTTACTTTATCTTAACTTTCTCAGCATGAGTATGCAACTTCTTAGGATCACCTTCCATAACAATTAATTCTTGGAGTCCAAAGGGTCCTTATTGGATAACCTCTCATAACCATTAATTCCTGGAGTCTAGAGGATCATTTCCATGTGTCTTATGTCACCTTTAAAATTCGAGTGTTAATTAGAGTTGCATGCATGAACACATAATTATACATATCATTAAAACTTACCACATAACATTTCATGCTCATAAATTCCATGAATTTTCCTAAGTTTACAAATTTGGCAAAAATGCGGCAGCATAACGGCTGTGGACGGAGTCTCCCTAAATTTGCTACACGTTAACAAACCCATCAAACATGCATCCTCAATATCTCAATCATAATCGTAGCACACCATAATTAATCACATGATCATACTTCAATTTCATATACTGATAAGCACATATTGACCTTACTTACTGAAAAGTAAACATGCTCCTACCCTGTATTCCAGAATCAAGGATCGGACTTAGCTAATGCATATGATATGCTTAACAAGATATATATATATATATATATATATATATATATATATATATATATATATATATATATATATATATTCAACATGCCAGGGGTTATCAATCACGTAATTCAAATTCATTCATACTTAGTCATCAACTCATGTTATTTCATAGAAACAAATTCGTTTTCATGTTTTAGGTTGTGGTAATCGATTACATGATCGGACAATTGATTACACAATTCAAGTTTTTAGAAAAGTTATGAACAAGCTGTTGGTAATCGATTACATAGGCAGTGTAATCGATTACCAGAGGCAAAATATTCATTCCGGGCACCAAGAACATCCTGTTAATCAATTACATGCGACAATCGATTACCAGAAGCTTCGAAAATTAAGCAGGCCAAGTTTTGACACTTTCCAAGTTATACCTTCATCCAACAATCAATTCGAAACACCTTTTCATATTTCATCTGAAACCATGCTCACATTTCCTCATGTTAAAAACAAACTTTTTCCTTGAAAAACCAATTTCACCTCCTTGAATTCTAATTTAATGACACTTGAATCAGCCCTAAAATCCAAGTTTTATTTATAAATCTTTCACTTATGAAAATACTATCTTTGTCATTCCTTGCATTTTCAAGACTTACAAAAATTCTAAAACACAACTTACAATGACTCTAAAACACAAGTCTTGGCTTTTATGACTAAATGAAACTCATTCTAAGCTTATAATCATCACATGCCCGAAATGTACATACATAAGTATAGCCATGATTTAACATTTTTATTTAAGATCCAAGGACAAGTCTTGAGCTTTAAGATCTTAAGTGAGGACTTAAAGGTAAACATGCTATGCACCTCATTTTATCTTCAAGAATTAAGATGATGGCTCAGAAATAAACATGCTATGCAACTCCATTATTATCTTGAAGACTAGGGTGATAGTATAAAAGTAAACATGCTATGCAAATCCATTTCTTATCTTCAAGGTTAAGGTGATGACTTGAACTTAAATATGATATGCAACTCCACTTTTATCTTTAAGATTTAAGGTGATGACTCAAAAATAAATATGCTATGCAAATCCATTCTTATCTTGAACATATAGGTGATAGCACAAAAGTAAACATGAATGCAAGATCATTTTACATCTTGTTCATTAAAGCTCAAAACTTTACAAGATTAGGTTCTTGTCCCTTATAGATTTTAGACATTAGTGAGCTTTAGAGTCCTTTGACAACATGACTCCAAGAGCCTTATGTTTTGGACTCACCATCAACCTCAAGAAAAGAAACCAACCAACAACATCTCATTTTTCAAGCTCCATGAAAATTGAAAAGAAAGGAAGGAAAAAGAACTAAACTTTTAGGCTCTAGAGGTCATAAACATGGTGATATCAAACCACCATCAAGAGATCTCATCATTGAGCCATATTTCCAACCATTCTTTTACGACCAAAACCAAAACATGAGAAGAGCAAAAGGTCCAAAACCGAAACGTGAAGCAAAGGAAACATAAAAATTGAAATAAATAAATAACCAACGAGTCAAGCTTAGGCTCTAGAGGTCCAACACATGGTGGTTTCACAACCACCATCAAGATCCATCATCATCAAGCCTTTATCTCAAACATCCATCAACAACAACACAAAAAAGAAGCTCAAGAAGTCCAAACCAAAAAGGAAAAAGGAAGAACAACAACCTCCAACCGAAAAATAGAGAGGGAGAACACAACACAAGAAAAACATGATCTTGCTCACACTTGCAACATCAAAACCGAAACAAAAAAAGAAAAAGGAGTAAGGAACTCAAAACAAAACCCTACCAAAGTTGTCTTCTTGGAGAAAAGGAGAAAGCTTGGTCTCTTGTAAAGGACGTGATAAGAAAAATCATCTCTTGATGTGGGTTATAGTTTCGGCCAAAAGGGAAGAGATGAGAAGATGGATTTTTCTTGTGTTGTTGAGCTTAGGGATGTAGAGGTTGTGTATTTAGGAGGTGGTTTGTGGTGGTGGTGTGGTGGTCTAAGGTGCTGGTGGAGGAGGTAGAAAAATGAGAGCTTGGTTGAGAGAACAAGAGAGTTTTTTTGGTGAGAAAACTTCAAACAAAAAAAAGTAAATGGTAAAAGTGTAAGTTTTCTTTGCATTTTAGTATATATATATATATATATTATGTGTTATGAAATTAGAATTTGAGAGTGCATTTGGGAGGAAAAGGTTGCTGCCTTGGCAGCCCTTGGAAGGGAAAAAATTTCATTTTCATTTGTTGTTAGATCATGAATTAGGGGTAGATTTAATTAGTCGAAGGGTTATGGTGGGTAATTAAGTGTTTGGAGTTGTAAGCATGTGTTTAAGACTTTTCAAGACATGATTAGAAGTTGTCATACACACTTAGTTTGAATTAAACTTGTTTAGTTTGAAATTCAAATTCCAACATATTTACTAAATTTAAGGAACATGTGAGAGAAATCAATATTTGGGCATGACATGACATAATGTCTTAGATGCTCTTTGACTAAGACTAGAATTTGAAATTCCTTAAGTACTTTTAGGCTCTAATTAACCTCAATTGATTATTTCAACCCAAGATTATTAATTAAAATTAATTTATCTTTAATTAGAGCCTAATATTGCTTAGGTTTCCTTAATTATTTTAATTAAACTTGTTATGCACTAATCTAGAGGTAAAATGGTCATTTTGCATCACCCGGACCCATTCAGATATCATGCATCACATAAAATCAACATTTCAAACTCCTAGGAAATGTTTGGGGCTCTATTGGCGCTTAATCTCGTGTAAAAATGCTATAGGGGTATTTTAGTCATTTTGTGCCGGAAATCCAGAAAGTGAGATTTTCACCTCTGTTATTATTTCTAATGCATCCAACCCCATTCAAATGTTAAACTAACCCCTCGAGGGTAGCTTTGGTCGGCTGTTCTTGAATTTCGGGCAAAAATGATATCAGGGGCATTTTGGTCATTTGGACATGGAAAAAATTGCGTATCACGATTTTCGCACGGATTACTATCTAATCCTCATATAACCTTATCCTAATATTAAGACATCCCCTTGGAGGTGACTGGGACCGGCTGGCCTCGATTGTCATACAAAAATGACCTAGGGGTATTTTAGTCATTTTTGCTAAGCATGAAAAATTGGGGCATTACAGGATAGTTCACTTTGCAGGGCCACAAAAACTAGGGGTTCTTTCACACTTGAATCTTCAGGAGTCCCAAAAGGAGGAGTGAGAGAGAGTACTAATAGGTCCTTGTTAGGCCTGACAACCCAGCCCCCAAGTGTGAAAACTCCTTTCTTATCATCATTGTCACCTCAGCTGCGATAAGACTTCTCGAATGTGATTGGATGGTGGTGGAGTGCATTTGACATGAAAAGTACTAAACTGAGTGAGGCGGCTGAAGAAGGATGAGGAGATATAGACAATGAGATTGAGAGATAAAAATAGAGAAAGACGAGACAGCAAATGAAAGAGAGAGGAAGAATATAGAGAAGAGGTGAGACAATAAAGGTTGTGGGATAAGTTTAAAAGGAGAACCTAAGGTGCACCCCCTTTATAAATTGTACCAATGGCCCCTCATTCCTTTTTTTTTTTTTTTTAACATCACCTTTACAACAATCTTCTCATATTTCAATTTCTCTATCACTATATAACTTCATGTGAAATTATAAAAGTTTTCGTTAACAGCATTTTATTTTTATATAAATATTCTGTTACCAACTTTCAAGAATCTCAAACTAACAAAATTCATTGTCAATGTAAATAAGAAATCTGCTTTCAATTTTGCTAATACTAACAAAATAACATAATCAATTCAATTACTCATGAGTATTACATAAAATTCTCTTCCTTAGTTGTCACATAATCACTGCAAATAATCATGTTATCCTTTCTAACATGATTTAAATAGTTGATAAAATAGTGTATAAAACTCAGTTGTACCATAATCATAACAAAAAATCTACAAATGTTGATGAAGCGTATTCAACTCACACTCACTGAGTTAACCATCTAATTAGCCAAAAATGGAGGGCTACGTTGAATATTTGAACATGTTATTTTTTTTTTCTACCTGTGTAACCAACAAGTTAAGACTGGTTAAGGCCGCTTGTCCTGCACATTGGTGAGTTTTTTCTTATTCATCAATTTTTGGACTTTTTTATAAGGTTTATTATGGTTAATTTGTAAGGACTTTTTGTTAATTTATTATGAATATAATTTAATTTGTGGAAGACAGGTTTGTTAATAATTTATTACTTTGTTGTAATTGATTTGTATTATCAAACTACTGTATTTGAATTCATATGTAAATCATGTAATTTAAAACCAATTAAGCTTATATGAATACTATCTAGGTGTATTTAAGTGAAAATTTTATTTAAAATATTGAAAGAAAGTTTTTTTTCTCAATTTTTATCAAGCTAACCTGTCAACTCACTAGCCTACCTAAAACAAGGTGGTTGGCATAATACTTTGGTGGCCTAGCTCACTATGCCCAATTTGGGGTGACTTATTGGTAAGGTAGGGCATAGTGGGTTGACCTAGGTCATCTTTAAAATAGTCATGATATGCCTTAATTTTAACATTATCAGGGCACATAATTAAATACAATGATTTTTCACATAAGGCATAAACACAATAAAATTATCAGGGAAAATTAGATATATTAAACAAAGAAAATTCTTTTAGTAGCACAAGCAATAAATGGCAATTATATAATAACCAAAACATTTATATAATAAGTGAAATAAATGCCCCTATGCTTGGAAAATATTTCTCATACATCATACATTTTTTTTAAAATCTAACACTCATGGGCAGAAGGATTTTCACCTCCTAACAAAGATATATTAAATGGAAATAAACTCTTCAGTCAGTGGAGAACATGCCATATATAGCAGCAGTATCAAAATCCATAATGTGTTGGCCCAAAGATTTTGACTATCAAAACTATCTTAAACTCTAATATTTAGCCAAATTAATTCGTGATTAAACCTCAATGCATGAGTTAATTCATAAGTCAATTTAAGTAATAAGTTCTTTTAAGTTTTAGTTAAAGATAAACCTATTAATTGTGAATGAGTCATTATGGTGGCATATGTTCTCTTCAATTAAGAGAGTCCAAAGATATAGGATAACCAATTTGCCAAAAATTATTTCACATCCATTTATATCTTTGCGATCATAAAATCCTCATATATAAAACATCATTCTACCAACGCATAGTTGGTTGGAGTGGTAGATGCTTCTTCCCCTTAACCAATGATTTTGAATTCAACTCTTATATATGGAGGAAATAATTTCAGTAGTATTCCCCAATGGGATCTCAACTGTTTAGACATAATTACCTCTAATAGGAAGATAGCTATGAGAAAACAAAACAAAAATAATTATACATATAAACAAATGCCAATCAATTATTAAGTAAGAAACCATTAACTATATCATGCAATTAAGGAGAGTGGCAGTCATAAATATGCTTATTGCAATATTAAATGTTTTTTTATGGTCCAACACACTAAAAAATTATTATAAAATATGTTTAACATTCACAAAATACAATGAAATAATAGTAAATTTTTTAATGAATCCAAAAAAAATGCATTATTGAATGAAATGAAAAATAAACAAGAAAATTATTAATGTCATGGGCTAATAAATTTAATTTGTGGGCAAATACATTAATTTTTAATTTTTCAATGCATTAGTTTGTCCTAATAGACTTGTATTTGGAAATGGATGGAGGAATATTAAGTACATTATTGAAAATAGTTTTTTGGGATAAAATGAGTTCACATTAAATGTCTTGTTATTATATAAATATTATATAAAAATATTAAGTACATTATTGAAAATAGTTTTTGGGGATAATGAATTCACATTAAATGCCTTGTTATTATATAAATATTATATATAATTATTATTTTATATATATGGCTTGCATCAAACTTGAGGAATACATTAAGCACTCAAGAGTTTTATTAGGCGTGTTTTATATATATATATATATCATAATATCTTGAGGAATACAACGTACTGCCAAGAATTTTTTGTGTTTGATGAAACTTGGGATCTTGAGCTGTAAGGTTTGGTCTAAGAGTTTTAATTACATTTTGATGTTTGTTGATAGTGTATAAAAGCCTTGAGATAAAAGGTAAAGACATATGACTAGTCTTTTATCACCATGCTTTGGTCGCATTTGCATATTCACATGTTTGTACTTGGTCAAGAAGATTTTGGTTTAATATATTAGTTTATCAAGTACTATTGCCAATTATTTTTGCAAGTGATGTATAGATTACTAACTTCACATATGGGTTGTCTTATTTTTTATTTGTGCTACATTTTTTTATTGCAGATCAACAAGCCACATTTTCCTATAGCATCTGGGAAGTATCCCTTCAAGACTGGTGTTATTGTCATCATATCATCTTTATTTATGGTATCATATAAAGAGTTATCAATTTTAATAACTTGGATTCCCATCATATCCCTTCACTTGATTTTCATTTTGTCGATAAACAAACTTTTTGTGTGTTTAGTTTTATTGTGAATTTGCAGATAAAAATATTTATTTTCTTTTTAATTTTATTGTAGTGATATGAAAATTGCAAACTTTATGATAAAATGTGAAACTTCTTATTTTATGTACATTTTTGGGATTGATTATTGTCAATCCTATATATCTATTGTTATTCCCATTACTTTAAATTTTTACTTGATTTCACCAAAAATACCCTTCTTCTTTCTTTATCATATAAATAATTAATATAAATTATTTATTCATCATCATAATGCTATCAAAAGTTATTATTATTAATTTTAATAAAAAATAATTTAATTATTTTAAAATATGTAATATGTATCTAATTTTAAATTTTTACATAGTCACTATATATTATATGTATTTAAACTTAGCATATTTAATATAACCATGTTCTATATATTGAATTATTTTGGTTGAAAATTTATTAAAATAATAGATATCTAGACAATTTAATAGTGAATATTTTGGGGTAAAAAATTAATAACAAGCAAAAATTAATAACAATAAAGCTAAAGTAAGTTACTACATCATAATATGCAACACACACTAGTATTTTAACATCTAATGTTAAATAATTTTCAAAAGTACTAATATTAGGATTTTTGATTAATCACTTATTTTTTACTATAATTGTTTGTTTGACATCACTATCATTAAAAATTGAAATAATTTAATGTATTGAATTAGTTATATATTTAATTAGTGGATTTTAAATAAAAATTATTAGTCAATAGTATAATGAACTATGATATTATTTCTTTGCTTAATATTTTTTAATTATATAAACTCTAAAAGTTACAAAATAAGGCACATAGTTGAATACCACAATTTATTAGGACATCTTTGTTGCTATTTATTTTATTTGTTAATTTTCAAAAACATACTCAATATTATATTGCTTAGATAATAAAATATAAAAATAATATTTACATTTAAATAAGAATATGAAATAAATTAATTATAAATACTTGTAATGACATCTAACTATCTAAAAATAGAAAATGATATAATATTACATTTATAAATAATTAAATTAATAACAGTAAATTTGACAATATTATGATAACCAATAAATAGTTTATGTTAACTATTCATGTGATTTAAAAATAGAAGGCTTTTTTGGTGAAACTAAATAAAAGTTCAATGCAGCAAGAGTGTCAATAGATATAGAAGAGTAGCAATAGACACCGACACCCAAGATTTCCTGTTGCGAGAGTTTGTGAAAAATTGTGTCCTACATTCAATTAAAATATTTTCTTTTTTATTTCAATATTTTTCTTGGTTTCCATCCTTTTGTTTAATCATTAACTTTTTATTTCTTCACATTGACACAAATATTTAATTTGATCTTGAGAAACAAAAATTAGATCTTTCATGGTTTTACAATAGTTGTTTAATTTGCACATGATTTTTTGTCCATTCTCTTGAATTTTAAATTTTGACTACAAAACATTTCATGTATATATATCTTAATTTGGAAGAGTGAAGCTCAGTGATAGGGAGTTAGATAAGAGAAAGGATCTCTATAGAGGAGAGTAATTTTGGTTATTAGGTATAGAGTAAACCTGTCATGGTTAATTTTTTTATTATTTGATAATTAAAACAAAATGCATGGATAGTAAGTTTTATAGTGCGTGTCATCAATGTTGAGGGAGTGTCAAGGCATGGATAGAAAGTCTAAGAAAGAAACCTGTGATAAGACTAGTAATAGGACAACTTTCCTATTTGTATAATAAGATAAGATAGATGGATCATGTGTTACATCACACATTATCATTAATGAATCAAAAAGCTATCCTATACTTATTTACTATAACACTCTGAAACATTATGTACTAACAAGGATTAACTAGTGTCTCCATCTAATTTTACATTACAATGTTAGAATTCCTATACAAGATTCTCAAGTGATGAAAGGATTTTTTTTTTTATGCATAGAAAGGCATGACGTTGTTTGAAATTAAAAAAAGAAAAATTGTGGAGGTCGTTACTCTATGTTACGGTATGATCTCTATTTTTTTTTTTTTGCATTACGAGCTCACAGTCATGTCTTTGGAATTGACTAATGCTCCCATAGTATTCACGGACTACATGAATAGGATATTTAGACCCTGTTTGGTTAAGTTTATAGTAGTCTTCATAGATTATATCTTCATCTATTTGAGGACCCATTGTAACACCCTAATTTTTAACCCAACTTTCTAGAACACATTAGGTTAAACATTAGGCTATTACTTCATAGTCTCATCCTTTTCTTAAAATACTAAAGGAAAATTACGAGTAAATTTTTTCTTTTTCTTTTTTTTTTTTTTTTTAAAACACACAACAAAGTGAGAGCCACGTTCTTAGTCTAATCGAATAATAGGAATATAAAGCACGCTTAACACTCATAGAGAAACATAGAAATGGAAACATATAACAGCTGAGCATAAATCATCACAACAAGAGAAACGTTTCATTAATAACATAACTTAGAATACATAAGTAGTCATACCCTCATTGGGACGGGCATAGCTTGTAATACAGCAGAAAGGAAGTACAATAGAAACAGAGAAACGTAAAGTAACATAAAGTAAACCATCATTACCCGAGTGCACCTATAGTGAATAACCTCAAAACAAAAGCAGGTTTATCCAGTCTACATGTGAGTGTGTGCACTAAGCCTCCCCTAAAACATCTGCTACTAGAACCCAGGGAAATGGAGTGTAATCGATCCAAGAACGCATAAGGCGGCAGGAGTGGGCATACGTGTAGACTGAGCGTGAGCTCCTCGTTAGGGGCGCCTCTCGGACGGATGTGTCAATGAAGACCACGAATGTCTCCATCAGTCTCTGAAGATGTGACGGAAGCGAGAAAAAGAAGAGAAAAGAGTGAGAATCTTACTAAAGAATCTCAAGAGGGAATCTCCTATTCTAGGGTTACATCGTTCACATCCTCAGGAACCTTGGGTTTATTTATAAAAGGTGTTCATGCATATGAGATTCATTATTAGGGTTTATGAAACTATTTATCCAAGGTCCATTTCTTTTAGTATGCATCTTGATGTCATGAATGCAACATGTTTAAGCATGAATGTATGGCAATACTTGAGCACATAAATCAACAAATCACAACAATCTAGATTCATGCAAGTGGCATAAGGGCATATTACAACTCTTACTTTTCTCATACTTATGTGACTTAAAAGCATCATATCTCTTTTGTTCTTTTTCTCAAAAACCACCCTCTTAAAACATATCCACCTATTTCCAACCGATACACCGCCTCACGATTTTTATCATAACCTCCTATCTCCGTCTCACCTAATCGCCTAGGAATGAGCTCAATCCTAACTAGTCGTCACTAGATTTAATATGGGGTAAAATGAGGGGGTAACATAAACATATTTCATTCTTTGAAACGTTCTCTATCAAGGCCGAGTGCACAATAATTGTCCGCTTTGGTAAGGCTGCATCTGCACATACCCTCACGGATTTGCCTCCTCCTCATCAGAAAGGTGAGAAGTACGCCTCAATGCTTGTCACATAAAAATATCCTGGGGTGCTCGGCCGAACCAAAGTGTCACCCAGGGTTTTCAACTCATATGGTACTTTAAAACATTTTTCAACTCTTTTAGGTTTGATAGAAATTGGCAAAGATAACGGCCGTTAAACTGAATTTCCTTCAAACCAAAATTCATGCCACAAGCTAATCACACAACTTAACATCTCAATAATCATTTCCTCACGTATCATCAATAAAACATTTTAGGGTTCATGCATCATCAAGCATATTCTTCTAATACATCATTCTCACATAGATAAACATCATAACATATATTTCAAACTCATCATTCTTACATAGATTATAGCATATATTCCAAACTCATCATAGCATATATTTTAAACACATCATACTCACATAGATAAAGCTCATGTATCATATATCATACTTGCATAAAATTAAGCATCATAAAAACTCAAGACTTCTTAATATCTTATGCATCGACCCTTAAGGTCCTTAACTCACAATCTAAGTTATAAATCATCAAAACCTAGTCTCTTGGGAACCTATGAGGTTATAACTAAGTATTTCTCACCTCACACTATGGTCAAGAACATCTCTAGACCTCAAGGATGCAGAATTTAAAATCCCAACTTTACGGGTACCTAGGAGTCACAACAATGACTCTTTCTAAGTCCAGTTTGTTCCTAAAGCATCAAGATTAAGCCCTAAACCAATTATGAGTCATTCCTACACATTTAAACTAATTTAGAACCATGATTATCATTTCTAAACCTTGCTGGACAGAATCCAGAAAATTCCATCATTAAGGGATCTAAAACTCTCAAATTAATTCTTTTCTAGTTCCTAACTTATCCTATCTTTCACATATGAGTCTTAACATTATTTTTACTCAAACATAAGCATCTTATTATTATTAACACAGCTCATACAGTGGCCAAACATAGCAAGGCAGAACCTAAACAAACATCTCCATAAAAGACATGAAACACAATTTCTAAAGCACATACAATACTAGTTTCTCTTGGAACCTTTTTCAACTTTCAAAACTCATTTATGGACACTTTTATCACCTAAAATCATAAAAATACTTAAGAGGGTAATAGCTAAATCATTTTTATCTCAAGAGGTCCTAAATTCATAAAACTTAGTTCTACATATTTCTTATACTTACATAAGCTTAGAAAATTATAAAACATAGTTTTCAATACTTGGAAACACCAAAGCCTCTTAGGGCCGAAATAGGGACCAAAAGCAATAAATATTTTTAGACCTTTGTTGAGACAACAATGGGCAAGTCTTTGAGCTCTAGGTTCATTAAAGTGATGACATAAAAATAAACATGCTCATGCACTTGTTTTAGTTTTTGCTAGAAAGTAAAGTGAGAGCATAAAATAAATATGTGATGCATTATATTATTATCTTTGATATTTAGGTGAGAACTTGAAACATAAACATGATAATGCATAGCTTGAAATATAAACATGATAATGCATAGCTTGAAATATAAACATGATAATGCAAGCTCCTTTATTACCTTGGTACTTAGTGATAACAAAGAAAGTAAACATGATGTGCAAAGCATAAAATAAATATGGTATGCATTATATTATTATCTTTGATATTTAGGTGAGAACTTGAAATATAAACATGATAATGCAAGTTCCTTTATTACCTTGGTACTTAGTGATAGCAAAGAAAGTAAACATGATGTGCAAAGCATAAAATAAACATGATGCAAGGTTCATTTTAAGGTGATCTAAAGCTCATCCAAGACTTTAACAACATAATAACCCAACACATATCTCATTACAAAGAGAGCTTTAGAGTTCTTGAACCAAGTTCTCAAAGGAATTATGAGGTTCTTGAACATCATCATCAAGCTCAAAGAAAGCAAAACTTTTTGAACAAATAAAACTTCAAAGATCAAAAAGGAAAATGGTAACCGAAATGTTAAAGAAAGGAACAAAGAAACCGAAATCATAATAGCAAGAAAAGTAAAGGTATTCTTGAGTAAAAATCATTTTTGAGTTAGAAAATAAAGTTGGAACTCAAAGAAAATAAAACCTCAAGCTCTAGAGTTTCCTTTGAGATGAACACATAGTCATTATCTAGGAGTCCTCATCATTGAGCTATCATGTACTCATCAAGGCCAAGAGGCCGAAAATACAAGAAAAGGAAACCAAAGAAAGTTTCAAAAAGAAAACCCAAGAGAAAGCTAGAAAGAACTCATTTTCAAGAAGACAAAGTTTAGAAAACACTCCTACCTAGAGTGAAGACAAAAAGCTTGGACTTGAAGATGAAAATGATACGAGCAACACCTCCTAGGATGGTGATGATGATTCGGCCTTGATGAAAGAAAAAGGAAGGAAATGTGTTCTTGGTGAGCTTGTGTTTGAGAATGGAAGTTTAGGTGTTTGTATGATGATCCAAGGTGGTGGGGTGGTGTTTCAAGGTTGTGTGATGAAGTTTCAAAAGGAAAAGAAGAAGATGAAGATGAAGAATGCTCTTGAGATTTGAGAGAAAAAGGAAGAACTTAGAGAAAAACTAAAAACTAAACTTAGCAAATGAACAAAGTGTAGCAAAGGTTCATCTAGGCATGGTATTTATAGAGAAGAATAAGAGTGAATGAGTGGAGGAGAATGAATCCTCATGGAACATGAGGTGAGGCATGTGTGGAGGAGAATGAATCCTCATGGAACATGAGGTCTCCTCATGGAACATGAGGTGAGGCATGTGTGGAGGAGAATGAATCCTCATGGAACATGAGGTGAGAGAATTGCACTTTGATGACATGGCTTCAACCATAGTCTTTGGAGTGTGAAATAAAATTAAATTGTGATAAAATGGATGTTGAATTTCGTGCAGGTCTGATGCAGCAAGGGAGGAGGGAGTTTTGGTCATGTAATAGTGTGTTAGTGATGTGTTTAGGGGTGTATTAGCTTAGGTGTAAGGTTAGGAGTCATTAAGCATAAGTTTAGGTGACTAAGAATGTGATTAGGAACCTTTATGACATGATTAAGGAGTACTCATACATATTTAGGAGATTTTAAATTCATTTTATGAATAAAACAATGTAGACAAAATTCCATAATTTAAGGAATTGGAGAGAGAAAACACTATTCAAGATTCCATGACTAGAAATCTTGAATTTAAAATAAGATTTTAAGTGGTAATTAAGCACTTTTAGGTTCTAATCAACTTTAATAAATTATTTTGACTCAAGATTAATTATGGAAATTAATTAATCTTCGATTAGAGCCTAATATTGCTTAGGTTTGCTTAATCACGCGATTAAGCGTAAAAACACGAAACTAGGGGTAAAATCGTAATTTTGCACTAATTTTGCCCGGGACCTCCATAATTAAAACTGAGGTCGTAGAATACATAAAAACACCTTTTAAAACCATCTGGAGAAGTTTCGGGTTCATCCGGCACTTGCAAATAGGTAAAACACCGCAGGGGCGTTTTGGTCATTTTGACCCGAAAACTCGAAAAACGAGATTTTCGATTCCGGAAAGGTACACAGGTCATCTAATCCCCTTCCAACATTGAGTTTGCCCTTCGAGTACTGGCAGATCGGCTTTCCTCAAATTCTGGGCCGAAAATGACCTCAGGGGCATTTCGGTCATTTTCACTCTAGCAGAAAATCGGGGCGTTACATTACTCCCCTCCTTAAAAAGAATTTCGTCCTCGAAATTCATTACCTTAGAAAAGCTCTGGATACTTCGTCCTCATTTCTGACTCCAGCTCCCATGTATACTCTTCTGTCTTGTCTCGTCCCCACGCCACTTTCACCAAAGGAACAGACTTGTTCCTTAACTGCTTGACCCCGTGATCCACGATCCTCGTAGGAGGTACATTGAAATTGAGGTCCTCTCTTAACTGTACATGCTCTGGTTCTAGGACATGACTAGGGTCGGACTCATATTTACGCAACTGAGAGACGTGAAAGACATCATGAAGATTTGACAGATTGGGTGGCAGGGCTATTTTGTAGGCTACAAATCCGATTCTCTGAAGAATTTCAAAAGGGCCGAGAAATCGGGGACTCAACTTTTTGACTTTCATGGCTCTTCCTATTCCTGTAGTGGGAGTGATTCTTAGAAATACATGTTCTCCTTCTTGGAACTCCAAGGGCTTACGCCTTTTGTCCGCATAGCTCTTTTGTCGACTTTGAGCGGTTAGGATTCTATCCTTAATCCTTTTGATTTGCTCCGTCGTTTCCCTCACTATATCAGGTCCTAAGACACTTTGTTCTCCGGGTTCATACCAACACAAGGGTGATTGGCACTTTCTTCCATACAATGCTTCGTACGGTGCCATACCGATACTTGCGTGATAACTGTTGTTATACGCAAATTCGATTAATGGCATGTACTTATCCCAACTTCCTTCTCGGTCTAAGACACAAAGGCTCTCGGCATATCCTCCAGGGTTTGGATGGTTCTTTCCGATTGGCCATCCGTCTGAGGGTGGTAAGCAGTGCTCAAGCACAGCTTTGAACCAAATGCCTTTTGAAAGGCTCCCCAAAAGCGTGGCGTAAACCGCGGATCTCTATCCGAGATTATCGTCGACGGCACTCCATGCAACCTTACTATCTCTTGGATGTAAAGCTGAGCCAATTTATCCAATGAGTACGTGAATCGAATAGGTAGAAAGTGAGCCGACTTGGTCAGTCGATCCACTATCACCCATACAAAGATCATGGCCGACTTGGGTCTTTGGCAATCTGTCACGAAGTCCATCGATATACTCTCCCACTTCCACTCGTGGATTGACAAGGGTTGCAACATGCCGAAGGTTTTGGTGTTCGATCTTAACCTTTTGGCGCACCAAACACTTACTTACCCAGCGACCACATCCTTCTTTAGTCCGCCACCAAAACATCCTCTTTAAGTCCTGATACATCTTGGTAGCACCAGGATGAATGGCAAAGTGACTCTTATGAGCCTCCTCCAAGATTTTCTCTCGGAGGTCGCCATCTTGGGGCACGCAGATTCGTCCCTCAAACCTCCACATCCGGTCAGGGCCTTGCTCAAACCCTTCAATTTACCGGCCTTAACTGCCTCTATTGTCTCCATAAAGTCCTCATTTTCTCTTTGGGCAAGCATGATCCTTTGCTTAAACCCACTGGTCACAGTGAGATGACTCATCACGATGCCATTCTCAGTCACATACATCCCCAAATTCATATTCCTAAACTGTTCTATTAACCCAACTTCATTAACCATCATACTCGACAAACATAACGATTTTCGACTTAAGGCGTCGCGACTACATTAGCCTTGCCGGGTGGTAACTTAAGCCGAAATCATAGTCCTTGAGGAATTCCATCCATCTCCTCTGCCTCATGTTTAACTCCTTTTGATCAAAGAGATGCTTGAGACTCTTATGATCGGAGAACACTTCAAACCTTACACCATACAAATGGTGTCTCCACATCTTGAGGGCAAACACGATGGTCGCTAACTCTAGGTCATGGGTGGGGTAGGTTACCTCGTGGGGCTTGAGTTGTCTGGATGCATAGGCTACCACTTGCCTATTCTGCATCAACACACAACCTAAACCCTTGCTGTAAGCATCACAATATACCTCAAAGGGTACATTGGGGTCGGGTAAAACCAAAACCTGGTTGAGGTGAGCTTTTCCTTAAGCTCTAGGAAACTCTTTTCACATTCGGTGTCCCACTCAAACGGGGTATTCTTCCTAGTGAGCTTGGTTAAGGGTAGGGCTATCTGGGAAAATCCTTTGATAAACCTACGGTAATAACCAGCTAAACCCAAAAGCTTCTAATCTCGATTCTACAGGTTGGTCTATCCCAATTCATCACAGCTTCTATCTTACTTGGGTCGACAATATGCCACCTTTTGACACAACATGTCCTAAGAACTTTACTTCCTCTAACCAAAATCCACACTTAGAAAGCTTTGCGTACAACTTCTTCACTTTTAGTACCTCTAAAACCAGCCTCAAATGACGCTCATGCTCCTCGTGGGTTTTGAATAGATGAGAATATCATCTATGAACACAATCACGAATTGATCTAAATAAGGTCGAAAGATCCTATTCATGTAATCCATAAAAATCATGGAGCATTCGTCAAACCGAAAGACATCACATTGAACTCAAAGTGTCCATACCAAGTTCGAAAGGCGGTTTTAGGAATGTCCGAATCTCTAACCCTAATCTGATGGTAACCAGACCTCAAATCGATCTTAGAAAACACTCATCGCTCCTTTCAACTGGTCCATAAGATCATCAATCCTAGGCAATGGGTACTTATTCTTTATGGTCACTTTGTTCAACTGCCTATAATCTATACACATCCTCATACTTCCATCCTTCTTCTTCACAAATAAGACCGGAGCACCCCAAGGTGAAGCACTCGGCCTTATAAAACTTTTCTCCAACAGTTCCTCCAACTGGGTTTTTAGTTCTGCTAGCTCCATGGGTGACATCCTATATGGGGCAATAGAGATTGGTCCTGTCCCAGAACCAATTCTATGGAGAACTCAACTTCTCTTCGGGAGGAATTCGGGTATCTCATCCGGGAATACTTGGGATAGTCTCTCACCAGGTATCTCACCTAGGTTTTGCTCAAAGTCTACATCGCTAGCGGCTAGGAGAACATATCCCATCGTTTTCTCCCCACTACAGAAGACCACTACAGAGTTTAGGTACAACTTAATGGGTCGAGTGATGTTTTCGGGAGGAGAAGGAAAAACTACGGTTTGGGTTCCACAGTCTAGTAACACACTGTTGGCGTGAAGCCAATCCATGCCTAAGATAATTCCTATGTCTTTCAAGGGTAAACAAATTAAATCTATGTTAAAAGACCTATTTTCTACAACAAGATGACAGTTTAAACAACAATGACAAGTATTAATAGGACGATTGGTAGGAGTAGAAACAATAAGATCAAAAGGAAGTTTAGAGACTCTCAGATTTATGGACTCGACACTAGCAAGTGGTATAAAAGAATGAGTAGCACCAGAGTCATATAGTACAGTTAAGGGTTTACCATTTACTTTGCACATACCTTGAATGAGATCGTTGGATTTCTGGGCGTCTTCCTGTTGAGGGTGAAGACTCTTCCTTGGTGTTGTGGTCGGGGTTACGGTTCGGTGTCCCTCTCGCTAGTGCAGTCCTTCGCATAGTGGCCAGGCTTGCCACACTTGAAACACGCGTTACGGCCAGGCTAGGCATGGGCGGTTCCGTGATTCTTCCGCACTTGGGACAGACATCCATAGGTGCGGCTCGGTAAGCAGCAGGGGTTCCTTGTGGCGCCTTGTTCTTGGCCCCGCTAGACCCTCCTTGGTTAAACCGAGGACCGCCTACCCTCGTTGTTGGTTGTTGTTGAAGTTCCTCGACCGTTATGTTGAAAAGATGGTCGTGCTTGAGGTCTAGTCTCTTTGAGGGAATGGTGGTCGTTGTTGTTGTTGATGTGTTGGTTGTTGCCTGAACTGGTTGCTTTGGTAGGGGTTGTAGTGGTTCCTTGACTGACGTGGCTTGAACCTTGGGGCTTGAGGTCCTAGCCCCTTGGCTCGTTCTGCCCTTGAAGCATTGATCTTCTTCCGGCCTTCTTCCATGATGCGACACTTGTTGACTAGGGTTGGAAAGTCCCTAATCTCCATGTGTGCTACTGCGTAATTCAACTCATGATCAACCCCTCGTGCCAGACGCACTTCCATACTTCATCCGATTCCCTTGAAACACTCGCGAGAACTTGATTAGCTCCTCGAACTTTGCCGTGTACTGGGCGACAGAAGACCCACCCTGGGTCAGTTGCATGAATTCCATGTCCTTTGCATTCCTCACAGACTCCGGAAAATACTTCTCGTAAAAGTAGGTCTTGAACAGTTCCCAGTCAATGATGTTCCCAGTAGCTTCTAGCAGTCTTCGGGTGCCGGTCCACCAGAACTCGGCGTCAGATTTCAGCATGAAGGCAGCAAAAGTAACCTTTTGTTCCTCTGAGCAGGCAACCACAGTAGATCTTCTCCATATCCTTGATCCATTCGTCAGCCTTGTCGGGATCCAGGGCCCCTCTGAACACTGGTGGATTCGCCTTGCGGAACTCACCGAAGCGGGCTTGCTCGATTGCTTCACAAGCAGGGGGAGCAGGAGCAGCAGGCGCTTGTTGATTCATCCTTTCGAACATACGTTCCATGGCTCGGGCCATGTCACGAACAGCAGCAATCGTATTGTCTTGATTATCTCCTACCGTAGCCCTAGGGTCGTCGCGGTGGCATTAGTTCCTAAACACATCAAACAAAGAAACACTGAGTTGATCAGGCCCAACATTCCATGTGAAATGAGCTAGTTACCATGGCACACGCAGCAACAGCGGTCATGTATGCCTATCCTATAGCTTATCCCTAGCAAGCTTTAACACATGACATAACTATCGTATTATGCTTATAAAGCATAGTCAGTCCAATCCTCAGGCTCCATGAGAATCGAACTGCTCTGATACCATAATGTAACACCCTAATTTTTAACCCAACTTTCTAGAACACATTAGGTTAAACATTAGGCTATTACTTCATAGTCTCATCCTTTTCTTAAAATACTAAAGGAAAATTACGAGTAAATTTTTTCTTTTTCTTTTTTTTTTTTTTTTAAAACACACAACAAAGTGAGAGCCACGTTCTTAGTCTAATCGAATAATAGGAATATAAAGCACGCTTAACACTCATAGAGAAACATAGAAATGGAAACATATAACAACTGAGCATAAATCATCACAACAAGAGACACGTTTCATTAATAACATAACTTAGAATACATAAGTAGTCATACCCTCATTGGGACGGGCAGAGCTTGTAATACAGCAGAAAGGAAGTACAATAGAAACAGAGAAACGTAAAGTAACATAAAGTAAACCATCATTACCCGAGTGCACCTATAGTGAATAACCTCAAAACAAAAGCAGGTTTATCCAGTCTACATGTGAGTGTGTGCACTAAGCCTCCCCTAAAACATCTCGCTACTAGAACCCAGGGAAATGGAGTGTAATCGATCCAAGAACGCATAAAGGCGGCAGGAGTGGGCATACGTGTAGACTGAGCGTGAGCTCCTCGTTAGGCGCCTCTCGGACGGATGTGTCAATGAAGACCACGAATGTCGCCATCAGTCTCTCAAGATGTGACTAAGCGAGAAAAAGAAGAGAAAAGAGTGAGAATCTTACTAAAGAATCTCAAGAGGGAATCTCCTATTCTAGGGTTACATCATTCACATCCTCAGAACCTTGGGTTTATTTATAAAAGGTGTTCATGCATATGAGATTCATTATTAGGGTTTATGAAACTATTTATCCAAGGTCCATTTCTTTTAGTATGCATCTTGATGTCATGAATGCAACATGTTTAAGCATGAATGTATGGCAATACTTGAGCACATAAATCAACAAATCACAACAATCTAGATTCATGCAAGTGGCATAAGGGCATATTACAACTCTTACTTTTCTCATACTTATGTGACTTAAAAGCATCATATCTCTTTTGTTCTTTTTCTCAAAAACCACCCTCTTAAAACATATCCACCTATTTCCAACCGATACACCGCCTCGGCGATTTTTATCATAACCTCCTATCTCCGTCTCACCTAATCGCCTAGGAATGAGCTCAATCCTAACTAGTCGTCACTAGATTTAATATGGGGTAAAATGAGGGGGTAACATAAACATATTTCATTCTTTGAAACGTTCTCATCAAGGCCGAGTGCACAAATAATTGTCCGCTTTGGTAAGGCTGCATCTGCACATACCCTCACGGATTTGCCTCCTCCTCCTTTGTAGCAGGAGAAGTACATCTCAATGCTTGTCACATAAAAATATCCTGGGGTGCTCGGCCAACCAAAGTGTCACCCAGGGTTTTCAACTCATATGGTACTTTAAAACATTTTTCAACTCTTTTAGGTTTGATAGAAATTGGCAAAGATAACGGCCGTTAAACTGAATTTCCTTCAAACCAAAATTCATGCCACAAGCTAATCACACAACTTAACATCTCAATAATCATTTCCTCACGTATCATCAATAAAACATTTTAGGGTTCATGCATCATCAAGCATATTCTTCTAATACATCATTCTCACATAGATAAACATCATAACATATATTTCAAACTCATCATTCTTACATAGATTATAGCATATATTCCAAACTCATCATAGCATATATTTTAAACACATCATACTCACATAGATAAAGCTCATGTATCATATATCATACTTGCATAAAATTAAGCATCATAAAAACTCAAGACTTCTTAATATCTTATGCATCGACCCTTAAGGTCCTTAACTCACAATCTAAGTTATAAATCATCAAAACCTAGTCTCTTGGGAACCTATGAGGTTATAACTAAGTATTTCTCACCTCACACTATGGTCAAGAACATCTCTAGACCTCAAGGATGCAGAATTTAAAATCCCAACTTTACGGGTACCTAGGAGTCACAACAATGACTCTTTCTAAGTCCAGTTTGTTCCTAAAGCATCAAGATTAAGCCCTAAACCAATTATGAGTCATTCCTACACATTTAAACTAATTTAGAACCATGATTATCATTTCTAAACCTTGCTGGACAGAATCCAGAAAATTCCATCATTAAGGGATCTAAAACTCTCAAATTAATTCTTTTCTAGTTCCTAACTTATCCTATCTTTCACATATGAGTCTTAACATTATTTTTACTCAAACATAAGCATCTTATTATTATTAACACAGCTCATACAGTGGCCAAACATAGCAAGGCAGAACCGAAACAAACATCTCCATAAAAGACATGAAACACAATTTCTAAAGCACATACAATACTAGTTTCTCTTGGAACCTTTTTCAACTTTCAAAACTCATTTATGGACACTTTTATCACCTAAAATCATAAAAATACTTAAGAGGGTAATAGCTAAATCATTTTTATCTCAAGAGGTCCTAAATTCATAAAACTTAGTTCTACATATTTCTTATACTTACATAAGCTTAGAAAAATTATAAAACATAGTTTTCAATACTTGGAAACACCAAAGCCTCTTAGGGCCGAAATAGGGACCAAAAGCAATAAATATTTTTAGACCTTTGTTGAGACAACAATGGGCAAGTCTTTGAGCTCTAGGTTCATTAAAGTGATGACATAAAAATAAACATGCTCATGCACTTGTTTTAGTTTTTGCTAGAAAGTAAAGTGAGAGCATAAAATAAATATGTGATGCATTATATTATTATCTTTGATATTTAGGTGAGAACTTGAAACATAAACATGATAATGCATAGCTTGAAATATAAACATGATAATGCATAGCTTGAAATATAAACATGATAATGCAAGCTCCTTTATTACCTTGGTACTTAGTGATAACAAAGAAAGTAAACATGATGTGCAAAGCATAAAATAAATATGGTATGCATTATATTATTATCTTTGATATTTAGGTGAGAACTTGAAATATAAACATGATAATGCAAGTTCCTTTATTACCTTGGTACTTAGTGATAGCAAAGAAAGTAAACATGATGTGCAAAGCATAAAATAAACATGATGCAAGGTTCATTTTAAGGTGATCTAAAGCTCATCCAAGATTTTAACAACATAATAACCCAACACATATCTCATTACAAAGAGAGCTTTAGAGTTCTTGAACCAAGTTCTCAAAGGAATTATGAGATTCTTGAACATCATCATCAAGCTCAAAGAAAGCAAAACTTTTTGAACAAATAAAACTTCAAAGATCAAAAAGGAAAATGGTAACTAAATGTTAAAGAAAGGAACAAAGAAACCAAAATCATAATAGCAAGAAAAGTAAAGGTATTCTTGAGTAAAAATCATTTTTGAGTTAGAAAATAAAGTTGGAACTCAAAGAAAATAAAACCTCAAGCTCTAGAGTTTCCTTTGAGATGAACACATAGTCATTATCTAGGAGTCCTCATCATTGAGCTATCATGTACTCATCAAGGCCAAGAGGCCGAAAATACAAGAAAAGGAAACCAAAGAAAGTTTCAAAAAGAAAACCCAAGAGAAAGCTAGAAAGAACTCATTTTCAAGAAGACAAAGTTTAGAAAACACTCCTACCTAGAGTGAAGACAAAAAGCTTGGACTTGAAGATGAAAATGATACGAGCAACACCTCCTAGGATGGTGATGATGATTCGGCCTTGATGAAAGAAAAAGGAAGGAAATGTGTTCTTGGTGAGCTTGTGTTTGAGAATGGAAGTTTAGGTGTTTGTATGATGATCCAAGGTGGTGGGGTGGTGTTTCAAGGTTGTGTGATGAAGTTTCAAAAGGAAAAGAAGAAGATGAAGATGAAGAATGCTCTTGAGATTTGAGAGAAAAAGGAAGAACTTAGAGAAAAACTAATAAAACTAAACTTAGCAAATGAACAAAGTGTAGCAAAGGTTCATCTAGGCATGGTATTTATAGAGAAGAATAAGAGTGAATGAGTGGAGGAGAATGAATCCTCATGGAACATGAGGTGAGGCATGTGTGGAGGAGAATGAATCCTCATGGAACATGAGGTCTCCTCATGGAACATGAGGTGAGGCATGTGTGGAGGAGAATGAATCCTCATGGAACATGAGGTGAGAGAATTGCACTTTGATGACATGGCTTCAACCATAGTCTTTGGAGTGTGAAATAAAATTAAATTGTGATAAAATGGATGTTGAATTTCGTGCAGGTCTGATGCAGCAAGGGAGGAGGGAGTTTTGGTCATGTAATAGTGTGTTAGTGATGTGTTTAGGGGTGTATTAGCTTAGGTGTAAGGTTAGGAGTCATTAAGCATAAGTTTAGGTGACTAAGAATGTGATTAGGAACCTTTATGACATGATTAAGGAGTACTCATACATATTTAGGAGATTTTAAATTCATTTTATGAATAAAACAATGTAGACAAAATTCCATAATTTAAGGAATTGGAGAGAGAAAACACTATTCAAGATTCCATGACTAGAAATCTTGAATTTAAAATAAGATTTTAAGTGGTAATTAAGCACTTTTAGGTTCTAATCAACTTTAATAAATTATTTTGACTCAAGATTAATTATGGAAATTAATTAATCTTCGATTAGAGCCTAATATTGCTTAGGTTTACTTAATCACGCGATTAAGCGTAAAAACACGAAACTAGGGGTAAAATCGTAATTTTGCACTAATTTTGCCCGGGACCTCCATAATTAAAACTGAGGTCGTAGAATACATAAAAACACCTTTTAAAACCATCTGGAGAAGTTTCGGGTTCATCCGGCACTTGCAAATAGGTAAAACACCTTGAGGCGTTTTGGTCATTTTGACCAAAACTTCGAAACGAGATTTTCGATTCCGGAAAGGTACACAGGTCATCTAATCCCCTTCCAACATTGAGTTTGCCCTTCGAGTACTGGCAGATCGGCTTTCCTCGAATTCTGGGCCGAAAATGACCTTAGGGGCATTTCGGTCATTTTCACTCTAGCAGAAAATCGGGGCGTTACACCCATCAGGACCATGAGAGCCATCTAAGATTAGTGTTGGAGATAGTGAGGGAAAAGAAACTTTTTGCCAAGTTATCAAAGTATGAGTTTTGGATGCCAAAGGTGAAGTTTCTAGGAGATGTTGTATCCAAAGGAGGCATACCAGTAGACCCTAGTAAGATAAAGGCTATGATGAGCTGGGAGAGACCTACTATGGTGCCTGAGATCAAGAGCTTTTTAGGCTTAGCTAGTTATTACCGTAGGTTCATAAAGGGTTTTTCTCATATTGCATTACCCACGATGAAGCTTACTAGGAAGGATGCCCCTTTTAGTGGACAGAAGAGTGTGAGAGTAGCTTCTTAGAGTTAAAGCAGAAGTTGACCACAAGCCTCATGCTTATATTGGCTAACCCTAGTGAGCCTTTTGAGGTTTACTATGATGCCTCTGGTAGAGATTTAGGTTGTGTGTTGATTTAGAACTGCCAGGTGGTGGCTTATACCTCACGGCAATTAAAACCCCACAAAGCCAATTACCTTACCCATGACCTTGAGTTTGTAGCAATGGTGTTTGCATTGAAGATGTAGAGACATCACCTTATTGGCGTGAGGTTTGAAGTTTTCTCCGATCATAGAAGTTTGAAATATCCTTTTGATAAAAAGGAGTTAAACATGAGACAAAGGGGATGAATGGAATTCCTCAAAGACTATGACTTTAGGTTAGTATATCATTCTGGTAAGGCCATTTCTTGAGTAGAAAGTCATTACATATCTCTCATATAATGGTGAAAGAAGTTGAGCTCATAGAGAAGTTTAGGGACCTCAACCTTAAAGTGACCTTTACCTATAGCGTTATGAGAGTGTGTCAATTAACAGTGTCTAGCAGTTTTAGAGAGCAAATTGCTTAAGCTCATAGAGAGGATTAGGAGTTTAAAGGGGTGGTTAGAGAAGGGAAACTCAAAGGTTTTGCCTTGGATAGCAAAGGTGTATGGAGGTTTGAAGGTTGAGTTTGTGTATTGGCGAGTAGTGACCTCCGAAAGAGTATTCTGGAGAAGGCACATAAATATCAATTCACCATTCATCCCAATGCCACAAAGATGTACCAAGATTTAAAGAAGATGCTTTGGTGGTATAGGATGCATAAGGATGTAACAGATTAGGTAAGTAAGTGTTTAGTGTACCAAAAGGTAAAGATTGATCATCAACGACCTTCAGGCTTGTTACATCCTTTAGAGATCATCGAGTGCAACTGGGAGAGCATCTCTATAGATTTTATGGTTGGTTTACCTAGAAACCAAGCTGGCCATGATGCTATATAGGTGATAATTGACTGATTGACTAAGTCAACTCATCACTTTTTACCCATTAATGTAACTTATTCCTTGGATAAGTTAGCCCAGCTCTACATTTGGGAGATTGTAAAGCTACGTGGAGTGCCATCGATGATAATCTCAAATTATGATCCACGGTTTATGTCATTTTTTTGGGGAGCCTTGCAAAAGGCTTTTGGGATGAGATTGTGCCTGAGCATAGCTTATCACCCCCAAACAAATAGTCAATTTGAGAGAACTATCCAAACCTTGCAGGATATGTTGAAGGCTTGTGCTCTCGATGAAAAGAAAAGTTTGGGATTAGTATCTCCCTCTAGTTGAATTCTCCTACAATAACGGTCTCCATTATAGCATTGGGATGGCGAATCCCTTTAAAGAAGAAAGTGTCAGTATCCTTTTTGTTGGTATGAACCTAGTAAGAGCAGTGTGCTAGGACCTGACCTTGTGAGGCAGACCACGAAACAAATAAAGAGGATTAGGGGAGAGGATCTAAATTGGTCAGAGTTGCCAGAAAAAAATATGCTGATAAAAGAAGGAAACCTTTAGAGTTCCAAAAAGGTGAGCATGTGTTCCTTAAGATCACTCCTACAACAGGGATAGGATATGCTATGAGTGTCAAAAAGTTAAGTCCTAGGTTCCTTGGTCTTTTTCAAATTCTTCAAAGAGTTGGGCCAGTTGCTTATTGAATAGCCTTGCCTCCCAACCTCTCAAATCTCCATGATATTTTCCATGTCTCCCAATTACATAAATACCATTATGATCCGAGTCATGTTCTTGAACTGGAACAAGTACAACTAAGGGGTGACCTAACCTTTAACTTTCCTCTGTCATAGATTGTCAATAAAGGTGTCAAGGAAATATGCAATAAGATAGTGCCCTTAGTGGAGGTGGCTTAGGGAAGGGGTGTTGTAGAGGAACTTACTTGGGAGCTAAAGATGGAGATGAGACTTTTTCACCCGGAGTTGTTTATCAGTAACGAATTTCAAGGAGGAGATTCTTTTTAAGGAGGAGAGAAATGTGGTAACTTGAATTTCATTTGGTCATACTTATATGTTAATTAGAATTAATTTAGTTTAATTACGAACTAACTTCCTTGATTAATTACTCAAGGAATAATTAAACATTCCTAATTTAACTCAGTCTCTTAGCAGTTTGAGTGCATGTTTATGTTAGTTGTGGCGTTGAGTTATTTAGTAATTGAAAACTAGAGTATTTAAAAATTTAGAACTCCCTCAAATATAAAATTTCATATTCACTCGCAAAAGTTTAAAGTTTCAAGATACCCAATATCATGTAAATTATTTGAATTCATGGTGCAAAGAAATGTTTTTTTATTTGCTGTTTTGCACTTATTTTAATCATTTCATGAAAATGTGAGCAAATTACACTAACACCTCGTAGCTTCCACCTAACACCTACACTGCCTTTAATAAAACAAAGAAAAATGCAACCCTAACCCCTTACAAACACAATAGCTATGGCCCCTCCCCTCTAAACCCATACTCCACCATTATCTTCATCTTCTTCTTCACCTTCACTTCCATCGACCACCACCATCACCATGAATCCCTAGCCCCCTTCTTCAGCAACACATCCCTAACATCTAAACACTAAACCTTAACCTTATTGGGGAAGAAAGATTCATTTTCTCCTCCACTTATAACTGCTGGCTGTGGACTCCATAGAGCAAAGGGAGGAGATTTTTTGTCCTCTTCCACCTTCTCAAGCTCCCAAACACTCCTTTCCTTTGACACCTTCACCATTGGTTTAGGTCTCTATGGTTTGTTAGAATATTGTTTTCCAAAGTAAAAAAACCTCATTGGTCTAATATGAGCTTCCTAATCAATTTTAGACACGAGTATTGGTTAAAGAGATCATACTCATTTGCCTTTATTCTTGGTCTATTGTTTTGCAACAAGTCCAAATCAGTCTTTATCATTGAAAATGTACATATATATGGCTAGGTGCCTTTATTCTTAGTCTGCATTTGTGAGGATGTATACAATGTACATATGGCTAGGTGCCTTGATGCATTTATGAAAAGTTTAGGCATTATATAGTTAGGTATGGGGTGGATACATTGGTGTCGTTTTTTTATTGTTTGCTCCTTTATGTTTTTTGGGGATATTCTTGAATATTTTGTATCATCCTACTCCACTCTTGCTAAGGGGATTGAGTATTTAGTAAATTATCAGGAAAAAAAAAAAGCTTTGTGATTTGGAGCCAATCTGTGGTGAATTATAAAAAAAAAAAGTACATAAAGTAAACTGAAGGTAAGTATGGATAAATAATATTTGTTGATATGTGGATAGTGTAGGTTGAAAAGTGCACAAGAAGGGGGATTGAATCGTGCTTTTACTTTTTTTTCCTTTTTATTTTCTAAAAAACTTAAACAAGTACTATCAAGTGTGAACTTGAAGTGTAGCGAAAATAACATCAATATATGTCAGAAAGTGACTTTCTGAACTAAACTACAGATAATAAAAACAAGCTTAATGAAGTTTTTCAGAAAAGCAAATATTATAAGCACAAAACAGAAAATGAAAGAGATTTAGGGAAAAAGAAAATATTGCACAAGAGTTTTTATACTAGTTCGACCAACCTGCCTACATATAGTTCTCAACAATTGTTAAGTTCCACTAAACAACCCTTTCTCCACCTTGAGAATAAGGTGATGATCAAAGGTCTTAAATTGTAAGCACATCATCTCCTTGAGAAAGTCATATAGTCTTTCTATAGCCTTCCAAGCTATCTCCATGTGACTAGTAGCTCACTCTACTGTCACCTTCAAATAGTCTTTGACTAGCCTCTTCAAGTCATCTCATAATGATCACTACCAAATCGAGTTACAAAGGATGTGTTTAGGTTGGATCACCTAAAATGTCAAGCACTCAAGTTTTCTCATAATAAAACAGTATCAGAGCTGAAAACTTGAATGACTTCTTTTTGACTATTCTTCCTAGGAAGAAGATGTTATCTAATGAGAATTTAAAAAGAAGATTTTTTCAAAGACAAAACTAATTACGAGCTGTAATAGTTTTATAGAAGATGGAGGAGAATTTCTTCAGTGTTTCAGAATAAGGTGATGATCAAAGGTCTTAAATTGTAAGCACATCATCTCCTTTTATATTTGATCTTCACTTATGACTATTGCCCTTAATCTATTTTCCTAATGACATGTGTTGATCTTCTTTTTGTGTCTTGGAAATGAAGTCTAGAAAAGTAGCTCTGCGTATCAAAGTTACTTGTTGCAGTTGCAGAAGCTGTTATCTAATAGAGGTTTTTGAGTATACCTTCATAAACTATTTTTTGCTTTCTAAACAAGGTTTATGAACTTTTTCTTCTAGAAACTAGGGTAGTTGACCAAGTTGAAAAGAGATGTCACTATCAGTCCCTGACTGAGTTTGACTTTAAACTTTGAATTTCAAATTTTCTTTTCCATTTTCTATAAAGTGCATCGTTTACAGTAAACGTGCTTTTTGAAGTGGTATTTCAGTTTATGGAATTCTTTTTTATCTTTTATGCTTCAATCAGAGCTTGTTGTAATTGATATATCATGATCATGATGATTGAAATGGTAACCATGCTTTTGTTTCAAGGTTGGATTGAAACCTTCACTTGTATGACACTTTCTGAAGTCACGTGGTACTTTCTGAAAATCTGAGTCTTGGTTTCTTATTCTTGAGAATTTTGTTTCATTCGTTGAGCATAGACAAGATATATTTTTCACTTTCTTTGAGTTCCAAATCTCTTTAAATGAGATTAATTATATTTTCACATTTCATTGTGAAAGTAATCTCATTTTAGGAACATGTATCCTAATGTGAATAGTCATGTTTGGTGCTTCAAGAAACTCAAGTAAAAGATTAGTCATTCTTCAAAATATTTTCATGAAATTGGTTTTGTTATCACTCAGAACATTAAGTACTGATGCTTTTTGAAAGGTTTTGGAGCTAATAGATAGCTTCCATGATGATGCATGTAGTTTCACTTTTATTGTTCAAGATAATTGTTGTTAAATAGGAATTTTACCTGGGGCTTTCTTCATTTTGTTATTGATGTTTTTATTTTTCTTTGGCATGCCCTAGTTTCTTGTTTGACTTCTTCCTATTTTTATGGACTGAGATTGAAAAGAAAACTATCAAAGAAATAAAAATGATATGTGCTGTTAAAATGGTTGAAAGAGGTTTATCCTTTTATGTGTTTTGCAGAGTTTAGGGATTGGATGGTTTGTAGGATCAAGGCCAATGCTTTGGGGTTTGCTTGCCTCTTTTGCATTAGGGACTGCTTATTCTATAAATGTGAGTAAATCAAACCCTCTTCCCCCACCCAAAAAAAGGTTTAATTTGCTTTGAATTTTTTTCTCCTTAATATTATTGTGAAATAAATATATAAGATTATTGATATACATTGTCCTTTTTATTATGAACATTGCGATGATATCTAAGCTGGAGATCTATATAGTAAAATTATCTTGAGGGAATTAATGATATGATTAAATAATTATATATAATATTACTTTGAGAAGTAATTAATTATTTTATCAAATTCTAACAAATACTTTTATTGATAAATTTTTTGCTTGCTATATAATGTCATTTTATTATTAATAATAGGGTATAATTGAAAATTTGATTTATATAGATTTTTAATTATAATAACTTACTTGACAAGTCAAAATATATTAAAATGAAATTTTTTCTGCAATTCTTACGACACTGAATTTCTCCAAACGCATACAATCACAAATAAATAAAATTTAGTAAAAAAAAATATGAGTCTCTCTCTCATGCTTGTATGATTAGAAGTGTGTTTTATCGATTTGTTTTATAGCTTAAAAAGGATCTTTGAATTAATTTCCTTGTTTCAAATAACGTATGACACATTCTTGTAAAGTGAAAAAATATTTTAAATTATAGATGCACTAAAAATTTAGTGCAAAATGAAAACTCCTAATTTTAAGTATGAAAGTTAAAACAATCCTTACCATGTATGAATTATAGATAACCAACTTGTAATCAAGGTTCATACGTCATTAATATCTACCTTTGTTGCCCCCTTGGCCACTGTAACATCCTAACTTTTAACCTAATACGCTCGAGTTGTATTCTAGTTAATTATTAGTTGTTACGCCTTTGTTTTAGAAATTGACTTATTCTTCTTTAAAATACAAGTAATAAAAATATGACTAATTTCTTTTTTTTGAACTTTAAAACCAAAATGCGAGCCACGTGTGAATATACATATTGGTCAATACACGCATAATAATAGCAATAATATAAACCTCATTATAATACACGTGAAAGCCATAGCATATCATGATGCATACCAATTTAATATATATATGTATCATAACCATAGCATAATAGCGACGTCCTATATACATAAAGGACATCCAAAGATATTAATCCAGTATTAAAGGTTGCACATGCAATAAACCAAAATTAAAACCTAATTATCACGAAACTAGGCTAGCCTTTGCTACATGTCCATTGAAAGACTAGGTTATGCAAAAGTATAAGGGATATGACAACTCTAAAGCTAATGCCTAAGGGAAAGCTATCTCCATGCTTCCATTATGACCCTCTGATCTGGTTCGTAGTATATCTCCCACGTCCATGTCTCAGGGAAAACCACGAACAATGCCATCATCCTGATCTAGAAATGACACGGATGAAAAAAGAGGGATGAGAAACTCATTCAAGATTCTCAGTAAGGCTTCCCGACTCTAACACAAGTGTCATCGTCATCGTCCCCGGCCATTTCAATTTTCATTATGAAAGAGAAGTACATGCATAAGGTTCAATTTTAATCTTCTCAAAAATCCTTTTTAATCCGAAGTAGGTGTCTTTTATCATGGGTCTTAATGTCATGAATGCAACAGATATCTGATGTATACATGACAATACCTCAAGAGCACAAGTAACACAAGCATACAAATTCATAACTCAACATAATGCTAGGTATATAAACAGGAGGTAAGCTAAAGAAATAAAGTCACCTAGCACATATCACATGATTAAACACACCAATGGAACAATAATGTAAGATATGTATATGTACCTTTCCTTTGCTTTCTTATAATTGAACTCTCAAGTTCTTTTCTTAATGACCACCCTCTCTCATAAGCATGATAAACCAACCATCTCACTTTTCCTAGGGATTTTACAATAAGCATCGAAACTCCATCTCACCGATTGCCTAGGATGAGCTCAATCTAACTAGTCGTCGCTACATTTAATATGGGGTAATAGAGGGGGAAATACATCACTTCCTTACTTTAACTTAGCTTTCTTATCATGAGTATGAAACTTCTTTGGATCACCTCTCATAACCATTAATTCCTAGAGTCTAGAGGATCATTTCCATGTGTCTTATGTCACCTTTAATTTTGAACATGTTAATCAGATATGCATGCATGAGCATATAAATTTAAACATCATTATGACTTATCACACAACATTGTATGCTCATAAACTTAATAATTTTTCCTAAGTTCACAAATTTGGTGGAAATCCAGCAGCATAACGGCTGGGAACAGAGTTTCCCCAAATTTGCTACATGCTTTAAAATTCATCACTATGCATCTCAAATATCTCAATCATAATTGCAATTCATCATACAATTATTCACATAAGCATTGCCATCATCAACATTTCATTGAAAAGCAAACATGCTCCTACCCAGTATGTCGGAATTAAGGACCAGGCTCAGCTAATATATATGAACTGCCCAACAGAATATATATACATATATACAATGTACTGAAGATCGCCACAAATACCATTCTCATCATTATGCTCAAGTTGTCGGTAATTATTTCTTTAGCCCCAAATGGGTCAAACTGCAGCTTAACTTAACCTATTACCCGTAATTGATCTTTTGGGGATCTAAGAGACTAATTACAATGATTCTCACTAACCTTTAACCCCATAAACATTTTCAAACAATGTTGGTCAGTTTCGACAGTATTTTAAAATAAACAGTTTCAGGATTCTAGAAGTTGCGTTTTTTACCCTTTCTAGTTATCGGTTTTTCCTAAGATATTAAAATTAATTCCTACCACCACTAATAGAAATTCTAACACTTAATTTCAGTTCCAAACAGAATTTTAGCTAAAATAATGTTGTCAAAATAGTAGCCATAATTTCAAATTTCTAGAAGTCTCAAAAACCATGTTTTTAGTTCTTTTTAGTTTCTAGTCTTTCTCGAGGTGCTTGAAAATAATTTTTGCATCAGTTACTAGTAATTTGGACACATTTAGCTCACCCCAAACATCCCTTTACAGAATTTAAAATGTCAAGGCAATAGCAGAATATTCATTTCCTAGAAGCCTAAGAAAATTGTATCTTTGATCTGTTTTAGTTACTAGCTTTTCCTAGAATGCCAAAAAGAATTTTTGCAATAAGTAATATCAATTTTTACAGATAAAATCTCCTCCAAATAGCACCTCACAGAAATGAGGAGATCAAAACAATGGCCAAAGATTTGGTTCCAAAATCATTTGAAAATCATATTTTTTTTATACTTTCAAGATACTAGTTTTCGTTACTACTTGGTTTAAGACATAGGAAGCATTTGAAACTATTTTTACCTTTTTGAATGCTCAAAAATCAATACCAAACAAAGACCAATATTCAAGTTTCAAAAATAAATCTTTTGTTCATGAAATACTATTTTTACTATCCTTTGAGTTTCCAAGACTTGCAAAACTTCCAAGGCACAACTTACAAAAGTTCTAAGGGACAAAATTTGAGCCATAAAATCAAATAAAACTCGTCTCAACCCCATTATCATGTCATGGCCAAAATGCTTATACATGAGTATAGCAATGATTTAAAATCTTTATTTAAGATCCAAGGACAAGTTTTGAGCTTTAAGATCTTAGGTGATGACTTGAAAGTAAACATGCTATGCACTTCATTTTTATCTTCAAAGTTTAAGATGAAGGCTCAAAAATAAATATGTTATGCAAATCCATTTATATCTTTTAATATTAAGGTGATAGCATAAAAGCAAACATGCTATGCAAACCCATTTTTATCTTTAAGATTAAGGTGATAACATTGAAAGTAAACATGCTATGCACTTCATTTTTATTTTCAAGATTTAAAGTGATGACTCAAAAATAAATATGTTATATAATTCCTATTTTATCTTTAAGATTTAGGTAATAGCACAAAATAAACATGAGTGCAAGTCCATTTTACATCTTGTTCATTAAAGCTCAAGACTTTACAAGATTAGATTCTTGTTCCTACTAGATCTCAAACATAGTGAGCTTTAGAGTCCTTTAACACCGTGGTTCCATAAACCTTATTTCATGGACTCACCATCAAGCTCAAAGAAATGAACCAAGAGAAGAAACCAACCAACAACATTCCTTTTCTCATGCTCCATGGAAAATTGAAAAGAGAGGAAGGAAAAAGAACCAAACTTTTAGGCTCTAAAGGTCATAAACATGGTAATATCCAACCACCATTAAGAGCTCTCATCATTGAGCCATATTTCCAACCATTCTTTTACAACCAAAACCAAATATGAGAAAAACAAAGAGGTACAAAACCAAAAACATGAAGCAAAGAAACATAAAAATCGAAATAAATAAGAAACCAAGAAGTCAAGCTTAGGCTTTAGAGGTCCAACACATGGTGGTTTCACAACCTCCATAAAGATCCATCATCATCAAGCTTTGCTCTTTAACCATTTTAACAACGTCAAATCAAAAAGGAAAAGAAAGCAAGGTTCTAAAACCAAAAATGGAAAGAACAAAGAAGACAACACCAACCATATTTCTCATGCCAAAGCTGAAAATAGAGAAAGAAAAATAGAGTAAGAACTCAACCAAGCATTCTTTGTCAAAATCGAAAAATAAACAAAAGAAAAATCAAGATCTCAAAATACAAACCCTACCAAGTTGTCTTCTTGAAGAAAAAGGAGGAAGCTTGGTCTTTTGAAAAGGGAATGAGAAGAAAAATCTTCTCTTGAGGCTCAAAATAGGTTCAGCCAAGAGAGGTAAAATAGGAGGGAGGATTTTTCTTATGTTATTAAGCTTAGGAATGGAAAGGTTTTGTGTCTAGGAGGTGATTTGTGGTGGTGGTGTGGTAGTTTGTGGTGGAGAAGAGGTGGAGGAGGAAGCTTTCTTGAGGGTGGAGGAGGAGATGAGAGCTTAGTTGAGAGAATTCCTAAGAGCTCTTTTTTTGACACAAACTTGGCCAAAAAAGTGAATAGTAAGAAATGAGATTTTTGTATTGTAAAAGAAATAAATATGATGGTATTTTTTAGGGAAATGGCTGCCGCCTTGGCTGCCTTTAGGGGGCAAAATATTTCACTTTCACATAGGTTAGGATGTGTATTAGAGGTGAGTTTAATTAGGCAAAGGGTTAGGGGTTGGTAATTAAGTGTTTGGAGTTGTAAGCATGTGTTTAAGGCTTTCAAGACATGATTAGAAGTTGTCTTGCTTGTTTAGTTTAAATTAAAAATGATTAATTTGAATTTCAAATAGGAACACATTTCCTAAATTTAAGGAAATGGAGAGAGAAAATACTATTCATTTTTTGACTTTCTTTATGTCTTAAGATTCCTTTAATTAAGAATGAGATTTTGACTTTTCCTAAGCATTCTTAGGCCCTAATTAACCTCAATTAATTATTTTGACTCGAGATTAATGATTAGAATCAAATTATCTTTAATTAGAGTATAATTTTGTATTTATTTCCTTAATTACTTAATTAAGCTCGTTTTGCACTTATTAGGGACAAAATGGTAATTTTGCATAAAAACTCCCCAAGACCACCCAGGCTTACCCAGATATCATACACTCCTTAGAATTAACATTTCAAAACCCTAGATAATGTCCGGGTCTGGTCAGCACTTATTCATGCATTAATTCGCTACAGGGGTATTTTGGTCATTTTTCACGCGTGGGAAAAACCAGAGTTAAGATTTTCACTCCTATCATTACCTCTAACACATCTAATCCCCTTCAAACATTAAACTAACCCCTTAAGGATAGCCTGGGTCGACCGTCCTCAAATTCCGGGCAAAAAAGACCTTAGGGACATTTTGGTCATTTGCACACGGAAAACATCGCATATTGCGAATTTTGCACGGATTGCTATGTAATCCTCATATAACCTTATCCTAATATTAAGATATCCCTTTGGGGGTGACTAGGATTGGTCGGCCTTGATTCTCATACAAAAGTGACCCAGGGGTATTTTGATCATTTTTGCTAAGCATGAAAAAATCGGGGCGTTACACCCACCTTTCTCCCTTTCTTTGATAGTGCTTTGCAAGCGAGTATCCTTGCTTGTATAAAAAAGTATACCATTTTTTTTTTATTTTTCTATTGTGTAGTTAACAGAAAAAAATTAAGGTGATTTTATTGCTGAGTTTTAAGAATTGGGAGCGTTCTTGTAAGCAACTCATACACAGCCTTTTTGGAGCCAACTTGTTCCCTTTTCTAAACTTAAAAAACTAGTATAATCATAATAACAATGAAAGTGTAAATTATTCTTTTAATATTCAAGTTCATTGACTTTTATTTACAATATTTTTTATTTTAAGAGTAATTTTATAATATATTTGTGAGATATTACTTTTGTGAATTTATTTTTATTGAAAGCAAGTTTTATATTATTTATCCAAATTATAAAATAATGATATGTCAAAAGCAAATTTTAGAGATCTAGAAAGCTCAACAAAAGGCACGATGTTAGCAAGCCAAATCTTTGTTGGAGTTATGCAATGATATTAATTAAAGACATGATTTTGGGATTTAAGAAATAGCAATTGACTCAAGGACTATATCATTGATAGGTGGATCAAATGATACGTGATATGAAATTTGAAATAGATCTTCTGATAAAAAAAATTAGTTCTTATTACTCGATATATAGCCAAGAATTTCTTAACTTTATATGCTACAAGGACTCAAATCAATTTGATATACATAAAGACTTTTTAATATATTTGTTGTTGTGTTTTGATTATGTCTCCTAGAATTATGTTACCTTTTCACATTCCTGTCAAACATTAATTAGAGTGCTTCAAAGAAATAAAAATCCTATGTAAAAGTGTCACATGCTATTAAATGGATTTTACTCAACCCTGTATGAGCTAATAGTTGTCAACAGCAATATTCTGAAAAACAAACTGAACATTGAACCAGTCAAGGAGGTTTATAGATTCATCGGTTCGATCGGTTTAATTGAAGGTTCAACCAACGTGTGTGTGTGTGTGTATATATATATGACTAATTATATGTTATAACAATCATTAAACAAAATAAACAATGAAATAAAATTTTCACATGATCACATAGTTTTAATTTAGCTTTTGCTCTAGGAAAAATTTAATAAAATATATGCATTCATTAATATATCATAAATATGTATGATTGCTTCTTTTAATTTTATCATCAACTACTATTGTTGTACATTGTAAATTCTAAAGTACAATGCAATTAGTTTAGCTATTTTTTAAGAAAAATGCTAGACAACTAGAAATTTATCTAGAATTTTGTATTCAGAATGACGTGACATAATTATTAGCTTTTGAATGAATTGATGAGTCATATCAATTTATTTCATCCAACAATCACCAAATTTTAGTCAACGATTCTGTACATATTTTTCAAGATGTATAGCATTATTCATTTTTTAACTATCCTATTTAAAGTTAGGTTCAAAAACATAGTTTTAATAGACTATAGTGTTATTTCGTATTCATCTCTCCTTCCATATTTTATCTTTTTATTTAGTTATTTATTTTTTCAATTTAATTTATTAAGGAACTAAAAGTAAACAAATCATAAACAAATAAAGTTTGCAAAAGCCATTGGTAGAAAAATTCCCAATATGTTTTGTTATGCTTCGTAGAATGATTAAGCAAAGGAAGGGTAATGACCAAGTCCCACATCGACTACCTCATGCAAGGAAGCTATGCACTTCTATTATAAAAAGGATTAGGGGAGCTATTAGGCTTAACGAGCTAAAGTAGTCGCTAATGTGTATGACTTGTGAAAGTCACCAAATAGGCCACTGTATTGCTTTCCAACATAGTTAAAAAATTTTACAAAGCATGAATTATTAATCTAGAGAAATTGGCCTGGTTTATCTATTATATCAGTTTTCACTATTGTTGACTGGTTTTCAAATTAATGGATTCTTTAACATATGCCAAATAGAATGGGTAGCAGTTCCTAATTTAGTTGATTGGGTCAGCCAAATCAGACAATCTGGTATGATGTTTTGAACTATGGCGGGAGGGTTTAAAGATAATGGCTCATGCTTTTTGATGTTTTCGTATTTGGAAAATTTATTTAATGGAAACTACCTTGTTGAAATTTTTTATAATGAATTTGTTATCTATGAAACTTTTTAGTTGCCCTTGTTGAGATGGAAGAGATTTACATCACTTACATTGGTGTACACGATAGTTAATCCATTGATATCCTCTCATCTTGCATTTTTCCCTCACATGAAGGTATTATCTTACTAAACTATGCTCTTTCGAGACAAATTGTTGCATATGTGCATGCATTACCTTTTGACACATAATGGCAACAACTAATCTATATCCCACTTTTTAAGGTTGGCTTTGTCAAATTCATCATAAACTACGTATCTGAAGAAAGAATAAAAAGGAATGAATGAAAAAATAGGGGACAATTTTTAGCTAAAAAGAATGTTGTGTTGTAACATGCATTTGTGATAGCTACATCTAGCTTCCTATATCCATCAAATTAGTTTCCAAGAAGTTAATGTGTTTCTTGGTTCAAATACATGCCATGATGTCTAGACCTATGTGCTCAAGAGGGCAGCTGTCTATCCAAGATCAATTATTTTAATTCTTCTAATGACGGGCGTTTACTTTACAGTGGTAGCATTGGCTAAGGTATAAGATTTTAGATTCTTAAAATAACCATTTGTTTTTCAACACCAACTTATGTTCTAACAAGCTTATATACTTAATTTAACATTACAAATTTCCTTGAGTGTAATAGGATATCCCTGACATGGAAGGAGATAAAGCAGGAGGAATCCAAACCTTGGCTATACAGTTAGGTCCTGAGCGGGTATTTTCCTCTCATGCAATATCTTATGACTAGGTTACCATATCATATACCATATATTTGTCCTTCATGAATTTTTTTCCAGGTACTCTGGTTCTGTGTTTCACTTCTTGAAATGGCTAATGGAGTTGCCATCCTTGTCGGAGCAACATCTCCCTTCCTATGGAGCAAAATTGTCATGGTAATATGTTTATTTACTTATAGATTTTAGAATTATGGGTGTGTAATATCCTTCTTCCTCTTAAATAGTTATAACCTTATACTTTGGGAATGAAGTAACGATATGATTTTAATTAAGACATTTAAGGAATGATGTAACTTTTTCTTACAAAAATTATGTCAACCTCCTTTTAGATCAGTCAATATTACACTCAACCCATCTAATTTTTCAAAATTACACTTACCTCCTTTACCTCTAAATAATTTACAAAATCCCAAAATTATCCTTAGATTGAAAATTTAGAGCCTGTTTGGTTTGAGTTTTTACTTTACAGTTTTCCAGTTTTTTAGATTTTATGAAAAAAATACTAAAAATTCTAAAAAGTACAAATTCTAATTTTCAGTTTTCATTTCTAGTTTTTAGTCCTTCACAAAATCCTAAAAACTTAAAAACAAAAACTGAAAATTAAAACCAAACAAGCCTTTAGTTCTTTTTCTCCTCATCCTCCTTCCTCCATCCACACCAATGATGCTTGCAACTACAACTCAAATAGTTTCAACCATAGGAAAGCAAATCAAAATCCATGAAGTACCATAACCATAACTAAACCCAAATTTCTTCTATAGCATACATCTAACCTATCCCCCTTTTGCACAAAAATTCAATACCTTGCCACCTTCGTATGCAAAATTTAACTTCATTACTTGTAGTGCTTAATTAATAGCCAACTAATATGCTACAGGTAAACACTGATTAGCCATTCAAGTTACAGTTTTATACTCGATTTTTAAATTGTGATTGCGGTTGCAAATGTCATAGTGATTGTAGTTACTGGATTATGAATAATGCAACTATCACAATGCACATTGCTGTTAATGTGGCATGAAATTTTTGCATTTTTACAACTTGAAAAGTACCTTGGTGTACCCTAATGTGGTCCATTGTGTCCTTGATGCAGTCCGTCATGGCCTGATGCAGTTACATTATGATCTATTAATGTGAAAATGTTTCACACTGCAACCACGGTTGTGGCAGGGATTGCAACCACAATTTGCAACTGCATCATGTAATGATGATGCGGTCCACAATTTGAAACCCTTCTCATAGTAGTATTATATCTGTCAAACCAATCAAATCATTATTGTTAAAAAGAAGTGGAAAAAAAGATATAACATCTTATAAAGATAAGCAAAAAATACCATATATTGATTCCAAAGTTTTGTATGCCAGGTTGCAATTCTAGGGCATGTTTAGCTATGTAAGAGAGAGCATATCTTTTATATTTTCTACACATGCATCGACTAACTATCATCATTTTTTTTTTGCTACTTCAAAATTACAGTGATGGCAATAAGGTTAAAAGCATTATTTCATAATAGCATGCACAAACATAAGTTTCTAACAATGACTTATATAATTGATTTACTATTAAAAAAAATAAATAGCCATAAACATATCAATTCACCCGCATATACTTCATTAGAGATGGCATTTCCATTTCTGCGAAGCCTCAAAGCCATAGATATATTAACCTCATTAAACATTTAATGCCATAAGGATCGTTAACAAAAGACAAGTTTGTCTTTGAAACTAAGGATCAACCCAATAGTGTTATCAAAACATAAAACCCCAAACTTTTGCAACCCTAAGTCCAAGCCTCCAAGAGAATTCTTGAGATTCATGAAATAGAAGAAGATAAGAGTCATAATACTTTAGAGCTCAAAATAAGGAAAAGAATAAGTTGGGTTTGATGGGTCTACCCCTAGTACCCCACCTAAGCTCTATTCACTTAATGGATAGTGATTTCATGATAATTTTAAGGGTTTTGAAGTATTTGATGATAAAAAGTTTGGTTGTTCTCTACTTGTCACTGGTCACATCAAAGCTCAACAAAGTATGATAAAGGAATTGAAGAGAAAATCGAACTGAGTCAATCGAGAACCGCTCACCTTATCGGTCTAGTTAAGAGCCTGAAACTGGGAGAGTTCAAAACTGGTCAAGAATGGGTCAAAATTGGGAAAATTGGTGGGCTGTCCCAGTTTTTTGTTGTTGTCCATTCGAGCTCTTTGACATAAAGGAAAAAAAGAAAGAAAGGCATCAATGAACGTATGGATCCCTTTGTCAAAGAGAGCTTTGTGGAAATGGCCAATAAAGTCCCAGTGTATATCAAGACCTCTAAAGCTGAGGAACACATTGAATTGTCATGCATAGCTAAAGAAAGAGAAAGAGAAAGAGCAAGAAGAAGAAAAGGGAGAGAAGAAAGTTAGCCATTAGAACTGAATTGAGAATGAAGCTTATTGTGGATACACTGGTTGCGTCTCAAAAGTAAACGAGCAAAAAAGTAATTAGGTATAGAACAAGGCCGAAAGACTGACATGCGGACAAAGTAAGTCCACGAACAAAATAGTAGGTAGTAAGTGGATTGTAGTTAATTAAATTACTGATAGAGGATATGTTTATTGAAAAATGACAGTCATCTTTTTCTTTTTCTGATTTAACAAATATGTCAATTAAATAATACAACATAAAATAACTAGAAGTGAATTAAAAATGTGAAAGTAAATATGTGATAAATATCTCTTTGTTTTGTTTTTGGTTTGCTTTGCAATATGTCAGTACTTTTCTTTTTGTTTAATGAATGGAAAATATTGTATTCACAATAGACTAGAAATTTAAAAAGAATAAGTGCGGTAGCTTTCTATGAAAGTGGAGACAATAAAGAAAGAAATTGTGAGGACAATTCGAAAAGAATATTTTTCCAAACTCATCTAGACTTACTCTTTCACCTGAAAATATTATACAATCATATATATATATATTATATTCTGGTTGAACCCCGATTGAACTAATTGGACTTGTAAACTTTTAAACCAGTGCCCTAACTAATTCAATACTCAGTCCGATTTTCTCTTCCTTGGATAAAAGATATCTATTTGAAATGCTTTGAGTTTACATCTTCACCAATGCATGTTCAACACAAATTTAAAGGGAAATTTAGATTCCAATACAATTTAATATCATCAAATTCAACAATATAAATGTTTGTACGAAATGTATCCTTTCTATAGTTACACATATTGCTATTAAGTGAAAGTTGACTTGTTTGATTATTTTAACAAAGTTTGAACTGTATTCTCACTTTCAATTTATTAGGTTTTGGCACATACTATTATGGCTTTAGTCCTCTGGTATAACGCCAAATCTGTAGATTTGGAGAGCAAAGCTTCCTCACAATCCTTCTATATGACTGTCTTTAAGGTATGGAATAGTTTTATAAATTGTTTAGTAGTTGGGGTATCAATTTTAAATTTTAAGGTTAATACATTTTGCTTCATAATGAAATTCACAATAAAATGATTGTTCAAATGAAAAAATTCCTTCTAATTTTTCTCAAGAAATTAAAATAATTTGATTTTGTTTATGTCAAATGAAAAATATACAATCAAATTTGTTTTGACAAAAATAAAATTTTATAATGAAATATTAAATTATAATGTAATTTTTAAAACATGTTATTTGTCTTATAAGCATGCATATAGTTTTTGTTAGTTGTGAAATAGGTGGAAAGTAACAAATCATTTCTGCTTCATTTCTCATAGCTTAATGGTGACTAGCATCAAACAATTAAAAGTTCAGGGTTTATAGTGTAAGATTTCATGTTGCTTAAATAGCGTAGAAAAAAAAAATCGAAGGTGTTGGCTTTCAATTGCAACTACCCAATTCGTTTAATTTACTCATAATTAGAGGTATCACCTAAAAAAATTATTATATTTGTGAAAACTCTGATTACCAAATTTATGTTAGACACAAGTTATTGCAGTTTATCTAATTATTGATTCCATCTTTTTTGGTTGCAGCTTCTTTGTGCTGAATACATTGTCATAGCTTTTGCTAGATGAAGAAACAATGGCGTTGTTGATTCAATAAATGGCATTGCCTTTGTCATTTGCCAGAATGGAGTCTATACTTAACTTGAACAAGATCCATATATTTATGCAAGTTGAAGTTCTAAAAACTTAGTAATAATGATATGAAATCGATAATATTACTAATATAGCTATAAGTAATCGTATGTGCAATTTTCTTTCAAATAAAATAGGGTAATTAACATTCTTGAGATTTCACAATATTGCATTGCATCCTAGACTATGATGAAAATTATAATTGACCCTACCTATTAACATTACAATTAAGAAAAGCAAGAGTGTTTGCAAATTGATTTGTTTGGTTAAGTTTTGAATAAACAATCAAATTAATCCAAATAGTGTATTTTGTACTTAGATTGAATTAGACTTAAAATTTAGATTAAACTAATATCCAATCCAATCTTATTTTTATCGATTTAGATTGGATGGGTTTGATCTTTTTTATAAAAGAAATTTGCATGGAAAATAACAGACACGCAAGCAATCCAATCCAATTCTATACACACACATGCACACGCATCATTATGTGAGGTAATCATGTCATTAAAATAAAATTAGAGACATAATATTATATATCTCACTAGATAATCATAATTATCTCTTGGTGAGGAACGAACTTCAAGAGCTTTGCAATCATAGCCAAGAGTGATCTTTTAGAGACATAATATTTTCTATGCATGCTAAACTTGTTAGAAATCTAGGTAAGGAGTTTTGTTTTGTACTTTACAAGAGAGCATCCCTCTTCTTTAACTACTAATTTTCTTTATTAAATAGGTGTTTAAATCCAATTCAACCCAATTAAAATCATAGACAATGTAGATTGATTCTTATTTTTCTTAAACCTAACAAATTGTAAAAAATTTGATTAGATTGGTTCTTGTTTTCTTAAAAATCACTTACGTTAGATCCAATTCCATATTTCATTTTTAAAATTGATCCAATCAAACACAAATTGAGTAATATTATATAATATAATTTTTTATTAATAGATTTATACTTTCACTTACTATGATTTTAGTTTATTGATGATTTTTTTTATTTGTTCATTCATCATTTTCACTTAAATATTATTTTATATATATTAAATTATTTATTTTTATTCTTATTTATTCATTTTATTGACATAGTTACTTTTAGTTTATTATAATATTCTTAAAACAATTCATTTTTCTAATCAAAATGTTATGATATAAACTAATAAAAATTAAACCAAATTAGATTTAATTTAAATTTTAAATTAACACAATTTAGTCCAAACTTTTGTATATATATAATTTAGATCAATTTGGTTTTTAATTAACAATCAATTCAAACTAAATCATAATCATGCATACATTTCTTAATTGTAGTTTTTCCTTAAAAAAACCCCAGTTAATGAGTATAATTCATTTGGAATATTCTCACTCGGTTGTTAGTTGGGGTCAATATATAAAGTGAAGTGTAATTTTCATTATAGTTTGGGGTGAACTGCAGTATAGTTAAAACTCCTATAGTGAGTTATCCTTTTCGAGTACCTGAAGTTAGATTGTATGCTTTTTTTGCCCAATTTAATATTGCTCTCTCCAGTTGTTCACATAATTTTGTGCTTCGTCCTTGTTAACTTTTACTTGATTTCATATTGTTTTTGGTCATTTCTTTGTGATTTTGTTTGTTTTTAATTAGATATAATGAAGTAAGGGACATGCGGGAGCAAATTGGGAAGTTAAGCTGAAAACTAAACATGATATAGACTTCCTACAGCACCTTGACAGCCCATGGGACATACATCAAACCATGGAATCGTGTTGCGTTGTAGCCCCTTAACAGCCTACTAATAGATAGGCCTCCATGCATTTATGCAATAACACACCAACAACCATCCAAAAGCCCACCCATGGAAAATGCAGTGTGCAGTGAGCCCTCAATGCATGTGTGCTATTTCACGCCAAAAGCCCCCTGATAGCCACCCAATGATGTGAGACGTCATTTCTTTTACTCTGGTTTTATTTTTCCTTTTTGTAAAAGCTATATAAGACATTTGATTTAGAATGTCTTGAATTAGTCATCTTGGAAGAAGTGCATATGGCAAACCTAGACTCAAGAGAGAGGATTTTAGAAGACCTATCACTTGAGGAACATAGATCAACTATTATCCATCCAACAATTTCATCCATCATGTTAATTGCATCTTCTCCCCTTTGCTTCTTTTCATTTATTTTCTATTTTTCTTTTGTCAATATGAACTAAAACCTTTTATAAAGGTGATGATATAGTCAATTCTTGACAATGTTACTGTCCTTTTTCAAACATCAAAACATCAGTAACGTTGTTGAGAATGAACACTTTTTTAAACATCAAAATATCATTAACATTGTCAAGAATTGGCTACACCATTGCCTTAGTAAAAGGGTTTTAGTTCATGTGAGGCTACACCAAAACACCAAATATGATTTTGGTTCTAGACTTTTCTTCCTTGTTTTGTGATACTCTATGATGGATTTATCTCCATTATGTTCTTTTTCTTTCCTAAAAAATGTCTCTATCATGCTTGTTTTTCTTTGCAAAAAATAAAATCATCCAACCATTGAAACTAGTTTAATTCAACTGATTCTCTGATTTTGGATTGGTTCGAATGGTTTGGTACCAGTTTTTGAAGCACCGATTAAAGTAACTACACTAGCCTAGGTCATGCAACCCTCCAAACATGTAGACACTAATATGATACACAAAAGCACTAAGATAAACCACAAATAAGGGAATTAAGTGGTTGAATTGAGCTTTATAAATTTACAAAACAAATTTTTATGTCTTTCATGTAGACAAAAGAGGATGGATGATAATAGAAATTTTTCACACAAGGTTTTCAAGCAACCAAAATGAATGAAAGTATCCAAGATATTGCAAATTAAATTGTAATAAACAAAGATATATGGTAGGAGAATTGAAAAATAAATTATCATGATTCAGCTCCTTGTAACTTATATCAAGTTCCTAAGTTAATGACCTAGAACTTTTTCACCGATCATAAGTTCAATAGGTGCTTAAATACCTTTCTAATTTTGGAGCACATAATCACTTTTAGTATGCCTTACCTTTAATTTATGAGTCACTTCAATATACCACTACGACAATCTTGTGGGATATTGACGGGTGTTATCAACTTTAATGCCAATGAGTTTATTGACGGTTTAGCATCCTTTCACTTGAAAATCACAAATTAAAATTTTTATCGACAACTCGTCAGTAAAAGTTGGCGCCATATGGTGAGAAATGATTACTGACAATAGTTATTTTTTTATTTTCTCTATTTAAATTATTGATGATTTTTCAATGAGTTTTTTTATTTTATTTAATAATATTATCAATGATTATTTTTTGAATTTTTCATTTATTGCCAACGAGTTTTCCAACTAAAGTTCAAATTTTGTGGACATTGAAGCACAGCTCTTGGAATTCCAGAAACCTGTTGGTAATTAGTGACTTTCAAAACGCATTATTTCATTGATTTTTAACAGTGGGTTTACTTGTTGGTAACTCGTGTATATGGGACGAATAGAGCCCTCTTCTTCCTTATTCCTAAAAGCTCTCCCTCTATATTCCCCCATCTCTCCATGCCGTGCTACTACTGCCACCATGTCATCGGCTACTGCCGAAGCCTCCATTCATGAAACCATGGCCCCTATTGTGATCTATGTATGTGTTTTTAGCATTTTAATGGGTTTAGATTTTTGGTTTGGCTTAGTTTTTCTATTTGTTCTATTTGTTCTTATTGGTCAAAGTTGAGTTTTAACACATTGGAAAGTGATTTTTGTTGCTATTTTGTTAATTTATGAGTGGTATTAGAGGGAGCACTGACATTGTTTGAAGAAGGAGTTTAGTTTTTTTTTTCTTTTTTAATTATTTTTTACAATTTTTATAACTATCTAAAAGTAAATGTGTTTGTTCATTTTGGACTTTCAAGATTCAATTGGGTGTTTTTTTATTAGGTTGTGTTAGGAGCTATTGATTTTACATTGTGAACTACTAATTTATAGGTGAGTAACAAAATCTATGTTATTTATATGTTTTGATATGTATGTAGCATAGAGACTTATAATTTCTATGATGGAATTATAGGAAATTGGGATTGCAAGAGTTGGGGGAAGGGTGTCGAGGTCCTTTCCTAACTTGTTTGCATTTTTGCTGTGGAGTTTGATTGTATCTGTGGAGATTATATGATATGGATGTTGCAAAGTTGTAAGGGGATGTGCTGTAGAATGGTTTTTTAGGATTATGTGAATTGTATGTGATTGTTAAGTTGTTTGAATATGTCTATTAAGTTGTTATGATTTAATATCTCTGATTGTTGAATACATTGAATGTTTGATGATGGAAGCTCCAAATTTAAGTCAAAATTCTGCCAAAATTTTGTTAACTTTTTATTAGGCTAAGTAATTGAATTAAAAACATTTAAAGATTAGGTTCAATATAAAAGTAATGAGACACATCTAATTTAATTTTAAGGGGAGACACTGTCACAATTTAATAATATGATAATGATAATAAAGTGTGTGGTGTGTATTTATTGTGCAATTTTATTATTCACCTAATATTATTTTTTGGAGAATATGGCTAAATGCATGGAAAAAAATGTGATTAGACATCATTAATCATACATATAGTTGTAAAACAAAGAGCAGAGAGTGAAAAAGGAACCCGTCAATAATGGTGGTAGTAGGTTTCCTTTAAAAATCTCATATTATAATAAATAGTCTCAAAACCTCATATTATGTATATATTTTGAAAAATAATATCATATTTAATGTAATTTCCAATAAAGTTTATTTGAATAAACAATTTATTTAAATATTTATATAAAAAATTTATGAAAAATATTTTTTTAAAAAAATTGGACTTTGAGTGATAAAATCTTCAATATCTTTTCCTTTAATAGCTCTAGTAACAACCTGAGCGGGTGAGTCGACGACTGTTAGGGAAGTATCTATCTCACAATAACAATGTCAATATTCGTTCTTACCCTATGGTTATCCAAGACTCGGGTATAGAGCTAAAATAATATGTGAGAACAATGATAGTGAAAGTGTGTATAGGGAGCATACAAACCTTATAATCCTAAATCTACCCTTTCCTGAAAAAGAAAATAACAAAAGAATATGTATTCAAGAAAGAAAATTGACTATCCTAAGGTTCCAAGAAGATAAAATAAAGTCTTCTATCCTAAGATAAACGAGTGTTTACAAAAACAAAAAAGAATTATTTACAAAAGTAAGACAAATATGTTATGAGGGGAAAAATAAATATAATATAGTTATAATTATTTGCATAATTAATTCTAATAGGCTTCACTCTGTAGGTCCCTAGTGGAGTCGCCAAGCTATCACAATGTCTTGGGAAGGCGCCATAATGAGCTGACAACATGGTTTGAAAATGAATGGAAGTCGTCATCAATTTTAATTTTGGATAAACTTGGAAAACCTTTAAATTTAGCAAAACTAGTCTTTTGAAAAACATTTGAGTCTGGGAGTCCAATTATGATTGGGGAAGTGTGAAAACTTAATTCCACTGCTCCCCTAATACATCCGTATAAATACAGTTACCCTGGAGCTCATCATGCAAAAAGGGAAAGGGAAATCTTGAAAGTGTAACTTGCTATAACTGTGCTGAGAAGGAACACTTTAAACCTGATTGTCCTAAGCTCAGCGCACCACAGAAAAGATTCAGCTTCAAGAATAAGGGCATGCTAGTTTCCTAGAGTGACTCTAAAGAAGAATAGGATGGATCAAAAAGTCATGATGAGCTAGAAGATATTGCAAATCTATGTTTCATGGCAGGGTACACTTCAAAAAGAAGAATGTGAGGTGTGTCTGAAAAGGCCCACTGATTGGGGCATAGAGGAACACATGGACGGTGATTACCTAGACACCTGTCCGAATCCAACAAGTGGATCAGGAGCATAAAGCCTAAGAACTCTGGATGATTCAAATTCATTGATAGAACATACTCTAGAAGAGCTTTGCTGATGATTTCGAAGAATTGGAAAAAAGCATTGAGAAAATGTCTCTCAAGGAAACTTCTCAAAACAAGCAAACGAAAGCCAAACCATCAAAAAGTAGACTCTATAACATAGATGCTTTAGAAAGCTTACCCAGAATTCCAAAAGCAATCAGAAAGTAATACATCTGAACACGAAGAAAAGTAAATTAGAAGATAAAAGAGAACTTAAAGAATATCAAAGTCATAGAAACTACAAGAGAGTTCCTGTTTTAAAAGGTTGTCTCTCAAAACAAAGCTCTCAGAGACATTTCAAGGGAACAAGCTTGATGAAGCTGTCAAAGTCATAAAAAAGGAAGCAAGATCAGTTGCACAAAGTTATCATCAATAAGAAGGAATTGTTTATGAGGAAACTAGTAACTAGGCTGGAAGCAATTTGAATGGTAGTTGCTTTTTGTTGTTGTTTTCAAGGGATTCACTCCCTACATATTGGATATTAAGTCTGCATTCTTAAATGGATTTCTCTGAAGTATATGTGAAGCAGCTTCCTAGTTGTGAGAGTGAAGACCTGCCAAACCACGTCTTTAAACTAACAAAAGCTCTTTATGTTATGAAACAAGCTCCTCAAGCTTGGTATGAAAGACTGAGCACTTTCTTGTTAAAAAAAAAAAAGGTTCAAAAGAGGAGATAGAGTTGAGAGAAAGAGCATCAGTGGTTGTTGTTGTTTATTTGGAAAAAGCTTAATCACTTGGTCGTGCAAAAAGCAAATTACCATTGCACTCTCTCCTGCAATAGCAGAATATGTAGCTATTGCAAATTGCTACACCCAGATGTTTTAAATAAGGAACCAGCTAAGAAGATTATCATTAGAGGTCTTCCTACATCCCTATCCTCTGTGATACCACTAGTGCTATTAATCTTGCTAAAACTCCTATTCAACACTCTAGATCCAAGCACATTGATATGAAACATCATTTTATTCAGAATCATGTTCAAAAAAGGAATATGTTGAGTTAATGTTTGTGAATATTGAAGACCAACCGTCAAATATTGAAGACCAACTGTCACAAAACCATTAGCTGAAGATCGTTTTGTGTTTTAAAAAGGCTTTTAAACTTAAAAGTGTTTTAAATCTACATAAGCATTCATGCATAACCATCTATGAGTATTCTCCTCTTCATTACTCTAAATTAAAGCCCAAGCAAAGTCATCAGTTCATAAGTTCAAAAGATATCAGCTAGCAAGATCAGCTAATCAGTTGGAAGATCAAAAAGTCAGTTTGTAGGATTAGAAAGAAGATGGGATGATTAGAAAGAAGAGCCGAGGATCAGAAAATATGGAATGTGTGGTCTCATGGAGTTCAAAAAATGAAGATGAGTGTATGGAAAAAACTTGGTAAGACTGCGATACGTCAGAAAGTGAAAAGTGAAGCTTAGAAAGTAACTCTTTTAGAAAGTTATCCCAAGAGTCAGAAACCACTCTGTCTGAAAAAAGATCAAAAAGGCAAGATAATTCCCACTCTTTAAGTTTCTCTCTCCTACCTTCGTTCACTTCAGTTAGTCACGTCCCGTCACTTAAATAACCTCATTCTCTATACATGTCACATCTTTGTTATCATCTTTTACCACATGCTTCATCAACTATTTCATATTCCCTCATTCTCAAACTTTCTCTGAAACTGCTCACCATTTTCTCAAACCCTTATTCTGTAACTTAAACCGCTCCCATCTCACACAAACTCTTTCCATTGCTTACCTTAACCTTTTAAGAATCAATCTTTCTTCTTCTACCATCACACACACAATTCTATAATGGTTGAAGGCAGAAAATGTAACCAATCTATTGAAGAGAGAGCTTCTTTTCACATGTATAATTATCCAAAAATGCAAGATCATTTTGAAAAGCACTTTGCATAAAGAAAAATGGCCCCTAGGAAGTCCTTGCAAAAGAATCTTCATGAAGAAATTTCCACTCTTGATGAGGTCATTTCATTTAAAAAATGGGAAAAGTATCTAGAGATCAATGAACGAATCTTCCCAAGGCTAGTTACTGCTTTCTATTCTCATCTGGAAAAAACTCTAGCTTCATCCATAAAGACAATGATTAGAGACTATGCTATCAAAATCTCTCCTATAGGACTCTCCAAGATCATCAAGGCACCAAATAATGGAATCATCTGCAACTCCTTTTCAAAATGGGCTCACTTTCTATGGATAAATGAAGCAGACGTGTCAAGGTATCTTATTGATTCCATCATTCACAAACCAAATGAAATCACCATTGCTATGCTAAGTGCTAGGACTAGAAAGGCATATGCAGTGATACAGTTTTCTATTCTACCTCGCATAGGAAGCACATATGCACTAATAGGCATGGATTGCATGGTCCTATATTGCTTAATGGAAAAAAGAAAAGTAAATTTTCAAAGACTCATTGTGGACCATATGATAAATGCAACCACAAAAGAAAAATAGAGAGCTGCCAGTGTTCTGTATGGGATGTTACTAACGAGACTCCTCTAATATATAGGTTTTCCACTTATCATGGAAAGGTATGAATACATGGAAGGAACTGTATTCACACCTTCCTCTTTTAGAACTTCAAGGAAAAAGTCCACCATCTCAACATCTGGACCAAAAGGCAAAGTCCCAGGACAATGGGAGATCAAGCTAGAAAATCCTCCGAGAAGACCAAGTCTCAAAAGGAGATCACTAAAGGAAAGAGGAAATTAATTCTCCTGAAAAGTGAGATTGAAAACTCGAAGGAAGAGGGATCTAATTACTTCCTCGCACCAAAGAAAGAAGGACAAAAAGAAAAGAGGAGTCTGCCCAAAAGAAACTTAGATGACAACTAAACCAGTGAAATTCATCAGAAGAAGACATATTTGGCTCCAAACCAAAAATATGCCTATACATGAATCCAGAATCTCTATAATGATGAAAGAAGTCACAAAATATGAAGAAGCTGGCTATCGAGTTATTATTACTAACTCTGAAGATGATGAAAAGATGTAGAAGAAGAAGAAGAACAAGTAAAAGCATCCTTATTTGAAGAAGAAGAAAGCTTGCCTAGAAGTGAGAAGGCTAGGCTAAGTGGGACGTTTAGGCTAGAGCCCATTGTTGAGAAAACATCACTAGAGCCTATCATTGAAGAGCCAGATGAGGAAGGCCATGGATCTGCTATTATTCTGACGGCCCTTCAACCTCCTCTTTCCATTCGTATTACTCCAATGGAAGAAGAAGTGGACAAAACTTTAGAAGCTAATACTCCTCATGTTAAGGGACCTGTTACCTCTGCCTTGGCTCAAATGATGGAAACTGCTACTGTTCTCGTCTCTAAGCCTACTTCTACTCCTACTGCTGACATGTCATCCTCTCCACCTCCTGCTGAGGCATATGCTAGAACAGAGGCTGAATCGTCCAAGTTTGGGGACACTGTACCCCTTAACATTCCTGAGCCTTTTCCTAAAGCTGCTCCATCAACATCGGCACCTATCAATTCACCTTTTCTATCCTCAACCAAGCCTTCCTCAAGCTATCAATTCAATCATCTTATCCTGTGGCATTTGAGAGAGATTGCCTCCAGACAGGACATGCGTAAGGTGACAATCATAGAGCACGGTGCCCAACTTACACATCATGAAGAATTATAGCTTCAAATTCTCAGACTTCTCATGAAATTCTACAAGAGCTAAGGCACCGAGGTTGAAGATGGTATTCTAGGTTTCCTACACACCTTGTTTTTGCTTATGACAAAATGGGGAGAAGAAAAGACATGCTATGGAATCCAGTGATATCAAACTCAGGGGAAGACATGCTATGGAATTCAGCGGGAGCCTATGCTGAGGGATAGCTCAGAGATTCTTTTGTTTTTCAGCATGCATCTTTTTGTTTTTGTTCTTGAACTATCTTTTTTGGCTTTGACAGATATTTTGTCTTCAACTATCCATTCTGTTTAAGAAATCATGTTTATATTTTCTGTTAGCTCTAACACATATCTATTTGTTGGCTCTGATACATATATGATTTGCTTACTCATTAGCATGCTAGGATATTTAGCTCACATGTCTACCTTTGATTAGAACTGGCAAGTATCTTTTGAAGCACAAAGTCTCTCTACTTTTTCTCTGATACTCATATCTATCTATTGTGCTTCGATACGCATGTCATGCTTAAAATGTCTCTTTTTATAAAACACATATTTTCCAACACACATGAGTGTGTTGCACTATATGATACATAATGTGTTATGTTCTGTTTCATATATGTATATTAGTGAGCGAGCTTACATGGAAAGTATGGGAATATGTTTCAAGTGTTTGATTTATAAAATTTCATGCTCTGATACTTATGAAAAAAGTTTTTTGCTCATAATACAAAAAGCTCGTTTTTGCTTTGCTCCGACACATTTGGGATTGATCCCTATGGAGCTTCAGAAACCTCAAAATTGCATATGCTGATAATATCAATATAACAAGGCTTCCTTTTAGAAACTACACGAGCATAAGTCTTTTCACTCTCTAAATCATACATGCTTTGATACGTTCTTTGCATATTTTGATATTTTTATCCGATTCAAAAATTAGTTTGGATAAAGTTGTGCTGAATAAGAAATTAATCAAGATAAAATATCACAAGTGTTACTTCTTTTCCATTCAATCATGCTATTTTTTGGAAAGTCTCTTTCAATAACAGAAAGTCAAGTTGTTTGTGCAAAAAGGACTTAAACAATTATATCTGTTTCAGTACTACTCTAACACATCTCATAAAGTACTCTTAGTAAGTTCAGAAGTTTCATTAACAACCAAAACAACTCTGATTTAAGTTACTTAAGGCTATAAAACACTTTTGACCCTATCCATATCATACCTTAAGAAAAGGACTTTCTGAAAATTACTGCCTGTGATGTTTTGAAAGAATAGCTATTTTCACGATATACTCCATTATCTTTCTTTCAACATTTTTTCAAAAGATTTTCTTCAAATTGGTTTGTCATCATCAAAAAGGGGGAAATTGTAATCTCCAAAACCCTTAAAAAAGTATTAAGACAATTAGTTTTGAATGACAACCCTCCAGAACCCTTCAGATTGTAATCTCCAAAACCCTTCAAAAAGCATTAAGATAATAAAAAAAGGGGAGATCGTAATCTACCTTGAGTTTCTTGACATAGCATACAGGTACTTCCATATTGTATAACACGAACTTGAAGCAAGAATAATTTCACTCTATATGTGCAAATATGATTTATCTCATATAAAGGGATTGAATCTAATAGGAGTGAACATTATATGGTGTAAAGTACATATACATGCCTTACGGATTGAGGAAAATCAAATCAAGAACAAGAAACCAAGGCATGGGTCTTTAGAAAGTAGCACTGGACATCAAAAAGTACTCTTCAAATGGAGATATCAAGGAAACTCTAAAAATAATGTGTTACACAACCTTCAATCATCATGATCGTAATATTTTCATCATCAATAAAGTTCTTGTTGAAGACTAAAAGATCGAAGAATTATCAAGGAATTGATATCGTACATCAGAAAGCTCACTTCATTGTGGAGCGCTAAACTTTACTGGAAAAAGAGAGAAATTTGAATTTCTGAAATTCAAATTTCAAGTCAAACCTAGTTTCAAATTGGTGTGTCATCTCTTCTGTCAACTCGATCAACTACCCCAGCTTATAGAAGAAAGAGTTCAGAAACAATGATTAAAAAGTTAAAAAGTAGTTTCTGAAGGGACATCAGAAACCTTAACTTTACAGCAGGTTCTGCAATAGATCTGATAAACTGTCAACCTATTCTTCTATACTACTTTTCCAAGACACAAATAGATGATCAAGATGTGTCACTTGGAGAACTAATCAAGGGCAACGGTCATAAAGGAAAACCTCTAAAAATAGAGATGTTGTGCTCAAAAGGAAAATAGGATGGATGTTACACAAGATTGGAAACTCTATGAAAATCTCTCTTTACATCTTGTAAAGTTTATTACATCTTGTAATCAGTTTCCTTCCTTGTAAAAATCTTCTTTCTATGCTCCTAAATAGTTTATATGTTCTTCCAATAAAGAATTGTTATAAAGAAGTCATTCAAGTTATCCTCGGTTATTCACTATATATTTTAAGGAAATTTAAGTGTAGGTTAGTTTGAGTTGCAAACCCAAACACAAACCCTTGTATCCTCGATCCAGTAGTGATCGATGTGAGATAGCTTGAAAAGGCTAAGGTAAAACTACTTGCAACGCAACAATAAGTGTTCTTGCTGGTCACGATTTAGCTTGGAAAGGCTGGTCAAAGACTACTCGGTTTTGGCTTGGAAAGGCCAGTCAAAGACTACTTGCAACGTTACAGTAAATGTTGTTTTACTTGTCACAGTTTTAGCTTGGAGAGGCTGGTTAAATACTACTCAGTTTAGCTTGAAGAGACTATGAATAACTACTTGGTTTGTTACAGTAGGGGTTCTCTATTTGTCACAAGTTAGAGCTTGGGTAGGTTACTGCAAAGACTATCCAATTTTTCTTTCTCAGATGGAGAAAAGTTTTAGTGAATCTCAACGGAAGTTGCAGAAGTTGAGTATTGGATATAGACAAGATTGGCCGAACCAGTATAAAAATATTTGTGTCATATCTTCTTCTCCTTTATCTTTTTTATTTTCACTACTTTACATTATCATTTAATATCTATTGAAAGTTCATTTTTAGCTATTCTGTTACTGACGTTATGCTTTAGAAAGTTACTTACTAAAATATCTAACCTTGTTTCCGCTGCACTTCAAGCTCAATGGTTGATAATATATTGTTTAACATTTCAGTATCGTAAAGAGATGAAGAGAAGTAGAGCACAATTCAACCCCCTATCTTGTGCACTTTACAACCTACAACAACAACAACAATACACCTTCTTAGCTAACCTCAACCTAAGCCACAACCAAGTCTCTTAGAGGTCTAACTCTTACTGCACAATCAGTGAGATATGGCTGGCAAATTGGACAGGGTTGAAACTTCCAACAAAGACATTGGAGCTCAAATGAGAAGACATGCGGAGTTACTCTTGCAGCTTTTTCATGAGTTCAGTAGAAAAGGCTAATGATGGTATGACCTTAAGCACAGACCTTTTGCTAATGATAAAAAAGGAAGAAAAGAGAGAAAAGAAAATCTTTTGTGCTGAGAGTCAAAGGGGGTCAAGCTGAGGGGAGTGCTTCAAAAATTCATAAAGTCATGCATATAATTTTCTTTTTTTTTTTTTACCATATTCTTATGTCCTTTAGAACAATTTTTATAATTCCAGTAAATTCTCTAACACTTTTATCCTTGTAATTATGCTCAGATTTATTTTATTGTTTGCTCTGATACATTTTGTTAATGATATGATACATTTATCACCTCTTTATGCTCTAAATACAAATTATTTCTTGCTCTGATATTCCCTTCATACTCTGAAATAAATATAGGTTAAAATTGATGCTTTGATACTTGTTCTGATATACATATGAACTTCATTTGCTTTTATATGTATAAGTGATATGATGCTCTGAAACCTATATTGCTACATGCTCATACATTCTGACATATGATTCAAAAGTAAACTTGTGCAAATATGCTATGATACATAAGCATATATTCTGGTATATAGATTTCAGAAACTCCTGCATCTTTCAACATCATCAGTTTCATGCTTTAAACTTGTTACGGACAATGGCATGGGAATCCAAACCCCAAAGGCTAGCCCATCTTGGGAGGCCCATCAATGAAGCCAAAGATGGCCAAACCCATGGATAAAGTGGTTTGTAGGTCTAGTACGTTGATAGGGGACATGTGGTGAAGGTTATTACTAGACTCTCTCCCTCCATTCTCCCACCTCACCACCACTATGAATGTGGAGCGTGGGATGATGAATGTGAGAACTCCGAGGCCTCAGGTAACCATCCTAGGGCTCCCTTTATAAATATTTCTAGGGACCCCAAGTATGGATATGTTCTTTGACTGTACCCTTGCTCTGCCAAAATACCTACTTACTCTTTAAGTGTAACCTTTGCTCTAAGCTCAACCAAGACATCCAGGAAAGACCTGATCAGATTGCTTCTGAGGTCACATTCATAGCGAGGTAAATCCTTTATACTCCCCCTGTTACAAAATTGTTGTTTACAATTACATAAAATTCTGATATTGATTCTTTGAGAAAGATGAGTTTTCTGAAACATCTTAAAAGAAAGTGTGCTGAGTAGTTGAGTTTTGATAAAGATTAAGATCAGAAAGTATTATCAATATAAACTCAGATACTTTAATAGTTTGAGTTTAGAAAGTAACAATAACATTAGCAATCAAGTTGTTTTTGTGTTCAGAAAATTAGTATATTCTGATACCTCTCAGAAAATTTTTTTTTCAAAAGCTGCTCTAATTATAGCTTACTAAGGTTGATCTATATTTTGATGAAATCAATAAGAAACCTTAAGTTAGCTATTTTCTGGAAAGCTATACCTTCACTTGTTTTGAAAGAACTCTTAGGATTTGATACTATATTGTGATAAACTCTTATACAAGGTTCTTTCTATTAGCTCCAGAACCTTTCGGAAAGAATTATCATTCAAAATTTTAAGTGACAACAAACCAATTTTTGTGAAAATATTTTGAAGAAAGACTAATATTTTACTTGAGTTTCTTGAGTACTTAACAGGACTACTCTCGTTAGCATTCAAGTTCCTTAAACAAGTTTTTTCTTCATGATATCATGTGTAAACATGTTTAATTTCATTCGAAGAGATTTAGAACTTAAATGACATGAAAAACAATCCTTGAAATGGATGTAAGTATGTTTTATGCACAAAGAAAGGATTTCAAGAACAAGAAACCAAGCTACATATATTCAAAAAGTGATACACAATGTAGAATTCAATCCTCCTCTAAAGCTAGTTATGGTTACTGTCATCAATCGTGATGATATTACCACCAACAAGCTTTGATTAAAACAATGAAGATCAAAAGGAAGTCTAGAAACTGAATCAGCGCTTTAGAAAGCACGTTTACTCTTAAACTGTGCACACTTTATAGAATGGGAAGGAAAATTGAATTTTCAACTTAAAGTCAAACCCAAAAAAGGGATGACAGTGACAACTTACTTTTAAACTTGGTCAACTATCCTAGCTTCTAGATGAAAAAGTTCAGAAACCTCATTCAGAAAGTAAAAAAGTAGTTTATGAAAATGGAATCAGAAATCTCTGTTTGACAATGGTTTCTGCAACATCTCTGAAGATGGAATCAAAAACATTTTGTGCATTATCTTTCTTCTCCTTTAATCTCTTTTACTTTATGTTGTGTTTCTCTTTAAAATGTTTTTGAAAAATTGCTTTTAACTGGTTTTCTTATTTTCAACTTAATTTAGAAAGTTAATTTCTTATACTCACTGACAATCTTTCCGCTACCCTTCAAGTCAACACTTGATAGTTTTTATTTAAAAGTTTTCAGAAACTAGGAAAAAGAAAAGTGACAGCATGATTTAACCCCCCTTCTCATGTACTTTTCAACCTACACTTCTAAGTGCGGATACAAGTCTCCATTTCAATGATCTGATACAAGGTTCTAACCTTGAAAGTTTTCTTTAAAAGTATTCTCCAAAATATTTTCTCAAAATTTGGTTTGTCATTATAAAAAAGGGGAGATTGTTAGTTACAGAACCCTTCAAAAAGCTTCAAGCTTAAGATTTTGAATGAAAACAAGACAAATTTTGATAAAATGTTTTGAACAATAGACAAATATTTCACTTGAGTTTCTTCAACGTTCACAGGACCATTCACATTGACAAATTAGCTCATCAATGAGTAAGTTTTTCACAATGTCATGTTTCAACATGATTATTATTTCATTCAAAGAGATTCAGAACCTAAACGATGAGAAAAATAGCTCTGAGAAGGAATGTCTATATATTGGATACATGAGAAAGGATTTTTGAGTTCAGAAACAAAGTCCAGATCTTTAGAGAATAGCTCACATATTTAGAAAGTGCTGATCAATGAAGAAATTCATTATTTTTCTAAAGCAAGTTTTGAATGCAGTCTTCAATCTCAAGAAAAATATTTTTAGCAAGCTCAGATTGAAGAAATAAAGATCAAAGAGAAGTTTAGAAACTGAAAGCACCTATCAGAAAGCATGAATAATCACAAATAATGCACTTTGCAGAAAAGGAAGGAAAAAATTTTAAATTAAAGTCAACACCCAAAAAGGGTTGATAGTGACATATACTTTTTCACTTAGTCAACCGCCCCAGTTTCTAGAAGAAAGAGATCAGAAACTAGGGGCAGAAAGTAAAAAAAAAAAGTAATTTCTAAAGCATCACTTAGAAACCACATATTTGACAACCATTTTTGCGCCTGAAAAAAGTAGCCCTGACACAACCAAGCTACTTTTTTAGATGGCTTTCCCCAGGACACAAAAAGCATATCTACACGTGTCAAATGGAATCAAAATCAAGGGGTAACAATCTAATTTGAAGATCAAGTATAAAAGAATATCAAGTGCTTACAACTCAAGACTTTTTTCAAGACTTCTAACAAGAATGCTGATAGGAAATACGAATCCTTCTCCTTCTTCTGCAAATCATATTACATCTTATAACCAGTTTTTGTGTCAGTTAAAAATCTTCTTTCTAGTTCTGATTAAGTAATACATTCTTCTTAGGAAGAATAGTTTAAAAAGAAGTCACTTGAAGTTACTTATACTGTTTCATTTATAGAAAAAAAAAAAAACTTGAGTGTTCATTTGTTAGAGAAAACCAACCTTAAGCAAATCATTGTACCCTAATTCGTTAGTAATCATTGTGAGGTTAGCTTAGAGAGGCTAGTCAAAGACTACTTGGAAGTGATAATAAAGTAAACTACTAGTCATGTGAGTTAGCTTGAGAAGGCTAAGCAAAGACTATCATTCTTTCTGTAAGTTGAGAAAGGGAACTAGTGGAACTCAATAGGTTGTTGAGAACTGGATGTAGATAAAGTTGACCAAACCAGTATAAAAGCTCTTGTGCAGTATTTCTCTACTTCTTTTATCTCTGTTACATTCTACTTTTGAGATTTACAATTATACATTTCTGAAAATCTATCTTAAATTGTTTCTAAAGTTTTCAACATAATTTAGAAAATTATTTTTTGAACCTTACTAACAAAGTTTTTCACTGCTCTTCAAGTACAAACTTGATAGAATTTGTTTGAAGTTTTCAAAAAGTGAAAGAAGTCAAAGCACAATTCAACCCCCTTTTGTGCAACTTTCAACCTACAGTGGCTACCAAAACCAACATAAAACCTGTGTTTTCACTCTTTTTGGCCTTCTCCCAAACTTACATGTTTTACAGTAGTAGAAAAATAAAAATAGAGGCCTGAAATGGCTCTTGGTTTAAATTTGAGCTACCAAACATCAATGTTCATGAGTCATAACTCTTATTTATGCATTATTGCATACATTAACAAGCCAAACAACTCCCAAATACCGATTCACAACATAAATCCGAGAATAAAAAAAGGAAACACAAGCTCTATCGTCATTTATCATCAATTCAAAACAAAGAACACAAAACCCCATCATTAAACTATGAGTTTCGGATAGAAACAACATTCCAAACCAATTAATTTGAGAGCTCAATAACACACAAAAATGGAAGGTTTCACACAGAATCCCTTACCAACTTGAAGGAGTCCAAGGAAAAGGATGTTTGGGAGCTAAGGGAGGTGGAAAGAGGTTGAAAATCTCCTCCCTTTGCTCCTTGATGTCTGCAGCCAACAACTGCAAAATGGAGGAAATGAAGAGCTCTTTTCCTTACAATGGTGGTTGGGGTTTAGTATTTAGATGTTGGGGAGGTGTTAAGGGAAACTGGATTAGAGGTTCATGGTAATGGTGAGTGTGGATGGAAGTGGAACTAAGGAAGAAGATGAAACGAAAAGAAAAAAAAAAAAAAGTGAAGTTGGGAAAGAATGAAGGGAGGCTGCGGCTGTGCATTAAAAAGAGGGGGATTTGGATTGCATTTTGTTTTGTTTCATTAAAGATAGTGTGGGCATTAGGTGAGGTTAGAGGGTACTATTATAAATTGCTCCTAATCTCATGAAATGATAGAAATAAATATAAGATAACAAATAAATAACATTTCCTTGGATCATGAATTTAAATGATTTACATAATATTGGATGTCTAAAAACTTTAAATTTCAAGAGAGAATTTGAAATTTTAGATGAGAGAGTTTTAAATTTTTAAAATACTCCAATCCATAAGTTATAAGTAATTCAACACAACAATTAATATAAACATGCACCCAAAATATTAAGAGACTGAATTAAGTTAGAAATGTCTAATTATTTATTATCTAATTAACTAAAAAAATTGATCCCTAATTAAAATCGATTAATTCTAATTAATACTTAAATGAAATTTTGGAGTATTACATACAGGAAAAATTTAAAACATATACTAATTAAATGACAAATTGATAAAAAAAAAGGTAAAGAACGAATTAATTAATTTTACTAAATCAAATCAAAATCACCTATTTTTGTTTTTGTTTTCGTTTTTTATTTTTATTTTTTAAAAGTTTTTATCTGAACTTGTTAAGCCACGTGTTATATCAGCCCGACGACGTTCAGTGCACGTTTCGTAAATAGGGTAGCCCATACACTAGATTCCCCTTACCTTATCTCTCTGGTACCGGTAGCCAGTGCTATCCATAACAGTTCAGAAGCAGAGCTATTGCCTCCGTTTGCGCTCTGCTGCCACCCACTACCCAACACCACAGCTTGCACGAAACGCACCTTCTCAATACAAGAAAAAAAAATCTCACTAGAAATATCTTCATCAAATTCCCGCGACAATCCCAAAAAGTCAAGTTCAATTTCGCGGCGCGAAGTATGGCAGCGTCGTCACTCTGTTCCTCTTTCACCTCAAAAACATGGAACACGCAGAACCATTGCCATCACCGCCACAAAACCCTAACTCTAGCTGGTTCCTCTTTTTTTCTTCGCGGAGAATTTCATCCGCTGTCGGTTTTCACTGGCGGAGCCCAAACGCGGTGTAGCGACAGGAGGCGCCGATCGGGTGCGGTGGCGTCCCTCGGAGGATTGCTGGGCGGCATCTTCAAGGGTGCTGATACAGGAGAATCCACGAGGCAGCAATACGCTGCGACCGTGAACATCATTAACGGGTTGGAACCGGAGATTTCTGCGCTGTCGGATTCGGAACTGAGGGACAGGACTTCCGCGCTCAGGGAACGCGCGCAACAGGGCGAAGCACTGGATTCTCTTTTGCCTGTCAGTCCAAATAATAATAATAATAATAATAAAATTCAGTTTGCTGTTTTGCCCGCCTAAGAAAATGGAGCTTTTTTTTAATTTATTGTAAATGGCTTTTCTGCAAGAGCAATAGTTTTGGATTAATTTTGATGGCCTAAAGGAGCTTTATATTATATATATTGTTGATTCTCACTTTCGTTCCTTGAAAAGTTAGCAAATGGAAAGATTTGATTGGGCTACTGGGTAGAAGTTTTTTCATGATTTGGTGCATCAAAATTAAACTCCCCCATTTGGTAGGAAATAATATGTTGTTGTTGTTGTTGTTGAAATTTTTGTTGTGTATTGCTATTGCAGGAGGCGTTTGCTGTTGTAAGAGAGGCTTCAAAAAGGGTTCTGGGCCTTCGTCCCTTTGATGTTCAATTGATAGGTAGCTCTGTCCCTTGTTTGTTGGAATTGGATATTTTATCGCATATATTGTCGTGTAGCTCTAGCCTGTGTTGTTGATTGGTGGTGCTGTAGGTGGAATGGTTCTTCATAAGGGAGAAATAGCAGAAATGAGGACGGGTGAAGGGAAGACCCTGGTTGCAATTTTGCCGGCTTATTTGAATGCTTTAAGTGGGAAGGGTGTTCATGTTGTTACTGTCAATGATTATCTGGCTCGGAGGGATTGTGAATGGGTCGGTCAAGTTCCTCGCTTTCTTGGGTTGAAGGTTGGCCTCATCCAGCGTATGTCTCATTTCATTGCTTTCCCTTTCCCCTTTATTTTGGATAATGCTTCTTTATCAATTTAAATCTTTATATTATCCTTTTCGGTCAGTTGGGGCAGTGGTTGTTTTAAAGCTTCTATCTCCAGCTCTATTGTCATTTCTCAATAAAAGCCAATTCATTGTGCAACTTATTCTTGGTTTTAGTTTTGGGCATTTTATGTTTCTCTGCTCATTATTTATTGAGCTTCACTAATATGCATCGCTCATTTAACCTATTCCTTTGTGGCACTCTATGATATGATGTGTTTTGTTGGCAGAGAATATGACAAGTGAGCAAAGAAAGGAAAATTACTTATGTGACATAACATATGTCACCAATAGCGAGCTTGGTTTTGATTACTTAAGAGACAATCTTGCCACGGAAAGTAATTCTTCCTATACATATTACTTGCATATCGTATATACTTTGTAAATAGTTAGTTTCTATCCATTTGATATTACACTGAATTTCAAACCATGGGATCTACAGAGTGTTGAGGAGCTTGTCATTAGGGGTTTCAATTATTGTATCATTGATGAGGTTGATTCGATCCTTATCGACGAAGCTAGAACTCCACTCATTATATCAGGACCTGCAGAGAAACCCAGTGATCGATATTATAAGGCTGCAAAGATAGCAGCAGCGTTTGAACGAGACATACACTACACTGTAAGACTGCTAAACTATGTTTGCATTTTGAATTTCATAGAAGTATTAAATTTTGTCAGACTCTATATTTTCTGTAAATTATAAAATGGGATTGCTCTGTCATTGGTTAAAATTTTTTTCCCCTTGATGGCAATTTGAAAACGGCAAGGGAAAATTCTACTGTACAACTGTAAGACTGGCAATGTTGTATGAGGCTAAATGTTGAACGGTAACAAATAACCACAACATGTGATTAATGTTGCAAAGGCAAGGCTGTTGCATTGAATGAGTTGACACACTTGATAAGACAAGGTTAGGAATGATTGCACTAGGGACTAGTGTTAGGACCATTATGTCTGAATGAATGAGTGTTATTGAATTGGGAATCCTTGGCAATTAACAAGAACCCTAGGACAGATACAGAAAGCAGAAGAATGAGTCCTCTAACTCTCACAAAAGGGTACAAATGATTAGACACCCTTGTCTCACTCCCTCGCCCTCTTTTGTTCTCCTATTGTCTTAATCCAACTGTATTTCCCACTAAACTAACTGTCTTACAGCTGTCATTCCCTCCTTACTACCTTACAGTTATGACTTAATCTGTTTATTTCTCCTCTCATAGACCCTCCCATACATTGTGTCCCTAAAAACTAGAGAGAAAGTTGATTTAGTTCTTATCATGGAAAAGATGGTAGAATCTTGTCATAGGTGATTTGAGCATGTTTGGAGAAGGCTTGTAGAAGCCTCGGTAAGGAGAGGATATTAGATGACTAATAGCTCAATAGATAGAAATAGAGGGATACTGAAAACTATAGGTGATCACATTCTTATCAGTGCATAGAAATTACACTCTTAAAATAAATATAAAATTATTGTAAGAATTATTAAATTATTTCATTTTAAATAATCTAAAATCTTAATTTCATGTAGATTGTAGAAAAAAATATCTATAAAATATTTCAAAGTGCAATATATCAAAGATAGCTTTTAAAATTTGATTAGGAATGGATATCTTTCCTTTATTTTTATTTTTTGTAGGTCAGATATATTTCATTGGTACTGGTACAGTTTTTTTTAAAGCAGAGTTTTGCATTTTGGTGGCACTTGGAATGTGAACTCATTTCAGTATGTTCAGAAAATGGGAAGAGCTTGCTTTTTGCGATTCCCATACATTACAGTTTCTAACGGACATTTTGTGGGAGGTAGACTTGAAGAGAAGAGGTCTTTATTTGCTGGTTTTTTAGGAATATGCCTTATAAATATTTTATAGGGTGGAATGTGTATGTGGTGTTAACATTAAATTCAGTACATAAATTGGTTTTTTATTTTTTATTTTTTTCACTGATCTGCTTGGTTATGCTGATGAACTTTAGTTGGTCACTTGTGACTAGCTGCTGAGTGGTTTTTATGGGATTTTATTTATGGATGGATTAAAAATATGATGCGAATAGGCATGGAAGCAGGAAACTAAAAAAGTACGGATTAAATCATTTTAAAACATAAAATTTTGAAAGTATTTTTATGGTAAATTGTTGAAGCTTTGATTCATATGCTTTGTGAATGGTCGATGGTTGTTTTTAAGGTTTTGCTATATATAAAAATTGTTTTATCTGAATGGCATGAGTAGATGCTCGAGTTACTAAAATAGAAGTCGATCTTCTAATTTTATTCTTACTGAAACTGTCATTGTAGGTGGATGAAAAACAAAAGACAGTTCTACTTTCTGAGCAGGGTTATGAAGATGCTGAGGAAATTTTAGCTGTTAAAGATTTATATGATCCACGAGAACAGTGGGCTTCATACATCCTAAATGCAATAAAAGCAAAAGAACTATTTCTTCGAGATGTTAACTACATAATTCGTGGAAAAGAGGTCCTAATTGTCGATGAGTTTACTGGTCGAGTTATGCAGGTGTATATAGAGATTCTAATTGACCTTATGGCAATATTAAATTTTATTGGCAAATGCAAAGAGAATAGGCATGCCAGCACTTATAGCATTTTCTTAGACAGCATTTGATTTGATTCACATGATAGTGTTATAATCTTAGCCTTTTGCATGTACCTTTTTTTTCGCTGCAGGATATCTTTGACAAAAGTATTAAATTATGACTTAATGCATCATCCTTCATTGCTTAAATTGTTCTACTTTTTTCACATAGTAATGATTAGAATTTAATTTTTAAAAGAGATGTAACATAAAAAAAAGATTTAATTGTGCAAATAACTAGCTGATATTTTGATACTATAACAGTAGTTGCAATGGAAATTCAGGGGGTTTGAGTTTAAGGTTTGGCACAAAAACTTTTTATATTAGTCTACAGTGTATACACTGGACAGTAATTTACTGCCTCCCTGAAATGCAAATTAATTGCTAATGGGGCTTCTGCTCTTATGATACAGTTTACATGCTGTCCTTATCTTTAAATGGCATATGATGAGCATATATATGAGTTCTTTCTAACTTGTCCTGCTTGTGAATACAATGCCAAAACCTTGGTGTTCACATTACTATCTAGTTGTGGGGTCTGTCTGGACAATATCAAAATCTAATGTAGTAGTGGCAGCCACCACTGCTTTCACCTGAAGTACTAAAAATGGAACTAATACGAAGAAACTGTATCTCATATTTTTGAAGTTCTGATAAGTAAAGTTTGTTTGATTTCTCAAGCATGAGTAATTTTTATTTACTCTCTTTATTGATAGGGGAGAAGGTGGAGTGATGGACTTCACCAAGCAGTTGAAGCAAAGGAAGGGCTGCCAATTCAAAATGAAACTGTTACATTGGCTTCCATTAGTTACCAGAATTTCTTTCTTCAGGTTGGAAATGATATATCTTCAGGAGTTCATTTGCTGTAGAAATTACCTTGATGCTTTTAATTCTGCATTTTTGCAGTTCCCAAAACTTTGTGGTATGACTGGCACTGCAGCAACAGAAAGCACAGAATTTGAGAGCATTTACAAGCTTAAAGTTACAATCGTGCCAACAAACAAACCTATGATAAGAAAGGTCTAAATCTTCCTTGTCATTCATAACCACGTGAAACCTGTATTCCTAATCCCAAATGGGAAGAATGGTTAATAAATGTGTTAAGTTGTTATATGTATATATGCTGCATAAGTTATTATATTCTTTTAAGAGAGAATGGTAGTGAATTATTTCTATTAAAGGTAATCTAAACTTTGGAAGCCTTACAGTTCATCTTAGTATGTATATTTAGTATATAATGAAATGTTCTTAATTTCATCAGTTATTTAATGTTTTTCTCATCGCTAATGTTGCATTTAATTTCTCTCTCAGGATGAATCTGATGTAGTTTTCAGGGCAACTACAGGGAAATGGCGTGCTGTTGTAGTGGAAATCTCTAGAATGCATAAAACTGGTCGCCCAGTACTTGTTGGCACCACCAGTGTTGAGCAGAGTGATTCCTTATCAGAACAATTGAAAGAAGCTGGAATTCCACATGAGGTAAAGTCTCACTTGTCTTTATGGGAAATGAGAAGACGTGAGAGCACATTATTTTCTTTGTGAATCCTGTGTTGAATAATTTCATTATTTGAGAAGGGTAGCTTATACTTGGCCCAAACCAAGTGCTGATAACACTTAAAAGCTCTTCCATTTGAAAGAATATAATAAGGCTTAATTTTAGAACCTCTTATTGTTTTAAATCATGTTTGGGTATATATATATAATGAACCATATATTGTTTTAAGGTTCTTAATGCAAAACCAGAAAATGTTGAGAGGGAAGCAGAGATTGTAGCACAGAGTGGTCGTCTTGGGGCAGTGACAATTGCTACCAATATGGCAGGCCGTGGGACAGATATAATCCTTGGTGGTAACGCTGAATTTATGGCACGGTTAAAGCTTCGTGAGATACTGATGCCAAGGTATTATGGTGCTTTAATTGACAATTTTTTTTTTTTCCCGAATATAGTACCCTTCCATGTACTTCTTGAGCTTCATGAGATACTGATGCCAAGGTATTATGGAGCTTTAATTGACAATTTTTTTTTTTCCTGAAGATATTACCCTTCCATGTACTTCTTGTTGCCTTTTATTATTTAAAATGGTGTTTATCTGCATTCTTTGAGGTCAAGTATTGATTTGGAAAAGAAAGGAGGAAAGATTTAGTGGGAGGAGGTGAGGATGCTTAGAGATACTTCCATGGGTATGTTTCTAATTTGTGAGATGCTCTCTGCATGTAAAAAAGAATTGAATTCATAAATGAGAGTGTTTGTCTGTGCCTATGTATCGAAGAGGATGAGAGAAAGTTGTTGTGTGAAGTGAAGGAGAGAGTTATAATGGAGTGGCATAGGGTCTTCTGTTGGTTTCCATAGTCACACAGAGAGAGATGAGAGGAAGTACTTCAGTTACTTATGTAACCTGTTTGCCAATAGATGAAACGAAAATTCCCTAGTAGAGTGATGATCACATGATTTTGTTTTTGGAAGAACTGATTTGTGTGTGAATTACCTATTTTGTGATGCTACATGCAAAAGATAACACAACACGAACTAAGATAATTCAATGTTTCTCAAGGGTATAGGGCCCAATAACCAAGACTATTAAAATTATTATGTAAATAGAGTCTATAAGATGTCCTCTACCATAGCAATGAATACCTTAAATTGGTCTAACTTGTGGCCTACCAACCGTTAACTCTCCCTCAGGAAAACACATATTAAGAAACGTGATGCAGATGGTTAGCAATTGATTAAATTCATCAAAAAAGATTTATTGTCTGTAATAATAAGTATATTTAAGTATTGAATTGTGTGTATCTGAATCTACGTGTTCATGTTATAAATTGGTTCTTACTTTTTTGTACTATATGAGAGTTGGCTTTGACTCGACAGTTGAACCTTATGTAATTATGCCTGCATAGTTGCAATATACTTACTGCCTCTAGGATTCATTGGTCACTTACACAACCTCGATGTAAAAGCATATCCTGGTTGGCTGGTTGGTTACTCCTATATTTAGATCCCTATAGTTTGAGCCTTTCCTGCATTAGAACTGAAAGTTTCTCTAAAGAAAATACTTGCTAGTTATTGAAAGGATCCTATCAAGCATCCATCACATTCTTTCTGGTAACATATTATTGCAGAGTTGTCAAGCCAGCTGAAGGAGACTATGTATCAGTAAAGAAACCTCCTCCCAAAAAGACCTGGAAGGTAGGGTGTTTTCCTTGTTGTAACTTAAATTGTAGGGCTTGTTTTTAAATATTGAGTTATATGCAAACACTCCATTCAACTTTGAGTGAGTTAGATTAAGAAGTAGCTATTAGATACTTAAATTTGTAGCATTTAACTGTCATGTTTATGCATATGAATTTTAATTTTTTATTAACTCATAAAACAAAATGTTTTTCAATGATCAAATGAAAGAAATGTTTTTAATAACTCAAGTGCCAAAAGGAAATCACAACCCCTACATATGAACGAAAATCTATTGAAGTAAATTGGTGTTGAAATGTGATACTGGGATGATTGTCAACACTCCTAATAGATTATTATCCAACAAAGAATAATCCTTGCTGATAATCTTCACCAACAGTAAACCTAGTCACAGAATTTCAATGCCATGCATAAAACTGCCTGTTATCCAAAAAGCCCAGCCAGCGTGATTGCTACTCATCTCTGTCTCTCTCATGGACAGTGAAACCAATTGACAAAAGACTCCTACAAATGAAACCTAAAAAGAAAAATGCAGTAACTAAAGAATCAAACCACACTGAAATAATGAATTCAACAGGACATGTGTAGTGAGGTTGCAATGTGTTATGAAGTCTGAATGATGGAAAATAAATCTGAACAGCTGGGAAGGAAATCCAATTTGTTTGTTTAAGGCTCAGTTTCATTTTTTTTATTTCAGTAAATTTGGATTTAAATTATTTTGTTTAATGATATATTTGAAAAATAAAAAAATGTTAAAATTCCACTTGCATAACAATTCTCAGTGATAGTTGATGAAATATTTTGTGTGGAAAATTTGGTTGCTACAACTTTGAAGGTATAGTATTTAATAGCTACATTTATTAGTAGAGATATTGACTCAGTTAAAGGGGTGTGCTTGAATTTACCCTGTAATTTTATATATATATATATATAATAACCATTCTGGAGCATATGAATACGACATTATCCAGGTGAATGAAAAGTTGTTTCCTTGCCAACTATCAAATGAAAATACTGAGTTGGCTGACAAGGCTGCGCAATTAGCTGTTAAAACATGGGGCCAGAGATCATTAACTGAGCTTGAAGCAGAGGAGCGCCTATCCTATTCTTGTGAAAAGGTGACAATCTGATGATGTTTTCAGTGGAATTAATGCTAAAAACTAGAGTGCTTGATTAATCACATTTTGTTCAAAACAATAATCTCAAGACATGTCTTTTGGTTCTTTGCTTTGCCTTTTATTTTCTCATGTAACCAAAAAAAGAAAAACAAATCTTAGTACGTGATGTTTTCTTCTTTGGTGATATCATATCACTTATGTGAATTTTTCATTCTATACTATCAAATTCTCATTAAGAGGGCGGCCCAATGTATGAGGCTCCTGGCAGAGGGGGGTTTGGGGAGAGCAAATATATGCAACTTTACCCTTACTTTGTGAAAAGGTTGTTTCTAGGATTTGAAACCATCATGTATTTTTTTTTTTTTTTTAGGGACCTGCTCAAGATGAAGTCATTGCGAACCTGAGAAATGCATTTCTGGAAATTGTTAAGGAATATAAAGTCTTCACCGAGGAAGAGAGGAAGAAGGTTAAATTGTTTCTTGACTGTTACTTTATCCATTGTTGTTGATTCATTTTAATAATCATTATGACTTTAGGTTGTGGCAGCTGGTGGGCTACATGTAGTGGGCACTGAGCGTCATGAGTCACGTCGAATTGATAATCAGGTTTTCTTTTCTTCTCTCCTTTTCTGTGTTGGGTTGAAAGTAGGAGGGGGTAGCTTGCAGCCTTGCACAGCCACATCCCATACCTTTTATTATTCTCACAGCTATCGTAGCCCCTTTTGACCACTCCTATCTACCCTTAAGATGGAAAAGGTATTGTTGAAGAAGTATTTGAAAGCTTGAAACTTCAATTTGTATCCTTACACTATCCTTACAGCTGCGTGGTCGAAGTGGCAGACAAGGGGATCCAGGAAGCTCACGCTTTTTCTTAAGTCTTGAAGATAACATTTTTCGGATATTTGGCGGAGACCGAATTCAGGTAATCCATTTGTTGTTGTGTTGCTGCTGCACATGGAGTTTGATTGCCCAGAATTTTATCAATATTGTGATGTGTAGGGTCTAATGCTAGCATTCAGAGTTGAAGACCTACCTATTGAATCCAAGATGTTGACCAAAGCATTGGATGAAGCCCAGAGGAAGGTGGAGAACTATTTCTTTGACATTCGGAAGCAATTGTTCGAATATGATGAAGTCCTCAACAGCCAAAGAGATCGTGTTTATACAGAGAGAAGACGAGCCCTTGAATCTGACAGTCTTCAGTCTCTTCTTATTGAATATGCTGAATTAACAATGGATGACATTTTAGAGGTTAGTCTTTGCTAAAATTATGTTTTTTGTTATACCTTCTTGTGTAACATAATGATGAATCTTATGAATTAGGCAAACATTGGTTCTGATGCTCCAAAAGACAGCTGGGATCTTGAAAAACTAATTGCAAAAATTCAGCAGTAAGTGGAATATTCCGATTCTTGTGCTAGGTGCTTTTTTATTTGGCTTAGTTATGTGCTGAAACCTTGTTCTTGTTCATATGGTTGTCCCTATTTTCTTCTCGACACTGTTTTAAAACCTAGACCAGCCAAAAAGCTCCAAACCTGTCCTCTTCAAAACATAGGACTGGTCGTGGATTGAATTGCCTTGGATTGGCAAAAAATGAGTTTGGCAGGGCAATTGTACTATTGAATACTGTGTAAAGAACTATTTTCTGCTTCTATAAATGAATACTGAATTATTTATTAAAATTGAAATGTCATCAAATTTATTTTCATAATGTAAAATTCATTGCAGTAAGAATGCAATATATTTTTATTTTATTATGACTTTTCCTTTTTATGATATCCAATTTGACCATTGGTTTAATAAGCCGAAATGGCTCAAATTATGACCAAGCAGCCTTTTCAATTCAATATTTATTTTTTCTATTGAGTTTATTTTCTATATACTGATCACGTAAAAAGGTTTTATAATATCCTCCAATTTATATGACTTTTCAAGTAGCGGGTGTGAGACCTAACCCACCTTTAATGTTGTGGCAATCTATAATTAAATGGCAGTTTAAAATTTTTTTAAACCATAAGTGTATAGAAATTAAATTCTTGTTTTATTTGATTTCTTATTCGTTAAGGCTAACAATAAAATCAATTATGGCGACCTTTAGAGAACATCCTTCATATTAGCTTCGATATATTTAGAGAACTTAATCTTCGTAAGTCATGCTAAATTTGAATTGAGTAATCAAACTAGGAAGCACCCCTTCTTGACTACTGGGGCTGCCTCTTGCTTAGTGGTCTGGCATTTGGTTCCAATTCTTAAAAGATTGGTTATGTGCTCGATGATTGTCTTTGGTATGGTTTTCTTTTCTTACTTAATTACCTGTGCATGACTTTGTTTACTCTGGATCTAATTACTTTGTTGACAAAAGATATTGATTTTTCTTCAGATATTGCTACTTGTTGAATGATCTGACCCCTGATTTGCTGAAGAGCAACTGTTCAGATTATAATGAACTGCAAAATTATCTCCGTCGTCGTGGTTGTGAAGCATATCTGCAGAAAAGGGTCAGTTACTAAATACTTAAAGATAATTTTTTCCCCTTTATTTGGTTGAAAGATGATCAAACTTGTATTATAACTGTTCTGCAGCCTAATGGTTAGCGCTTTAAAAAGTCTTTGGCATTGGTTTTCATTGTTTGACTATGTATAACTCTAGAATTTTTCATCTCGTATTATTACAACGAATATTGCTGCAGGATATGGTAGAGCAACAAGCACCAGGATTGATGAAAGAAGCAGAGCGGTTCCTGATCTTGAGCAACATCGACCGCTTGTGGAAAGAACATCTTCAAGCACTAAAATTTGTCCAGCAAGCCGTAGGTTTGCGGGGATATGCACAGCGCGATCCACTCATTGAATATAAGCTTGAAGGCTATAACCTTTTCTTGGAGATGATGGCACAAATAAGAAGAAATGTTATCTATTCCATATATCAGGTGTGCATCAATCTAGTTGTTTTGGCATCTAAACTCTCCATCTTGTCAATTATTATGACATCTGCATCAATTATTACCCTTTTTATTAGTGCATTTATCTAGTTTCTTTGGCTCCTAAACTGCATGTTATCCGTAATAATAATGTTCGTAACTATTTTCCAATCGCATTCATACTAAACCCTTGTTGTTTTCACAGTTCCAACCCGTGCTGGTAAAGGAAGATCGGGATAAGAAGAAGCCGAAATCAGAAAAGCGTAATGCACGCAGTCAAGCAAATAACAACCCTGATCCAGTTGGCACAGCCGAACCCTCAACATCAAGTGCTACCTCGTAATTCTAGCACTCGATGGCAATATGTAACCAAAGGGCTAGAATGAATGAGGTCCAACGGAGAGAAATGAAAAACTTGGGAGAGCTTCAGTTTATATATTCCATGCATATCAAATTTAATGTACAATGGAATTACGATGGCTTTGTAAATTGAAAATGTAACATGTAAGGAACTAAACCATTAGAATACGAGCCCCAGAACAGGTTATAAACCTAAGCGACTCATTTACACTGGTAGCATGTCATTTTTTTCGTCTGGGTCCTGAAAATCACGTTGCATGCCAGATGTGACAACTGAGTCTAGCCTATTGGGTCCATGTTTAAATTCATCGCCTTTAAGAATATCATCAAAAATTTTGTTAATGGTGTTTCTCTTTTCCTGCATTCATTTAAAAAGATCAAATGAGTAGGTAATTCAAAATCCATAAAAACATAAAATAAAATAAACCTCAGGGAAGACTATAGTGACATCCCAAGGAATGGCCAAAAATTGATTCCTTGATTATTTCCAATAACGCAAATAGTGCTCCGCACATTTCTTTTATCGAAATACAATAATGCAATTATTGTACTACAATAAGAGAAATAGCAAGGCTGTTGATTGTAATACTGAAATGTCCATATGACTTGGCCATTCGTCAAGGTAGGCTACTGCAGCTTCCCCAACCAACATATATGTCATGTTGAACAGAATTACAAAACTACTAAATCTAGTCCAAGGCCAGGACCTCACCTTAATTCCAAGAGCAATGGCAGTTTTCAATTTAACTAGTTCACCCAATCTCAAAGAGCCTTCTTTGTTATCTCTAACAAGGATCAAAGGCACCCCCCTTGATGAAGCCAAACTTGGCAAATGCTTAATCAGCCATCGTGGGCTACAGTCCGAAGCTACAAGCACAGCCTGCATGACATAGAAGGTAAATAATTTCTCCTAAGGAATATAAAACAAATCCATACCCCCTCACCAGGAGGTGGTATATATTACTTCTACCAAGTACCAACAAAAAGAACACTGAATTCATTCACCCTGAAAATCATGTTACAAACTTGTTAACTGGTTAATTTGTTATTTGGTACAAATGAAAACAAGATGTTGAGCAATGTGAGGAGATAAGGCAGCCACTGCCATATGCATTAGCAAATATTAGTATTTGGAGCAGTCAGCAAAAAACAAAGGTCAAACTAGTAGTATTTGGATATTTGCCACATCATATAAGTTGAGGAGCATTTATTCAATGTGATGAAGATGACCCATTAAGAAAAAGCGAATAAACAAGTGATTATTAACTAACTAACGATTCATATATTCTACATAGCAGAAGAAAAAAAATCAACCTGAAGTTTAACTGAAGGTGCTTTATAATTGCTGCTGATTGAACGGGGAAGTTGAGTAGATCTTCCCAACTCAATGCATGGTCTCATTCGCTCAAGGACGCGTGCTACATCATTGACCCCAATAGAAAACTGTTGCTGCAAGGAACCAGAAAAATGTAAGCTTCCAACTGAATTTATCATAAACTTTTCCACCAAGTTTTAAGTTAAACCTTTAACCATATTCTTTCTGGCAAGGAACTTCCATCTATATGTCTTGCTGATTCAATCTTCCTGTTCATCAGAATAAGTATTTGTAAGATCAGGTGAGAACTTGCACTATTAATGGTTAGTTCCACAGCTGAACACAAGCAGCTCAGTCGTTCGCTCATTAAAATGTTAAATCATCAGATACCTACCTCCTCTGCTTCACTAGTCAGTGCTATTGAGCAAATCTTGCTGGAGTATTAATTACGCAACACACAAACAGAGAAAATTTAATTCAAGACACAAAGCAATGGATTAGAGAAGTGTGTGTTTTACCTCTGAATTGATTGCAGAAGACTGGCAAGCTGTTCTCCTTCATAGCAGCTGCATATTTCAACAAAGATTAAATGACAGATTAGTCCAAAAAAATGGTGATAGCAAAAGAAAATAAGAGAAAAAACAACAGATTTATGAATAAAAAGCCACAAACATTTTAGAACTTCCAGGTTGAAACATATGAAGTTCATATAATATAATAATTATAATAATATGATAAAAGGGGGGCAGCATACTTATTTTCTATAGATGCGAAGCTTGAGTTTGATTTGTCTCCATCTTTCTTTGGAGTTTTGGCACTATCTCTACTGGGCATGGTCTACTCTCAAAGTTGCCAGATTCAGTATTCAATAACCTGGATAAGGACCCACATCACAGGTTACAGGTACGATCAACGTTGTCAAACTCAAGTCTAGGTAAATTCAAGAATTTCAATAAACTAGAATCATAAACTCGACTCAATTTAGAAAACATATCTTGGTAACTAAACAGAATTAGATAGCATATTTACATTTAATATTTAACAATATATGTATCTATGTAAAGTTGGTAATGAGTGGTAATTATTAGACAATTGCATAACTATACGCTACTTAGATTTAGTGGTCAAATATGTAATGACGCATGTGTAATGACTAATGAAATAGTAACAATTCAAATGTAAGTATTGAAAAAACATTCTGTCACTTAAATTTATAATGAATCTAGCAATAATAAAGGTGTCAACCTGCGAGTCAAATAGGCCAGTACTATTGCAGCTGGCCTTTTCTTTACCGTTCGCATAGCTTATCATATTTGGTTTATGGAAGAGAATGAAATACCCAACAGTTGAAGTTTATGGTAAAGCAATTTGTGATTCTCATATGCAATGAGTTAATCTGCCTCTGCTTCATTAAAAATCTATTTAAACAGGCAGTTCCAAACCCGGGTAGAAGAGGAGGGTTGTATTAGGCCATTGATAGCCAACGTAAAATTTTTTGTCGAATTTTCTACATATGCAATGAGTGTTATTAACCCGACAGCACTATGGCACAGCAGCAACTGATGATTACACTCACCAGCAGACTTATAGAATAACACTCAAAAAGATGTCGGGATGTAAATCAACAGATTATATGGCAAAAATATCACTGACTGTGGGTCACCAGGTGAGGCACAGCAGTAACTAATCACCACAAGCGACAGAGAAAGCCAGGAGAGAGAGACAGCAATGGGATCACTTGACCATGAGCAATAGGGATGAGAAGAGTTTAGGGTTTCTCAGTTTCAGATTAGGAACTTCGTTTTGTTAATTCAAATTCAATTTTTCTATGTCAGTGATTCCCTTCCCTCTTCTCTCTTGTTCTCTTTTTTCTTTTTTATTTTTTTTCAAACCCCAAATTGGCCTTGACAATTTTATCAATGCACAAATTGGTCCCTGACAAAAAGAAAAAAAAAATAGTATTTAGGTCCTTTACAATTACAAAAATAAGACACTATAGAGCCTTAGCTAACATATAATCTGTTAAATGCATATATGAACTTTAATTATTGATCTATGTGGCAACTATTAATCCCAATCATAACCAACTTACTAAAACACGCGATTTCATTTTTGCAAATCAAATTTCACACAGCACCTCCCTCCCGCCATAACATTCTTCTTCCCCTTCCTTCCTTGGGATTAATGTTGAGTTCCTTTACAATTGTAAAAATAGGACACTAGAAACCCTTAGCTGACATACAATCTATTAAATGCAGACATGAGCTTTGATTATTGATCTATGTGACACCCAATAATCCCAATCATCACCAACTTACTAAAATACATCATTTCATGTTTGCAAATCAAATTTCACTCCCTTCCCCCATAATGTTCTTCTTCCACTTCCTTCCTTCGCCCCTATGATGCATGATCTTTCTTTTATGCTTGAGAGCAGCCTTTCAATTCCAACAAAGCAAGACAGTGGACCTTCATTATTTTCTCATAATTCACATCTAGTCATTCTTCACATATACTAGGATTAATTTGTGTTCTTTCAATGAATCGGTGGGAGAATGGCTTTGATCTACTGTTGTCATTCCACTCTTCCCTAAATCAGGTTTCAATAGAAAACAAAGCATGATGACATTTTGTTTTATAATATGCAACCACCGTACTCTAGCACGCAACTCTTTTGGATAAATGATTATAAATTTATGATATTGGTACCATAGTGCTGTAGAATAAGATAGTGATAATTAGAGCACAGGGAGTCCAATTCCCAATTGCGATTTTTGTTTTTTTCTTGTTCCTTTCAAACTCATCACCACCTTTTTCTTTTATTTCAGTGATTTCCAGCAACCACACACAGACATATATAAAAGCACGCACACGCACACAAACACACAATATATATATATATATATTATCAATCCAACCGTTAAATTCAAAGTTATTACCTAGTAGATCAAATATATCAAATTTTACACAGTTTGAAAGCAATTTGATATTTTATTATACCACTTTATTTTGACGGATGATATGTTTTTGAAAATACTAGTAAATATCAATCATTAGAATATATGCCTATTGTTATCAGATTTTTTTTGAAATTTGGCATATGTTTGATCGTCACTATAATATCACATAACTCAACAGTCGAATCAAGTGGATTCAATTTCTATGAAAAGTTATTGAAGGGTGTAAGTGTACAACACTAACACCTAGCATAAATGGATCCTTTGGAGAACCTATAACTAGAAGATGCCATGGGCAGCCTCTTAGCTAGAAATAAAAAGGGTGGTCAAAATTCCAGACATGCTAAAGAAAGAGGTGGAAAAATAAAACAACGGTTTTGTATTGATATACCACAGGCATTATACATGGTACAGCTATATCAGTTTACTTACTACAGGGAGTCTGCACAAGATGCAAATCATGAAGGATTCTATCAGGGTCCCCAATTTATGCAAGGTGATAACACAAGCAGGGGCGGCTTCCTCACTACAAAACAGATTGGCTTTATGGAATGAATTTATGAGAGATGCTTTTAATTTTGGAGGAAGACTCTGAGTTGTTAACTCATCAACCAAATGCCTAGATAACTAATCAACTATGCCACCACAGACACTGTCCAAATTCTTAATACCTTCGGCCCCGCACTTATTCAAAAAATCTCTAAGAAAAACTACAGCAGCAGATGCAGGATCAAACAATAAAAGTTTACCGTATGTTCCACAGAACAGCACCAACAGCAAAATGGACCAGTTGGCAGATCCAATCAACGGCGAGGCTCTGAATGGAAGAGGGCGAACGACTGAGAGACGGGACTTTGGAAATAGGGTTTAATGGGGACGGGAATGTGGCTTGGGAAGAGATCTGAATGGAGAAACAGCAGCAAGAAGCCAAAACAAAAGTAAGAACGACCTAGGGTTTTTTCCTTCAAATTTCGGTAAGCTTGGGACGGGACTGTTTAAGGGTTTAACGGACTCTTATGAAATTTTAGAATGTTTAGGGGAGGGAGGAAAAACGAGAGGAGGGAGTGTGTGTAAGGTGGTGAGTCGATGGTTAACTACTACGTATATTTAGTTGATGGTGAGTTGATTAATTTGTATATTTATTTCAAGAGTGATGTTATTTGTACTCACTATATATATAGAATATCGTATCGATTTATATTTCATCCATAATTAAATGAGGTATAGACCTCATTCAAGTGAGATTCACATCCAATCCAATGATAGATAGGATGTGAGTCGACACAATGTATCATGCATAATGAGTACAAATAACATTTTTTCTTATTATAAGTTTTATAAAATTATTCTTGTATATTAATTATTTTTTAAAAAAATATTTTCTAATTTATTGGATCTCATGATAAAATATAGGATTAAAAAATTCTCATAATTTAAGAATGACAACTATTAAACACAAAAATGAAAATATCCCATAACTATTTGACTTTTTCCCTCACAATTTTCATTTACCCGTACTCATATGCACTTTATATATCAATTACGCTTTGAAACCCAAAATTATTTGATCAAACTATATTTCTAAATTTTTTTTTTTGAAGTGTAATGTTTATTTGCCGTACTTAATAGTTTTTTAGCATTTTATTTAGTTATTAAATTTGGATGAGATGAATAAATTTTAAAAAAATGATTGTTAATTTTACATTAATCAAAAAATAGTTCTAAATTTATGATTTTTTTTCATGTAATTTTCATTTCATATAGTTATTATTTTTTTAGCATTTTTTAATTATTAGATCGAGATAAGATGAACAAATTTTAAAAAAAAAGTAATTGTTAATTTAATATTAATTGAGAAATATATCTAAAATTATATTAATTTTCTGTAAATGTAATTTTCATTATGGAGGATAATAATAATAATAATAATAAAAGTGTTAGAGGTATTTTAGAAATTATGACATTTACTCTCATGATTATATATTATAAAATAAATAAGTTTTAAATTTATTCCTAAGAATCTCAACAAACATTCCCAGAAATATATAATGATAAACAAACAATTTGATTAAAATATTCAAAAATAACATTCCCAAGAATGATCATTTCTAGAAATGTGATTCTTGGGAATGTAATTTCAAATCTTGAAATAAATTTCCCCAAAGTGGTGACTAGTGAGTTTGTCACCACCATGGTGGCAAAATCTCACCCATCAAATAGCAGATCTAATAATTAGAATAAATTCAAATTATAATATAATTTTTATTTACAATTCATAAAAAATAATTTTTTTTATAATTTATCCATTTTATTCCTCTCTTCATTCAAGACAACCCCATCTTTACTTTTCCTTTCTCTTTCCTTACCACCCACCGACGACCTCACCGCCACCCATCAGCGGATTTCCCTCCTTTAAAACCACTACCACACTAAAGCATGCTTGAACATGATGCATTGTCTTGAGATGGTTAAGGAAAAGGAGGTCGAGGTCCATGTCGTGCCATTGCCAGTGTGCCTCAAGGCCCTTGAAGGCCAAATTCACCAATGGCTTCTCGAAAATCATAGTGGTTAAAGAAGAAAGTTCGTTAGGGTATGCCTATATTAGCATAGCATTGTGGAACATAGAGTAATACCCTGATTTTTCCTTCTGTGTAAAATGACTAAAATGCCCCCAAGGTCATTTTTGCACGAGAATCGAAGACAGCTAATCCCAACCATCCTCAGAGGGTTAGTTTAAGATTAGAAGGGGACTATATGTGTTTTAGATAGAAATCGGTATGAAAATCACAATTCCTAATTTTTCTTGTGCACGAAATTACCAAAATGCCCTTACAATAATTTAATGCAGGATTAAGTGATGACCGGACCAAGTCATCACTCAGAAGTTGGATATGTTAATTTGAGGGGATATCTAATGCCTAGGTGAGTCCTGAGGAGTTTTGTGTAAAATAACTATTTTGCCCCTAGTTAGTGCTAATTAAGCTTAACTAAAGTAATTAAGGGCATTTAAGCAATATTAGGCTAAAGATTAATTATTTTTTATTAATTAATTTGAAGTCAAAATAATTATTTGAGTTAATTGAAGCCTAAGAATTGTTAGAGAAATTTAATCTCATTCTTAAAAAGAAGGGGACATGTCATCAACCACTACACATGTCTTGTAGTGGCTATATGCTTAGGACACAATTAAAGATAAAGTACTATTTTATTATGACTAATGACACCTTCAATGATGATTAATCCAAACTATTCTTGATTAGACCGATTAATCCTACTTTGACCATGGTTTTTACTAAACTACCTTTAATTAGTACCATTTCTATCTAATCTGCCCCACCTTTTTACCTAATTCATAAAATGCCCCTAACCCTAATCCAACCACTCCTCTATTCCTTCAAGTTGGTTGCTACCTCCCTCCCCATTATTGCACTCTTACAGTTTTTTTTAAGAAAAAAGCACTCCATCTCATTTTCTCTCATCTTCAACCTCCACCTCCACCACATTCCTTCACCATCTACAACCTGACACCAAATCCAACAAATCTACCATTATTTTTTCAACAAAAAAAAAAACCTCCTCCTATTTGTTCTTGAGAGGGCCGAAATTGTTGTTGAGAATAAGGAAAAGATTTTGCTTCCTTTCTTAAGAGCTTAAGCTTCAAGGAACTTGTGGATGCCTTGATCTCCAATAAAGACCATCTCTTGGGTAGGGATTTGTGTTCAAACTTATTTTCTTACCTTGTTTTCTAACTTTTGTTCAAAAGGTTTGAGTCTTGATGAATGTTTATGCTTGAAAGTTGATTATTTTGCTTAAATATTTGAAAAGCTCATCATTTCCTCTCCTTCAAATTTTATTTTTCACCATGTTATGTGGATAAAGATTTTTGTTTCAAAATATAGCTCCATAACTTTATTTTATACTTAAAAAAAGGTACTTTCATGTATTTTATGAAAAAAATTTTGTAAGCTTTAATCTCTTTGAGTTAGGGTACTATTTTTGAGGTTTCTATATGGTGGGAATGTTTGTTTCAAAAACCATGTCAATATTTAGAATTCCCATAAAAAAAAAAGGAGCATATTTATGCATGTTTCAAAGTTTTGCAAAAAACTTGGATTCTGGGACACATAGGTTGGCCTAGGCATGTTCCCCTAGAAAAAAAATTTTATTTTTGAAATTAACCATATATTTGGAATCTACATAAAAAAAATTGAGCCTGTACATGTGATTTGGACTTTTTTTTAATTATGTAGGAATTTTGGGATAAAAATATAATTTTACAAAGTTTTGGGGCTTTTATGCAAAAAATGAAATTTTTAGGTGTAAAACTGCAAAATGGGTGCTAGAACAGGAATGTATGTGTTTGAAAGAAAAGAAAAAGAGTTTTGGGGTCATTTTACAATTTTAGAAAAGTACAGGTATCAAAATCCAATTTCTGAAAAGTCTGAGGCTTTTGTACAAATTCTAAAATTTTAAGTGTAGGACTATAATTTCAGTAGAATTAGCATGAAAAATATGTTTTTGGTTGAAAAATAAGTTAAGGGCTATTTTGTAAATTTTATAAAGTATGGGGCTACTTTGTAAAACTAGAAGTTGTAAAGTCTTTAAAAGTAAAAGTTTAGAACTAGTACCATAAAGGAAGGCAGGCCATGGTAATTGTACACCTTAGGAAGAGGAAAAATATGTTTTTCAAAATACTCTTATCATCAGACTCAAACTGATTTAGCGGATGAGATTTATAAATTTGATTTCAAATGCACTGATAACTCTTGAATATTTGTTAGGTGATTGTGATTGTTTACTACATTTGATTTCTATACTTGAACAGATTGTGAATAATTGTTGTGAGATATTTGACTAAGATGGATTGGTAATATGTGATATTAATTGTCAAATTGGATATTGTTAGCTAGAGTGGTTGCATGTGCATTTATTTTGAATATTGTTCATTATTGGTTTTTAAACGAGTCTTATCAATGGAAGGTGTTGAGTCAAGTATGCATTAAAGTGTTGAATAAAAAAAATTATGAGCTTGGGATACTACCTACCACATAGTGCATTTGCAAGCCCACATATGAAGTAAGGAAAGTGGAGCAAGTAAGGGTTGTCGGATGTACCAAGTATTACACCATGGCACGAACCACAGAGAATGTAAGTATGAATGTCTATATGTCTAAAAAAGAACTCACACCCCTCACACTAGGTTCAATACTGATTGAGGTGCAATGATGGTAGATCGTATTTATACATCATGATGATGAATATTATCCATGACTAGTCAAGATTCAGTACTAATCGAGGTTCAATGACGACTGATTATATTATGTATGTTAAGTATGAACTCATAGCCTATGGGTCCCTAAGAGATTGATAAATAAGTGGAAATGAACCATGTTCAAAGAAAATTTAAGGTCTTGTGCATGCTTATTGTTTAAGTTCGCCTCTTTCATGCATGCATGTGACTCAAGTGATATGTTTTCTCTTTCCATGCATGCATGCCCTCATGAAATGCAGAAGCTAATGCAAAACTCTTCTCATGCATATATATATATATATATATATATATATATATATATATATATATATATATGGCTTGATGCATTCATGATCAAGACCATATTAAAACGGAATGTCCACTTGATAATGTCAATTGCAAAAACTCTAAAATTGGGCTGCATTGTAGCATGTACACCTTCTTTTGTAATAAACCAAGTGGGTCAAAGATTTACGATGATGACACCATGCATGTTTTACTATTAATAAGATTCATTAGGATTTTCATCACTTTTAAATTTCCATGTACGTCTCTAGACGAGCAGGACAGGCCGGTAGCTAATGTTTGAGCTCTAGTGTGGATAGGGATAGCTATATTGGAAACATTGTTAGGATTATTAGATGTTTACCCTCCTCATATCTCCTGACATATGCCTATCATTTTGGTTTGGAATACTGCATGTTGGACCCATGTGACTGTTTGACATGTTTATCTATTAGGCTTTTTATTGCTATGGATCTTGGCTTTAGTAGATAGTTATGTTGTTATGCACTGTGGCACTAATATACATATTCGGATATCTTGTGAGCTGTTGAGACTCTTATGCTAGATTATATATTATATCGAGGTATTTCATGTAATGGGCTTGAGATTGTTTTGGTGTTTAGATGATAACATTATGTTGTATGTTCACATATAATTATGTGGTTTGGTGCCGAATACTATTTGTGCGCAAAGGTTTCTGTTTTTTTAAAAGTAATGTTTATTTTTAAAAAGAACCAAAAAAAAAATTAGCTTGTATTTTCTGCTAAATATTTTCTAAAGTTCAAGGTTAAGCTAAGGTTCCAAGGGGTGATCCTTTAACGTTAGAATCAAATATGACTTGAGCGTATTTTGTTATATGTTAGGGGGTTACAAATAGATCACTCGGCCAATATCATTACACAACTACTTAATTCTTTGAGCATTGTTTTATGTTTAGTTTTTCTTTTCGTTCACTATTTTTCATTGCTTGTTTAATCCAATTAGCCATCCAACTAATTAAATCGATACTTGAATTGCTCCATATGGGTATGACATCCCTTCCTTATCACTATATTACTTGTTTGGCTCGGTATACTTGCGGTGATATCTCTATATTACCCTTAGGTTGAGTGCAATAGAGGCTCACTAAAATTACATTGACCTCTTCTGTAGATATTAATTCGTTAATTTAATTGATAAAAATATAACATGTAACATATGCACAATTATTAAAATGATAACATTATAATATTTTGGTATTATTTAACATATTTATTTAATAAAATACTATTTTATCATATGAAAATAAAACTTATAATTATAACATAGGATAAAATGGATATTTTATTCAATATATATGTCAAATATTGTCAAAATATTATAATTTTATCGCTAATAATCAAGTACTTGTCGTATGTTATATTTTTATCACTTAAAATTACTGAAGTAACATCAATATGGGAGGTAAGTTTAATTTTACAAAACATAGAGTTGCCCAGTATAATTACATTAAATCTCAGGGATTGTCAATATAATTTACCTATTTTAAAAACATTTTCACTAAAGCAAAAAAAAAAAACTCTAAATTAAAAATTCACTTATTTTATGTCTAAAAACATAATTAACTCATTCTTTTATGACTATTATTATATACAATTGATATACTTTATAGGAATAAAGTTGTGAGATTAATTTCCATGCACTAAGGTGTCATCTGCTAGTAAAATTGGTTTGTAAATAACAAAATTAATTTATAATTCAAAGATTGAATAAGCACTATTAAACTAAGATAGAGCAAACGGTTAGCAATGTGAATGTGCTATGAAAAGTTAGATCATCAGTGGTTGCTACCATGCTTAAGCCAAATTTTGGGATAATTTACTCGGATGGTGTATCATTTGATTATTGGAGTAGCAACGGTAGTGGGGCCCACACAATTATAGTTTTGGCATATTTATGGTCAAACCCCATCTTGTTTTCATTGTTCAAAGTATACCCCCACCACATTCCTAAGTTCATGATGGTGACCCAGTACATCTGCTTTCATCTATACGCCATGCAATACTGATACATACATCAACACCATACCAAATACTGCCATTATTACTATCATTACTTCATTAGCATAGGTTGTTACCATTTTCACCCAATCCTCCCCCATATGTGAAATTTCAACCCTTTATTTTTATTTCCCAGAGCGTCCAGAATTGAATCCCAAATCCTTATTATCCCATTAAATCAAAATTCAACCATATCTCTTCTGCTCTTATGAACCCTAGCATCCCAATGATGACACATGTCACGTTCCCTCCTCCAATCGACGTCGACACCACGAAGACCGCCTCGCCTGCTCATCCCTGTGCCTCTTTTCACATTGTCAACCACCATACACTGTGGTGTCCATCCCTCTTGTACCACCCAGAAGAAATCGAGTAATGGTGGAATTTTCCTCATTTGATTTAGGAATGATGAAGATACAGTGTGTTGTGATAGCTTGCAGTTGGACAACTTTGGTAAATCCATAATTTCTTAGGTGTTCCTACTTGACATGTTAAGATTGGAAGATCATTTCAGCCTCCCTTTGTTTCCATCATTATAATCTTCACATTAAACTTTTCTTTTTTTGCATGTGTTGTATTAAACCACTAAGACTTGATTTTGGTTTGGCCTTCGGTTTTCTCATCTGAAAATGGGGGTCTCTTTCATTTTTCAATACAAAAACCCTTTGTTATATTTTTTAGTATCTAATTATAAAAAAAAAAATTCAGTATCTTCATTTTGAAATGAACTAGATCTGGTTACAGAGGAACTAAAAAAAAGGCCATGCTATGATGCAACATGGATAGGGGTTTCACACTTTTTTTTTTTTGGTTAATTGGATTTCATGTTATTTTGACCCAGAAATGGTTTAAGTAACAGAAAATTATTGATCAATTTGCGTCCTAACCAGTGGGCCTATAGTCCAGTTTTTTGTATTTTCTTATCGGGTTGTAGTTGGGCTTGCACTCAACCAAAAACAATATCTATACATGATCTATTTATTTTTAATCTATCTATTTGTCTATAATCTATCTATTTATGACCCCAAAAAAAAAAAAAACAATCTGTCTAAGAATATATATATATATATATTCTTAGATGAAATATGTCACATGGTATTTTCTCTTAAATTTAGATAATTTTATTTTTTTCTTATAATTTCATTTCTTCTTTCTTACTTTTCAATCCTCCATTATTCTTCATATTTATTTTTATTCTTTTTTTTAAGGTTGTCTTGAATGCGAAGACTACTGATACTAATAACTATTAGAATTAAATGTACATTTTTTAATAATAATTGTTAGATAAAATTGCCATAATATAATTAAAATTTAAAACTGAAATCAATTTTGCAAGATGAAATGTTACAAATCAATACATATTCGGTTGAAGTGGCAGATATTCCTCTTTAAGAGTGGTCATATGTTTGAGTTTTGAGTATAGAGTAACTTGGAAGTGTGAAAGAATTAAAAAGTTATTGGATATTTGTGTACAATTTTTTTACATTGGCTGTGTATCTAAATGAAATTATAAATTATTTACATAAAGTTTAAAAACTACGTCAAAATATTATTTCAAACAAGTAAAATTATTTCACATAATTATTAAATTTCAAATGTGCTTTCTTATTACATGGTATAAAATTATAAGTATAATTAGATTTGTTTATTTTACCATAAATATAAATTATTTGAATTAGAAAACAAAATATTTATAATAATAAATATTGAATTTGGAAAGTCTATAAAATGTAATATTTATCATAAATATATTTATTTTGACCTTTCATTTATCCCAATAAAATTTTCTTATTTTTTATCTTACATAATATTTCTTTTAAATTCACAAAATAAAAATCAAAATGTGATGATTTTTAATACTATTTTGAAGAGTGAATGGCCTAAATGGTGAGAAGCCAAGTTGGGATTCAAAAAATGAAAAAGAAATTTGAACAAAAATATTAGAACTAACTATAGCCATACATTTCCCTTTTATGTGCGTGATATTCACAAGTAAAAGGAAAAATTAAGCCTATTTATATTATGCCAATTTTCTTTAGAATATGTTTTATTATGTGAAATTTACAAGTTATAAAGAACAATTTTGTGTAAATATATGCTATCATGAAACTCAAATCCAGTATAGTCCTTTGCTTATTCTTATAGGTCAAATGACACCTAGAAGATCCACCCATACTACAAGGGCTACAACCCATGAGGCATTAGAGGCCAAGTATGGTAGGGCCTTTTTTCATCCATTGAGAGGGAGAGGCCAAGGTAAAAACTGAGGGAGACCAGGCAGACAAGTTAGGAGCCAATTCCCGAAGAGGAGCCCATTATATTGTGGCTGTTGAAATTAGAGGAGTTCATCATGCAATCAATAACTTGGTGAAGCTCCAACCGAACAGATGGGGGGAAGCCTAATATCAGATTCCATGGACGAGAATCCGCAAGAGTTTTAGGATCAACTAAGGATGTGTTTGGGTTGGAACACTCAAACTATCCAACACAAGTTTTCATAAGGTGAACAATAATAGACCTGAAACTTGAATGACTTCTTTCTATCAATTCTTCCTAAGAAGAACGTATAATCTACTAAGGATGTAGAAAGAAGAATTTTACAGAGAAGAAACTGATTACAAGCAGTAATAAACTTTACAAAGAATTAAGGGGAATTTCAATAGTGTTTTAGTTCTCTTCTTAGCAAAAGTCTCTTGCTTTGTAAGTATAGTATATGTTTTTATAGTTTATCTGCATTTATGATCATTGCCCTTGATTTGTTTCCAAGTGACATGTGGTGATCTTCTTTTTGTGTCTTGAAAGTGTAGTATAGAGGAGTAACTCAGTGTTGTCAGAGGAGTTGCAGAAGTCGTTGTAAAATAGAGGTTTCTAAGGTCATTTTCAGAAACTTTTTTCTACTTTCTGAACGAGGTTTCTGAACTTTTCCTTCTAGAAGCTAGGGCAGTTGACCAAGTTGGCAGAAGATATATCATGTCAGTCCTTGACTGGGTTTGACTTTAAATTTGAATTTTAAAATTCTTTCATTTTCCTGTAAAGGATGGTAATAGTTTCTTAACTTCTCTTTGATCTTCTAATCTTCAATCAAAGCTTTTTGATGATGATATGATTACGACCATAATGATTGAAGATAATAGTACACACTTGCTTCAGAGTTAGATTGAAATCTTTACTTGAATTTCATTTTCTAAAGTTAAGTGCTACTTTATAAAGATCTGAGTCTTGGTTTCTTGTACTTGAGAATTTTTTTCAATCTGTTGAGTGTATAGACATTCATTCCTTAATATATTTTTCACGTACGTTAAGTCTCAATCTCTTCAAATGAGATTAAACATGTTTGTACGTGTTATGTGAAAATATTTTCATTTTAAGAACAGTGTATGCTAACATGATAAGACCTGTTTGTTGTTTCAAGAAATTCAAGGGAGATATTAGTCCCTCTTCAAAATATTTTTTTGAAATATGTTATGTCATCACTCAAAACATTTGGCATTTAATCTTCTTGAAAGGTTCTAGAGCCGACACACTTTACATATTATATATATCCTAACATAATCTTATAAATTATATAAAACTTAATTTATATTGAGCATATTGATTAAAGGAAAATTTAGTATGCTATATCTTTTTTAATTCTAACAATATCTATGATACTGATGTAAATACTAACATCAAACAGTATTGATTATTATAAAAAATATTAAATCTATTTCGATAATATAATAGTTTTAAAATTTAAAATCAAATATCATATTACATGAAAAGATTAAATTTCAAATCAAATAAGAACTGAACACTGGCATAGAAAAGATTGATGTATAAAATTATTATAAATTTTATATTTTATTTTTTCCTTTTGGGATTGATATTTTCTTTTATAATTTAAATTTTACATGATTTACTATTTTACATAAATTTAAAATAATTTGATTGATTGATTTATTTATATATAACCTCTTTCCTATTTTTTAAGGCATTAAATGTCTCTTAAGCTTTATCCAACCCTTCCTGAACTTAGCCATATCGTTCTTGAAGGCATCCACTTTTTGGATATTACACGTAGGGCAAAATTTTATACTACTAGCTAATAGAAATTCAAGAAAATGCTCAATTATGGTAAAAGGTTATCGTAGTATATAGATATCTAATATGATTTGATATTTTCTTGAATTCCTAATAGTTGATGATGTAAAATTTTTTTCAAATATCAATATATAATTTTTTTGGTTTACATATATTTTTAGCTCCTCTAATTTTTTTGGGGATTTTTACTTTCTCTTTTTTCTAATATTATATTTTTAGTCTTGCACTCCATATGTCGATCCCTCAAAGTAGTTTGGAATATGAATCTAATTAGTATGAATATTGAAAATTTTATTTTTTAGTCATTATAAATATTTTCAAAATACTTTTTCTGATACTTATAAACATCATTACTTAACCTTACAAACTAACAGCAGCGACAAAAAAATATAATATTAGTGAAACGAGCAACTTAAAAGTTAAAACCAAATAAAATTTTAGAGGGATTAAAACCAAATCAGCCTATATTTATAGGAACTAAAAACATATTTAAGTCTTTTTTAATAAGAATTTAATTTATGGGATAAAAAAGTTTCACATGAACAATCGAATATTTATTTAAATAAAAAAGTGTAACGAAGTTGTTCACTACCTGACTACCTCAAATATTGTACTCATTTAGCCCTTCCAAATCTGTAAGAGGGAAGGGCAAATTTTCACATGGGCAAGGCAAGGCGTGTTTCGAATTTGTAAGAAGGAACACATGAAATTTTTGTGAAGCGCCATGCATCATGAACGATGTTTGATAATCACGACTATTCGACCTTCCAGATGAGAATATTGAATGCCAATATCTATCTCCTCAATTGATAAGCGTTCATAATCTAAAAATCCTTATATACAACATACGATAATAAATGGCTGACAGGGGAACAAGTGAAACTGTGAAAGAAAGTAAGAGACCTTGGAGGGAGTTGAGAGATACCCCCATCAATTTTCGTGATGAATATATCATAAACACTTCTATTTCTTTTCTAAGCTCTATTGTGTTGTTATTGATATTAGAAAAAATTGGGTAATTTACTTTTATATAAAGTGGTTATTTTAAAGTTTTGATGATTATTGAGTTGTTATCACTGCAATTTACAAGTTGAGTGGTCCTTCATTTGCACGTCATAGGCATATCTTTGCAAAATCTGCTATACACAAGACATCGCTTACTGATTAGTGGATGATCTCTGCTTAAGCTCAACCCAGATGAGGCTGTCATTGGATGAAAATAACTGTAGACATGCAGGCTGCCTAGACAAACCAAACATATCCTAGTGACCAATTTCTCATCATTTGGGAATGGAACAGAACTTGTGAACATTATTATTCTTTAGCATAAAATATGACTTGTTCTTGAAGTATCTATTTGAATTTATGAGGCTATGCAACATTTTTTTTTAGTCTAAAAAAGTAGAACCATATTGGTTTTCTTTTATTTTATACTTTGTTAAGAGATTAGCTGGAAAAAAAGATGGAGAGTAAGAAAACTGATAGACAAGGAACAACGGCTTACCTTGTGCTGAGCATTGAGAGTAGCATATCTTAATAAGTATTTTATTGGTTCTTTCTAGTTCATTAGTTTGCAGTATTTTTTATTAGTAATTTTTTGTCATTTATCTTGTATTAGCCATCATTGCATATGTTTTTAAAGAACTTCCTCTATTTCTTATTAAGGCTAGTCCAATTTTAAGTAATTTATACAGCATAGATTGGGAAAACAAGCTTGAGGTAATTAATGAGCAGAGGATCATGATCGCATATGCTGTAATCTTTTTGTTCATGTGTATGTGTATAGTGGCCCCTCTCTTTTAATACTTAGAAATAGTTTTCTCTTGAGCCATTCTTTATGTTGCTTTTTCTTATGTGAAAGCCAAGCAAAGGAATTACACAATAGTGTTATTCAACTAAATATTCTCACCAAGTGAGTATCCTGCTATATACATCCCCTTTCTTCGAATAATGGCCTGACTAAGTAACTTGTGTATTTCTGATAATTTTTCACATATGAATTTCTATTATCAACCATGTTGGTAATTATGTTGTCCAACTAGCAATTCACAAGTATTGTTCTAAGAGCCAGAACATTTTCTCTTCTTTTGACTGTGTGCCTTGTTGGGGTTACAACAAAAAATGATTTAGTGAAATTGAAACATCACCTTCATTATATGGTAATTACGTTAGCCAAAACAACGCCTCTCATATCTTTTACAATTTCACCTTGCAAATATATATATATATATATATATATATATATATATATATTGAACCTAAGCTTTTTTTTTGCTTTCTAAGGAGTCCCGTCCAAATAGTAGCTTCATGTGATTTGGCTTTCTCGTGACGACGTGTCATGTCACACCCTTGATCAATTAGGTAACTGGTGTACGTCTACATGAAGAATTCTTAGGTTTTTCTAAAGTAAGAAAAAACTCATGCTTTACTCCATTTAGTGTTTAACACAATATTTGAATCATCATTGTCTCTTACTGGTGTATCTCTTCAATCAATATGTAATAACTATATTGAAATATTTTTCTTAAACAATTTTACATTTTATTGATTCTACATTCAGTTTATTAAAGTTGTAATCTAACTATGGCATTTTAGTTCTCTGATGGTTCTCTAAATTCTAGTTATTAATACTATAAACCAACTATGATCTGTGTTCCCTGCAGAAAAAATGATAATGTTTAGTTTATTACTTTTACATTAAATATATTTCTTTGGTTTCTCATAAACATTCCTTAATGCGCCTGTTTTCATTGCATAGTCTAATCATTTAACATGCACAAGTGGATAATTCTATTTTTTCCTTTGGTTGCTATTTCATTTACTGCATATTGCCTCAATTCATAATGATTAAGTCTGCTGATGTGGCCAAATTGCTCAACCACCCAAATCCCTAGGCATGTTCTACATATTGTGGTTCTTGAGGAGATTGGTTGACGCCTTAATTTGTTGTTTCAAATGATGTTTTATTGTCATTTGTGATTGTGTTAAGTTATTTGTCTCGAAAAATATTGTGATTCTTGTGATTGTTTTGTTGTCTCATACTAATTGGTTGTTGACTTGCTGTAATAGGTTTTTAATGCAATTTTGCATTTCTTACTTGTCTGCTTAACATTCCTTAACAACAATATTAATTGTGAAGAAGGCTATTCCAACTTGTAGTGTTAATATCGATTGGGTAAGCATGCCATATGAATTGATTTCCCATTATATATATTTTTTGTTTAATGCTTCTTTTAAACATGTTGCCTAGCTAATATTGTCCATGGGTTGGGATAATGATTTTGTTATTCTTTTTTTCATCATCTTTCTTGAAAAGCTCATGGTCCTATGTACATAGATTATGTGACACCATCCTTCATTAAAAAAAAATGATTCTATTTCTATACTGGAAAAAAAGTAACTCTATTTTAATATTGTCTCTTAATTATTAGCCTTATTACTACATAATTTCTTAAAGTTTATGTCTATAGCAACCATGGCTCTTTATTTATTATTTGAGCTTGTCATTGGGTACTGTTAAAAATCATTCATTTATGTCACAGATCAATTTTAGTTATTAGCTTATGCATATTTTCTTACATTCTTTAATTGAACAATACTTAGCCAACCATTATTCATTAATTTTTAAATAAAACAAGTAAATTTGTCAGGCACCCAAATCTCTGAATGCATATTTCCTTTAAACAAAATTTCATATGATTTATCAAGCTTAGGACTAGTTATATGCCTAACTACAGATTTACAAGTGGTGTGCTTCATACTTCACATTTATTAGGCATGCTATTTTCTTTTTTTGATGGCTACTACAGTAGATAGTAATTCGCTTCATTGTTTCAAAAGTTGCAGGTGAATGCCATCAATGCATCTAGGAGCTGTTATCGTTCCATCCTTTATGTGATCTTTGTGATTTGGAATATCTAATGTTATGAGTTAAATTACTACTTCAAGATGTTTTTTCTCCATTTAAGTCAAGTATCCAGATGAAAGTTCAATCAGTTGTCAAAATGTAATCGTAGGACTGCAGCTTAAGAAAATGGTACACTTTTATACTTTTTGAGTCAAATATCTAATGTTATGAGTTAAATTACTGCTTCAAGATGTTTTTTCTCCTTTTAAGTCAAGTATCCAAATGAAAGTTCAATCAGTTGTCAAAATATAATCGTAGGACTGTATCTTAAGAAAAATGGTACACGTTTATACTTTTTTATATAATGTAGCAATGTGAACAAGACTTTCTGAATGTTGAAATGTATATACCTTAGTCGTTACAATGCTTGCAATAACTATTCTTTGACTACATCCTTAATAATATATGATTTGGTATACGATCTCCATTTCAACTCTATGAAAGTGGTAAATAAGGTAACCAGTGGTGGAGAGATTTCACTTTTATGTTCTTACATGAGATTACCCCAAGGCTCCAAAGACCCTTCCAATAATGAACTACAGACACCATATCTTGTGAATTATGATCAGTATATGACATTCTTTACTCAAGTTTATATAATCTAGCTTTTTTTTGTACCTGAGCATCACATGAGTTAATAAACTAGTTGCTCATTCAAAATTAGATATGGACATTCAACACATGTCCTACTAGTTCAACTTAGTCTATAGCAAATCATCCCATTCATGGTGTTCCAGGGGGATAGTCTATGGCAATCATTAACAGTGCTTGTCCAACTAGTTCTAGGTAACCGATCATCCGTTCATGATGTTACTAGGAAAGAGTCTACTATAGGTGAACAAAACTTTCAACTTGAAATTGCATATTCTTTATAAACCAATTTACAATCAACAACAATTAGAGTGCAACATGCAATGTAAGTCAATTTTTTGTTTCTAGAATAAGGGGTAGAAAAAGAATTATCTATTTTATATATAAACCTTGAGAAATTTTCACATGGCTCCACCTTGCTAAAAAGTGGTCCAAACTCACAAATACTCCTCATGCTTGCTGTCAAACTAAGAGATTTCCTAGTTGTGAGTTGAGGGGAAAAGTTTAGCCTAAACATCTCCTTAAAAGCTTGATGTTGCTCCACTGAACGAACCAGCTTTACAACAATAGGTACACTCTTCTGACCCACAATTAAAAAAAAAAAAGGATTCTCTCTCTGATGTGTTCCATGCCATTTGTGTCAGTTCGAAGGTAGTAGGCCAATAAGCAATTGCATCATCCTATTCTTGGAACTCAATCGAATACCCCATTTCAAGCAATGGTTCTCTTTTAGACTAAGACAACCTCCTTAGCATTTGCTTGCTCAACATCTGCCTCTTCCTTTCCAGATATCTTATGTTGTTTTTCAAGTTAAAAGCATTGTAAGTTTTCATTATAACTACATAGTTGTAAAAAGAATTTAACATAACCTCAACTTTAAATACTTGAAATGTTTAATGTTACCTTAACTCGGGTAAGAGTTTGTCCATCTTCCAAAATAATTCCTTTCAAAAAAATTTAAAAATCACTGATTGAGTTCTAAATATGGATATATGCTACTTATATAAGTTACATCGTTATACAAAAAAGATTGGAATTTGAAAAATCCTCAAAGAGCTCCAATATCTAATAGTTGGCCATCAGGGTGGAGAATAGAACTAGTATTAGGAGAGCAAGGAATGAAGATGCATGATAGAAGGTTACCTCATGGCCAGCTAGACAATTCAAACTTTCAAGATTGTCCTTTCCTTTTATTTATGGAGCTAAAGGACTATTGCTCTCAGTTTCCTTGTTAGTGAAAGATTCCACGCATTCTGTACATCAACAACAGAGCTTTCCACAAATTTCCTATAACCATTATGGGGAAACCTCTTGCCATCGGCATTATGATGTAGTGTATAAGCCCTCCTTTGAAGGCCACCAAGTCTTCCACTCTTTTTCATTCTATTGGAGGTGTATACTGAATATGCTCTTCATTATCAAACCAATATAAAGATGAATTCCTCATAAGACTTGCTCTACAGCTTCTACTTCTGCTCATCTTCAAGCTTCTAGAACTAGATGTACCATTTGCTTTTAGCAAAGAGAATTTTTTTTTTGGCAAAAGAAGAACAAAATTTTGGCACAAGTAGTTCAATCTTTTGTAGGCTAATATTGAAGACACATACCACATTAAACGCTTAATGGTAGGCTAATATACTCGCCACTTCCATTGAAGACACATCATTTCCAATCCTTTGGACCATGTCCTGGATTTGAGATCGTGCAAGGTCCCGCTGCATATAATCTCTTTCACCTCTCTTTAACTGCATGTGCAAATTACAGAGTTCACATTTGCAACCACAAGAAATACATGCTCAAAAATAGCAAAGCAATATATATATATATATATATATATATATATATATATATATATAACAATGAAATATTAGAGGTAAAAATAATACTTTATCTTTTCATGCCTTAGATCAAAGTGAGCTTGAAACACAATATTTTTGGACAATGATCAAAATTCATGTTTTTATAACATGTTAAGCATATTCCACTATGTAGAAAAAAAAATAGCTAGAGTCAAAATATTCTAAAAGTATTAGGATCAAGGGAAATCTAATGAAAAAAAAGCACATGCTTTTATAAAGATTATAGTGGGTTACCTAGGGATTCAAGTTGTAATAAGTATAAAGGGAGTGCTAAAAACTAATTTAAAGATCCCAAGTTCATTTGACTAAGAGGATCCAATATTTGCCACTCAAAACAAGAGCAATTGGGATTTTAACCTTTCAAAGTTTCAACATAAATAGACATGTTGCATGAAACAATATAAGATGGAAGCATATATTAGAAAAGGATAGTTCAATGTAAAAGTAAGCATTTTAAGTGGGTAACCAAGGAGATGCAATAATTAAGAAGGTATGTGATAAAATGTGTACAAGAACATTATAGAACCAGTAACAAATATTGAATCAACAACCTGTGACAACTGATATACCATATGCAACATTACGATGATATATTTCATTAATTTTATCTATGTGAAATTGTTACTATTTACCTACTTTGTGTCAAGTATACAACCAAGACTTCTATTCCTAGTACTAATCCTTGTCACAATGGTTACAAGAACAGAGCTCAAGTATTGTCCAACTGCAACAATGAGTACTAGGAGAACAAAACACAAGCTCATCATTGAATCGGATGCTTGCTCATAGTGAACAGATAGCACTGTTCATACAATCCAACCAACACATGTACAAGTTGGCGTGCACCTTGCGTTGAACAAAGAAGCTCTCTTTCAACAGAGGCTTCAATTGAAGAGAGATAAAAAAAAAACAAAAAAACAAAAATTTCAATAAGACTTAAACCATTCACATGCATAAAAGAAAAACCCAAAAATTCACCCCTTTGCAATTTTGTCCATACAAATAAGATTAAAATCACATGCATTTGGAACTCACAGTTCAACATAACATTAAACTCACATAAACTGAAAACAAAAAGTGAAAAATTTACTATGAAACCATTCTGAGCACGAGAACTTATCACATGATACTGCAACAAACGAGAAGTATGACATACAATATGCTTGCTTGTAGCTAACCCACTAGCACTATGTTCTATGCTTGAGGAGCCTTCACACATAGGAGTGGCTTCTAGCATAGTGGTTTCAGTTGGTGGAAGATGGATTCTCCATAGGTGGTACAAGAAGGATGAGCACTACAGAGTATGGTGGTTGACAACATGAAAAGAGGTGTAGGGATGAGCAAGCAAGGTGGCCTTGGTGGTGTTGACACCGATTGGAGGAGGGAGTGCGAACTATGTCATAATAGGGATGCTAGCGTTCATAAGAGCATAAGAGAAACAGTTGGATTTTGATTTAATGGGATGATAAGGATTTGGGATTCAATTTTGGATGTCCTGGGAAAGAAAGATAAGGGGTTGAAATTTCACATATGGGGGAGGATTGGGTGAAAATGGTAACAACCTATGCTAATGAAGTAATGATGATAGTAATAATGAATATTTGGGACGATGTTGGGCATATGTATCAGTATTGTATGGCATAGAGATGAAATAAGATGTATGGGGCCACAATCATGAACTTAAGAATGTGTTGGGGGTAATACTTTGACCAATGAAAACAAGATGGGTATGACCATAAATATGCCAAAACTATAAGTGTGTGGGTCCCATTTGTAACGCCCCAATTTTCTGTTATAGTGAAAATGATCAAAATGGCCCTGAGGTCATTTTCAGCTCGAAATTCGAGAAAAGCCGATCTGGCAGTACTCGAAGGGCAAACTCAGTATTGGAAGGGGATTAGTTGGCTTGTGTACCATTCCGGGATCGAAAATCTCATTTTTTGAGTTTTCGGGTCAAAATGACCAAAATACCCCTGTGGTGTTTTACCCATTTGCAAGTGCCGAATGAACCCGAAACTTCTCCAAATGGTTTTAAAAGGCATTTTTATGTATTCTGTGACTTTAGTTTTGATCCCGGAGGTCCCAGGCGAAATTAGTGTAAAATTATGATTTTGCCCCCTAGTTTTGTGTTTTTAAGCTTAATCGAGTGATTAAGCAAACCTAAGCAATATTAGGCTCTAATTGATAATTAATCTTCGGTCAAAATAATTTATTAAAGTTGATTAGAACCTAAGAATGCTTAATTACAACTTGAAATCTTATTTTAAATTCAAGATTTTTAGTCATGGAATCTTGAATAATGTTTTCTCTTTCCAATTCCTTAAATCATGGAAATTTGTCTACCTTGTTTACTCATAAAATGAATTTTAAAATCTCTAAATGTGTATGAGCACTCCTTAACCTTGTCATAAAGCTCTTAAACCCCATTCTTAGTTACCTAAACTTATGCTTAATAACTCATAACCTTGTACCTAAACTAATACACACTCAAACCTATCATTAACACACAATTACATGAAGCAATTTTCCTCCCTCTTTGCTGTAGCATTCTGGCCGAATGCTTCCCCCCCCCCCCCAATTTTCCATCACACGCTCAAATTTTTGACACTCTAAAGCCATACCTCAAGTCATACTCACCATACATTGTCATACTTTCCACCATGCTTGATTTTTCAAGTGAATAACTAAATGAATTTAAGCTATTTTCCTCATTTATTTGTGGCCCAAAAACAGCCAGCCATGCCTAGTTTCTAGAAGAATTATTTCATTCAAAATTGATAGGAAATTCACTCAAATCACCTTACTTGAAGCCATGCCTTGTATCATAACTTCCATACTACAAACCATGCATGAATGACATTGTGTAAGAGATATTTTCTCTTCCTTTTCCCTCCCATTTGCTATGGCCAAGGCTCCCCTTGGATGAGCCTTCATTGCTTCATTTTCTATAAATAGGTGCATTAAAAGAACTTGTGACACTTTTGTTCATTTGCTAAGTTTCAAGTTTTCTAAGCTTTCTTGAGTTTCCTTTCTTTTTCTCTCAAGTTTCAAGAGAGTTCTTCTCTTCTCTTCATCTTCATCTTCTTCATCTCTTCATCTCATCATCATCTCATAACCTCTAAACACCACCTCACAACTTTAAACCACCATCAAACCTTTCAAACTCTCAACCTTAAACACAACCTCACTCAAAACACATCTCCTTTCTCTTTTTCTCTTGAAGGCCGAATCATTATCCACCCCCAAGGAGGAGTTGTTCATCTCATTTCCTTCCTAAAGTTCAAGCTTTTTATCTCCACTCTAGGTAAGAGTGTTTTTCTAAACTTGTTTTTTTCTTGAAAATGAGTTTTTCTCTAGCTTTCTCTTGGATTTCTTTTGAAACTTTCCTTTGTTTCTTTTCTTCCTCTCCATTTCGGCCATGAGGCTTTGTTTATGAGCATGATAGCTTGATGATGAGAGTTTCTAGATGATGACCTTGTGTTCATCTCAAAGAAACCTCTAAAGCTTGAGTTTTTCTTTTCCTTAAACTTTATCTATATGATACTTAGCTCACATGATTTTTCAACTTAAGAAAATTAATCTAAGGATTTCAAAAAGCCCAAGCCTACCCTTGTCAACCTTAAAGTTGGCCGACACGTTCTAGAGATTTTCTCTAGATAGGGGTTTTGGCTACTTAATAAAGAACTTGACTTAGTTTCATCCTCTTTTCCTTTTTATAAGGTTTTGGTTTTGGTTTCCTTTTCTTTGAGATTTCATGTTCTTTTGAAAGTTTGTTTCTTTGATCTTGATGATGATGTTCAAGAACCTCATAGTTCCTTTGAGAACTAGGTTCAAGAACTCTAAAGCTCTCTTTGTGATGAGATAAGTGTTGGGTTGTATCTCTAAAATCTTGGAAGAGCTCTAGATGAGATTAAAACATATATTGCATCCATGTTTATGTTTATGCCTTGCACCTCATATTTATTTTCCTTGCCATCACTAAATATCAAGAATAATAATTGAACTTGCATTATCATATTTATGTTTCAAGCTTTGCATTATCATGTTTATATTTCAAGTCCTCACTTAAAATATCAAAGATAATAATAAGTTGCATCTCATGTTTATTTTATGTCTTCACTTTATTTTCTAATGAAAGCTAAAACAAGTGCATGAGCATGTTTATTTTTATGTCATCATTTAAGAGAAACTAGAACTCAAAGATTTGCCCATTGTTGTCTCAAGCAAAGGCTTGAAAACTATATGTTATTTGGCTCCTTGATTTCGGCCCTAAGCAGTTATATTTGTTACAAGTATTAAAACCTATGTTTCATAATTTTTCTAAGCTTATATGAGTTCAAGCAATGTCTAAAACAACGTTTTATGAATTTAGGACCTCTTGAGATAAATTTAATTTAGCTACTGCCCTTACAAATATTTTGAGAGTTTTAGATGATAAAAATGTTTATAAATGAGTTTTGAAAGTCTTGAAAAAGTTCCAAGAGAAACTAGTATTTTATGTGCTTTAGAAACCAAGTTTTATGCCTTTGTATGGAGATGTATTTTTGGTTCTGCCTTCCTGTCATTAAGTTCTGTTTATGCTGTTTTGATGATGATAACATGAGTATGTTTGAGTATAATTGATGCTAAAATTCATATGTGAAAGATTAGAGAAGTTAGTAATTAGAAAAGAATTAATTTGAGAGTTCTATACCCCTTGGTAATTGATTTTCTGGATTCTATCTAGCAAGGTTTAGAAATGGTAATCATGGATTTAAATAAGTTTAAATCTGTAGGAATGACTCATAATTGGTTTAAGACTTGATCTTGGTGCCTTAGGAGCAAACCGGACTTAGAAAGGGTCATTGTTGTGACTTTTAGATACCCGTAAATTTAGAATTTTAGATTCTGCATTCTTGAGGTTTAGAGAAGTTTATGATCATAGTATGGAGTGAGGAATACTTAGATATGAGCCTATAGGTACCCGAGATATTAAGTTGTGATGATTTATAACTTGGATTGTGAGTTAAAGACCTTAAGGGTCAATGCATAAGACATTAAGAAATTGTTAATGCTATGATGTTTATATGATGTAATAACTTGTTGAGATGTTTATGATGCATGAGGAAATGATTGTTTAAGATATGAAGTTTATCACAGCATGAGGTTTAAATGAGGAATATGTTGTGTGAATAGCTTGTGGCATAAGCTTCGGTTTGAAGGAAATTTGGTTTAACAGCTGTTATGCTGCCGAATTTCCATCAAACCTAAAAAGGTTGAAGAAATGTTTTAAAGTACCACATGAGATGAAAACCCTGGGTGACACAGGTTCGGCCGAGCACCCCCAGGAAATTTTTATGTCACAAAGCACTGAGACGCGCTTTCTTGGGTGACACTGGTTCGGCCGAGCACCCCCAGGGGAGACAAATCCATGACGGTATGAGTCGATGCAGCCTACCAAAGTGGACAAATTGTTGTGGCTTGATGCCCGTAAAGCGTTTCAAAGAGGGTATATCCTAAGAAAGGTGATCCCTAGCCCCCTACTCGTACTTGCGTAGTCGGGATTATTTTATTATGTTTCGCTTATTCAGATAATAAGCAAGAGCTAGTGACGACTAGCTGAGGTATGAGCTCATAATCTAGTTATTTTAGGGTGGTCTTATTATGCTGAAGTACCATGATTAATGTCACGAAGTTGAGGAAAGATCCACTCGAAAGTTATATGCCCTTTATGCCACTTGTATGTTTCTTGAAGTTGTGATTCATTGAGTTATTTGATTGAGACATTGTCATGCATTCATGTTTTAATATGTTGCATCCATGACATCTAGATGCATGCTAAAAGGAATGAACCTTGGATAATTGGTTTTATAAACCCTAATAATGAACCTTTTATGTATGCACACCTTTTATAATTAAACCCAAGGTTCCTGAGGATCTGAACGATGTAACCCTAGGATAGGAGACTCCTACTGAGATTCTTTAGTAAGAATTCTCACTCCTTTCTCTTCCTTCTCTTTCTTCCGTCACATCTTCAGAGAGCGATGGCGACGTTTGTGATTTTTGTCGACACGCCGACCTGGGAGGTCCACTTTGATCCAGATCATGGATCATACCATTTTGAGGGGTAGTGCACCGTGCGAGTCTTCATGTTCATCGGACGCCCCTTTGCACACCCTGTACAGAGCTACCGTTTCTCCCCGATGTCACCCTACGACGATGCGATGGTTTTTTAGTGTGCCCGGACACGAGATGAGAGGATTCTGCGGACGTATACTGGTGGTTCGATGCCTCGAGACTTCCAGGACTACGTACCTCGGTCTCCGAGTTCGGAGGACGACCCATCTGAGGACCCGCCGACGCACATGTATAGCGAGAGCTTTGCTCATACACCTCAGTTCGTGCGAAGCGTGAGCGAGGAGACTGTTACACAGCCGAGGCTGGCTAGGCGAGCCGAGAGGCGCCCCTATCGAGGAGCTTACGCTTAGTCTTCACTTGTGCCCACTCCTGCCGCCCTGTGTCCATAGATCGATTACACTCCACCTTTTCCCGGATTCCAGTAGCAGACGTCTTAGGGGAGGGCTAGTGCACACACTCTCACATAGATGGGATAAACCTTCTTTTGTCTTGAGGTTATCCATTCTAGGTGCACCCAGGTAGTTGTGGTTTATATATGCTTTCTTGTTTCATGCTGTATTTCCTTTTCTTCTGTATTACAAGCTCCGCCCATTTCTATAAGGGTGTGACTACTATGTATCGTAACTATGTTATCAATGCAATGTTTCTTTGTTGAGATGATCATTGTTCTATTGTTCCTTGCTTTAACCTTCGTGTCTTTTATGATTGATGTTTATGTATCTCGTTTAAATAAGAGCGCGGCTCTCACTTTGATTTAAATTTTTTTAAAAAAATTTACTCGTAATTTCTGCTAAGTATTTTAATGAAATGATGAGACTGAGAAGTAATAACCTAATGATTAACCTAATGTGTTCTAGAAAGTTGGGTTAAGAATTAGGGTGTTACACCATTACCCTTGCTACTCCAATCAGCAGGTGATACACCAGCTTGGGTATATTATCCCAACATTTGGCTCGGGCATGATAGCAACCACCTAAATATTTATTTTTTGCAAACCACATTGCATCCTTCAATTGGAAGCTATTATGCTTTAGCTGGGTAGCACTAGTGAGGCAGCAAAGCTCTTCCTCCTAAGTTTAATGCAGAGTGAACTCGATACCTCTAATTAAGCTAGAATGATCCCTGCTAATTGATCTACATCCTTTTCGATTAATGTAGTAAGTATTTAATTCAATTGTTTAGTTTATGGTGACAAGGAGAAAATCAATCACGAGTAAAAAAAAAAAATTATGTTGAGGAAAGTTAAGGATCATACTAATCAAGAAAAAAAATGGAAGAAAAAAATAGGAAAATATTAATTGTCACAAAAAAACAAACTATACTGAGCTTCCTTAGAATTTGATAAAATTCATTCCGACTCTTATTTATTTGTACCAAACTGAATTGGACATCGAACCGACCAGGGCAAGGGTTCAGAGGTTCAACCAGGGTTGAATAAAAATATAACCGATATATAATAAAACTTGTATTTATATAAATATATAAAAATACAAAATAAAATATATGTCATAAATAACTAAAAATTAAAGGGATAAATTCATGTTACTCCATTGAATTTTAGGTCATGTGCAATTTATCCCCTGACACCCCCTGAACTTTTGAAATTGTGCAAAACACCCCTTAGTATAATTTTACCAACTATAAAGATAAGATTATGTGCACTTAACCCCTCTGAAGTTTTTAATTTGTGCAACCCGACACATTGTTCGTGAATAATATGTGCAATTAACCCCCCTGACTTTTTTAGTATGTGCAACCCGACACCGGGGTTTTTTGCACAATTTGAAAAGTTCAGTGGGGGTTTTTTGCACATTTTGAACAATAGGGGGGGTTTTTTTCACAATTTGAAATGTTCAAGGGGTCGCGTTGCACATTTTGAAAAGTCAGGGGGTAAATTGCACATGACTTAAAGTTTAGGGAGGTAAAATGTATTTAACCCAAAATTAAATTAGGTATCAATAAAACCCATAGAATATAACATAATTCATCTTTTAATCAAAATAAACATTATCCATATGGATCAAATATCTCAAGTTATTAATTCTCATACTAGAAAAGGAAAAGAATTAGGAAAAAAAAGAAAAGATTTTAGGCTTTTTTTTTAAAAAAAAACCCAAAATAATGCCATTTTGCATCTTTTATATATATAAAAACGGTTTGGACCGGCCAGACCGGTTTGCCTAGTTTACCGGTTCCTAGCCGATTCAAAGCAGTTCTTGACTAGTTTTTTCCTAGTCAGTTTTCAGAGCCAACCCAGACCGGACATTAGGCCGGTTCCGATTCAACCGGTCCGGCCAGCCGATCCGATCCAATCCAGTTCTCAGATCATTGATTTGTATGTGTAAATTGATCTTTTTTTAATATATTATTCATTGTATGATAAAGAAGAGGACAAATAGAAAGGAGACGGGATAAGCTTCACCAAATCCCGGGAAGAGAAGTGTGTAATTTTCTTTTAATCAGAACTTTTCATTCTTCGCTAACTTAGCAAGATTTATGTCCAGAAACTGTCATCAATACTCGTAGGTCACTAGGCCATTATAAACAGTTTTAAAATTGTCAATACATCACACAACATACTCTTAAACAGATGCGGCTGGAACTTATGCACATGGGATTTATTAGAGTTTGCTATAATTTAGTGGAGACATCCGGCTATCTGAAGCCTAATATAACAAATTTTTCGAAATTGATTCATATATATCAGATGATAAGAAACGTGGAATAAACAACAAATCACTCATTCTGTAGTATATATAGCATTAAAATGAGTAAAAAATAAGAAAGCAGTAAATTAAAGAGAGGATTTGAATGGGGGTTCAAAGTGTGGAGTGCAATAATATGGGTAGCCTTTTTTTTTTTTTTACATCAAAATTTTAAAAGTAATGAGAATTTAATTTATGACTTCGCAATAATTATTCGAAACATTGAATTATCGTTGTTCAGAAGAAAAACTACTCATATAAATAAATGTGCGTGGAAATATGCTGAGGTAGAAAATATATGAAATATAGAACAATCAAATCGTGTCTAGACAGGCATCATTGTTGAACACTAGGCCGATCTGCATGACAAGAAAACAAAATGATCTAGCTTGCGCCTACAAACCAGTCGACATTGGATACCTTTGTTCGTGCAAAAAAAAAAAAATAATCCAGCTTACGTTACAAGACACACTGCACTCAGTCGAACATTGAATCAGATTTGGATTTATTTATTTTCTATTAATTTTTGAAAAAAAGTTCTAACGAAAAAAAAAAGAAAAAAGTTTTTTACGTTGCTTTTGTTAGTTTAAAAATTAAATTTAAAAAGAGATTTACCTACCTCTAAATTTGATATTTTTCATCATTAAAACATTTTTTCTGTACGTTTAATTTGTTCATATTAATTCAAGGTAAATATAAAGTTTTGTAATAGTACTATCTGATATTGCATTAACAAATCATTTGAACAGTTAGATCCTTTAATTATTTTTTTAACTTAGAAAATTATATTTGTTATAATGAGATTTGAATATAGGATCTTATATGTACTACTCAAATTTCTCATCATTAAAATTAGATCCTTTAATTAGATAATGATTATATATGTACTTTAGTTTCTTTAATGATAACATATTAAATAGAATTGGTTAATTATGAAACTGCGATAAGTAAATTTTAGCCCTTAAATCATTTATAACCAGTCAAAACTAAAATGTAAATCTATGTAACATTTTTATGTGATTATATAATTTTTAAATAAATTTTAATTTTAATAATTTATATATAATATAATGGTTAAAATTTACTCATCTCATCCCATGTACAAATAATTCTGTCATGTACGTGATACTTTCAATGTAATCAAACATGTTATATGCTAATCCATTTTTGCTGTCCAACATTATAATTAGTATGCTTTATTGCCTGCTAGCTAAAATTATTCATTAGCAATACTATGAAGATAGAAAAATATTATTAGAGTTTTTAACAAAAAATTATGATATTATTAGATAAAATAAAGGGATATAATTTACTTGTATATGCTTTTTATAACCCTAACACCCTTTTGAAAACCTTTACTAAACTCATCCTTAGTGGATTGGGTTTGATTCGAACCCATGAATTTGTAGGTTAATTCAAGATGATAGACATTCTAGTCCATATAATTATCTTTAAATTGATTTTGGAGTTCATCCGAGATAAAATGAAATAACTTTACACAAAACAAACGGTAGAGATTCATTTATTTCATACAGCAACATTAATATCTTTATCTTTGTGAGTAAACCAGATCATTTCTAGTTCTTAAATGATTCCAGAAATCCATATTTAACCAATACAAAGTTTCAGAGGAAAATTCCCTGCGTGTCAACACGAGGAAAGGTGAACTTCATTTGGTACATACACATTTGAGCATTGTCAAACTAACAAAAGGTGGAAGTCTCTTAGCAAAATGACAATCTGATTCATTCACTTGCGGAAAATTCATTAGAGCAGATAAAAATTACCGCAGGGGTTCATTCAAAGTATAGATGAAAATAGGAGTAGCTAGCTAGCTTGAGAGTGAAACGTGAATTATGCAGTAAGTGCTCCTCCTTTTATTGGAAGTTGACATTGGTGGAATAAGTTAGGCCAACGCCCCACCAGTTGGAAGGAGCAACATTCCATGCTATATTAGTCTCTTGGGTTGTGTAGGAAATGATCTTGAAAGAAAGAGCTTGGCCACTGAGTGTTGCAAATGCCGGATAAGAACCACCCCAGTTGTGGCTCATGCTAATTCACCCTGTTCCGCTTCCTTTGATCCCACATGTTTGCAATATCTCCTCCACCTCCCGCATTCATCACGTACACCAATAGCCAGTACCATTCCCTTGGAAAGAGAATCGGAGCCCTCCCCACTCCTTACGCATGGTACTCTATCAATTTTGATCAATTAGAAATCACATCGTAAAGGCACCGACCGTCAGAGGCACTGATGACCAGTCTAGTAATGATTAAGAAGGAAAATAGTTTTCATACACTATTTTTAGCTCCTTAGTTTAAAATTAATGCCTATATTTGGAAAAGAAATAAAAGGAGAGAATATGTATCAATTTCTTTTTTTTTAAAAATCTGTTTTAAAAAAGAAGTGTCGTTATGAGTATCATTTTCTAATCAAGAATTCTTGTTCTCGATAGTGACCAATCTCCATGCCATAAAAAAATTTATATATAAAACAAAGGTGTAAGAAAAAATGTTCTTTTTTTTTTTATCTACCAATTAGTAACCGAAATTCATACCTCAAAGAATCTGTAACAGAAAAAAAAAAAAAATTCTGTTCCAGTCAGACCCGACCCATTAACATGAATCATTTGAATTATCTAAGTACCGATTATAATACCCTAATTTCTATTTTATTTTAATTATGTAAATCATGATTAATTAAGAATAGCTGAGTTTGATTAAGAATTACTTTTCTTAATTAATTAAACATGAATAATTAATTCTTTTTAATTAATTTTAGCTTCCTTAAAATTTAAATATATTTTTATGTTAATTATTGTGTTAATTATTTTAAAAGTTAAGGTTAATACTTTTTGAAAGATCCAAATTTCAAAAAATATCATTAAAATAAAATTTATTTGAATGAGTCCAATATAGAGATATTATTTGATTAAAGTCTTCAATTTATTTAATTATTAATTTAGTGTTTATACATATAAAATTACCTGAGTACCCTCGTATACCCCATCTAAAGACCTATATGCCCTTAATGAAACACACACACAAAAACTAGTTTAGCCACCCATTGGGAGCCGCCACACTCCTTTCCCCATCTCCACCTTCATTTTGTTTTTCTTCAAAATAATCAAATCCTAGACCCAAAAGAAAGAAAATTTAAAATGGAAAACACAAAACAATTTAGAAAAAAAAAAAAAAGAGCAGAAGCAAATAATGAGCCAGTAAATTGATATTAAATCCATGTCAAAATCAACGAGGGAGAGGGAAGTCAAGACCCTCACTGACCAAAAAAGCAAAAGCAGAAATCAGAATTGTAAAATCACCCATCACGTCATACCTGTGTTGCCCGAATAAAATTTTTATGAACAGATAAAATATAATTAAGTATCAATAAAATATCTGACACAATACGTATATAATTATTTTAATAGGGCATTTGAAAATCTTTAATGAGATGAAATTGAATTAAACTCTATTAGAAATTGAATTTCATGAGGAATTAAATTGAATTTATATATTTAGAATGAGTCACTAAATTAAAAAATTGAATTCAATCCCTTAATTTGGAATGAGTCTAAAAATGAATTAGCTTATTTGTTTTTACTATTTTATCATTCATTAATATGTTAGAATAAAACATCATATTTAAGTAAGATTATTTTGGTATTTTTATTTATTGGAATTCAATTCTCACACCCATTTAGGTCTGATTTGAATTCCTTAATTTTGTTGTATTTCAATTTCCATAAAATTTGAATTCTTTCACTTAAGTTACTTTCAAAGCATGTAATTCAATTCAATTCCTTGATAGAATTGAATTCTAGGGGTTTTCAAGCGCCCTGTAAAGTATCCATGCATCCATAACACAAAAAACAAGTCCACATTACAAAATTACAATATCACATACTCCAAACTTGCTTACTTCATCCAATTCAATCACGGCCATTGCTCACATGATGAAAGTGTTTTCCGATACAAATTAGTTTGCACCCAAATTCCAAACCTGTAAAGTATCCATGCATCCATAACACATACAACAAGTACACATTATACAAAATTACAATATAACATACTCCAAACCTACTTACTTCATTCAATTCAAGTATGGTCGTTGCTCACGTGATGAGAGTGTTGTCTGATACAAATTAGTTCACACCCAAATTCCAAACTCCACATCACGTCTTTTGCATTTCAAAAACTCCTGAAACTCTTCTCTCAGAGAGACAGTTACCGTATTCCTTTGACCCGTGGCTCACATGATGAAAGTGCTGTCTGATACGAATTTGTTCACGCCGAAATTCAAAACTCCACATCACGACTTTTGCATTCCAAACTCCTAAAACTATTCTCTTAGAAAGATAGTTATGGTGTTCCTCTAACCCGTGTCTTTCTCTTTCACTTCCCTGCCTCGCTCTTCCTCTCAATGATCTTTTCCTCGACTACGAGCTTCTCCTCGATCCATATCTTCGCTTTACTTTGTTTTAGATTTCTATTTCTATTTCCATGTTATGTTAAGTGATGTTAAGTTGTTGACTCAAGAATTTTTAAATAACGTTGATGACAAATTACAAAGAACAGTACCTACACATTCTGGATTAATATTTTTATATAAAAGTAGAGCAGTGTACTTTATCTTGTGAAATAACATATTCATTTATTAGTTTACAACAAAGCACACATGAATTGGGAATAATAATAATAATAATAATAATAATAATTGGTTTCCCCCTTTTGTCTCCATTATTATACGTTCAGCACACAAAAATAAAGGGAAAGAAATCTGCATACAATTCCTTATATTTCAAAATCATATCTCAATAGGAAGGAAAATGGAAGGGATATAATTGGCACCATTGGAACAAATCATGAGCAAGCATGTTTCAAGGGCAAATGGAAAGAAGATCTGTGTCATTATTTCTGAACCAAAAGCGTTGCTATGCAATCATTGAGTAGCATCAAATATGGATGGTAAAATTTCTCAATCAAAGGAATAAATCAACCTTTTAAAAGCAAACAGATAGCTCTCCTCTACATATATGTATTGCACACTAATATACAACATAGAGAAACACTCTGAAAATCAATTTTTCAGCAACTGTGTGATTTACACTATTATTAAAAGTAAATTTTGCATTTTTATAGAACATTCTTTTGACCACAATTTGGAGTACTAGGCATACTATTTGTATTTGTGTTATGAGTGATTTGGTGGGATAGCCTTGAAGTGGAATTTTCACATATTGTAAAAGCTTTAGAAGAGTATCTGATGGAATTGGAGAAAACTGTTGGAGAAAACTATTGTATTAGTCTTATTTGAGGTTTAGTGGAATCTCATCGAATAGTGAGAGCTGGATGTAGACTTCAGAAGTAGAAATCGAACCAATATAAATATTGTTGTACTAAATCTCTCTATTATTCTCTTCTTTATATTTATTCATTTCATTGCACTCATTAAAAAGAAGAAGTAAATTATCTCATATTTTATTAATAGATTTATGTTATTTATATTTATTCTGTTTGAGATTTTTTAATCTATGCATTCAATGTATAGACTTTGAATAAAAAGAAAAGAAAAAGACTTGATTCAAACTTCACTTTTCTCAAGTCTCTTGGTACCATCATAAGTGATTGATTCATTTCTTTTATTTATTTATTTCTTCTCACTTTATATCTTACATTTACCTTATCTTGAATTTCTGTATTGTGTTTTGTTTGATACTTTAATGTCTAACATTTTGTTGAATAAATTTTTACGTAATGATAAGTGATTGATTCATTGCTTTTATTTATTTATTTATTTGTTTTTTTTCTCACTTTATAATGTATATCTCAATAGGAAGGAAAATGGAAGCGATATAATTGGCACCATTGGAACAAATCATGGGCAAGCATGTTTCAAGGGCAAGTGGAAAGAAGATCTGTGTTATTATTTCTGAACCAAAAGTGTTGCTATGCAATCATTGAGGAGCATCAAATACGGATGGAAAGATTTCTCAATCGCAAAGGAATAAATCAACCTCTTAAAAGCAAACAGATAACTATCCTCTACATATATTTATTGCGCACTAATATACAACATAAAGAAACATTCTGAAAATCAATTTTTCAGCAATCGTGCGATTTACATTATTATTCAAAGTAAATTTTTTGCATTTTCATAGGACACTCTTTTGATCACAATTTGGAATACTAGGCGTATTCTTTGTGTTTGTGTTGTGAGTGATTTGGTGAGATAACCTTGAAATGGAATTTTCACAAATTGTAAAGGCTTTGGAAGAGTATCTAGTGGAATTAGAGAAAACTCCTGTAATAGTCTTATTTGAGGTTTAGTGGAATCTCACCGATTGGTGAGAACTGGATGTAGACTTTAGAAGTATAAGTCAAACAAGTATAAATATTGTTGTGCTAAGTCTCTCTATCCTTCTTTTCTTTATATTTATTCATTTTGTTGCGTTAATTAAAAAGAAAAAGTAAACTATCTTATATTTTATTAATAGATTGATATTATTTATATTTATTCTAATTGAGTTTTTTAATCTGTGAATTCAATGTATAGACTTTGAATAAAAAGAAGAAAAAAAAAAAGACATGATTCAAACCCCCCTTCTCAAGTCTCCTGGTTCAATCATAAGTGATTGATTCATTGCTTTTATTTATTTATTTCTTCTTACTTTATATCTTCCCTTTACCTTGTTCTGAATTTCTGTGTTGTGTTCTGTTTATTACTTTAATGTCTAATGTTTTGTTGAATAAATTCCTACTTAATGTTAAGTGATTAATTCATTGCTTTTTATTTATTTTTTTTTTCATTTTATAATTTATATCTTCACTTTACTCTATTATGAATTTCTATTTCTATTTCCATGTTATGTTAATGATGTTAAGTGATTGATTCATCGCTTTTATTTATTTATCTTTTATCACTCTGTATCTTGCTTTTACCTTGTTCTGAATTTCTATGTTGTGTTTTGTTTAATACTTTGATGTCTTGCATTTTGTTGAATAAATTTCTATGTAATGTTAAGTGTTTTATATCTTTGTTCTGAATTCTCCTCCTTCTTGTGTGCTTGCTGAAGTTCTTCTCTTCAAAAGCCTCATCAATTTCAGAAGCTTCATCAATGTCAAGCATTAGCCATCCACATATGGAACAGCTTACAGACCATGCATACGGTCCAAACAACAATCCTCCATGGGGTAATGCTCCTTTCTCAATCTCTCTTTATGTCTCTTATTTGTGTTTTATCTCTTATCATAATGTACACATTAAAACCAAATGAACTTGTGTCTTGCTTCTCTTCTGGATTTCATGTTTCTTGTATCACTCTTCATTGTTCATTCTTTTCATTTTTGTATTCATTTTCATGATCTAATGTTTCAATGTGAGCAAAAAAAAAAAAAAAGAGTTTGGTATTGTTAAGTCTTTACTTTGAACTTTATATTCAGTAAGTAAAGAAAAAAAGAAAAAAAAAAACTAAGACAAAGAAACAGAATCTCGTAAGTTTTGTAGCAAATTGAAAGGTTTCTCCTAATGGATCAAAGAAATGATGGAAAGATCTTTGTTTTTTTTTTTTAATTCTTATCTTGTATTGAAGCAATCACATTATTCATGGTTTCTGTATGGTTTATTACGTACATTTGAATGCATTACTCTAGAAGTTTGATATTAAACTATTACTTCGGTTCTAGATAGAATAACATATGTAAATAAAAAAAACAAGCAAGGTGATAGGTTTAGGAAAATGAAAAATAGAAATGGTGTAAGTATGTTGTACTTCTTCATATTCATTTTTTCGTTTGAGAGGGTGTGGGGCTATGATCCTTTTCTATTGCTATTTTCTAGGGTTTGTTTGGTAGATGGACAAGTGAGGAAGTGAGAAGGAAATGCAAGAACACTTACAAAATATGTATTTGAGAGTTGAAAGCTAGGGAAAGCAAGGAGTGGCAAGGGAGGGATATGAAAAGCAACTGAGCAGATATACTGTTCCCCCAGTCTTCCCCTGAGGGTTAGTGAGGGGCAATTGTTGCCTTAATGACAAGACATGCTTATTTATCATTAGAAGGATAAATGAGTTATAATACTCTATGCAATCCAATGATTTTTTTTTTTGGTGAAATATTTTGACACATGTTTCTAGTTTTATAACATTGCTTTATTTGGTATGGGATTTTGACAATTCATCAGTGTGATTTGCTTTAAGTAATTTTGAGATTTTAATTGGTGTGCCCTCATTGTCATTGACTTTCATTGAAAAACATTAATGTAATAATGCAATTTATGAATTTAGACATTGGGCATATTTAGATTCTACTATATCAAGGATGTTTCCTTTAAGTAGTCTTCCTTTTTGACTCACTGTGAAGGTTTTGTCTTGCAGGGCATTTCAAAATTACATATTGATGCTAGGAACAAGTGTGATGACTCCTTCATTGTTGGTACTAGCCATGGGAGGAAACAACGTATGTCGAACTCTTGCTTCCTCGTTCAAAGCCATTGTTGGTTTTGTGACATATTTATTTTTGATATTTACATTTTGGTAGTCATTTGGTTGCTCATATGACTAAGGTGATAAGTTTTGGGTAATCCAAACTCTGCTCTTTGTTGCTGGAATTAATACACTTCTTCAAACACTCTTTGGAACCAGACTGCCTACTATAGTTGGAGGTTCATTTGCATATGTTTTCCAATTGCTTCTATTATCAATGACCACTCATTACAACGACTTAGTAATATAAACTTGCTTAGAAATACACTTAAATTTCTTTCATATTTGGTAGGGTATTGAAAGACATCTTGTCATGTGATTTGTTTCTAGAGATTTGTACAGACAATGCGAGCTATACAAGGAGCTCTGTGTGATACCTAATTGAAAAAAAAAAAAAAATAGTGAGATCCAGTGTGCACCTTAAGTGTATAGGCCACCATAGATTTCTTTCTTTCTTTATCTTCTCTTCCCGTAAACTCTCTTCTCCCTTTCTTTTCTTTCTTTTCCTCTTACATTTTGCATTCACAATTTGGAGTACTAGGCGTACTCTTTGTATCTGTGTTGTGAGCGATTAGATAGCCTTGAAGTGGAATTTTCACATATTGTAAAAGCTTTAGAAGAGTATCTGATGGAATTGGAGAAAACTGTTGGAGAAAACTATTGTATTAGTCTTATTTGAGGTTTAGTGGAATCTCATCGAATAGTGAGAGCTGGATGTAGACTTCAGAAGTAGAAATCGAACCAATATAAATATTGTTGTACTAAATCTCTCTATTATTCTCTTCTTTATATTTATTCATTTCATTGCACTCATTAAAAAGAAGAAGTAAATTATCTCATATTTTATTAATAGATTTATGTTATTTATATTTATTCTGTTTGAGATTTTTTAATCTATGCATTCAATGTATAGACTTTGAATAAAAAGAAAAGAAAAAGACTTGATTCAAACTTCACTTTTCTCAAGTCTCTTGGTACCATCATAAGTGATTGATTCATTTCTTTTATTTATTTATTTCTTCTCACTTTATATCTTACATTTACCTTATCTTGAATTTCTGTATTGTGTTTTGTTTGATACTTTAATGTCTAATATTTTGTTGAATAAATTTCTACGTAATGTTAAGTGATTAATTCATTGCTTTTATTTATTTATTTGCTTGTTTTTCTTGCTTTATAATTTATATCTCAATAGTAAGCAAAATGGAAGGGATATAATTGGCACCGTTGGAACAAATCATGAGTAAGCATGTTTCAAAGGCAAGTGGAAAGAAGATCTATGTCATTATTTCTAAACCAAAAGGGTTGCTATGCAATCATTGAGGAGCATCAAATATGGATAGAAAGATTTCTCAATCAATGGAATAAATCAACCTTTTGAAAGCAAACAAATAGTTCTCCTCTACATATATGTATTGCGCACTAATATACAACATAGAAACACTCTGCAAATTAGTTTTTCAGCAACTGTGCGATTTATACTATTATTCAAAGTAAATTTTTCATTTTCATAGAACACTCTTTTGATCACAATTTGGAGTACTAGGCGTACTCTTTGTATTTGTGTTGTGAGTGATTTGGTGGAATAGCCTTGAAGTGGAATTGTAACATATTGTAAAGGCTTTAGAAGAGTATCTGGTGGAATTGGAGAAAACTGTTGTAATAGTCTTATATGAGGTGTAGTGGAATCTCACCAATTGGTGAGAACTGGATGTAAACTTCAAAAGTAAAAGTCGAACCAGTATAAATATTGTTGTGCTAAGTCTCTCTATCATTCTCTTCTTTATATTTATTCATTTCGTTGCAATCATTGAAAAGAAAAAGTAAATTATCTCATATTTTATTAATAGATTTCTATTATTTATATTTATTCTGCTTGAGATTTTTCATCTATGCATTTAGTGTGCAGACTTTGAATAAAAAGAAAAGAAAGTCAAAGAGACTTTATTCAAACCCCCTTTCTCAAGTCTCCTGGTACCATCATAAGTGATTGATTGATTTATTTATTTATTTATTTATTTCTTTTCGCTTTATATCTTCCCTTTACCTTGTTCTGAATTTCTGTGTTGTGTTTTGTTTGATACTTTAATGTCTAACATTTTGTTGAATAAATTTCTACGTAATGTTAAGTGATTGATTCATTATTTTTATTTATTTATTTGTTTGTTTTTTTCTTGCTTTATAATTTTTATCTTCGCTTTACTCTCTTATGAATTTCTGTTTCTATTTCTATTTCCATGTTATGCTAATGATGTTAAATGATTGATTCATTGCTTATTTTATTTATTTATCTATCTCACTTTATATCTTGCCTTTACCTTATTCTGAATTTCTATTTCGTGTTTTGATTAATACTTTAATGTCTAACATTTTGTTGAATAAATTTCTATGTAATGTTAAGTGCTTTATATCTTTGTTCTGAATTCTCCTTCTTCTTGTGTGCTTGCTGAAGTTCTTCTCTTCAAAAGCCTTATCAATTTCAGAAGCTTCATCAATGTCAAGCATTAGCCAAACAACATTAACGGCTAAAGCATCATCAACGTCAAGCATTAGCCATCCACCTATGGAATAGCTTACAAACCATACATACAGTCTAAACAACAATCCTCCATGGGGTAATGCTTCTTTCTCAATCTCTTTCTATGTCTCTCATTTGTGATTTATCTCTTATCATAATGTACACATTAAAACCAAATGAGCTTGTCTTGTTTCTCTTTTGGCTTTCAAGTTTCTTGTATCACTCCTCATTGTTCATTCTTTTCATTTTTGTATTCATTTTCATGATCTAATGTTTCAATGTGAGCCTAAAAAAAAAAAGAGTTTGGTATTGTTAAGTCTTCACTTTGAATTTTATATTCAGTAAGTAAAGAAAAAAGAAAAAAACTAAGACGAAGAAACATAATCTTGTAAGTTTTGTAGCAAATTGAAAGGTTTCTCTAAATGGATTGAAGAAATGATGGAAGGATCTTTGTTTTTTTTTTTTCCATTTTTTTATTCTTATCTTGTCTTGAAGCAATCACATTATGCATGATTTCTATATGGTTTGTTATGTAAATCTAAATGCATTACTCTAGAAGTTTGATATTAAGCTATTACTTCGGTTATAGTGAGAATAACATATGTAAATAAAAAACAAACAAGGTGATAGGTTTAGGAAAATGAAAAATTGAAATGGTGTAAGTATGCTGTACTTCTTCACATTCATTTTTGCTTTGAGATGGTGTAGGGCTATGATCCTTTTCTATTGCTGTTTTCTAGGGTTTTTCTGGTAGATGGACAAGTGAGGGAGTGAGAAGAAAATGCAAGAACACGTACAAAATATGTATTTGAGAATTGAAAGCTAGGGAAAGTAAGGAGTGGCAAGGGAAGGATATGAAGAGCAATTGAGCGGAAATACTGTTCGCCCGGTCTCCCCCTAAGGGTCAGTAAGGAACAATTGTTGCCTTAACGACAAGACATGCTTATTTATCTTTAGAGGGATAAATGAGTTATAATACTTCATTCAATCCAATTATTTTTGTTTTGTCAAAATTTTGACACAAGTTTCTAGTTCTATAACATTGCTTTATTTAGTATGGGATTCTGACAATTCATTGGTGTGATTTGCTTTAAGTAATTTTGAGATTTTAATTGGTGTGCCCTCATTGTCATTGAGCTTCATTTCAAAACATTAGTGTAATAGTGCAATTTATGAATTTAGACATTGGGCATATTTAGGTTTTGCTATCTAGGATGTTTCCTTTACGTAGTCTTCCTTTTTAACTCACTGTGAAGGTTTTGTCTTGCAATTGAAACTATACTCTTAGCATTTCAAAATTAGATATTGATGCTGGGAACAAGTGTGATGATTCCTTCATTGTTGGTACTAGCAATAGGAGGAAGCAATGTATGTCGAATTCTTGCTTCCTTGTGCAAAGCATTGTTGGTTTTATGACACATTTATTGTTGATATTTACATTTAGTTGGTAGCGGTTTGGTTGCTCATATGACTAGGGTGATAAGTTTTGGGTAATCCAGACTCTACTCTTTGTTGCTGGAATTAATACACTTCTTCAAACACCCTTTGGAACCAGACTGCTTGCTGTAGTTGGAGGTTCATTTGCATATGTTTTTCCAATTGCTTTTGTTATTAATGACCACTCATTTCGATGAATTAGTAATCCTCATGAAGTAAGTTTCCTCTTTCCATCTAGGAATTGAACACGTTAAATCATATATTAGTCTTAGATTTGTGACATATAGTAACTGATCAGAGAACCATCAACTCAATGACAAGGGTTTACACATCTGCATTGTATGTACTCTATAAGCTGTTGTTTGGCTTCTATTTCCATTTCTTATTTTCATTTTCAATGTTTTTAATTGTAAGGATTTTGTAAAGCAAATACTAAAAATAACAAAAATCATATTTTCAGTTTTCATTTCTTGCTTTTACTCTCTTTTTTTTGGGGTCATAAAATGCTGAAAACGGAAAATAAAAACTGAAATCAAATAAACCCTTAGTGTACAATCCTATAGTTTTATGCAAAATGGTACAAGTGAAACTCAATTTTATCGTAAAAAATTTACTAAATTATTGAACCGCCAATGAATATTTTGATAGTGAGAAAATGCACGAAAAGGGGGGGAGGGTTGAATTGTGCTTCTTTTTCAAATCTTCAAACTAAAAACTTTACAATAAAATTCTATCAAACTTAGTGTTTGAAGTGCGGCGGAAGATAGGCTAGTTTATTCAGAAAGTGACTTTATGAAACAAGTAGTTTGAGTAAACAGATTGAAAGCAAGATATAATAATGAAGGCATTTATGCATAATCAAAGACTGTAAAATGGAAAGGTTAAGGATGAGAAGATATTGAATCGAGAGATTTATACTAGTTCAGCCAACACTTGCCTACATCCAAATCTCAGTAACCACTGAGTTCCACTACACTTCCTCAACCTGAGGAGATAACAATATAGGATAATCTTTACCGTAGTCTTCCCAAGCTCTTACTAGTGTTAGTAAATCACACTTACTAACACAACACCAACAACAACAAGTAGTTTTGCAGTAGCCTCTTCAAGCTTTCAACTTTCAATCATTGCTGGATCGATGATACAATGGATTCAAGGTTGATGTTTCTTTAACATAATTTGACACTCAAGATTCTCTTCCTAATGAATATGAGATGATAACTATGAGGTGTCTTGAGTGACTTTTTCCTATTGATTCTTCCTTAGAAGAACATATGAACAATCCATCCTGTAGAAAAAAGATTTTAATATACAAAGAATCTAGCATATAATTTTTACAGAGAGATTTTGGAAAGATTTTCATAGTGTTTTAGCTTTGAGTTTTCATCTCTACTTCTTGAAGCTCAATCATCTCTTATTTATGGATAATTTCCCTTTGTTACCATTGCCATTTATCTTCTATCCAGTTAGCACGTGTCGAGCATCAGTTGAGTATTAGGAACATAATCTAGATGAGTAGCTCGTCTGGTGTTAGGGTTCTTTTTCAGAAGCCATTGATGAGTTGAGGTTTCTGAAGTTTATCAGAAACTGCTCTTCTATTTTCTGAACGTGATTTCTGAACTACTTAATAAGTCTTTCTTTGTTGATTGAGGGTACTGAAGAGATGATGTTTCGAGCAAAAGAGATTGATTTGACTTTTGAATTTGAATTTCAAATCTGATTGCTTTCCCTCTCTTTTTATGATGCAAACTTTCTGAAGAGCACTACTAGTTCCTTGTTAATTTATTTGTCTTCTGATATTTAATCTTGACTTTTTAATGATGCATATTCCACGATTATGATGATTGAAGATTGAGTAACACAATGCTTCCGGCTTTTGTATGTTATCTTCATTGTAGCTCTACTTTCTGAAGTTCAGTGTTACTTTCTGACGCCCATATTCTTGGTTTCTTGATTTTGTTTCAAAGGGCTTGCTTCCTTGATGCATATATACAATCACGTTTTGCTTGATACAAATTTCACTTCATCTGAAACTGTCCTCTTCCCATGAGAGAGAGAAAAAAAATATGTTTGCACATGTATAATGAAATTATCTTCACTAAACTTCGATAGTTCATCTCGAAGTCACTTGTTAAGCTTTGTCAAGAAACTCAAGGTAGCCATTAGTCGTTCTTCAAAGTATTTTCTTTAAATTGGCTTTGTTGTCAATCAAAACATTAAAGCTCATACTTTCTGAAGGGTTCTGGAGTTTACATATTTGAACCTGGTGTTCGTATAGGTGACATTACCATTTTACTCCAAAACCAAACACATCCTTAATATTATGAGGAATCATATGTATACAGTAGTTAGTTACAAAAGTAATGATGCATAGCAAAAGTTTTAGTTCAATTTTGATACATTGATAATGTACAATTATTTTTCATCATCATCCAATTAAAATATTTTATTTGAATGACTTTTTAAGTAGTAGTATAAAAATAAACTATCGTGACTTATATGGCAATATATGATTGAATGATTGTGTAAAACTTTTTTACACTATTAGTAAATGTCAATTAAATCCTAAATTTTACATGAAATTACCAAACTTAAAGGAGAGGAGTAATATAGTTAACGGAGTGAACTCCTCTCATCTGGCTAATGGCTAAAAATAATGTCACAGCCTTCTCACAACAAAATTATGACTCTTTAATATTTTTCTATGAATCATGTCCTTCTATTTGAACCATTTGCTAGAAAGAACTTTGTAAAATATAATTGACACATGAGTGACAAATTTAGAGCAACTAGACAAAAATTATAGGTCGTCAAAATATAACATGTGCATTCTACATTTTAACACATAATTATAGAGTTAATATTCATTTTAGTCACTAATTGAATGAATGTTAAATAAAAGTGAGCTAATAGACTAATATGACTCACGCTTTGTAATGTCAGAGATTAATTTGACTTATTTTAAAAGTCAAGAAATAAAATGATTTATCAATATAAAATCAGTGACTAAAATGACCAACTATATAATTATAGCAGCCCACATCAGACAAATGTGGTAGCTTGAAAGTATTGTCTTTTTCCTAATAATATTTATGGATTGAACAACATCTGATCGTAGCCATTCCATGGCTACCTTCGGCTAATATGCTAGAAGATTACTCAAATAAAACTAACTTTATAAAATTTGCTAGTAATAGTTGAATGAAAGAAATAATGAGATATGATTCACTTACTTTTCCAGTAATCAACACACATATAACATTATTGAGACAAATAAATGTTAGCAAAAAACCTTTTTTCTCTAATATTCTTCAATAAAAAATCACATATTCACAAAAATGCATATAGGTCAACTCTCCACGGTGGCCTCAAAGCAAAGGACCCAGAGGCCCTTACAAAAGCAACAGAATTGTTGGACACACTTGACCCGGCAGCATTCAGGGGCGGATTCATCTTAGAGAAAATCATGGGCCCAATTTCAACAGGCCACATGGAGCTCCAAAACCGCGGCCCAAACGAGAACCTGCTGGTGACCTGCAACTACTTCCAAGACCTTATGGACTTAGAGAGATGCATCCAAGGCATAAACACCATCGAGAAGATAATCGATTCCAAGGCATTCTCTCCATTCAGGTACGAGAACATGCCCATGTTGGTGCTACTGAACATGACCGCAAATTCGCCGATGAACCTGTTGCCTAGGCACACGAATTCTCGTTGTTGTTGGAGTAGTTTTGCAAGGACACTGTGATGACCATTTGGCATTACCATGGGGGATGCCACGTTGGAAGGGTTGTCAATAGGGACTATAATGTTCTTGGTATGGATGCATTGCATGTTATTGTTGGTTCAACATTTAACCACTCTCCTGGAACTAATCCTCAAGCCACATTTATGATGCTTGGAAGGTACGATATTGTGTCCATTTTTTGTGAATCTGATTTGTTTTTATTGAGAAATATTATTTGTACTCATAACTTGAGGGATAATGTTTTAACACACTTTTATCTATTCTTATCTAATTCAAATGGTATTTGACTGCACTAGAGTGAGGAGGTTGATAAAGTGCACAAGCGAGGGTTTAATTGGATCATTTAGTTGAATCCACATATGATACATACATGACAAAAGTTATTTGATCCAAAATTGATTAACTCTTCATTTATGCACATTACCAACCTCCTCACTTTAGAGGAGCTAAATCCTAGTAGATGATAAAGTAATGTTATTTGTGTAATAAAATTACACAACAAATACACATCACACATTTTATCATTATTAGATATGATGAGTGGTCTCCACTCTTCCCACCCAGTCATCACATCTGATGGTGATAATGTGTGTGGTATATATTTGTTGTACAATTTTTTTGTACACATAATATTATTCTAGATGATAATGTGTTAGCATGGTCTCAATTCAAAGGAGCTAAACCCTAATAGATGATAGAGAAATGTTATGTGTACAATAAAATTATACAATAAATGCACAACATACACCTTATTAATGATGAGTGGTCCCCACTCATTTCATTTAATTATCACATCTAATGGTGATAAGGTGTATGATATATATATATATTTATTGTACTTTTTTTTTTGTACACATAACATTATCCTAGATAATAATGAATTAGCATAGTCTCTTACTCATTGTGAGAAGTTCAAATAAGATTACTTGGGTTTGTAAGTAGCTGCTATATGTATGGTGACTGTTCCCTTTTTTTTATCTTTCCTTTTTTTTTTTTCAATGGTGCAGGTATATTGGTGTCAAAATACTAAGAGAGAGGCTTGCTTTTGATGCTGGTGGTGGTCATGGAACAATAGAATAATAAGTTGCATAGTAATAGTGTAGTTTTTCCCTTCTTGAGGTTGATCAAAAGGGCGTCCCCTTTCACCTCATCAAAGCAACTGTGTAAACAATTATTGTGAGAATCTAATTTATAGAGTAATTTGTCAAGTGACATGAGGAAAATAATAAACTAAACATTATCCCTGCATTTTTCTTTGTTATATACTCTATACCCGCATTAAATTAATCACTCAAAAAAGAGGGGAAAAAAAAAAGAAACAGCCTTCTTATGTTGAATCTCATAAACTTGATATTGTTCAAAAATATTTTTTACATGAACTAAAAGTATCTATTGTCAGAAATAATGTCTAATCTCTCATGACATATATGATGTTTGGAAACCTCTGCATTTTTTTCCTGATTTGGAAGTAACATGAGTTAAGGACTTAAAATCTAATAAGAATTGAAATCCATCAAAATCATTAAATTAACCCAGATGGGTCTAATTTAGTATGAGAATTGAATTCCATTAAATAAAAATATCAAAATAATCTTACTTGAATATAATATTTTGTTCTTAACTTATTAATAAAGAATAAAATAATAAAAATAATGAAATTAATTCATTTTTAGACACATTTCAAATTAATGAATTTAATTCAATTATTTAATTTGTTAACACATTCTAAACGTAAAAATTGAATTCGATTGATGATCAAATTCAACTTCTAATAAAATTTAATCTAATTTTAAATCATTAAAGATTTTCAAACACCTTAATAAAGCTCACATTGTCGTGCATCGAATCACCGACTAGATGTAAGTGGTGAGTATGTTAAACGGTCATCAAAATGGCAACTTTAAAATTTGAATACCAACATTGTAAGTAATATTTGTCTGATAATTAGTCTACTTTTTCTGCAACTAAACACTTTTAAGCATAAAAATCAATTTATTAAATATAATTTTTGGTGGTGATTTAATAAAATATTGTTTGAGTAAAATTGATCAACATAATTTTTAAAATATTATAATTACTTAGATAATACAGAATTAAATTTCAAAGAAAAACTGTGCAAGGATGAGAAAAAAAAAAACTTGTTAGGAAATTTTCTACAATATAAATTATAAAATTTTGGTTCCACTCAAACTATGGTGTAAGGACACGTACTCTGCCAACTAGATAGCCAGATAAGACTGTAGACGCAACTGACGAACCAGGAATTGGTTAAAAGAGGAAGAAGATCGAAGTTTGTCTGTCATAGTGTCACGAGGAACACACGCATAAGGTAGTGGACTTAGAGTGGTGCACCCATGCAAAGCCAAATTCGGTGCAGACCAGAACCTTAACACTCTGAATGAAACTCTCTCTCTGTGTATTGGATGTCAGTGTCACTGCTCCAGCAGTGGAATCCGTGACAACGGCACAACCAGACACCGTGATCTTCTGCTGATGCTGATTAATTTGTAGCACAACACAACACAACGCAACCAGCCCCATCCTCAAAATCATTGTGTTTCGCTTTCTTCACCCTTTCGTGTCGGCGGCTCTCCGGGTTCCTTCGACACATGTATATAAATCAATTGTGTATATAAAGAGAAAGAGGGAGAAGAGTTTGGAGGAAGACAGAGAAAGGGAGGTAGAGACATACTGAAGAGGGGGTCCTACTCTGCTTAATTTTTGAGAGGCATCAACAGTCCGCTGTCAATGATTTTTACTTGGGTGCTGTTGGTGTTGGTGTTGGTGCCTCTCTCTCTATGACCCGTCCAATCACTACCACCTCACCATCACTCCTTGCTTCTTCCTTCACAGTTTGATCAATAAACTCCTCCCCCTCTTCCTCCTTTGCTCCTTTGACAGAAGCGCTTTTTTTTTTGTCCCCATTAGAGGGAGGAGTGGTTGGACTCTGGAATTGGAATTGGGTTGTCACTGGAGGTGTCTTTAAAGCTCTGCCTCTGGTCAGGTTCTTGGGCCAAAGGGGGAAAAATTGGATCTCACTCATATGAAGAAACCTTCAACTGTGAGTTTTCTTTGGTTATTGCCTTTTTATTTTCTACATTCACCCCCTTAGAAGTCCCAGTTCAATGTTGAGTGGAGTTGGATCTAAAAGCAAAATTTGTAATACAGATCAAGAATAAACATCATGTGGATCATCCACTGTCTACCTTAGGATAATTGTAGTTTGTACTTAAAGAGGTGGTGTTGAAGGAGAATTGGGGTTATGATTGGTTTTCTCCTTCTGTCTTTTTTTCCTGTTCTTTTGGCGATATTTTAGACTCTTCTTGCTCAGTTAACTGTTTGACGGAAATGTAGTTGATCTGGGTACATTTTCAACTCATTAATTTGAAATTCTTAAATTAAGCTGTAATTTGATAACATTGATGCTTGTTAGGTTGGTCAACATTTGTGGGTACTACTTAAGATCCTGCTCTTGTTACAGTTGAAGAAGTATGAGAATCGCTGTTCATGATTTTATAAAACATATACAATTTGACAATGAGGAGGCTTATAACAACAGTGTTCTGTTTAGCTCGTATCGGCTCTTAGTCTGATAACTGAGCGTGAAATGTTTCTCTTGCAGCTGGTGGCTGTGTTTCTTGTACTTGCACTGTTCAGTTGCAACCTATGGACAGTGTGGAGCAGCTCACGCTGCAAACAGATAAATGTGGAGGAAGCTCGACCTCACAGTGTCCGTATTACCGAATTTGGAGCAGTTGGAGATGGAATGACTCTCAACACAAAAGCATTTCAGAATGCCATATTCTACCTAAATTCATTTGCAGACAAAGGTGGAGCCAAGCTTTTTGTCCCAGCTGGCCGGTGGTTAACTGGAAGTTTTGATCTCATCAGCCACCTAACTTTGTGGTTGGATGAGAATGCAGTGATTCTTGGATCAGCGGTAAGCCGCTCATTTCAGTAATACCTGCTAATAGTGTTTTCTTCACTGGGTTGTCTGCACTGCGTTTATTACAAAGTAGGTCTCTTTCAACATAGATATAGTGTTACTAAGCCATTTTTATTATGCATATTAATCAATATGACTGTTTTTTTATAATTAATACGAAAGAGAGAGAGGTGTGTGTTTGTGCGTTAATTTACGATGAAAGGTTTATGTTTTTACCTATTTGGGGCATTAAGCAATCTATACAAGTTCTGTTTGTATTTTATACACTGGGCTTAAATCCAACAAACTTGGTAGCTCAATGTGTTCAGGGTTCAGATCTTACAGTCTCAATTATGATATGGACCATTGAGAACCAAATGATGTATCCTGTTTGTTGCAGAACTCTGACGATTGGCCAGTTGTGGATCCTCTACCATCATATGGTCGTGGAAGGGAGTTGCCGGGTGGAAGGCATAAAAGCCTCATTTATGGTCGCAATTTGACTGATATCATCATAACAGGTTGGTAATATTCAACAAAAGAATTTTTCTCTATACACAAATTTTGATTTTTTGATGCCGTTGGTATCTCAATGAAGGCAATAATGGAACTATAGATGGTCAAGGGAGTACCTGGTGGAGCAGGTTTCAGAACAAAACACTGGACTATACACGTCCCCATTTGGTTGAGTTGATGAATTCAACTGGTGTTCTCATTTCAAATTTGAACTTCTTGAATTCACCATTTTGGAATATTCACCCTGTATATTGCAGGTTTGTTCCTTTCAGAAGAATTTATTTTATATTTTCGTCCTTATAAGCTGAATTTCAATTAGTTCCATTACAATTTTAAAACTGTGCAATAGTGAAGCTTTCACAATTAGGGGGAGATTTGAGACTGTTTTTCTGGATGAACAGCCATGTTACAGTTCAAAATGTCACAATCCTTGCTCCTCCTAGTTCACCAAACACAGATGGGATTGATCCAGGTGATTTTTCTCCCTTAGGCTGGAAACTCATACCCAATGTAATTCACAATACACAAATATTCTAGACTGATCTTTGAAAACCCATGTTTGATCCAGTTTTGCCATGGTATCAAGTTCTTGTCATAAATTGTTTTAAACAAAATTCTCATTTGAACTCAAAGAAAAAGAAAACAGAATTTCCAGTCTTGCAATAAATTCATGGGAATGTCCTAGTTGTAAAGCAATGCATCTCTTGAAAGTCTTTCCTCCATTGCTTTCCTAGATTGCTCGAAAATTTGAAAGGTTAGTTGTTCTCAAAAGTAGAGCAGTTAGATGTATCATTTCCAAGTTAACTTATGTGCTTTCTAGTTGTGTGCCAACTCCTTACCAACATTCATTCAAAAGACTCATGAGATTCTCATATTTAGCTTCTTGAATGTGTTCAGACTCTTCAGACGATGTATGCATTGAAGATTGTTATATAAGCACTGGTGATGATTTGATTGCCATAAAAAGTGGGTGGGATGAATATGGCATTTCATTTGGTCGTCCTAGTACAAACATTGTTATCCACAGGCTCATTGGGAAAACAACAAGTGCAGGGATTGCTATTGGAAGCGAGATGTCTGGTGGCGTGTCAGACATTTTTGCAGAGGATATCCACATTTTTGATTCACATACTGGAATTGGAATAAAGACTTCTCCTGGCAGGGGTGGTTATGTTAGAGATGTCTATTTCTCAAAGATGACCTTGGCTAATGTAGATATTGCTATTAGGTTCAATGGTTTATATGGAGAACATCCAGATGATGCTTATAACCCCGATGCTCTACCTGCAATAGAAAGGATTACTATCAAGGATGTGATTGGGGAAAATGTCAATCGTGCCGGCCTTATACAGGGTATAAAAGGTGACAACTTTGTCAACATCTGCTTATCAAACATCACCCTTAGTGTGAGATCAAAACTTCCATGGAACTGCTCTTATGTTGAAGGATACTCCGACCTGGTTTCTCCGGAAGCTTGTGATCCTCTCAAAGAGAGTATATTCCCTGAGCATGTTTCAGACTGTTACTATTTATCAAATCTGTTGAAGAGTTCAAGCAATCAGAACCGGGCTGCTTGGTTGCTATCTTGGTAAAAATTATGGAATTTGAAGCATTACGCCACGGGAAGTTCATTTATAGCTGAAATTTGAGAGGTGCTGTTTCTTCTCTCGGACAAATTTTGCCTGACATAAGAAGTTCAGTGCAGTTGCTGCTCTGTGGTTGTACATCTGCAGAATGATACCGAGATATGATTGTTTCTTGTAACTTGTTTGCAGCAGCAAATAATCGAGTGATTAATCAGAAACAAGAATTGGAATGGTTTCATGTCTTGCTTTCTGGCTACGTATGGTTTTGAACAAGAAAATTTATTTATTTTTTTTCAAAACAAAAAAAAAAACCAAAAAAAAATTCTGTTGATGAGGATAAAAGAGTGCATCTCGCTGTTGATAGAGCTTAGTTTTTGGTACAAATGTTACGGATGCTGGAGATTATGCGGTATCTTGAGTCCGAGATAGGATCTTCTTGAACTCGCCTTGGAACTCATATCCTTTGAATAAGAACTTCAATAGCCTAAAATCCTTGGAAGGAGGAATCAAATTAAACTCGTAACACTGAATGCATGACAGCATAATTGTCGTTGCTAAAAGGTTAAATGAGTTTATTATTTAAGAGTTTATTTCTACTCATAGTGTGTGAGATACCGTATTGATTTACACTTCATCAATTTTAAGATGGATAGTAGATCCCATTTAAGTAGGGATCACTCCTCATTTAATGATGAACAATATATGAGTTGATAAAATGTCCCATAATCTAAGAGTAGAATTAATATTTCTCTTATTTAAAAGCTTTGTTCGAAATAACATTGGATACTAATAAAATAAAATGATTGCATTGCCTTTATATGAGAAGAAGTCCAATGAGCCACGTTAACATGGCATTGACTATAATTACCCCATGTATAAATTAAAAGGAAATCCATCTAACATATGGAGATTAAACATCCCATGTATAAATTTATATGGAACCAATGCTACATAGAAAAAGGACATGAAGAATGGACATATAAACAAATCTTTCTCTAAGGTTGAGAATCTCAACTTTGAAAGTACACTGCCTACTTTGGGGATGGTTCACTTCCATCTTTGCTGATAACTGAACACAGAACTTGCCTTGAAATATGTGTTTCAAGCTCCCTGGACACTCCTGTTAACTTCAAGTCGAAACTGCTTCTATATTTGTGTTGTGGAGACGGCAATATGCTGCTAGAGAACAATGATGATGTGCCAGAAAATCTTCTTCTTGGGCTTGAAAGCCTACCTGGTGACCCAGGAACTCTCCCTTTTGCTACAAAAGTTGGTGAGTCAAATCCCTCGTTGCCCGTGTTTCTATCTGCATTTATCAAAGGTCCAAATTTTGTCTCTAGTGGAAGAGGTTTTAATGAATCATGCTCCCCCATTGGCTTTTCTCTCAGAAGCCTTTCCCTGGCCTTTTCAGCTGCCAGTAGGGCTTTCTCTCTGGTCAACTTTATGAGTTTCCATGGGTTAATGCTTACGTGGAACCTCTGTTTCTTGTTCAAGAGGGAAGGCTCAGTTTCTCCTTCAATCCTAATGGACAACCTAGGTGAGCTCTGAAACTCAAAACAAACTACCATGTAAGGTTTAGGTCAGAATTATGGCATAAAATGATGCAATCTGATTCTTACCTGGGTTTTGCATAGAATCCTTGACATTAGTGTTGGTCTTTCAGGTGAGTCGAAATCAGTGCTCTCATCTGAAGAGAAATCAGAATCATCAAATGATTCCAGCTCCATGGCTTGGTTCTCTTCTTTCATTGCCAGGATATAGTCATAGGTTCTCATCCCCTGGAGTAAATGATAAATGCAAAACTATTCAATAGCAAGGAACATCCCAGTACTAACAAAAGAAATGAAATCAATTCATCAGATGAAAACATAGTTGTATTAAGGACTATACTATAGCCAGAGATTGAAGGCTAAAGCACTTTGACAAGGTAACTAGAGCAGATACTTGTCTTATAAAGCATAGTAATACACTAATAGTACTATTATGATACCTTTCGTATCAAAACCACATGAAAGAACAAAAGCTGTCCTAGTGCTGCTGAGCTATAAGCTGTCAATAAAAGAAGCAGCGCCTGTAGTATCATTCCAGCAAAATCAAAAGAGATGTTAAATCCAAATTTCAAGTCTGGCACATATCAAACAAATGTCCCAAAACAATTCAGTTAACTATTACACATATGGTGGCGAGAACCCCTCTTGGAAAATCTGTATGAAGCTTCCTCTGAAGCTCCTTCTCTATTCCTCTTTTATCCGCAAAGCACCTGATAAAAACAGCAATTGCAGTCCCTCCTTCAATGACAAGCTGTACATGGAACAAGACAACGTTAGAACATATTCAACTGACGTAATTGAGACATTCTTTTGGGGTCTGAAAATGGAAGACACTGTAATAGTGAGTACTAACCATTAACAGAACGAAAATCATCAGAAGAAAGAATGTTGTGTAGTTCCTTTTCCCAACACAGTTATTCAACCACTGGAACAAATCCAAACCAATTACATCTCAACCAAAAAAAAAAAAAAAAAAAACCAGAGAGAATTTACTAATTCCAGAACAAAAAAAATTAGCCTAATAGCATGGCTGGTTTTCTCTCCATTTTCAACACAAAATTCATTTATACACACCCTGCAATGGTGATCAAACCCTTCAACGCAGCGATTGCAGGTCCTGCAATGCTTACTGTGTTTTTTCACCTGATTCATGTAAGATCAGGAAAGTCCTAGTTAATGGATGTGATCTAAATGAAAGCATTCATAATGTTTAACTTAAGTTATTGAAAGAACCTCAAAGTCACAAAGTGCACAAAATGAGATGTCATCTTCTTTGAGGTCGGGGGAAATGGCATCGTCATCTTTCATGACAAGTGGGAATGGGAGCAGAGGCTCCATTCCCAGGTTTGTATTCACCGGATCAAGGTACTTCCTCTTAATGAACGTCCTAAGCAACTTCCTTTCCATCCTTCTGAAAAACCTCACCACTATCTGACTAATAATGAACCCATAATTCAGCTTGGCAGCCGCATTGGATTTGGCTCTTCTCTTCTTCCTCTTGAAGCTGGTCTTGTCTGTGGGGTCAATGGCCGTGCACCTCACAAACAGAAACATAACCGAGATTGCCTGTGCCAAAAAAAAAAAAAAAAAAAAAAGAAAGAAAGAAAGAAAGAAAATAATACAGTTCTTAGCAAACTGGTGGTTTTTTTTTCTGAAAAAAGGCCAACATTTGAGTTCAGATTGAATAAATGAATTACCACAAATGAAAATGTGACAGTGAGTGTTATCTCTGCAGTTCGATTTCCGAGGAATATTCCCAGGAAAGTGTAGAAACACACCACCAGAAAACTGTAAACTGCCATTCCAACAATCTGCCATGTTTCAAATCACAAGTTAAAAGTACTCAAGTTCGCGATTCGAACCTTGTAGGAAAACTCATGTACTTTGCAAATATACGCCACAATCTTTAAAAATATTGAAAAGGAAAAAGAAGGATGAGAATGAATGGAATGGATGGGTTACCTGTAAAAGGTGGAGAGGGCGTTGCCAGCCATGGCGTCTCATGGTCTATTTGTGAATCTCAAACAGAAAATGGTTTCTGCTGTGTTAGAATATTATGTTGTCTTGTTTGAGAGGAAGCTAATTGGGTCTCCTCCGCAGGCGCTCCCCAACGGTCGAGAGTGGAGTGAGTGGCTAGTCTTTTCTTTTCGTTTTCAAAAATTGAACTGAACGGCGCTCGATGCTAATCGAGGGAGTGTTAGATCTGCCTTTTTTCCTCATCGAACGGATGCTATCAATCCTAGCCAGCTTTGCCTAAACCAAAACAAGACAAAGTTTGTGAACTTTGTGGGACCCTTGATATTCTTTTCTGTTATTCTGGTCTTTTCTTTTTTTTTTTTTTTTTTGTCATGGATGATAAAAACCGATAAGGTAACTTGTAAATCCTAATATTTTTTCCCAGTTGGATCGTTTTGAAATTTTTGTTTTTGGTGGAAGCCCTTGTAAATTTTATTCGTTTTGGTTTCAGTTGGATTATGTTTTCCTTTGGGTCAACGATGGACCCTTGATATTCATTTGACCAGGTGCACGGAAGAATAACTTCATTATCATGAGCTCGACATTGGACTTCATTTTCCGGCTTTTCTCCCTCTAGTGATAGTACTAGTAAAATAATGGAATTTGCTGGTCTAAAGTGAGAAAGTTTGATAAAATATAAAAATAATGATATAATTATTTTTTAATCAATAATTTTCATTATGTGTATAATATATGTGAATCTCACTAAATGATTCAAGAGTAATTAACCTCTTACTCATGTACTTTAGTAACCTTTTCACTTTGGAGGAGCAAAATCCATAATTTTACTGTTGCTATCATTAGTGGATTGATCAATCTTCATTTTTAAATCTAATATGACATTTTTTAAGAAAATTAAATTATTCATTAAAAATTAATTCTAATACTATTGGATAGTTTTATGTGTACTGGTAGAAGTAATTAAATTTGATTATAGTATTTGATGTTACTAAAATATGTGTATGGGCTGAAAAAGAAATTCAATACAATTTAGAGACACAAAAAAAGGTGATTACCCAATACAATCTTCTTTTTATAATAGTACTAGTGTCTTGATGCCTATCAAGACACATTTTTATTTTTAAATATTAAAATGATATTAAATGGTAAATGTATAAAAAATAAAAAGCACATTCTTCTAGACAAATAGTAATAAAATCAAAAATAGGTTAATTAGTATTATGTATGAAAAGGTGGGTGTAGGTTTCAGAAGAAAGGTAGAAAAGTGGGGTGGTTGTACATGGTTATTCGACAGTTACAATATGCTTTTTGGAGGATTTTTTATTTTTTTTAAATAAATATTATAGAAAAATACTTGTGGATTTGAAAATAAAATTCAATAGAATAAGGAGATATCAAAAAATAGTTATTTGGGGAATCCCATTTATGTGTGTGTGTGTGTGTGTGTGTGTGTTTATAGTACATTTAATAAAAAGTATGTGTAGACTAGAAAAAAAAAATGTTCAATTTAGTAAGAAGACACTAAAAGATAGTTATTAACCACAATCCTTTTTATATAATAGTATAGATAAATAACAAATGTTATATATCAAATTTCATATAATTTTAAATGAGAAAAAGGTAAAATATAGTTTATTCCCTTAAATTTTACTTCATATGTGATTTAGGTGTGTTTGATTGGAGAAAACAAATAGGGATAAAAACTACCTAGATGATAGGAAGTTGTAATGTACTCTGTTAAAATTAAATAATAGTTCTTAAAACCTCTTTAACATTAAGGTAAAAATTGCACTCTCACATTGAAAATTCCAAAATCTAGTTTTCTAAATCTAATTTGGCTTCACTTTAAATTACACAAAATTTTCATATTTCAGGGAGTTTTAGCATTGATCCACAATTAATTGAAATTTAAAGAAGAAAATTTGAAGTACAAAACAAAATCTTCATCGTAAGTAATTTTGAGGAATTTAAAAATGGAATACAATGGGATTCAAGAAATTGAGATTGGGAATTACAATGTAAAGCTATGAATTTTATATCTTAGTTAGGTATGTTGATGATGTTTATGTAAAAAGGGTCTTAACAACCATTCTTTAACTTATGGTGTGTTTGGTTTAGGAATAAAAATGAGGGAGGAAATTTCATATATAAACTCCATGTGTAAATCTAAGGGCCAATTTGTATTTTTATTTTTTTTCAATTTAGGAAGGAGGTTATTACACTTCAATGCATTAAGGGCAAAATTGTAGTTTTCTTATTTTTAACTTATTTATCAAGTAGCTCTTCTTTTTCCTCCAATGACTTATTTTTTTGGGTAGATATGAATAGTGACAATGCTTCTCATGTTATCTATGTGGTTATGCTAAAGTATATGACATTATCTACACAGATATATCAACATAAGTGACAATATTCATGTGGAACTACCAATGCAATTTGGAGATATTAACATGAATATTTTAAATTTACCAACATTTGATACATAACATTCACAAAAACATAGGTGATATTTTTGCAATTCGAAATAAAAATCATTTAACTTTCTTTTTTTTCCCCTTTTTATTGGTATCTTTGCCTGGTAACCCTAAATCATCATATTTCCTTAATTGGTTCAATACTCATATTCTAAACTATCCCAAGACATAGTTTGGTCAATATGTTGATTAAGGGTGTGCATATTGAGTGTTGTTAAGGTTTAGGAGTCTTCAAAGTGTACATATTTCTTTGTATTGGTGTACAACCATATTTTTTGGTGTTGGGAGTTGAACAAGAATGGTTTTGTTTTGCATTTTCTTATATGAGGGAGAAAAGGTATAAAGATCTTTTGGTATAATCTTTGTAATTTGCTTTCTATGATTCCTTGTGCCTTGAGGGGATCATGATCACTTGTCTAAGAAGACAAAGGAAGTAATAGTTGTTAGATAAGTTAGTGTTATGATATGCTCATATGAGCCCAACCCAAGTATGATTCAACCTTATTGGGCAAGCCCATGATGAGAACCCAAGACCTAAGCCCAAGATGACTAAGCAACAAATCTGCACAAGGGTCCAAAAGCATAGGGCGAAAAGCAGGACATATAACACCCTAATATTTAACTCAACACGCCTAGGACGCATTTAAGTTAATTATTAGTTATTACTCTTTTGTTCCAGTCTTTAACTTAAACCATTGAAAATACTTTAGCAAAAATATGGTAAATTTTTTTTTTTAAATACAAAACGTGAGCCGCGCATACTAACTAATTTGTATCAACCACCTTACCTATAAAAGTAAAAAAGATAACATCGAGTCACAGATAAATATGAAATACCTCACTCAATTAATATAACGACACCATTATAAATAATGATCGTTCCTTACTGAATACCCAAAACTTACAGGAAACAAAGCAGCACATCTCTGACATAGATCAGGACAAATACATTAGTCCAACAAAAATTATCATGCAAATAAAAACTTAACAAACTAGCATAAGATTTTTCTCCCACGTTTCCTACTCGGAGTGCCTAGAATGGATTCTACGAGTCGGCTCATCACGAGAGGCAAGACGTCTCACAGGTAGTACATGAGCACCTCGACGTGGACGGGTGGCTCCTCTCACTGGTTGCGTGACAGTAGCTTCTCCATTGCTATCGTACTCCCATTCCATAGAGGCAGCAGGAGTAAATTCGCTTGAATAGTGACCGGATGGTATATCCTCAGATGGGTCCGACCACAAACCAGTAGAGCGAGGTGGTGACCTTGGTGTATAGTCAGGGAAATCTCGAACCGCCAATACGAAAGGTCGAGAAAACTGCCGAGGATGCGGTTGTGCATGCTTGAAAGCAAGGTCATCCGAAAAAGGGGCGGTAGGAGAAAACCACATACTAGAAACAGGGTATGCAAAAGGACGATCCATGAACACAAACAAACGAACGGCACAATGAGCCGTAAAATAGTATGATCGGTTAGCCGGGTCGAAATGCATTTCCCATGAGGGGGCATCAACATAAATCACGAACGTCGCCATCTACCTCTGAAGACGAGATGGAAAGAAATAAAGAAGGAGTGAGAATCTTATAAAAGAATCTCAGTAGGGCCTCCGCCTCCTAATATATGTGTCATCATCATCGTCCCCAGGAACCTCGGGTTTCATTATGAAAATGTGGGCATATATAAGGTTTATTTATTAAGTTCCAAATACCATTAGCTGAGGCCCGTATCTTTTAACATGAGTCTTGATGTCACGTATGCATCATACTATTATCATGAATGCATGTCAATGCCATATACATTATAACATAAGAGTTCATATATAAATGCATTATGACATAAAGAACATAAATTCCCTTGATATAACTTTTCCTTAATATGCTTTTAGGTGACTTAAATTTCTCAATATTTTTCCTTGGGGAAAACCACCCTATAATTTCTCTACTATTGAGAATTCTAGGTTATGAGCTCATACCTCACTAGTTGTCACTAGTATACACTTATCCTCTCGATATGTTAATTCCCGACTCCCAGAGTGCGAGTTAGGGGGTTTAGGAACACCTTTCATAACCATTAATTCCTGGAGTCTAAAGGGTCCTTATTGGATCTCCTCTTATAATCTTTAATTCGGGGAGTCTAGAGGATTACCCCATTGGATCACCTCTCATAACCTTTAATTCGGGGAGTCTAGGGGATCATTTCCATATGTCTTATGTCACCATTCATCTTAGTATGTTATTCATAGATGCAAGCACGAACATATAATCATAACTTATCCTTTAATATATCATGCTTATAGAACTATTAAATATGCATCTCAATTAATCAATCATACACATAGCATGCTACAATTCATCAAGTAATTGATCATATAAGTATGCATATATACATTTATATAAGCATGCTATTATCAAATATCTCATGAAAGTGAACATACTTAACAGGATAGATGCCATATATTAATGATCGCCAATTGCATAAAACAAGAATTAAGCATGCATAATCCTTAATTGGTATCGTTCACAAATATCACAAGTCATATAAATTTCAACTAAATCACATGAATATGACTTCCATAAGATATCATTAACAATAATCTCCTCAAGTTACCAATATTTTCGCTTAAGCCCAAAAGAGGGTCTAAATTGCAATTTCTCAAAGATTATGGGTCAAAACGTAATTTTTTTCTTTTTAACACATTTCCTCAAACCAATGATCCTCAAAATTCCTCTACTCTTTTAAGAGATCCATAACAACTAGAACTCACTTCAGTTCATCGTAAAAACCATCTATGGTCAAAAACCAAATTTTGCTATACTTTAGGGGTCAAAGTGCAAAATCACTCATTTTGCACCTTTAACAACTATCGAAACTTCTAAAACTTTTTCTAAACATCATAAATGGTATTTTGAATATATGGACACATTTAACATCATTATTAAATCGAATTAAAGTCATTTAGCTGAAATCACATAATTGATAATTCAAAACACAATTTTTGGTAATTTGCAAAACAGCCTAAACTAACACTTGTAATTATTCTTTTATACATCTAAGACTCTAAAAATTATTTTTCATATGAACAGTACCCTACAGTGATGAACAGTGCCGAAACAGTAATAAATAGTACCAGAAAATTTATTTTCTAAAGCTTCATAAAATTACAATTTTGATCATTCCTAGTTACTAGATTTTTCTTGAAAATTATTCTAAGACATAGAACACACTTGAAATGATTTTATCTCTTTGATGACTTAAATATAAAAGCCAAAATAATAGTAAAACTATATTGAGGTGTATCCATAATCAAAATTCTTATTTAAGATAAAAGGAGCATATCTTGAGCTTTAGAGATTTAAGTGATGGCAAGAATCATAAACATGCTATGCAACCTCATTTTTCATCTTTATCAATATAAGGCGATGACTTGGAAACATAAATATGATATACAAAACTTGAAAATAAACATGAGATGCAAATTCATTTTTTTAAAATCTTTAATATTAGGTGATAACTTGAAATATAAACATGGAATGCAAGACTTGGAATTTAAACATGAGAATGCAAGTCCATTTCTTTAGTCTTCAAAATTTAAGGTGATGACTTGAAAATAAACATGATATGCAAGGCATTGAAACATAAACATGAGATGCAAAGCTTGGAATATAAACATGATGCAAGTTCATTCTTATGTCTTGCTAAGCTCAAAACTCAAGATTTTTAGAGGATGAAACTCTTTAACTCCAATTAATCTTAACAAAAGGAAGTGAAATTTAGAGTCCCTTATTACCAAGAGTCCAAGAGCCTTATTTCTTAAATTCTTCATCAAGCCATGGTCACCATATAAATTTGAAAAGAAGGAAGAATATGAACATAAGAAAGAATATGAAATAAAATCCCTACCAAGTTGTTTCTTGTTTCTTGATCTTCTAAGATTAATCAAGAACCAAAAATATGGTCCTAATGCTTGTGATTTTTTGGCCAAGAAGGTTAGAGTTGAGGAAGGTTTTTTCTTGTGTTCTAAAGCTTAGAAAATGGAAAGTTTAGGTGTTTATGAGTTGGTTTATGATTGGAATATGTATGCTTGAGGTTTAGAGCTTGGTTAGAGGTTGGAAATGGAGTCTCTTGAGTGAGAATGAGGAAGAAAAAGAAAGCTGGAATTCTTGAGAAAATTAGAGAACTTTGAGCAAACTTTGAGTAAGAAAACTATCAAGTAAGAAAATGCTAAGGCTAAGAGTGTTTGTGTGAACATTTTAGCAATGGAAGAGCATGTATTTATAGCCCCATGGAGGCTGTTTGGTCGTGACATGTGGGCTGGAAATGGAGGGTTTTATTTCATTTTTTTGTTAAAGAAAACTTTAGAAAAAGAAAGCATATGGTGTTGTAATAATTTTGCTCATGTATAATGGATGGAAATGCTAAAATATGATGCTTGTGAGAGACATTATGGCTGATCATATCATGGCTGAATGTGCAGGTTTTCTTTTGATTAAACAGAACCAAAAACAATGCAAAAGAAAGCTTAAGGTGTGGTGTCTTTGTTGTATATATTTTTATGTTGGAAAAGCAATAAAGTATGATGCACATGGAGCATCATGGCCGCTGGTTTCTGGTCTCTATATGATCAGATTTGTGTTCTTTTATGAGTGGTAAAACATGTGTTAGATGTGTAATTACTTAGGTAAAAGATTTGGAATTCATAGATTAGTAAAAATGGCAAAAGGTTAAGTGTTTAGGACAAATTAAAATGAAGTAAAAGAATAATCATACACTAGTAAATGAAGTTAGTTTCAAATGAGTTAAAATTCAGTTTGTAATATAAGTTCTATACTAAATTTTACCTAAACCGTAATTTTTAACTTTGATCTTAGCATCACTAATTTTATGAGCTCTAGAAATCAACAAAGGAAGTTAACTTCCCTAAACATTTCTTAAACTCTAATTATCCTAGGTAATTATTTTTTAACCTCAAGTAATTATTTTTAACCTTAGGTAATTAATTTTTAACTCAAGGTTAATGAATGAAATCAATTTGAGTTCAAATTAGAGCTTTAACATTTCCTTAATTATATAAGTGAACTTATTTAGCACAACTGGGGGTAAAAAGGTAATTTCACATAAAAGATTTCTAGAATTACCTGAACATTCCTAGATATCAAGTCATACTTGAAATAAACATTTTTGAACTTCTCGGTGATAACTGGGTTCAAGGATTGCTTAATTTCACACTAAATTACCGCATGGGTAATTTGGTAATTTTACGTACAGTAAAAATCAGGAATTGAGGTTTTTACCATGATATCATCATAACACAAATAGTCCCCCTTCAAATATAAATTAACCCCTTGAGGATAACCGGGATTGGTTATCTTTGATTTTCGGGGCAAAACAACCTCAGGGACATTTTGGTAATTTTACATAGCAGAAAATTTGGGACATTACAGGACGTGCTGTGCAGGCCATCCGATTTTCAGCCTTATGTGATACAAAACCCTTCTTCGATCTCTTTCAGCATAGAGTCTATGTGTCCCACGATCTCCCACCATGATCCATGCACAAGCCCACTAACCATGTACCGAAATATGAGGGTAGTGGTAACGGGTGCTTGGGTCTCATACTTAAAGGGTATTCAAAAACCAAGTAGGTACGCATCAGACCCAAATACTAGATGCAACCTAAGATGACTATTGATATCCTTGGTGGAGTACTTGCAGATGCCCCATCATCCATCTCAGCACGTACAAAGGCAAATTGAGAAAGGAAGAAGGATATTTCATGGACTCTCTAATCCCTTAAGTAACCTCCTACCTTATTACTTCGTTACAATTAGCATATAATAAAATTAAGTTACGTGTTAAGTAAAATGTAAAAATGAAGTATGTTGTAAACATAGGTAATAATAATTTTGACAAATTACACAAATTCCCCACAAGCTCCATCAAATTATACTTTCCCATCTAGATTTTAAAATTACACCCAACTCCCCTCCTTTGTTTGATGACAAAACAAAAACTTACCTTGACCATAAATAAATAGTAGCTTTCTTACTAGCATGGGAGACACCTTTTTTTTTTTTTGTTTGAAAAAGCTAAAAAAACACATGTGAAATTACTTATTTTCCCTTTATCATTATTTCCCCTAACCGACTTCTTATTTCTTCTTATTATTTGTGGGACATTACTCCTATTCTCATCCAAAAGTTTAGGGCTTGTAAGGTGAAAGAAAGGCTGCTACATGAATGATTTTAGTCATCTTGGGAAAGAAAAAGGTTTTGATCATATTGGAAAGAGGGTTTTGAGTATTATTTTTCTCCCTTTTATTAAGTTATCCTTTACATGTTGAGTTTATGGTTTCAAGGGGTTATGGTTGTTGTTCTTCTTCCTTTTATTTGTCTTTCACATATTGGGTTTAGGCTTTTTAAAGGGAAGCCAATACTTAACATCTTGAAGGCATTTGCAATGGTTTCCTTAAGTGTCTATAATATTACAAGACTTATATGACACCCAAAAACCTGCGAGTACAGTGTGGGGAAAATATTGATATCAAGGTTTTGACAACAAGAAAAAACAATGGAAGGCTTTTTATTCATGTAGAGATGGAAAGTGAAAGTTTTTTGTTAGTGCTGCCATGTTAACGATGATAGAAGTGAAACAAACGTTTCAATGTGTTAGCAATATTGAAAGTAGATGGAAGAATGCAATCAAGAATGAATGAAATATTGCAAGACCAAAATTAGAATTATGGAGGCTACACAAGCAAGGCCTTTAAGTTGCTAGTTGTAATGTCTCTGGGATTTTGTGTTTGTTTTACTGGAATAAAGGTTGCTTTTATTGGAATAGCAATAAAATGAATGCCTCTATTAGGTTTAAGTGATTGTAGTAGCTTTTAAAGTTGTTAGTGCTTTTTGCTTGTGGTTTTAAAGTGCCAAAAATGTAATTATTTCTTTTCTTTTAAATGAGAAATGTTTAAGTGATGTAATTTGCCTCTATTAGCAAAAATGACTTTACAAAAGCCAAATACTACTTGTTTCCTATCATGTGCAAATATGCGCAAATATGTAATCAAACTCCCAAAATTTAGTCTTGCATCCTCTTTAAATCAATTGTATTAAGATGTATTTCTATCACTTTATATTAAAAAAGTCTAAAACCCCAACTTAGTCCCTTAGATTTATTGTGGGGACAAATTAGGCCCTTAGATTTGAAAAATCCCGTACTAGTCCTTCAAGTTTCACAAATGAAGATAAGTTAGTCCCTCTATAAAATTGTCACATGAATTGTGTTTTGTTAACTTACTTATATGTACTATTAACTTGTTTACGTGTACTATTAATTTTCATGGTAGTTCTAACTTGCCTTATTCCTCTAAACAAAGTCGTTTAAACCTTTTTCTTCATATTCTCTTTTACCATAGCCCTTTGCTCAAAATAAAGATCTTGAATTTAAGTTGTCATTTGTTCTGTGCAGAACAAATGATGAGGCAAGTTAAGACTTACTATGAAAATTAGTAGTATACGTAAGCAAGTTAATAGAACACATGAACATTTCTGTCAGGAGTTCATACAATAATTTGGCAGAGGGACTAATTTATCATTATTTGTGAAATTTGAGGGATTAATATGTGATTTTTCAAATATGAGGAAGTAATTTGTCCTATACCATAAATATGAGAGATTGAATTGGGTATTTAATCTAAAAAGAAAAACTTTCAGACCATCTAGAAAGTGCAGTTATTGTCCCAAAAAAGCATACAATCCTATAATCCCCTATTGCAATCCCAAAAAATCTCAAATCCTCAAATTTCATAGTCCTATAGCCCCTATTGCAGGCTTTTTAATCTTCCTTTACCTTTTGCTATCATTGGTGTAAAATAGTTAGAGCTCTTCCATTTCCTTCATTAGGCACAACAACAACACCACCTCTTTGCACAATAGTAGCAATAATAAGATCTTCAGTAACTGCATTTCCATGACAACACCTTCATTCACTCATCCTATAGCAAGAGATACTCTAACTTGAGTTTTTTGAACTTTTCTCAACTTTTACAACATACAACAGATTAAAGGATTATGAGATTTATAAGTATTGACAGTACTAGGTTTAGATTAAAGCATACATACCCTTTTCCTTTTACGTTTTACTTGTCTTGTTTGTTTTCATTCTCCACAGTTGTATTTCCACCTCCATTTCCATTTGCATCTTCATTCCTAGCATCCCTATTATTTTATGAAATGTGCATAAAAACAATTAGATAAAGATTTAGCAATGATTAACCAATAGTTTGTTTAAATTATTACCTTCATTTCAAAATATGATCAATCACAACTTGACTACGTCTCATCACCCTTTGCATTATCAAAAAAATATTTCAACATTGGTATAAATAATCAAATTTTGAAGTAGCCCCAAGTAAAACAAATCACATACCAATTTTTTCTCAAGGCCCTAGAAGTAGCATAAGTATTTCTACGCTCATTATTTCCAATTTCAGCCAATTTGCTTGATTTTCATTTCCTTATGTATGCTGAAACCCCTTTCAGAAGCCACCACTTTTGGTAGTTCAAGTTTTTAGATGTACCGATGTGTTTAGTTGACAATAAACTACTCCCCTAAAAGGACTAATGGTTCATCTAGTGTTGTGCTACACAAATTTTTATCATTAGTAATGGATAAGGCTCTTTTCAAGAGAAATATTTTGTTTATGATATGTTACTATTAAAAAAAAATGTTCATAATTATGAATTTGTTAAGAAACCTGTCTTCTAGTCTTCAAAAAGGAGAATTGGATTCATTATAAAGTTTTCACTTAATTAGAAAGTTCATCTGCTAAACTAGAAACCGAAAAAAGATACTTGTTCTTCAGAAGTTATGTACATCAAAAGGAAGCAAAAGCTTAATTGTTGTCTTTGAAGTCATGCATTAGAAAGAAACCTATATTAGAGAACTTTATCCTTATAAAATAGAAGTTTTTTTCATGCTTTCAAATAAGACAAAATCACAAGGTGTGTCTCTACAATATTGTTGGTTGAGTGTAGCATATTTTCTACTGATCTTTTGTATGATGAAGAAAAGTTTATCTCTCATCCAGCCAAAGGGTAAGACTAATAGAAACTTTTAATCCCTTTGGATCTTAGCTCTATTTCACAATGAGAATCTTCTATTGATGTTGTCTATATATATGGGGCTATATAGTGAGATAGTGGTAGAAAGAAATTATCTAGTGCTGAAACATTACAAAAATATTATCTCTATTCTTCTTCAAGCTATTTGTCAAAGATCAAAGTTTCTAGCGAAAAGCTTCTATTAAAATCTTCTCTGATTTTATTATACTCTTTTTCTCTTTGGAGGTTTACTAGAGGAATGACTTAACAAGTGCATCATGGGAAAAACCAAACACTTTGAGTACAATTCCTATTGAGTGCACCCAAACACATTCTTTTCATTTTGTGATTATAGCCTAACCCAGTAGTGGTTTATGAGATAGCTTGGAAAAGCTATTTGAAAGAATACTCAGAGGTAGCTTGGGGAGGATATTTAAAAGAATACACGGTTGTAAGGTTGGAAATCTTTGAAAATACTACTCTTTTTAGTGGAACTCTCAATTGTTGAGTTAGGGATTGGATGTAGGAAGTTTCAGTTAAACCATTATAAATCTTTGTGTTGATATCTCTTTCATTCATCCTTTTTATTCTCATTGTTCATCTTCTACTTGTACTATTTTGTTGATATATATATATATATATATATATATATATATATATATATATATATATATATATCAGTTTGCTTTTTACCAGAAAGTTGCTTTCTTGAAAAAGCCATCATTCTAGACTAATATATGCTTCTACATTCCATGTTTCTATAACTTGGGAAGTCTTGTTTGAAAAAGTTTATACGAAAAATGTTTTCGAGAGCTATACAATTCAACCTCCTTTCTCGTGTTTTTCTCACCTTCACCTTCCCATGCAACTTAAGTCTTAGCCCCAGTTACATGATTTCCTTCCCTTGTTATCCACCTTGACTTTCATCTTTCATATAATGACAAAATAAAAGGAAATAATAGTTAATAAAGCAAGTAGAATTTATTTTCTACTAATTGAATATGGAAGGAAACATTACCAAATTTCTTTTCTTTTCTTTTCTTTTTTTGGTCATTGGAGCTCTTCAACAAGTTTTTATGTTGTGGTCAAATTCATTACAATTTTCACACTTAAATGTTGAAAATATCTTTGAATCATTTGGTCTAATAAGGCCTTCACTAGTGCCTCTTTTTCTATTTCTCCTAGGCCTACTGAGAAGCCTTTTCATTCTTAGTGGATCTATGGTGACATTATATCCATCAATTGCAAACTCATCCACTTCAGACATTGGATGAATAATGTCAGAATATGTCTTGCAATAAGCAACATTTGAATATGATGCGTCAATGTATACCTCCACATTGACCCTCTTGTAAGCGATGCTTGCACGTGCATGCTTATATGGAATTCTAGCTAGAGCCCAGTAATTACAACCACATAAATGATAGTGAACATTGCAACTTGCAAATCAAATTAAAATTTATCAAATCAAATTGCATAAAAATGTAGCACATTAATGCAACACATGCTTTCTCAGAGGGATGTTCAATTAGTATTTAATCAAGAGTACAAGAAAATTCAAATGAGGGATTTTGATTTTATATCAAAGAATATTAAAATAGAGATAAGAAAAGAAATAGTAATTGTACACTAGCTCAAGGATTTACAAGAGTCAAAGGCAAGTCTATCTCCAATGGACAAATCATGTAAAACATAGAGAGTTACTAATTTAAGTTATTAGTGGAACTGTTATTAACAACTCTATTTTTTACTTAACAACTGCCAATCATTCAATTAACACATATAACTTAACTAGATGATCGAGGCTTCAACTTCCAATTCACTAGTATTAACCTTTAGCCCTTATTGCATTAGTTTAAGTCTCAACCGAGACTCAATTCTCAATTCTTAATTAATCAAATATATATCAATTAACAAATCAACATATATTCAATCAAAATGTTAATCATGGGTTTTCATATCAATATCATTCAATAAAAATACACAATTAAGATTGTCCCAGATCATAAAAACCAATCTTAATTCCATTACAATCAAGCTTCATAATTCGAAACTATTAACTAGTCAAGATTAACTAATCATTCAATCACATACCCATATCTCAATACCAGTACAATGCAAGCATATAAAAGAATGAAGGGCAATGAATCATTAAACAGTTCATATATTGAAATAAGAACAAGGTTCAAGATACAACATTTGGAACCCTTTGGAGAATCCCCAAGCTAGCCTACAATCTCTAGTCCTCCATGAAGAATTACAACAAGAAAAATAGAAAATAAAGTCTACCTTAAGAAAATAGGGAGGAAGGGGAAAAAAAAAAGAGAAGATGAGGAGAAGGGGAAGAAGGAGAAGGGGAAGAAGGAGAAGAAATAAATTAGAGAAAAATTAAAATTAAATCTTGATTGAAGTGATAGTTAAGGCATTTTTGTTGAAATTCAAATTACACCAAATATTTTTATTGCTTTGTGCAACATGTTGTCATTGAATGAGCAAAGCATTCAAATGAATAGGTTTGCTGGCATAAAAAGGCATGTGAGCCTAGCTTGTATCACCCTATTGATTATTCAAGATAGCACATGAGAGCTTACTTGAAAGACTATAGCATAAGGGAATCAAGTCTTGTAGACCAAGACTAAAAGGACACGCTTTGTTGCACTATTTCCAATAGATTTTCCTTTCTTCTAGCCATAATCATAGGAAGGAAAGAAATGTCTTTAACTCTGTGTCAATCAATTAAATATTGATTATTGCAACAAGTTTGTCTAAAGGCAATATTGTCCTTTGACTAACAACATCAATAATTTTGCTGTCATAAATCAAGTAAACCACCTTTATCATAGTATTTTCATATTGTTTCACTATTTTTGCCAACAATTTTCAATGATATTCTACTAGCAATTGTTTGAGGTTAGAGAACCACTCATACATGGCTTTTTGTGCAACATAATCAAGGTCTAAGGTTTTTTTCTTGGAATTATTCCATAGGATTTTTAAAGTAACTACCCAAAAAATCAGTCTCTTTATTATTAACTTTAATAATCCCAAAGACCCATGATCACACTAGAATTTGGTTTCCAATAACACAACCTATTTCTCTATTAAAAAGATGAATCACCATCTCAGTAACAAACACACAAATACCCTTATCCATTTTATATAGATAAACATCTAAGACATGGGGTCCTCTATCTTGGTCATATTGCAGCTTCTTCTTATTTAACGAAATCTGAATCATTAATGGCATGTTGAAGATCAAAACAAACTTAATTGTCAGAAAAATTATGAAGTGGTTTTCGATGATTTTCAAACCCAATATTTGCATCATAGTCCTTTCTGTAAATTGATCAATCTCTTTAGTCTCTCTCTTTTTTTTTTAGCATAATTGCCTTATTTCCAACACCTACATTTATCCTGTCACCAACATGATCAGCACTATTAGAGATTACAATTGTACATTATTATAAAAAAAATTTTTTCCTTTGATGAGCTGAATACATAAAATTCACAATTGAAAATGGAACCCTAATTGTTCATATCATGTAGAGTTCTTCAAGAGGAATCAGCTTTTTATGACCATGACCATGCCTATTAAAACAATGAGTAGCCAACAAAGAATCAGTCAAGTTGTTAAGAATGAAAGTAATAAAAACATGAAAATAACTCCTCATGGACTTTGGAGCAAAGTTGTTAAAAATCTTTTATTCAACCCTTTTAATACTATCAAGTTTTTATCACAGCAAGTGTAAGCCATTATCCACATATCAAACATTAAAATGTCACTGAACAAGAACGAATATATATATATATATATATATCAAAGACGAAGAGAGAAAAAGCCTTCTCTAAGAGAAATATTCTCTTCTAATATCTCCTAACAACTTGTTTCATTGGTTCACACTTGAAACTATCATAAAAGTGATAAGAACCAATTTTCTAACAAGGTAAGCTCCCAAAAGCACAATGAAAATGAAGGACAGGTCAAAGCCTCCACACATAAATAGATTTGCCATCAAAACTTGTCATTTTAGAGCAATCAAGATTCCAACTATATCCCCTTTCCAAACAAGATTTTTGAAAAATCCATATAACATGTAATAGTAGAAATTCATATTTGTAACACCCTAGTAGATCCAACCGATGCTTAAGTAGTAATTAAATTCTAATAGCTATTACTTTCGTGATTCGCCTAATTTCTTTCGAATTAACTCAAGAAAATACAAAATTAGCTACAATGTTTTCACCCAGAGTACCAATTTTAGCAAAGTCACTTGCTTTTCCTTTGGATGTTGTAGATACATCTCAAACACTTTGCATGCAATGTTCAATGACTTCCCTAATGTTTCATAGACTCTAATTTGTTGCTTCACCATTTGAATGGCTTGTTGGTTTACTAGGTATACCTGAAAAAATGTGTTTACAATGCCTATCAACAATGCTTGAAGTTACCCATGGAACAACCCATAATCCAAAATCACAATATTTTGGTCCTTAGGATTGTTTTGGCTATCAAAATTGTTGGCTCATTACAACATCACTATTGTGGTGATGGACATGTGGGCATTGACCACAGCAAGTTTGATTGTCATTGGCATTTGTGCTTGATTCTCATCGACAAAATTGCATGATGTTAAGGCTCATATGTTGGTGCTTGATTATCTACTATTCATTAATGTTAGAAACTGGCTTGTCTTTTACTTAGAGTTGATCCTAATTCTCTCATTTTTCAATCCTTGATCTCTGCTTAGCATTTTTTATTGCTTCCTTGTAATATTTTGCCTAGTACAAGATAATGGGAAAAGACCGAGGAGTGTAAAAAATCACTCCTCTTCTAATATAAATACTTTTCAGGCCATTTATGAATCAACATACCAATGTCATGGGATGACTTGCATGAATTTGATGAGAATGAGCTATAAAGTCATGATAAAATTCATCTACAATATTGGTTTGCATCATGATTGAGCTTGCTAAACCCCATAGAAATCAAGTATGGCTGTCAATGAATGCGCCATTGTAACAAGTAGGAAACAGTTGGAACAACAAAGAAATAGTATGGGAAGTTACAAAAAGGTTCACTTCAATAATTCCAAAGAAAAACCAATGTAACAATTCTTTTCTCAGTTTTTGGAATTGAAAAGGATAAGATAGAACAATGCAAGGACTAAAATTGAGAAATAAGTAAAATAAATGGGGTATTTAAGGGGCAAGCTTAAGGCATTAAGGTTGGCTTCTTTCTAGATATATCTTGAACAAGGTGCATGTTTGGGGTACTATAAGGTTCGTGGTGTTTTTGCTAATATTACAAATTATGGTTAGACTGAGAGAGTATTTTTTTGGTAATTTCTCATCCTTGATAGTCATGTCGAAGTGGATGGAAAATTATCTATGGGATGTTACAAGTATCAGTCGATGATGCAAGCTGTCAAGAATCAAACAAATTAAAATTTATTTTATAATAAGTTGCACAAAAAATGTAGTAAATGGCACAACTCAAGACATCTCACAACAAATTGATAGTAGTCAATTGGAAATTAGAGGGTTTTATTTGGAAGAAATTGATAAAATAATAGAAGAAAATTCAATTAAATAAATTACCTATACAAGGAGTTCCTACAAATCTAGGATTACATCATCATTGACTCAAAGAATAATTTGTGAAGGCAGTTATTTTCACTAATCCATAATTACACAATCAATAATGTAATTCTACTTGGTAGTCACACAACTATACAATTGACCAAGGGTTTAGCTAACATGAATAGCAGAAAATCATAATCACAATCCCTAAATGCTTACGTTAACTTAAATGCTAGTCATTGTAACCTAGTTCTTATCATAATTAATTTTAATCCCCTTAACCAATTAAACATACTTTAAACTAACTGTTAAATCATGCCTAATTGGAACTCAAACCATGCATGACATTCGCAATCACAAATTGACACATAACCAAAGCTAACTCTTGAAAATATAATTATATTAACCAACATAAAAATATAAAAAAGAGAGAAGAAGAAAGATTGGAAAGCCAAATCATAAATTGCTTTAAAATAATGGAGTCTCAAAACATAATATTTGGTTCATTGGAATCCTTGCATTAGTTAAAAAAATTACTCCTCCATGGATGGAGAATCACAACCAAAGATGATGAAAATGAAGACTAGAATAGCCAAAAATCTTAGAGAAAAGATAGAGATAAAGTGGAGGTAGCTATAAAACAAGTGTAGATGATGAAGTCCTTTTTAACTTAGACTAAGTGAGTATATATAATAAATCTTCATGGTGCCAAAAATAGGACCCATAAAAAATGTTGTTTTAAACTAATGCTATCATAGGGGACCGCTATAATGGTCTAGGACCACGTTTTGCTCAATTTTGCTTTCTATTGACCACTTATACACACTTACAAACCTATTTTGACGCCAAAACCTTCAAATTAGTTCCTAGACCTAAAATAGAAGTTGCAGAAGTTTGAAAAATCTTTCTAATGCCTCAAGAACAATCTCAATTGGAGATGTGTAGCTTAAGATATTGGCAAAATACAAATTGGAGGTTAAGCCAGACAACATTAAAATATCAGCAACCTTTAATCTTACAACTCGATTTTCACAAAAGGGCTTTTAGAATTGGATTTGGAACTAAACATGAAAGTATAGATGACTCCTTGAGATTTCTAAAACATGTTTATTTATCTTAATTTGATCTTTATAGAGAGAAATACAAATTTTCTATTGTAATACTTCCTACAAATGTGCTCAAATGATCTCCAAAACTCTTTTATTTAGCTCCTTAAATTCTCCTAAATTGAACATTGTTCTAATCTTCATGCACCAACATGGGATGTCCCTATAAGAAAATAACACTTATAAAAGATAATTAAAAGCACAGGAAACTCCAAAACATATTCATTCATTAAAATATAAAATAGTGCAATTAACAATGACTTTATTCAATGATGCATAGTAAGGACTAAATACAAATCAACCAAATATCAATCATTCTAGCATATGAAATAATGCAATATGCCTAGAGTTTTAGAGGAAAAAAGGTGCATGAATGCAAGCCATTGAACCCCCTCAGACTTAAACAATTGCATGTTCTCATGCAAGGAACTCAGATGCTATAGTAAAAAGACTAGACTCCTAACTCTACTCGCTCTAAACATGCATGATGCATAAAAAAATAATAATATACTAATCCAATGGACCTAGAGACACAAACAATAAGCTTTCACCCAACAAGAAAATAAGATCTCAACAAGTAGGGCATGAATAAGACCATAGCACACAAGGCAGAATCAACCTACATGATTCATGGACCAAGTAAAAAAACCCTCCCAAGGTCAGTGTTTGCCACTCATTCACTCAAGTGTTTTAGGATAACATGTATACTTAAATCACCTTAAATGAAAATGCATTATCATAGACTTGCCACGAGTCTCATTATTTTTTCGTTACACGCACATGCATAGTGAATCAAGAGAACTTGCTTTGAGTTGTAATTGGGCTTAGGTGAAGGTGGGTAAATATATAAACCAGTAGAGGTACTCCTTTAGTCAAATAAAAGTAAATGCATATACAAAGAGTACAAGGGCACAAGGGTACACTTTGTCCAATTTAACATATTCATAGGCCTTTGCTTTGCCATGTGGAACATCTTCAACCACTTTTTTAGGTCTTTTTTTTTTTTTCTCTTTTCAAATCGATTTGCTACTTTTTCTTGCTTTCTTGGTATGCACTTGCTAAATTTTTTTTAGCCACTTAATATACGCATTGTCCCTCCCCCACACTTAAATTGGGGTATGTCCTCATGCTCTCCTCCATACTCATGCTCAAACACATAGAAAAATCCATAAATACTTTCCAAAGCCTAAAAGGTTAGGATTGTTCATGGTTTTTCACTTTTAGCTAAAATACGCTAAAATAATAAAAAGGACCATAAGGCTTAAAGGAGTTAAACAATGGTAATATGTAGAGGTTAGCTATATGCTCAAGTGGCTAAAAACAAGAAAAATGTCTCAACCACCTTCAAACATGCACATGAGAACATATTTTCAAATAAAACCCTAAGCAAGTTTTAGAATGCAAATCTAAAGAGGGAACACAGATGAACAAACTAAGATGACATATGATAGTCCAAACAATCCAAACAAGATAGTGAATAATCAAGCATGTAATACAAAATAAAGTCAATGTCAAGCAAGTTAATGTAGAGTAAACCACTTCTAATGGGAAAAGATGTGTGTTCCTAGAAGAAGTATTGTACTGTGACATGCTACCACCAAGTTCCCAAGAAATCTCACCTAACTCACCATACAACACACATAGAGCTCAAAATTAGGTATTAGTCTTCAGAATAGAATTTTAATTCCGCTCTAGAAGGTACTCAAATAGGATAGATTCCAATTTTAATAAAAATGGTTGGATGTTAAGAGGTTATGGTTGGTTACATGATACAACATTTACAGCTAACATCTCTACCCTTTAGAATCTTTCTCCGCAATATCAACAATATCATAATTATCAGTCAACTCTACCAACTACTAGCCAAAATTAGTATCAGGAAGGTTCTAACAAATAGAAGTTGAACTCTCCAAATCTTTAACATGTGTGTGGTGTTGAAATTCCCTAACTAAAATCTCTAAAGGGCTTATGTTCGAGGTATAATCACTCACACCATTGACATTAACAGTGTATGTATCTTCGCCATAATTAAGATCACTAGACTTTGCAAGAAATATCAAATATCCTCTCAATCAATTCCACTTGTAGTGTTTCACCTATATGTTTTGTGCCTTGTTAAGATGTATCACTACTTTACTCAAAACTCAGCACTATATCTAGAATCTGCAAAGAACTCAACTGCTAGACCTATGAGTTCTGCAACTCAATTATGTCAATCATTATCTCCTGCAAGGAATTATTAGTTCTCTTTTGATGGTCCATCATTATTCTTATCATTTCTTGTCATGGAGATTCTAAGATGGAATGAAGGGTAGACAACGCTAGAGGCTGTAGATACTGCAAGCGATGTGAGCTGTCGCTAACCACAACAAATTAAAAATATTAAACTAACTAAATTACACCAAAAACAATGTTAGGGTGCAATCCAAGTCATCTTACAATGAAGTGTTCTAATTGATTCAAGAGATTAGGGGTTTTTTGAATTATTGAAAGCTTAATTTAATTGAGAAAATATAATGGGAAGCATTACTTGTACAAGAATTCTCTTAGATTAAGAGTTGTTCAATCATCAGTTCAAAAGATAAATTCATGGTGGTACCACTTTCATTAGTCATGCTATCACACAACAATGATATAGTTCTATTTAATGGTCATACAATCGCACTCCCACTAAGGGTTTGACTAACATATGCGTTAGCAATCCATAATCATGGTTCTATGAATCTATGCTAATTTAATTATCAATTGCAGTAACCTAATCCCCAAATGGAGTTAATTCCAATCCCTTATTAATTGGATGTAAATTAATCAATTAACTAAATTCCCTAATAGAATCCTAATTATGCATACGAATGAACACACAATTTGGCAATCCTCAAAAATAGAATTGTGATAATTCTCAAAACCAATATTAAAGAGAAAAGATAAGAGGCAAAGAAAAACCAACCACGAATTGCAATTAAAATTGGGAACCTCAAGAACAATCTTAATCTTTAGTTAACCTTGCACAAGGTAAAAGTATTACTCCTCCATAAGGGGAGGATCATAATCGTTGTTAAGGGGGTTTGCAATCGTATTTCCAAATAGGAGCCAAAACAAAGACTAGAAACTCCCAAAATCTAGAAAGAGAGTAGAAGATGTAAAGATAGAGTGCTTGGTGGCTAAAAATAAAATAATAAGTCCAAAAAATATCCCTCCGATATCATACCTAAAATTATTTATATTGTAACTAAAAATTACATCCAAAGTGGGTTCACGAAGTAAGCGATTGAAAAGCTCACTGACGGAGGTCTTGGCATGCGTCACTTATGACTGTTATAACGGTCTTGCCTTCAATTGCTCGAAATGTTGAATTTAGCCATTTTGCTAACCATTATAGCAATCATGGTCTATGACCGCTATAGCGGTCCTGATCTCCTAAGTTCAAAATGCCATCTTCAATGACCGCTATAACGGTCTTGCTCATGCTAGTCTAGCTGCTTCCTTTTGTTATAGGTTTCTGAATCCATTTTCTTGCCTTGGCACACCAATTGAGAAGTTTCTGTCATTCAAACAATACTCACACAAAAGATTAAAAGCATAGATAATTTTCAGGTATAATTATTTACTAAAAAATGGTGCCAATAGCTATGAAATTGCTCAATGATACATAGTGAGGATAAAGCACACATTCACCAATTAAACATTAATTAAGCATAATTCAAATGCAAAATATTCATGAGTTATTATGGAAAATGGGTGCATAATGCAACCCATCAAACTCCCCCACACTTAAAACATTTGCATGTCCTCATGCATGAGACTCAAATGGATGCAGTGAAGAAACTAGACTCCTAACTCTACTAATTCTAAAAATGCATGATGCATGGAAAATAACAATACACTAATTCAATGGACCTAGAGATATAGGCAATGAGATTTCACACCAATAATCAAAGAGGATCTCAACAAGCAAGATATGAACAAGGACATAGCATGTAAGGTAGAATTCACATATGATGCATGGACAAAGTATAAAAATCCTCCCAAGGTCAATGTTTGCCACTCATTCACTCAAGTGTTTAGGTTTTATGATGCACACTCAATCACCTCAAATGACAATGCATTACCATAGGCATGCCACGGGTCTCATTCACTATTTTGTCACATGCAAATGCATACCGAATCAAGAGGACTTGCCTTTAGTTGTAATAGGGCTTAGGTGAAGGTGGATAATTATATAAGCCAGTGAGATAAACCTTTAGACAAAAGAGAGCAAATGCATACTCAAAAAGCACAAGTGCCTAATGATACACTTTGTCCAACTTAATACAATTGTAGGCCTTTTTTTCACAATGTGGCACACCTTCAACTAACTTTTCTAGAAAACTTTTTTTTCTAACTTTCCAGATTTTTTTTTTAGTTAGTGTGCCACTTGTTTAATTTGTTTTTGTACATATTGTTCCCCCCTCCCATACTTAAATTGGAGCATGTCCTCATGCTCCTTCTCATACTTATGCTCAAGCACATATAAGAATGTGCACAGCTCTCCTAAGCCTAAAAGGTTAGGAATGTTCATGGTTTTTCACTTTTGGCTAAGGATGTATGAAAATAAAAGAATGGGCAATAAGGCTCAAAAGGGCTAAACAATGGTAACATGTAAAGGGTGGGTATATAGGAAAAGTGGCTAAAAATAAGAAAAATGCCTCAATCATATTCAAGTATGCATATGGAAACATATTTTCAAATAAGACCCTAAGCAAGTTTTAGAATGCAAATCCAAAGAGGGAAACACATATGAACAAATAAGCATGGCACATGATAATCCAATCAAGAGGCTCAAAATCTCACAAGTAAAAGTGCATGTACTCAATCCAAACAACAATGAATCCACCAAGCATGCAATACAAGATAAAGTCAATACTAAGCAAGTCAATATGGTACATATGGTGTAAGCTTATTCATGTGATCTCTAAGGTGCCAAAGAAATGATGTAGGACACAAACAAAAATAAATATGATGTAAGACTCAAAACTAAAATGAAAATAAATAAAATACAGAAAGAGAAAAGTAAGGAAAAACCTCACGGTGGGTTGTCTCTTACCTAACACTTTGCTTTAACGTCCCTGAGTTGGATGGTCAGGACCCTCATCCCTCATGGAGGGTTCTACCCAAAGATAGGCCAACTAAGCCCTTAGATCTGTTGAGGGCTCATGGAGGTGCATCAGCCAATGCTCATCAATAGTGCATTGAACCATCCTGGAGTTCTTTAACTCAATTGCTCCATCATGGTGCACATGGTTGACCAAGAATGGTCTCTTCCATCTAGACTTCAGCCCTCCAGCCATCAATTTTTCCTGGGGCTCATACAGCAAGATCCATTGCCCTTCATAAGGCTTTTTCCCAACATGAGCTGGTCATGGAACACTTGGCAAACTGATGACTACTGTCTGGGTGGTGTACCTATATCTGAAAGCTCAGAAAGCTCTACCATAACAGATTCATCATATCCCATGGGAGAAGAAAAAATAGGAAAAGGAGGTTGATCATGTTTACCAAGTAAAGTACCACATGCATCTTCTATGAGGGAGTCAATGACATCAATGCCAAACACAGAGTGTTCCCCAAGAGGGAATTTCATGGCATCAGATAAATAAAATTAGGCTTTCAAATCCCCACACTCCATGGATAATGTACCATCATAAACATCAATCTTGGTTCTAGCAGTTTTCAAAAGGGGTCTACCTAAGATTAATGTATGTTGGTTGGCATCAATGTCATTCTCCATCTCAAGCACATAAAAATTAGCAAGGAATATTAAATCATTTACCTTTACTAGGACATATTCCAATAACCCTTCTGGCTTTGTGATGCTGCGGTTGGCAAGCTGGATTGTCAACCCAGTAGGCTTGAGCTCCCCAAAGTGTAAAGATCTGTAGAGTGATTTTGGCATAACATTAATACTAGCTCCAAGGTAAACTATGGCTTCCTTGATTTGTAGGTTCCTAATAGTATAAGGAATACGGAATATGCTTGGATCCTTACACTTCGATGGCAGGTTGCCTGGCTTGATAATGGAAAAAGCATTCACCCCCATAGTCACCTTCTCCTTCTTACTGCCCTGTAGTCTCCTTCTGTTAGTGCACAAATCCTTAAAAAATTTGGCATAATTTGAATCTGTTTGATTGCATCCAATAGATATATATTCACCTCCACCCTCCTGAAGGTCTCTAAGAGCTCTTTTTCTAACTCTGTTACGGTTGGCTTCTTAGGTCTTTGCATTCTTTGGGGGAAAAGTAGTGGAATGGGCTTCTCCATTGGGTCAATTGACTTCTGCTATTGAAGTGCAAGTTTAGGCTGTTGCATTATAGGCTCATGTAATTTACCCTTTTCATCACCACCTTGCTCAAGTAGAGTAGCAGCCTCAGGCAAAACTGTACCACATCTCATAACTAAGCAGACACATTCCCCTTGGGGTTGGGAACTGACTAAGAACGAATAGTGGATGCACTACTCTACTAGGTTTGGGAACTCTGTAGCTGTACAATTACATTTCTCATATCTTGCATAGCTTGTTCCTATTTCTTCTGGTTTTCAAGCACCATTTTCATCATCTCCTGCCATGGTGCATTTGAGGGGGTAAGAAGGGCAGGTAGTGGTAGAGGCTGCTGAGGGGTAGGTAGCTATAGAGCAGGTGGTTGCTGGTAGACATGGGGGCTGCTCTGTTGTCTTTGTTAGGGTGGAACATACTTTTACTGTTGTTGTAATGAGTTGTTCCACCTAAGGTTGGGGTGATATCTCCAACCTAGGTTATATGTGCTGTTGTAAAGGTCATATCCTTGCTAGTTGTTCTAATTCTGAGGTCTGCCAGGAAACACATTGCTAGCAGCAACTAAAGTGGGGTCCTCCTATAGCTGTGGACATACATCAATAGTATGGGTATTACAAGAACAAATACCACAAGCTGTTTGAGGTGAATGAGTTTGTCTCAACTGATTCAAGGCTATCTATTTTAGGAACTCAGTCATTTCATCTAGTTTTTGCTCCACCCTTTTATTATCCATTGGAGACACTTCACTCACATTACAGGTGTTCACACTAGCTTTTGACCCAAACTGCTGAGAATTCTCTATCATATTCTCAATTAAAGCTCTAGCTGCAGTAGAGGTCTTGTCAACTAAGGCACCCCCACTTGTAGCATCAATGCCCCTCTCATGACTAGCAATCCTTCATAGAAATATTGAATAAGTGACTACTCTGGGATTTGATGCTGGGGGATAGCTGGCACACAATCTTTTGAACCTCTCATAGTACTTATAGAGAAACTCACCCTGCAGCTGTCGAATGCCACAAATATCTTTTCTAATGGCAGCTGCTCTAGAAGCTGGGAAGAATTTCTGTAAAAATATGTGGTTCATGCTAGCCTAACTATCAACTATTCCATGGGGGATATAAAAGAACCATTCCTTGGCAGCTTCTTCAAGGGAAAACGGGAAAGCCCTTAGCTTGATTTGGTCCTCCATTACCTCCTGAGGTTTCATCATCACATAAATCACTTGAAACTGCTTAATAGTGCAGGAATCTTGATTTAAGCTCAAAGCCACCTCCCTGGTCAGGATAAATGATCCCCAAAGGTTGGTAGTTCAAGTTTTGGGCAACAAGCTTCTTCAAGGTCCTATTATTTTCAGCCATGTCACTTAAAACACTAGCACCGGGATCAGAAAGTTCAAGAGAAAAGAAAGAAAAATTATTAAATTCCCTGGTTTTATCAGAAGAAGAAGGATTGTCTGATAAATTAATTCTCTCCCTCGTGATCTTCCTAAGCCTTTTGGCAGTTTTCTCAATTTCCGGATTAATTAGTAATATCGGAAAATTAGGAAGGGAGCGGGTCATAAAATTAAATTATAGCAACAATCAAATACACGAGGAAACAAAAGACCAAAAGAACAAAATTAAAATTAAATTAAACTAAATATATATTTTTCTTTTTTTAATTAAAAACAAGCAACAATTAAAACTAAGAAGAAACATAAAAATTAATTAAAATAAATAAATATGAAAATTAAAATGAAATAAAATGAAGAGCAAAAAGAATCAAATAGCACTACTTCCCTGGCAATGGTGCCAAAATTTGATACAAGTTGTCTCTACTCACAATAAATTAAAAAGTATTAAACTAAGTAAATCACACCAAAAATGCAGTTAGGGTGCAATCCAAGTCATCTCACAAGGAAGTGTTCTAATTGATTCAGGAGATCAGGTGTTTTTGGAATTATTGAAAGCAAAATTTAATTGAGAAAATATAATGGGAAGAATTACCTGTACAGGAATTCTCGCATATTAAGAGTTGTTAAATCATCAGTTCAAAAGATAAATTCATGGTGGTGGTTATTTTCATTGGTCATGCTATCACACAATAATGATGCAGTTCAACTTAATGGTCATACAATCATACTCCCACTAAGGGTTTGACTAACATATGAACTAGTAATCCATCATTATGGTTCTATGAACCTATGCCAATTTAATTATCAATTGCAGCAACATAATCTCCAAACGGAGTTAATTCCAATCCATTATCAATTGGATGTAAATTAATCAATTAACTAAATACCCCAATAGGATCCCAATTATGCATACAAATGAACACACAATTCGGAAATCCTCAAAAATAGAATTGTGGTAATTCTCACAACCAATATTAAAGAGAAAAGATAAAGGGGAAAAAAAAAACCAACCACGAATTGCAATTAAAATTGGGAACCTCAAAAACAATCTTGATCTTCAGTTATCCTTGCACAAGGTAAAAGGATTACTCATCCATAAGGGGAGGATCACAATCATTGTTAAGGGGGGTTGCAATCATGTTCCTAAGTGGGAGCCAATACAATGATTGGAAGCTCCCAAAACCTAGAGAGAGAGTAGAAGATGTAGAAAGAGAGTGTTTGATGGCAAAAAATTAAAATAATAAGTTCAAAAAAAATCCCCCTAATATCAGACCTAAAATGATTTATATTGTAACTAAAAATTACATCCAAAGTGGGTTCACGAAGTGAACGATTGAAAAGCTCACTGACGAAGGTCCTAACATGCATCACTTATGACTGCTCTAGCAGTGTGAGACCGCTACAGTGGTCTTGCCTTCAATTGCTCGAAACGCTGAATACACCCATTTTGCCAACTGCTGTAGCTATCCTAGACCGCTATAGCAATCCTGATCTCCAAGTTGAAAATGCCATCTTCTGCCAACTGCTATGGTGGTTATAGACCGCTATAGCGGTCTTGCTCATATTGTTCCAGCTGCTTCCCTCTATTACAAGTTTCTGAATCCATTTTCTTGCCTTGGCACACCAATTGGGAAGTCACACAAAAGATTAAAAGCACAAGTAATTTCCAAATATAATTTTTTACTGAAAATGGTGCCAATAGCCATGAAATTGCTCAATGATACATAGTGAGGATAAAGCACACATTCACTAATTAAACATCAATTAAGCACAATTCAAATGCAAAATATTCAAAGTTATGATGGAAAATGGGTGCATAAATGAAATCCATCAGAGTGGTCGCAAGTTCTTCTGATAAAAAGGTGGTGTTGGTTGGAATTGTTGGTCAAAATATGAGAATTGATATAGCTCAACATCCCTATATCCTGATTCAGACAGTCATAACAATTAGATTGCTACATGCTAGAGCAAACATCATATTCATTTGTGACTTTTGAGCATGGGTTGTCATGGCATATTCCTCTAATATATACCTAAACTTATCCAACCAGCATGCCATTATTTGATATGGGCTATCATCAACAACCTGTGTACCTACAACATTACAACATCCATATAGCTAGGAAATAAAAGATGTGTTAGTAAACATGGAAAATCAAATGGAAAAAAATAGTAAAATAAAATAAATAAAACAAAAAATGATTTTTTAAATCTAAAATAAAAAACAAATAATAAAAAGGAAATAGAAAAATAAAAATAAAAATTATTTACAAAAATTAACTATCACCGCTTCCCTGGCTATGACGCCAAAAATTTGATATGAACTGTGACGACTCACAAACACATTACAATTTATTTTATACTAAGTTGTACAAAAAATATAATAAAGAGCACAACTCAGGTTGTCCCATAAAAAAGTATTATTAGTCAATTTGAAATGGAGGGTTTTATTTGGAAGAAATCAATAAGATAATGAAAAAATTCAATTAAATAAATTACACAAGGAGTTCTTGCAGATCTAGGATTATGTTATCACTGACTCAAAAGAATAATTCATGGAGGTAGTTATTTTTACTAATTTACAATCATGCAATCAATGATGTAATTCTACTTGATAGTCAAACAATTGGATAATTGACCAAGGGTTTGACTAACATGAACACTAGGAAATCACAAATCACAATCTCTAAATTCTAACGTTAACTTAAACACTGTTCATAATAACCTAATTCTCATAAGAATTAATTTCAGTCCCTTTTACTAATTAAACATACTTTATACTATCTGTTAAATTATGCCTAATTAGAACTCTAACCATGCATGACATTAGGAATCACACACACATAATCAAAGCTAACTCTTAAAAATATAACTATATCAACCAACAAAATAATGTAAAAAAGAGAAAAGAAGAAAGATTGAAAAGCCAAACCATAAATTGCATTAAAATATTAGGAGCCTCAAGTCATAATCCTTGGATCATTGGAATCCTTGCACTAGGTAGAAAAACTACTACTCATGGATGGAGGATTACAACCAACGATGGTGAAAAGCATAATTAAATTCCTAAAATAGTACAAAAACATATATTAAAATAGACCAAATCCTCTAGAGAGAGTAGAAAGAAGGTAGAAAGAGAGTGAAGACAACCCTAGAATAAGTGTGGAGAAGTCTTTTTTAATCTAGGTTGAATGGGTATATATTGTAAATAAAGATATAGCATGAAAATAGGGGTTGAATCATGCTTTCAAATACTTTTAACTTTTTGAAAACTTAAACAAAGTCTATCAAGTATTTTAAACTTGAAAGTAATGGAAAGTTAGAAAGCTTTAGAAAGTTACTTTTTGAAGTGTCCAAGAACTAAAATAAAACTTCAGAAGGTTGTTTAAGCAAGAATAAATATACATACAACAAAATGAACAACACAGTAATTTAAAAAGATAGGGAAAAGGGAATATCACACAAGATATTATATATTGGCTTGACCAAATATTGACTATGTCCAATTCTCAATAAATCTATTGAGTTTTACTATCAAGCACTTTTTCTACCCAAGAAAGTAAGATATTCTTTTTAATAACATCTTCAAGCTATCTCTAATGAACAGTTTGTATAATCAACCCTCATTTACAAGTAATTTTGTCTTAGCCTCTCCAAGTTAATCTCACTCTAATCACAAATGGATCAAGGTACAAATCATATAAGGTTTTGATGTTTAACACTCCAAGAAAAATACCCAAGTCTCCTAAGATAATGAAATGGTTAAGGAAACAACTTAAGAGACTTCTTTCTAATCTTTCAAAGAAGAATGTTTGCTAAGATATACAAGAAAGAAGATTTTCTTTTTCAGAAACTGAAATTTGTGTAAGAAAAAACTTCAAAAAGTATATGTATAGCTTAAACATCAAGGATGTGTTTGCTTCCTGTCATGGACAGGAAATACAACGACACTAGGGATAGAATGATGCTTGGTGGGAGAGATAGGTACAGGACATGGAAAAATGTCCCTGTCCTGAGATAGTATTTGGGTGTTTTACTGTCCCCTCAAAAAGTGGAGACAGAGGGGAACACGAGATTTGTGAGTCCTTAGGACAGGAAGATTAATAATTTTTCTTCCAATTTTACCTACCTAATAATTTTGAATTAACATTGCTTACCGTTCACATATTTAACCTAATTGTCTTCTCCTTTCTTCTCCTTTATGCTGCCACTATTGTGTTCAAAGTCCTTTTCACCTTCAGTTTCTTCTATCTTCAGCTTCCATCTTCACTTAGGTTCATTCCATATCCGCCAACATTTTTGCTTTTATGATTCACTACGTTTTTTGGCAAAACAAACTCAATGAAAAAGGATCACATGCACTTCTTCCATTTGATTTATTGCTTTCAAAAGGACCACATGCCTTTCCTTCCTATTTTTTCAAAACAAAACTCGGCAGCATAAACAGGTCTCTTTCCTTTTGATTTTTTTCATTCATTTATGACTTTGTTTGTTTTTTGATTTATTAATTTATTTCCTTTTTTTTATGAGTAGTCACTGTTAGTTATTTTTATTTTCTATGACTCTGTTTTTATTTAGTCTTTGTTATTTTTTTATTGATTTATTTTTCTATGACTCTATTTGTCTTCGTTGTTCATTTTTTTGCTCCCCTACAAACCCATCATGTAGAAATTTCTTTTTTCAAAAGGGATGAAGTTTGGTTTTTTGTACTTCCTTTTAAAAGGATGAGTTCAAATATGCATTCTTAAACCTCAACTAGATAGCATTGAGTATAACTCATTCTTGTATGCCCTCTTATTACCCTTTGTATAGCTAATCCATCATGAAGTTTTGATTTATGCCCATGGTTGTTGCTGTGAATATGAAATAAAAAGTTCTTCAATTTTAATATGGAATTTTCTATCATAGTTTATCTTTGCTTTTGTTTTATAATCATATTAATACATCCTTTTTAAAGATGATATGTTTATTTTGTTGTTTTATAGGAAGGAATGGACTATTTTGAGCAAATTAAACAATATGTTGCTTGCTATTTAATGATGAGGTTTCAATTTGACATATTGAGGCTACTTGTAATAGTTACTTTGTTTATGTATACTAGGAATAGAAGAATAGGCAATAAGACAAAATGCATTAGAGCATATTATAGGAGTGGGTGATAGAAATTTCGCTTGGGAGTTAAGGATGAATTTAAATTCATTTGCAATTTTGTGTGAGTTGCTTCAAGTTTAGGGCGGGTTAATTGAAGATGGTCAAGTAAGAATAGTTGAGCAAATTCTAACCTTCTTAATCATACTAGGCCATAATGAAAAGAAATGCATTCTACAAGTTAGATTCTGTAAGTAAGGAGATACCATCAGTAAATATTTTAACAAGGTGTTGTGCTCAGTCATACGTGTGTAAAGCCTTTTGTTTGCTAAGGCTGAACTTATTTAAGAGCATTGTGTAGATCCTAGATGGAAATGGTTTAAGGTAACTTCAATACATAGACCTTGTTGATGTTTTATATTACTTACTAATTATGTATACAATTAGCCATGAAAATTTTAATTTTGTGATGTATAGGGTTCTGTGGGAGCATTAGATGGCACTTACATTGATGTGACTGTCCCTGACATTTATAGACTTAGATTTCGAACAAGAAAAGGTAGAATTTCTACAAATATCTTGGAAATATGCAATCGAGACATGAATCTTGTGTATGTACTTAGTGGTTGGGAAGGATCAACATTTGATTCAAGAATACTCTCAGATGCTATTACACGACATAATAGCCTCAAAATACTTCTTGGTATATCTAAAAATAACCTTAAGAAAATTATATTACTTACATTTCTCTTCTATTTATAATATTTTTCTCTTGATTTATATGTAGTTATTATTTAGTTGATGCTGATTACATGAATGGCCAAGGGTTCCTAGCACTATATAGAGGTACTCAATATCACGTACAAGAATGGACTCAAGGTTCATGTGCACCCTGAAACTAACAAGAGTACTTTAATAAGAAGCACTCTTTAGGTAGGAGCATAATTGAACAATGTTTTGGGTTGCTTAAGAAGAGATAAACTATTTTGAGGAGTCCTTCATTTTATCCAATTAAGACACATAATCGAATAATAATTGCCTATTGTCCTCTGTAAAACTTTATTTAAATGAATATGGATAGTGATTTTGAAGAAAACACAATTTTTTAACCTGAGCATATGCCTGTAGGAGAGGATTTTCCAGCAATATTGAGATAATTGATTGTGTGGAAAGTAGCAACGAATGGACTTAAATACGTGACAACCTAGCTATTGAAATGTTTAAAGAGTGGAGCAGAAATCGTTTTGCATAAATCTTTTATTTAGTTGAAATTTAACTTTCTAGACCTTTGTGTTTGTAATATTCATGTAATAGTTTTTAATACTGTTGGATTGAATTAAACATTGATCTTTGTTATTACTTTGACTTGATTAAGTAATGTGTAGTAATTGGATATTTCTGATTTTATCTCTTTAATGTTATGGTTGTTGATTTTCTAAGTGATTATTTCTGATATCTTCATGTACTATATCACATATAAGTCATAATTGTTTATTTTTTAAGTAATTATATTTGATATCTTCCTACAAAGAATAGGGAGAAATGGATAGTAAATGCACATGGACCAATAAGGAAACACTTGCTTTTATTAGTTCCATGGAGAAATTGGTTATAGATAGGCAGAGAGCTAATGCCAGACAATTCAAATCAAGTACTTTTGAAAAACTTGCTGCCAAGATCAATGAGAAATTCCCTGAATGTGGTCTAACTACTAAACACTACAAAAACAAGCACAAAAGGCTCAAAGAGAAGTTGCAATTAGCTAGAGACATGCTTGCATATAGTGAATTTGGATAGAATGAGGATAAGAAATATGTAAAAGTGAACAGCAAAAAAGTGTTGGACATTTGGATTAAGGTTTATTACATTATTATAATCATTTGGCTAAATATTGTGATGATATTTTAATACATGCATGTTGTACCTTCTCACGTTTGTTTCCTTTATTTTTTCAGCAACATCCCATAAAGTTCTACAATCCAGGGAAATCATTTATACTTTTCCCTCATTTGGAGAATAATTTTGGAAAAGACAGAGCGAATATAAGTTATGCTATGAGTGGCAAAAATGCCAATGAACAATTCGAAGAAGAGGATGATCAACAAATGGGTGTCAATGACGTTGACATGTTTGACAGTGATTCTCCACTGCAATCGAATGCATCAATTACTTCTTCTAGTTGCAAAACTCAAGGGAAGTTGACATTTTGACAGACTTGGCTGCATGTGTGAGTTATGTAGTAGAGCAGCAGGGAAAGCATGTGCAGGTCCTACCCAAATTTATGGCAAGTGTTAATGATGAGGTAAAGCTTAGTGAAACCTCCAAAGATCTTGGTTTCACTGATGAAGAAGTAGTGCTAGTGGGACTCAAGTTCTCAGAAAACCCTGAATTGCAAATTACCTTTTAGAGTTTCAATAACAACCAAAGACGTGCATTTGTCAGAGCAATTATTCGTAATTAGTCATGTTGTCAAAGCAAAGTTCACTTGGAATTTTTCTTTTTAGAACATGTTTTATTGTTATTTTGTTAGATTGTTACTTTTATTAAGTACTTTTGGATTAGTCATGGTTTAGAGGTGTCATGTTTACCACCTATACCAATATGAAGTCTGCATAACCTTTCATGTGTTTTCAAAACTTCATTTCATTAATTATGTTACTTCATTTCTATTCATCACTGTTACTTTTAACTGATTGTATACAACAATTCACATGAACTTGTGCTTGAGCAGAGCCTGCATGAGATATCTGTGGAACTACCAAATCCTAAAAATTTATTAATCATGATTATGTAGTGCTTCTTTGCTAATGCTTAGAACAGGACATGCTAAGGTTGCTGCTAATTTGAAATCATGCTAATCGCATTGGCAAATTAGATGACGTAGTTGCTAAAAGTTGAAAGAAGTACTTTAGTCACAGGGATTGTACGCTTAATTGGTTGCTTTGTATGCTTAATTGGTTGTTGTCAGTTACAAAATGATCTCAAATTGCTTTCTTGCTATAGTCTTTCTATGCATGAGACAAATAAGAATCTTGTAAAGCAAACATTTTCTAATTCTTCACCTCAAAATATAGATGGTTGCCCAGAAATAGGGAAATATAGAAAAAGTTCAGAAGGTCATATCTCCAATCAATTGTTATGCCAAAATAAGAGTTTTTCCTTAAATAGGCAACATTTTGGTGTTTGGCATTTTACTAAGTGATTTGAAAAGATCACCTCAGTTGCAAGAAGGGTAAGCCAAATGCATTTAATAAATATATACTCAGATGCTTTTTCAAAGGCTCTACAATAAACACTACTTGAAGCATGTTGTAACATTCATCTCCTAAAAGAGAAAAGTTTTAGAAGCAATGACATTTGCATAGCCAAGTTCAATGATATTGCTCACCAGAGCCAAGTTTTAGAAGCATATTTAAAAACTCTTTCTCATGAAAATGATATTCTTACTCAGAAAATCAATGAGTTTAAAGTTCTTCTGATATATATATATAGACACACACACACACATACATAGAAGTTATGAGGGCAAATACGTGGCATGCACTACAAAAAACTCATAATTAAAAAAGTATGTTGAAAAAAGAAAGCCTAGAAAATGGTCATCTTCAGGAAGACATATCCAATTTATGCGGAGAGTTAAAATCTATCAGAAATAAAATCGATCTAGTGACCTTGACATGTGTAAGCTCACTTTAGCAACAATCAAATAGGAAAATAAAACTTTGGAGTTGTCTTTACTGGACGAAACAGAAGAATTTGTCAATGTCTCATTTTAGCTTAATTTTTTGAAAGAAAGTTTACACTCTGTACACAAGGAGTATGCCTATATGCAAACTGTATGCTTAATTGGCTTAATTGATGATAAAATACATTTATATAAATGTTCTCAAATAGGATATATAAGTTATAACCAACACTTTGACTCAGATGACTTTAATTGCTTATTCAAATCCATATGCAATCTCAATTAGCTTAGATTCTGAGCCCTTCAATCCTCCCAAAGTTAATTATGCCAAATGGAACCCCTTGCATTACAAAAGTCAAGTAATTAAAACCCAAAATTTAGAAAAAAAAATATATTAGCTCTTCATTTCATTGCCAAGATACCAAACCATATATCAGTTTGTCAATTACAAAATTTAGCACCAAACCTTCCTAACCAAAATATTGAACCTCTAAGCCAGACTACCCCCTAACACTGATACAATACATAATAGCAAAAGCTATAAATTGCCATGACACCACAATACCCACCACAAGCCAATTTGATTTCATCCTTTTAGCACCTACCTTTTTTTTTAAGCTTCATAATCTTTCTTCTTGATTCTTCCTATCATAAATCTGATGCAAAGGAGGACAGGGACACTTTAGTTACAGTAGTTGCAATCTCCGATATTTCTTTTTTGTTAGCCCAGTTAAAAAAGTTACAACTATTTAGCATTTGCAAAGAGTATAAACAATTTTCAATCAATTTTAGAGGGTAGGAACACATGCACATCTTTGAGTAAATTACTTATAAACAACAATGTAAACCAAAAAGGCTGCATTGCATATAAAAAAATGCTGTGATGTGATGATAGGGACATGTAAAGGCATTGCATCACATTAACACTTAACAGAAAATTAGTCTAACTAGTGTACTACATTATTCACCAAAATGAATCACAACTCAGAGAAGAAAACATTACAGAAAGCCATTCAAAAAGGTGCAAATGAACTAAGAAAGGAAATTGATAAGGTGTGCTTCTATAATCATAATAATCAACTAGTAAAACATGAGCTATAGGATTCATCACTCTTCTAATTTTTAACTTAAGCAAATAAGAAACAAGAGTAAACAATGATGAAAGCAATGGATAAATATTCATGCTCCAATGGGAAAGATGACAATACATTCCAATTAGGGCACTTCCAAAACCTTCTCCCAAGATTTGTCTCGCTATTAGATATGAGTAGAATCAACTTGTCTCCACAACCACAACTTTCAAAACCCATGGAGACCGTTGAGGATGACGATTTGCACCTGCAAGCCATGGTTGTACTGCTGCAAAAGGAAGAAGAACCAAAGCAAAGACGACAAAAAAAAAAAGAAATTAGATGACAAAGAGAAAGTGGATATAGAATTCATGGATGGAATAAAGAAAGTACTTGGAAGCCATGCAAGTGGACCACCATGAATAAAAGGAGAAAGGGAAGGGGTAGAGCATAATGAATGAGGGAAAGGGAGAAAACTATTGTGAGAGGAGAAGAAAACTCTATTGGGGATTATTTTTTGTTTTATGTTTGTTGTCTCAATGGGTTAATTGAAAGAGAAATGTCTTTTATTACGTATTTTTTGTTCTTGTCTTTATGTATCTAAACATGATACAAAGATAATAACTATGTCTTGTACATTATTAACAAACAAGATACAAAGACAATCTTCTTTTTTCTTTTTGTCTCTGTCTCTATCTCTATTGTCCCGAGAAACAAACGCTACCTAAGAGTGGAAAAGTTCCTTCAAGTTTGATGGGTTCCTCTTTTTGTACTAGGATTTGAATTAGACCATTGTCCCTTTGATCTTTTCTTCTCTTCACATGTGTTGATCAATCTTTTTGTCTCCTAGGATTTGTCTTCTAGAAGCATAGGTTAAGCTCTACAGTACTGTCTTTGTAGTACAGAATCTATTGACAAATATTTCTGAACAATACTTCAAAAACTAAATCTTCATTTTAAACGTGGTTTCTAAACTCTTCTTTATGTGAAGACCTTTTAGAATATGGTGCATATCAAAGTATAAAGTTGATATGCCACTATTATCACTTTTTGAGGTTTTGGCTTTATTTGAAATTCAAATAACTTTCAACTTCTAATGACAAAGTGTAGTTTCTTATACATGTAGTGCTTTTTGAAATACTTCCACTCTTTTTGAGCCTTTAATGTTCTATCTAAACTTTTCTCTAAGATGAATGGTGATCTTCAGATAGTGTTGACTGTCTTCAAGGGTAATTTCAACTAAGATTGATGATTATATGCTTGATGTGATCATGAGAAATCACTTTCTCAGATAGTGATGCCATTTTTCAAAGTCATGAGCTACTTTCTAATGCTTTAGCTTGCTTTCTTAAGTTTCTTATATACACTAATTCACTTTTTGAATAATTTTTCACACTCTTGAAACTGAATCTCTTTGAATGAGATTTTAATCATGTTAAATAATTATTATGTGAAAAATATATCACAAATTGAATTATATGTATATGAGAGCTGATCTGTTAAGTACTGCAGAAACTCAAGTAAACTATTAATCCTTTCTTAAAAATATTTTAACAAAAGTTGTTTTGTTATATTATTCAAAACTTAAGCTACAATAGCTTTTTCAAGGGTAATGAAGCTAATATATAATACATAATCATGGGGTCAAAAAGGGGTCCCAAAATAATAAAAAAAATGATGTTTTATGAACCGATGCTGTCATGGGGGATTGCTATGGCGGTCAAAGACCACTTTTTGCCATAGTTATCAAACTCAACCCGGTGCTCAACTTAGCCAAGGGATGAGTCAATGGATCACTGGTTCAACTAGTGGATCACTTTTCAACTAGTGGATCACTGTTCAACTAGTTGAACCAGATATAATTAAATAAATATAAGAATCGTATAATCCAAAAATCTATTACAAAATACAAAACCTTAGTGATACATGTATAATGTAAAATATAGATAGTATTAGCATATATATAGTTCAAAACATGCAAATACATCAATGATGCATACACAAATAGCTGGACCCATAATTTAGTTAAGTTGCCTATTGAAAGATTAACCTTCTATTTAGATGCATAATTTATTTTTTAAATAATTAATAAGGATTATAAATTACTTCAATTATTGAGCTATAGGATTGCCAACTCAATGAAGCATTTAATTCCAAGGAAGAATTCTTCCTTGTGATGTGTCGAACCATCGATCCACATACCACAACAAGGTACAGGGAAACTTAAGTCCTACATCGGGTGGAAAGTAAAAGTGAAGGCATATGGTTCTTTTATAAAGAGAAAGGATTGTCATCCAATGCTGCTATTGAATGAAGCCTTGTCAACTTTGACTATTAGGCTTCAAGCAGTTACTTTTTTTAGCCAAGAAAAAGTGGCACCTGGCTACATTTTGGCCTTTGGGAAGTTAAAAATTTTATATGTGTTCTAGGAAATGCATGACCCTACTGAGTTGGTTTGGGTCACTCTGGTCCAATTGCATGTCCAATCTTTTGTTTAGCTCAAACTGGCTAGGTGACTAGTTCACCGATTTACAAGTTTAATCGAGCGGTCCGAACTGGTTTTTATAACTATGTTTTTTGCTATCTGGTGAGTGTTATAGCTGTCAAGTATTGGCACCTATACTGATCATTTCCAAACCTGTGTTGAACCCCAAAAGGTTTGTATTAACTCTTAGACTAGAAAAGGAAGTTATAGCCCTTTGAATAAACTTTCAAATGCCACAAGAATAACCTCAATTGGACATTTCTAGCTCAAGATATTGGTAAAAGATGAACTAGATAGTCAAGTTAGACAACATTGGAACAACAACATCCTTTAATATTACAACTCAATTTTCACCGAAAGGCTCTTAGAACTGGGTTTTGAGCTAAGCATGAAAGTTATACAGGACTTCTTAGGCTTTCTAAAACATCTTTATTTGTCTCAATCTGATCTCTGTAGAGAGAGATGCAAATTTTTCATTGCAATACTTACTACGAATGTGCTCAAATGAGCTCTAGAACTTTCATATTTAGCTTCCAAAATTCTCCTAAATTAAACATTCCTTCAAGCTTTGTGCACCAACATGGAATGTCCCTATTAACAAATAAATGTCATAAAAAAGGATTAAAAGCATAAGAAACTTCAAAACATATTTATTTATTAAAATGGTATAATTAACTATGACTTTATTCAATGATGCCTAGTGAGGACTGAACACAAATTAACTAAATGTCAACCATTCTAACATACAAAATGATGCAATATGCCTACCCATTATTGAGTTTGGTGATCATTTCTTAATTTAGGTGTTTTGCAATGTATTGCTTAATTCATGTTTGTTTTGTTCTTTTTGGTGTAGACATTTTTATTTTGTTCTTGTTCTAATCTTGTTCTGATACATTTGCTCTGCCATCCTTTTTGGGCATTAAGCTTTTTGTCATCTACTGAGAAAAAAACAAACTAACTAAATGGGAATGAGATAGGTTGATTCAAGGGCCTCCATGATCAGCTTTGGTACCTTAATCAATACCAACATAAAAAAGGTATTAGATCCAAAAGGGAAGAATTATCAGGGAAGGGAGAAGAATAATATCAAGGGGAAAGGTTTACCACAAAAACCTCTCTCACATCTGCCCCATTTTGTCCTTTTGTATCTCTTGCTCTTTCCATGGGCTTGGACTAGTGCAATTGGTTGATGGCACTACCTCTATGCAAACTGGACCATAGGGAACCATGTTCGAGTTTTGTAATTGTGGAATCTAAGATTCCATGTGGTTGTCCCTCTCCTTCTCCCCACATGGCATTGCTACCCCATCCCCCATGATAAAAAAAAAGAAGGAAAAAAACAATGGCTACTAGCCATAACTTACAAGCCAAATAAATTGAATCAGAAAAGGAAAATATTATTTATACTTATTATGTGTAAGATATCGTATCATCTCACACCTTATCTACTATTGGATGAGGTATGGATCCTACTTGAATGAGGTCTACTTCTCATCCAATTATAAATGGGTATAGATTGACACGGTGTGTAACACCCTAATATTCAACCCAATACTCCTAGAACGTACTGAGGCTAAATATTAATCATTATCTCTTGTTTCAGTTCATTTATCATTGAAAATACTTACTAAAAAATACGAGCCCAATTTTTTTTTCTTTTTAAAACCTTGATAAAGTATGAGCCGCGTGTAGTATATACAAGTGATAATAAAGAATGCGGAACTCTAAACATCAAGAAGGCTCCATAATGAACATAACACATCATATATATTAAACTACCCACCTAGAGGTGAGTTAAGTTGAAATACATAAGAACGAAATACAAATACATAAAAGAGAAATACATGGGAAATGAAATGCGTAGAACACGAACCTACATGGTGCACCTAAGGTAGACAACCTTAACAAAAGAAGGTCATCATAGCTAGTGAGGTGTGTGTGCACTAAAACTCCAAGAGTGGTCTACGGGAATGTATCCAATCCATGGTCGTAGATCGATGGGGACAGGTACACCAGATGGTTGCACATGACCTCCACGTCTAGGGCCCATGGCTGGCCTCCTCAAAATGATACGATCCGTGCTCCGGATCGTAGTGGAGCTCCCATGTGGGCGTGTCAACGAACAGGACGAAGGTCGCCATTGGAATCTGAAGACGTGACGGAAGAAAAGGTAGGGGGAGTGAGAATCTTTACTAAAGAAACTTAGTAGGGTTTTCCTCCTATCTAAGTGTCATCATCTATGTCTCCAAGAACCTCGGGGGGTTATAAAATAGTGGGCATGTAATAGTTCAATTATGAAGTTCTAAAACATTAATTACCGAGGCCCGTTCCTTTTAGCATATAACTTGTAATTACATGGATGCATCATAATTTATTATGATATGCAAAACATAACTGGCTTATAACATACAAGACAGTTGTAGTCCTAGTTCATGGTGCATAGATCATAAAACATAGAGCATATATCATAGAACATAGAACTTGGTACATGATGCATGGTACATAGATCATAAATCATGGAGCACAAAACATAGAACACAGGGCATAAACATAGAACATAGTTCATAAACATTGGACATAGAGCATAAGCGTAGAACATGGTACATGGTACATGGTACATGGTACATAGAGCATAGAACTTGGTATTGGATGAATGCATGACAATTCAAGCACACAACATAGGAGCTCATAGAGACACTGTGATCTTTGAATACAAATGTCTAGTCATATCTGGGCGTTACGTATCGCCGTCCCCAGTATAACAATAAATCTTAGAATAACTCTAGTCACATCTGGGCGTTGCGTATCGCCATCCCCAGTATGACAATAAATCTTATCTTGGTTGCTTAGGTGACATTAAGACATTTACTTTGAACATGGGGCCACCTAATTGTTCTCCCTTTTGAGAAACCTCTAGGTTATGAGCTCATACCTCACTAGCCGTCACTAGCATAAAGACTTATCCCTTTTGATAAGCTAAGGTCCTGACATAAAGTACGGGCTAAGGGGCTAGAATCACCTCATCCTCCATCCCTTTTGATGGTTTCAAAGGATTATTTTCTCATAGAATCACCTCATCCCCGCCTATAGTCTGACGGTTCCCGAGGATCATTTTTCACATAGTTTTTATGTCACCTTAAGTCTTAGCATGTTATAACAAGATGCCACATAATTCATGCATGTCACATATTTCATATAATCATAACATAGGCATCTCTAAAGCTCTTAAGAGAACAATAACATGCAATTCCATCATCACATAGCATCATATAAGTCATGAGATAATGTAACACCCTAATATTTAACTCAATACGCCTAGGACGCATTTAAGTTAATTATTAGTTATTACTCTTTTGTTCCAGTCTTTAACTTAAACCATTGAAAATACTTTAGCAAAAATATGGTAAATGTTTTTTTAAATACAAAATGTGAGCCGCGCATACTAACTAATTTGTATCAACCACCTTACCTATAAAAGTAAAAAGATAACATCGAGTCACAGATAAATATGAAATACCTCACTTAATTAATATAACGGCACCATTATAAATAATGATCGTTCCTTACTGAATACCCAAAACTTACAAGAAACAAAGCAGCACATTACTGACATAGATCAAGACAAATACATTACTCCAACAAAAATTATCATGCAAATAAAAACTTAACAAACTAGCATAAGATTTTTCTCCCACGTTTTCTACTCAGAGCGCCTAGAATGGGTTCTACGAGTCGGCTCATCACGAGAGGCAAGACGTCTCATAGGTAGAACATGAGCACCTCGACGTGGACGGGTGGCTCCTCTCACTGGTTGTGTGACAGTAGCTTCTCTATTGCTATCGTACTCCCGCTCCATAGAGGCAGCAGGGGCAAATTCACCTGAAAAGTGACCAGAAGGTGTATCCTCGGATGGGTCCGACCACGAACCAGTAGAGCGAGGTGGTGACCTCGGTGTATAGTCAGGAAAATCTCGAACTGCCGATACAGAAGGTTGAGAAAACTGGCGAGGACGTGGTTGTGCATGCTCGAAAGCAAAGTCATCCGGAAAAGGGGCGGTAGGAGAAAACCACATACTAGAAACAGGGTATGCAAAAGGACGATCCATGAACACATACAAACGAACGGTACAACGACCTATAAAATAGTATGATCGGTTAGCCGGGTCGAAATGCATTTCCCATGAGGGGGCATCAACATAAATCACAAACGTCGCCATCTACCTCTGAAGATGAGATGGAAAGAAATAAAGAAGGAGTGAGAATCTTATAAAAGAATCTCAGTAGGGCCTCCGTCTCCTAATATGTGTGTCATCATCATCGTCCCCAGGAACCTCGGGTTTCATTATGAAAATGTGGGCATATATAAGGTTTATTTATTAAGTTCCAAATACCATTAGCCGAGGCCCGTATCTTTTAACATGAGTCTTGATGTCATGTATGCATTATACTATTATCATGAATGCATGTCAACGCCATATACATTATAACATAAGAGTTCATATATAAATGCATTATGAAATAAAGAACATAAATTCCCTTGATATAACTTTTCCTTAATATGCTTTTCGGTGACTTAAATTTCTCAATCTTTTTTCTTGGGAAACCACCCTATAATTTCTCTCCTCTTTAGAGTTCTAGGTTATGAGCTCATACCTCACTAGTCGTCACTAGTATACACTTATCCTCTCGATAAGTTAATTCTCGACTCCTAGAGTGCGGGTTAGGGGGTTTAGGAACACTTTTCATAACCATTAATTCCTGGAGTCTAAAGGGTCCTTATTGGATCTCCTCTTATAACCTTTAATTCGGGGAGTCTAGAGGATTACCCCATTGGCTCACCTCTCATAACCTTTAATTCGGGGAGTCTAGAGGATCATTTCCATATGTCTTATGTCACCTTTTCATCTTAGTATGTTATTCATAGATGCAAGTATGAACATATAATCATAGCTTATCCCTTAATATATCATGCTTATAGAACTCTTAAATATGCATCTCAATCAATCAATCATACACATAGCATGCTACAATTCATCAAGTAATTATCATATAAGTATGCATATATACATTTATATAAGCATGCTATTATCAAATATCTCATGAAAGTGAACATACTTAACAGGATAGATGTCATATATTAATGATCGCCAATTGCATAAAACAAGAATTAAGCATGCATAATCCTTAATTAGTAGCAAAGCACAAATATCATAAGTCATATAAATTTCGACTAAAACACATGAATATGGCTTCCATAAGATATCAATTTATGCTAACCTCCTCAAGTTATCAATATTTACACTTAAGCCCAAAAGAGGGTCTAAACTGCAATTTCTCAAAGATTGCAGTCAAAACGTAATTTTTTCTTTTTAACATATTTCCTCAAACCAATGATCCTCAAAATTTCTCTATACTTTTAAAAGATCCATAACAACTAGAACTCATTCAGTTCATTGTAAAAACCATCTATGGTCATAAACCAAATTTTGCTATACTTTAGGGGTCAAAGTGCAAAATCACTTATTTTTTTACCCTTAACAATTACCGAAACTTCTAAAACTTTTTATAAACATCGTAAATGGTATTTTGAATACATGGATACATTTAACATCATTAATAACTCGAATTAAAGTCATTTGGCTGAAATCACATAATTGATAGTTCAATACACAACTTTCTATATTTTGCAAAATGGCCCAAACTAGAACTTGTAATTATTCTTTTATACATTTAAGATACCAAAAATAATTTTTACAACAATTATTAATGATTATTATGCCTATGAACAGTACCCTACAGTGATGAACAGTTTCGAGACAGTAATGAATAGTATCAAAAAATTATTTTTCTAAATCTTCCTAAAATTACAATTTTGATCCTTTCTAGATACTATTTTTCCTTGTTACTTGATTTAAGACTTAGGAAACACTTAAAATTATTTTTACCACTTAGCATGACCAAATATTAATACCAAATAGAGAGCAAATCACAATGTTTAATAATAAAATCTTTTTGCTCATGAAAATGCTATTTTTACTATCTTTTAAGTTTCAAGACTTGTAAAACTTCTAAAGCACAACTTACTAAAATTCCAAAACACAAGATTTGAACTATAAAATGAAATAAAAGTTATCTTAACCTCACCATCATATCATGACCGAAAATACATATCCATTAGCATAGCCATGAAATAAAATTTTTATTTAAGATCCAAGGATAATTTTTGAGCTTTAAGATCTTAGGTGATAACCAAAAGTAAACATGCTATGCAACCTCATTTGTTTTAATCTTTAACATTATAAGGTGATAACTTGAAAATATAAATATAATGTGCAAGGCTTGAATTATAAACATGAGATGCACATTCATTGTTAAGTCTTTAAAATTTAGTGATGACTTGAAATAAATATGATATGCAAGACTCGAAAATTAAACATGATAATGCAAATCCATTTCTTTAATCTTCTAGATTTAAGGTGATGGCTTGAAAAATAAATATGATATGCAAGGCATTGAAACATAAACATGAGATGCAAGAGCTTGAAATTTAAATATGAGTGCAAGTCCATTTTATATCTTGCTCACTTAAAGCTCAAAAACTTCACAAGATTAAATTCTTGTCCCTAATAGATCTTAAACATTAGTAAGCATTAGAGTCCTTTATTACCAAGGTTCCAAGAACCTTATTTCTTAAATTTATTATCAAGCCATGGTCATCATAAAAATTCAAAGAATTAAAGAAGAAGAACATGAGAAAGAATATGAAATAAAGTCCCTACCAAGTTGTTTCTTGTTTCTTAAAGAAAGCATGATCTTCTATGATTAATCAAGAACCAAAAATATGATCCTAATGCTTGTGATATTTCGGCCAAGAAGGTTGGTGTTGAGAAAGGATTTTTCTTGTTCTAAAACTTAGAAAATGGAAAGTTTAGGTGTTTATGAGTTGGTTTATGATTGGAATATATATGCTTGAGGTTTAGAGCTTGGTTAGAGGTTGGAAATGAAGTCTCTTGAGTGAGAATGAGGAAGAAAAAGAAAGCTGGAATTCTTGAGAAAATTAGAGAACTTTGAGCAAACTTTGAGTAAGAAAACTATCAAGTAAGAAAATGCTAAGGCTAAAAGTGTTTGTGTGAACATTTTAGCAATGGAAAAACATGTATTTATAGCTCCATGAAGGCTGTTTGGCCATGGCCTAAAGGCTAGAAAAATGGAGGATTTATTTCATTTTTTGGTTAAAGAAAACTTTAGAAAAAGAAAGCTTATGGTATTGTAATGATTTTGCACATGTATAATGGATGGAAATGATAAAATATGATGCAGGTGGGAGACATCTTGGCTGCTTACATTATGGCTGAAATGGGTGGGTTTTCTTTTGATTAAACATAACCATAAATAATGCAAAAGAAAGCTAAAGGTGTGGTGTCATTGTTGGATATATTTTTATGTTGGAAAATCAATAAATCATGATGCACAAGGAAGCATGTGGCCGCTGGTTTCTGGTCATTATAGGATCAGATTTGTGTTCTTTAATAAGTGGTAAAACATGTATTAGATGTATAATTACTTAGGTAAAAGATTAGAAATTGATAGATTAGTGAAAATGGTAAAAGGTTAAGCATTTAGGACTAATCAAAGCAAGGTAAAAGAATAATCATATACTAGTAATTGAATTTAATTTCAAATGAGTAAAAATAAATTAGTAACATAAATCTCTAAGCTAGATGTTACCTAAACCGTAATTCTTAACTTTTGATCTTAACATTTCGCTAATTCTATGAGTTCTTGTACTTAAGGGAAAAGGTGATTTATTTTTTTTGACCATAGGTAATCTTAGGTTTAATTACCTCTAGTAATTATTTTTAACCTTAGGTAATTAATTTTTAACTTAAGGTTAATGAATGAAATCAATTTGAGTCCAATTTGGGCTTTAACATATCTTCAATTACACAAGAAATCTTATTTAGCTCAAGTAGGGGTAAAAAGGTAATTTCATTTAAATACTTTCCAGAATTATCTGGACACTTCTAAATATCAAGTTATACTTGTAATAAACATTTTAAAACTTTTTGGGTGGTAACTAGGTTCACGGATTACTCAATTTTGTACTAAGTTACCACAGGGGTAATTTGGTAATTGTTACGTACAGTAAAAATTGGGAGTTGAGATTTTTACCATGACATCAACATAACATAAATAATCCCCTTCAAATATAAAATTAACCCCTTGAAGATAATCGGGATTGGTTATCTTTGATTTTCGGGGCAAAATAACCTCAGGGGCAATTTGGTCATTTGCGCACAGAAAAATCGGGATTTATGATTTTCACACAGATTGCTATTCAAGCCTCATATAATGTTGTCCTAATGTTAAAATTCCTTATTTAAGGATTGCTCGATCTCAATTCTCATGCAAAATTTACCTAGGGGCATTTTGGTAATTTTACATAGCAGTAAAAATTTGGGACGTTACAGATAACACATAAATTCATCAATCATAGAGGGTACACAAACCATTCGCTTAAAAGCAAAACCCCTAATCGGTTAACCTCAAACTCCCAAATTATTTTCATGTACCTCTAAGGGATTGATTAACCTTATTACCACAATTTATGAAGTCCTAGAACCTAATTAATTATGGCTGGACAGCATAGGCAGTAAACATATTTTGATGAATTACGGTGTCCTAGAAGTTGCATTTTAGGTCCTTTCTCATTACCGGCTTTTTCTATGATGCAATAATTAATACCTAAACCAATTATGAGTCACTCTTACTCATCTAAACATGTTATAATGTGATTTTACAAACTCAAACAAGGCTGGAATAGAATGCATATTTTCAGCTCCTAAGGAGTTCTAGAAATCACATTCTCAAACATATAGAGTTACTAAGCATACCTAGGATGCCTAAAACCATTATCATACAATTGGTAAGGTATTTAAACACATATAGACCACCCAAAATAGAATTTAAGGTGCTGGAAAATAATAAGGCAGAACCGAAAATAATAGCATCATATAATACATAGAACTTCATTTCTAAAACACATGAATTACTAGTTTCTCTTGAAACTTTTGTAGAAACTCTAGACTTGTTTGAAAACAACTTATTTCGTGAAAACATCATAAAACGAATGAGGGTAGTGGTTACTTTAAAAGCTTCAAATCTGACATTTAAAACATAATTTTTCACACCTCAAGTGCTGGTAATCGATTACATGAGCTAGTAATCGATTACACAGCTATGGTTTTCAAAACAGGTGAAATTAAGCTGCTGGTAATCGATTACATGAGCTAGTAATCGATTACCAGAGGCTCCAAAATTTAACAAAATAGATTTTGCCACATTCCCAAGAATGTCTCCATATATATCTTTTTCTTAGGATGAAGAGGGCAAGTCTGTGAGCTCCAAGTTACTTAGGTGGTAGCAAGAATATAAACATGCTATGCACTTCATTTTATCTTTGTTTAGAATATAAAGTGAGGACATAAAAGAAATATGAAATGCACTCATTTTTATCTTCAAATTTAAGTGATAACTTGAAAGGTAAACATGAAATGCAAGTTCATTTCTTTATCTTGGGAATTTAGTGATAGCATAAAATAAACATGGATGCGAGTTCACTTTTACATCTTGCCTAGAGCTCTTTCAAGACTTTTAAAAGAACAAAGCTTAAACTCCAATATTCATCCAACATGAAAAGTAAGCTTTAGTAAGCTTTAAAGGTACAAGCATAAAAGAGTTATGTCATATTCTTTATTAATGTCCAATAACCCCTATCTAGAGCGAACTCTAGAACATGCCGGCCAACTTTAAGGTTAACAAGGGTAGGCTATGGACTTTTGGAAAATCTTATTACTTTCTTTAAGAAAAACCTTGGGTGAGCTAAGAGAAACAACATCAAGACGAAGTTCTCAATAAGGTAAGGAAAAGAAAACCGAAACCATGTTTGGTTCACGAACAAAGATCAAGCTTTAGAGGTTGTTCAAGTGCTAACACCATCACAAAACCATCATCATCAAGCTCTCATTTTTCCAAGTTCCCAAGGGCTCTATGGCCGAAATATCAAAGGAAAGAGAGGTTCCAAAAAGGCCAAGAGAAACATAAAGCTAACTCAACTTGTAAAAGATGAAGACTTTTCTTTAGGAAAGATTCAAGTTTTAGAGGTTTTCTTGAGAGATGGACACAAGGTCACCTCTAGAAAACACTCATCATCAAGCTATCATATTCAAGGCCTTGAGGCCGAAAACAAAAAGAAAGGAAAAGGAAGAAACCGAAAAGAAAAACTCAAACAAGGTTCATCCAATCATCATTTTCCAACAAGATACAAACATAAAGAACAAAGAAAGCATTTTTAGAAAAGCTCCCTACCAAGTGTTGGTGTTCTTGAAGATGGAAAAAGGTTGAATCTTGGAAGGAAAACAAGAAGAAATCTCCTTGTATCTTGGGGTATGGCTTCGGCCTTGAAGAGAAATGGAGGAAGAACATGTGTTGGCTTGTGTTTGAGTTTAGACAAGTGTTTGGAAGATAACAAGATGAAGGTTGGAGGTGGAAAAGGTGGTGGTTTCTTCTTAGAGAAAAGAGAAAGAAAGGAAAACTTAGAGAACTTTGAAGAGAACTCTTACTTTCTCAAAAATTGAAACTTGGCAAATGGTGTAAAGTGAAGCAAAGCTCACCAAGGCAATGTATTTATAGAGTTGAATCATGAAGAGGAGTGTGGCTTCTTGGAAAAGGAAGAGAGAAAATATCTCTTTGAGTTGTCATTCATGGTAAAGTGTGAAGCATGGGAGACATGATGCATGAAAGACTTGAGTGAAAGCTTGATTGACATAAAGCAACTCTTTTTGGAGGGAAATAAACTTTTTAGAAAGTGAGGGAGGAAAAGTATCTCATTTATTTGGTCATATTAAGCATGCTTGGAAGTGTGATCAAACATAGTGCAAGGTAAGGTGTAGTCATGGTGAAGCATAGTGTGGTGTGACTTGAGGTATGGTCTTGAAATGACCTTTGAATGACTTAAAAAAAATAAAATAAAATAAAATAATTCTTTGAATGTTTGAATTTCAAGCATGTGGAGAATGTGGAGTCAAATTCCAATGACTCAAAACCTAGGGAATGACACATTTTCTTGGAAATAGGGAAAGTAAATAGTGAAAACACTATTCCTAGATGCTTTCTTGAAGAAATGTGACTAGAAATGGGTTTTAAGTTTCCTTAAGCAATTTTATGTTCTAATCCACCTCAAATAATTATTTTAGCTCTAGATTAATTATGAAAATTAATTGACCTTTAATTAGAGTCTAATATTGCTTAGGTTTTATTTTAAAAACGTCATTAAGCCTAAATGCACTTAAGTAGGGGTAAAATCGTAATTTTTCTCAAAAACTGCCCGGGACCACTAGGACTTAAGCAAACATAAATCATGCCTTAAAAACATTATGTTAGACCTCCGGGCCAAGTCCGGGTCAAAACAAAACTCAAAACTGTCTTAAATTACTGTAAGGGTATTTTGGTCTTTTATGCGTAGAAACCTCAGAAATGAGATTCTTCTGCTCTATTAATCATTCAAATACATAGAATGCCCTTCATACATTGAGTTAGCCCCTCGAGGACTGCTGGATCGGCTATCCTCGAGTTTTGGGCAGAAAAATGACCTCAGGGACATTTTGGTCATTTTCACTCTAACAGAAAATTAGGATGTTACACGGTGTCTTGTAACACCCTAATTCTTAACCCAACTTTCTAGAACACATTAGGTTAATCATTAGGTTATTACCTCTTAGTCTCATCATTTTATTAAAATACTTAGTGAAAATTACGAGTAAATTTTTTTTTAAAACATAAAGCAAAGTGAGAGTCGCAAACTTAACTGGTCGAATGACAGAAATATAAAGCACGCGTAACAATCATTAGAGATCACAAGGTAAAGCATATACTCAAAGGACAACAATCATGATAACAAAGGAAACATTTCATTAATAATAATATAATTGAAGAACATAGCTAGTCATACCCTAAGAACGGGCAGGGCTTGTAATACAGTGGAAATAAAATACAACATAAAACAAGAAAGCAGAAATAAATCATAACTACCCGAGTGCACCTATGGTGAATAACCTCAAAAACAAAAGAAGGTTTATCCACTCTACATGTGGTGTGTGCTCTAAGCCTCCCCTATGACGTCAACTACTGGGATCCGGGAAACGGTGGAGTATAACCAATCCATGGACGCAGAGCAGCAAGAGTGGGAACACGTGAAGACTGAGCATGAGCTCCTCGATAGGGGCGCCTCTCGGCTCACCTAGCCAGCCTCGCCTGTGTCACAGTCTCCTCGCTCACGCCTCGCATGATCTGAGGTGTAGGAGCAGAACTCTCGCTATACATGTCCGTCAGTGGGTCCTCGGATGGGTCGTCCTCCAAACTCAGGGATCGAGGCACGTAGTCCTGGAAGTCTCGAGGCATCGAACCACCAGTATACGTCCGTAGAATCCTCTCATCTCGCATCCGGGCGCGCTTAAAAACCATCGCATCGTCGTAAGGTGACATCGGGGAGAAACGATAGCTCTGCATAGGATGTGCAAAGGGGCGTCCAATGAACATGAAGACTCACACGGTGCACTGCCCCTCAAAATGATATGACCCGTGGTCCGGGTCATAGTGAACCTCCCAAGTAGGTGTATCAATGAAAACCACGAACGTCGTCATCGGTCTCTGAAGATGTGACGGAAGAAAGAAGAGAGAGGAGTGAGAATTCTTGCTAAAGAATCTCAGTAGGAGTCTCTTATCCTAAGGTTACATCGTTCACATCCTCAGGAACTTCGGGTTTAATTCTAAAACAGTGATCATGCATATAAGATTCAATTTAGGGTTTTCCAAAACTAATTATCCAAGGTCCATTCCTTTTAGCATGCATCTTGATGTTATGAATGCAACATGTTATATCATGGATGCATGTCCATACTTGAGCATATAAAATAACTCATCAAAGCATATAAGCATAAACCATGTGGCATAAGGGCATATAACTTTCAAGTGGATCATTCCTCAACTTCGTGACATCAATCATAGTACTTTAGCATAATAAGGCCACCCTAAAATAACTAGGTTATGAGCTCATACCTCAGCTAGTCGTCACTAGCTCTTGCTTATTATCTGAATAAGCGAAACATAACAAAATAATCTCGACTCACAAGTACGGGTAGGGGGCAGGGATAACCTCTCTTAGGATATACCCTCTTTGAAACGCTTTGTGGGCATTAAGCCACAGCAATTTGTCCGCTTTGGTAGGCTGCATCTACTCATACCCTCACGGATTTGTCTCCCCTGGGGGTGCTCGGCCGAACCAGTGTCACCCAAAAAAGCGCGTCTCAGTGCTTTGTCACATAAAAATCTCCTGGGGGCGCTCGGCCGAACCGGTGTCACCCAGGGTTTTCAACTCATGTGGTACTTTAAAACATCTTTTCAACCCTTTTAGGTTTGACGGAAATTCGGTAGCATAACAGCTGTTAAACCGAATTTCCTTCAAACTGCCACAAGCTAATTCACACAATAGGTTCTCATGAAATCTCATGCTATGATGAACTCATAGCTAAACTAATCCATTCCTCATGCATCATAAACATCTCAACATATCATTACATAAATTAAGCATCATAGCATTAACACATTTCTTACTGTCTTATGCATTGATCGTTAAGGTCCTTAACTCACATTCTAAGTTATGAATCATCAAAGCCTAGTCTCTTGGGTACCTATAAGGTTATAACTAAGTATTTCTCATTTAATACTATGATTACAAACATCTCTAAACCTCAAGAATGCAGAATTCATAATCCTAACTTTACGAGTACCTAGGAGTCACAACAATGACCCTTTCTAAGTCTGGTTTGCTCCTAAGACATCAAGATCATGTCCTAAATCATTTATGAGTCATTCCTACACATTTAAACTAATTTAAATCCATGATTACCATTTCTAAACCTTTCTGGACAGAATCCAGAAAAAACAAACATTAAGGGATCTAAAACTCTCAAATTAATTCTTTTCTAGTTACTAACTTCTCTTATCTTCCATATATGAGTTTTAACATTAATTATACTCAAACATAATCATATTATCATCATTAACACATCACATACAGTGGCTAAACATAACAAGGCAGAACTGAAACAAAGATCTCCATTTAAAGGCATCAAACACAATTTCTAAAGCACATAAAATACTAGTTTCTCTTGGAACCTTTTTCAAACTTTCAAAAATCATTTACAAACATTTTTATCATCTAAAATTATAAAAATATTTAAGAGGGCAGTAGCTAAATCAAACTTGTTTCAAGAGGTCCTAAATTCATAAAACTTGGTCTATATATTCCTTTAACTCACATAAGCTTAGAAAAATTATGAAACATAGTTTTCAACACTTGTAACCACTAAAACCCTTAGAGGCCGAAAACAAGGAGACAAATAACATAGGTTTTCAAGCCTTTGTTTTGAGACAACAATGGGCAAGTCTTTGAGCTCTAGGTTCATTTAAGTGATGACATAAAAATAAACATGCTCATGCACTTATTTTAGGTTCCTTTAGAAAGTAAAGTGATAGCATAAAATAAACATGAGATGTAACTTATTATTATCTTGATATTAAGTGAGAACTTGAAACATAAACATGATAATGCATAGCTTGAAATATAAATATGATAATGCAAGTTCATTCATTATCTTGATACTTAGTGATAGTAAGGAAAATAAATATGATGTGCAAAGCATAAAAGTAAACATGGATGCAAGGTTCATTTTAGGATTATCTAGAGCTCTTACAAGACTTTAAAGATTAACAACCCAACACTCATCTCATTACAAAGAGAGCTTTAGAGTTCTTGAACCAAGTTCTCAAAGGAATTATGAGGTTCTTGAACATCATCATCAAGCTCAAAATAAATAAACTTTCAAAACAAAATAAAACCTCAAGGTTCAAGGAACCAAAACCGAAATATTCAAGGAAAGAAAACAAGGAAACCGAAATCAAAATAGCAAGAAAAGTAAAGGTGTTCTTGAACGAAAATCCTTTTAAGCTAAATAATAAAGATGAAACTTAGAGAAAACAAAAACTCAAACTCTACAGGTTCCTTTGAGATGAACACATAGTCATCATCTAGGAGCTCTCATCATTGAGCTATCATGTGCTCCTCAAGGCCAAGAGGCCGAAACATCAAGGAAAAGAAACAAAGAAAGTTTCAAAAAGAAAGTCCAAGAGAAAGCTAGAAAAACTCATTTTTCAAGAAACAAGGTTTAGAAAAACACTCCTACCTAGAGTGAAGATGAAAACTTGAACTTTTTGAAAAGGAAAACAAGATAATGAACTCCTCCAAGGGGCAAGATGGCTTCGGCCAAGGGATGATAAGAAGGTTGGAGTTGTGTTTCAAGTGAGGTTGTGTTTGAGGTGAGGTGTTTGAGAGCTTAGGAGGTGATTTGAGATTGTGAGGTGGTGTTTGAAGGTTATGAGATGATTATGTGATGAAGAGATGAAGAAGATGAAGATGAAGAACACGAGGAAAATCTCTTGAAACTTAGAGAGAAAATGAAAGAACTTAGAGAAAGCTAAGAAACTTGAAACTTAGCAAATGAACTAAAGTGTTTGCAAGCAAGGTATTTATAGAAAATGAAAACAAATGAGAGCTCAAAGGGGAGGAGGGCTGGCCGTAGCTTTTGGAGGGAAAAGGAAGAGAAAATATCTCTTACACATTGTCATTCAAGCATGGTTTGAAGTATGGAAGTTATGATACAAGGCATGGCTTGATTTGAGTGAATTTCCTATCAATTTTGAATGAAATAATCCTTCTAGAAACTAAGCATGGTTGGAAGTTTTTCAGCCACAAATAAATGGGGAAAAATGATTTATTTCATTTAGTTATTCATTTGGAAAATCAAGCTTGATTGAAAGTATGACAAGGCATGGTGTATATGACTTGAGGTATGGCTTTGGAGTGTTGAAAATTTGAACATGTGATGCATATGGAGGGCATGGAGGTTCGGCCAAACCAGACAGCATGGAGGGAGAGAGATTTTGATAATCTAATTGTGTGCTAATGGTAGGTTTAAGTGTGTATTAGTTTAGGTACAAGGTTAGGAATAATTAAGCTTAAGTTTAGGTAACTAAGAATGAGGTTTAAGGATTTTATGACAAGATTAGGAGTGCTCATACATCATTAGGAGATTTAAATTCATTTTTATGAGTAAACAATTGGAAACACAATTCCATGATTTAAGGAATTGGAGAGAGAAAATACTATTCAAGATTTCATGATTAGGAATCTTGAATTTAAAATAGGATTTCAAGTTGTAATTAAGCACTTTTAGGTTCTAATCAATTTTAATAAATTATTTTGACTTAAGATTAATTATGAAAATTAATTAACCTTCGATTAGAGCCTAATATTGCTTAGGTTTGCTTAATCACTCGATTAAGCGAAAAAAACACGAAACTAGGGGTAAAATCATAATTTTGCACTAATTTCGTCCGGGACCTCCGGGACCAAAACTAAAGTCACAAACTATATAAAAATGCCTTTTAAAATCATCTGGAGAAGTTTCGGGTTCATCTGGCACTTGTAAACGGGTAAAATACCACAAGGGCGTTTTGGTCATTTTGACCAGAAAACTCGAAAAACGAGATTTTCGATCCCGAAAAGATACACAAGTCATCTAATCCCCTTCCAACATTGAGTTTGCCCTTCGAGTATTGCCGGATCGGCTTTCCTCGAATTCCGGGCTGAAAATGACCTCAGAGGCATTTTGGTCATTTTCACTCTAACAGAAAATCGGGGCGTTACATGTCCCATATAAAACGATTACAAATAGCACATGTCATAAGAATATCCAGGCTGGCGAGTGTGGAAGCATCGTGTTCGGGGTGTTGATCAAGTCAAGTCAATCCCTTTTAAAATCACCAATGCATTCCGCATTTGGTGGGGAAGGCACTACTGAGTCAAAATGCACTACACCACAACACGCCTTTGATGTGTGTACCATATTTCCTTGTCAGAATGTTAATTTGAAAATTTTGCCGTGAACATAAATTTAACACTTTATTCTTATTTATAGTAAGATTAGTGAGTACTATAATTAAGTGAGTATATAATAAATAAAATTAATAAAACCTATTTTTTTTATCATGAGTATATATAACTGTAAAATGTTAAGTTTATATATTTACAAGACATTTATATTAGTTTAATTCCACTATCTATCCCATATGAATTTCAAATTTGTTGTCCCCTTTTTTTTGTCTCATGCTCTGTCCCCTTAATAGAAATTGAGCACATGTTTAATGATGATATTATCTATAATGTTTTATTTAATCATATATATTTTTAACTATTTATAACTTTTACACATGACAAAATTTAATTAGGAGAACAGAAAATCAGATAGCAAAAAAGGTCGGACGATTTTTGTTCATCCCATATGATACGGCCATATATGTGTCCATACAATTCATGTGGAATAAATATGCCACTTTATGGACCTAGTCGGCTGGTGCTTCCACAACTCATAGTTCATATAAATTATATAAAATACAAAAACAATAATGATTTTCTTGATATATAAAGCATATATTAAACATATGGTCCGATTCCGTTTTTGAAACCACAGTTGCATATACAGACTCTTCATTTCTCGTGAGTGAGGTTAGTTGTTTCTCACCTTCAAGAAACGTGAGAGAATTTCAGTTTCTTTGAGATAAGATGATTTATGTGACTCAAATTATAACAACCTCCGGTTGGTGAAATATTTAATTTTTGAGAACATGCATGGTATCTGAAACTCTTAAGATTAAAACTCTAAACTTATTATAGGTGAATTATAATAGTATAAAAATTCTTTGATAGTTTGAAGCTAAAAAGAGAAAGGAATTTTATTATAAACATGCCGCCATCGTTAGGTCGAGGTGTACTCTTCGTGCTTACGGGCATCCATTATTTTTATCGTTTTTTCCTTATCTCCCCACGTCGATTTAGTTCATATTCTGTTGTAAGTAAAGACTTTGATTTATTTCCCTTTTCGGTCACTCTCAAATATTGGGGGAAGTACATTATGCTGCTCTTCGGGATCTTCAACTTAATCTATTTAGTAAATAAATTAGACTTAAGTATTTTAAAAAGTATTTTTAGTTAAACAAGTTAGGATTCAAATAACAAAAATAATATATTAGGTTTAATAAGCTAGCCTACTTATATTATTGTTGTTTATATTATTATTATTATACAATTTTAAAAGTATAATCATAAAAGAAATATTTTAATTTATTTAAAAATATACTTCTTCATTTAATTAATAAGCCTTTTAGCTCATTTTAAAATATATTTTTGTTTCACATATTCAGAAGTTTTTTGACTAATTTAAGAGTAAATATTTTTTAAAATTATAAACAAATAAGTCTCTAAATAGGCTTTCTAAGAATGTCATACTAAAGCTATAAAAAAGACCTATGCCAAGTAAAAGGCATAGGTTTAAGCTACCTTTTGGGAATACAAGTCAGACCTAGTTAATTCAAAGCATAGCCTAGCCTAGTCTACTTCCATACCTACTCTCACGTATCTATTGTCACTCCCATTTAATTATAATTCTTTTAGTTTCTTTAAAGGGTTTAATTTTAATGCACTGATGGTGTAAAAGAGTTTTACATTGTTATTCAATCATATTTCTTCCTTTGTATAGCTTTTCAAATAATGGGGTGAAAGTTAACCCATATTTACTTGTGTATTGTGTAAAACTTTTCTATACTATCAATGTATTAAAATTAAATTCTTCTCTAAAATTCTTTTTGTTTGTTAATTAAAACAATAATTGAATGTTAAATACTTATTATAATTTCTAAGTTAATTTAAATTATTCAAAGTAATTTATTTTTATTTTGAATGTCATCCCTTTTCATTTCTACATGAAATTACCATGCTTAACACAATTGTATGGATTTAAATATTGGATTAAATTTCAAATTTTTTATCAATATAATAATTATCTAAATAATTTAATAGTGAATATTAAAAAGAGTGAGTTAAAGTTAATGAAAATAAATAAATTAATATATTGTAAATACGACACAAATATCCATTATTTTATTCAAAGTGAATATTTCTAATATTGAAAAAAATTGTCCTTTTTGATCAATTCTTTATTTTTTTCGAAAAAAATTCTTACATTTAGTTTTAAAAATCACAAGGAATACATTATGAAACTTAAAATATATAATACATGTAGCACGAAGCACATATCCAGTAATACATTTAAATAAATTTTTTAATATTTTATGAAAACTGCTTACGATGCTCTATTTCTTTTTAGTTTTGTGTCTATTCTTTTTCAATTCTTTTTTTTGCAAAAATTTAATCCTTCACTTTTTATTTTTTCCATCAAGAAAGCTAAATTTTTTTTATAAAAGTGATAAGTGTTTATTTGAGCAACAACAGTCAGATATCTTCTCAATTTTTAAGAAAATATAAATGAAGTTAGTTTTATAATAAAATAAAATAAATATTGAAATTTTTAAAATAAATTAAAAAATAATATATTACAAAGAAAAAATATCAAAATAGATTTTTTATATTTAAAATAACTTTAAACAAAAATTGGATACATGTATTATATACAAAAAAATTATTTTGTCTTTATTGCTATTTACTTCCACTCATTATTTTTAAAACACTTGGTATTTTTATTTTTTTTATTATTATTATATTACAAAATATATATTAAGAATAATTTAATTTTTACATTAAACTAATTTAGTTTAATAATTTAATTATTTATAAAATGAAAATTGATAATATTAATGAAAATCATAAATTATTTTTCAATTGAAATAAAAATAATAAACTTAAATAAAAATTTAATTGATAATTATAATAATTTAATGTTAGATTGACATTGTATTAACAAATGTTCAATCACTAAAAGTGAATTACTGATGAGAGGTTTGAATAGTTTACATGAAATCATATGTTCAAATTTCATTACTGTCAATATAGAAAAATGAAAAAAGGGGCAGTATAGAGAAACTAAAAAAATGATAACTAGATGGTAGTGAAAATAGTCATTCCACATTTTGCAATTAGATTTTTAAATGATTGAAAGTAAATTTTAGTGTGTGCATAAATTAGGGTTACTTCATAGTGTGGATATTTGGGAAAAAGGGAAAGAGAATGGAATAAAGAAGTGAAAATGGGCTTGGCGTATCGGATTATTCCATTAAAACAGTCATTTTTGGTGAGTTAGGTTGAACTTTTGATCTCACCAAAACATTTCAGCAGGCCTAACTCCTTCTGCTTAGCTTGCGGATTGGGACAGGCCTACCTAGCAGGTGGCCAAGCCTCTCTTTTTAATTTTTTTTCAAGAATAAAAAAAATTAATAATTTGTTAGTCTTTATTTTACAACAGCCTCAAAGACCCAAATCAAATTTAACATATTTTTTACCCAAAAAAAGGATAAAATGCATTCATTGAATGTAATAAATTATAATATACTATGTGTAGATTAATTAAATTTAATGAGTTGGTGTATAGTTTTTATGGACCTTGAAAATTTGGGTATGCATAAATTAATATAAAATGTTTTTAAAATGAAATCATCAAACTATTAGAAATTCTTTTTTTTTTTTTTGCAATTTTTTTGGCATGCTGGCCCATGCACTCACCAATTTTCTCAAAATAGGCTGGACTGACTATTTTAATCCATTTAATTGTGATGGATTGGCCCTCCCTGTCTTGGTTTTGGCAGCCTTTTGGTGAGGCAGGTCTAAATGAGCAGCCAGCCTGTTTTAACTTTTCTATGATGAAAGTAAAGGTGGATGGAGAAGATTAAGGCTACTAGAGTTAAAAATTAGTGAGGTGTATCATGAGATTTTTTTATTTTATACTTGGTAATGTAATCTCGGGAGCAAAATATAATTTGCCTCCATTTTCCAATTATATATATGAGAGTAACTTTTATAGACTTATTTCATTGAATAACATTTTTTTTATAAAGATTAGTTTTCGTCAAACAAATTGATACATTACATAACATTATTTTGGTGATTAAACATTTTTAAAAAATATATAATTTAATTACTAAATTGATAAATTTAATATATGTATAAAAGTTATTTAACCAAGGGGATTATTAATAGAGTTATAGAAGACTAGCTTGTTCTTAGAAACCACCCATCTATATTTGTAAACAGTTAATTTCCGCTCACCTCAATGTTGTGTTGTGTTCACATATATTCATATAAGAAATTCTTGGCAACATCATTTTTATAAATCACCAAATATTTTCATAGGTGAGATTCATTTGTGTTACTCATAAAATTCATTTTTGTTGGACTAAGGAGCATACAGTTATACAATCTCTTTAATTAGTGTCGCTTGTGGTGAAAATAAAACCTGCTGACTAGCCGACACTGATCAAACTCGAGAGCCTTGTGGTTTATGTCAACATTCCACCATGACAAATGCTTCATCAACTGCATAGAATTGGTCAACAATAAATTATTTATGTCATTTTCCGTATGTGAATGGATCACAAATTATTCATACCATTTCTTAATACCTTTAAAAAAAACACTTACTTAAAAGTATGTTAAATTGAGATACTTATTTTATAATCATTATATATAATGGATGAATAGGAATAGTGAGTATCATCGTCTCATTTAATAATGATAAAATATATATCTTAATTAGACACTTATTTTTATGTATTGAAATAATATTTTTTTATATTTGAAAGACACTTATAAAATGTCCTCTGAAAATAATAGAAATAACATTTTTCAAATGCATTGGCGTGCAGGAGGACAGAAAAATCTTCACCTTTGACCCTCCACCGTCTTCTACTTTTGAATATGCGAAATTTCATTTGCTGCTTATGTTTGTTCTGACTTATGACATTTTCCACTTCAGATGGAGTCTATATAAGACTTCTTGCTTGCTCATACTTGCAAACCAACTCTTATAGCAACATTTAATTTGACCCTTTTTAGCAAATGGCATGCTCATTCTCCTCCAATGGTATCTTCATAATTTGCTTCGCAGTTCTGCTCTATTCTGCATCTTTGGGAGCTGAGGCTCGTGGCTCATCCATTACACCCATCTCATCTCTCATTAGCAAAAAGCTCTTTGACTCCATTTTCCTGCACAAAGATGACAGTGCATGCCCTGCCAAAGACTTCTACCCCTACGATTCCTTCATTCAGGCAACCATATGCTTCCCTAGATTTGGCACAACTGGTAGTTTAACCACACGCAAGCGTGAGATTGCTGCTTTTCTTGCTCAAATATCCCACGAAACCACTGGTGGGTGGGCTACTGCACCTGATGGACCTTATGCTTGGGGGTTGTGCTTTAAGGAAGAAGTTAGTCCTCAAAGTGACTACTGTGATTCCACAAACAAAGAATGGCCTTGCTACCCAGGAAAGAGTTACAAAGGCAGAGGACCAATTCAACTTTCCTGGTATACACCTATAATATTTGCAAATTACTATTATGCTCAACGTCTTCTTAACATATATCCATAGAATAATTAATGAATTAAGAATGATACTTACTAAGATTTAGTTTAGCTGCACTGTTATTATAAAGGCAATTTCTCTGGTGATGTCTATATATGCTCAATGCAAATAGTGATGTTGCCTATGTGGAGTGGTGTGAGAAGGGTATGTGTCTTCCCTCTAGACCCATCCATTTCCTCCTTCTTCCTCTTCCATCCGACACTCCGTAGCTTCTCCCCGATCAACATCTCACGGTGGAGATCGACTCCGCCATCTCAAATCTCGAGTACACACGCCCCACCACTGCCCGCAACTTCGCCGCCGACGACTGCGGTGGTAGTTACGACGGGCAGGTGGCTGACGAAGCGTACGAGATAGGGTCCACTGCCTTGGCGACCAGCAAGCTGGACGAGGCGGTCCAATCACTGAAGGTGTCGCCGTCGGAGTGCGATAAGACCACCGCGGTGGCGAAGTTTCAGTCTTTGATCCCTCTCACTTCTCAGCAGGTTCAAAATCAAAGATCTTCAAAGTGATATACTATATAATTGGAATTTTCATTGCAGTAGTTGCTGTGATTGGGTTTTAGGTTGCAAGATTTGCAATGACTTAGTTGTAATTTTGATTGATGTGGGATTAGTTTATTAGTTACAAGTTACAGCTAACCTGGCTGTGCAATGGTGACATTGCTTGCTTCGGCATTTACATCAGTGGTGGTAGGGGAACAGAGGAGCAGGAAGAGGAGTGATGTTGAATCACATTTTCTAAAATGTGGTTAAAAGCGACCTCATTTCCACATACACAATATTACGACATACATTGAGCATAGACATCACGAGAGCAATCACCCATTATAATTATTTTTTTTTCATTCATGCATATACTCACATCTATCGTCTTAAAAGTTTAACATATAATAGAATTTGATAAGGTAAATGCATGGAAATTATGTTAAACTTTATTTATTAATGATCTTAATTACTTAAGAAGGAAAATATCAAATTAAATATTTTTACTTTTATTTAATATTTTTTTATTTTTAATCTTAGCCCTGAAAACACACGCTAATAAAATTCTTACTGTTATTACTAATTCCTGTTTGTTTAGATTGTTTATATATAAGGAAAATTGGTTTGATGAATTGGAACCAAAATTTGTGCAGGAACTACAACTATGGGCCAGCAGGGAAGGCCTTGGGATTTGATGGACTGAGGAACCCGGATATTGTGTCAAACAATTCATTGATTGCCTTCAAAACAGCTCTCTGGTTTTGGATGACGGAGCGAAAGCCAAAACCTTCTTGCCACAATGTGATTGTTGGAAAGTATGCGCCAACAGCGGCTGACATAGCAGCTAATAGAACTGCTGGGTTTGGCTTGGTGACTAACATAATCAACGGTGGACTTGAGTGTGGAATTCCTGATGACGCAAGAGTGAATGACAGAATTGGGTTCTTTAAAAGATATGCCACTTTGTTCAACGTAGATCCTGGATCTAACTTGGATTGTGCATATCAGAAATCCTTCTAAACTTTATTTTAATATTTTAGCGTATGCTTTCTTTTATTTCATTAACTTTTTCTCTTGCAAACATTCAACAATAATGTACTGAAAGCAAAGTCCTACTTCGTGGCATTTTCCATTTGTAGTTTGTTACTGAGCATGCGCTTGTAGTATATTATTAGAATTGATGAATGAATACAAAGTTTTATCATACTCCTGATATGAGCTAGTGTTTCAACGGGGATATTGTCAAAAGTATTAAACCAGAAGATGACAAGAAAAAACCAAAAAAGAGGACAATGAAAAACGACAGGGTTGATGCCATGCCATATAATTTATTTTTCACTTTAATAGAACATCTATGTCAGAATAGAAATGTGTATGCCACACTCCCTTTCTGTCCTTCCGTTTTTCAAATAAAAGAAAATGGTGCTCGGAAAAAGTCGCATTCTTCTGTTGTGGTGCATTCTATTGTGCAGCGCACAAGATTAAGAGAACTCACGGTAGTGGTTGACCATGTATTTGAATCCTTGCTGGACGTTGAATATCTAACCCAACATTTAATTAGCATTAACGGCTGTGCTTTTTGCCTAAAACTACAATGTCTTATTTTGTCATTTCCATCCATGAAATTTTAAATTAAGTATGACCCAACCTCCTTCCTCCTACGAATCAACAAAGAGAGGGTCTGTTCCATCAGCAAACAAGATTATCCCAAAAGCATATTCATGGATCGAATCGTAGTCGGTCCTCCAATCCAATACAGACTGGCACACCATGCTGTTGGCCAGGCTCCTCTTCCCCCTGGCGGCTGCCGCCATCTTTAGGCTCCATCACATTGTCACCCCCAGGTCCATTGTCACCTGAACCTCTTCACCATTTAACACATCCTCAAGACCCAGTTTCCAACCACCAAAAGTACACCTCCTTCGCCGGAACCATAGTTTGTTGGTGAGCATTTTTAGGGATGAAATCGCATGTTGGTGTTGTCATGAATTTTGAATTCGGCTAAGTCTATTAAAATAAACAAAGCCAGAAACACAAACTCATTTTTTGATCCCAAGAATAGTAGGTGATTACACTAAGGAGGGGAATCTACCCCTTGATTGTGAGTTCTCCAACTACTTTTAAGAAAAAGCTTTGGACAAAGGCAATATGTGGCATGGAAATTGTGTTTCAGTGATAATAATTACAACAACATCTTCACACCAAACCATCACAATAAAATTTAGAGATGAAAACTATACCTAAACTAAACTAAAAAGAAAAAGAAAAGTAAAATGAAAGATAAATGTAAAGAGTTTGTGTATTGATTTGGGGATCTCTTTTCATCAACCTCTTGAATCCTTTTATAGACATGAAGATAGTTCTTTCAACTTTTGCACGTGTTAATTTGAAATAAAAAACTGTCCACAATTGGTTGTAACCACTCCACGGCTGACTTGTAATCTTCCACAGCTGATTGGCAATGTTCCACGGCTGACTTGTAATCTTTCACAGCTGATTGATAATATTCCACGGCTAATTCCAATTATAACTACTCCAACACGTGGCCAACATGCAATAATTGCTTCTTCCCCATTTGACACATAAGTTTCCCATAATTGCAATAACTTACTCATTCTCATGGCTGTTGCACAACAACCTTATTACCCGTGGTTTTGAGTGCCATAAAACTGTACCTACTTTAAACTTTAAACCACAAATTGTACTCCACGTGACCACCAAAGTTGGTTACAAAACAAGGCTGAATGCAAACTTCCTTTCCACTACTTCGCCTAATTATCACACACAAATGGTGGACCCCAATTACTCATTTTTTGGTGATAACAGTTGGGTTGTGGTATATTTATTTATTTTTTGCTTGTTATTTTTGTTGGGCTTGTATGCGTCTGTATTTAGGTTGCTAACTATAATGAAAGAGCAATGCCTACAAATTTTGTATTATTTAATAAATTTATTTTCAATTGCAATAGTGCATTACATCCCTTTTGTATTTTTTTTAGAAGCATAAAAGTAACCCTTCCCCTCACATTTCCTTTTAATTATAGAAAAGGAGCATTAATATATTTTATACCCCAATAAATTGAATTTGCCCAATGGCTGTTTAGCTATTTTTACAATCTTTTTCTTTAGATTGTGTGTTTTGCAAGGTAATTTTAAAGTGTTGGGGTCATATGACAACTTCCATTTTTTGTGGTGGTGTGGTTTTATAAAAGAGTCCTTTTTTACTTGAAATCATTTTGCATGGTATGTCATTGAGGTTTTTTTTTTCTATACTATAGCTTCAAACTTGGGTGGGAGAAAAAGATGGATAGTGATAGGATGGACCATTTTATGGGCAATTGTTATAGTGACAATTGCTCTAGTGATAGTTGTAGTGATGATTCTTAAAAGGATGAGTTGAAAGATTCTGATGTAGGGGAGAATGAGGATTCTCTTGAGATTAAGAGCTTAGTTGAGTTGATGGCCTTTGATGTTTTGAAAATTGAGTTTGAAAGTGACGAAAAAGCATGACTTCTACGTAAGATATGCAGGATGTTTTGGTTTTGGTGCCTACAAAAGAAATTTGGGTCGTGATGACATTGGGAATGTGATAAGGAGGGAATTTGTGTGTAATGAGGCATGATCGAGAGATAAAAAAACACTACATGGGAGTTGATAGAAAGAAAGAGCATAGATTGGAGACAACTAGGATAAATTGTAGTGCAAGGTTCATGGTATATCTTCACCATAATAGCCAAAGCTAGAAAATCAGGAACTTTGAACAATCCCTATCATGAACTAATTATGATAATGACCGGTACATGAAAAATCTCATCCCCACGTAAGCCTTATAGCTATTGAGTCATTCTATATGATTAATTAAATAAAATTTTCATTTTCAAAACATAATCAATCTCGTATTCACAAAATATAATCAACACATATAATCCCATTTCATAAACCAAGTCCAAAATCCATAATCATAAAATAAAATATAAATTTAGTTGCTCTATACAAAACCATGAAAACTATAAAATCATAAATACATGTCCAACTAAACCATGGTATCCAAAAATAATGCATATGTATGGTTCAAGACCCCGCACACACGATTACCGAACCACTTTACCAAAACATAACAAAACACTTCATTGCAAAGTGAAACTCACCCTGAAGCACTAAAGCTATAGAGGAAGGGGCTGAGATGAATCTGAGGTTGTTACATCTTTAAGGGGAAAGAAAAGAAAGAAGTGAGTTCATTTACAATTCAGTGGGCAAACTCTCACCCGTAACTCCCATATGGGACAACCAATAGGATAATACATAATAATAATGCAACAGCTATAAAACTGTTTTCCTATTTAAGCAAATAATAATTTAAATGCCAATAAGTTGTGAGAAGCATGTTAAACAGTAAACTATTAAAGAAATCATCATCACTGATAATATATAGCATAATAATAAATACATATATATACATATACTCTAAACTTTTAAGGGAATCTAACCAGTTTCCGTTCTCTGAATACTCTGATAGGGGGATATAGTCTTTTGATGGACAAATTGTACCAAAACTAACGATCCTATAGCCATTAACTCCTCCAAGGATGGTGATGTAGCTTCGGCCTTGAGGGAGAGAAAGGAAAAGAGATGTGTTCTTGGTGGTTTAGTGTTTGAGGTTAAGTGTTTGAGTGTTTAGGAGGTGATTTGAGGTTGTGAAGTGGTGGTTTGTGATTATGTGATGATGATATGAAGAGAGGATGAAGAAGATGAAAATGAACAAGAAGAACTCTTTAAGCGAAAAGAAATGAACTCAAGGAAGCTTAGAAACTAAAATTTTGCAAATGATCTAAAGTGTTTCTAAGTGCTTCTAAGCAAGGTATTTATAAGAAAATGAAACAAATGAAGGCTCATTGAAGGGAGGAAGAAACCGTGTGGCTCTTGGAGGCTTAGAGGAGAAAATATCTCTTACAAGGTGGTCATTCAAGCATGGTTTGAAGCATGGGAGATATGGGCTAAGTTATGACTCAAAGTATGGTGATTTGTCTTTGATTTGAATTAAGAAAATTTCCTTCTAGAAGGTAAAGGAGGGTGACGGTTTGGCAGCAGAAAAATAAAGGAAAAATAGCTAATTCATCTAGTCATTGACTTGGTCATTCAAGTATGGGTGTAAGTATGACAAAGTATGGTGCATGTAAGGTGAAAGCATGGCCTTTGGAGTGTGAAAATTTGAGCATGTAATGGAAATAAAAGTTGTATGGGTTCGGCCAGATCTGGACAGCTAAGGGGGAGAGAGATTTGTCCATGTAATTGTGTGTTGATGATAGGTTTAGATGTGTATTAGTTTAGGTACAAGGTTAGGAATCATTAAGCACAAGTTTAGGTAACTAAGAATGAGATTAGGAATTTTATGACAAGATTAAGGAGTGCTTATACACATTTAGAGGATTTAAAATCCATTTAAGAATAAAGAATTGAAAACACAATTCCATGATTTAAGGAATTGGAGAGAGAGAACACTATTCAAGATTCCATGACTAGGAGTCTTGAATTTAAAATAAAGTTTTAAGTTGAAATTAAGCATTCTTAGGATCTAATCAATTTTAATAAATTATTTTGACCCTAGATTAATTATCAAAATTAATTAATCTTCTATTAGACCCTAATATTGCTTAGGTTTGTTTAATCACACGATTAAGCTTGAAAACACAAAGTTAGGGGCAAAATCGTAATTTTGCACTAATTTTTCCAGGGACCACCAGGACTAAAATTGAGGTCACAAAATACATAAAAACGTCTTTTAAAACCATCTGGAGAAGTTTCGGGTTCATCCGGCACTTGAAAATGGGTCAAACACCACAGGGGTATTTTGGTCATTTTGACCCAAAAACTTGAAAAACGAGATTTTCGATCCTGGAAAGGTTCACAGGTTAACTAATCCCCTTCCAACATTGATTTTGCCCTTCGAGGATTGCCGGATCGGCTCTCCTCGAATTTCGGGCCGAAAATGACCTTAGGGGCATTTTGGTTATTTTCACTCTATCAAAAAATCGGGGCGTTACACTCTCTAGAATCGCGAGGTGAACAAGGACCTTCTATCTGATATGATGGAAACTAACATGCCATAAAGTCTAACAATCTCATCAATGTAGAGATAGGCATACTAAGCTGCATTGAAAGTTTCACTATTAAGAAGTGCATTGAATTGGTTGTCCTGTTAACAATCACCCATATGGAATCAAAGCCTTAGTGGTCTGAGGAAACCCGACTACAAAGTCCATTATTATCTTCTCCCGTTCCCGCTCTGGGATCTCTATCTACTGAAGGAATCATGCAAGCCTTTGGTGCTCAACATTAACTTGCTAATGCACCAATCATTATGCTACAAAGTCACGAACATCTCTCTTCATGCCTTTTATGCCAAAATAGTTGTATAAGGTATTGATACATCTTGGTTGAACCTCATTGAACTGAGTATGCTATCCTATAGGACTCTTCCATCACCTTCATCTACAATCACCTATATCGGGCACACACAAACAGTTAACTATAGTACACAAGGAACAAAGGACAAACTATTTTTGTATTATGACAACTATCATTGATACAAGCTTAGCTATAGTCCCTAGAAGACTAATCCTAGGCACATGGAAAATGATAAACATGTATACAATAGGGATGAAGTTAAGGGCCAATTGTCTCATTCAAAATTGTAAATATAAAAGAAACATCGATTAAAGCTGGAAGGAGCCTTTTTTGCTCAAGGATATTCAAATTTACATTATACTTTCTAAAGCCTATTCTTCATCAATTTTCATTTTGAGGTCTAAAATCTTCTTTCTAGGATTTATTAGCTAACATACTCTCATGAGAAATTAGAAAGAAGTATCTCAAGTGTTTTTTCTTGCTTCATATACACATTTTATCAAACTTCGATTAAGATTTGAGCGAAACACAAAAACCTTCATATATTTTATACCTTGATCTAGTAGTGATCATTTAAGATAGATTGAAAAGGTTAGAGGAAAGACTACTTGTGAGTAAAGATCGATTATATTGACTGCTCACTGTGTTTAGCTTAAGAAAGCTAGAGAAAGACTATCTTGGTGATTTCTTGTACAAGAAAGAAGTTATAGTGGAACTTTCAACAAGTTTTGTTAGGGACTGGATGTAGACAAAGCTTAGCCAATCCAGTATAAACTTCTTGTGTGATTTTCTTCATACTTGATCTCTCTATATTTGCCTTGTGTGTCTTTATCTGTTTATATGTGATATTATAATTGTGTTTATCACTATCTTAACCTACTTGTTTAATGAACACTTAAGAAAGTTACTTTCTAAAGCTAACTAATTATTTTTCCGCTGCCTTCAAGTCTTGCACTTGATAGAATTTTTTCTAAAGTTTCAAAAAGCAAGAGTTTTTAAATCGCATAATTCAACCCTCCCTTCTTGTGCACCTTACGCCTCATATACATTTGGCATCAGAGCTCAAGCTTTTAAGGGGTTGAGCTTCCTAATAGTTGTCGAGGAAAAGATACTTGGACATTATGGCCTATAATTTTGTGCACATTGCAAAAGGACACTCCATCATTAATAGGCCTCCATTCTTTGGTGGTGGGGATTATGAATATTAGAGAGATAGGATGTAGCTCTTCATTAAATATACAGGTCTTAACTTATGGGATATTATTCAAAATGGTGACTATGTCACTACTAAAGTGCCTCTAGAAAATATGTTCGCTAAATATGAAGAAGATGGACCCTCAACAGTAAGACAAATTGCATGAATAGATGGACAAATAAGGAAAAGGCTAAAGTTCAAATGAACTCTAAAGCTAAGTATCTTTTTAGCTTTAAGCAACGCTGAGTATGATAACATCATAGCTTGTGACACTGTCAAGGAGATATAGGACATATTGCAAATGCTTCATGAAGGAAAAGATCAAGCTAAAAAAGAAACTAAGATAAGTATGTTGGTTCATCAATATGAAGTGTTCAAAATGATAGAGCATGAAAATATTAATGAAATGACTACACATTTCATGTACATCATTAATCAACTCAAAGGTTTGGGAAAGAAAAATTCAAATGCTAAGATGGTTAGAAAGATCCTCAAAAGCCTTCCCGCAAAATGGCTTCCCAAAGTAACAACCAACACAAAAGCTAAGGACCTTAAAACTTAGCTTAGTGCCCTCATAGGTTCATTTAAACTGATGAAGTGGCCTTGCTTGAAGCTCATAGTGAAATCATAAAGAGAAACAAGTCTATTTCTCTTAAAACTTCCCATAAAAAGCAAAATCCTGGGAAAGTTATAAAAGTCACAGAAGTTTCTGAAGAAGAAGAAGATTTTGATGAAGATTCTGAAGAAGATGGAAATGATATCTCCATGTTGGTCAAAAATATGTCAAAAGCTTAGAGAACCAGACTCAAGAAGAAAAATAAATCAACCTTTAAAAAGGACAAGAAAGGAAAAAGAATGCTTGAGAATGTCAACTGCTATCATTGTGGTGAGAAAGGACATTTCAAGACTAATTGTCCCAAACTCAAAGGCTTTCAAAAGAAGCTGACATCCAAGAAGAAAGGCATACTTGTAACTTGGAGTGATTTTGATGATGAGAAAGGAGGTTATGAATCTCAAGATGATTTAGAAGATGTTGCAAACTTGTGCTTCATGGCAGATTATGTCTCTATAGAAGAAATTGAGGTAAAGAAACTTTTTGAACTTGAAATTTCTTATGATGAGCTGGTAAAGTTATACGATGAATTGCTAAAAAATTCTTAAAATCTAACTTCTCATTATCTTTCTCTCAAGAAAATGATTAGAAAGTAATTTAGAACTTGATAATACCAAAATTGATTGCAGGAATCTAAGGCTTGAGAAAGAAGATTTGAAAGGAGAAATCATGGTCTTAAATCAAAAGTAGAAGCCTTAGGAGCTGAAGTTCTTAAAGAGGATAAAAAAAGTTCAAAAGAAAGTTTCTGAACTTGAAAAAACTTCAAAATTTCTCAAATTTGATCTTGAGAAAATGATAAATGGTTCCAAGTTTCGAAACATGATGCCTGGTGCTCAAAGACCATATTTTCAAAGAACTGGCATTGGATTTGAGAAAATAATGGATGAGAACATTGCAGCAAGCTCATCTCAAAAAGTGAAAGTTAACTCTATTTGTGTTTTCTATGATAAAAAGGGTCACCTAGTTGATAAATGCCTTATGCTAAATCAGGAAAAGAAATAGGTCAAAAACAATCCTATTAGAGTTACTAATGCAAAAGGACCCAAAAACATATAGGTATCTAAAGTAAAAATCACTCATGATCTAGGTGTGTCTTAGGATATGTTGAGAAAGATGATAAGTAGTACATGGATAGTGGCTGTTCAAGACACATGTCTAGTAAGAGAAAGTGGTTTGGAAAGCTAAAACCAAATAACTTAGGCTTAGTAAAATTTGCTAATATAGTGTCACAACGTACCCGGAGGGCGCCGCGACGAGAATGACAAATAGTTTAAAATAATGGGAGTCGCCACCAATTTTAATTATAGCTAAAATTGGAAAACTATTTTAGTAAACTAGTCATTTGAAAGAGATTTTCAGGTTCGGGAGTCTGATTACGATTAAGGAAGGGTGGAAACTTAATCCCACTGCACCCCTAATACGTCCGTATAAATACGGTTACCTTAGAGTTTATTATGCAAACTAATTATAATTTTAATATATTTATTTTTCCCCAAAAATGTAATTATATATTTACAAAAATGAAACTAAAATTAGTAATTATACTTTTACAAAAATAAAGATGAAATTAATAATTACATATCTACAAAAATAAAGATAAAATGAATAATTATATTTATATAAATAAAGCTAAGATTAATAATTATATATTTATAAAAATAAAGCTAAGATTAGTAATCATATATTTATAAAAATAAAGCTAAAGTTAAAAATTATATATTTACAGGAATAAAGCTAAAATTAAAACAAAAATTAAGGAACTAATTTTATGAAAAATTAATTTTGACTTGATAGTTGTTGGCTACGCCGACGTATCCTCTGGTGCAATGAGGAACTCAAAGTCACGTCGTTCTGTAAAAAATGATTGTGTGTTTGATTGATTTTAATTCAAAAGCAAAAATGAAAGTGTGTTGATTTATTTTGATTCAGATAATGATTTTTATTGTCAAATTGTTTAAAAATAAAAAAAATCCATTTGTGTACAGGGTTCAGAATAACACTAAGCTACTCAATAAACCATTCCTGTTCAGCAGAATATGGAGAAGGCATCCATCTCTTGATCACGACCTTTGACGTTGCATGAATTAAAATTATTTATTTATTTCTTATTATTATTTATTTATTATGTATTTTTAGGTATTTTATATTTTTATCAAAATCCAATGGTACAAGAAAGTAAAAACATGTAGTCTACCTCTATTCTAAATATGCAACTTAGCCCAATCACTAAAAAAAAACCAAATACCTCTAAATGAATCTGACCAAAAATAAAAATGAGATAGTATGTTTAACATCCCTAAAAAGAAGACAAAGACCAAAACAATCAGAACTTGAAAATACTGACTCAAAACCAAAACCAACCTAAGATAATACTACCCTAAATTCGAAATTGACCAAACCCACCTAAGTGAATCAGCCTAACCAAATATGTGCCTAAACCATACTTAAGAAAAAAAAAAAATTCTGAAAAGAGAACCCAAATTGCAAATGCCAGCCCATTACGGATTTTAAACAAAATCACAGCCCATAGTTTTAACAAAGGAAAGGAATAAAACAAAACCAAAATAAAACTTGGTCACAGATTGAAAAGGATCTTAAATCCCTAAATTATTAGATCATGAGAAGAATGAGGAGCAAAGCTAAGCAACGTATAGGGGCAGGCAGACGATTATGGGGAAGATGCAGACCTTCAAGCGTCGGGCGGTACAAAGCTAAAGCAGGGCGATTCGGTGATGCACTGGGTGTCTTTGTCAGACTAACGCCGGACGGTGGAGTAGCGCGACAAGGTGGTTGGCTTCGTGAGTAGGAGGCTGGGCAGAGAAATGGCTAACTGCTGCGTGAGGCTGAGCTGGTGCAGATCTGGAACTGGCTGGCTGGAGCTGCGCACGTGAAGAGGAAAGCTGATCGGCAGTGTGGTGATTTGAGTCGACCCAGCGATTAGCGGTCTTGGAGACTGTGCGCGCGAGCAAGGCAGATCGGGTGGAGTGGGGGCTGTACGTGGCGTGTTGGCTGGAACTGGTGAAGGAGGCTGGCCGCGAAAAGAGGCTGGTTGGGCACGTGTTGCAATGCACGGTCTGGTGGTCTTCGCGATGGCAAGGACTGCAGGGTTGAGGGCAGTTCACAGCAATGTTGGGCAGAGGTTCGCGATCAAAGGCAATCCACAGCTTCTCTTTTTTATTTATTTTATTTTACCTTGAGTTTATTTTGGTTTTTTTTATGTGTTTCTGGTCTGATTTTTCTTTTGGGTTGAGTTACAAGTGGTGATAGTAATTGTGATGGTTCCTAGTTGTGACGATGGTGACTACGGAGTGGTGGCTGGTTCAAACATGAGTGTGAAAGTGATGGTATTGAGTGGGTGTTGATGCAAACAATGGATGAGAAGATGATGGAGTAGTGATGCTATTGATGGTGAAGGTAATAGGAATTGTGATAAGGCTTGTTGAATCCTATGATCTAAAAAGAGACTCACTGTGTCACTATGTTTTTGCTCCCTCTGATGCTGTGTGTCACTCACTATTATTATTTCACTCTCTCTTTTAATTTTTCTCAATATCTCTGTCTGTGTGTATCTATATTATTTTCTCTCCCCCCACCTTTTCTGTCCGAATTTTCTCATTTATACCTTGGGGAATTGCATGCTTTAACTGTTGAGGCTTTAAACGCATAGACACGGCTAGATCGTTGACTAAATCTCCGGGAATATATTTGCCAACCTAATTGTGATTGATGCATTAAATGTATCGATCCCCTTTCTACTGAGCATTAAATATATTGGTCCCACATTATTAATTGCCTTGGCCCCACATTGACTTTCTGATATTGATTGGGACTTAATTTAACTTGGATTGTATTTTTTTTTATCTGACTTACATGTTTGCCTTAATTAAACGTTGTTTACTCCTTCCACAAACCAACCAACGAGTACAAGTTTGGGAACATGGGGAAAAGGATTGGGCTGACAGACAAATGAAATAGGATGAGATGGGCAAATAAAGTAGGATTGGGCTGACTGGCTGGGAACTAGAATGGGCTAGTTTGGGGTTTTTTTTTTGTTTTTTTTTTTTTTACAATTGGGCCAAAAGCAACAAATGGCTAGGGACCTAGAAAAAAGAAAAGAATTGGGCTGAAAAAATGAGGAAAACAAAATAAGGAAATGAAATTAAAAATGAGAATGAAATGTTCGGACAAAATGTGGTGTTCACAGTTGCCCCTCTTTACTTGTCTCTTACTAAAAATTAAAAGACTATGGCTTTGACATTTTGCTGTAAGGGACAAGTAAAGATATGAACACATATTTTGTCCGAATACATGATGCATGAGAATGATATTGACGATGACAGATGTATAATGGGAATGAATGAATGCACATTACAAAAGCTTTAACAGATGATGCTAACGAATCAATGCGCAATGACAACGAGTGCATGATGATAGCGTGAAATAATGATTTCATGAAGATGTTTTTAATGAGTGATGCCAGACGATCTCATGATGAATGCACATTGCTAACGTCAAGTAGGGAATGAAACCTATATGAACATTAGATGCATGCAAAATCTGATGGAAACTGGAAGAGAATGGGGAATTCAAAAAGCTTACGAATGTGGAATGCGTATGAAATGTGAAGTACGTGAAAATGAGAAAATGAATGTGAAGGTTGTGAAAGCAATGATAGCCTGAGAAAAATCTGTGATGTAAATGTGAAAGCTTGTAAACGTGAAAGTTTTGTAAATGTGAAAACATATAAATGTGAAAGCTAATAAATGTGAAAGCGAGTAAAGATCTGTAAAAGCAATTAAATGTCTGTGAAAGCAGTAAATGTCTATGAAAGCAATAAATCTCTGTGAAAACTATAAATGTCTGTGAAAACAGTAAATGTCTGTGAAAACAAGTAATGTCTGTGAAAGCTGTAAATGTCTGTGAAAGCAATAAATATCTGTGAAAGCTGTAAATGTCTGTGAAAGCAAGTAAATATCTGTGAAAGTAGTAAAAATCTGTGGAAGCAAGTAAATATCTGTGAAAGCAGTAAAAGTCTGTAGAAGCAATAAATGTCTGTGAAAGCAGTAAAAGTCTGTGGAAGCAATAAATATCTGTGAAAGTTGTAAATGTCTGTGGAAGCTATAAATGTCTGTAAAACCAACAGCTTGTAAAGTTGTAAAATTTAAAAGACTTGTGAGAGTGAATAACGCCAATGATTGATAATGCAAGATTGATGTAATAAGGCTATGATGTAAAGCTGATGTGATGATATGATGAATGGCACCAGACTGGTATAAAGATGAATGATGATAGAATTGCTGTAAAACTGATGTAAGGATGAAAAATATTCTTTAAAACTAAAATTGCCCCAGTTTTGAGACGTCTTCACATTGTCCTTAAGAAAGCTTTTGTCTCTCAGAATGAGTCGTACACTCAGATGGGTTGTTTCATGAATCTCTTCATTGTAGTTTTCAAACAGCTTCACTTGATGACAGTTCACTAATTCCTTATTGCCCCAGTTTTCTTTGTTATTCCATCTGTTGTTCTGACTTCTCCTTATTGCCCCTGTTTTCCTTTTTCATTTCATCTGTTGTTCTGACCTCTCCTTATCTCCCCTGTTTTCCTTTTTATTTCATCTGTTTTTCTGACCTCCCCTTATTGCCTCTGTTTTCCTTTTTCATTTCATCTGTTGTTCTGACCTCTGTTTCTTTTCCTTTGTGAGCCTATCTTAATCCTCGAGCTCCCTATTTGACTTATCAATCATGAGTTTTGTGAGTAGACCAGTCCCTGGATTGTACTTCAATTATGATATCATGATTATGCATGGTAATAAAAGAAAATATGAGATAAACAGCGACATAGAAGAAAAGAAAAATAATTTTATTGGACTTGAAACTGGAGAGTACTTATAGTATTTCAACAATTATCAAGAGATACGGGAGGAATAAAGACACGAAAGGAATAAAGACAAGACTAGTAGTGCTGCTTTCATGTGATTAACCTACTTCACTGATCAATTGGCTACACCAGACTTGAAATCTATGATAGCACGTGCAATCCTTTATTGCATTTTCACAAATATGCCATGATCCACTAGCATTTAAATTGCCCCTGTTTCGGTTTCCTTACAGCTCCTTGGTTATTGGTCCGGTTTTCACCATAGCATAGGCCGCCCTTTCAGGTTTTCAACCTAGCACTTAAAAATTGCTCTAACTTTTGCCCAGGTTGCCTTTCCAGGTTTTCAACCTAGCGAGCATTTTCTTTTCTCTTTTTTCTTTTTGTGCTCTAATTTTTTTTGCCTAGGTAACCCTTCCGGGTTTTTAACCTAGCGAGCATTTTAATCTTCAAGCAAAATATTTCTTCACAGCATCTGAATTAACCGGCTTAGCAAGTACTTGGCCTTCCATATCAGTCAAGATCAAAGCTCCTCCAGAAAAAGCATCTTTGACAATGTAAGGCCCTTCATGTGTGGGTGCCCATTTGCCTCTATTATCTTCTTGATTTGGCAAAATCTTTTTCAAAACAAGATCCCCTGGTTGAAAAATTCGAGGACGAACATTCTTATTGAATGCTTTAGCCATCCTTTTCTGGTATAACTGACCATGGCAAACTGCAGTTAACCGTTTTTCTTCAAGCATGTTCAATTGTTCATATCTCATATTGACCCACTCAGCTTCCTCCAGTTCAGCTTCTATCAAGACTCTTAAAGATGGAATTTCCACTTCAACGGGTGTCACTGCTTCCATTCCGTACACCAGTGAATACGGAGTTGCCCCAGTTGATGATCTAACAGAAGTACGGTAGGCATGTAATGCATATGGCAGCATATCACTCCAGTCCTTGTAGATGACCACCATTTTCCCCAAGATTTTCTTGATGTTTTTATTTGCTGCTTCCACAGCCCCGTTCATCTTTGGCCGATAGGGAGCTGAGTTGTGATGTTTGATCTTGAATTGTTCACACAATTTTCTTACTTCTGCATTGTTGAAATTAGTTGCATTATCTCATTATGAGCTTTTCCGCAACCCGTATTCGCAAATGATATTATTCTTCAGGAATTTCACCACTATTTTCCGTGTTACATTGGCGTATGATACTGCCTCTACCCATTTGGTGAAATAATCAATGGCGACCAGAATAAATCGATGCCCATTAGAAGCTTTCGGGCTAATCGGTCCTATGACATCCATGCCCCACATTGCAAATGGCCAAGGTGATGTTAGAGTATGTAATGGCACAGGAGGAGAATGGATTCGATCAGCATAAATTTGACATTTGTGGCACTTTTTGACAAAATCTATGCAATCTTTCTCCATAGTGAGCCAATAGTACCCCTGTCTGAGGATCTGTCGGGATAACATGTGTCCGTTTGCATGGGTTCCACAAACACCTTCATGGACTTCTGATATGATGGAGTTAGCTTCCGCAGCATCCACACACCTTAATAAGACTCCATCATAGTTTCTTTTATACAACACATCACTTGAGAGGAAGAACGACATTGACAGTCGTCTGATTGTCTTTCTGTCATTTTCATTTGCTGCTGCTGGATATTCTTTCTCTTTAATGAACCTTTTGATGTCGTAGAACCATGGTCGGCCGTCAGGCTCTTCTTCAATATTAGAACAGTATGCTGGCTCTTTTCTGACAACCACCTGCAAAGGTCGTACTTCCATTTCCAGATCAAGCTTAGTCATCACAGCCAAGGTAGCTAAAGCATCTGCAAACTGATTCTGCTCACGGGGTAAGTAATGGAAACTAACATCCTTGAATTCATCTTTCAAACTCATGAGATTTTCATAATATGACAGCAATTTGTGATCCTTAACTCGCCATTCCCCATTAACCTGAAAAATGATTAAGGCCGAATCCCCATAGACCTCTAGGTATTCCACTCCGAGGGATATTGCTGCCTTTAGACCTGTTATACATGCTTCATACTCAGCTGTGTTGTTGGTACAATCAAACGCCAATTTAACAGCGACTGGGAATTGCTTTCCATCGGGGGACACTAAGATCAAGCCCAACTCCATTCCCGTGAATGTTGACAGCACCATCAAAGTACATTTTCCACATTAGGTCTCCTTCTTCCTCATTTCTGGTATCCTCTTCTATAGCTGCTAGGACCTCTTCATCAGGAAATTCGAACTCCATTGGTTGATATTCTTCAAGTGGATTCTCGGCTAGGTGGTCTGCTATCACGCTTCCTTTTATGGACTTTCTGGTCACATACTTGATGTCAAATTCTGCTAGAGCCACTTGCCATTTGGACATTTTTATGGAGATATGTGGGCTTTCAAAAATGTATTTCATGGGGTCCATCCGTGATATAAGCAAAGTTGTATAATGGAGCATGTATTGTCGTAACCTCTTTGCTGTCCATACTAGTGCACAACAAGTCTTTTCAATAGCCAGATACCTAGATTCGCAATCATTAAACTTCTTGCTCAAGTAGTAAATGGCTTGTTCTTTCCGACCGGACTCATCATGCTGTCCTAACATTGCTCCCATCGACCCGTGCAACACCGTGAGGTAGAGTATCAGCGATTAGATCTGGTGTGGGAGGAACCAGGAGAGGTGGATTTGACAAGTAGTTCTTGATTTTGTCAAAGGCTTCTTGACATCTGTCGTCCCATCTACTCAGATTATCCTTCCTCAATAGTTTGAATATCGGGTCACAGGTATTGGTCAAATTAGAGATGAATCTTGCTATATAATTCAAACGACCTAAGAAACCTCGAACTTCCTTTTCTGTCTTGGGCACTGACATGCTTCGGATAGCTTTAATTTTGTCTGAGTCATCCTCAATTCCTTTCTTGCTAACGATGAACCCCAACAACTTTCCAATGATGTCTCAGATGTGCATTTTGCTGGATTCAATCGAAGCTTGTAAATCCTCAACCTCTCGAACAATTTTCGAAGCACGGCAACATGACTTTCTCCTTCTTGTGACTTTGCTACCATATCATCCACATACACCTCTAGTTCCTTGTGGATCATGTCATGGAAAAGGGTTACCATTGCTCGCTGGTATGTCGCTCCAGCATTCTTTAACCCGAACGGCATCACTCGATAACAAAACACTCCCCACTGAGTGATGAAGGATGTCTTCTCCTTGTCCTCTTCTGCCATCAGGATCTGATTGTATCCTGAATAACCATCCATGAAGGAGAATCGGTGACTTCTTGCCGTGCTATCGACTAGGACATCTATATGGGGAAGAGGAAAATTGTCTTTTGGACTTGCTTTGTTCAAATCCCGATAGTCCACACACATTCTGACTTTTCCATCTTTCTTCGGCACCGGTACTATATTGGCTATCCATTTTGGATATAGTGGGACTTCTAGGAAGCCTGCATCAAGTTGCTTCTTGACTTCCTCTTTTATCTTAAGTGACATTTCTGGACTCATCCTTCGCAACTTCTGTCGCTTAGGTTCTATCCCTTCAATCAATGGGATTTTATGAGCCACTATATCTGGGTCCAAACCAGGCATATCTTTGTAAGACCAGGCAAAAACATCTAGGAATTCACGGAACGAGGCAATCATCTCTTCTCTTCTGGATTGTTAACTATTTTCACCTCTTTCTTATCCTCATCAGTACCCAGATTTACAGTCTCGACAATCTCATCATGTGGGTTTATCCCTCTTTCCATTGGATCTATGATTTGGGCAAATCATTGAACAACTCAGATCTTCATCTTGTTCATTTTCATTCAAATCCGTTGTAACACAATAATCGATTAATGGATTTTCACAATCATTTGCACGAGATATAGATTCTGAAAGAGATGAGTCCCCGGAATTGATACGAGACTCAAAATAAATAAGAGGAAAACAATGAATGAAAAGAAGAAAATTACGAAAAGAGAATGGAAAAGAAAAACCATGCATAATTATTTAATTGAAGTACAACAAAGATGACTAAAATTGTTCATTACTCAAGATACAACAAATCATCTAGGGGCACAGAATCCCAATTATTCAATGGCTCGCAGCTTGGGTAGACTAGCTGAGGCATTTCTTTGACTCCTTCTAGAGTACTAGCAACTCCAACTCCTTCAATCATTACTACCGCCATGGTGTAGGAAATGTGTCCCCTGATGTGCGGATCTTCTCGCTTACGGGCTCAAAAGATGGTCGCTCTCCTGTGACTTCATACCCCAGGCCAAATTTCCCAGATTGTCTTGGAGGGAGATTGGATCCTTGATTCCTTGCAACTGTCTTCCTAACCCCTTCCCTTCCTCGAATCCATTCTTCTGCATTATTCTAGTGGCTACTGGAATCTTGTCACCTCTTCGCTCTACTGGTTCAACTATCTCGAGATTTTGAAACGAAACCTCGAGAGTGTCTACAGCACTGTCCATGTATGGCACCGCCACTGGTTTAGTCACCAACAGCTCGCCTTCTCCTTTATCGTAATTAGCTTTCCCAATCTATGAATTTCACCCTCGATGAAGAGTAGAGGGGACAACACCTGCTTCATGGATCCAGGGTCTTCCTAACAACATTGTGTATCCAGGTTCAATGTCCATCACCTGGAACTTAGTCAGGAACATTGTCGGCCCAATTTCTAGCCGAGGTCGATGGTACCCGTGATTTCTCTCACTGATCCATCAAATGCTTTGACGATTGTCTCGCTTGGTTCAATTATAGAAGGGTCGATTGGTAACTGCTGCAGAGTGGAGTAAGGGAGCACGTTGAAAGCTGATCCTCCATCAATCAATACTTTACCAAGGTAACCCCTGGCATTTTAGGGTTATGTGGAGCGCCTTTCAAGGCCCCACTGCATGAGGAAATACCTCTTCCTCCTTAAAGATGATGGTATTCGCAGTTTTGATTGCACCCACAATCCCTTCAATCTTATCTGGGGTTACATCTTTAGGTACATATGCTTGATCCAATACTCTTTTGATCGCATTGCGATGAGCCTCTGAAGATAAGATCAGTGAATAAAGTGAGATCTTTGCCGGTGTTTTCTTCAACTGATCCACTACATCATACTCACTTTGTTTCATTATTTTCAGAAATTCTTCTTCTTCGTCTTCATGGCATTTTCCTTTGCTTTCAGGTATCACTTGAGGGTCTTTTAATAGTTTTCCAGGAGTATAACACCTACCACTCCGAGTGATCCCTCTTATTCCTGTGACATTTGTTATGGATTCTGATGCAGAGGGTTCTAAGCATACTTCACCATTAGGCTCTTCAATTACTTCCGATTGATCAGGCTTTGCATGGATTGCGAGATGAGAAGGCAATCTAGACACTTTGAAGACAGGAACTGCCCCTTGTTTAGGGGTTATTTCTCCGGACATCGCAGAATGAGATTCTATGACAGTTTCATATTTCCACGGAACTGTGTGATTGCTCTCATAGGAAAATGGCTTAGGTATCTTGAAAACAAGTGCCGGCTCAGGTTTATAAACCTTAAAAATAGGGGGAGCTTGATGGACCATATTGATGCTCTGTTTGATGCCTTTTGGTATCTCGAGCACCCCTAGTTTGACCATTCTTTCAACAAAGAACTTTAGCTCTGGACACTCTTCTATGTGATGCTTCTTTCCGGAACATTCACAAAATAAATCACTTTCATTTACCTTCACTGTTCTCTTTCCTTTCCTTCCTTCGACTTCCATCTCATAGCCCGCTTTCCTCAGGGCTTCCAGGATCTTATTCATTGGGAGTTTAACATTCTCCACTCCCTGATTTGCACGATTCCCATTACAAATGGAATTTACCTGTCCTCCACCATGATTAGGGAATGGATTATTCCTTATGTGTGGCCTTGGTTCTTCTTCCAGCTTAATGGCACCGCGATCAATTAAGCGCCATATTGCATTCCTGAAACCATAACAATCTTCAAATGTAATGTCCAGGAGAGTTGGAATGGTAATCGCATGTTTGATTTGGATTGTACCACCGAGGATATGGCGGCACCAAGGTTTTTCCAGGACGTGGAGCTAGCAGGTTGTCTCCACACAAATGCTTGAACAACTCAGCATTGCTCATATGGAAATCAGGTAATGGTCGATTTTCCATTGGAGGTCTATTATTGGTGTTGAATAGTGGGGTTGTTGTGGAAGAGTTGGTTTTCTGGTGGGTCAGGGGTACTGTTTGGTGGGGTCTAGGTGTTATTGGTGTATAAGGTCGTGGTTGGGAGACATGGTTAATCTGGTGCGGTTGATGTGTATATTGGGCTTGAGTTGGGATGATTCTTGGAGGTGGATATTGTTGGTGTAAATAAGATGGGTAATGGTTTGGCCGAGGAGTGGATTGATAAGGTTGGGGGTGGATGTAATTGACAGCATTTTCTTTCTTCTTAAAATGGGAGCCTTTTTTTGATTCACTTGTCTCTCCTGTTGCTAGCTCCACCTTCCCTTCTTGGATATTGGTTTCGATTCTTTCTCCTATCTCGACCAAATCCACGAACTCTTTCACATGAGTCCCAAGCATGTTCTTGAAAAAAGGACCTTCCAAAGTACGGATGAAGTAAGAGCACATTTCTTGCTCTAACATCGGTGGAACGACCCTTCCAGCCATAGCCCTCCATCTTTGAGCATATTCCTTGAAAGACTCATTTTCCTTCTTCCTCATTCCCTTCAATTGATCTCTGGTAGGTGCAGCATTTAGATTAAACTTATATTGGTTAGTGAAAGCTTGAGCTAAATCCTCCCAACACCGAATCTGTGTTCGATCCATCTGCATATACCACTCCCATGCAGCGCCTTCCAAGCTCTCAGGGAAAAAGCTGATCAGGAAGTTCTCATCCTTGGACCACATTCCCATCTTTGTGCAGTACATCCGTAAATGCATAAGGGGATTGGTGCTTCCATCAAACTTGATGAGTTCGGGCATCTTGAAGTCTTTGGGAATAATCACACTCGACGCTAAACACAGATCGCTAATACTCATTGAACCATATGGGCTCGGTCCACGAGCATCTGAATCGCTCTTGCATGCTTTCTTGCGCTTCTGTTTGAGTTTCAATCTTTCGCCTCATTATCCACACTTTGTTATGGGAGGCTACATTGTTGTGCGGAATTCGCTGTTGTCGTTCCCATCCGAGTCATATCCTGGTCGCTCAACATTTTCCTCGTTTTCTTTGGCCATATTCACAGTGTCCACAATGAACTTCTTGAATTCTGGTCCAAACATGGATTTCATCATGGCCTTAAGCTCATCGATTTCTTGACTCAGATTCCTTCCTTGGTTATTATCTTCTGTAGCCATGGTCTGTTCCTTATCTTTGGCCTTTTTCTTCTCAACCCTGGATCGAAGTTCGTACGGCTCTCTAGCCGACGCACTACTGTCAGACAAAGCTTTCTTTGAAGGAGCAATGTTTGATGACCTGTCTCACAAAAACAGATTATGAGTAAATGAAAAGTAAAACTTAAAAACTCTTTGATAGCAAGGAATAAAATCTATATTTGATGGTAACAGACTTGACTCGTATCCTGCTCGTGAGGACGTTTTCATCCATAAGACAGGTATGTGATGGACCAAAGTACAGGGGCTATTAGTCCACAATATACTTGTTAGGAGCACACTAGCAATGTAAAGCTTGATCTTCTTTCTCACATTCTACACAGAAGGAAAGTTTTCCTATAAGGCAGAAATGTAATTAACAAAAATATCTAAGGGAGATTTTGCTCCACGATAGATATAGTCTTGCACATTTATTCGAAGAGAAGTAGAGAAAGTCAAAGGATGAATTTATTTCATTCACTTAAAAAGTGCAATTACATCATAATTGAGTCAAGAGTGGACACTTTCTTTCTCTTAAGACCTCTAACAAGGCCCCCACTCATGTCCATAAAATCACTCACTTCACCAGGTAAATGAAGCTTGAGATTCTTTTGAATTTCTCTCTCTGCCCTCTCAAAATGGTAGATAAACTTTGGAATATAATAACCCACTTCCTCGCTTAATCTTGCATGTTTTTCTTTCCACATTTCAGCTTTCATTGCCCAAATACCACCTTGCTTTTTCCAGACCCATCTACCTGCATCTTCTCAGATGGTGAAGTCGATCTCGACATTGCATAAAGCTTAACCCATTCTTGGTCACATTCCTCCTTAGCCTGTGCTAAACACGCATTTAACTTTTCTATCTTTAGCTCTAACTCTTCTTTTTGCTTTTGCATTTCGACTTCCAATTCTTCCTTCATTTGCTTTTCTTGACCAAGCTTGTTTTTCAATTCTTCATTTGCTTTATTTAGTTGGCTAATATGCTTCACAAATCTATTCTTCTCATTAGCCATCATCTTAATCTTCTTTTCAAAGTTCTGGATCCTTTGTCTTTCTCTTTCTTGATCAGGGACATCAGCAAGCTCGTCTTTCAGTTGCTCAATCAACTTCTCTTTCTTTTCACAATGACTTCGTGTGATAACGACTTCTAGCTCTGCCGCTTGTTTTTGCTGTTCTAGGAGTTTCATCTGTGCTTTCATGACTTCTAACTGTTCAGCTAACTGAGGATCATTCCCTTTTTCAATAGGAAAGCTAGGACCACTTTGATGTACCTTTCTTGTTTCTCTCCATGTGACATACTCATGAGTACTAATCACAAGTGGTTTTCCTAACTCATTTCTTCCTACCATGTGAACATTTCTCCATGCTTCTTTGACTTCTTGTGATAACATTTTAGTGTGTTCGCCTTCCTTATACCAGAAATAAAGTCCTCCAAGTTGCTCTTCCCGTGGTTTCTTTTGTGTCCAACAAAGTTGTCTGAGTACTATTGCCGGTGTGTATGATATGCAACCTCTAGGACCCATCAATGGTACATTATGAAATTTTCCACAGCTAAGAATGATGTCACCTCTTTCATGTTCATACCATGGACAAACCCATTTAAATGACTGTTCCTTTATACTATCAAATTCCGTTTTCCATTCATGGGCTCCTCTTGGCTTGGTTGGGATACGATGAAAGCTTCTTAGTGGGTCTGAGATATTTCTGATGTGATTCCTTGCATACATGTGTGTAATAATCCACACATATAAGAGATGTAGACAACACCGTAGCTTCCCTTTTTGTTTCTGTTGGCAGAAGTTTAAGGTCAAGAATGTTTCAGCTAACACAGCAGGAACTGGATTTCTTCGTTTATTTTCTACAGCAAAGAAAACATCCATAGCAGCTTGATCAATTATATCCTGGAGTGTATGAAATAATACCAACCCATAGATAGCAAATGCCAATACTCTTGAAAAAGTAGCCCATTCTTTTTTATGCCCCAAGTCTTTTAAACGATCCTCCATGAATGTTTTAGTCACCCCTTTTGAATCTGTATGCCCTGTTAGCTTCACTCGAGTCATCGGCACCCCTAGTAATTCTCCAAATTGCTCTACTATCTTTACATCTGAAGAGGGTTGTTCCAGATGAAAATAAATAGAAGTGCTTTTCTTCATTGGTAATTTTAGCAAGGTGCATACTCTTCAATAGTAGGAGTGATGTCAATGTTTGGCAATTCGAAACATCTCAAGGTAGGACTCCAATATTGAGCTAGAATATTGAGGGCAGAAGTTTCCACTGATATGAGTAACAGATCTAGAATAGACCCATACTTATTTGAGAAAACTCTTCTATCTTCATTAGGTAACAATTGACTCAACTGGTACAACTTCTCCAGAGAGCTGGTATTTCCTATCACACTGAAGTGCCTCTTTGAGCTGGATACATTGCTAGTATGTTGTGCTCCTTCCATCATCTATTATCAAATATGATGTTATTCCTCTGCCACCGACAGATTTTTTTTTTATGAAAGAAGAAAAATGAATGAGATGCATGTCATAAATAAAAATAAATATGCATGCTGGATGAAGAGAATGCATGTGACATGAATAAGTGCAATTAAAATGTGATTGTTATTCTTCATGTTTGAAAAGTAAATATGCTTGATGAGAAAAAATGCATGTGCTATGCATGAAAATTTTTTTTTTTTTTTTGCATGTTATAATGTCTATGCTGAAAGTTGCAAGATACTATAATGCATGATGCATGATAAAAGAAGGGAAACAAAATATATATATATATATACATGTATATGCTCCCTTGTGTCCTAACAGGGTGGTACTTAATGTTTGATGGTTTTATGGTCGACCCTATTTGAGGTTAGCCAACTAAGGTATCTAGTAGTGCACAGCTTTTGGATGGATCTAGACCCCTAAAGGATCATGGTCCCTGTGTTGCCTTTATCAATAAGATACAACCTAGTTCTATGAGTCAAACCACAGGGACATGAAAGTCACCATATGGCAACCCATAGTTCCAGAATAACCTGAGCGGTGAGTCAACGACCGTCGTGGAAGCATAAGCCTCACAATAACAACGCCAAAACCCCTTCTTGCCCTATAGTTTTCCAAGGCTCTGTATAGAGCCTAAATAGTGTGTGAGGACAGTGTTAGTGAGAGTGTGTGAAGGGAGCATACAAACCTTGTAATCCTAAACTACTCATTCCTGAAAAAAGAAATTAACAAGACAATATAATTCAAAAACACAATCGACTATCCTAAGGTTCAAAAGAAAAAATAAAACAATGTCTTCTATCCTAAGGTTCAAAATATACAAAAAATAAAAATCTTCTATCCTAATGTTCAAATAAGAAATATTTACAAGCAAACAAAAAATTAAATAAACCAATATCTACAAAAAGTAAAGCAAAATATTTATAGAAGGAAAACAAATGTACATAAACAATATTTACAAAAAGGATTTGAATAGGAAGTATTTATAAGTAAAATAAACCATTATAAAATAAATAAATAAATAAAATATTTTTAATAGTAAAATAAAATATAAATAAACCAATATTTACAAAAAGGTTTAAATATTTACAAGTAAAATAAATCATGATTTAAAAAATAAATAGATAAATAAAATAAAATATTCACAAAAGTAAAACAAATATAAGTAAAACATTATTTATAAAAAGGAAAATAAAATATTTACAATAACTGAACAAATATCTTATGAGGGGAAAAATAAATATAATAAAGTTATAATCATTTGCATAGTTAACTCTAACGGGCTTAACTCTCTAATATTCTCCCCAGTGGAGTCGCCAAACTGTCACAACGTACCCGGAGGGCGCCGCGACGAGAATGACAAATAGTTTAAAATAATGGGAGTCGCCACCAATTTTAATTATAGCTAAAATTGGAAAACTATTTTAGTAAACTAGTCATTTGAAAGAGATTTTCAGGTTCGGAGTCTGATTACGATTAAGGAAGGGTGGAAACTTAATCCCACTGCACCCCTAATACGTCCGTATAAATACGGTTACCTTAGAGTTTATTATGCAAACTAATTATAATTTTAATATATTTATTTTTCCCCAAAAATGTAATTATATATTTACAAAAATGAAACTAAAATTAGTAATTATACTTTTACAAAAATAAAGATGAAATTAATAATTACATATCTACAAAAATAAAGATAAAATGAATAATTATATTTATATAAATAAAGCTAAGATTAATAATTATATATTTATAAAAATAAAGCTAAGATTAGTAATCATATATTTATAAAAATAAAGCTAAAGTTAAAAATTATATATTTACAGGAATAAAGCTAAAATTAAAACAAAAATTAAGGAACTAATTTTATGAAAAATTAATTTTGACTTGATAGTTGTTGGCTACGCCGACGTATCCTCTGGTGCAATGAGGAACTCAAAGTCACGCTGCTCAGAAATAATGATTGTGTGTTTGATTGATTTTAATTCAAAAGCAAAAATGAAAGTGTGTTGATTTATTTTGATTCAGATAATGATTTTTATTGTCAAATTGTTTAAAAATAAAAAAAATCCATTTGTGTACAGGGTTCAGAATAACACTAAGCTACTCAATAAACCATTCCTGTTCAGCAGAATATGGAGAAGGCATCCATCTCTTGATCACGACCTTTGACGTTGCATGAATTAAAATTATTTATTTATTTCTTATTATTATTTATTTATTATGTATTTTTAGGTATTTTATATTTTTATCAAAATCCAATGGTACAAGAAAGTAAAAACATGTAGTCTACCTCTATTCTAAATATGCAACTTAGCCCAATCACTAAAAAAAAACCAAATACCTCTAAATGAATCGACCAAAAATAAAAATGAGATAGTATGTTTAACATCCCTAAAAAGAAGACAAAGACCAAAACAATCAGAACTTGAAAATACTGACTCAAAACCAAAACCAACCTAAGATAATACTACCCTAAATTCGAAATTGACCAAACCCACCTAAGTGAATCAGCCTAACCAAATATGTGCCTAAACCATACTTAAGAAAAAAAAAAAATTCTGAAAAGAGAACCCAAATTGCAAATGCCAGCCCATTACGGATTTTAAACAAAATCACAGCCCATAGTTTTAACAAAGGAAAGGAATAAAACAAAACCAAAATAAAACTTGGTCACAGATTGAAAAGGATCTTAAATCCCTAAATTATTAGATCATGAGAAGAATGAGGAGCAAAGCTAAGCAACGATAGGGCAAAGTGCATCGATTATGGGAAGATCACGGACCTTCATCGTCTTGCGTGATGCAGGCTAAAGCAGAGGGCGATTCCGGTGATGCTGGGTGAGAGTCTTTGTCAGACTATGTGCGGACGGTGGAGTAGCGCGACAAGGAGGTTGGCTTCGCGAGTAGGAGGCTGGGCAGAGCAATGGCTAACCGCTGCGTGAGGCTGAGCTGGTGCAGATCTGGAACTGGCTGGCTGGAGCTGCGCACGTGAAGAGGAAAGCTGATCGGCAGTGTGGTGATTTGAGTCACCAGCAGCTTGGCGGTCTTGCGAGGCTGTGCGCGTGAGCAAGGCAGATCGGGTGGAGTGGGGGCTGTACGTGGCGTGTTGGCTGGAACTGGTGAAGGAGGCTGGCCGCGAAAAGAGGCTGGTTGGGCACGTGTTGCAATGCACGGTCTGGTGGTCTTCGCGATGGCAAGGACTGCAGGGTTGAGGGCAGTTCACAGCAATGTTGGGCAGAGGTTCGCGATCAAAGGCAATCCACAGCTTCTCTTTTTTATTTATTTTATTTTACCTTGAGTTTATTTTGGTTTTTTTTATGTGTTTCTGGTCTGATTTTTCTTTTGGGTTGAGTTACAAGTGGTGATAGTAATTGTGATGGTTCCTAGTTGTGACGATGGTGACTACGGAGTGGTGGCTGGTTCAAACATGAGTGTGAAAGTGATGGTATTGAGTGGGTGTTGATGCAAACAATGGATGAGAAGATGATGGAGTAGTGATGCTATTGATGGTGAAGGTAATAGGAATTGTGATAAGGCTTGTTGAATCCTATGATCTAAAAAGAGACTCACTGTGTCACTATGTTTTTGCTCCCTCTGATGCTGTGTGTCACTCACTATTATTATTTCACTCTCTCTTTTAATTTTTCTCAATATCTCTGTCTGTGTGTATCTATATTATTTTCTCTCCCCCCACCTTTTCTGTCCGAATTTTCTCATTTATACCTTGGAGAATTGCATGCTTTAACTGTTGAGGCTTTAAACGCATAGACACGGCTAGATCGTTGACTAAATCTCCGGGAATATATTTGCCAACCTAATTGTGATTGATGCATTAAATGTATCGATCCCCTTTCTACTGAGCATTAAATATATTGGTCCCACATTATTAATTGCCTTGGCCCCACATTGACTTTCTGATATTGATTGGGACTTAATTTAACTTGGATTGTATTTTTTTTTATCTGACTTACATGTTTGCCTTAATTAAACGTTGTTTACTCCTTCCACAAACCAACCAACGAGTACAAGTTTGGGAACATGGGGAAAAGGATTGGGCTGACAGACAAATGAAATAGGATGAGATGGGCAAATAAAGTAGGATTGGGCTGACTGGCTGGGAACTAGAATGGGCTAGTTTGGGGTTTTTTTTTTGTTTTTTTTTTACAATTGGGCCAAAAGCAACAAATGGCTAGGGACCTAGAAAAAAGAAAAGAATTGGGCTGAAAAAATGAGGAAAACAAAATAAGGAAATGAAATTAAAAATGAGAATGAAATGTTCGGACAAAATGTGGTGTTCACATATAGCAAAAGTTATTAGAAATGATAATATTGGTAAGAATGAATCTCACCAAATTTTTATGTTCTTTTGGTTGATGATTTGGCTTATAACCTTCAAAGTATTAGTCAATTCTGTGACCAAAACTTTAATATTTGGTTTACAGGGAAAGGCTTTCACGTGTTAAATCCAGTTTTTGGTCAAGTCATTCTTTCTAGTAAGAAGCGTGATAAGATTTAAGTGTTATTCTTAGATGACCTCTTAGATCCAGATGTAAAATGCTTAGGATCCTTTATAGATGATAAGTGGCTATGGCACAAGAAATTGGGACATACTCATATGAGATTGATTTCTAAACTATATTTTCAAAAATAAAATTGATTATTGCATGCACATCTTTAACAATAAATTCAAAGTGGTGGAAACGTTATCAATGACACCTTAGGTTTTTCCTACTAAGAAAACATGGTTTTCTTTTTCTTGCTATTCTGATACGTTTCTAGACAGAGATGACATCAATGATTATGTATGTAGGCACAATGGGTTTTGATGTGCAATACAATCATAACTCAAACTACATGTTGATCACTATGAGAGCCACAGTTAGGGTTTACGTTTTCTTTGGTAGAGCATTTAGGTTTTGTTTGTTTAGTCAAGAATTCAATCCAGCCGCCCTTTTCGATGATATCCTCTTGACGAGAATACATCAGGAATCAAAACAGGAAAAGGAACCTCTTGATGTCAAGCCACTAAATGTGGTCTATCCCAATGAAATTAGTGAAGAAGAAGACCCATTTAAGGACTCCTATGACTTGGTGGACAATTGGAAAGTGGGTGTGGACGTGTCGCATATTTTGATCTCTTCGACTACTAGCTATAGATGAGGGTTAGGTTTGCTTGGATTGCATCTCTAATTCTTATATTTCATATTTTTAGTACTTAATGTAAAGGCTATATTTACTTCAATTAAAAGTTGTTACTCAATTCTTCCGCTATCTCTATACTTATCAATTATAGATCATGTTTTAAGTTTTAAAAAGAAAAATTAATACTATTTTCACTTAAGATTATTTTCTAAAGTAAAGCAAAAGCATAAGTGACATCAGTATTGATAACCAATTTCCATCCACATTTATTGGGACAAAGACCTTTGCCACCATTATGGAAACGATAATCAGAGCACTTTTTCTAGCTGTGGCCTTATTATTTAATGTAGGAGTTTGAAATACAAGTTTTATCTAAAAAGTTTTATCATGTATGCAATATATTTACTTTCAACCAAGTAAATATATTGCACACATATATTAGAAATAATACTTTGCATGGTCATTGCTACGGTTGCCCCAGATAGTTTATGGTTCACCATCCATTAATGTTTAATTCACTAGGTGAATGTTTAAAAAGGGGGCTAAATGTATTTAGCACACCTTTAAATATATTTAATCACAGAGATGATGCACTATAATAAATGTATTTACCACACGTCAAAATTAGACATTTGTATAATCATATTATACAGCAAAATAATGTATGTAACATTATTGTGCTCAACCCATCAATTTCTTTTTTTGGTCAAGCTTGACCCCTCAATTGGTCAATTATATATGTTTGTCTCTTCTTTGCTGCTTCTTCCTCTTAGACCACTTGTTTCAACCTTGCCTTCTAGTCTTCATATAATTTTGTGCAATTTTCCTTCGTTCTATTAATATTCTTTGTGGAACTACAAGGGGAACTTGGTATTTGCAATTGGAGAGATTTTGTCAATAATGAAAGCCAATTGTCGATAAAAATTGACTTCTAAAGAGAAAGTAAAGCCAGTAGAGGCATGGACAAAGTGTACTTGGAGGAGATAAATATTTTTTTATAATAAATCCAAAGTTGATTCTTGATTATATTATGATGATATATTAACCCTCACAATTCAAAAGTCTCATTGTTATCCTCAATTTTCATAAAAAGGGATATTTTAGTTACTTTTTTAACTCATCATTCCAATACTTGATAAAAATGCACATGTGACTCATTAAATTGTTGAGTCCACTTTGCTTTAAGGTCCAAAATAATAAATCACTAATTTTTTTAATTAAAACGACTACCTTTGGATCGTTTTTATTAACAACATTTTTGCACCCCTAGATCCCAATCTCTCTCATTTTCTACTTCTTCTTCATTTCACACCTCAAGCTAAAATGAGATCCTTTAGTGCTGTCATAGAATTTAATCACTTCAATAATTTAATGGTTGATATGTATTTTTTCATCAAGTATTGGAATAATGATTTTGTCACTATTTTAGGTAACGGAGGTTAATATGGGAATAATTGGTGATTTTAGTTATAATTATCGTGAATTTTGCCTATATATAAGGTAATTAATAATAAATAAATGTGAAATTCTCATATTACATTCACCAATAACATAATTGAAACCTCTAGTTATTAATGTTTAATTCTCCATTTTTTTCACAGGCGGATTCACCACTAATATAACTGAAAATTTTCAATTATATACAAACGTGAAAAAGAAAAAAAAATCCCTCAATTGTATGTGCATGATTTTCTAATTTCTCTAATGATATTAACAAAAAAATGTACCAATAACAGTAATGTTTTGGGAATTTTTTATTTGGAATTTTTTAAAAGATGAAAAGGAAGACTAAAGGGTACTTTAGCAGAGGGGCTGGCATCTTACATTCCCGCTACATGCAGCTATAGGCAAAGGTGAATCAAGTCCATTCTCTCTGTCAGCATTCATGACTGGAACCTCCGTAGAATAAGGCTAGTACAATTAGCAAATTAGGTCATCTGGGCATTCTTTTGCTTCCTGTACTGATAATGCTTTCTTGACAGCCGAGATAACCTCTCTTTCTTTAGTCTATCTCTCCTCTCTAACCTCTGTAAGGCAAAGCACAGAACTGGCTTCGTGTAAGCATTCAGTCTCACTCTTTTTCTTTTCTTTTTCTTTTGTGTGAGTCTCACTTTATATGACGAAATTTGATAACTCTTAGAAGGAACCAAGGAGGAGAGGCTTGTGTCATACTTTCATAAATATGCATTTTCAACCCCCGAATGTGTCAACCCTGGTGATCTTTAACCTCTTCACAGCTGATAAGAACAACCTACAAGACCAATAGACCAAGTACATTAATACTAATACTCAAAATGGAAGAGAATTCTTCGAGGTAGAAAGCCATAGCTAACTTACTCCCAAGGCACATCCCCAACCATAATCAGGTCCCCTTCTCCATCTTCGTAAGTTAGCACATGGCATCTCTCTGGTTGCACTGCATCCATCTCAGCCCCCCCTATTTAAAAAAACAAAAAAAAGACCCACATTTCAGTTTTTCATTTCACTGACTAGGAAAAAGAAAATGCTACAAAAAATGAGAGGCATATGTAGCAATAGACTTTACAGAGAATGTTAGTGTCGAACATTTGTTCAAGAGTATTTACTAACTCTTGATACCCATCATGAGCTAATAGGTTGAGTTTTCTGCCAATAGGAATGCCTTCCATGTACACCTTCACAAAGAAGCTGTTATGATCGCTGAAATCATTTCCTTCAGCAGCTTGTGAACTACCTATAGAAGGCTGGATTGGTTGCCACTGCCCCCTAATTTGTCAATGACAAAAATTTCAGGAACCTGTTAAGCTTGCTACAAATTAATTAACCCATTATGACATTTTTTTTAAAATAAAGTAGTTTAAGGTTCATGATTAAATTATGGATTAATGGAACTTGGGACTAATTAACAATTCATGTTGTGCAATGCATACAAACCTTGAAATAGAAGGGCCAACATGTTGAGTGGAGGAAATGCCGAGTCCAAGCCTAAGATCCGTGCGAAGGTCTTCAGTGTTTCGCCGTGTGGGAGAGGAAGCAGTTGAGATAACAGGGTTGGTGCTGCTGCTGAAAGATGAAGAGGAGGAAGAGCTAGAGGCTTTGCCCATATTTTGGAACTAGCAAGGTGACATAACAAGCCGCCACCTTAAGGCCTTAAATAATAAACAAAAGAAAACAGGATGAACACGGGCAGCACTATGAATGAGAATTTCCAAGCTGCTGCGCCACCCAGCTACTAGCCACCTCTCCTGCCTCTTTTTCTTTCACCTAGTCCTATGTAAATTGGTAGACCTGAAATGTTGTCATGTTAGCCGACAACTACATGTGTCAATTTCTAGTAGTAAAAACCAACTAGGTCTCTATGCTAATATAATTTTTCCTCCTGGAGTATCCGATATCCCTCACCCGGCAAGAAATTAATTTCTCATAGTACAGTTACGTGCGGATATTCCACCCAACAGTATTTTTTCCATACATATAAGTTTCGGGAACGAATTCAAAATCTCATACTTAAGGATATTTTCACTCGAATCCAGATCTCTATGCTATATTTATTTACACGTAATTTCTTTACCATTGGGAAAATTTAATTCAGGGTTTACATTCAAAATAGGTATTACAATTAAGATTTGATGAATTCATAAGTTTGTGGCAAATATAACTTGGGGTGAAGATTTTTTTGTTTCATTAAAACACTTCAATTAGTGAAATTTGAAAAAGTATAGTTGGCAATTACTACTACTGAGACAACAGTTAGACAAAGCCTGTGGTCAGTGACGTATACTAAGTCTGTTTTGAGGATAATGGAATGAATCTAGACTGTTCACAAATAATGGGCAAAATTCAGGTGGACATTGATTTCTTAAAAATTGTATACACAGGTAATGTCCACATAATCAATGTTCAATGGATAGAATCATCGTGTTGCGCATCAGGGGCCTTGACTGCAGAGATCAAGTGTACAAAGGCATTGGTACAAGTGAGGCAACAAATATTGCCTTATACCAAGAAAAACATATTGATGTAATTGCTTGGAACGCTGTATCAAAAAGCAGAAAAAACCATGAAAAGTATGAGGACATACTTATGAGAGTAGTTGTATGCAATTGTTACAATTATACTGAATGGGATTCACCTAGGGGACAAGTGTTTGAGAAATGTCAATTCTTGATCTGAATGCCCGTGATATCCGGTGTTTGAATAAAAATTTCGACAAGTGTTCTCTCATTTTCTTTTCAGGAATTAAGTACTACAATAGACAAAGTTTTCCACCATTTGCTTTCATTTATGAAGAGGTGTTTCATGTTTTGATGAGGTTTCATTTTCCCTTTCCTTTTTATGCGGCTACAGCCTTTTTGTCTGTGTTATGCATAAATTGCTTTAAAGGTGTATTTGACTGGGGAGTAAAAAATGAGGGTTAAAACTACTTAGATAAGTTGCATGTGTTATTTTACACATAAAACTCATCTACATAAATTTTATCCTCAATTTTTTACTCTTCAACCGTACACACCCTTAGGATAAAAAAAATCTAAAGCAATTGTTCGGGAATAAATAAATAGATGATAAAAGGATAAGTTGTTAGAGATATTAGTGGGTTAGTTATGTCTATAAATAGGTTAGGTGGTGTAAGTGAATTATCCTCATTGTAAATTAGTTTATTATCAATTTGTTGAAGAATTGAATTCAGAGTTAATCTCATTCTTGGAGTCCGTTAATTACATTCGAAGTTAAGGAGGAGCTGTAGGTTATCTTGAAAACCTATTATTGGTGCTTTCGTTGATAGTATCTTCCATGACAAAATTGGAAGAATCACTTGCTTCTAATGAGGAATTCCCTCTGTTTGATGGGAACATTAATGGCTATTAGTGGACCATTTGTGCAGGATCATTTTAGGATGCTAGAAGAATATTAGATGAGCAAAGACTCTTAGAGGCAAAGAAGAGTTTCACTGGTCAAACTCGTAAATGGTTTTGGATAGGGGCAGAGCTTGGTGTTAGTGAAGGGGGGCAACGGCCCCCCTAAGATTTGTATTTCTTTTATAATTTTTTAAATATTTTCAATTTGGCTCCCTCTAAAATTTTTTTTTCATGATTCTTATAATTTTTATTTAATTAGATATTTAAATATTATAATAGATCATATGGTATATAAGTATTTTTTCTTGAGTTTTAATTATTAAACATTTATTTATTTTTTATATATTATAAATATTATTCAAATTTTAAATAAGAACAAACATTATAATATTTTTTTTTACGTAAAATTAACTGCAAGGTATTTGCCCCTCTTGAAAAATTGGTCTAGCTCCACCCCTAGTTTCGGCTATGGAGTTGGTGCAATCCAACCACAACATGAATGACTTTTGAGATCCCGTTTCTTTTTGTTACCAGCCAAATTCTCATCCCATCCTGCCAAAAAATTTTCATAATGAAGTTTCAGATCTGGATCTTGAGTGCGAAGATGAGATCAAATCTAATAAGCAAATTTATCAACAGCCACCACTAGATCTACCAGATCAAGGAGTTGCCCCCAACAAATTCAAGAACGAAAATTAATAACAAATCAAGAAAAGCTTGTTGGTCATGGTACTAGGGTTCAAGAATCAACCCCAAATCAGAAAAAGGAAGAAACACAAATGAAGACACAACAGGAGGCAATGTTGGGTGTTTTCCAATTGAGCCAATTGGACCACATCCGATCCACAAACAAGAATAGGGATGACCGTATATAAAATTATATTGTTAGTATATTGGGCCTGATTCAATTTAATAGAAAACTTTTTGTGCTTCTAGTAAATCGCTCATACCAAGTTTTTCCCAACCCAATTATACAATGGGGTCCTGGTGGGTATTATTTGTAGTCATTAAAATTTTATATAGGATATAATAGATTGTAATTAGGAATAAATTGTTTTTCTCAACCTTGATGACAAAGTTGATTTGAAGGGAAAGGTAATGTTACACTCCAAAGTAGTTAGTTAGTTTGTTATGAGTATTAGTAGCAATCAATTAAATTGTTAGAGACATTAGTGGGTTCGTTAGGTCTATAAATAAGTGAATTATCCTTATTGTAAACTAGTTTATAATCAGTTTATTGAGCAATTGAATAGAGAGTTAATATCATTCTTGAAGTCCTTTACACTCAAAGTTAAGGAGGAGTTGTAGGTTATCTCAAAAACCTATCACTCACTGCACTACATGAAATAAGTAACTCATCTATCGTGGGATAGTCTCAAAGTATATATATATATAGCACTTGTTGCACAAACAATCAACTCTACTTGGAAAAAAAAAATTTAGCCAAAAAGTGTCAATTATAAGCATACTATTTCATTCAATATCGAACGCATGTAAAAAGTACTCAAAATTGTTATAAAATTTCTTTACTCTTTTTTTTTTTTTCATTTTTGGTTGAGCTCAAGGGTATCCTCCGATCAGAAACCAAAGATTAATCCCTTCAAGGCGTAGACATCACTGAAGTGGGTATTGCTTCTCCCAACAAAGTCTTTTTTCTATACACATGATAGGATTCGAACCCCTAATAACATGCTTAAGCGACCCAGCTATGTGCCAAGTGAGCCAGACCTTGTTGATAATTTCTTTACTCTTTATACGTACTTAATGTTAAAAACGTGATTATGATTTTAAAACGGAAAAGCTTATCTAAGCATTTCTCAACAAGCAAAAGAACCAAACAGAGAAAGAAAGGACACTGCTGCTAGTCATTCGCATATCACACTCTTCATTTCTCCATGACTTATGGTTCAACATCTCATCCCCACGTGTACAATTCACGTGTCTCACGCAATTTTCTTCTCTCTGGTCACATGTTAGATTTGCTTTTCATGTTCATTATCAAGTTGAAGAGGGAACAAGAACGTAATTGCTTGGATCTAAAGAAATGGCAAATGTAGCTAGGGGAGAATATTTGAGGATAATTTTTCAAACGTGGGAAAAGGGGCCAAAAAAAAGAAAAAAACAAAGAGTAAAATGTTCCCCACCATCCCAACCTTGAGGCTGCTTTGATTAGCCATTAATCTGTCATTTGGTCTCCAATACCGTATTTTATGTTTAACCTTAGAAAAGCAGGGTGTAACCCACATCCGCTTTTTCTTGAATAGCCCTAGTAAACGTGTCTCGCAATGTGAAGACCAAATCTTCCAATTTCTTTTGTTGTTCCTGCTCTTGCACCTCCTTTCTTTTTCATTGCTTGGCTTCTCCTTCATGATTGTCCATCCCTTCGGAATCCAGAGCTCCTTCTTTCACTGGTCAAACTTTCTAGATGTAACTTTTGAATTCTCCCATGCAATGTCCCCATTCTAGGTTGAATAGTTGAACACCAACAGTGGGGCTGACCCTCTTTTAAATTATTATTATTGTAGTATGATACTAAAACTTTCTTTTGCTCACAATCCTGCCCAAGGTTGTCATGCAGGAATCCTTCGTGGCTCACATTAGGACATTAGGTAACCATCTATATATATATATATATATAGGGCTCAAGCATTTTGTCTTGCTATCAAAATCTAGTTCCCTTGCCCTTACGAATTCGAGTTTCAAAGATGCTGCTCTGATTTGGAGACGACTTCACTCAATATTTTTACTATTAACTCCTGAAATTGGTCCTAACAAAAATATGACTGAATAAATTCATCAAAATTGATAACGTCTAAGTAAATGTTGATCATAGTGATAATTTTGTAGAGTCAAATTAGTCTCCAAAAGACAATTTCCGCCAAATGCATTAGTCCCTAGAAAAGAGACTAACTCAACCAACAGTTTTCAATTATTGTGGACTATGCTAAGGTTTTTCTTCATTTTAGAACCAAATTAAAGAGTCTATTTCTTTTTCAATCAGGTCAAACCAAAAATGAAATTATATTTGTTAGAAAGCAGTTCGACAATCATATTCAAGGTGCATCGCCTAACAATTAGTTAAACACCACTTGTATAAATTCCGTGGTGTTAGGATTCAGTCATACATTCAGATTAACTTCCTACGCCGTCAATTGTTAATAAATTATCACTACACACCACCTTTGGGGTTAGAACATAAGGGTGTGTTTGTAAATTCAGATTTTGGAGACAAAGGGCAAGGAAGAAAAGGCTTGTAAAATAAATTTTAAAAATCTTACATTACAAGTCCTTTTTTCCCTCCTCTCTCTTCCCTTCCAAAATACAAATTCACAAATATATTATACCATGCTTTGTTGTTAGCTCAATTGAATTTCATTACTGTATGGTGGGAGAGAGGGGAACCATCGAGGATAAGAAACATCTGAGGATTAGAAAACTACTATCCAAATATACAAAGAAACGAACCTTACAATCATTTGAACAAAAATACTCACTCATTAACTCCTAAAATTGGTTTGAACAAAAATATGACGAAATAAATTCATCAAAAATGATAACGTCTAAGTAAATGTTGATCATGGTGATAATTTTGTAGAGACAAATTAGTATCTAAAAAATAATTTCCACCAAATGCATTAGTCCCTAGAAAAGAGACTAACTAAACCAACACTTTTCAATGTTTCAATTATTGTGGACTATGCTAAAATTTTTCTTCATTTCAAAACCAATTTAGAGAGTCTCTTTCTTTTTCAATTAGGTCAAACCAAAAATGAAATTATTTGTTAGAAAGCAGTTCGACAATCACATTGAAGGTGCATCACCTAACTATTAGTCAAACGCCACGTGTATAAATTGCATGGTGTTAGGATTCAGTCATACATCTAAATTAACATTACAACCAGTCAATTATGAGTAAATTATCACTCCACACCACCCTTGGGATTGGAATGTAAGGGTGTGTTGTAAATTCAGATCTTTGAGGCAAGGGACGAGGAAGAAAATGCTTGTAATATAAATTTTAAAAATCTTACATTACAAACCCTTTTTTCCCTCCTCTTCCTTCCCTTCTAAAATTCAAATTCACAAACATACTATACCACGCTTTATAGTTAGCTCACTTTAATTTCATTACTATATGGTGGGAGTGGGGAACCATCGAGGATTAGAACCATCCAAGGATTGGAAAACTACTATCCAAATATATGAAGAAACGAACCTTACACCCCCAAAAATAAAAAAGCCCCAAAAAAACACAAAAACAGACACAAAAAAGAAAAAGAACCTTGTAGTCATGAATCATGATACTCATGCAGTTGATCACAACCCCCCCCCCCCCCCTCCCCTCCCCAAAAAAAAAAGAACCTTGTAGTCATGAATCATGATACTCATGCAATTGATTCATAATGCCGCCTGGAGTTACATATATCATAACAAATCAAAATACACTAAGCCTATTAGATTAGAGCCAGAGGGTGGAGTGACGAAGTGATAGCTACTTTGCCAAATACATGTAACATGGATGATGAAAGAAATATAAAGAAGATTTACATGTATCTGCATCAGAAGCAACCACGAATCTGAAGCGACAAATTTGAGAAAAGCTGTCATTACAATTCAATGGAACACACGGGTCCCCTCCATTTCCCGAAAACAAATACTGCCACTATTTGTACACTCTTCGGGCTAGAAAATCATTTACTTCAGCTGCTACCTCATAGGCTCCCTCAACACATCGACCCAAGGCAACACCAGATACATAGTTGCCCCCAAGGAACAGTCCCTCAAACCCAGTATTTCTGAGAGAAGCTTTAGCAACGTCTAGGAGATCGAGATGGCCAATTAAGAATTGTGGAATAGCCTGGGGCCACACTCTCACCCCCAATACAAACGGATCCTGGGCATTTGGGTTTATGAGGATTTTTCTCAAATCTTGATCAACTGCTTCAACAAGTTCACTATCCGTCTGCCATTAAAGTTTACACAAGACAAGAAGCTTTAGAAGGAACCAAAAAAAGAAAAGAAACAAAACTAATAAGGGCTTTTCTAATCAATGGTTAAGGAATAAAAAATGATAAGATTTTTATTAAAGAGTGAGACTTCTACATTTCCAATGTATTAATTAAAAAGTTCATAAACCTGCCTTTTTTCCTTAATGCAGATAGAGAAATGAAACTTTCTTTAATATATCAAAGTAATAAATGTAGATTTTCAAAATATCATACCAGATATGAATCAGAGTGTATTTAGTCAAATAACAGAGGTGATACTTAAAACCCAGAATCACAAATGATCAGGACATAATGACAGTAGACCGATAGTTAAACAAGTCTACATTAGAAGAAATAGACAGAATAAACTAATTAATTATAATGGCAATGATTTATGATGAGACATTGACGTTGTCCAATCCATGTTAGGACAACATGTTGTTATTGTTGACGGCATAGTTTTAAAACTTGGCTCAGTGATTGAACCGACCGAGATATTGGATCACTAGTTCAACCGGTGAGTCATTGGTTGAACCGGATTTGAATAAATAAATATAAGAAAAGGTGATAGATATATAATGTATATTATTATAAACATCATAAAGCAAAAACAGCAGCATAGCTCATTGGTTTCTGGTTGAACCGGTTACTTGACCGGTTTCTGGTCCGGCTCTTCAAACTATGGTTGACGGTGACTGGTTGTAGAATAAATGTGGGTGTGTTTGTTTAGGGGTTTAAAAATAGAGGGATAATTTGCATGAATGTACTCCATATGTAATTTTACACATGCAACTTATCTATAGAAAATTCCCCCTAATTTTACCCCTCAACCAAATATACCCGCCTAAGAGTGTGTTTGATTAGAGGGTAAAATCAGAGGGAAGATTTCATGGATAAACTCCATAAGTAAAATTAAACATGAAGCTCATTCTTGAAAACTTACTCTCCATTTTTACCCCTCAACTAAGGGAAAGAAAATGAGAGGAAAGAAATTAAAAGGAAAGAAATTGAGTAGATTTTTATTTTCCACAAGTATATCTGGATAAAAGGAAAATGAGAAGAAAGAAAATAGAGAAGATTTATTTTCTTTTGTTTGTTTGAATGAAAGAGTGAGAGAAAAGATAAATATAATGATATCAAATGATAATTTTATCCTTATATCATTTTAAGATGTTACTCCCACCTACTAAATCAAACCAGGACTAATTATATTAATTAATATCAAATAGAAATATTAACTATTTTAATTTAACAGGTTTAAAATAATATCAAATTACCAAATCAAATTAATACTAGTCAAGAATTCAGTATTTTGTTTAATTTTTTGACAAAATAAAGCTAACTGGAAAGGATGAAAAAGAACACACAAAAAACCAAAAGAAAAAAAAAAAGCCTAGCCCAATTCAATGTCAACCCAAGTAGACAAAGGGGGAAAAAAAAAACTAATACAAGAACACTCATTCTACTAAGTACTTGTGTTTGAAACGTGAAATCATAAAGCAATAGAAGGGTTTGTTGGGTTCTGAAGGGTATTATTGGGAATGGAAACAAACTGCAACTTCTCCTCCCAATTTCCATCCATGGGAGGGCAGAAAATTTTTTTGGTGGACCCCGCATCACTTTTCACGATTTAATCTTTCCCTTCCTATTTTTCATTCCAACAAAACAAGGGAAGATGAATTTCTTCCTTCCAGTTTCCTTCCTCTCCCTCTCCTTCCATTGCATTTCATTCCAACCAAAAACACATGGTAAGAGTTAATAGTAGTGTGACAGTTAACGGAGGAAAGCTTTGTATATAGATGGAAAGACTAGAGAAAAGGGGGACCGTTCAGGTATTCAGTTGGGCCATAGGGAGAGGGAAAGGGACTCTGAAAGCCTGAATTCCCCATTATACCTGTATACACGTTCCTTCCTTTGGTTTCACTGGCCAAGGGAAGCCAAAGCCGCAACACAAATCCCTTAACATTTTTTACTCTGTTCTTGGCTTTTTGCTTCTTCCCTTACTAATCTCTGGTCTTTTAAACAAGACTGTGGGAACAGAGTTGTTTCACGCAGCTCTACAGCCTTCTGGTAATTGGTGAAAATGATGAATGGCTCTTCACAGCTTAAACCAGCCTCTAAGAGTTATAGTTAGCCAGGAAAGCTAGAACTAGTTCATGTTAACCCAATTTGACACCATAACAACTCAAATAACTGAATCTAAATTAAATATTCACGTTTCATATAAATGTCACACCTTTGACAGAATTCCAGTATTGGTAGCCCCTCCAATGTAATTCAAGAGTAGAACCCTTCCATCCGGTGCTCGGTTGGGGAAAAGTGATGAGCTGTATATGGTTCCTGTCAAACCCAAAAATATGTTATTTTCCTCATTCCACAACCTTCCAAAACAAAACATTGCAATCCACAGTCTCTTGTTCGAAATTGGACCCTAATAAGTAAAAGGCATATGGGACCCTAATAAGTAAAAGGCATATGGGCAACTTAAAGTTCTGTAAGCCTCTGCTTTTGCTTTATAAATTAAAATATTTACCTAATGTTTCCACTCCTTGGGTGCGCGGATGCAATTGACCAAACCCCTTCAACTCACCATCTATCAAGCATTCTGATCGAATAGCTTCTTTTGGATAGGATATGGAAACTGCAGCAACCGGAGGGTAATAAAACTTGGAAAGTGCATCTGCAGCAGCAGCCTGGGAGAGAGATTAAAAGGAGATGAAGAATAACTGATCTCTATGTATAAAATGGGGACCATCATGCAACAAATTCTCCATTCATCAAATAACTTATTTAGTGACAAGCATTTTTCTCTCATTAGACTTGCAAAAGTCTGTCTCAAAAGGATTTGATGTCCCTAAAACGTCACTTTAGAAGTAGAGCTTGGGCGTACCATACCCAAAAAAATTTATAAGGCTTTCTATAGTTCTCAATAAGTAGTAATTTCGTATGCAGGAAAGCATAAACAAAAAACTTTGAAGGGAGGATTTTTGAAATAACGGAGAATGCACAGAACTAGCAATATTTGTACATTTCCAAATGATAATATAAGTTTTTGGAAATATAATTCTGTTATGAAAAATGTCTGCGCTTGCCAGTTTGTATCTCTGTGTGTGTGTGTAAAGATTGCATAGGAAATCAATTATGTTCTATAAAATTGAGAGGATGATAAATGTTGACATATGCAACCACAGGCACACAAGCAGATACACATGCATGTGGACACACTCTCCAACATGCAAGTGAAAAGAATAAAAAAAAAAAAAAACCTTAAGACCTGCTACTTGGTACCAGTTGATCAAAATATTCAAGCATTCACCCACCACATGTACACACAATTTCAATATGTTATATCACTTCAGTTCAAAGATTTCACAAACAAAACAGTCATTTCATAAATAATTGATATAACTCCCTTTTGTGAAAGAAACTTACAGACACAGGACGCAACAGTGTACTGGCAACATAGGAAGGAATGGTCATGACAACAGTTTTCGCCCGCAAAGAAACCACTCCCTCTGGTGTTTCATATGTCAAACTGTACTCTCCACTATCCAGTTTACTAATACTTAAAAGCTTCCATGATAACTTTACTTTGTTACCTAACCTGCCAATAGGAACACAATTCACATTATCATTAGTCCAGAGAATAGTGGCAAATCAACTGGAACATTGGTAGAAAGGCAACATAAAGTACTTTGCAGAAATAGCCTCTGGCAACATAATTAGCCCCTTCCGGAAAGATCCAACAGTTTGGCCCTTTGGTTTTGGCAGACGCCTACATGATGACTTGAGTTAGTGAAACAACCCATAATCTATACCAGGAATCCAAAAACTCCAGAGTAAATATATTATTACGGATCTAGAGGTGGTTTTGAAGCACTGTTTCTCTCTTGTAATGCTTTGAAAGTACCACCAATTATGCTACCACCATTTTGTTCCAGCCTCCAAACTTTCCCAAATGCTGCTTTCATACTTAATTTTGAAGGGTCACCTGCATAGACACCTGCATATCACAAAAAGTCAGGTAAGCAATAAAACTTTCAACTAAACATACTGGTTAACTTGAACAGTAAAAAAAATTTAATGGGAGAGAAAAACTAGATGAATCATGACTTAAATATTCTTTGGAGTAAGCACCTGTCCAATAGTTTGCTCCAATCACATTTACAGGAGGAAAAAAGGGAAGTGTCATATGAATGCAATTGTCATGTGCATACAAATGCAAAAATATTGCTAGAAATTCAGAAAAAATTTTTTACCAAAATTAAGTCTCAACTACACAAGTTTTTCTATCTCAACTTTTCAGAAGACAGGTGAGAAGATGGATTTGAAATATTCTATTTGGAGTCTATGAAACTTTGTAATCTATAAGGCCAAAAGTGAGTTATCATGATGGATACATAACATTTGAACAGTAAAAAACTTGATATTGTTGAATACGAAATAACAAAAATATTCTATCAGAACATAATTGACAAAAAAGGGTTGAGAAGAATAAACAAAGTGTGGAAACAAGTCCATAATAAAGATTGTTGGCTCTCACCAGAACAAAAAGGCTCTATCAAGCGTTCAAATACTTCATCACCAAGGTTACGACGCACAAATTCTTCAACCGATTCCTCATGACCCTGTCACCTTCGTCAATATTATACAATATGAGAAAAATCAAATTAAGGACCATTGCCATTTATCCTTCCGGATACCACACTTGACACAACGATATCAAACCAAATAAAGGGATCACAAGGACAAACTGGAGGAGGAGGCCGAATTCCAATTGCACCAAAACCAGCCCTAAGCTTGCCACCCAAGCTCATCAAGTCAAAGAAAGGCAAATCGGTTGGCTTTGCTGGCACTGGCCTCAATTTCCCGTTCCACAACACGAATCGAGGTGCATTAGGATCACCAAGAACAAGCTCATCCTTCAAACCACTGTCCACCTGCCAAACGCATCAATTAAAAAAACCAACAATTCAACCACAGAAATTGAACTACACCACACAATTTTTTTAAAAAAAGAAAAAAAAGTTAACAAAGAGGATTTTGGTCCCTATGGTAGTGTTTGGTAAATATCCAGGGACAGAAAATATGGAGACATTGAGGACAAAAACATGTTGGGTGAAGGGGACAGAGACAAAAATCCCAAAATTGTCTTTGTCTTAGAAACATGTCTTTGGGACATATATATAAAATACATTTTTTTTCCAAGAATACCCCTTTAAACATTTTATATTCCACTTTTTCCCTTCTTACTTTTCAACTTTTCATCAAATTATAATATAATCTCCATCATCTTTTCATCAATCACTATGTCCGGTAGACCACTACCAATCACAATTCTGTCTCCGCTTAGAGTATCTGGCTCTGTCTCCGCTTATAGTATCTGTCTCTGTCTCTACTGTCTCATTGTCACCATCCTTTCTGTTTTGGGATAGATACCAAATGCAGCCTATAGGTGTTATCAATTTGACATGGCTCTAATATCTACAGCTCAAGTCCATATTGTCATCTAATCTAAGTAGCAATTATTTCCCTCTCATAGATTCCCAATTTGACAACAGAAGAGGTATCACTTCAGTCTTCAGTTGAAAGCAGGGTCGTATTCACAAACGATTGCATGTGTAGAATTAGATCTTATTTTAAAACAATCGAATGTGCATAAAAATTCACACTAAACGATCAATAATACAATATACCACAACAACCTCGTTCAAAAGTTCACCTAATGATAGAGGAACTTAACGCTACCAAAATACCAAATTCTCAAAATCGCGTGACCTAACAGAAACGGGAACAGTGACAGCCTTATAAGAGAAAGGAACAATGCGTACCACCATGGTGAGCATGGGATCAGAGGGCTGAAAACTGTTGGGACCTTCCTCCCAAAGATAACCGTCCCTCTCGACGGTGGTGATGTTGCCGCCGACTCGGTCTCTGGCCTCCGTGACGACAACGTTGGCGGCGGCGGCGGCGTGATTGGTGGATAGTGCCTGGGCGATGCAAAGGCCGCTGATGCCGCCGCCGACGACCACGCAGTCCACGGCTGCCAAATAGGGCTGCGCGGCGGGCTTCGCCGGAGACGCGGTGGATTCGCCAGCAACGGAGCAGCGGAAGTTAGGGTTGGAGCGGATGCGAGGGAATCTGGGATTGAGTGGAGAGCGCGAGGAGAAAGGGGTGATGAGCGGGGCGGTGAAGAAGGAGGCTGGAGAATGCATGGAGGAAGGGTTTGGGTGGAGGAAAAGGGTGCCGTTGGGGAGGGAAGCCATTGCGGGCGTGTGCGAAATGGAGGAAGAACTCAGAAGTGAGATGCCAGAGGGAGTAACGGGCCAGTTCGTTATCTTCTGAAATCCCAGCTCGCCAGTTCAGCTAATAGTTGCTTCGAATGTCCAACACGAGTGCTCCATTGCACGCTAAACGGTACTTCTAGCTGAGGTGGCTTTTTGTTTCGAGCTATATTTAATTATTTCTATGAATAATTATTTAGGAATTATATGTTTTATTATTTATTATAAATTGGGTAAAATTATTTTTAGATATCAATTACTTTCTGAAAAAATATTTTCTGTATTTTAGTGCGATCATATTTCCACAATCAAAGTTAGGAATAAAAAGTTCTCATAAATTAGGAATGATAATCATTAAGTACAAATATAAAAATATCTCTTAATTATTTGACTTTTCCCCTATAGTTTTTATTTACTCGTGCTCATCTCACTTCATAAATCTATTACGCTCTCAATTTGAAAGTTTTGCTATTTGTTATATTGATTGAGATGAACAAATTTTAAAAAAAACTAATTGTTGATTTTATATTCTTTTCTAGAAATGTAATTTTCATTTTGCATTATACTAATAATAAATGTGTTAAGAAAATTATGACATATATTCTCAAGGATACATATTATAAAATAAATAAATTTTAAATTTATTTATGGAAATCTCAACAAACAATCTTAGGGATGTTTAATGCTAAACAAACAACTTATTTAAATCATCTAAGAATAACATTCCCCAGAATAATATTTTCGGGAATATGATTCCTAGGAATGTAATTTCAAACATTTAAATAAACGTCTTCTAAAACTTCCACACTTTAACGGCCATAAAAAGATTGAAATCCCAATTTTATTGCTAGAGTTACTGTAAGAAATAAATATGATAATCCAATAATATCTATATCACTCTATCTATCTATATACTATAGCACAAAAATATTAGTTTTCTGAAGATGATATTGATCGTGGAAGAAAAACAAGCCAAGGAAGATGAAAAATTAGCTTATGACTGAGTATTTAGTTGATAAATGGGTGGCGATTGATAACACTTATGTGGAAAATGTAGCCGATGAAAAATTAGCTTGAAATAGCCTTAAAAAGGTAAAATCTTCATCACGGCTTTACATGATCCTAGGTTTGGCTATAATTGTCAGAATGACTATTATTAATGCATATTAACAAATGGCTTAGGACAAGGGCTTTGACGTTGCAACCCAAGGTTACCCGGTTGAGGTCATTTCGACCCCAAAAAAGGTCATTTCGGCCTAAAAAAGAGGTCGCTTTGATATTATTTTGCCCATTTTTATATTTTCATTATGTTAAAGTGAGTTGAATACTAATTAAGATATTTTTTAAGACTTTAATGATACTTATCCACCCATATGCACTACCAGAAAAATTGATGTTATCGACAGATTTAACCTATGGATTTTTTGGGTTATTGGCAAAAAAATTTATAACTGACGGATTTTTTCTGTCAATATTTTTTACCAATGGATTTTAGGAAAATAATTCGTCCGTAATTAGCTAAAAAAAATTTTCAACAAATTTGTTAGTGATTTATTATTTGCAACAGCTTTTTCAATTTAACGATAGATTTTTCTGTCAATAATGTTTAAATTTTACTAATGAAAACTGACGGAAAAATCCGTCGTTAATTTTTTAAATTTTACTGATGAAAAAATCAATCAACAATTTTAAAATTTTGTACTTTTCTTGTTTTTTAATTTTATCGACTGAAAAAATCCATCAGTATTTTTTAAATTTTAATTTTTTATTTTTTATTTTTACCCATAGAAAATCCGTCAGTGATTTTTAAATTTTTTAATCATTTTTTTTATTTTTTTCAGCAAATTTTTTTAATTTTTTCAGTTTTTTCGGCAAAAAATCTGTAGGTAATTAACTTTTTCAATAAACATACAGCAATTTTTATATTATCTGATTATTTAAGAGCTAATTTTTTATTTAACACTAATTATAAATATATAAATATTTTTTATAATAAAAAATTATAAAAATATACTTAATAATTGTACTGAAGTGGCCAAAACAAATCATTGTACTGCAATTTATAATATAAAATTACTTTAATGCAAACCATTTAGAGGACAAGATAATCTGCTCTTTTAAAAGTAACTCCAAACTCTCTATATATTTTAATCATTCTTTACATATATAAATTCTAGTGGCCTCAAAACTTTCCCATAGTTTCCCTTATAAAATATACCAGGAACAATCCAAGCACGTATGAACATAATAATCCAGCACAAAAGAAGAGGGGAGCAGAGAAAGAAACACGCACATATATATTACTCAACATCATTCTTTACTTCAGCAACATAATTATTTAGCCATCACTCTATGAACCTCGTTCATAAATCAAGTACAATACATAAAATTATTTACAGATCTTATATATCTTAAGCAGCCATAATACCCGTACAGCGACTTAACGCAGTTAGAATTGGCGGGCACAAATTTGAGTGAACAGCGCTGCTAACTTAACACCCAAAATGGGTGTCTCTACATGGACACCGTATAGGTGCATCCATGGACAAATAAATGAAGCCACACCATAGTCTAGCCCAAAGCTCCCTTCTCCCTTTACTTGTGCCCCCCTCACAGCTCACACCATAGTTAGCAGCACTGCTCCCGCTCACAGCCCACCATCATTCACTTACTTCCACCCACAACACCCTCTGTTTCACTTGCACCCCCAAGTTCCATAGCATCTCCATCGGAAAAGCTAGTAGCACAAGACAAAGACTGTAGAAAGCCAAGACAAAGATCGGTAGTAGCCCACAGGACCTATAGCAGCACACAGGACCTCCATCCCAAGTCCCTGTAGCAGCGCGCAGTACCTCACCTCCAGTCCAACGTTTCCCTCATCACCAGTTTCACCAGGTTTGCGGGTTTACGGAGACACGAGCCACCATTTTCTTCTGAGATTGTATGTGGGTTCCTTTTATTGTGAGTAGTTGTGTTCAAGCTTTGTTTTTTTTTTTTTTTTTTTTCAGATTAAGTGGTTCATTTTGGTAGGGATTTGCAATAGAAGGAACAATAACTCATTGCAAATTTTACATGCACATTTAGTTACACATGTTTGCTTTACTTGACTGCCAAGCGCTGGTAATCCAAAACAGTTAGTGGTAATTATAATCAACTACGCTGGTAATTTTTTAGAAACACTGGTAATTCTCCAGGTGTGGACAAAGAATTTTGTACCCGCTCTCATAAGCTATTCTCAAGTTTATTCAAGGTTTCCTATTGAAGTGCACTTTATTTGGGACCTATCAAAACAAGTAACAAAATCACACTAGTAGTCTTAAATTAGTTCTTCAATCCAGTTGACTGGCAAGCTACTGTAATATGAAACTTGATTCTTGGTAATTCCAATGAACTTTGCTGGTAATTTTTGAGAAACGCTGGTAATTCTCTAGGTGTGGACAAAGAATTTTGCACCCCCGAAAATAAGCTATTCTCAGGTTTATTCAAGTTTGCCTATTGAAGTGCCCTTTATTTGGGACCTCAGAAATGCTAGAGGTAGTCATGGTTAATTTCTTTTAAATGTGTTTGTGTGTGTATTATGTGTGCATTTATTTTGTCACCAACACTATGCAATTTTCTTATACTCTTTCTTAAGGTGGTTTTGTAAGAATTATTATTTTCTTGTACTTTTTTTTTTCTATTTTGTGCAGGTGGGTTAAATTTCCAATTAGATCAGATGGAGGTGGAAAGGTCTACAGAGGAGGAATTCAGTAACAATGACATAGAGGATACTGTTGAGCCAGCTGTTGGAATGGAGTTTGATTCGATCGATCCTATTAAAACATTCTACAAGAAGTATTCAACTGAATTGGGATTTGGATGGAAGATTCAAAATTCCAAAAAGGGGCCGGATGGAGAGGTGAATTATGTGATTCTTGCATGCATCCAAGAAGGAAAAAGGTTGTCACAGGTGCCAACAACATTGAGGACACTCCCGACCATAGTTGCCAAATGTGAAGCTAAGATTACAGCAAAGAGGGGGGATGTGGGAAATGGACCATAAAAATGGTTGTTCTCGAGCATTGTCATGAAGTTAGCCTCTCAAAGTCCAGAATGTTTAAGAAAAATAAGAATATCAGCATGCATGTCAGAAGAATAATTGAATTACACGATGACGCCGGGGTGAGGATAAACAAGACTTTTCAAACTCTTGTACATGATGTTGGGGGGCATGAGAATTTGCAATTTGTGGAAAAAGATGTACGCAACTATATTCACAAGGAAAGGCGTTTAATTGGGAAAGAAGGAGACGCCAAAGCTTTGGTTAATTATTTTGGTAGGATGAAGGACCAAAATAGTAATTTTTGGTAAGACATTGACCTCGATGATGAGTTTTGCATCAGAAATATCTTTTGGGCAGATGCACGAAGTCGGGCTGTGTATGAATCCTTTGGAGATATTGTTAGTTTTGATACAACATATCTAACTAACAAGTATGAGATGCCGTTTGCTGCATTTGTTGGTGTAAACCACCACGGTCAGTCAGTTTTGCTTGGTTGTGGCTTAGTATCAGCCGAAGATACTGAAACATTTGTCTGGCTTTTCCATTGTTGGGTAAATTGCATGTCTGGAAAGCTGCTAAAGGGGATTGTGACTGATCAATGCAAGGCAATGCAGAATGCTATTGCAATAGCCTTGCCTGATACTCGCCATAGATGGTGTTTATGGCATATAATGAAAAAAATCCTAGAAAAACTTAAGGGATATGGTGCGTATAAACAAATTAAATCAGCGATGAAAGAAGCTGTCTATGATTCTATTACGAGGGAGGAATTTGAGGGGAAATGGTTTTCTTTCTTGAAAGAGTATGAAGTTGAAAACAATGAGTGGCTGGATGGATTATTCAATCAACGCCATAGATGGGTTCCAATCTTTTTAAAGAAATATTTTTGGGCAGGACTGTCTACCACTCAAAGAAGTGAGAGTATACATGCCTTTTTCGATGGATATCTGAACTCAAAGACAAGCTTACAACAGTTTGTGAAGCAATATGATAATGCCTTAAGGAGCAGGGTGTAGAAGGAAGTGGAAGCTGACTTTCGCACAATGAACACCACAATTCAGTGTGGTTCAACCTCCCTTATTGAGAGGCAATTTCAAGTTGAGTATACTAACTCCAAATTTGCTGAAGTTCAAGCAGAATTTAGAGGAAAAATGAACTGCGCTACCATGATAAAATGTGAAGATGGAGCAATCGCTTCTTACGTTGTGGCTGAGGATATTATATTTGGAAATCAATCAAAAGAAGCTAAGTTCGAGGTTGTTTTCAATAGGGACAGTCATGATGTTACCTGTCAGTGCTTGCTTTTCGAATTTAGAGGTATAATGTGCAGGCATTCTCTTTCTGTGCTTGCGCTTGAAAAGGTTAGGCAAGTGCCTTGCAAGTATATTCTGAGTAGATGGAGCAAGAAGATCAAATGAAGACATTCCTACATAAAGAGCAGCTATGATAAAACTGAGTTGAAGCCAATGAAGGAGAGGTATGATAAGTTGTGTAGGCATTTTTATAATGTTGCTGAAATTGTTGCTGATTCTGAGGAAGCAAGCAATCTCCTCCACATTACACTTGAGCATTTCACTTCAAAGTTGCCATCCATCTCTTGTTCGTCACACAATTTGAATAGACCTTCAAATGATCTAGACATTTCCAAGAACAAGGGTGAAGCATGTCCAAGTCAATTGAATGAGATTCATAGCCCCAAAAGTGTAACACGGAAAGGTCGGCCACCAACGAAAAGAAAGATTTCTCAAACTGAGAAAGTTGTGACAAAGTATAGGAAGCAAAGCATCAAATCAACTAACAATTTGGTCATCGAGGTGCTGTTATTTTCATTTAGAAATTTTCATCTGCATTCAAGTAGTATAAATAGAGAAAGAAATTCTAATGTCATCTCTCCTTGTAACAATGTGTAGGAATCTTTGGGTGGAATGCTTACCGAGCAAGGGGGAAGTAGCTTCTGCATTGAGTCCTCCGTGGAGGTTGTAAGTCGTGCAAATTTGAATGAAAATAGTTCATTGGTCTTTGTACGCACCAATTTAAAGTTAAATATGTAACTTTGACCGATTTGGGTGATGTGGCACACGTTTGGGTGCCATGATACCTCTGAAGGCTTATGATTTATCAGATAAGCTTGTATCAGTTATACAATCTCTAGACTTTAAAGGTTATGTTGTTTTTTAAACATTAAGTTGTGTCTTGGTTGTAATGGATTGTACTTATGGTGGACATTTGAATTATTCACCATCTTCATATCTCCATATATTGGAGTGATTACCGCGAAGTTTATAATGATTTATGTGGCAAATGATACTTCAGAAGCCATATTACTTCAATTTATGTCCTTTGTTTGTCATCAGATCAGATAGTGGTTAGTGCACCATTTCTATTGTTATGTTCATCCAAAATGGGGTCCTTCTTTGTTTGGTTATTCATTTATTTAACTTTGAACTGTTTCATTAGCAGCGTATAAACAAATGGGGAGAGGTTGATAAATTGATGAGGGTGGTCTGGTAATTTATATGTGTCATTCTTTGCATAACACATGATAATATCGGACCATATTGTATTGAATGCAAGATCAATGCCAATGAAAGATGATAGTGGGCTATGAAAACAACTGTAACCTCTTTTCTTGTTTCCTTTTGGAGCATAAGATAAAATTGTAATTCCAAAAATTATTGGACCAATGTGAAAAATGAAAATTCAGTGTATACTAAGTTTGTTTGTTTGAAGGTCAATTATAAGTATCAATTGTCAGATATTTATATAATTTTTATATTCTATTACTATACAGTCGAGGGATGTCTGCATCAAAGAAAGTGTTGCAGTTCCCAGGTTTGAAGAAAATGTATTGCGGTCACAGTCATCTAACTCGCACCCAAGTGGATTTGTTTCTTTTCTTCAATCTATTGATCGTAATGCTTGTCCAAGGGTGCAGGCATGTGAAGCACATGAATCTTTTTCTGCTTTGTTCTTAATTATTGATAAATTGATTATTGATGACATCCTGTTATTCAGGTTGTACAGGATTTATCTTACACAGATCTATTGGTGGGGATGCATACAACCAAACCCCACAACACTAAAGAGGATACTGTTCAACAACATAGTCAAAATACATAAATATATATTTATATATATTTTCAGACTTTTTGGACAATTAAATGGCATAAATATATATTTATATATATACTTATATATGATGGCAAACAGGTTGGGCTAATGATAGCTAGATTGTGTTTCCTTTTGTTTTTGAATGGGTAAGATAAGTAGAAGTCAACTCAAAATCTACCAAATTGTTAAATATTTCCAATCTAATAATCATAGATGTGTGTCTATGCAGGTTGCTATGTACATATGTATATACACATGGGCTTTTCTATTGGGCATGCACACTGTATTTTTGGGCCAAAATATGCTGTCTGAAGAATTTCCACTCTTTTGTCAAGGGAAGTAGATAGGCCAACACTTGAAGCTGAAGCACACTTCAAAAGGATTTTGAATAGAAAGATAGATGTGTAATTTTTTGATTTTGTTAGCCCTCTGGTTACCATATCAAAGATGGTTTATTTGGTGGCACAATATTGATAGCTGGTCATTTTGTATAGAATTTAGTGAACATTATCACAAGAAAATATTGACTTACCCATTGTAAAAGTGTCAATTGTGCAATCACATATATCATTGTAATTTTTTTTCTATGTACATACAATGTGTCATATGCTGCTGCAATTTTACTTTGGTCTTACTTCACAAGTGTTTGGAGGAGTGTCATGAGCGGTTTTGTACTGAGGAGTGTCAAGTCTATTCAAGGTTTTGTAGCCTTTTTCCCTTTATTTGGGACCTATAACAACAATTGCCAAATCACACAAGTGCAAAATACGATGAGGTTCACTTCACTTTAGGGTGAAAACTGCTAGTAATGTGAAACAGTTTTTGGTAATTATAATCAGGTTGCTGGTAATTATCAGGAAATGCTGCTACTCACCAGGTGTGGACAAAGAATTTTGTACCCCCTCAGACAAACTATTCTTAAGTTTATTCAATGAACTATTCTTAAGTTTATTCAAGGTTGCCTATTGAAATGCCCTTTATTTGGGACCTATTAAAATAAGTAACAAAATCACACTAGTTGTCCTAAATTGGGAATTCACTTTCACTTGACTGGCAAGCGCTGGTAATTTGAAACAGTTTCTGGTAATTCCAATGAACTCTGCTGGTAATTTTTATAAAACGCTGGTAATCATCTAGGTGTGGACAAAGAAAAAAAACACCCCACTCATAAGCTATTCTCAGGTTTATTCAAGGTTGCCTATTGAAGTGTCCTTTATTTGGGACCCATCAAAACAGGTAACAAAATCACACTAGTCCCAAATTAGGAATTCACTTTCACTTGACTGGCAAGCGCTGGTAATTTGAAATAGTTTCTGGTAATTCCAATTAACGCAACTGGTAATTTTTATAAAACGCTGGTAATCCTCCAGGTGTGGACAAAGAAAAAAAGCACCTCACTCATAAGTTATTCTTAGGTTTATTCAAGGTTGCCTATTGAAGTGTCCTTTATTTGGGACCTATCAAAACAGGTAACAAAATCACACTAGTAGTCCCAAATTAGAAATTCACTTTCACTTGACTGGCAAGCGCTGGTAATTTCAAACAGTTTCTGGTAATTCCAATAACTTTGCTGGTATTTTTTATAAAACGCTGGTAATCCTCCAGGTGTGGACAAAGAAAAAAAGCAGCTCGCTCATAAGCTATTCTCAGGTTTATTCAAGGTTGCCTATTGAAGTGTCCTTTATTTGGGACCTATCAAAACAAGTAACAAAATCACACTAGTAGTCCCAAATTAGGAATTCACTTTCACTTGACTGGCAAGCGCTGGTAATTTGAAACAGTTTCTGGTAATTCCAATTAACGCAACTGGTAATTTTTATAGAACGTTGGTAATCCTCCAGGTGTGGACAAAGAAAAAAAGCAGCTCGCTCATAAGCTATTCTCAGGTTTATTCAAGGTTGCCTATTGCAGTGTCCTTTATTTGGGACCTATCAAAACAGGTAACAAAATCACACTAGTAGTCCCAAATTAGAAATTCACTTTCACTTGACTGGTAAGCGCTGGTAATTTCAAACAGTTTCTGGTAATTCCAATAACTCTGCTGGTATTTTTTATAAAACACTGGTAATCCTCCAAGTGTGGACAAAGAAAAAAAGCAGCTCGCTCATAAGCTATTCTCAGGTTTATTTAAGGTTGCCTATTGAAGTGTCCTTTATTTGGGACCTATCAAAACAAGTAACAAAATCACACTAATAGTCCCAAATTTGGAATTCACTTTCACTTGACTGGCAAGCACTGGTAATTTGAAACAGTTTCTGGTAATTCCAATTAACGCAACTGGTAATTTTTATAAAACGCTGGTAATCCTCCAGGTGTGGACAAAGAAAAAAAGCACCTCGCTCATAAGCTATTCTCAGTTTTATTCAAGGTTGCCTATTGAAGTGTCCTTTATTTGTGACCTATCAAATCAAGTAACAAAATCAGACTAGTAGTTCCAAATTAGAAATGTTTCACTTGACCGGAAAGAGTTGGTAATGCAACACAGTCTGTGGTAATTTTAATGAACTTCGCTGGTAACATTTGGGAAACACTGGTAATCTTGCAGTGGTGGACAAAGAATTTGTCGCACCATCTCATGAGTGATACTCAAGTTTATTCAAGGTTTTGAAGCCTTTTCCCTTTATTTGGGACCTATAACAACAACTACCAAAAGCATAGTAGGCCTAAAATTAGTTCAATTTCACATTAATTTGACTGGCAAACGCTAGTAATTTGAATCCGATAGTGGTAACTGTGACAAATTCACAGGTAATAGTTCAGACTCGCTGGTAATCTTGCAGGTATGAATTTCAGAATGTCACCCCATCTGATAAGCGCTAGTGAAGTATATTCGAGGTTTCTTACACTTTTGACGCTTCTTGGGACCTATAACAATAACTAACAAAATCACACTAGTACCAAAATTACAAATATAGCACTCTATTTTGACTGGCAAACGCTGGTAAATTCAACCACACCTTCGTAATTTTAATGAAGATTGCTAATAATTATGGATATACGCTGGTAATTGGCCAGGACTGGACAAAAGGATTTTTTTTACCCCCTCATAATTGATACGAAAAAAATTGTCACTTTAGTGCCATATTTTAGTTGAGTTAGTCCCTAAACTTCTAATTTTTATAAGCCAAATTGATCGAAAATATTGTATTCTTCTCTTTAGGCAAACAACATTCAATATTCTTTTTTTTTTCCTTTATTTTGTCTTTTTTGCCATGATCAATATGTTGTGATCAAATTAGTCCATTTACTGTAGAGAATACATGGATTGAGTCAACTGACAAACCCAAACCAAACCAAAGTAGTACGTATATGGGTGTGTATAAACCTTTTAGGTAAAGAAGTTTTTCTCTTGAAAAAACTCTACTAAACAAACCCTAAATATATATACACAATTCGAACCATCATTTCTAATCTCCATTGTAGAATATTCTTGCTAAAGCATGATATAATGTGTGCACCATAAAAATCGAACCCGGAAAAATCAAATTAGGAATATACTAAAGCAAGTATACAATGATGACAAAAATGGAACCAAGCAGCGGCCACATCTCCATTATTTGGGAAATGCGGCAAAACAAATTGATCATTAAAATGCAGAGTTCACCAATCATTTTAAAAACCTATCTATTTTAGTGGTGCATATCCGTTTCCCTTGCCGACATTATCTTCACTAACTTGCTGACCAAAATGTAAAGGCTGCATGCAAGCACCAGAGAGAGAACTTTTAACGATGATGCATTTTCAATTAACAATTATGTCTGAATACATGGGACCTGGTTGGTTTCTATTTTTCATTTCCTGTTTTCATTTTGTATGTATCCTATTTTCAAGATTTTGGGAAGAGAATAGTGACAACAATAAAATCTAATTGACAAATAGTGTCATTTCCTTAACAAAATTTTAGAATCCAACAAACAAAAGGATGTCCAAGTCGCAAAATGCAAACCAAACAGGCCATTAATGTTTTAAGAATAGGTGATTGATGCTATGGAATGGACCTTCATGCTAGTTGCTTTGTGTACTGCACCATCGGAACTTTTGAATTACTCTCCCGTACTTCTCTGATCCTCCTGGAATGCAAAGTTAGCATTACAAATGTTTCATATGATAAAATTATTCATTCATTCTGATAATGGTTTTCAATAGAAGTAGATATAAAGTTGAGTGTTTAAACTACATATGAGAAAAGCTTAACAAGACATTTTGATAGCAAAATAAATTTTATTAGAAAAGAAAAAAACAATACAGAATTTGTTAGGAGTCAAGTTTCTCAGTTGAACCATGAATCAGTTCAGTAGATGATAAACAAGGAAATCATGACTAAATGAGAGATGTACAAAAGACTGCAACCAGTGCAATAGTCTCGAGTCTCAACACATCCTTCTCTATCTCTCTACGTAGTTGGTAAATGTAAAAACCTATAACTCTCTTTGTAAAGTTTTTTCCCATTCATTAAGGTTTATAGGACAAATGCAAAAACCCTGCAACTTTTAATTTATTGGAAGAAAGCAAGAATATCCACTCTAACTGAAGTGCTCTTTACTTACAGTATTTTTCTGCACTTTGGTCAGAAATTACAGGAACTTCAACTTAAATGTCAAAATTTCAAGATATCATCCACACCCCCACTGCCAAAAAAAGGGAAAAAAAAGAAAAAGAGAGAAAGAGAGAGAGAGAGAAGGCTCCAGTTGTGTATTACGCAAAATTGACAAAGAAAAGCAGTGGAAAAAGGAAAAAAAAAAGTTAATAAAGAGATAGAGAACAATCAGTCATTGACCAACATGAATGCTTTATATTTATGGCGTTTCACTTCTTGCTAAGTTCAAAAAGATTGTTATTATCATGGTTTGCTTTAATATGCCTGCTAAACAATTTCCTATCTTCCACTGAAAACCAGCATATGTGGAAAGGTTCCAAATATAGCCATATCAGAAAATTCCATAAAATGAAGTAGTATAAGTTTACCTCTAAAAGTTCACCCCTCTACATCATTTCCATCATCCTCTCATATTTCCACCATCCGCAACTGGTAAGGCATCACTAATTCCAGAGGAAGAGAAATTTAACATTTTGTTGTGGGAGACTCCCTACAACATTATTAATGAGAGGAATATTTAGGAGGAAGAATGGCTGACAGAACATTTAGAATTTAAACGAAAAAAATTAAAAAGGTTTAAAAGAATTATATTAAACTTGCAGATTGAGAAATAAACCAGGATATGGAAGTGTTTGTGTTTGTTGACATTCTGAAGGAGTACCTTCGTCAGAATCATCAGCTAAGAACCCATCAACCTAATTGAAATTTATTAGAAGCAAAACAAAGACTCCAAGGTAACAGTATATTTTGATTAAAATGTTCTGAGAAAATATGGTTTGGCCTAGCAACTAATCATGACAATTGTCAATACACCCAGGAAAAATAACAGGTGCATTAGTTTCCCCAAAACTATAAATAACCAAAAGGCATCAAAGCAAGGGAGTGTAGCACGTACCAGAAGGCCTAATGGAATGTCTATATTTTTTTCCTTGGCCTCAAATGGCTTGCAGTGTAAGGGGTTTGTTGGTGCGGCCCCGGTTTTCGTTTCCATTGATATGTCTTCTGCTTAACCCTTGTACTTATGTTCGAGGGATGGTAGCTTTTCCCTGCACTTGCTTGACCTTCATTTCCATATGCTGTTTCACCAACACCTGTTAACATCAACAATCAACGCTAGGTGGTTAAAGGCGAATTCCTTAGTAGCCACATATACACCACTTTTTAGCATACATATTAACAAACCTATGTCATTAACTTAGCTAGTTTCCATCTCTCAGTACCTTTGTCAAATAAAAAAGCACCACAAGCTTCAACCTGAGGAGAAGACACCCTTTCATAGCTTGGGCTACCAATAATAGATGCAGAAGGGGTTGATAGCAGCTCATCAACTTTAGCTGCTTTGCACACATGTTCTCTTTCTTTATTATTGACATGCAATACCCAATTTATTAACAAATCTTGACGGATGCCACCAATCTCCCCCTATAGGCATTATACATTTACATTTAGAGTAGATAATGCTAGTTCGATAAGCATACAACACACCAAGAAGAGAACAATTGACGCACCTCACTCCATGTAGGCATGGTATGACCACCTTCATAAGTTGTATCACCATCCCATAGCTCCATATATTTTATGGTGTGCACACCGCAATCGTAACTATATGGAAAACAAACAAGCATCCATATAGCATCAATTTACATTGAAAATAAGGACAAATAGGATGAAATAAAAAAAAATGAAATATATTGAAAAGCAATTCAACTTCACCCGTTAGGTTGTTTTGGGACACTTGGAAACTCAATGTCTAGCTGCACATCAGTAATGGCTAAGTTCTTATCAATCAATGATAACATCTCTCCAAATCTTTTGGCCTACATTATTGAAATAACATTAAGTTTAGACATGCACCTAAACACAACAACAAAAAACTGTTACTAGCACTACAACTAAATTATCCATACCGTCAACTTATCCAAAAGGGCCATATTGCCCTTGTGTTCCCACCACAAAGAATCCAATATGTATAGCTTCATCTTCCATCACTCCAACACATAGCACCACCAATGATTGCCAAACACGACGGGCGCAAATACCTATAGTGAAACATGGTTTGCATTAGTCCTGGGCCACACTAATTACAGAAGCACAACAGAGCGATTGAAATTCAATACCAAATCACAATTTATGACACTTGGCTCATTAATAGGAGAAAAGGCAGGAAACTTGTGCTATGGCAGATGCTTATCCTTCATGAAATTATCGAGATCGGCTTTTATAGAATCTTGCAGTTAAAGACAAGAATAATATTACGCCATCTTCAAACATATACTGATGTGCATAATATAAAAGAATTTGCAATCACCATGAAGTATGAAGATAGACAGTATCGGGACTTTGAACTCGAGGCAATATGTGTTTCATTCAACACGGCAGCAGCGAAGCTAACAACCTACGCATGTGAAGACAGTGTGTTAGACGAAGCTTCATTAAAGGACAAATTAACACTTTCTTTCATGTTATGTATAATGCACTATACATGGTTATTTAATTTTCGCCTACGTCCCATAGTCATCGTGTCACCATGTGTCAAAAAGTGCCCACACATTGAAACTAGCACCCTAAACAAAAAATAAATAAATAAATAATTGGTCAACTATAGCATATCATGTACAATAGTGGTTGTACATAAGTGCATTATATTATAAGAAGTTGGATAATAGACATAGGTAACAAACTCTTGTTTTGACTTTGCTGCAGTTTCCTTCCGAATACAATACTCGTATAAGGCATTGAGTGCGTTGGTTTAACCGTGTCTTTCAGCGGTGGGGACAACAAGACCAGAAGTAAGTCCTCCATCATCTTCTTCTATATTCTCATCCTTATCCGTTGACCATTCACTTGCTTTCAAACTTGTCATTTCCATATTAGAGAATGAAATTTCTTTATCAGCACTTGCCATTCTCATTTCTTTTGGAGCGGGAGGCCTCAAAGTTGAAGACAACACAACACGATTATTAGCTAGAACAGCTTCTTCTTGTGCTTTGTACATTCTAATGCTCTCCGCAACCAAGTTTCGAAACAGCTACATTTACACAATAATGTAAATAAAAGATGACGAAATAGACAATGAAACAACGCCAACACACAATAGTGTAAATCAAAGCTGAGGACATACACAATGCCATAAACCCATACAACATGCACTGTACCTCAGTTTCAAAATTCTCTTTCAACCAAACTGGGTCAACAAGATCACCTTTATCCTTTCTCTCGTACAGTAGCCCCTATCACAAAATTTGTTTGTCATGAGTTACAAACAGAATAAGAAATCTAGTCCAGCATTTTCAAATGAAGTTATTCTCAAGTAAACAGAAATCAACATATTACAATTACCAAGACATTATTATTCTCTTCCCGAATACGCTTCTCTACCATGTTATCATCCCAGTATTTAACCAGTGGATATTCTTAGTTTGATGGGGTAATGCCAAGAGGACGGCTCTGAAAATACATAATCTGTAACAAAACCAAATTTACAAATGGTAGCAGAATAGAAAGGAAAACCTAATTGACAAGAGTTTGGTATTAACAAAATAATTTATAAAATAATTACACAATAAGCTTATTTGCTCAACCAAATGGATAATAAGCTACCGTACCTTGAGGAAGAAGATGCAGCCTCCTATCCCTGCTATCTTGCTCTTATATTGTCTGGCCTTGTATGATTTCAAGTTCCTTACAAGCCAGTTGAAAACAAAAAGGCTCCAATTATACTTTTTTACATTGTGTATATCAACGATGGATCCCAATAGCTTTGGACACGGTGCCATTTTTAAAGTAGGGCACAAGAAACATGACAACACATACAGTATAAAAGCTCTTCTAAAGTGGTCATTGACTTCGCCTTGACTAATAATTTGCCTTAGTTGGACATTTGATATTCCATCAAATTCCCTCAACAACGTCTTTTGCTCCACTGTGGCTCCTTCTGGAATGTTCAATCCTATTTCAGCAGCAATATCAGATTTTTCACATATGAATAAAAAACTGACTAACACCTAATGGTTGGCAATATTTTTATAGCAACCATGGAGTAAAGCGAAATCATGACATGCCACTAAAAAATTCCTTCGAACTTGACATGCTAATTAACTTATGCATAGTAGTTGAAAAGTGAGCAATATGAACAATTAACTTACCATCGTGGGGTAGGCCAAACACCTTGCCAACATCGCGATAGCTAAGCCTAATCTCCTCTCCCTTAGCATATACGCATAGTTGATGTAAATCGAAACACTTGATAAGTTTTAGACACACCCTCCTATCAAGTCTTGTGCATTTAACATGAAGAAGTCCTCCAAACCCCATCTCTATGACCGTTTCTCGTTGCTCTTATGTCAAATTGTTACAAATTGTTTGTAACCTATTCGGTGAGCACCGACTAAGGAATGTAGCCTGCATAGATGCTTTGCAATTAAACTGTGAACCATAGAACCCACTATGAATCAATAAACTGAGGAAAAAGTTTTATTAACATATACCTGGCCAGATTTCTTCTTCTTTTGCTCAGTTAAATTGTTCCCAGATTTCTCGTTTCTACCTTCGGTGGGAACCTTCCCAATTTTGTTTTTGTTATGGTTGGTGCGAACCTTCCCAGATTTCTTGTTTGCTTGCTTCTTGGCTTGTTCAGGGATCTCAATACTCTGGGAAGTTTCTACATCACCACTAAATCCATCGCTATAGGCATGCTCACCTGTACATGAAAAATATTTTGATTAAATATGTTAGTAGACCGTAGGATTTGCAACCCAAAAGGCTGTATTTCTATAGGATAGCCATCCTCACTGTCATTGCTTGCATTAGGATCAAAGTCCTTGTCTGATCCCGAGCTTGTCAAATCTTCCACTGTAGGTGTAACTATCAATTGAAAACATAAACTTGTTAGTATCTTATGACATATCTCAAAACACCAAGACAATGCAAAGCTTCAAAAATTTGTTAGTATCTTATAAACGTTGGTAGCATTTATAATAGATGAAAAATTGGGTACCATGAAATGACATACCATGCACTGACCGCCTAGTATGTCGTTTTCCTCGCGCCATTTCCTATGGAGGAAATAATTGCAATGTATTCAGGTTACCTACAAATAGAACATTAACAAATACAAAATGAAAGTTAAAATTTACATCAATTACTTATTAGTATATTCATTTCTATATATTTGTGCAATTAAACAGTAAAAAGACAAAGATAACCATCTCATACTTACCCATTGATATCTCTATTTTATCTAATCAGCTTGATATTTAAAATCCAACAGCTGCAAAATTCAAAAGTTGCAAAGGATGCAGCATATCAGGTAATAAATGATGAGTTGATGCTGGATGGTGCACCAAGGCTCAACCTGGCCTCCTTTGTCACCACTTGCATGGAGCTTGAGTGTGACAAGCTCATCATGGCTTCCCTTAATAAGAACTATGTTGACATGGATGAGTACCCAGTTACCACTAAGCTTCAGGTCTTTGACTGTCACTTCTTTCAGTAAATTGGGATCTTTGCAGTTTTGTTTGATGATGTATCATAGAACACTCTGGATTCATGTAATCGACCTTGGGGTAAGGCTTAGCTTATTGTTTTTGTTAGGGTTTTTTTTTATGGAAAACAATTCTTTTTTTTAATTATTCAAAATTTTTGAAGTTATTGAGTAATAGTATTGAAAGGGCTTGATTATTCATTTGCTTTATTGTGTTAAGAATTGAGATTTTCATTTGTTGGATAATAGATGCCGTACTACCAGATGTTAAAGAAAAAGGAGTTTTCCGAACAAAGGGTAGAGTAAAATTGAAGGACTTTTATCAGGATACTGGTGGTTTTTATGAATTTTCCCCCTTAAAATTTGGTATGGTAACAATTTTTGGTGTTTTTTGATCAGATGAAGATTTGCCGATTTGGAGATTGGAGTGGATTGCTGTAATTGAAAAATTACTGCATAACCATGTTGTGTATATAAATTAAACTAGTAAAATTGAAGACTGTGATATTATATATGATTCATTTTGTGATTAGTTTCTATTGACAATTTGAAGATGAGAGACTGACAAGTATAATTTGTTCAATTCTGCAGAATTGGTGCGTTAACATGATACCACACCGATTCCATGCTCCTATTGGACAAGATGAGGCTACAATAGGTGTTGGCACTGTGGAGTCATCAGAAGCAATAATGTTGGCAGGTCTTGCTTTTAAAAGGAAATGGCAGGCTAAGAGTAAATTAGAAGGAAAACCATATGATAAGCCCAACATAGTTACCGGGGCTAATGTTCAGGTTGGTCTCAATAAGTTTATACCGATATAAAATTTCAGACAACTTTTAATTTATGTTAACTATATGCTCATATGATTGTCAATGGGGCTAAAGTGCTTCAATTGATTTATGTCTAATGTTCTTTGAATATGCTACGCAGGTTAGTTGGGAAAAATTTGCAAGGTACTTTGAGGTTGAGCTCAAGGAAGTGAAGCTCACTGAGGGATACTATGTAATGGATCCCTAGAGCTAATAGAACATACCCAATTTCTTAATTTATGCATGAACCCTAAAGAATCTATGACAGACATTCCTAAACTACAATAACAACACATGATAATTTTTAATCTACAAACTAATATCAACCTAAAACTTAGTATCATTTTATTCTAATTTATCTTTCATCATATCCTTAACATCAGAGTCAAGGCAAAAATTTCTTACCTTCTTGCGAGCTTGACAAAGACACAACAAGAGCTTCAGTGCTGGAAGGGAAACCAAGACCTTGCGGGCCTTTTCGCAAGTTGGCAGATGGACAACAATGGCAGGAGAAGTTCGCGACCTTGACAGAGGCACAACAACAACTTCACCAACCTTACCACATTAACCTTTCTCATCCATAAAGCCATCTCCAAAATCATCCCAAACCAAAATAACCAAAACCTAACAAAATCAAGTCCAACCATAATCAAATCACAAGACAAAATCATGAGAGAGGGGGAAAATCATTCACCATTGACAAGTACCTGAGCCAACACTAGCTCCACAAAACCCCTTCTTCTTGCTGACGTGAAGCTCGCACGATTCACTCCCACACCACATCAGCCATGTACCTCGAGCATAGACCGCGCCGCTCATGAGCTCTTTCTCCCCTAGACCGCGACCTGCCCAACACCGCACAGCCTCTCCTCGCGCCGCCGTGAACCTCCTTCTCTCCTAGCCACCGTCGCGAAGGGCGAAGGATTGCTTCACCTCTACCAGCATGCGACCATGAACAGCCCACAAATGCCGCTGAGCCAGAGGCAAAGTGTGCGAGAGTTTGAGCTACAGTGTGTGGGAGTTTTAGTTTCAGAGCAAATGGGATTTGAGGAGAAGCAAATAGGTATTGGGAGGGAAATGGGGGGATGGAATGAAGTGCAATGGAAATTATTTGGAATCCATTATTGTGTGCCCCTTTTTTTTTGTCCACCAATGCACCCCGCTACAGTGCCATACGGTGTCTGTATGGACACCCCAGCGGGGTGTTCAACTAGCATTTTCCTTTGGTGAAATACTATTGACATAATGGTGTTCACTGTGCATGTTGGAAATCCTTCACCTTTAAATATGTGGCCAAGATGTCCCCAACAACCAGCACACATTATTTCGGTCCTCATCCCATCAGGGTCCAGCTGATATATAATAATACCATGACAAATCAAAACAATGTCATCAAATTCGTATAAATTGAAACTCATTTGCTAATGAAGCTAGCTTATTAAGATGATAACAAACAAATTAAGAAAAAGTGAACTCACATTGCGATTTATGGCTCTGGGAAGACCCTCATAGAAGGCTGGCCATCAGCAACCAGAAATGAATTTTGTTGTGGACCTGTAGAGAGGAGTCCCACAACCAGCGCAGTTGTAAATTAAACTCCCTCACCAAAGAACTTATCATGTTCTCCTGTTCCAGGGAACCTGAATAGTGAATAACCAACACACAGTCATTTTCATTTTCTTGTTAAATTGACAAGCTCCTATCTTGAAAAACGCAAATTCCTATCTTGAAATATCACTAGAGTATATAGTTATATAGTTAAACCAATGATTAACTCAAGTCGACAAACTAAATATACAGTTGTTGATTTTTTTGCTATTAGAACCACCATGTCACCAAATTAAAAAACATAGATCACTGAACCAGATTATAAATTACTTGTCCCAAATTTATAGAATTACTAACCATACTCAATTCTTTCACACCCTTACACAACAAAGAGAAGAACAAATCAAAATGTAATGTTTGAAAGCAGTAAACAAAGGGAAGCAATTTGAAAGCTTTAATTCATTTCGTGCATACAGCTAGAAGAACAATGTGCATGGGGAGAGTCTTACTCGGTGCTCTTTTGCCTGAGACTCTGAAACTTCTGGGGGGAGAGAATTGTTTGCCATTCTTCCTCTGATTTCTAAACGGACCTGGGTGCAGCCATGGCCACAATCCTGCAACCACGGAACCGTGCTTATTGGTCTTGTGAAGAAGAAAGGGTGAACCAACAAAAGGAGTGGTAGAAACAATGATGGGGTTGGATGGAGAAAGGGTGAAGAAGAGGGAGGTGGGATGAGAATGAAAGGGGCAAAGAAGAAAAGTTGAGTGAATGGGTTTGGTTTGGGAGAAACAGAGAGGTGTGAAAAACTCTGGCGGCAGGGGGCGTTCTTCCTACGGCAGCTCACTTTCAATGTGAACGACGAGAGAGAGAGAAAGATAGAGGATTTTTATCTTATGCAGATAATGAGGGGATACAAGTGCATCATCTATTTCTTATGACGTTTTCGACAGAATTTTAAATTACTGGTGGGAAATTTCCGCTGGTAACCCATGCAAAATGCGCATTTCATTTAACCAATGCACCAGCAGATCTTTCCAATTTATCCTACGAAAAATCCGCCAATAACGTATACAACCTATACGCTCAAATTTCTGGCGATTTAATCCACCAGTAAAATTAATTTTTAGAAATTTTTTTAAAAGAATTAGCAAGTAAAATTAATGTTTGAAAAAATTTAAAATTAGTTATCGATGGAAAATTTGATCGGTAACTAATGTGCAATATCTGATGCCAATTAGCCGAAGTTTACCAATGGATTACCAATGAAAAATCTGTCAGTAACGATAAAAATAAAAAGAAAAAATTGGCCCTGATTATATTATCGATAAAATTCGTTGGTAACTCGCGTGTTTCTTGTAGTGATATAGTGTCCTTGAAGCTTGATGGCTGACCACTGCTGACCTTAGCTGAATTTCTATCAATTGTGTATAGTTAGTCCTGTAAAGAGGCTAGCCTTCAACGGAGACAATGGGTCTGATGTTGGGTCCTCATGATACTTGTCCATCCACAAATCACTTCTGTACTCCAATTAAAAGGGATATATGCTTTAGAACATGAACAAATAAGCTTTGACCAAGTTTGTAGCCAATTCCATGAAAATAGGATCAGTTAAAGAAAGTGGTTACTGATTCAAATAAAGGGATAAATGAATGGATAATGATTCTAGGAGGTTATAGAAAAATGTGGGAATGGTCCCTACAAAATAGGACACATTGTAAAGCCTTTGCAAGCTTACAAACCAGAATTAGCCAAGGTTGGTTATCAGAATTACCTTAGGCTAGCTTATTTAATGGTAGGAGTTAGGTCCATGTGTGTAATAACTTAGGTACACATGTCTCTGGACAAGTATAGTATGGCCCTAGGGTCCGCTGAGACCTACTCGTGTTGCTTAGAAGGCCCTAGATGCGTGAATGGCCATGGGATGTAGAAATGGTGTTGCTAGTGCAGAATTCTACAAAATAGGCTCAATGTAGCTAGGAATTCTCATCGCAACAAGTGAGTGAGCTGAGCTTTCCCTCAAGGGTCAACTAGGCTCACTGCAGCATAGTGTAAAATGTCACAGTTTTGATTAGTGAGTACCCCACCCCGATTTAAACCTTTCCAGTTACATAGTGGGCACCAGAAACCGAGAACCCTAGCTCCCAACCATCTACTTTGCCTACACTCACATATTCTATTAAGCCTACCTCCTCCAAGCTCTAAGGTAAGGGTTTGTCTATGTTTTATGCTAGATTTCTTTTCCTCCTTTTTCTCTATGTATAGGTGTTGCTGTTCTTTATTATTGTCAAGTGGGGTGCTCTTATAATGTTGTTAAAGTTTATCTAGAGCTAACTAGAGGGAATTAGAGATTAATATAGAGTTTTGTGGTTGTTATGGCAAATATTCGTGCCATCCCTGCTCTACGAAACCCAGTTGGTGTTGACACCATCCATTCCTCCCCTCCAAGTGAGTGGGTTTAAACCCATGGCCTTATTTTCATCATTAGAATTATGTTTGTAGCTTTATGGTTGCTAAACACGAATTTGGAAATGAAAATATGTATAGATATGGATTTGCAAGTTATGCCAAGTTAGCAAAAATTGAGATTTATGATGATAGCATGAAAAAAATGTGTTTTAGAAAACCATGGGACCATGATTGTAGTATTGTATGCCATGAAAAATGTTTCATATGTTTTTGAAAAGATTCATTGGAAAATATATGATTTAGCCAATTCATTAAAATTGTTAAACTTGTGTTAATGGATTATTGATATTTCTATGTTTTAAAGATTTGAGATGTCAAACCATGTTATAGAATATGCTTCTAGAGTACCAAGTTAAGTTATTTAGGAAAAAATGTTGAACAAAGTATGTTTTGGCTTTTGAGCACATATGTTATTATGCGTTCGGAGTTTCTATTATTACGAACCCTATTGGTTTTGAAGTATGATATTAGAATTATCTAGTTTATGAAAAATATATTAGCTCGAGATATGATTTATAAATTCAATCAAAAGACTTTAGAGTACGAATCTTCATATGATTCATGATAATTGGTGGCTACATACTTTGTAGGCCTTGGTAATCACAATGTCTATAAATGGGTGATCCATTGGACATAATTTCATAGCCACAGTTATGCTAATGTTAGATTATTACAGTTACATGGATTTAGAGCTCTTAGAGTGCTAAGAGTTTCTAAGAGTTTTCAAATTTATTTGATTTATGTGCAAAGTAGTTTTTAACAGTTTTCATGATACTAAGAAGTATGGAATTCAGTATGATTTAGAACAACTATTAGATACATATTATGTGGGCTCTTGAAATCATGGTGCCTACAAGTGGTGATCCCTTGGACATGATTTCATAGTCACAGTTATTTTAAACTAGATTGTTAGAATTATATGAATATAAAAAAAAAAAGCCCAGTGCAGAGTTTAGAGAAAATAATAAGTTTTCATGATTTAGAGGCTAGACGGTAGCCATAGAGAAACAAACAGTAAGTTAACGACTGAGAACAATTGTTAACCTTGGTCCCAAGTTGTCTTCAGAGCCAATCTCACAGAGCAAAGATAAAACATAGTTAGGTGTCCAATTTAGATCTCGCGGGATCATAGAGAATAGAGAAATTATTATGCCATGGTTGATATACATAACTAGAGAATATATTGTTATGTCATATATATTATGCATAACCAAAGAATAGAGCAATGTAGGACCTAGTTAGGTGCCCCAGAGAACACAGAATATTTTGTTATGTCATATCTAATATGCATAACTAGAGAAATTCAAAGATTTTTGTTATTACACTATATATGCAGCTATCTAGATTTTACTGTTTTTCGAGGATTTACTGCACATTAGTTAAAATGATTTCACGATAGATTTGAATTCATAAATGTTATCTTTTTATGATGACCTAGACTGAAATGTGTTTTCCTATATAGTTATGTATGTAAATATATCAAATGGTTTATGCGGGTTGCATGTATATTGCATTATGTATATTCCTTGGTTGTGCCATATGGGTGATGGGTGAGGATTCACTCACTAAATTTTTAAGTTAAAACTCACCCCTTTCCCCTCCTCCTCACTTGTAGATACAGACATCATCCAGTCATTGATCCAGTAGCCCATTACTGTCTTGAGGTGAGCCTTACAATGATGTATGGCCTAGTTTAGGCATATGTTAGAGTTAGAGTGCTCCAGTAGATGTGTAGACAGGATCCAAGCCATGCATTTATTTTCATAATATGCATCTAATTTCAGAGTTAAAAACACTTATGTATATGTTTATAGATTTCAAGTATGGATTTGAAATTGAATTTTGTAACTAGACGCTATGCAACATGCTAGAGATGTATTTGTGATTTAGTTTTCAAGTGCTAAATAGAAATGAGTGTTGATTTAGAAGAAAACCATATTTTAAGTATAATATTATGATAAATTATGCATTTAGAGAGCCGTGGAGATGGAATTCCTCACGTGCCAGTCATGTTTCTAGATCGGTTCATGACAATGTGTTGGAATCGAGTTAGTGTAGATAGTGATTGAATAACTACTTAATTGTGTCTATAAATTGTCATTTATTCGATTGTATTAGATTATGAAAACATATGATGAATCAATGACAATTTCATTTCCAGTTATCTTTATTTTACTGCACTTTAGCTTTTCTACACTTTTACTTTACAGTTTTTTACACTCAATTTCATTAGGAAATCTCTTCGAATTATAACCAAATGATTTTCGAACTAGTTTCGGACCCTATAGTGGAGAAATAGAGTCCTCTTCTTTGTTAAATCATCTAAGCTTTGGAAATTAAAGTTTTCATGGAAAACATAATTGGCATGCCCATGAGACCACACGTTGATAAAGCTGAAGAGATTTCTATTTTCTGGCATGGTCTTCAAAGTTTTGTTTTCATTCAATATCAACATGGAATGTAGGAAGCATGATAAACTTGTAAAATTCTCTACCAAGAAATAAATCCAAAAGGATAAGGGCTTCTTTAGTCTTAAGTCCTTCACTATACAGAGCTCCAATTTCACAACCATACGCACTTACTATAATGCCTGCAGTGGTGGTTACCAATATGGCAGCCCCTTATGTTCCTTTTCGAAAGCAAGATATTGGGCAGCCAAATATTATGACTACGTATGTGATTCGCCAACAAATAAGTAATGGAATGAACGATTGCATTCAACGGCTATTTGGACAACTAGTTGAGATCGCTAGGCCCATAGGCTGTAATGAGGTGTAGAACTAGAATTGGCATGCACAAGAGCAACAAAAGTTTACATATCCCAATTTCTAATATGCCGTTCAACACTGGGGTGCAAATACATGTTAACCCTCATATGGCTACTAGTTTGAATGTTCAGCCGAATTGCCATGTTCCTTTTTAGGCTAACATATAGAATTTTGCCTAATTTTTCACTCAGCCAAGAGTTGTAGGGGCTTATGCTAAAGGCAACCATGGATAATTGCTCAACCTCTAAAAGAAAATCGACCAATATTGATTGATGAAAACTCATTTTCTTACCCCCCCCCCCAAAGAAATGAATATGATGCACATGAAAACTTGGATACAGTGCAGCCATAGGGACTATCTTCCTCTCATGCAATAGCTTAACTAGTGCACATTGGCCCATTAAGGTAGCCAAAGGGCTCAACAACCAATGGTGCAGCCTATGGCTAATCAATAGCCAATTGCATAGGGAATGGCTTAACAACCAAGTGCATAGCCCATGGCTGGACTATCAGTTGCACAGCTAGTGGTTCAACAACCCCATTATCAACTAAAAAGTATACAAACTTATTTTCAATGGTTGAACACATAACCACTAGATAATTAATAGCCAATGTTTTAGCTATTTCTTACACCATAACAATAGGCTGGCAAAGTTGCAGCACTATATGCAAATCAGTAGGCAATAGATGTACCAGTGGAAATAGATCCAAATATATTAATTGAATCTATGAGACATCATTTGGCATCCAATTGAAACTATTGGTGTGATCTATCTACGAGAAACCATATACTAACTATGTGGATCGTGCTCCATTCCCTAAAGGATTTAAAACTCTTGACTTTCCTAATTTAGGGAAGATGGAAAAACCATAGTGGAACATGTCAATTGATTTAATGCATAATGTGCAGAAGCTGGTCAAAATTATTTCTAGAGGCTGCAATTGTTCCCTATGTCTTTGATGGGGGTGCTCTTTTCCTAGTATTCATCTCCAACTTCTAATTTTGTGAATAATTGGGCTGATATAGAAAAGTTATTCCATGACCGTTTCTATTAGCCCAATCCAGAGCTTGTGGTAGTTGATTTCATGAGTCTTAAGCAATAGTTTGATTAGCTTGTAGCTAACTTCATGAAGACATTTCAATAGCTAAAGGGTAAGTATAATGTCAAAATGTCAAAAGCGGATTGTGCTCACTTGTTATAGGAAATATGCATTCTCAACTAAGGAAAAGGCTTATTGCTTCAGAATACACATATCTTAATTAGCTAATGTCTAAGGCCTCTAGAATTGTCAATTATATTCTTGAAAAGGACTAAACAAAAGCCAACAAAGAGGGAGGCGTGGACTCATAATTGATTGTAGTTGATGATTATGACTCAGCTGAAAAGGATACAAATGAAGAACAAGCCCCAAAGTCAATTGACATATTAACAGCTAGAGTTTTCAAAAAAAGAAAAGCCATCCATGAATCTTACTACGGGTTTAGCCAAGTGAGACTTTGCTGGAAATCTTGTATCGACTAGCCTTTCTACAACTTAGATTGAATTACAAATGATACATTTGGAAGGCAAGCTGAGAAAGAATAAGAAAGGAAGCAAATCTAAGTCTACTCAAATGAATAGTATCTTAAGTGAAAAATCTTTAGCCTTCGACAAACTAATTTGCTAGTAGAGATAAGACAACAGAAAGAACATTCTTGGAAAACATAATGGGAATAAAACATAAGTTTAACTTCACTCTTACTTAGAATCAAGTGAATGATGTTGGAGCACAAAAATACTAGTTTTCCAAGAATGGATGTTGGTCACGAGAAAAAACCAACCTAAGAAGATGAAAAAGAAGCTTATGATTGAGTATTTAGCTACCAAATAGGTGGCGATTGATAACACTCACATGAAGGATCTGTAAGCTCCAAAACCCTTCAAAACGTACAAGAACTATATTGTGTTGAATGACAACAAAACCAATTTAAAGAAAATATTTTGAAGAATGACTAATGTCTACCTTGAGTTTCTTGACAATGCATAACAAGTATTTCTGAATTGCATAACATAGAATTAGACAAGAATAATTTCACTTTACGTCTGTAAACAAGTTTTATTTTGTGTTAAGAGATTTAGCCTAATAGAAGTGAATATTATATCATGTAAAGTATTATATCATGTAAAGTACGTTTACATTCATTAAGGAATAAAGCAAATCAAATCAAGAACAAGAAACTGAGGCAAGGGTATTCAAAAAGTAGTATGGGACATCATAAAGTACGCTAAGAATAAAGATATCAAACAAAGTCTGAGTTAAACACGTTACAAAGTCTTTAATCATCACGATCGTAATTCTTTCATCATCACAAAGCTCAGATTGAAAATTAGAAGACCAAAAAATAATGAAGGCACTAATAGTGCAAGTCAAAAAGCTTATTTCATTATGGAATGTTGAACTCTATAGGAAAATGAGGGAAATTTCAAATTTCAAATTTCAAATCTCAAATCAAACCCAGTTTAAAAAATGGTATGTCATCTCTTCTGCCTGTTTGGTCAACCATCCTAGCTTCTAGATGAAGGAGTTCAGAAACCATGATCAGAAAATGATAAAGTAGTTTATAAAGGAACATAAAAGACTTCTATTATACAACGACTTCTGCAACCAATGTGATAGACTATCAACCTATTCTTCTAGACTATTTTTACAAGACACAAATGGATGATCTACACGTATCACTTGGAGAATTGATTGAGGGCAACAGTCATGAAGGAGGACCATTATAAATGGAGATGCTATGCTCGAAAGCTGATAAAATGATTGAAGACATAACAGTGAAAGCTCTGAAAAAATCCCTCCACACTTCTTTTGAAGTTCATTATATCATGTAATCAGTTTTCTTGAAGTGTGAAAATTTTATGTTTAATTCCTAAACATTCTGTATACTCTTCCCTAGAATAGATGTTAGAAAGAAGTAGCTCAAGTTATCCTTAGTCTGTTTATTGTGTCTTTCTAAGGAAACTTGAGTGTATGTTATTTTGAGTGGCAATCCAAACACAGAATCTTTGTAACCTTGATCTAGTAGTGATCAGTGAGACATAGCTTGGAGAGGCTAAGGTAAAACTACTTGCAACGTGAAGGTAGAGGTGTTCTACTCATTATGTTTCAATTTGGAAAGGCTGGGAAGAATTACTTGCAACATGATGATAGAGGCATTTTACTCATTATGGTTCAACTTGGAGAGGCTGGAAATAACTACTTACAACGTGGCTATAAAGGTTGTCTACTAGTCATGGTTAAGCTTGGATAGGCTAGGAAGAACTACTCTGTTCAGCTTAGAGAGGCTAGGAAGAACTACTCAGATTGTGATAGCAGAGGTCGTCTACTGTTTACTGTTAGAGCTTGGGAAGGCTACTGTAAAGATTATCCAGTTTTCTTTCTCAGATTGAGAAAGATGTTTAGTGGAGTCTCAATGTATATTGGGTACTGGATATAGGTAGGTTTGGCCAAACTAATATACAAATAATTGTGTCATAATCTTCTTCTCCTTAATCTCTTTTATTTTTACTGCTCTATTTTAGTATTTCATATATGCTGAAAATTTTGTTTATCTGGTTGTTTATTAATGTCATACTTCAGAAATCTACTTTATGAAACAACTAATCATATTTCCACTGCATTCAAGCTTAATGCTTGATAGTATTTTGTTAAACGTTTCAGATTTGAGAAAGTACCAAAGCATGATTCAACCCCCCCATTCTCGTGCACTTTTATACCTACAAGTGGTATCAGAGCAAGGCCTCTAAGGGGTTGAGCAATCCAATAATTGCAGAAGACAAAGATCGAATGGGCAAAGTGGCACAGGTTATCCACATAACTAAATATCGCTCTATCAACTAACCATTTTTCTCTGATGAGGCTCCAGGATCTGATAAGACTCTCTTACCAACATGAGGAATCCCAAAGGAGCAAGTTTTTCTCTTCAAAGTCATCATATCATAAGCAGCAAAAAGCTAAAGCAACAGAAGTTGTAGATACCTCCGATGAAAAGGAAGAAATCTTATGTAAGATTTGAGATTGAAAGTGGAGATGAGATCTACTTACTTGTGAAGAAAATGTCAAAAAGCCTGATGAGGCTAAGCCAAGAAAGGTATAGACATTAATATCAGAGGAGACAAAAAAGCAAAGAAAATCTTGAAAGATATAACTGCTAACTGTTGCGAGAAGGGACATCTTGAACTAACTTGTCCCAAGCTCAAGGTACCTCAAAAATGAAAAATTCAAAAAAGATAGCATAATGGCCATATGGAGAAACTCTGAAGATGAACGAAATGGGTTAGTAAGTCATTATAAGATTGAAAATGCTGAAAATTTATGATTTATGACATGGGTGTGACTTGACAAAAGTATACAAGGTAAGAATATCTAAATCCATTTTTTCATACTTGTTATTTCTTGCATGATATGATGAACTGCTATATAATTTGCATGCTTCCTCTTCAAAATATCTCAAGTTGAATAGCTTAAATTTGATTAGGAAAATCATGAGGAAAATACAAATTTTGTTTTCAAACTCTGGGCATTAGAAGCTAAAGTCTCAGAACTAAATTAGAAAGATCTCAGAAAGTAATTTTTGAATTTGAGAAAACTTCATGACTTCTGTAATCTAACCCAAAGCACATGGCAAAAGGTCCTACAATGTTAAATTTATGCTTGGATCTTAGAGGCCATTGTTTCATAAAACAAGTTTGAGAAATGAAGAGCAAATAGCAGAGAAAAAGAAATGCAGTCTCATCTAAAACTTATTATCATAGTTTCTTTCACTCTCTACCATAAGAAGAGACACTTGTCTAACAAATGATTCTTGAAAAAGAAATTTGTTAGAAAGGATGGGAAATCATTCCCTCATCAACTAACCAAGGTGGAATTAAGAAAGTTGAATACTAGAATCAAAACCTTTTATTGTAGGTGTATCTGAAAATTTCCCTTGGATTAAGCATTTAAGACTTTGCTAATCATCTTAAATAACTAGAAAAAAGTCATGAGAAATTAAAACTCAAGGAAACCTTTGAAAGCAAGTAAATGAAAGCCAAACCTTTAGAAAGTAGACTCCATAACTCAGATATTTCAAAAAGCATACTCAGAACTCTAAATCAATCAGATCAATATCTTTGAACACATAGAAGAGAAATATGAAGTTAGAAAAGAGGCTGAATAGTTTCAAGGTACAGAAACTATAAAAGTGTTTATGATCTAAAGATAGTCTTTAAATATAAAGTTTTTGGAAATAGTTGAAAGGGAATGAAAATTAGATCCCCCCCTAAAAATACGTCAAACTATGCTTTCATCTCCATAATTGAACCTGAATACTTTGAATAAGCTTTGAGTAATCAAAGTTAGGTAGATACTTTGCTAAGTAATCTGAACCAGATCAAATAAATGCAAAGTTTGAATACTTGACCATAAGGAAAATATCATCATTTGAGGTATCTCAAAATCCCAACCTTATATGAAAATACTAATGCTATTATTCCAATTAAAGTTTTTCATTCAGCACTTTAGATCCTAGTCCTTGATGTCAAACCTTGGTTAAAATCGTTTTTGATTTGTTTTGAAAATGCCTCATATTCTAAAAAGTTTTTAAATCTGCATAAGCATTCATGCACAAAATCTCTAGGTATTCTCCTCTTCAATGCTCTGATATGAAGACCACATAGAAACATCAGTTTGTAAGACTAGCTCACTTCTTGAATCTTAGAAGATCTGTTTGTGAGTTCAGAAAACCGATGAAATGATCAGAAAGAAGAAAAGAAGGATATGAAAATAAGGAATAAAAGGTCTCATGACACTTGAAACATGAAGATGAACCTATGGCAAAAATATGACAAATATCAGATGGGTCAGAAAGTAAAAATTGAAGGTTCAAAGTGGAAGCTCTTCAGAAAGTGATCCAAAGAGTCAGAAAATAACTCTTTTTGAAGAAGGATAAAAAAGGCAAGATAATTCCCAATCTTTTAAGTTTCTTTCTCCCACATTTTTTCACCATCAATCAGTCATATTCCAGCACTTAAATAACCACCCACTCCTCACACGTGACACCTTTGCCATCATCTTCAACCATACGTCTCATCAACTCGTTCGTATTCGCTCATTCTCAAACCTTCTCTGAGACAGCTCATCATCTTCTCAAACCCTCAATCTGTAACTCAAGCTGTTTCCTATCCTATACAAAACTTTCTTCATTCTTTAACTCATAACTCTCTGAAGACCAAATCTCTTTTTTTTTCTCGCCTACCTCACACATATAACCAAAAAGGGCTAAAGGAAAAGAAATTGATCGCTCCTTTGAAAAAAGGGGACCCTTTGTCATGTTTAATGAGGACCATATGTAGGAGATTCACAAAGAAAGCTTCTCATAAAGAATTATAGCCTCTGGAAATATGCTAAATAATTCCCAATTCACTATTGTCCAATTCACTATTCTTCCCAGATGAGGAAGCACAGATGTTCTACTTGGTATGGATTGCATGCTACTTTTTTGTTTATTGACCAAAAGAAAAGTGAACTTGCCCAAGATGATAATGGACTACATGCTCAGGGCCATTATCAAAGAGAAAAAGAGGATTGCTGGAATTCCCTATGGGATATTACCGACAAAGATCTTCCAACACATCAAATGCCCTCTTGCTGAAGAGTGGTTTGAGTATATGACCTACAAGATTACACCGTAAACTCCTTTAGAACAATCAAGAAGACTCAGTATGTGCCTGCAGAGACTAGCTTCAGAAAAAAAAAAGGCTCCCTAGTCAGGGATGCCACAGAGCTTGCTACTGAGGCAAAGAAAAAGTAGACTCGGTACATAAGAGTAATGACAAAGAGGAAGATCACTATTCCTGAAAGCAGCTTTGAAAGCTTTGAGACAGTAGTAAAAACATATGGGAAAACCATTTCTGAAAAAGCTCTTCTCAAAACCAAGCAATTGTTGGTAAAAGAGTGCACGAGAAGGGGGTTGAATCATGCTTCCTGAAAACTTCTTTCTGATCTAAAACATTAAATAAATCTATCAAGCTCAAGGATTGAAGTGCAGCGGAATAATGGTTAGTAGGTTCAGAAAGTAAGTTTCTGATGTATAATTAATTTACCCACGGTTCATTAAATTAATCAGTGCATAATCTAAAGTGATTGACAATAAAAATAAAAGATTAGGGAAGAGAAAAAAGAACACAAGAAATTTTACGCTGGTTTGGCTAACCTGCCTATATCAAGTACTCAACACATGTTGAGATTTCACTAACAACAACTTTCTCAACCTGAGAAAGTAAAACAGATAGTCTTTACAATAGCCTTCCCAAGCTTTAACTTACACAATGGTCAACCCTAACTATGACTTAATCGAATAGTTCTGTACCAGCTTCTCCAAGCTGAACGTGCACAATGGACAACCCCAATTGTGACTTAACTTAGTAGTCTTGAACCAGTCTCTCTAAGCTGAACCTGCATGGTGGACAACCCCAACTACGACTTAACCGAGTAGTCTTGAACCAGCTTCTCTAAGCTGAACCATGACCTGCAGACACCTTCTATTGCCATGTTGTAAGTAGTCTTTCAAACAGCCTCTCCAAGTTGAACTGTGAAGTACAAATACCTTTGCACTCATGTTGTAAGTAGTCTTTCTACCAGCCTCTCCAAGCTGAATCATGATAAGCAAATACCTTTGTTACACATTGCAAGTAGTTTTAGCTTAGCCTCTCCAAGGTATATCTCACACTGATCACTAACGGATCAAGGTTACAAAGGCTATGTGTTTAGGTTGCCATTCAAACTAACCTACACTCAAGTTTCCTTAAAGATGCTAGCTAATATAGACTGGGAAACTTAGAGCGACTCTTTTCTCTTATCTCTTCTCATGAAGAGCATACAAATACAAATACATTTTAAAACTAAGAAAGAAGATTTTTACACTTCGTGATTGATTATATAAATTGATGAACAACACAATAAGTGTGGAAAGATTTTTCCAGAGATTTTGCACTAAAGCTTTCAATTCTCTCATCAGCTTTCAAACTTAGCATCTCCATTTATACAGGTCTATCTTTATGACCGTTGCCTCTTTGATCAGATCTCCAAGTGACATGTGTATTTCATTAGATGTGCCTTGGAACATTAGTCTAGAGAGGTAGACTGACAACTTGTCCCATCGTTGCAGAAGTCGTTGCAATGTAGAGGTTTCTAAAGTCTTCATTTTTTCCTTTTACTTTTAGCCCATGGTTTCTGAACTCCACCTCCTAGGATCTTGAATCATTTAGGTATAAGGGATGACTTACCAGTTATAACATTGGATCTAATTTGGGATTTAAAATTTGAATTTTGAAACTCCCCCTATTTTTCCTTAGCATTCTTTGCTCTACCCTTTAGTGAGCTTTCTGATGTTGTAATTAATCATGTTGATTTTTCCCTTATCTTCCAGTCTTCAATCTTGATTGCTTGATGATGATTTCTATGTGATTATAGTGATTGATGACTGAGTAATATGTTGCTCTTGGACATGAATTGATTTCTTCATCATGAGTGTTCTTTCTGATGTCCCGTGCTACTTTCTGAAGATCCTTTCCTTGGTTTTTTAAATTTTGACCTGATCAGCTTCAGTCCTCCAACATTTATGCTTTCTATCCTCGAGATAATATTCACATTTTAAGCTTGATCTCCTCTCTTGAGATAAACATGATTTCTCATGTGTTGTGAACTTTTTCTTGATTCAAGTTTGCTTCAATGCCTTTGGTCCATGAACATGAATACGTTCTTTGCTTGAAATAACATTCACTTTCTGATTATTTTAATCTTTTCACATGAGATATATCATGCTTGCTCATGCATAGTGAAATATTATTCTTGCATTGAGTCCGTTTCATGCCTTAATCTGTATACACTTACTTTGCTCGACTTCATATTCACTTTTTGATTAATTCAATATCTTTCCACGAGATATAACTTGCTTACACATGAAGAATGAAATATTAATCTTACTTAGGTTCATGTAATACACATCTGATCTACCTGTTAAACTTTGTCAAGAAACTCAAGATTGCTATTAGTCGTTCTTCAAAACATTTTCTCTAAATTGGCTTTGTTGTTATTCAAGACCTTTTAAGCTTCGTACTTTCTGAAGCGTTCTGGAATTTACAGCAACAAGACAAAAGGAGGCAAGTCAAGAAATAGAAGTAGACAGAGAAACCAAAGCCTTTTGAACCCTCGGAAATTGGGGCTAAGGCCTCAGAAAGTGAAATGCCTCAAGGAAGCCCTGACAAACTTCCTATTCAGAGAAAAGTCGCTGAGCCAAAATTCCAAAATCTTCCCAAAAGAGTAAACATTGCATCACTCATTCTAAAAGACATGAGCGATGCTGCACTTACAGGAGCTGGAGTTGAAGTTTCTATATTCTCTAAAAATGAAGAAAAGGAAGAAAGAATCCTCAAAGAGTAGAGAATTCTTCAAGAAAATTGGAGCCTAGAGGAAGTCAGAGAAAGACAACAAGCTAAAGGAATTCAAGGGGCAGGCACACGAAGAAAAGGACTACCCACTCTGCCTAAACCCTTTGTTGTAATTAAGGAACAATCAACCAGGCCCATGACTTAGCAGTTTGGATACACCTCCTTTCCTATCTCGGCTGCACCTCCTAGAGATACAATGGCTTTGAAAACAAGCTTCACCTTTGAGTTAGCCATTACTTCCACAAGAACAATAATCATCGAGCCTAAAGTAACTTCCCCAAGTAACAACGATGACCTCATGATAATTAATCAGTTAATGGAATCAACGCCTAAGTCTATTGCTTTAGAATCTTGGCCTAAGGAAGAAGGAGTGGATGAACTGAACTTCTTCATCAACGAGCTCTTCTCCAATTTGAACTAATTCACAAAGAGCTATCTGTGATGCCAATCATTGAAAAGCCAGGTGAGAAGCTTCATGAGCAAGAATATACTGTGATCCTAATGGTGCCTCAACCTCCTCTTTACATTCATATCACCTTAATAGAAGAAGATGATAGAGCATCAGAAGCCTGTGTCCATCTGACTGAGGAAGCTATTACTTCTGCCTCAGCTCAAGAGCTTGAAACTATTGCTGCTCATTTTCCTGAGCATGCTTTTGCTCTTGTTGCCCTTGTTGCCGACATGCTATCCTCTCTTCCTCTTGTTGATGCACATGCTAATACTCAGGCCGAATCACTTAAATTTGGGGACATTGTACCCCTTAACATTTTTTAGCCTTCTCCAAGAGCTGCTCCAGCATCAGCACCCATCAATTTACCCTCTCTATCCTTACCTGTGTCTCCAATAAGCTCTCAGCTCAATCAGATCATTTTGAAGCATCTGAGAGAGATTGCTTTAAGATAGGATCAGTTAGAAGCTATACTCATAGAGCATGATGCTCAACTTAGACACCATGAAGAACTACAACTTCTGATCCTCTAGACCAATCAAGAGATTCTTCAGGAACTAAGGCGTAGATGCTAAAGATGGTGCTTCTGATTCCCAGCACACCTCCTTTTTAATGATGTCAAAAGGTAGAGAAAGAAAGAAAAGACATTCTTGTGCTATGGAACTCAGAGGGAGTAAATTTAGGGGAGCTTATGTTGAGGGGGAGCTCAGAGATCATTTTGTTATTCAGCATGCATTTTTTTAGTCCTAAACTATCATTTTTTTTTAAGTACCTTGATAGTTTTTTGTAACAATCTTTATATACGTATGATTTCTCCTGATCAATTCGTTATATCTGCTAAATTATGCTTTGATACATATATGCTTCTTTTAAGCTCTGATACCTATCAATGCCGATTTATCATGCTTAACTAATCATATATCTTGTTGTTGATATATGCTTATGATCTCTTTGGCGTTTGTTCTGAATTGCTTTCTCATTGACACGCTAGAGTAGTTAGCTCACATCTGTATCTGTGATTAGCTCTAGCAAGTATCTTTTGAAGCATAAAAATCTCTCTACTGTTGCTTTGATACTCGAATTTATTTGATGTGCTTCGATATGCATAATAAGCTTAAAATGCCTATCTTTATAAAACACATTATCTCTGATACACATCTGAGATACTTTTAAAGGCTATGGATAACTTGATCAAATATAGTTGTTAATATTTTCTGAGGACCTTCAAAAACTTGTCTCTATATACTTTTAATACAACTAAGATCAGTTTGTAAGCCTTAGAACCCTCTCGAGTGTGCTATGCTTATATGATATGCAATGTGTTATATTATGATTCATATATGTATTAGTGAGCGAGATTACATAAATAGCATAAACATATGTTTGTTTTAAGAAAAACTTTTAAAAGCATTTCATGCTCTATACTTATGTAAAAAGTTTCTTAGCTCATGACATAAAAGGCTTGTATTTTTTGCATGCTCTAATTCATTCAGGACTAATCCCCATTTGAGCATCAGAAACCTCATACTATAATATGTTGAAAAAAATATAATAGGTTTCTTTGAGTGTCAGAAACTACATTTGTATCATGTATGTTTTTCATGACATGCTCTGATTGTTTATCATATATACATCTTTGAGCATCAGTTTAAAAATGGGCTTAGGAAAAGAATGTGCTGAATAAGAATTTTAATCAAGAAAGAATATCACATGTAAAACTTGTTTTTGTTATTCAAGCACATTAAATTTTAGAAAGTCTCTTTATAATAAAAAGTCAGGCTATTGGTGCAAAAGAACTTAAATGATGACATCTGCTTTAGTATCTTTATGATACATCTCAGAAAGTACTTTGATTTAATTTAGAAAATTTCATCATAACCTAAATAGCTCTTATTTGAGTTACTTAAGGCTTTAAAACATTTTGAACACATTCAATCATGCCTTAAGAAAAGAACTTCTTGAAATTTAAAGTAGCTTACGACTGAGTATTTGGCTACTAAATGGGTGGCAATTGATAACACTCACATGAAGGATTTGTAAGCTCCAAAACCTTTCAGAAAGTATGAGAGCTATATTATTTTGAATGACAACAAAACCAGTTTAAAGAAAATATTTTGAAGAATAACTAATGTTCACCTGGAGTTTCTTGACAAAGTGTAACAGTATTTTCAAATTGCATAACACGGAATTAAATGAGAATAATTTCACTTTACATATGCAAACATGTTTTATCTTGTGTTAAGATATTGAGCCTAATAGAAGTGAACATTATGTCATGTAAAATATGTTTACATGCATCAAGAAATAAAGCAAATCAAATCAAGAATAAGAAACCAAAGTAAGGGTATTTAGAAAATAGCACGAGACATTAGAAAGCACGCTGAGAATGAAGATATCATACAAAATTTGAGTATAACATGTTACAAAGTCTTCAATCATCATGATCATAATTCTTTCATCATTATAAAGCTTTGATTGAAGATTAGAAGACCAAAGAATCATCAAGAAATTGATAGCGCACGTCAGAAAGCTCACTTCATTGTGAAGCGATGAATGCTACAGGAAAATGAGAGAAATTTGAATTTCAAATTTCAAATTTTAAGTCAAACCTAGTTTCAAAACTGGTATGTCATATCTTTTACCTATTTGATCAACTATACTAGCTTCAAGAAGGAGGAATTCAAAAACCATGATCAGAAAGTGAAAAAGTAGTTTTTGAAAGAATATCAGAAATCTCTGTTATACAATGGCTTCCATAATCGATGTGACAGATTATTAACCTACTTTTCTAGACTGCTTTTCCAAGACACAAATGGGTAATCTACACATGTCACTTGGAGAACTGATCAGGGGTAACGGTCATGAAGGAAGATCGCTATAAATGGAGATGCTGTGCTCAGAAGCTGATAAGAGGATTGAAGACATAAGAGTGAAAACTCTGGAAAAATCCGTCCACACTTCTTGTGAAGTTCATCATATCATGTAATCAGTTTTCTTGAAATGTAAAAGTCTTCTTTCTAATTCCTATATGTTTTGTATACTCTTCTATGGAAAAGATGTTAGAAAGAAGTAGCTCAAGTTATCCCACATATGTTTATTGTGTATTTGTAAGAAACTTAGGTGGAGGTTAGTTTGAGTGACAACCTAAACACAAAACCTTTGTAATTTTCATCCAATAGTGATCAATGAGACATAGCTTGGAGAGACGAAAGTAAAACTACTTGTAATATAATGGTAGAGGTGTTCTATTCATTACAGTTCAACTTGGAAAGGCTGGAAAGAACTACTTGCAACGTGATGGTAGATGCATTCTAGTCATTACAGTTTAGCTTAGAGAGGCTGGGAAGAAACTACTTGAAACGCGATTGTAGAGGCATTCTACTCATTACGATTTAGCTTGGAGACTAGGAAAAACTACTTGCAACGTGGCTATAAGGGTTGTCTACTAGTCACGATTCAGCTTGGAGAGGTTGGGAAGAACTACTTAGATTGCAACAGTAGGGTTGTCTACTGTTCACTGGTTAGAGCTTGGGAAGGCTACTGTAAAGACTATCCATTTTTCTTTCTTAGGTTGAGAAAGATGTTTGGTGGAATCTCAACGTGTGTTAAGTACTGGATATAGGTAGGTTTGGTTGAACTAGTATAAACTTCTTCTTAATATCTTTTTATTTTTACTGCTCTGCTTTAGTATTTCATATATGCTAAAAATTTTCTTTATCTGGTTATTTATTAATGCCATACTTCAGAAATCTACTTTTTGAAAAAACTAATCATATTTTCGCTGCAGTTCAAGCTTAATGCTTGAAAGTATTTTGTTAAATATTTTAGATTTGAGAAAGTACTAAAGCATGATTTAACCTCCTTTCTCATGCACTTTTATACCTATAGGATCTAGCTGATGAAAATTTAGCTTAAAATACCCTAAAAGGCTAAAATCCTTATCACAACTTTAAATTGTCCCACGCTGGGCTATAGTTATCAAAATGACTATTAATGCATATCGATGGAAAGCTTAGGACGAGAGCTTCAACTGGGCAACCTGGGTTAAGGTTAGTTGAATAATAATTAAGATATTTTTTTAAGAATTTAAGGATGCTTATCTACCTATGTATAATGTCCCTGAAGCTTGACAACTAACAATGGCTGACCTTGGCTTAATATCTATCAGCAAGGAATAGTTAGCATGGTAAAGAGACCAGCTTTCAGCCAAGAGAATAGGTCCTATGTTGGGCCTTGGTTCTCATGACACTTGGCTGCCCATGAATCAATTCTAGACTTTATTTGAAGGGGACATGTGCTTCAAAATGTGAATAAATGAGCTTTGACTAAGTCTGCAACCACTTCCATGAAAATAGAAGTAGCTAAGGAAAGTTGTTGCTGATTCGAGTAAGGAGATAAGTGAGTGTATAATGGTTCTAAGAGGTTAAAAAAGGACAGGGGAATAAGGACAGGTAACACAACATTGGCTAGCCTATAGACTAGAATTAGCCAAGGCTAGCTTGTTTAGTGCTGGGAGTTAGGTTCATGTGTAGAAATCATGTTAGAGTAGTTAGTAATTGAATAACTGCTTCGTCATGTCCATAAATAGCCATGTACTCAATTGGATCAAATTATGAAAATACAAGGAATCAATGAAATTTATCTCTTAGTAATTTATCTTTATTTTACCGCACTTTAGCTTTTCTACACTTTTACTTTACAGCCTTTTGCACTTAGTTTCAGTAGGAAATCTATTCATATCACAACCAAATGCTTTCTAAAGTATTTTGGAACTCATAGCAGAGAAATAGAATCCCTTTCTCTGTGAGATTGTCTAAGCTTTGGGAATCAAAGTTTTTGTAGAAAACTCTATCTATCTATACTAATATGAAAGTGGTAAGTAAGCCCACAATCTAGTGATAGACTGCATCTCAATGAACTATGGGAGATCGTGAATTCACCTCCCATTCCCACCTTATCCCCTAATATCTTAGTTAAAAATAAAAAATACTAATACAAAAGTGAATCATATGAGGGAAACTTTTGCCACATAGCAAACCCACATGAATTGCTTTCCCAATAACTCTGTCACAAGTCTTCCTATTACTAGAAAGTCTAATCATAACATCTAAAATATAAACATACATAAAAATAATAAAATAAAATAAAATAATTATTGAACACTACTTGCATTTATTATATCTTCTTGTTTGCAAGGTCTGCTATTATTTTTTCACTAACTAGATTTAAATTTCAAAAGGTTTTCATAAGCTTATAAGGGAAGAATGACTTTTCCTCTCTCAAATTCTTCTCCTTCAAGGCATTATATCTCTTTAGGATATTTTTCCAAGATTCATTTTTCCTTTTTCGTTTCTATATCAATGGTCTCCTTCTTGTTCAGTATCATATCTTTCACATGATTTGCTTATTCCTTCTGCCAAATTCAACTTTCAAATACTATTAGATCTATGGTTATTAAACTCTTGAGTTAACTCTTAAACTTTTATGAGGTTATGATCTTAACACATAAAAATAAGTTAACTCGTGCATAAACTCTCTTTTTGTCAAACTCATGTGAGTTTACATAAACTCTAATAAAATCTATAAACACTTGATTCTACCATGAGTATATGAGTTTAGATTTATGTTTGATTTTCTATCAAAATGTAAATTATTTGTCACTTTTGGTTATCTTATTCAATATTTAGCTTATTTTATCTATTTGTTACTATTTAATTATGTGTTGTTAAGTACAAAATAATACATGCATATGGAGTAAAGCATGCTATAACAATTGAGACATGTATTTGAATATATTTTATGATTTTTTTTATTTATATTGTTGTAAGTTAAAATTCTTAAATATTAATAAAAATTATTTTATTTAATTATGCTTAATTACCATGATATATTTTTTATGTAATATTTTTTCAATACATATACTCTTATGAGTCTACAAGTCGAGTTTATGATTTAGGGTTGTCATGTCTTCATGAGTTTATTTAAGTTCTTGAGTTTGATAACCTTGATTAGATCATAATTCTTTTTGTAGAAGGCTACTTCTTCCTCTATCAAATCTTGTCTTTCCACCATTGTTTCTTCAAGATTCAATTATTTTTTTCTACATCTTCATCTTTCCATGACTCTATGCATCTCCCTCTGCTCCTCTTTTGTTTTCTTTTTTTTTTTTCGTATTTCACTTTGCCCTTTCCATTCAAACAGATTCCAATCTTCTAGTGTGCATCTTTTGCAGCAAAATGATGGAGGCTTAATGTTGGTGTAAGCTATGCAGTACAACAAAAATACTCTTTGGCAACATTGGGAAAATGTGGTTTTTAATAGCAACAAGTATGGCCTTTGCTAATAGGCCACACTTTTCATGTCTTGGCTTATTCAAGCGTTGCCTTTGCTCTTGGCCATGATTTTTGGATGTAAAGACCACGATATAGTCAAAGGGTGGGTTTTGATGGGAAAAACACATGTGATCTATAATTTGAACTTAGGCTACACTTTTTGCTATATCTATAGCAAGGCTTTTCAAGAGTTGTCTATGATATACACTTTAGGCCACGCTTAAAAGGCGTTGTCTATACTCTACATTTAAGCCTACACTTCTAAGGGTGGTCTATTGTGTAAACCTACAACCACACTTTTTGTTAGATATTTTAAATAAAATAATACAAATGAAACAACCAAATCTGAATAAAAATAAAATAATGTTCACGATAATACAAAAATGAAAAGGAAAAATTAAATAACACAATAAGAATAAATTGAATAGAGTGGCTTATCAATATTATTGGCTGAGACGTGCTAGGCACAGAGCTTAAGAGTATTTCACCACCACGAAATAATTATTCGGTGTAGATGATCTTCATGGCTAATACTCCCCAGGATACAACAATCATTTCTCACTAACTCTGCACTTGAACTAGTGAGGCTACATGAACAACTTGTATGGATTGCTCAAGGGAATAGATTGTAACTTAGCAGAAGGAATAATTATAAGTTTTGAGAAAATATAACATGAACTCCAATTGATTTTGTGTCCTGAAAGGCATTGTAATACACTATTTATAGGACTAGGAAGTCATGTTCTTGTTGCCCAACATCCCAAAATCATAAATACTCATAAAACCTCCCAACATTCAAAAATTAAGTTTGTTGATACTGGAACGTTAATGTGATTAGACTATTCATAAAATTCTTTTGTTAACTTTGCTTAAAATATAGGACAATTAAACCAATTGCAATGGGAATATGTGTACAACATACATGTAAAGTAATATAGCCAAAGAATGAAGAAAATAAATTTAATAAATCATATATATTTAACTTTGAATAAGATAATATTGATAATAAAAATACAATAATCGCCCACATATTTCAAAGTTAAAATTATAATTAAATATAGTTCCTATGAGCATAAGAATTCAATGCATCAGTACTAGTGTCTTTTGGACTATGAACTAAAATCTAGAGCAAATGAAATTTGAATCAAAGGAATACCGGTGAGATTAGAACCTCTATGAACGTTTATCCCACACATGACTCAGTGATCTCATTACTCACACTGTCCTTTTATCCAAAGTTGTTCAATGCGGTGTGGTGCATTTTAGCCTTGCACCGTTGCTTAGATTTCATGAGTGGCTCTAGAGAGTTTGCCCAAGCTCCCATAGAGGCAGCCACACCTCAACCACTCACATAGGTGAATCTATCAAGTGCACACTATAGTCAAGCACACCACTCATTTATGAGCTATAGATTCATGAAGAGTATAAACTCACCCTTTATTTCGCTGTAGTCATGCAATATCCCTCCAGATATATTTATACACCATAGGGATGAACTAAAATGGATAGTCTTTAAATGAATGACAAGTGACTTATTTTTACCCATATGAACCTATACTTTGAGGAATTCTCAAATTTAGGTTGGGTTACCATCACTTTCAATCTCTGAATTGGGCTTTAGTCCCATCCCCTTCAATGTATTGTCCACTAGCTTTCTACTTAGTGGATTTGTCAGAAGATTTGCCAAATTCATCTCTGACCTTACATAACTTATGGAATTGATTCCATCATTTAGCAATTGCTTCACAGAATTATGACATATACGTATATGCCTCTGTTTTCAATTAAAAATTTTGTTATTTGCTCTTACTATTGCCGCTTGGCAATCACAATTTATAGATATGGAAGACAAGGGTTTCATCCATAAGGGAATGCCAGCTAAGAGATTTCTTAGCCATTCAACTTCAAATCCCGCTAAGTCAAGAGCAATAAACTCAGCCTCCATAGTGAATCTGGCTATACAAGTTTGCTTGGATGATTTCCAAGTGACAGCACCACCACCAAAGGTAAAAATGAATCTACTCATGCATTTAGTCTCGTCTAAATCAGAGATCCAGTTAGTATCAGAGTACCCTTCAAGTACATCTGGATATCCCCCATAACATAGACCATAGTCTATAGTACCTTGAAGGCACTTCATAACTCTACACAAAGCAGCCAATGATCCTTATTAGGATTATGTGTATATCTACTCAATCTATTCATAACATAAGCAATGTCAGGCCTTGAACTATTCATCAAGTACATAAGGCTATCAATTATTTGAGCATACTGAGCTTGTGACACTGCATTTCCATTATTTTTTTTTCAAATGTAAACTACCATCATATGGAGTGCTTACAGGTTTAGAATCATAAAAATCAAATTTTCTCAATATTTTCTCAACAAAATGTTCTTGAGATATTCTGAAACCATTTTTTAATTTCTTCAGCTTAATCCCTATACTCAAGTTGTAATGCCCCGATTTTCTGTTAGAGTGAAAATGACCAAAATATCCTTGAGGTCATTTTCAGCCCGGAATTCAAGGAAAGCCGATCTAGCAGTACTCGAAAGGCAAACTCAATGTTGGAAGGGGGTTAGATGACTTGTGTACCTTTCCGGGATTGAAAATCTCATTTTTCGAGTTTTCGGGTCAAAATGACCAAAACGCCCCTACGGTGTTTTACCTGGTTGCAAGTGCCGGATGAACCCAAAACTTCTCCAGATGGTTTTAAAAGGCGTTTTTATGCTGTCTGTGACTTTATTTTTGGTCCCGGAGGTTCCGGGCGAAATTAGTGCAAAATTATGACTTTGCCCCTAGTTTCGTGTTTTTACGCTTAATCGCGTGATTAAGCAAATCTAAGCAATATTAGACTTTAATCGAAGGTTAATTAATTTCCATAATTAATCTTGAGTCAAAATAATTTATTAAAGTTGATTAGAACCTAAAAGTGCTTAATTACAACTTGAAATCCTATTTTAAATTCAAGATTCTTAGTCATGGAATCTTGAATAGTGTTTTCTCTTTCCAATTTCTCAAATCATGGAAATTTGTCTACCTTGTTTACTCATAAAATGAATTTTAAAATCTCTAAATGTGTATGAGCACTCCTTAACCTTGTCATAAAACTCTTAAACCTTATTCTTAGTTACCTAAACTTATGTTCAACAACTCCTAACCTTGTACCTAAACTAATACACACTTAAACCTATCATTAACAGCTAATTACATGAGAGATTTTTCTCTCCCCTTGGCTGCTGCATTTGGGCCAAAGCATGCCCTCCCCATTTCCATCACATATGCAAAATTTTGACACACCAAGACCATGCTTCCAACTCATATACACCATACCTTGTCATATTTCAATCAAGCTTGATTTTCCAAATGAATAACTAAATGAAATAAACCATTTTCCTCATTTATTTGTGGCTGAAAAACTTCCAGCCATGTCTAGCTTCTAGAAGACTAATTTCATTCAAAATAAAAAGAAAGAGCTCACTCAAATCACCTTACTTGAAGCCATACATTGTGCCATGTCTTCCATACCTCAAACCATGCTTTGTATGACAACATTATAAGATATTTTCTCTTCCTCCCAAGGCCAAGAAGGCTTTGGCCAGACCCCTCCCATTACAGCCCCTATATGTTGTTTTCTATATAAATACCTTGCTTGGATGAACTTGCTCACACTTTAGATCATTTGCTAAGTTTTGGTTTCTAAGCATTCTTGCTAGTTCTCTCATTTTCTCTTAAGTTTCAAGAGCATTCTTCTTCTTCTTCATCTTCTTCTTTTTCCTTTTGAATCATCATCACATAACCTCTAAACACCACCTGACAACCTTGAATCATCATCAAATCTCTCAAACACAAGCTCACCAAGAACATATCTCCTTTCCTTTCTTTCTCTCAAGACCGAAGCCAAATCTCCACTTTAGGGGGAGTTACTCTTCTTATTTCCATCCTCAAGACCAAGCTTTTGTCTTCATATTTGGTAGGAAGTTGTTTTCAAACTTTGTTTTTACTCAAAAATGTGTTTTCTCTAGTTTTCTCTTGGTTTCTTTTTGAGCTTTCTTTTGCATTCCTTTTCTTTTTTTTTTTTTTTCATTTCGGCCTCTTGGCCTTGTTTATGTGAACATGATAGCTTGATGATGAGAGCTCCTAGATGATGACCTTGTGTTCATCTCAAAGGAACCTCTAAAGCTTGAGTTTTGTTCTTGATCTAGTAAAGTTTTGGTTTTTCTTTCCTTTTCTTGTCTTCTATGATTTCAGCCTCCATAGTTTTCTTCAAAGGTTTTGTTAAAATTTTTAAAGTACCTCTATTTCTATTTTATATCATGAAAGAATGTTGTTTGGTTCTTACTCTCTTAAAGTTTTACTTTCCTTTAAAAGCTTGCTTATTTGAGCTTGATGATGATGTTCAAGAACCACATAGTTCCTTTGAGAACTTGGTCCAAGAACTCTAAAGCTCTCTTTGTGATGAGATAAGTGTTGGGTTGTATCTCTAAAGTCTTGTAAGAGCTCTAGCTAAGATTAAAATGAATCTTGTATTCATATTTATGTTTATGCTTTGCACATTATATTTACTTTCCTTGATATCACTAAGTATCAAGATAATAAATGAACTCGCACTATCATGTTTATGTTTCAAGCTTTGCATTATCATATTTATATTTCAAGTCCTCACTTAATATACCAAAGATAATAAAAAGTTGCATCTCATGTTCATTTTATGCTCTCACTTTACTTTCTAAGGAAAGCTAAAACAAGTGCATAAGCATGTTTATTTTTATGTTATCACTTAAAGAGAACCTAGAGCTCAAAGACTTGCCCATTATGGTCTCAAACAAAGGCTTGGAAATATTTATCTCATTAGCTTGAGATTTCGAGTTTTATGTGTTACAAGTATTGAAAACTACATTTTATAATTTTTCTAAGCTTATATGAGTTCAAGGAACGTATAGAACCAAGTTTTATTAATTTAGGACCTCTTGAGATGAAATTGATTTAGCTACTGCCCTCACAAGTATTTTGTTGATTTTAGATGATAAAATGTTTATAAATGAGTTTTGAAAGTTTGAAAAAGGTTCCAAGAGAAACCAGTACTTTATGTGCTTTAGAAACCAAGTTTTATGCCTTTGTATGGAGAAGTATTTTTGGTTCTACCTTGCTGTGATTGAGTGCTGTTTATGCTGTTTTGATGAGGAGAATATGAGTATGTTTGAGTATGTTTGATGTCAAAATTCATATGTGAAAGATTAGAGAAGTTAGTAACTAGAAAAGAATTAATTTGAGAGTTCTACCTCCCTTAGTAATTGATTTTTCTGGATTCTGTCCAGCATGGTTTAGAAATGGTAATCATGGATTTAAATTAGTTTAAATGTGTAGGATTGACTCATAATTGGTTTAGGACTTGATCTTGATGCCTTAGGAGCAAATCGGACTTAGAAAGGGTCATTGTTGTGACTCCTAGGTACCCGTAAAGTTAGAATTTTAGATCCTGCATTCTTGAGGTTAGAATTGTTTATGATCGTAGAATTGAGTGAGGAATACTTAGATATGAGCCTATAGGTACCCGAGAGTTTAAGTTGTGATTATTTATAACTTAGATTGTGAGTTAAGGACCTTAAGGGTCAAAGCATAAGACATTAAGAGATCTTTTATGGCTTTGTGTTTGATAATGTAAGTATGATATGTTGATATGCATGATGTGAGAATATGATTTATGACAACATGATTTTTTTATGTTGATGCTATGATGATGTGTGAATACATGTGCTAGGATGAAACCGTTTATATGACTTTAGAGATTAATTATGAAATGCGAAATTGAAAGTGTAAGTACATGCATTATGAGTTGATGTGGCATACTATAATGAAGTGCATAAATTTATGAGCATGATATACGTATTGCATGAGGTTCCATGATGATAGTTAAGGGCATGTGTTTATGATGCATTCTTGCATAACACACTAAGACGATTTCTCCTACCTCAGTAAGGAGATAACAAAACCGTGAGGGTATGGTAGATGCAGCCTACCAGAGCGGACAAATTTACTGTGCACTAAATGCCGTAGATGCGTTTCGAAGAAGGAAATAACCCTAACCCACACTCTGGGAGTCGGTGTATTAGGTGATCTTTAAATCCCTAACCCGTACTCAAGGAGTCGGTGTATTAGGTGACCCTTATGCCCCTAACCCATACTCTAGTAGTTGGGATTCTATCTCATGGTTCGTTTATTAAGATAATGAGATGGAAACTAGTGATGTGTTACCCCCTTTATTATTCCCCATGTTAAATCTAGTGACGACTAGTTAGGATTGAGCTCATTCCTAGGTGATTAGGTGAGACGGAGTTTGGGGACCATGATAAAAATCGCCAGGGCGGTATGTCGGTTGGATTTAGGTGACCATGTTTAAGAGGGTGGTCTTTGACAAAAAGAACCTAAGAGTTCAAGCATGAGAAAGAGATATGATGTTTTTAAAGTCACACTGTTATGAGAAAAGAAAGAGTTTTATGTGCCATGTATATGTTAATATTTTTCCTTGATGCTATGTTCTATTGACTGTTTGCATAATGTGTTGTCATGCATGCATCCAATATCTGCTGCATTCATATCATTAAGACCCATACTAAAAGACACCCACTTCGGATAAATAGATTTGAGAAGATTAAAAGTTAAACTTTATGCATGACCACCTTTTTATAATTAAAACCGAAGTGGCTGGGGACGACGATGATGACACATGTGTTAGAGTCAGAAATTCCTACTGAGAATCTTGAATGAGTTTCTTATCCCTCTCTCTTTTCTTCCGTGTCGTCTCCAGACGAGGATGCTGGTGTATCTCATGACGCGGTTCGTGATTTCTACTAAGTCATGGGCATGAGGCATGCACTATGAGCCAGACTGGCGGGACGTAACAGACGAGCGTAGATGCCACTTTAGTTTTATAATTATAGAAGTGTATTTCTTTTGATGTGACAATAGGACTATGATAGTTGTAAATTATGTATCTATGATTCTGTTGTGATGTAATGAACAACCTTTGTGTTTTGTGACCATGAATGATATGAGATATCTTTTCTATATGTTAGTCTTTGTTACGTCATATGCGGCTCTCACTTTGATTTTATATTTCAAAAAAAAATTTACCTATATTTCCGCTAAGTATTTTCATAAAAGAATGAGACTAAGAAATAATAACCTAATGATTAACCTAATGTGTTCTAGAGTATTGGGTTAAAAATTAGGATGTTACACAAGTTAGCTTCTCCTAAATCTTTCATGTTAAAATTTGATGATAAAAGTTGTTTAGTTTGATTAATCACATCAATGTTGGTTCCCAAAATAAGCATATCATCCATATATGCACCAACAATAACACCATTTAAATTATTCTCAAACTTACTGTAACTACACTTATCATAATCATTTACATTATAGCCATCTTGCACCATCACTTTATCAAAATTTTCATGCCATTGCTTAAGCGCTTGTTTAAGACCATATAAAGATTTAATTAATCTACATACCTTGTTCTCACTACCAGGAACCACAAAACCTTCAAGTTAATGCATACATATTTCTTCTTCTAAATCCCTATTTAGAAAAGCAGTTTTAACATCCATTTGATGTATTAATAAATTATGAATAGATGCTAAAGCAATCAAAATTCTAATAGAAGAAATTCTAACCACTGGTGAATATGTATCAAAATAATCTAAGTTTTCCTTTTGCGTAGCCTATAGCTGCTAGCCTAGCTTTATATTTTTCAATTGAACCGTCAACTCTTAATTTCTTTTTAAAAATCCATTTACATCCAATTGGTTTTACTCCATTAGGTAATTCTACTATATCCCATGTATGGTTACCCATTATTGACTCTAATTCACTATTAATAGCTTCTTTCCATAAAGAACCATCTGGAGATGATATTGCCTCGTGATATGTTAAAGGATCTCCACCAATTAAGAAAGTGTAAAAATCATCACCAAAATTAGTTTCTTTTCTTTCTCTTTTACTCTTTCCAAGTTCAATTTCTTTATTTTCAGAGCTACTAGGTTCACAAGTATTTCTGGATAATGGTTTTCTTATAGGAGTTTTCAAAGGAAATACATTTTCAAAGAACTCAGCATTTTTTGATTCAATAATTGTGTTTACATCTAAAACATCACTTCTTAATACTAAAAATCTATAAGCAACACTATTTTCAGCATATCCGATAAACATGTAATCATAACTTTTAGATCCAATTTTCCTTTTCTTTGGTTCAGGTAATGATACTTTTGCTAAACACTCTCGCACTTTAAGATTTTTTAAATTAGGTACCCATTTTTCCCATAACTCGAAAGGTGTTTTTCCTGTTTTCTTAAAAATTACCTTGTTTTGAATGTGACAGGCAGAGAGAATAACTTCCCCTCACAAATTTGGAAATACACCAACACTTATTGGCATAGCATTCATAATTTCTTTTAGTGTTCTATTTTTTCATTTTGCTATTCTGCTGAATAGGGTGGTGTTACCTCGTGAATTATTCCATATTGTTCACAAAAATTACTCAGAGAAATTGACTCATATTCTCCTCTTCTATCAAATCTTAGTCTTTTAATTTTCTTATTTAATTTATTTTCCACTTCAGCCTTATAAATTTTAAATTTCTCTTCAGTTTCATCTTTGCTTCTTAACAAATAGACATATTTGTATCTTGAAAAATCATCTATAAAAGTTATATAATATCTTTTACCTTCTCTAGTCATTGTAGATTTTAAATCACCTATATTTGAATGTATTAAGCCTAATAAACTTGTCTCACGGAATTCTACAGGCTTACAGGTTTTCTTTGTACTTTTAGCTTCTACACATATTAGACATTTAATGTTATTATTTATTGTTATATCATTTATAATCCCTAGTTCTTTCATTTTCTTTAGGTAAGAAAAATTAACATGTCCTAATCTACCATGCCATAAATCAAAAGAATAAGAATTAGAACATGCATTTTCATTTGTGACATGTGAAACATTTACCAAATATAAACCATTACCGAAACATCCTTTTCCTATGAAATTTTCGTTTTTAGTTAATATAACTTCATCATTTTTAAAAATAACTTTAACACTAGTATTAGCTAACATAGATCCAGAAATTAAATTATAAAACATCTCATGTACATAGAGGACATTTTTTAGTGAAAGGATTTTTCTAGAAGAGAGTTTAAAATTCATAGTTCCTTTACCAATTACTATGACTCTTGTAGAGTCTCCAACATATATATCTTCCTCCCCTTCACTTACATTATTGTAGGAAGTAAAAACATTTTTATTTGTACAGATATGCCTGATAGCCCCATAATCTACCACCCAAAATTTTCCTCTATCGTAAAAGTATTTTTAGTTAAAATTGCATAATATCTAGATGATTTGTAAGTATGGTATTTACCTGTAGTGTTGTCAAAATGAGGTTGGGCTTTGTTATCATTGGCTACAACATGACTAAAATCTTTCTTTCTTTTAAAATAGAAATTGGTATCTATCAAGCTAAAGAACACAACTTGTGCAAAATGTAAATTAGATGAATAATAGTAATATCAATAATGAAAATAACACAATCCTAATTAGACCAACACTTAAAAATAATTGAAACGTAACTGAAGTAGAAAATACTCTTAAGCTTGTTGGATATTTTAAATAAAATAATACAAATGAAACAACCAAATCTGAATAAAAATAAAATAATGTTCATGATAACCCAAACATGAAAAGGCAAAATTAAATAATGCAATAAGAATAAATTCAATAGAGTAGCTTATCAATATTATTGGTTGAAGCGTGCTACGCATTGAGTTTAAGAGTATTTTACCACCACGAAATAATTATTCGGTGTAGATGAACTTCAAAGCTAATACTTCCCAGGATATAACAATTACTTCTCACTAACTTTGCACTTGAACTAGTGAGGCTACAGGAACACCTTGTATAAATTGGTCAAGGGATCGGATTGTAAATTTGCAAAAGGAATAATTATAAGTGTTGAGAAAATATAACATGAACTCCAATTGGTTCTGTGTCCTGAAAGGCATCGTAAGACACTATTTATAAGACTAGGAAGTCATTCCCATTACCCAACATCCCAAAATCATAAATACTCAATAAACCTCCTAACATTCAGAAATTAAGTTTGTTGATACTGGAACATTAATGTGATTAGACTATTCATAAAATTCTTTTATTAACTTTGCTTAAAATATGGGACAATTAAGCCAATTGCAACGGGAATATGTGTACAACATACATGTAAAGTAATATAGCCAAAGAATGAAGAAAATAAATTTAATAAATCATATATATTTAACTTTGAATAAGATAATATTGATAATAAAAATACAACACTTTTAAGCATGGCATATTCAGTCAATGGCCACGCTTTTACACATGGCATATTCTTTTAAGTTAAGACCATACTTAAGGAGTATGCTCTATAGTTTGCAATTAAGGCCACATTTTTGTTATTGCTGCATATCCTTTAAAATCAAAGACTACACTTCTAAGTGTTGTCTATAATTGGTAAGCTATGTAGTATTTTTTTTTTTAATTTAGTAATAAATTATTATTTATATATTTAATTTTGTTATTCAATATTTTCTAATGATAAACAAATATAAGAAGATATGCCAACATCATTTAATCAATCAATTATGTATATTAAACTTCAAAATATTTGTAACAAAGAAAAAAAACAATTCAAATAACATCCATCAATAGTTCCTAAACATTAACATAGCATGATCCAATACTAACATATTAGTATAAATACTTTAAAGATTAACATAGTCTAAGTAGAAATAAATTTAAATAAAACACATAAATAGGTCTCAAAATGGCATCATAATTCATCTCATCTTCACTCTTCACACTGTCAAATGCTAAAGATCTTCATTATAATCCAATAATGTATTCATATTAGTCTACAAAAACATAAAATTCAAAGATATTAGAACACCAATTAATCTACCATGTTTTAAACAACATCAACAGAACAAAAATTATAGAAAAACAAAACATCATCATAAAAAAAAAACAGCAGTAGCAGGGACCTGAGAAATATTTTGAAACAATCTCATGAACTAACAATATAATTAATAGAATTACTAGTCCTATGAAAACAAGCTCCACCAAGACCATTCCAAAAAAATGAACCAAACTCTAAGATTGAAACACAACATGAAGAAATGATCAATCCAGTAAAATTGAAGGATTAATTTTATGGAAACCTTCATAGCAAAGTACTACATCGAAGTACTATCTCATCAACAATAATAATCTAAAACCCAAGCATGCAATATGTTCTATTATCAAGTTAGAGAGTGCTTACATTTTCATTTATTGGAACTTGATTCAGAGAAGTGGGGAACATTTCACTGTGCAATAGGTTGTGCACTGTTTGCATTAAATGGAGATAATTAGGTAGATTGTTGTAAAGGTGCCACATCTTCTACACTTATTCTAGGATTATTTTGTTGCACTAATACGTTTACTATATTACACAATCCATCCATCCTATAATTCATTTGTTGAATATGATTTTCCAAGGATGTAACTTTCTCATCATGTTGTAGCTTGATTTGCTGGATTTCTTCATCCTTTTTAAGACCATTTGTTGTAATTAATCTACCAAAGTAACAAACTCTGAATGTATTACACAACAACCTATCAATGTCATCATTACAATTAATTTCAACATCCATATCCTTATCAACATCCATTGGGATTACTGACTCCCTGTGATTAATCCACCTAGTATAACATTAAACAAATCCATAGGCTATTAGATGATCACATACTACTCTTTTATGCCAATGATATTGCAACACTTTGCAATCCGACATTGAATTTCTTCTCCTTGAAAATCTCCAACTACGAAAGCAAAGTCCAAAAATCTTTGAACACCCCCAATATACTCTTTGCCATATTGTGGTAAATCCATCCAATCTTTGGAAACATCTCGAAAAATCTAATTACGTAAAGGTAAGTGTTCAAGCATAATAAATTAAAGTAAAATAAGAGTCTAACTATTGGTACTTTATGTATTTAAAATATAACATTTAGGGTTACAACAAATATTTTCTCCCAGTTCACTAAATTTTAAATTATTAATCTTAAAAAGCTCACTTAAATTGAGGTATCCTAAACATCTTATAGATTAAAGTCGATCAGTAGAAGTGGAACATATAAATAGCAATGGCAATAGCAATGTGCAAAACAACAAGCTATGATAGTGATCATTGACTTTATAACCTACAAAGAATTAATAAGTGGTTCATTAAGCTACAACTTGAAGCATGAAACTTACAAGTTGGATCATTGAGAAGCCATCTGTAATAAATCTAGTTTCACCTCTCCAATATTCTTTTTCTAGTTTCTACAATACATAACACCAATAAAAATGGTTATTAAAATCATTAAAAGAAATATATTGAAATTTAACCACTATGAAGCATTACAATATGTAACGTTTATTCTCAAGTGGCATAAACTATGTTGATTCCTTGATAAAAATATAACAACACTGATCACAATAAACATTCAAATAAAAAAATGAATTACAACATATAATACACATTATTGATTCAATAATGAATAATCTGTTTCATACTATATTGCATGCATTGATTTGTGTAATTTATTTTCTTCTTGGTGAATGCATCACTTGTCAAAAAATAGGATGTGAAATGGTTACTCTTAACTGTTAGTTAGAGGCATTCAATCCTATCAAAACTTATATCAGCTTCTTTTTCTTTCTTTTTTCCTTATCTATAATAACTAGTAAGTTATTATCATACTTAGCATTATCAGTGAGTTGAAGGTCTTTAGGTAATTCTTAATGTAGAGTCATGTCATCTTTTACTTTTATATTCTTGCAACACAATCTATGCATAGAATCTTTTAAGGTTTTGAAACATTCTAGACAGAATGTAGAAAGAATAAGAATCTTAGCACCGTAAAGAAGTGGATTTGGATAAAAGAAAATAAATGGACCACTTACAATTTAGCGCAAAATCTAGATAAGTGATCAATGCTAGTTTTTCATGATCCCCATAGACTATGATAGACATAAAGCCACAATCAATATGAATATGTTGCTCCTGAAATAACAATCAAATAGCAATGTAAACAAAACAAAGGCGAAAACAACAATAATAAAGAAACACCAAAATTGAAGTTCAAAAATTCGGGCATGAACAAAGAACCTCTTGGTAAGCAAAAGATATCCTTTATTTTGTTATATACTATATTTGAGTTATGCTAAAATCTTATGTCAAACTTTTTATAAACTATTTGTTCCCTAACATTGCTCCTGATGTGTCCTTATCCATTTATGGTATGTTTATGAGTTTGGATTTTGGAGGAAAATGGACGAAAGAAGAGGACTTGTAGTGTAAAATTATATTACAAGTCCTCATTCTCCTCCTTTTCCTTCCAAAACCTGAAATCACAAACATACCCTTATGGGACAACCCAAACAAACAACCAACTGTACCATATTAGTATCACTATCGAAAACATAAATGAATCAAATTATTCTGTAACATCCTCCCAAGTACAACATCATCCTTTAGTCATGGTATCATACTCAAAAGTTGTTACTTACTAATTAGTGCACCCTTCTTAATTATCTATAGCAGGCTCGATGGGTTCGTGCAATAACTAGCATAATTTCATTAAAATATATAACAAGATACAAAACATTTATCTAATATAAAGTCAATTACATAAGGAAGCTCTGCTATGAGTTTTAACACATATACAATATCTATAACATTTACATACACGTGTGCCTAAAACTCAATTCAGTGTATTTTTCTCTTTTTATCATTGACATAAGAAAGACTTAGTTTATACCCAACACGTATCTACCGTGGATAACTCCATAATGGATAGTTTATACCAAATGGTATTTATAGTGGATAACACTACAAATGGGACATAGATTGCTTATCAGGACTCATTCCTATACGTGTTCATCGGACTTCATTTTATTCCATTTCCGAATCACACACAGTTCTATTCCTAGCCGATACATCTACCGACTCATAATATCTCGAGGGAAGTTACTCTTTTTGCCTTCCCCTCAATTCAACTTAAGTCTTGTTTCTATTTTCTCCTATGTCAAAACATGCACACTAGGGAAGTTCCTCTTTTTGCCTTCCCCTCATTCTACTTAAGTCTTGTTTTTGTTTTCTCCTATGTCAGAACATGCACGATTGTCGTCTATACATTCTCTTTTCTCATATAATTGCATCATGTACTTTTCTTTTCTCCAATGCATGCATAAGCCACATATAGGCGTTCAATCACAATTGATTCTCATCATACCTCAAAATCAATATTTAAATTCACTAGCATGCATTTATATAACATATATTTGGAATAAATGTCATTCTATGATTAATTTAAGACATTCTTCTTTCATGCTGGAGTTAACCATCCCATAACTCGAATTTTGGTCCCGGACCTCAGATTTTTGGTCATGGACCTTAGGGCTTGTATCCTAAACCACCCACATTTTGGGTTGTAGTCTCAGACCTTAGAGCTCGCACTCTTGACCATCTATACTGGGGTTGTTATCTTAGACCTCGAAGGTCGCACCCTAAACCACCTATACCCTGGGTTGTGATCTCGGACCTCGGACCTTGGACCTCGTCCTTAGTTCATTTCAACGCAAATATGATATGTTGGCAGAATTTAAGCCTAAGGAGTACAATTTATTCTGTATCTCAAGCTTCCATTATAAGGGCAATAAAAATTCCCTATGACACCTCAAGGTGTCTATGAGGTCCTGTGAAAGTTAAAGAACAAAAAGAGTTCTCTAACTATGTTAACAAAATTAGAGAAATTCGGAGGTCAGAAACCTCCTATTTACAGCCAATAGGCATAATTTCATACTTTTTAACCTTAGCAATCGACTGAGTAAATTCAGAACAAATATCATTGTTGAAGCTCAAGATGTTACCAACACACTATACAAATTTTAGAAGAAAAATCAATCACTGGCTATGATAACAAAATTAGCAAAATTTGTTGTCCAGATAACTAAACCATCAGTCTTGGTTTTATATTTTTAGAAAATAGTAAAATTCATGTTTAAGACCCAAGAAATAATGAAAACACCTTAACATATTAGCTTCATCATATAAAATTTTCAGAGCAAAAATCCATTACAAACCCTTCAGAAAATTCATGAATTATAACCTGTCAGTCAAATTTGAAATTCCAGCAACATGATTGAAAACTTGTTTTGCGAAATGGGTTTTCTAACATCATCCAACCACTCCACCAAAATTAATACATTAATATCAACATATTATCAACCTATAAAATAAAAAAATATCAAATTAAATCAATGGTAAGAATAGAAAACCAAATTAGAGAGGAAAAGAGGTTCAAAAACCCTACTTGTGATGCTTTAAGACTCCTAACTCCAAAAGTCCTTCCAAGAATGGTTTTTCCTCACTTCAAGCCTTCCAAACAACACCTAATCCCCTCCCTTAACAGTGAAGAATGAAAATATCAAAGTAGGAAAGGTGAGGAAATAATATTCCAATTGGTTAGTTTTATAGGTGGTGATGAGTAGAGTAAGTTTTATGAAGGAAGTTTAAGTGTTTAGCAATTTTAGGCTATAGTTTTGAAGCTTGAAACTTGATAATGGAGGTTTGGAAGCAAAGAAATGGAGGCTATTCCTTTTGTTTATAACCGAGAATGACAAGTTGGAGTGATTTGATTGGTTTTGTATTTATCATAACTTAGAGTTTTCACAACATAAATACATAATTCTTTTAAGAAAGAAAAATAAATGGAAGGCTAGGATTTGTTTTGGGAGTCAAAGAATTAATCTTGGCCATCCAATTGCCTCAAGATAATTGGCTCTCTTTGACTTGGAGAGTTGGTAGCTTTTATGGTGTAAAAAACCATAGATTGAAACCCTACCGAACGGGTAAAACAGTGTACCCGAGAATTCAAACATTGCTCGAAAATTAATTCTAAGTATAAAATCTTTGTTTCTAACTATTTCTAACCTTAATCCTATAATGTCTCAGTTTTGGACATCTCCGAGCCCTAATTTTAGGATTTTGGTTGTCCCTGCTAGCCCGTGAGGCCCACTGTTCATGCCGACCGGATTTTTTTTTTACAGATCCATCAGATCATCCTCATTATTTCTATGTCTGTTGGATTTTTGAAATTATGACTAGAAAAACACTAATTATGTTCGTCGGTGCAAAGAAGGCACGGACAAGGAGCGATTTCTCACAAGGCCTTCTAAGCGGAAGGGTACATGAATGAACTGCTTACACACCCAAATGAGAAGGATCCTAAGACTGTATAGGTATGAGACTATACAGTTGAGGATGACTTATATGAATTGATTTGTATAACCTATACCAACAAAATGCATCTTCTTTTTGGTAGCCTAAACTGAAGGAACTCCACAGTTAAGCATGTTTGACTAGTAGCAATTTTGGGATCGGTGACCACCTGGAAAGTTTTCCTAGGAAGCATGTAAGTGAGGATAAAACATGCTAAAAAGACCCATGTTGGTTTGTGGGGACAGTCGTCAATCTATAAAGCAGCATGGTCTGTTACATATTCCATATTCCAGTTATTACATGGTCAAGAAAGGCAACAAGGTGAAGATCGTGAAAAAGTGGACACTGAGGCTATTAAAAGGAAAATGATGACTTTAAACTTATCCAATAACTGATATGTGTATAAAAATTATATACATTATAAATCTTATGAACTTAAAAAATAAAAGGAAAATAAGAAAGTACAAAATTTCCTACATCGCATCGAATACCACAAAGATAAAATTCATTTCATCCCTTTTTTCTTAATATCAAAATATGTATAACATATTAAACATGGAAAATCTATATTAAAACCAAACTAAAATACTTTTTTCCCTTAATTTTTGAAATGAAAAGAAAACTTCATTACTAACCAATAAAAAGTTAAGAATTTCACATGCTTAAAAAGTAATTAGTCATCACTTCTGTATGAAAATTGACACTAAGTCAATTATTAAGATCTCATATATGGATGGAACAATGAGTGACACTATCTAATTTCATTTTTATGACCTCAAATTGTGATCAAATTGGAAATAGAAACCTTAAAACCAAATGACAGTTAGCAGATTATGATTTAGAAACACAAGAAATAACTTCCAACAAAGCATGGAAGATTGAACAAATGCCAATTGAGTTCTGATAATGAATTTCAACAGAAGTATATTTGCTTTAGGTGTTTAATAGTTTTGATAGCGACAATTTTCACCATTCCCTAAGGTGTTTCTCAAAAGCACCAGAAAAAGCAAAGCTAAAACCCACATCATTTCGAAATAGGGCCTAATTTCTAAAAAAAGGGTGCATGGTAAAAAGAGCATACACAAATAATTTTAAGAATATGGCTCCATAGATGGAGTCAGAGCTGTTCAATGCCTATATGGGGAAGAACAATATTCAGAGGTGCTCAATGCCTAAACAACAAAAGAATTGGCTTTTTAAGTGGTTTTTTAAAATGAATTTGTAGTTATCTCTAAAATAGTGATTAACACAAACCATAATCATTCTCTCATTTTTTATAATAAATCATTCAAATTTTTCTCAACATGAAGTTTTATTCATAGTTTGATTTGATGACTTTTAAATAAAGTTTGCCAGCTACAATGTAGAGAAAATTGCAAATTTCTATATTGCACTCAATAGAAGATGGTTTACAAATTACAATTGTTCCACACGCATTTATATAACCATGCAATCACACATTAAATCAATAGATTAAATCAAAGCAAAATTTAATAGCAGCAACAATAGCGAGCCAAGGGCAGAGTAAAAACTCAACTAACAGAAAGAGAAAGATGATGGAACCTGCAAGTTAGAGAAGGTGATATGGTTTGGAAAGAGGCCACACTCTTGTTCTCTTTCTCTCTCTCTCTCTCTCGTACATGATTTACTCTTCTATGCACTCTCTACTATTCTCTCAACATCATTGTTGTGTACTCTCTTTTTTCTTTATTTCTTTGTTTTTTATTATATTTTTTTATTTTGTTTGAGTTTAATTCCAAGACCAGGTTTTGGGAATGAGATGGATTTGGGAAAGAAGACATGAGGTATGAGAGGTGAGTAGTGAGACTTACCTACTTCGCAACGTAGAAGAAGGAGCCCTAGCAATGTGTGCTTAGAGGCCATGTAGATCAGAGGCTACTAGAGCTGAGGTCAACAGAACTGAGGTTAATGACGCAGAGGTTGGCAGTCGCGGCAATGTTCTAAGGAAGAAGCTACAATAGTGCCAGTAACTTTGAAGCTGAGTTAATGGTCATTTTAGTCCCTAACTTTATACTTGTGAGTCATTTTAGTTCCCAACTTTTAAAATAAGTCAAATTAGTCCTAACATCGCAAAACGTGAGTCAAGTTAATCTTTCATTCTATTTTTCTTTAACATTTTGTTAATTAAATGATGCTTTGTAATGTTAGTGATATATTGATATGCTATGTGTTATCTGAAGTATAATGAAGTTTAAAACAACTCATTTTTGTGTCTAAAATTACACAAAATAAATCATTTTATGATTTGAAAAGGAGATTAAAATTAGTTATTTGGTGTAATTTTAGACATCAAAATGAGTCATTTTAATCTTAGTTCAACTTTAGATGATATAAAGTATATGAAAGTATCATTTAAAGTTACACATAATCGATTATTTGATGGAATGTTAAATAAAACTGAGTTGAGGGACTATGAACTCATATTTTGCAATATTATGAACTAATTTGACTCATTTTAAAAGTCAAGGACTAAAATGACTCACAAGTGTAAAGTTAGAGACTAAAATAAACATTAACTGCTTTTAAATTACTGATTAAAAGGTAATTGGAATATAGGGATACAAAGTGATTAGTTTGTTACACTACAGAAAATAAAAATAAAAGAACTTAATTACTTAGTTTTTTTTATGGTGGCAAAATGATTATCTATTTGAAAAGTCACTACAGCAGATTTGGATCTGAACATACTGGAAACCTTTCAAAAAGTGCAAGTGAATATCCCCCTGTTAGATGCAAACAAGCAAATCAAGCAAACTCCAAAATATGCAAAATTCTTGAAAGATCTGTGCACCAATAGAAGGAAGATCAAGAGCAGTGAGGAGGACAAGGTAACTATGGGGGTTAATGCTTCCTCCATTATCAAGCCAAGCAACCTGCCAACCAAATGCAAGGACCTAACCACATTCTATGTTCTTTGCACTATTGGGAACTTGCACATCACGAGAGTCCTAGCTAACCTTGGAGTTGGCATTAATGTTATGCCAAATCACTTAATCAATCCTTGTACTTTGGAGAACTTAAGCCAATCGGGTTGCAAATTCAGCTGGCCAACCGCAACATCATAAGACCAGAGGGAGTATTGGAAGATGTTCTAGTACAGGTAAGTAATTTAATATTCCCTTCTGATTTCTATGTGCTTGAGATGGAGAATGACACTAATGTTAGCTAGCATATATTGATTTTGGGTAGACCTTTTTTGAAAACTACTAGAACCATGATTGATGTTCATGCTGACACATTATCCATGGAGTATGAGGACATGAAAGTCCAATTTAACTTATCTGATGCTATGAAACATCTCATTAGGAACACTCTGTGTTTGGTATTGATGTCATTGATTCTTTAGTTGATGATGCTTGTGGTAGTTTTCTTTGTAAGGATCTAGATCCCTTTTTCTCTACTTTTCTTCTTCCATGGGATATGATGCACCTATTGTTTTAGAATGTCCCAAGTTTTCATATATAAGTACATAACGCAGGCAATAATCATCAGTTTGCCAGGTGCTCCAAGACCAGACCATGTTAGATAGGATGCCTTGTAAAGGGCAGAGAATTTTGCTACATGAGCACTGGGTAACATTGATGACTGGAAGGTCAAGATATAGATGGAATACACCATCCTTGGTCACCCGTGTACACCCTGATGGTGCAATTGAGCTGGAGAACTCCAAGATGATTCGGTGTGACATTGATGGGCATCGGCTGATGCATCTCTATGAAACCCCCATGAATCTAAGGGCTCATATGGCTTATTTGTAGGTTGAAGCTACGTACCCTCTGTAACGCCTTGATTTTCTGTTAGAGTGAAAATAACCAAAATGCCCCTAAGATCATTTTTGGCCCGGAATTAGGGAAAGCCGGTCCAGCAGTACTCGAAGGGCACACTCAATGTTGGAAGGGGATTAGATGACTCGTGTACCTTCCCGGGATCGAAAATCTCGTTTTTTGAGTTTTCGGATCAAAAAGACCAAAACGCCCCTGCGGTGTTTTACCCATTTGCAAGTGCCGGATGAACCTGAAACTTCTCCAGATAGTTTTAAAAGGCGTTTTTATGTAATCTATGACTTTAGTTTTGGTCCCGGAGGTCCCGGGAAAAATTAGTGCAAAATTACGGTTTTACCCCTAGTTTCGTATTTTTACGCTTAATCGCATGATTAAGCAAACCTAAGCAATATTAGGCTCTAATCGGAGATTAATTAATTTTCATAATTAATCTAAGGTGAAAATAATTTATTAAAGTTTATTAGAACCTAAAAGTGCTTAATTACATCTTAAAATCTTATTTTAAATTCAAGACTCCTAGTCATGGAATCTTGAATAGTGTTTTCTCTTTCTAATTCCTTAAATCATGGAATTGTGTTACACATTGTTTATTCATAAATGAGTTTTTAATTCTCTAATGATGTATGAGCACTCCTAAACTTGTCAGAAAATCCTTAAATCACATTCTTAGTCACCTAAACTTAAGCTTAATTATTCCTAACCTTGTACCTAAGCTAATCTACACCTAAACCTATCATTAACACACAATTACATGAAACAAATCCTCCTCCCCCATGCTGTCCAGGTATGGCCGTGCACTTCTCCGCCTCCATATGCACCACATGTTCAAATTTTCAACACTCCAAGGCCATACCTCAAGTCATATACACCATGCCTTGTCATACTTTTAATCAAGCTTGATTTTCCCAATGAATAACTAATTAAAATAACCCAGTTTCCTCATTTATTTGTGGCTGAAAAACAACCAGCCATGCATTGTTTCTAGAAGCCTAATTTCATTCAAAATTGATAGGAAATTCACTCAAATCAAGCCATACTTTGTATCATACACTCCATACTTCAAACCATGCTTGAATGACCTTGTGTAAGAGATATTTTTCTTCTCCTCTCCCTCCAAATTGCTACGGCCAAGGCTTCCTCTTGGAGAGCCTCATTGTTTTGTTTTTCTATAAATAGGTGCATTAGAAGAACTTGCAAACACTTTAACTCATTTGCACACTTTTTAGTTTTCTAAGCTTTCTTGAGTTTTCTTTCTTTTTCTCTCTAAGTTTCAAGAGAGTTTCCTCTTGTTCTTCATCTTCATCTTCATCCTCTCTTCATCCTATCATCATCTCTCAACCTTCAAACACCACCCCATAGCCTTGAACCATCATCAAACCTCTCAAACACCACACCTCAAACACAACCTCACTTGAAATACAACTCCAACCTTCTTGTTCTTCCTTGGCCAAAACCATCTAGCCCCAAGGAAGAGCTCATCATCTTGTTTTCCTTTTCAAAAGTTCAAGCTTTTTGTCTCCACTCTAGGTAGGAGTGTTTTCTAAACTTTGTTTTTCATGAAAATGAGCTTTTCTAGCTTTCCTTGGATTTTCTTTTTGAAACTTTCCTTGTTTCTTCTTCTTGTATTTTCGGCCTCTTGGCCCTTTTGGCTACATGATAGCTCAATGATGAGAGCTCCTAGATGATGACTTTGTGTTCATCTCAAAGGAACCTCTAGAGCTTGAGTTTTTGCTTTCTTTGAGTTTCAACTTTATTTACCAACTCAAGATGATTTTTACTCAAGAACACCTTTACTTCCCTTGCTATTTTTGGTTTCAGTTTTCTTGTTTCCTTTTCTACAATATTTCGGTTTTGGTTCCTTGATCTTTGAGGTTTTGTTTTGTTTTGAAAGTTTTTTATTTTGAGCTTGATGATGATGTTCAAGAACCTCATAGTTTTTTTGAGAACTTGGTTCAAGAACTCTAAAGCTCTCTTTGTGATGAGATGAGTGTTGGGTTGTTATATGTTAAAGTCTTGTATGAGCTCTAGCCAACCTTAAAATGAACCTTGCATCATGTTTACTTTTATGCTTTGCACATCATGTTTACGTTCCTTGCTATCACTAAGTACCAAGAAAATAAATGAACTTGCATTATCATGTTTATATTTCAAGCCATGCATTATCATGTTTATATTTCAGGTTCTTACCTAAATATCAAAGATAATAATATGTTGCATCTCATATTTATTTTATGCTCTCACTTCACTTTCTAATGAAAGCTAAAACAAGTGCATAAGCATATTTATCTTTATGTCATCACTTAAATGGACCTAGAGCTCAAAGGGTTGCCCATTGTTGTCTCAAGCAAAGGCTTGAAAATCTATGTTTTTGGTCTTCATGTTTTTAGCCCCAATGAGATTTATTGTTTACAATTATTGAAAACTGTGTTTTATAATTTTTCTAAGCTCTTATGAGTTAAAGGAATGTATAGAACTAAGTTTTATGAATTTTAGGACCTCTTGAGACAAGTTTGATTTAGCTACTGCCCTCATAAATATTTTTATGATTTTAGATGATAAAAATATTTATAAATAAGTTTTGAAAGTTTTAAAAAGGTTCCAAGAGAAACTAGTATTTTATGTGCTTTAGAAATTGTGTTTGATGCCTTTGTATGGAGATGTTGGTTTCGGTTCTGCCTTGCCTTGTATGACCACTGTATGAGCTGTTTTAATGATGGTCATATGCTTATGTTTGAGTATAATTAATGTTAAAACTCATATGTGAAAGATAAGAGAAGTTAGAAACTAGAAAAGAACTAATTTGAGAGTTTTAGATCCCTTAATGTTTGAATTTTCTGGATTCTGTCCAGCAAGGTTTAGTAATGATAATCATGGTTCTAAATTAGTTTAAATGTGTAGGAATGACTCATAATTGGTTTAGGACTTGATCTTGATGCCTTAGGAACAAACTGGACTTAGAAAGGGTCATTGTTGTGACTCCTAGGTACCCGTAAGGTTAGGAATATGAATTCTGCATCCTTGAGGTTTAGAGATGTTCTTGACCATAGTGTGAGGTGAGAAATACTTAGTTATAACCTTATAAGTTCCCGAGAGATTAGGTTTGATGATTTATAACTTAGAATGTGAGTTAAGGATCTTAAGGGATAATGCATAAGACACTAAGAAAGTTGTTAATGCTATGATGTGTTGTATGATGCTATGATGTGATGAAATGTGCTTGATGCACGAGAAAATGATTGATGAAAATGTTAAAGTTTATCATAGCATGAGAGTTTATGAGAATATGATTGTGTGAATTAGCTTGTGGCAGTTTGAAGGAAATTCGGTTTACCAGCTGTTACGCTGCCGAATTTCCGTCAAACCTAAAAGGGTTGAAAAGATGTTTTAAAGTACCACATGAGTTGAAAACCCTGGGTGACACCGGTTCGGCCGAGCACCCCCAGGAGATTTTTATGTGACAAAGCACTGAGACGCGCTTTCCTGGGTGACACTGGTTTGGCCGAGCACCCCCAAGGGAGACAAATTTGTGAGGGTATGAATAGATGCAGCCTACCAAAGCGGACAAATTGCTATGGCTTAGTGCTCGCAAAGCGTTTCAAAGAGGGTATATCCTAAGAGAGGTGATCCTTGCCCCCTACCCGTACTTGCGAGTCGGGATTATTTTATTATGTTTCGCTTATTTAGATAATAAGAAAGAGCTAGTGACAACTAGCTGAGGTATGAGCTCATAACCTAGTTATTTTAGGGTGGCCTTATTATGCTAAAGTACCATGATTTATGTCACGAAGTTGAGGAATTATTCACTTAAAAGTTATATGCCCTTATGCCACATGGTTTATGTTTATATGCTTTGATGTGTTGTTTTATATGCTCAAGTGTTGACATGCATCCATGATATAACATGTTGCACTTCTAACATCAAGATGCATGCTAAAAGGAATGGACCTTGGAAAATTAGTTTTGGAAAACCCTAAATTGAACCTTATATGCATGATCACTGTTTTAGAATTAAACCCAAGGTTCCTGAGGATGTGAACGATGTAACCCTAAGGTAGGAGACTCCTACTGAGATTCTTTAGCAAGAATTCTCACTCCTCTCTCTTCTTTCTCCCGTCACATCTTCAAAGAGTGATGACGACGTTCGTGGTCTTCGTTGACACACCTACTTGGGAGGTTCACTATGACCCAGACCACGGGTCATATCATTTTGAGGGGCAGTGCACCGTGCGAGTCTTCATGTTCATTGGACGCCCCTTTGCACATCCTGTACAGAGCCACCGTTTCTCCCCGATGTCACCTTACAACGATGCAATGGTTTTTGAGCGCGCCCGCACACAAGACGAGAGGATTCTATGAACGTATACTGGTGGTTCGATGCCTCGAGACTTCCAGGACTACGTGCCTCGATCCCCGAGTTTGGAAGACGACCCATCCGAGGACCCGCCAATGCACATGTATAGCGAGAGTTCTGCTCCTACACCTCAGTTCATGCGAGGCGTGAGCGAGGAGACTGTTACACAGCCAAGGCTGGCTAGGCGAGCCGAGAGGTGCCCCTATTGAGGAGCTCACGCTTAGTCTTCACGTGTTCCCACTCCTGCTGCCCTGCGTCCATGGATTGGTTACACTCCACCGTTTCCCGAATTCCAGTAGTTGACGTCGTAGGGGAGGCTTAATGCACACACCACATGTAGAGTGGATAAACCTTCTTTTGTTTTTTAGGTTATTCACCATAGGTACACTCGGGTAGTTATAATTTATTTCTACTTTCTTGTTTTACATTGTATTTTATTTTCGTTGTATTACAAACTCTGCCTGTCTCTATTAGGGTATGACTACTTATGTACTCTAATTAAGTTATTAATGAAATGTTTCCTTTGTTATCATGATTGATGTTCTCTTATTACATGCTTTACTTTATGATTTATAATGGTTGTATGCATGCTTTATATTTCTGTCATTCGATTAGATTAAGGACGCGGTTCTTACTTTGATTTATGTTTTCAAAAAAAAATTTTACCCGTAATTTCCGCTAAGTATTTTAATAAAAGGTCGAGACTGAGAAGTAATAGCCTAAGGTTTAACCTAATGTGTTCTAGAAAGTTGGGTTAAAAATTAGGGTGTTACACGCTCCATGAGGGTCTTGATCGTCCAACTTAGGGATGTTAAAGCAAAGTGTTGGGTGGGAGACATCCCACCATGAGGTTTTCTTTTACCTTTTCCTTTTATTTTTCTTCATTTTATTTATTTTTATTTTAGTTTTGAGTCTTGGATCATATTTATTTCTATTTGTGTTCTATACCATTCCTTTGGCACCTTAGAGATCACATGCATAAGGTCACATTACATGCACTATATTGACATCCTTTGCATTGACTTCATCTTGTATTGCATGCTTGGTGGATTCACTACTATTTGGATTGAGTACATGCACTTTTACCTGCGAGATTTTGAGCCTATTTGATTGGACTATCATGTGCCATACTTATTCGTTCATGTGTGTTTCCCGCTTTGGATTTGTATTCTAGAATTTGCTTAAAGTCTTGTTTGAAAATATGTTTCTATGTGCATACTTGAATATGATTGAGGCAATTTTTCTTATTTTAGCCACTTGCCCATATACCCACCCTTTGCAAACTGCCATTATTTAGCCCATTTAAGCCTTATTGCCCATTCTTTTGTTCTAGCACATCCTTTGCCAAAAGCGAAAAATCATGAAAAATTCCTAACCTTTTAGGCTTAGGGGAGCATTTGTGAAAATTCTTATATGTCCTTAAGCATAAGTGTGGGGACAACATGAGGACATGCTCCAATTTAAGTATGGAGGAGGAACAATGTGTACACAAAATTCAGCAAGTGGCACACCAAGAAAATAAAAAAAAAAAAAAAAGAAGAAAAAAATGCGAGGTTGATTGAAAACAAAATCTAAAAAAAGTTTGGTTGAAGGTGTGCCACATTGAAATTAAAGGCCTATAATTGTGATTAAGATAGACAAAGTGTACCCTTAAGCACTTATGCTGTTGGTGTATGCATTTGCTCTCCTTGACTTGAGGTTTAGCCCATTGGCCTATATATTTATCCACCTTCACCTAAGCCCCATTACAACTAAAGGTAAGTCCTCTTGATTCAGTATGTATGTGTATGTGACAAAATGGAGAATAAGACCCATAGCAAGCTTATAGTAATGTATTTTCATTTGAGGTAATTGAGTGTGCATCATAATCCAAAACACTTGAGTGAATAAGTGGCAAACATTGACATTGGGAGGATTTTTGTACTTGATCCATACACTATATGTGGATCCTACCATTTGTGCTATGTTCTTGTTCATGCATTGCTTATTTTAACTTTCTTAATTGTTGATGTGAAAGCTTACTGCGGTATCTCTAGGTTCATTGGATTAGTGATTGTCATTTATTTTCATACATCATGCATTTTTAGTTTTAGGAGTCTAGTGTAGTCCTTGTATATTGTTTCTCATCCATGACTTGGTTTGATATAAGCTTCACATAAGGACATGTGAAAGCTTAAGTGTGGTGGAGTTTAATAAGAGGTATTTATGCCACTTATCTTGCTACCAAACTTTAGCTTTTTGTATGAGTTTTATTATGTTATTAATGCAATTAATAAGAAATTTGATTTACTTCTCATTGTGTGATTTTCATAGATTATTGGCTTTTGCATTGATTTTGGAATAATTTGTAATTATACTCTATTGAATTTGACTTGCCTCTTTGAGTATCGGTTTATGCATAGGAGTTTTGGATCAAATGGAAAATTTCAAGAACAAGGTTGGAAATTATTGGGAAGAATTTGGGAGCAAAATAGAAAAGTTCTTAAGCTCATTGGAGCACATTTGAAGAAAACATTGAAATGGAAAATTCGCATCTCTCTCTACAGAGATCGGATTGAGACAAATAAAGATTTTTTGGAAAGCCCAAGACGTCCTCTAAAACTTTCATGTTTAGCTCAAAACCTAGTTGTAAGAGGATCTTGGTGAAAATCAAGTTGTAAAATTAAAGGTTGCTGAAGTTCTAATACTATCCAACTTGACCTTTAGTTAGTATTTTCATAATATCTAGAGCTACAGATGTCCGATTAAGGTGATTTTGGTGACGTTGGAATGCCTATTTAAGGAGCTACAATCTCTATTTCTAGTGCTAAGGACAGATTCCATTTTGTTCAGTGCTATAGTGATCAACAGTGACCGAAAAAATGATTTTTATTAGCACAGCTCACTGTTGAGCACCGTAGCGCTCAATGAGCATTGCAATGCTCGTGTGATGATATAGAATAGCTCATTTTATCTATTTTTGGACCCACTTTGGCCCAATTTTAGAGAGCAGTATATATAGGAATGTTACAGACTTTTACCCTAGCTTTTGACTCACTTTTAGATCAACACTGTAGGTTGCTATTATTCTCTATCTACATCTCTCTTCTTCTCTCTTCTCTCTCTAAGGGTTCCATTGGTGAAGGTGCTTTGTCTTGGAGATTGTGACAAGGATCATTGTTGAAATCCTTTCAGAGATGGAGGAGTTGATTTCTTTACTAGTGTAAGGGTTTCCAGATGGATTGGAATGATATTTGAGACCTCTTCTGATATTAAATGCATTGGTTTTCTTAATGTATTGCAGTTTCTATGCCTATAATTATTGAGGTGATTGCTATAATCTTTATTGGGATAACTAAATTGGCAATCATCATTTAGGGAAACCCTTTGGACATAAATTGATAGATCTATTAGTTTATGTTTAAGGAAGAACATTAGAATTAATTTTTCGATTGGCAATTAGGCTATAGCAATTGATTCATTAAATTAATATGATTTCTAAATAAATTGAGATCTTGTTTATTAGTTATTTGTATTGATAAAATTCTAGAGGTCGATTGATCACTAGTAAAATTGTCAGTAATTTATTACTAATAGCCATCAATGAGTTTAATATTTAGTCAATAATAATTAATTTCCAATCCTAGAACCTAGGAATACCTTGCTCTAGTGCTTTCTTCTTTGTTGCTATTATATTTTAATTTGAATTGCTTTAATATTAATTTTTCAAAACCCCCAACTTTCCCAACTAAGTGTGGAAGCCTCCTTGAGAGACGACCTAAGTTGTGCCATTTACTACATTTTTTGTGCAACATAGCATTAAAATAAATTTCTAATTTGAGGAGGTAGGTCACAGCCTCCGTTCAGATGTGCAGACAAGGAATAACTATAAGATGCTTTCATCCTTTCCTGATTTTTAACTACGTCAGATAGCTATGTATTGGAATTTTCATTTTGTTTTGATTGTACTACATAGGACTAATCATTCTCCCAAATGTATTAGCAATAAGAAGAGGTTTAGGGTAATTGAGGATGGGTAACAATTGCAGGTTCCTTAATTTTTATTGTACTTTTGTTTCTTTCTTTTTCTATATCATAGGTATAAGGTGATTAAATTAACAATGCTTTACTTCTTTTCTTATTTTGTTAAGTTAATATTTTAGTAGCTTTATCACTAATTCTATCATAATTTCAAGGTTAATATATGATTGAGTTTATTTATATATGGACATAAAGAAGAAGCAGTGGACTAATGGTGTTATTAGAAATATCCCAAGTGCAAAGATATTTGCAATTGCAATTTGAAGGTAATACATTTGAGTTTGAGTTGTCTTATGGAATTCATCCACAATATTTACTAATTGGTAGTTATTATATACAACATGTCCTTTGGGAAAACAATAGCTCAAATACATACTAGGAAACAATAACAAACAACCAAGGTTAAAGGTCATCTATCTGTGTTAGAAATATTTTCCATCAAGGGTCATCACAATTTTAAAATTGATTGATATTAGTAATGCTATTGCTTTACCTATAAACATAACTTTATAATTGATATACCAAAGTTCATCTCAACCCTTTCTTAGTTATTTTTGCATTAGCATATTGAGTTTACAAGGGCATTCTAGGTACTAGAACTCATCTTCAATTATTCGATTCATAATTTTGACAGCGTAAAATGTTTATTGTCAGTATTTTCATGTTTTGAAAATGTTGCCACAAGCAATGCTTTTTCACCAAGGACATTAGTTGCTCAAACAAAGGTTTCACCAAATTTTCATTGGAACAACAAACTTAGGTATATAACATTACTTGTTGCAAACTTCTTAGAACTTAAATTATCAAAATCAACAATTTATTCCCTCCAAAATGATGAATCAAATACTAAAGTGGAGTCCATAGTATTTGTAAGTAAATGTAACTCTATTTGCTAATAGCAAAATAACTAGGAAATGATTTAGCTAAAAATCAATATATCATTTCTATAGTTGCTGCTTTTATAAGTATAGTAGTAACATCACTAGTATTGAGTAATTCTAAAATTCCAAAATGACCATTCACTTCAAGTATTTCTAACACAAGTGAAAAACCTTCAACTTTGGTATATACTGCTAATTTCTTGGTAGTTTGTGACCTTTGCATTTCTCACAAGACTATCTAACCACCAAATGATGTAGACGAATGCCTCTGGACAACTCAAACCTATTTATAATATGAAAAAAAAATTCAATAATAATGCCTTTGACTTAGGACATTTCTCTGATAACACAAATATGCCACATTTTCTTGTTCTACCTATATCTAAATCAAATTAATTAAATGCTAATCAAAGGAAATTACATATAGATAACATATATAGTAATCTTGTTATGTAAATTTTAGGAAATGGAAAGTCTTTGAAAAAAAATCAATAAAAAAGGTTATATAATTGAGTCTATCTTGTTTAAGAGGCATCTTTGTCAAAAGTTCATTGTACAATGCTTATTGTTTTTTACATTTTCCCATGTAGCCACAAAGTTCTTACTCTTTGGTGGCATTGTCTATGCGAATCAAGTAATGATAAAGGTACCATCATCAAAATGAACATGCAAAGTGAAATGCTCATTACATGAACATATTAGCAAACCAACAAGAATGATCTACATCTCCCAAAGCTAAATTTATCATTTTTTTGTGCATTTTAATATTTTCTCATATACCTAAATTCAAATTTTTGCTTTCAACAAGTTATGGTCACACTCCAAAAGGTGAAATATGGAAGAAATGAAATAGATATTAGAAAAAAATTCAACATTACTTACTAACAAGTCAAGATATTTGGATTTCCTTGACCAAACAATGAGCGGCAAGCTAGAGGTATAGATGCTAGAGAATTTTGAAGCTTATTGAGAAATTATTCTATTCTCTTTTGACTTCTTTAGTTGTTCAATGATAGAAAGATTAGATATAGGGTCGTGACTTAGATTGAATCAATGTTGGTGAAAATTTATAGGTGTCTAATGCAATTAACTTCTTATATTGAGAATGTATCACTTGGATTTTGAATAAAGTTTGGGTCAAACCATAAGATGGTATAGTTTGGATCCAATCAAGCAAGTTATTTTTTTGGTATAAAATCAAGTAAGTTTTGACAACCAAACATAACATAATAATAATAATAATAATAATAATAATAATAATAATAATAATTTTTAATATTTTAATTTACAGCAAAATTTGCCGAGTAACTTTAATGAAACCTTAGTTTTAATGAAAAATAATATAAATTCAACTGTCAAAGTTAGTGGTTTGATGGTCAAAGTTAGTGGCTTGAAAAACAAATAAAGGTCCAAAACCATTTCGATGCAGCACATGGTTTTGAAGTCTAATTGGCTACATTTTCAACAAACTACAAATCAGGATGGTACCGAATTGAAAACTTGTGGCAATACTTCAGACACACAACAGCAACAACAAATCCTCTCCTCCCCTTTAATAATAATGTATAATTATTTGTTCCATATAAATTATTCTCTTTTGTGAGTTGTGAGTATACACGAGTGAGAAAAATACTGTGAGGTATTCTGGATATATTTGGGATTTAAGTTAAGTGGAGAGTGCTCACCTTTTGTATCTTTATCATATTTCTATAGTGGAATATTTATTTGTCGCCTTTACCCATGGACATAGGCTTTAAGCCGAGCCATGTAAATTCCTAGTATTATTTATTTTACGCTTTCACATATTTATTTTGCGCTACTCTATTTTTGCCTTTTGGGCCCGCCATTTCACAACAAACTCATATCAAAGCTCTTACAGAGTTCTGAGCTAATTTGTTTAAAAACGTCTACTGCAAAATTTGATATTTAGTAGTTTGATGAATGCATTAATTATGGAATGTAGAAGGTCCATATGGCTATTCTTGTACAAGAAGGTGTAAAAGTAGCACTTTCTAAAAGGAAATAGGCCCGTGACAATGAAGGATTTGAATAGGAAGATGTCAATCAAAAGGCTCTTTCAATTATTCGGTTATACTTTACAGACAATGTGTTGCAAGAGGTTCTTTAAAAAAAAAACAACGAAATCGCTGTGGACCAAGTTGGAGTCATTATATATAACTAAGACAGCAGCTAACCGTCTCGGTGTGTTGCAACGTCTGTAAATGCTCCGTTTAGCTAAAGGGACTTCAATCCGGTCACTTAGATGAGTTCACGTCACTCGTCAAAGATTTGAAAAGTATGGATGAGATGTTTTCAAGTGAGCAACAGGCAATAATGTTACTTTGTTCCTTACCACTTTCCTACAAGCATGTCACAACGTACCTGGAGGACGCCATAACACAAATGACAACGGGTTTGAAAATGTATGGGAGTCGCCACCAACATTAATTCTGGTTAAAATTGGAAACCCGTTAATTTGTAAAACTAGTCTTTTAAGAGTTTTGAGGCTTGGAAGTCTGATTATAATTAAAGAAGGGTGAAAACTTAATCTCACTGCACCTCTAATACATACGTATAAATACGGTTACCTTAGAGTTTATTATGCAAATTTATTTATAACTTTAAAATATTTATTTTTTCCCCAAAATGTAATTATATATTTGTAAAAGATAAAGCTAAAATTAGTAATTATATATCTACAAAAATAAAGATAAAATTAATAATTAAATATTTACAAAAATAAAGATAAAATTAAAATTAGTAATTATATTTACAAAAATAAAGCTAAAAGTGATAATTATATATTAATAAAGAAAAAGCTAAGACACAATTATGTAAAGAAAATGAAATAAAACAAAATAAATTGAATAAAATAAAATAACATAAAATAGATAAGTCAAAAGAAAATTTAATTAAAAGAACATAATTCAATAAAAAAAAATTAATTTTGACTTGATAGTTGTTGACTATGTCGAAGTAATCTCTGGTGCAATGAGGAACTCAAAGTCACGTCGTTCTGTAAAAAATGTTTATGCATTTGATAGATTTTAATCAATAGAAAAGAAATAAAAATAAAATGAAAGATGTGTTGATTAGTTTTGATTTTGAAATGATTTTTATGAAAGAAATTAAAATCCATTCTTGCATGGGGTTTAGGATAGTGTAAACCATACAATAAACCCTTACATTCTTGTGAAACTTGAGGATGATAACTCATACATCAACATCATGAGTTGTTGCATGGATTAAAAATATTTTTTAGATTTTAATTATTTTATTATTTTTTGTAATATTTTTAAAAGAAATCTTAAAATCTAAACACAATTAAAAAAAATAATACAAAATATAAAGCTGTAAATGGAAAACAATGACTCCAGTAAAACAAAAAAACACGCAAAGGCCCAATTAGTATGAAACCAAAAACCAAGCCCAAACTAAAAGACATTACTCTGACCAAAAAGAACTAAAAATAACTTGACCCAAAAAAATTCTCAAACCAAAATTAGAATCCAGACAAAAATATAAAGCCCAAACAAAACACAAGAAATACAATAAAAAACCTGGTCCAACAAACGTAACCCCAAACACAATGCCCCAAGTCCACCTAACTATACCAAAAAATTAACAAAATCAGAACAGTCCCAACCCTGATAAACAAAGATCCAAACCCACTTAAATCCAATGAGCCTAAACACATTCCTAGGACCAAAGACACTATTCTTGATTGAAAAAAAAAGTTCTGACTGTAAAACAAACCAATAACCAAACAAGTACATTCAGATGCATCTTCTTAGACCTACGTACATTATAACATAAGAGGAAAATTGGATGGGAGGCAGCGCGGTTTTGAAGGGAGGATGGGGACGCTTGGTTTGCGATGGTAGGGAGGATGAGGAAGCTATTTCGCGGTGGTGAGAAGCTGGGCTATGGCTGGCAAAAGGGGAGTTTGCGCCGGCAATGGAGGAAAGGGAAAGGGCGGAGGCTGACCCAGCGCAGCCGACATGAGGCGGTGGTGGGTGGAGGCCGGCGCGATGTGATGTGGGGGGAGGAGGAGGAGTTCGTGGTGATGGCTGGGTTTGGGCTTGCAAATGGCAGATCTGAGAGTTGATATATATGGGTTGTGAAGTTTAGTTTTCATTTTTTTATAAGCAAAACAATAGGGAGCTAGGTTTCTGAGCACAAAGAGAGATGGGAAAAAGAGTGTGTAAGGGATGAGGAGGATGCGGAGGGGACTTTGAATAATTGGCAGTGAAGGGGAGGAGGAACTACAATGAGTAATCGGTCAAAGAATGAGAGCGCGCGCTCGTGACTGGCCGGGTGGCTGATTGGGTTCGCGAGGTGGCTGGCTGTAGACGGGGTATGGCGCGACGGTCTCGGGGTGTTGGGCCGTGAGTTCACAGCAGTGACAGTGGAAGGGGAAATGCACGCCAGTGGCTCTATCACCAGCAAGGTAAGGCCGCGGGCCCCTCCTCTCGACCTCCTTATTGATTTTATTACCATTGTTTTTGGTTGGTGCTAGAATGTTGTGTTTACTGGTTTGATCTGAAATGGAAATTTTTGTGTGTATTGTGTCTATGGCTTGGATTATTGTAAAGAATTGATGTTGGACCTTTGGTTACATTGGTATAGAGGAATTAAGATCATGCTCGTTGTGGGGAATCCAAGTTCAAGGAAGAGTTTGGGATCTTTGAATGAGTAGTTTTGATGATGCTATTAGTGAAAGTAAAAAAGGAGATGTATGCAGAGATATGGTATGCACATGTTTTTTTTTTTTTTTGAGTTCCCTCTCTGACCTCATAGGTATCTTCGAAATTAAAATAGGAACTCACTCCTCTTATCCTCTCGGTTGTCACTGGTTCTCCTTCTTTTGTGTTAGAAAATGAAAACCATCCCCCCCTTCTGTTTTGCTACTGATTGATACTTATAGCAATTCCATTGTTGACCAAATCATATCATCTCATTTTTCCAGGTTGGCTGGTGGGGATTGCAAATTATCTTCTTAGCTGTAAGCAAATGATCGCTCCCTTTTTTGCGAAAAGCGAGGAAGAACACAATGAAGTTGTTAGAACACAATGATGTTGTTGCTCTCTGTAGCCCTGACTTCCTTTTATTTTTGTTTGTTTTTGTATCACGGACTTGCAGATCACTGAAGGAAATAATTTTTTTTCTATTTTCATATTTTCATATTTTTTATTTTTGGAATGAGAATTGGCTGAAAAAGGCTATGATGTTTTTTGTGATTTATGGACTGGCCAACAAAAAAGAATGAATTTAAAATGCAATTGGGTTTTCGCAACACCAACACAAGGTGGGCTGGACTTTTCCTCTTTTTTTTGGTATTATTTTTGTTATGGACTAATGCAAATAAAAGGCTTGACACAAATGAAAATAACTCTTTTTTTTACTCTTTTTTTATTTTTTAATTTTTCTCAAGAAAGGAACGAAGAGACTACAAAAATCATTTTTTTGGACAATAAATTATGCGAATTTTGGAATTTTTTTTATTTAAATGATTGGACAAAATCGAGTGTTCATAAAGCACTTTCGTGAAACACTCATATATGGTCGTGACAACCTCAAAATTGATGAAATTAAATCTACACTTTTAACTCATGAAAAAATGGAGCATGACACTAGCAATCGTGATAATATTGCATTTGGCTTTGTTGCCAAAGGGAAGTCAAAGGAGACTGGATTAAGTAGTAGCAGAGGAAAGTCTAGATCTAAGTCTAGACATTGTAAAGGCAAGAAGGAAGGGCACTGGAGAGCAGAATGTTCAAGGCTCAAAGACAAAAAGGACAAATATTCAAGTGATGCAGCAAGTGTTGTTGAAAGTACTGATAATGTTCTCGTAGTATCAACCAATTCAATTGGTGATACTTAGATGTTTGATTCTAGTTGCTCCTACCAATGTGTAGAAACCGAGATTGGTTTACAACTTACCGATCAATAGATGGTGGTGTTGTCCTTATGGGAAATGATATGCCTTGTAAGGTCATAGGCATTGAAACAGTCCAAATCAAGATGCAGGGTGGAGTTATGAGAATGCTAACTAATGTTCAGTACACACCAGACTTTAAAAAAATTTTATATCCTTGGGCATCTTCGATTCTCAAGGTTATAAGTATTTTAATGAAGGTGGAGTTTTAAAAATCTCTAAAGGCTCTCTTATTGTAATTAAAGGCAAGTTAGCCAACAGCCTTTATTTACTTCAAGGAAGTACAGTTGTTGGTGCTGCCTCGGTATCATCCTCATCTGATTCACATTCAGATACTACTCGCTTGTAGCATATGCGTCTAAGGCATATGAGTGAAACATGAATGTCTATTGTGAGCAATTGCAGAATGCTAGGTGATCACAAAATCGGGAAGCATGACTTTTGTGAACATTGTGTCTACGAGAAGCAAACCAGAGTCAAGTTCAGTACTACTGTCCACAAGACTAAGGACACAATGGATTACATCCACTCTGACTTGTAGGACCCTATGCCTGGTCCATCAAAAAGTGGTGCTAGATACCTATTGACATTCATTGATGATTTCTCGATGAAGGTATGAGTTTATTTTCTGAAACACAAGAATGAAGTGTTCTATACTTTCGAGAAATGGAAAGTGCTTATTGAGAACCAGATCGGCAACAAAATCAAGCACACCCGAATAGATAATGGTTTGAAGTTCTGTGAAGGTCATTTCAATGAGTTCTATGAAAATGAAAGCATAGTAAGACATCGTATCGTGCAAAAAACTCTGCACCAAAATGGAGTAGCAGAACGTACGAACAAAACCTTTTTGGAAAAGACTCGTTGTATGCTCTCTAATGTTGGTTTGTCAACAGAATTTTGAGTTGAACCTATTAATATGGCTTGCTATTTGGTGAATCGATCTTCATCAACTATGCTCGATTTGAAGATTCCTATTGAGGTATGGTCTGGTGCTCTTGCTGATTATTCAAATCTAAGAATTTTTTGATGTCCTACATATGCTCATATTGATAATGGAAAACTTGAGCGAAAGGCAATAAAATACATATTTCTTGGATATGCAACTAGGGTTAAAAGTTATAGATTATGGTGTACAAAACCTAAGTCATCCAAATTCATAATCAGCAGAGATGTCAAATTCAATCAATCATCCATGCTTCATCCAAAAAAAGAGGTTTACGATGCAGAAATAGACCAAGATGCTTGCAAGTAGGTGGAGTTTGAAGCTAAACCTCAAAAGCAGATGGAAGAAGATGCTTCTAATAAGCTTATTCAAGAAGAAGAATGAGATATTGTTGATGTCGTAGATGCACAACAACAATTATAACATTATAGTATTACTAGAGACAGTGAAAAAGGACAAATAAAACCACCACAAAGGTATGGTCATGTAAACATAGTCTCTTTTGCATTATCAGTTGCAGAGGATATGGAGTCAGGAGATCCTGTCACATACCATAAGGCTATCTCGAGTGAAGAGTCTGTATAATGGATTGCTACGATGAGTGAAGAAATAAAGTCTCTTCATAAGAATCAGACTTGGGAATTGGTGAAACCGTTTAGAAGACATAAAGTTGTTGGCTACAAATGGATCTTTAAGAAAAAGGAAAAATCCCCTGGAATTGAACCGGTTTGGTACAAAGCCCGCTTAGTTGCAAAAGGTTTTAGCCAAAGGGAAAGAATAGACTTCAATAAAGTATTCTCTCATATTGTAAGACATAACTACATTCGGGTGTTACTTGCTATGTCTGCTATTTGACTTAGAGCTTGAACAGCTCAATGTCAAGCTTTTCTTCATGGTGAGCTTAAAGAACAAATCTACATGTAGCAATCAGAAGGTTTCACTGTTCAAGGCAAGGAGAATCATATATGTCTCCTAGAGAAGTCATTATATGGCTTAAAGCAATCTCCTCGCCAATTGTATAAGAGATTTGATACTTTCATATTAGGTCACGGTTACTCAAGGAGTGACTATGATTGTTGTGTTTACCACAAAAAGCTCTCAGATGATTTGTTTATCTACTTGTTGCTCTATGTTGATGACATGCTTATTGCTGCTAAGAGTATGTTTGAGATCAATAAGCTGAAAGAGCAACTTAGTGGTGAATTCAAAATAAAAGACTTGGGTGCAACTAAGAAGATTTTGGGCATGGAAATTCACAAGGATTGACGTGCTGGCAAATTATATTTGTCTTAGAAGAAGTATATTGAAAAAAATACTTAAGCACTTTGGGATACAAAATGCAAAGCCTGTGAGTACTCCATTAGCAGCCCATTTCAAATTATCAGCCACACATTCACCACAGTTTGCTGAAGAAGAGGAATAGATGTCACACGTTCCTTACACTAGTGCGGTTGAAAGGATAATGTATTCTATGATATGCACTCGTCCAGATATTTCACATATTGTTAGTGTTATTAGTAAATATATGGGGCATCCTGGTAAGATACATTGGCAGGTAGCGAAATGGATATTTCGATATCTTCGATGTACTGCAGATGTTGGCTTACTATATGACAGAAGTTCTAACACTTGTGGTAGTATTATTGGTTATGTTGACTTTGATTATGCTGGAGATGTTAACAAAAGGAGATATCTAACAGGATACGTCTTTACGCTTTCGAGTAATGCAATTAGTTGGAAAGTAACTTTACAGTCTACTATTGCATTATCCACTATAGAAGCTGAATACATGGCAGCAGCAGAAGCAGTGAAGGAAGCCATTTGGCTCAAAAGTTTGGTAAGCAATTTGGGTTTGGAACAAAATGTAACAGTTATTTATTGTGATAGCCAAAGTGTCACACATTTGACAAAAAATTACATGTATCATGAAATAATCAAACATATTGACCTCAGATATCATTTCATTCGAGAGATTATTTGTAACACCCTAATATTTAACCCAACATGCCTAAAACGTATTACAGTTAATTATTAGTTATTACTCTTTTGTTTCATTCTTTAACTTCTTTTTATCAAAATACTTAGCGGAAATTAGGATAATTTTTTTTAAACATAAAACATGAGCCACGTGTACTAACATAAACCGAATCATGAAGTACAAACAGAATGAACGGGGTAAACAGATCAAACACACATATATCTAGAAGCATATCATTCTTAAACATGAAACACAAATTCATTCATGAAACATAATTACATTAGATAACTTAGTTCATAATACAACATAAACATAATAAATGAAGTCACACCCATACTAGATGGGCTGAACTTTCAGTACATAGAAATAAAGCAGTAAATATAAGGGAATAGAAAATACATGAAACGTTGAAATCAAAAGCCAACTACAGCTCCCTCTCACTAGTCCTACAAGTGCTAAACTAATGATACCCCTAGCAAAAGATACAACATAAAAGGAGATCCTCGTGATGGCTTGAGCACTTGGATAGACTCTCCATCGAGATCTACTGGCGGCACTGATCCTCCAATGATGGGGGTATGTACCCAATGAACTGTGCAAGCTCCTCAGGTGTATGCATACAGAATAGGGGATGAATGTGGCCTCCGTGGCATGGACGCATCTCCGGTTGTCGAGCAAGCCGGGGATGGGTCACCGTATCCTCGCTGCCTCTACCTACATCCATGGGCACCATAGAAGCAGAGCCCTCCGAATAGATATGAGTGGGGGAGTCCTCGGACGGATCGGTCTCTGATCGCCTCGAGCGGGGAACAAAATTGGGATAGTCACAGACTGCTGAAGCGGTCGGGCAAGCATGACGAGTGAGCTCGAAAATCAAATCGTCGCCTTAGGGAGAAGTGGGAGTAAATCTAAAGCTGGACACTGGGTAAGCATACGGACGTCCCATGTATGCAAAAATACGCACAGCACATCAACCCTCGAAATGGTATGAATGGTGGTCTGGGTCGTAGTACACCTCCCAAACTGGAGTGTCAACAAAAATCACGAATGACGTCATCGGCCTTTGAAGATGTAACGGAAAGAAAGAGATAAAGGGGGTAAGAATCTTGATAAAGAATCTCAGTAGGGGAAACCTCCTATCCTAGTGTCATTGTCTACGTCTCCAGGAACCTTGGGTTTATTATAAAAAAGTGAGCATGCATAAAGTTCATTTTTAGATTTTTCAAACAAATTTATCCAAGGTCCATTCATTTTAGGATGAATCTCGATGTCATGAATGCAGCATATCGTAGTATGAATGTATGATAGATAACTTACGCAATCATAAAAAACCATGCTCATATGTATAGTATCAAGAGGGATCAAAACTTTCTTATGAATGCATTATCTTTCTTTTGCTTATGTGTCATTACTTGCACTATCAGTTTCTCTCAAGGGGCCACCTTAATAACATCTAGGTTATTAGCTCATATCTAAATAGTCGTCACTAGTTTTCAGCTTATCCTCAGATAAGTATAAATATATCCTGACTCCCGGAGTGCGGGTTAAGGGGCTTAAGGATCACCTATCATAACCTTTAATTCGAGGAGTCTATAGGGTCATCTCCTCTTCGAAACGCATCAACTGGCATCCAATGCACAATGATATTGTCCGCTTCAGCAGGCTCGATGTCCATACCCCCCCTCCCCCCACGGTTTTGCTTTCTCCTCACCGTAGCAGGAGAAATACGTTTTGGCATGCTATGTGTAACACCCTAAATCTTACCCCAAGACTACTAGTACGTACTTAGGTTAATCTTTAGAATATTACCTCTTGGTCTCATCTTTTACTTAGAAAATACTTAGCGGAAATATGGGTAAAATTTTTCTTTTTGGAATTTAAAATCAAAGTGAGAGCCACGCACGAATCTTTAAGAGGAAGCATAGAGAAACATATAAGCAAAGCATAAAGAAACACATCATATCATGGAGACATCAACTGAAACATAGTTATATATATATATATATATATGTGTGTGTGTGTGTTGTGCCTACCCAAAAGGGAAGGACTATTCAATACATCGGGAAGCGGAATACAACTGAAATGCAATACATGGAAATCATAAAAAGCAAATACAAGAGAAACAACACCCATACCCATGTGCACCTAGGGTAGACAACCTCACATACAAAGGAAGGTTTGTCCTTAACTATGTGGCGTGTGTGCACTAACTACTACCCCTCCTATGTCTACTCCTGCTGGTCCGAGTACTGTGGGGTCGAGTCGATCCACTGACGAATCTTGGCGGGAGTGGTTGAGCGCATCATCGAGGCATGTCCACCGCAGCGAGGGCGCATAGATGGCCGACGAGCCAACCTCGGCTGGACCACCATCTCCTCACTCCCAGCCCTCATCGGTGGGGGAGCGGGACTGGAGCTCCAACTGTACATGTGGGATGGCGGGTCCTCGGATGGGTCCGTCTCCTAGTACTGGGGGTGCGGTACATACTCGAGGTAGTCACGTACTGCTGATGTCTCGGGCTCCATACGGAGGATCTGCTCATCGCGTGGTCTCGCTCGCTCAAAAATCCCGTTATGACGGTAAGGAGCAGTCGGGGTGAAGTGGTAGCTCGGGACGGGGTGCGCGAAGGGTCGTCCCATGAACATGAATACTCTGACAGTGCAGCGACCCTCAAAATGGTATGACCCGAGTGCCAGGTCATGGTGCAGATCCCATACCGGGGTGTCGATGAAGAGTACGAATGTCACCATCTGGAGATATGACGGAAGAAAAAAGAGAGGGAATGAGAATCTTTCTAGAAGAATTCTCAGTAAGGTTATCCCTACCTAGGTGACATATTCACATCTTCAGGAACCTTGGGTTTATTTCTAAAAAGGTGTGCATGCATATAAATTCCTTTTAAGTTATCTTTCCAAAGTGTTTATTTATCCAAGGCCCATCATATTTTACAATGCGTCTTATAGCTAAGCCTAAAATAATCTTAATGATGTGAGTGCATCATAAAGGTAAACCAAACAATAGAATAACTAGGAAACATTATAACATTGGCATAAGTATAGTATATGTGACATTGTTAACTTTAACTTTCATCTCATGGGGCCACCCTAAAACATCTCTAGGTTATGAGCTCATACCTTAACTGTTCGTCACTAGCTCTTACTTATCCTATGATAAGCGTAACATAATCCCGACTTAAAGTACGGGCTAGGGGGCAAATTAAGGATCTCCTCTCTTAGGGTCATTTCCTCTTTGAAACGCTCTACTAGCAACTAGTGCATCGTAGTATTGTCCGCTTTGGCAAGCTCTATGTCAATACCCTCACGGATTTGTTTTCTTGGGGGTGCTCGGCTAAACCGATGTCACCCAAGAAGGCGTCTCAGTGTTGTGTCACATTTAAGTTCTCATAAAGTGTTAATTCATAGATACATCATTATTCATTACATAAATCTTTTTCATAGCATATAAATCATCACATAAAACTTCCTCATAGTGTATAGTTAAAACTATAGCATATACATTATCACATAATCACACCTTAGACAATCATACATACAAACTCCCAAGCTTATTATGTTATAAACCTATAGTATGTTATGCTTTGGTTCTTTTGAGTCTTAAACTTGTAAACTAATTGTTCTAGTATTATTCTTAACCTCTTACACACCTATAGGTTCACAACTAGTAAGTTTTACTAATTTTTATGCTCAAGGACTTATCCAAACAGCACTATGTAGATTTAGACAACTTTATATTTGTGTGATTACGGGATTCTAGAGATTACGGTTTAGATCCTTAAAGTCCTTAACTCACATTCTAAGTTATCGATCATCAAAACCTAGTCTCTTGGGAACCTATGAGGTTATAACTAAGTATTCCTCACCTCACACTATGGTCAAGAACATCTCTAAACCTCAAGGATGCAGAATTTGAAATCCTAACTTTACGGGTACCTGGAAGTCACAACAATGACTCTTTCTAAGTTTAGTTTGCTCCTAAGGCTTCAAGATTAAGTCCTAGACCAATTATGAGTTATTCCTACACATTTAAACTAATTTAAAACCATGATTATTAAATCTAAACCTTGCTGGACAGAATCCAGAAAATTACATAATTAAAGGATCTAAAATTCTCAAATTAATTATTTTCTAGTTCCTAACTTATCCTATCTTTTACATATGAGTCTTAACATTATTTTTACTCAAACATAGGCACATTATCCTCATCAAAACAGCATATACAGTGGCAGCAAAGAGCAAGGAAGAACCGAAAATATACTTCTCCATAAAAGGCATAAAACATAATTTCTAAAGCACATAAAATACTAGTTTCTCTTGGAACCTTTTGAAAACTTTCAAAACTCCTTTATAAATATTTTCAACATATAAAATCGTTAAAATACTTATGAGGGCAGTAGCTAGATCAAACTTGTCTCAAGAGGTCCTAAATTCATAAAACGTAGTTCTATGCATTCCTTGAACTCATAAAAGCTTGGAAAAATTATAAAACATGGTCTCAAATACTTAGAAACCTCAAGACCTCTTAGGGCCGAAATATGAATTAAAGAAAACACGTAATGCTAGACCTTTGTTGAGACAACATGGGCAAGTCTTTGAGCTCTAGATTTACTTAGGTGATGACATAAAAATAAATATGCTCATGCACTTATTTTAGGTTCCATTAGAAAGTAAAGTGATAGCACAAAGTAAACATGAATGCAACCTATTATTATCTTGGTATTAAGTGAGAACTTGAAATATAAACATGATAATGCATAGCTTGAAATATAAACATGATAATGCAAGTTCATTCATTATCTTGATATTTAGTGATAGCAAGGAAGTAAACATGATATGCATAGCATAAAATAAACATGATGCAAGATTCATTTTATGGTTAACTAGAGCTCATTCAAGACTTTAACAAGATAGCAACCCAATACAATATCTCAAAGATCACAACACAAAAATCGAAGGTCATATAAAAGAGAAAGAAAGTGAAACTACATCAAGTTCTTTATTAAATACCCAAAACCCCTATCTAGAGAAAAATCTCTAGAATGTGCCGGCCAACTTTAAGGTTGACAAGGGTAGGCTTGGGCTTTTAGAAATCCTTAGATTAATTTTCTTAAGTTGAAAAACCATGTGAGTTAGATATCATACAGATGAAGTCATAAGAAAAGGAAAACTCAAGCTTTAGAGGTTTCTTTGAGATGAACACAATGTCATCATCTAGAAACTCTCATCATCAAGCTATCATGCTCAAAATCAAGGCCTCATGGCCGAAAATGAAAAGAAAAGGAAAAACAAAGGAAAGTTCAAAAAGAATCCAAGAGGAAACTAGAGAAAAACACTTTCTTGAGCAAAACAAAGTTTGAAAACAAATCCCTACCTTGTGATGAAAGTAAAAGCTTGGACTTGAAGATGAAAATGAGATGAGCAACACCTCCTAGGATGGTGATGATGATTCGGCCTTGATGAAAGAAAAAGGAAGGAAATGTGTCTCAAGTGAGGTTGTGGTGTTTGAGAGGTTTGATGATGGTTCAAGGCTTTGGGGTGGTGTTTGATGGTTAAGAGATGGTGATGAGATGAAGAGATGAAGAAGATAAAGATGAAAAGAAAGGAAGAACACTCTTGAAATTTTGAGAGAAAAAGAAAGACTAGCAAGACAACTCTAAAACTCTAAACTTAGCAAATGCTTCAAAGTGCAACAAGGCTATCACAAGCATCCTATTTATAGAAAAACAAAACCATGGAGCTCACAATGGGAGGGAGTGGTCGTGTGGTTTGGAGGGAAAAGGAAGAGAAAATATCTCTTACACAAGGTCATTCAAGCATGGTTTGAAGTATGGAAGCTATGCTACAAAGTATGGCTTGATGTGAGTTAATTTCCTATCAAATTTTTATGAAATTAGGCTTCTAGAAACAATGCATGGCTGGAACTTTTCCAGCCACAAATAAATGGGAAAAATGGGTTGTTTTAATTGTTTATTCATGTGGAAATTCAAGCTTGATTGAAAGTTATGACAAGGTATAGTGTATGTGACTTGAGGTATGGCCTTGGAGTGTTGAAAAATTGAACATGTGATGCATATGGAGGGAGAAGGTTCACGGCCTGGTCTGGTTCAGCAAGGGAGGAGGTGAGTTTGACCATTTAATTGTGTGTTAATGGTAGGTTTAGATGTGTATTAGCTTAGGTACAAGGTTAGGAATGATTAAGCTTAAGTTTAGGTAACTAAGAATGTGATTTAGGATTTTATGACAAGTTTAGGAGTGCTCATACATCATTAGAGAATTTTAAACTCATTTATGAATAAACAATGTGTAACACAATTCCATGATTTAAGGAATTGGAAAGAGAAAACACTATTCAAGATTCTATGACTAGGTGTCTTAGAATTAAAATATGATTTTAGGTTGTAATTAAGTACTTTTTGGTTCTAATCAACTTTAATAAATTATTTTGACTCAAGATTAATTAAGGAAATTAATTAACCTTCGATTAGAGCCTAATATTGCTTAGGTTTGCTTAATCACGCGATTAAGCGTAAAAACACGAAACTAGGGGTAAAACCGTAATTTTGCACTAATTTTGCCCGGGACTTCAAAAATTAAAACTGAGGTCATAGAATACATAAAAACGCCTTTTAAAACCATCTGGAGAAGTTTCGGGTTCATCCGGCACTTGCAAACGGATAAAACACCGTAGGGGCGTTTTGGTCATTTTAACCTGAAAACTCAAAAAACGAGATTTTCGATCCCGGGAAGGTACACAAGGTATCTAATCCCCTTCCAACATTGAGTTTGCCCTTCGAGTACTGCCGAACTGGCTTTCCTCGAATTCCGGGCTGAAAATGACCTCAGGGGCATTTTGGTCATTTTCACTCTAACAGAAAAATCGGGGCGTTACACTATGCAAGTATGCAACATAAACATCATGACATTTCACATAATATTTCATGGTCATCAAATAAGCAAATCATCACAGCATGCCACAATACACATGTCTCAAATTCATACGCTCATATGCACACATCATCAGCACTTTCGCAAAGCATTAAACATGATCCTACCCAGAATGCCGGAATAAGGGACTGGGCTCAGCTAATGCAAAAGCTATGCATTATAGGTCATATAAATAAACAATCATTCACTTAAAGTACAAACTCTCATTTTCTCTCCTATCTTACAGTATTTTTTGCTTTTGATCCTTACGAGTCTTAAACTTATAATCTAATTAATCCAGCAGCCGAATTAGGTCTTTTATGCACCTAAGGGATTATTGCCAATAATTCTCACTAATTATATGATTATGATCAAATCCAAACAGCATAGGGCAGTAAGGGCAGAGTTTCTATTTCTCAATTACGGGTGTCTTGGAGTCACGTCTTTGGCCCTTTCTAAGTTTTGGTTTTACCTAAGGTACTAAAATTAATTGCTCCAACCTTTAGGAATTAATCCTACACTTCTAAACACTCCTAAAACATTTTTATTTCAGATTTTACTTGTCCTATGGCAGTAACCATATTTTTAGTTTCTACGGATCTCAAACTCACAATATACATCATTTCCACTTGCTAGTTGTTCCTAACACTCATAAAATAATTTTTGCATCACTCAAACATAATTTTTACACATTCTAACCCATTAAAATAGAATCATGCAGTGACCAAAATAATAAGGTAGTGGCCGAAACATGTATTTCAAATAATCACATAAAATCACATTTCATCACATAAAATCACATTTCTAATACATATAAGTTACTAGTTTCCCTTGGAATCATTTTAGAACCTCAAAACTCTTTTAGAAACTAATTTATTTCATTAAAATCATAAAAATAAAAGGCCAAGGAAGTAGCTATTTTAAACCATTCTCAAAAGAGTTTTAAACCATAAAAATCATACTCAAAGTATTCTTTGAACTTTTTTATGCTTAAGAAAATCTTAAGACATAGTTTGTTAGTCCTTGTGACTAGACGAAACTTATGCAAAGCCCATCCTCATCACATGGCCGAATATAGCTTTCATAGAATGCTTCCATTTTCCAAACTTTACTTGAGATAAAAGGGCAAGTCTTTGAGCTCTAGGATTTTTAGCTGAGGAAAAAAACTTAAACATGCTATTCACTTTATTTTAGTTTCCATTATAAAAGTAAAGCAAGAGCTTGAAATAAATATGAGATGCAAGTTCATTATTGTCTTTAAAGTTTATGTGATGACTTGAAATATAAACATGAAATGCCAAGCTTGAAATTTAAACATAAGAATGCAAGTTCATTTCTTTATTCTTGAGATTTTAGTGATGACAAGGACAAGTAAACATGATATGCAAAACATAAACTTAAACATGAGTGAAAGTTCATTTTAACTTTACTAGAGCTCAAACAAGACTTTAAAGGAATAATAACCTCAACCCAACACATATCTTAGCAAGACAAAGTGAGTTTTAGAGTTCTTTATACCAAGGTTTCAAAGAAATCTTATGGTTTGAACATCATCATCAAGTTCAAGGAAATAGACCAAGAGATCAAAACAAGTAACAACATTTCTTGAGAATCAAAACCAAAACCAAGAAAAAGGAAGAAAAGAAAAAAGGAAAAACCGAAACCCATTCAATAAAAGAAAAGAAAAGGAAAATCGAAACCATGGTAAAAGAAATGGAAAGGAAAAATCGAAATGTGTTAGCATCAAAATCAAGTTTCAAGTTTTAGAGGTTTCTCAAATGATAATCACAAGACCATTATCTTGAAACCTCATCATCAAGCCAAAATCTTTCCTTTCAAAACCAAGCTTCATAACCAAAATAAAAAGAGAGGAAAAGAGTTTCAACCAAGAAAAACTAGAACTTTTCATTTCAAAACATCAACATAAAAGATAAAGCTTTTGAAAGACAAAACCCCTACCAAGTGGTGATTCATTTGTTGGAAGAAAAAGAGCTTGTTCTTGTAAAGGAATGAGAAGAAAAATTCTCTTCTCAAGGATGATGAGGTTTCGGCCAAAAGGAAAGAAAAGGAAAGGAAGTGTTTTCGTGTGAGCTTTGTGTTTGAGAATGGAAGCTTAGGTGTTTGGATGATGATTTATGGTGGTTGTGTGGTGGTTAGAGGTTGCAAGATAGTGGTCTTAGAAGAGGATAAAGAATATGAGAGAAAAAGAACTCTAGAGTTCTTATGAGGAAAAGAAAGGAAATTTAGAGAAATTTCTCAAGACACAAACTTGAAAATGAGCAAATGGAACCAAGTTCTCTCATAATGGGTATTTATAGAAATTTGAAACATGAAGGAGTGAATTGGAGGAGGAGTGGCCATGTATCATCAAGGGAAAATGGGGGGAAAATATCTCCTCAATGTGGTCATTCAAAGGTAAGGCTAAGCATGGTTTGAAGTATGGCTAAGTATAGTCTCAAGTATGGTCCAAGGTATGGCTCAAAGCATGGCCTTTGTATGCAAAACAATTCAACATGTGATGAATGTGGGGAGGAGTGGCCAATTCCTATTGATCCATGGGGGAGAAGATTTGTTTCATCTAATTGTGGTTTAGTGATGTGTTTAGGCATATCTTTGATTAAGCTTTTGGTTAGGAGTTTGTAAGTAAGTGTTTAGGTAAGGTAATGGGTAATTAAGGGTGTTGAGACATGATTAGGAGTGGTCTTGCTTCATTAGTGAAATCAAAACTCATTTTATGATGTAATCATGCACAAACATAATTCCTCAATTTAAGGAATTGGAGAGAGAAAACACTATTCAAGATTCCATGACATAGAATCTTGATTTTTAGAAAAGATTAAGGTGTATCTAAGCAATCTTAGATTCTAATCAACCTTAATAAATTATTTTGACTCTAGATTAATTATTGAAATTAATTAATCTTCGATTAGAACCTAATAATGATTAGGTTTTCTTAATTACGTCATTAGGCTTATAAAATACTATTTCAGGAGCAAAATGGTAATTTTTCACAAACACTGCCTGGGGACCACCCGAGCCAAAACAAAGATCATAAAACACATATAATTAATATTCCGAACTCTTAAGAAAGATTCTAAGCTCAAACGGCACTAATACCTGCGCAGAACGTTATAAGGGTATTTTGCTCATTTTGAGTTGAAAGTTCGGAAAATGAGATTTTCATCTCTACTATCAGTCACAACATATATAATCCCCTTTAAATATTAAGTTGACCCTTCGAGGAATGCCGGATCGGCCATCCTCGAATTTCCGGGTAAAAATGACCTCAAGGGCATTTTGATCATTTACGCTCAAACAGGAAAAACCGGGACGTTACATTATTGCTCAAGGTGCTATTGTAATGAAGAAGATTAGTAAATCAAACAATCTAGCATATATGTTGGCGAAGTCAATCACAGTTGTCAAGTTCAAGCATTAGTTGGACTTAATTGCTATCTACAATATGTGAGTCTACCCTTATAGGCACATTGGAATAGGCAACTTTAGAAATTTAAAGCTGGATGAAAAATCAAGCCAAGGTGGAAATTTGTCAAAGTTAGTGGTTTGATAGTCAAAGTTAGTGGCTTGAAAAACAAATAAAGGTCCAAAACCATTTCGGTGCAACACATGGTTTTGAAGTCTAATTGGCTAAATTTTCAACAAACTACAAGTCAAGTTGGAACCGAATTGAAAACTTGTAAATGACGTTGAAAATTGTGGCATATGAAGCTCTATAAATAAAGCACAAATGCAATACTTCAGACACACAACAGCAACAACAAATCCTCTTCTCCCATTTAGTAATAGAGTAGAATTATTTGTTCCATATAAATTCTTCTCTTTTGTGAGTTGAGAGTATACACTAGTGAGAAACATACTATGAGATATTCTAGGTATATTAGGGATTTGAGTTGAGTGGAGAGTGTCCACTTTTTGTATCTCCATCATATTTCTATAGTAAAATATTTGGTTGTCGCCTTTGCTCGTGGACGTAGGCTTTAAGTCGAATTACGTAAATTCTTGATATAATTTATTTTATGCTTCCACATATTTATTTTGCCCCACTTTGTTTATGCCTTTTGGGCCTGCCATTTCACAACATCAACTAATGTCTATATAAACAACAATTTGAGATTTGATTATAAATACAATACATTATTGACATTTCTAGCAAGAAATAATAAATACCCGAGACTTCTTTTGTTTTTCTTTCATGAATAAATTTGGAAAGAAATTTGTAAAATTAAAACTCATGCTTATCTTGTGATTTTTTTTTGTTTAAACAAAAAAAAATGAAGATGGAGTTTTTTTTTTATTGCTCAAGGGTATCCCACAACTGGCAGCCGAAGACTAATCCTTCTAAGGCGTGGAGATCACCAAAGTGGTTTTTGCCTCTCCTAACAAAGCCCATTTCTATACAGACGGCAGGAGTCGAACCCTTAACACATGCTTAAAGGACGCAGCCACCTTACCAACTATGCTAGGCTTTGTTGGTTGAAGATGGAGTTAATACATTTAAATTTTGAATCATAGAAACAAAACTAATCTTTTTTAATACAAAAAAAAATCGCTTATTTTGAATAGAATTCAAGCTAAGCGCATGCTTGGGATTTTGTCAAATGTGTGTTTATAGCATAAAATAAATCATATTCAAATGTAATATTTAATATTAATTCCCTTTATAAATTGGATAATAAAAAGTTTTGATGGAATCCTAATTCAATGAATTCTAAATATAATTCAATAAAAATTTCTATATAAACATAAATTTGAAATTTAATTATTCTCAACTATATAAATTTAATAGATAATGAAAATAGTTTGCAGTAAGTAGTAAATGACTCATTGAATCATGTTGAAGGTATTTTTTTTCTCTCATAAACAAAAATGGAAAGATATTTGTAAAAACAAAAATCATCATTTTTTTTTACATATAACAAAACTCCTTAGATAGGAAGTTAATTTATTTAGTATTTGAATCATTAAACAATTTCAAATCACAAATAAAGATACCGAATTCTACTTTTTAGAGTTTAGATACATGCATGGTTCAACTCATCTTGAATAGTGACAATTATCATTCAATTTCTTTATCTTAATTAAAATGGTAAGGCAAAATAGATTTTTCAATCTCCTAACCTTACTCAATTTTTTTAATATTTTGATGTTTTGCCTTTTATTTTTCTCAATTTGGTTCATTATATTTTTAATGATTTTCACTTTTGTCTCAAATTACTATTTCGTTACAAAACTAACAAAAAATGCTGACATGCCATAATTCATGTTGGATCCAAGAGTGTGCCACATTAGCATTATTTTTATCACGTTAGCATTTTTTGTAAGTTATATGATGGAACAATAATTCAAGACCTAATTGAAATAGATTTGAAACATAAGGAACTAAATTAAAAAAATAACAATAATAGTTAAGATGCTAAATTCAAAAAATCGAGTATAGGTAAAAGAAAAAAAAAATCTATTTTGGCAAAAGTTAATTAATTGATTAAAATGTTATATGACTTGTAGACTATATAGGTGGCTTGACTTTTTTGTCATGGCTACCAAATTTGACAAATGAAGCATAAGCATTAAATGTTGCAAAAACAAAAAGTCTTCTTTGGGTGTAACAACGTGCAGTAACATTAAATGCATTAAATGTAGAACGATGATGTGCATTTAATGCACTTAGCTTTATAAGGCTCTATAAATAAGAGCACAGATCAATGAAAAAACACAAGACAAAGAAGAGTAATCCAATCCACCATCTCTTCATTTTTGTAATAGTAGAATTAGTTGTTACTTATGCATTCTTCTCTTTTGTGAGTTGAGAATATACACCAGTGAGAAAAATACTGTGAGGTATTCTGGGTGTATTTGGGATTTGGGTTGAGTGAAGTGTGTCCATATTTTGTATCTCCATCATATTTCTATAGTAAAATATTTGGTTGTTGTCTTTGCCCGTGGATGTAGGTTTTAAGCCGAACCACGTTCCTGATATCATTTATTTATGCTTTCACATATTTATTTTTGCGGCACTTTGTTTCTGTCTTTTAGGCCCACCATTTCACAACAAACTAGTAGAAGAGCTCTTATAGAGTTCTGGGCTAATTAGTTTAAAAATGTCTAATGCAAAATTTGATATCTAGCAGTTAGATAGGCACATTAATTTTGGCATATGAAATATCCGTATGATGGTTGTTCTTGTACAACAATGTATAAAAGTAGCACTTTCTGACAAAGAAAAGAGGCCTGAGACAATGAAAGAATCTGAATGGGAAGATGCCAATCAAAAGGCTCTTTCTATCATTCAGTTATACATTACAGATGATGTGTTGCAGGAGGTCTTTTCAGAGAAAACAACAAAATCATTGTGGACCAAGTTAGAGTCATTGTATATGATTAAGACGATGGCTAACCATCTCAGTGTTTTACAATGTTTGTAAATGATCTATATGGCAGAAGGGACATCACGTCACTCATCACATATTTGAAAAATATGGACAAGACATTTTCAAGTAAGCATCAGGCTATGATGTTGCTTTGTTCTTTACCTTTTTCATACAATCACTTTTGTGAAACGCTCGTATATGGTCTCGAAAGCCTCAAAATTGATGTGGTTAAATCTGTACTTTTAAGTTGTGATAACATGGAGCACGATACTACCAGTCATGATAATACTGCATCTAGCTTGGTTGCCAGCGAGAAGTCAAAGGAGATTGGATCTAGTAGTAGCAGAGGAAAGTCTAGATCTAAGTCTAGACATCGTAAAGGTAGGTGTCAATATTGCAAAAAGGAAGGGCACTAGAGAGCAGAATATTCGAAGCTCAAACACAAAAATGACAAAGATTCAAGTGATGCAACAAGTGTTGCTAAAGGTACTGATAATGTTCTCGCAGTATTAACCAATTCAATTGGTGATACTTGGATGCTTGATTTAGGCTACTCCTACCACATGTGTCGAAATCGGGATTGGTTTATAACTTATGGCCAATAGATGGTGGTACTGTCCTTATGGGGAATGATATGCCTGTAAGGTCGTAGGCATTGAACCAATCCAAATTAAGAAGCATAATGGAGTTGCGAGAATGCTGATTGATGTTCAGTATATACCAGACTTGAAGAAAAATTTTATATCCTTGGACATATTCTACTCTCAAGGTTATAAGTATTCTGGTGAAGGTGGAGTTTTAAAAATCTTCAAAGGTGCTCTTATTGTGATTAAAGGCAAGCTAATCAATGACCTTTATCTATTTCAAGGAAGTACAGTTGTTGGTGTTGCCTCAGTATCATCTTTATCTAATTCTGGTTTAGCTACTACTCGTTTATGGCATATGCATTTAGGGCATATGAGTGAAACATGAATGTCAATTTTGAACAAGCGCGGCTTGCTATGTGATCACAAAATTGGGAAGCTTAACTTTTGTGAACATTGTGTTTGCAGAAAGCAAACCAGAGTCAAGTTCAACACTGTTATCCACAGGACTAATGGCATAGTGAATTACATCCACTCTGACTTGTGGGGCCTTGTGCCTATTCCGTCTAAAGGTGGAGCTAGATACCTGTTGACATTCATTGATGATTTCTCGAGAAAGGTATGAGTTTATTTTCTGAAACACAAAAATAAAGTATTTCATACTTGCAAGAAATGGAAAGTGCTTATTAAGAACCAGACCGGTAAGAAGATCAAGCGCCTCCGAACAGATAATGGTTTGAAGTTTTGTGAAGGTCAGTTCAACGGGTTCTGTGAAAATGAAGGCATAATAAGACATCGTACTGTGTGAAAGATTCCTTAACAAAATGGAGTAGTAGAACATATTAATAAAACTCTTTTGGAGAGGGCTTGCTATATGCTCTCTAATGCTGATTTGTCAAAAGAATTTTGGGCTAAAGCTGTCAATATGGCTTGCTATTTGGCGAATCGGTCTCTATCAACTGTGATCGATTTGAAAACTCTTATTGAGATATGGTTCGGTGCTCTTGCTGCTTATTCAAATATGAGAATTTTCAGTTGTCCTGCATATGCTCATATTGATAATGGAAAGCTTGCGCGAAGGGCAATACAATGCATATTTCTCATATATGCAACTAAGGTGAAAGGCTATAGATTGTAGTGTACTGAACCTAAGTCATCCAAATTTATAATCAACAGAGATGTCAAATTCAATGAATCATCCATGCTTTATCCAAAAAAGAAGGTTGGCAATGTTGAAGAAGACCAATATGCTAGCAAGTAAGTGGAGTTTGAAGCTGAACCACCAAAGTAGATGGAAGATGCCTCTGATCGACCCATTGAAGAAGAAGAACAAGATATTTTTTACACCATAGATGAACGGCAATAGTTGTAGCAATATAGCCTTACTAAAGACAGAGAAAAGAGATAAATAAAGCCACCACAGAGGTATGGTCATGCAGACATAGTTTCTTTTGCATTATCAGTGACAAAAGATATGGAATTAGAAGATCTTGCCACATACCATGAGGCTATCTCGAGTGAAGAGTCTGCACAATAGATTACTGCTATGAGTGAAGAGATGGAATCTCTTCATAAGAACCAAACTTAGGAGTTGGTGAAACCACCTAAAGGACATAAAGTTGTTGCCTGCAAATGGATCTTCAAGAAGAAGGAAGGATCCCCTGGAGTTGAACTAGCTCGATACAAAGCACACTTAGTTGCAAAAGGTTTTAGCCAAAGGGAAGAAATATACTTCAATGAAGTATTCTCTTCTATTGTAAGACATAGCTCCATTCGGATGTTGCTCGTTATGGTTGCACTGTTTGACTTAGAGCTTGAATAACTTGACGTCAAAACATCTTTTTTTTAGCTTGAAGAACAAATTTACATACAGCAACCAGAAAGTTTCACTGTTCAAGGCAAGGAGGACCATGTTTGTCTCTTAAAGAAGTCATTATATGGCTTAAAGCAATTTCCTCGCCAGTGGTATAAGAGATTTGACACTTTCATGTTAAGTCGTGGTTACTCAAAGAGTGACTATGACTGTTGTGTTTATCATAGGAAGCTCTTAGATGGTTCGTTTGTCTATTTGTTGCTTTATGTTGATAACATGCTTATTGCTGCTAAATGTCTGAGATCAAGAAGCTGAAGAAGCAACTCAGTGGTGAATTTGAAATGAAAGACTTGAGTGTAGCTAAGAAGATTTTGGGTATGAAAATTCACAAGGATCGGCGTGTTGGCAAATCATATTTTTCTCAGAAAACTATATTGAAAAAGTACTTGAGTGCTTTGGAGTGCAAGATGCAAAGCCTGTAAGTGCTTAGTTGGCAACCCATTTCAAATTATCAGCCTCACATTCACCACAGTCCACTGAAGAGGAGGAACAGATGTCACATATTCCTTGCGCTGGTGTAGTTGGAAGCATCATGTCTGCTATGGGGTGCACTCGACCAGATATTTCACGTGTTGTTAGTGTTGTCAACAGATATATGGGGCATCCTAGCAAGATGCATTGGCAGGCAGTGAAATGGATACTTTGATATCTTCGAGGTACAATGGATGTTGGCTTAGTATATGACAGGAGTTTTAACACCAATGGTAATGTTATTGGTTATGTTGATTCAGATTATACTGGACATATTGAGAAAAGAATATCTCTGATAGGATATGTCTTCACACTCTCAGATAGTGCAATTGGTTGGAAGGCAACTTTATAGTGTACTATTGCACTATCCACCACAGAAGCCGAATACATGGCAGTAGCAGAAGCAATGAAGGAAGCTATTTGGCTCAGAAGTTTGGTAAGCAATTTGGGCTTGGAACAAGATGTTACACCTATCTATTGTGATAGTCAAAGAGTCATATATTTGACCAAAAACCAAATATATTATGAGAGAACCAAACATATTGACATCAGATATCATTTTATTTGAGAGATTATTTCTCAAGGTGCCATTGAAATGAAGAAGGTTGGTACCTCGGACAATCCAACTAATATGTTGGCAATGTCAATCACTGTTGCTAAATTCAAGCATTGCTTGGACTTAGTTGACATTCACAATCTATGAATTTGCCCTTAAGGGCACACTGGAGAAGGTGACTTCAGAAACTTGAAGATGGACAAAAAAAATCAAGCCAAGGTGGAGATTTGTATACTATATAGGTGGCTTGACATTTTTGTCATAGCCACCAAATTTGACAAACGAAGCATAAGCATTAAATGTTGTAGAAACAAGAAGTCTTCTTTCAGTGTAGCAACGTGCAGAAACGTGATGTGCATTTAATGCACTTGGCTTTCTATGGCTCTATAAATAAGAGCATAGATCAATGGAAAAACATAAAACAAAGAAGAATAATCCAATCCACCATCTCTTCATCTTTGTAATAGAGTAGAATTATTTATTATTTATGAATTCTTCTCTTTTATGAGTTAAGAATATACACAAGTGAGAAAAATACTGTGAAATATTCTGGGTATATTTGGGATTTGGGTTGAGTGGAGCGTGTCCACATTTTGTATCTCCATCATATTTCTATAGTGAAATATTTAGTTGTCATCTTTGCCTGTGGACGTAGGCTTTAAATCAAATCACGTAAATTCTTGGTGTCATTTGTTTACGCTTCCACATATTTATTTTTGCACCACTTTGTTTCTACCTTTTGAGCCAACCATTTCACAACACGGCTAAATAAGGGAAAAAAGTTAATCATATTATAAATAGGCAGTGTTTTCATGGTGTAAAAACAAAAGGACCAACAAAAAACATTTGCAAGGTATGGCTCCCAATATCTCCCAAAATATGGTCTTTCATCAATTTTATTGACAACCTTAACGGCAAACTTTATGTTCCCCCTTCCCCCATTACTCTGGACAATCCCTAATAGGTTCTTCTTGCGTGTCATTCGTTTCATGGCAATCATAAATTTTAAGATTTCAAGTAGTTGTACAGGAAATTGCAACTAGATTGAAGTTGAACACTAGACCCATATTTTCGAGGGGAATGTAGTTGCAAATAACTCTACCTAAATTTTATCTATAGAGAAAAAAGGCTCTACTTAATTGGCTGGACAAGCTTCCCTAGTATGATTTCACTGCATCTTAACCCTTTTACAAAAACTTTTGTTTGAAGAAGAAAAAAAGGTTGCAGTATCTAGGATAAATATACACCCCACGTGCACACAGAAATTAAAGAGAAGGAAATGCTTCTCCAAATTTGATTTCCGTTTGATCTCCAACAATAGTTGTTAGATTCCACCACTTTTCACTTTTTCAACCACCATATGCAATAAGAAAAGGTGAGACTTTTTTTTGAAAAAAATAGAGATATGGTACGTTGCATATCTCCCAAACCGCAAAGCACGAATTGGCCCCCACCCACCAAATGTTCTCATATCTCCCACTACCCCACCAATACAAACCCAACGCCATAATAGATCCATCACCAACAGAGCACCCTCAGGGGCCTTAACCATGTTATTCTCGATATTGTTGCCATCAGCGCCTCTTGCACACCACAGTGGCGCCAACTAGTGATGTTTGATGTTACCTCGCTATTGTTCCACTATTCTCGTCTTTACATTATTGACTCGCAATTAGATTCACCACTATCGCCTACCTTGGCAAATCATAGCTTCTTCTCAAAGGCTTAATCCTTGAATGAAAGCAAAATAATAATTAACCTTTTAATGAATAAATTGATATCACATATCTTAGAACCAAAATAATGTCTCAATTTTTTTTGATAATGTTTGTGAATTTAAATTTAAAAAATAAATAAATAACTTATTATTTAAAATTTTAAAATCATATATTATAAATCTTTCATTTCCTCACTCCCTATCCAAAATCCAAACTCACAAGAACCTATTGAGAGAACTCAGTTAGTGACACAACAGATTGGTTATATGATAGGACATGCATGCCCATTGGTGAATAACCACGAGTGTTCGGGTGCCTTATTGTACTTTCGCGAATTCATGCCTCAAAAACTTCAAATCTATTGCTGAACAAAGTAGGTTATTTTAGAAGAACATTTGTCCTTGAAACGGCCAAATGAATTCAATTTGGTAGCATATGTATATATTGGCCATCTACCTATTCCAGTTCAAAAGACTTGTAAATATTTGCCACCTGCCTAGACCCAAGCAAAAGGTTCAGATACTATAGACATTCGATTTGGATATCAAAATAGTAGAACTGTCTTTTGCGTGTGTGCCACTAGGCTGAACCATGTCCAAATTCATCTGCTTATCTCTAACCAAGTCTTCGGGTGTCAGGTCCCATGTGAGAAGTGTGGAGAATGGATCCTCTCAAACAGATTTTTGATATAATCTTGTTAAGTGTAGGATTTTATCATTGATTGAGAATATAGACTCCACCTAGGATCCCACAAAATAACTTAATGATAAAATTTTACACAAGCCAAAATTATGTGAAAAATATCACAGGAAAGGATCCACTCCCACTGACTGATATATCCATAAGAGACTGTGCTTACACCTCGCATCCGATCAACCTGTCACCACCTGAAAGATACTATCTACCTACCATTTTATTATATGCAGGGGTGATACACAGCAAGGTAGTAGTAATCATATTTTACATCATCATAACAGGTCAAACATAAAGGCGAGATTGCACCAGCATGCATCTGTCAAATCCTCAATGATAGAAGTCACAAAATAGATTCGATGCAATTCCCATTACCAGTGATGAATTCCGGAATAAAACAACAAAACCTGTTTGTTTGTAGACATAGGTCAAATATACGCTATGCAGTCCCAATAAAACTACACCACAGCTCAACATTGGACAAGATAGCATATTGTACACCAAAGAATAACCGTGACCTTTTGGCAACCGGAAGAAATTTTTATTCGAATTTCTTAATCAATGATAGGTCATTTAGCATTTTCTCAATAGCCTCATCATCCTGAGCCCTTCCTCTTGTCTGCAGGGTAAAAGAAAAAGAGACAAGTAATGTAAAAAGATACAATGGTTGCCATTACAATAATGAAACTTGCTTAGTAGCTGCGTGAAATCCAACATGGCATGAATGTAATTTCCAAGTGCCCGGTAGCCCTATTTTATCTCACCAGCAAACACAAAATCTCGTGATTGACCACAACCAAGATTTAAGGCAGAAATCAGTAAGGACAGGATTATCATATTTAAGAGTGTCATATTATGAAACCAAAAATACTCCCAAGAGCCAGCATGTACGAATATTTCAAACATCAATCACCCCCTCATTTCTTCTTAATTTACAATTTAAGACAACCAAAAAGTAAGTTTACTTAATTAATTCTATGTTATAAATGGAATACTTGTAAACCATGTCCAATATGGCAAATAGTTGAAGCTTGTGAGGCTTTAGTTAATGACAAAAGAACGATGTACCGGTACAGTATGTTAAGAGGGAGTATGGATGGAGGGAATGGTTTGTGAGATGCTTTTAAGGAGAAAGAAAGAAAAATGAGAGATTTCCAGCGACAACACAAAATTGTGAAGTTCTGTAAACTAAGTTTCAACAATATCCTAATAGGTATTTCTAACTTTCGTTATCGAAATAAAATTTTAATAATAGTTTATTAGAAGAGGCCAAATTTATAATAACATTGTATCTGCGTTTGATTAATTCTCCATTAGCTTCCCTTTTCATGTTTAGCAAACATGAGAAGGATCAAAACCATTAAAAAGTTCAACAATCATGACCCATCCACCCTTACAACCCAAGATAAAAAATTCCATTCCCTTTCAACCCAAACAGGTCTAAGAAACAGAAATTTGCAGAAAGTGGGGAAGCAAATGATTTCTACCTTGATAGATGGAACCATAGCAATAGCTTCCTCCACAGTTTCTGGGCAAAGATTGCCGAGAACACACAGCTGCAATAAATTCAATTAAACACAGATTCATATACTATCATGTGAAATGCGAAATTACTCTTATCGATACAATGTGGATACAATGTGAAAACTCGCTTCCTAAAAAGAATCCATGAAAAAGAACAGCCATATTACCTCAAACTCAGCCAATTGATATCGAGCAAGAATTCTGTATGTCAATTAAGGTCACAATCCTCATGCAAGGCTAAAAAAATTTCAAGCTTCTTATCACTGCCCTCCATGTGAAAAGGAACTAACGTAGAACAATTCTCTCAAGTGTACCAAGATGCCATTGATTTATGATATCAATGACACAACTTTTTGGAAAAAAAAAAAAAAAAACTCGCATTGAAAAGAAAGATAGAGATACTACAAGGAGGAAAATTCAAAATCAAGAAAGACGGCAGAAAAGTCAATCACCATATGAAACAAAATGATCAATCATTTGTCGCCAAAACAATTTGACTGAAAGTAGATATATGTTCAGGGAGAAATAACAAATGGGTTCTTCAACTAAATTATGGAGGATACTCTCGTACTTGTCTAACAGCATCAGGATTTTTATAGCGGCTGAAGCGCTTCACATACTGCAACGACTTTTCAAATACCCTGAAAAGGAGCAAAAAATCAATAATAATATAAGGTGCTGCTAAATACATCCAGCAAAATTTCTCCTCTCCCATCTCAATTTTGTCAAATCTATAACTGGCAAGATGTCAATTGGGATTGAAAGTCATAGAAACTTGCTTTATAAGATTAAGGATAATGCTATTGAGCCATTGAGTCCTCCAAGGTCCATTATTACAATAGTCATTAATAAAAATCATATTAATCATATTTGCTTTTCTAACCAATACTAAGATATTGCTATTTTAATTGGCCAATAAACAACTTGATCATCTAACTCTTAGGCTTTACATAAAAATATCCTACCGATTATACTATTGCAGTTCAAGGACACCAATGTGGAACACTTTTTCAAGCAGTTGTATCAAAAGAGGAGATATTGGAGGACTTAAATTCAAGCCAGACTATTTATATCCTAGTACTGAGATATAAACACTTGCTCTTAACACAATAAAGGATTTCACTCACTGAGAAACTTGATTCATGGGATCATCAGATGTCTGCTGAAGCTGCTCATACTTGTGCTCAAGAATCAACGCAACTTCACAGTTCATCAAGCATTTCGCCTTCAAAAACTCTGAAAAAATCTATTTCATTGGAGTGAAATGTATAATGTGAAAACATTTATACCAAACTAAAGAACAGTTCATGCAATCAAACATAACATAATACATTAAAAGAATCATGTATGACTTGGTCATGGTGCATGGCACAATGTTGGAATGAGCATGGTGCATGGTGCATCATGACAGCTCATTACCAGCAAAAGCAACATCCATAAATTATTACTGACATGTAACTAATCAAAATGTGACTTTTGCATAGCTAGAATTAAACACAAGGCAAACCACACTCCATAATACTCCTTTCCTTTTAACTTTAACCTATTACATATCGATGTCCGCACTGGAAAATTCTTGACCTACCTTAGGCTCAGAGCCTCTTGATCCACTGAGGGAGCCTTTCGCTATCTTCCAAATCCGTATTGCCTTGATGTCCCACGCACTGTTAGCATCTCCTTATGCTGCCCATATTCCGTTGTCTAAAACCTCTCCAAAAGCTCCTTTGTTTTTCACCTTCAAGTGTCACCACTTGATCGTTGAAACTCTATCTTGGCCATATTTCTTTACTCTCTTCTTAACTTGTACATCCATAACCAATACCTTGTGCTGGGTTGTCAAGTTCTCTAGAGCTATGACTTTAAACTCAACACAGAGCTTTCTATTCAATTTGAGAGCTTGCAACCTCATGTTCGTAGTGCAAAGCTGTTCTACCCCTTCCTAAAACTAGTTATTGTCAAAACAAAAGCTACTGAAAAATCTATGATGGTTTTACCCCCACATTTGCTTCCCTAGACCACATCCCCAATGCAAACCCTCGTATCCACTAAATTCACTCTCGACATCACCATTTTGGATCCCTTTCGAGGCAAATCATTTCTACTAATGGTATTCCCTAAACTAAACCTTGTAAGTTATCCCGACATTTACTTATTGTGCATATGCACTGATAATATACTTAAACAAATTTTTTTTTTATTGGATCCTATCTCCTCACTTTTTTATATCCATGCATCTTTCTTTCAATAAGTTTCCACTATTATGCATGTTCCATTTCTAGAAGATAAACGATAAGGACAAAGAAAGGTTATACTAAAAGAGGTGTCTCCCATCCAATGGTCATCCCAAAAGTTGACACAGGAACTATTGCCTACACTCACGGAAAGCAAGGTCTTAAAGTAGAATATCCTTGGGAAATGAATTTCCATGGGCTAAAATGAGTACCATGAGAAGTTGGATTAGCATCCCACCCATTCCTATCAAGGCCATACTTCGAATGCACTGATGCCGTGAGCATAGCAGCTCAAGAGAAAAACCTCATAGCTATTTAGTTGTCAAGGCAAATATTTTTAGATGCAAAATTTTGAGACCCAAACCCCTTCATCTTTAGGGTGGCAAACCAGCTCACAACTCACAAAGTGATCGCAGCTTGCATCCGGAGCATCGAACCAAAGAAAACCCCTCATAATCTTTTCAACTAATGTGTAAACTTTATTATCCACTCCCAGTGGTATATGGAACAAAGATAAGAAGTATAGAAGAATGCAAAATGAGAGTAAATAAGCTACTTGCTAGGTATCAAGACGATAGGAGATGTTCTCAACCAAACATCCCAAAAAGAGATGACAACCTACCTAAAATGCAAAAGATGAGATGGCTTGAGAATCCATATTAACCCTATCTAAACTGCTTTTGAACCAAATTGATCTTCAACCAAGAAGATAAATCAAAATGTTGGAAAGGTAGAACATTCAAAAAATCGTCCTTATCATTATCTAAGAACAAAATATTTTCATTTGCAAAGTCCAAATAAGAGACCACAGCCGCTTCTGATCCCACTTTAGCACCATTAATTAGCCCTTTCGCCACCAGTCTAGAGACCAAGAAACTAAGAACATCAACCAGCGGAGTGAACAGAAAAGAGGGTAAAGAATCTCCTTGTCCTGCAACCCTGTGGCCCTGAAATCAGGCTTTTAGCTCTCCATTAGCTATCACGAAAAAACAACTAGTTGCAAGACAACCCAAAATCCGATTTCTCCTTCTAACACCAAGCACTTTTCTGTCTAGCACCTTGTCCGAAAAAATTCAACTAACCCTGTCATAAGCCTTCGCAAAATCCAACAAGATAAGGCAATGTTTTGACCTTTTCCTCATGTCATCAACACCATTAGCCAACAAGACAACATCTAAAATTTGCCTTCCTGCAATAAAAGCACTCTTATTCTATGAAGTCGCGTCTCCTATAACCTCGTCGAGACAGAAAGAAAGGAACTTGGCAATGATTTTATTACAAACAAGTGAGTAGGCTGATTGGCATATAATCTTTAACCCTAACCGACTCGTCATTTTTTCCGGAACCAAAGAAATACATGTAGAGTTAATGTTAACACCAATCTTTTCTATTCTATGGAACTCGTCAAGCACCTTCTTAAAAAATAAAAAATGCCCTAAAACTATATTGGCGCCACTAAGGCTACATCATACATCAACTAGGAAAAACCTCAATTTCTATCATAGTATGAGGAAGCAAATCAACTTTTAGCGAGAAATGATAGAAGAAGAGAGAAATATAAAAATATTATTACCATCTCCAATTTTCAGCTCCGCAGCATTTTCTTCCTCTTCCCCGGACATGTTTCAGACAACAATCGATTCCCTGCTGAATTTAGATAAGTGAGAATACAGAGGAGAATCTCAGAAGATATCACAAATCACTGCCACCAGAACAGCTTGTGATATAATATTAATATTATTTTACCTGAAAAAGAAGAAGACGATGAGATTGATTTGTGCCGTGGCTGCTCTCTCTCTCCAGCGGTGCACCCTCCCGTGGAGTGGAAAAGTTGCGGAATGTGGACTCGCTTGCTTGGAGCGAGTAAATTAAAAAGGGAGAAAGAATTGCCCTGGGCTTTTGGGACTCATACGGGCTTTCAAGGCCCAAGTCCAGTCCAAAAGAAATTCACGAAAAAGGAACAATGAAAATGTTTCAATTCTCGCCCAAAAAAGAGAAAAAGGTGTACGTTGGCGCCATGGCCAATGGCTAAGGGCATATTTGGTTTAAAATTTTAGTTGTTATTTTTAATTTTTTTAGTTTTTCAGATTTTGTGAAAAAAGTATTGAAAATTATAATTTTCAATTTTCAATTTTCATTTCCAATTTTCAGTATTTCCTTCATAAAATATTAAAAATTGAAAAACTAAAAATGCAAACTAAAAACTTAAACCAAATAGGCCCTACTCGAAAAAAGAAACATAGCCTTACAAGTAGCTCATATAAGGAAGGAGTCGAGTGCTCAAACCACAGGGTCGTGGCCTTAGTGTGTGTGAGGTGTGTGTGTGACAAACACAAAAAAGAAAAATTCAATTAATGAGTGATATTAGGTATGCAACTAAATTGTATAACAAATGCACACCACATACTTTATCACTATTGGATTTGATGGATTAGTATAATGAGTGGGGACCACATATCACATCCAATGATGATAAAGTGTGTGGTGTGTATTTGTTGTGCAATTTAGTTATACATCAAATATTATTCTTCAATTAATTAGGTCAATTAAAAATTTATGAGTTTAATTTCTATTTCTATTAAGCACAGTACAATTTTTTTTGGTACAGCTGATGATGACGATACAAAATAATGTTACACTGTTAACTTTTCTTTGGTGAAATTGTATTGATTTAGAGCATAAAATTATTTAACACTCTAAATTAAATTATAAGCATATTAAATTAAAGAAATGAAAAAGTATCTAATTCCTACAAGTTACTTTACATTTTATAAGGATTTTAATTATTATACACCGTGAGAGTAAACTAATTTTATACTAACATTAAATTATGTACTGCCATATAAGCAAAAATGATTTCCTTTCAAAGTAGCAGATATGATAGTTAACCACTTTTTCTTATGTGACAGCATCTAAGTGGATGTCGGTGTAAAAGTATTTTAAAGCAATAGTGCATAGCAAATAAACTCTTTTATAAATATAATTAAAATATTTATGCTTTAAATTTTGATTGGTAAAAATAATAAAAGTTATATATTTATAATTTCTTTACTTTTTATTGAAATAGTAAAATTCAAAATATTATAAAAATAAGTTTTCCAATTAAATAGTAACATTTAAATTATTAGAAGAATAATTTAAATATTGAAGTATATTTGGTACAAATTGAATACGTAATTAAATAATATTTATATCACATCTTTTATATGAAAATAATAGAATAAAAATAAAATTAATGCTACCAAGTTGCATTTTTTTATAGTCCACCGAAGAAAAGACATTTTATATCTACTAGTGACTTGATGGGTGTCATGCTGGCTATCAAGTTGCATTTTTTTTTTTCACATAGAAAGCACATAAATCATATAAGAGTTCTAAGTATTGTTTTTTTTTTTATATGATCAAATTAATTTAATAACATCTTTTACTGTCTTGTGCCTTTCCTGCATGTTTTAGAAGTCAAATAAATTATTAAAATAAAAATTTCTTTTCTTATTACTATTTTTTTTAATGTGAAAATGGCTTTTCTTATTATTGATGGAATTTCATGCTGAGTTTTGCAAGATTAGGCAAACACGATCTTAACACTTCTTGGGCCCAATTTTAGGGTGTTTAAATAAGTATTTATGTACCAAAACACCATACATGAATAGCACACCTCATTTTATGATAGTTTAGTCTTAGCTTTCTAAACTCTTTTCCTTGTCTCATATTCTTTTATTCTCTTCTATTTTTTTCTCTTCTTCTCTTATTTTCTTTTCTTAGGTTAGATTTTATTTTTGTTTTGACTATCAATTCTTATTGAGGAGTAGAGTTATAAAAGCCATATTGGGGATTCTCAAATGGGTTTAAAGATTGTACCTTGAAACATCTCTCTCTATTTTCAATAGATGTTGTGGTTTTCTTAATTGTTGCCTCTTACTCTCTTTATATGCTTGCATTGAATGGTATTAATGTGTAGGTATGTGAATGGATGATTAGTTAAGTGATGATTATTAATTAGTTAATTGATATGATCTTGGCTAAGTGAGGGTTCCTAAGTGTATGAAACTTAATTGTAATGGTATTGAGATTGAGTCTTACAATTGGGACAATCTTCATTGTGTGTTCTTATTGAATGGTTGTGATATGAGAATGCATGATTAAGATATTAGTTAAATATATGTTAATTGATTGATGCATGCTTGATTAATCAAAGAGTTGAGAATTGAGTCTTAATTGAAACTTAAGCTAATGCAATTGGAGCTAAAGGTTAATAGAAGTTATTAAGAGGTTGAGGTCTCAATTACCTATTTAATTGTGTCTTAATCGAGTGCTTAGTGATTATTAATTGAATCGTAGAGTTGTTAGTAGCGGTCGCACTAATGACTTAAGTTAGCCGCACTCCATGACACTACTAGAAACTCATGAATCACAAACAAATTTTACAGATAGATTTTTCTCATTTGTATTACCAAAAGATTTACAAATGGGGAAACAAAAAATTGGGAATTTTTTTTTTTGTAAAAGGCTGCAGATCCATCTGTAAATGCTAGCGCAAACATTCACCACATGGCACGTAACAAATACAGACGACACTTACACACACAAAATTAGAAATTTTTTTTTTGTTAAAAATTACATATGGATATTTAAAAAATTAAAAAATAATTATAGATAGGTAAATCCCTCTGTAATTTGAAATTACAAATGTGTATCACATGCTCAAATTATAGACGATAAAATCCATCTATAACACGATTAATGAAATGATGTGATTCATTAACCATATTCCAGGCAGATTTTCCCATCTGTAAAGTGGGTAATAAAAGGCATCGTTTCATTCATCACGTTACATATGGATTTTCCTATCTATAATGTGATTACAGATGAGAAATATCCGTCTGTAACATGCAAAATACCTAACAAATAGCACGTGTTCTACTTCTTCCTTTTCCTCATTTTCCATTTCCTCTCTCTCACATTTCCCCCTCTTTCTAGCACCATCAGCCACCATTGGTGATTAGAGCCTCCATTTTGCAAATGGTTTGTGCCATTATGTTCCTAGTATGGTATTCTACTTTTTAATTGGTTTATTTTTTTTATTTTCGATGTTTCATTTTTATGCTTTCAATTGGTGATTGTTTTTAGTTCTTAATGTTACTAATTGGTAGAAACTTCATTTTGTTTAGGATTTGGACCACATTTGGAACATTTTGGTTGCCCTTTTTATAATGCATTGGTTAGTTTTTATGTTTTTTAATGTTTTTGATTTTGGTGTTTAGGAAGTAATAGTGTTTAGGTATAGGTAGAAATGAGCACGAGAAGAAAGGTTGAATCATACTTATCTCTTTCTTTCCTTTCTTTTTTTTTTGAAAGCTTAAACAAGTTACTATCAAGCTTTAGGCTTAAATTGCAGCAGAAAAGAAACACTAGTAGCTTCTAAAAACTTAATTTTGAATTTCTCAAAAACTGTTAAACCTTGTATAAGATGATAAACCATAAAACACAAAATAGTAGTCACAAGGCAATAAAAGAAAAGTAAAGAGGATGAAGAGAAAAAGAAATATTGCACAGAAATTTTATACTGATTCGGGCGAACCTACTTACATTCAATTTTTAGCTTCTACTGAGTTCCACTAAACCTTTCTCAATCCGAGAAAGAAACAAAATGGATAGTCTTTGCAGTAACCTTCCCAAGCTATAATCTATGACTAATAGACAACCCCTACTGTCACAAACCAAATAGTTATTCACCGTCTTCTCCAAGTTGAATCCTGAGTAGTCTTGTAATAGCCTTTCCAAGCTAACCTGAGTAGTATTATACTAGCCTCTCTAAGCTAACCCGAGTAGTATTGTACTTGCCTATCTAAGCTAACCTGAGTAGTATTGTACCACCTCTCCAAGCTAAACCATGACTAATAAGAACACATTAATGTCATGTTGCAAGGAGCTTTACCGTAGCCTCTCCAAGCTATCTTACACTTATTACTACTATATCGAGGATACAAAGTTTTGTGTTTGGGTTTGCAGCTCAAAATAACCTACTGCCAAGTTTCCTTAAAATAAATAGTGAATAGCCTAGGATAACTTGAATGACTTCTTTCTAACGATTCTGCCTTGGAAGAATGTATAAAGTATTCAAGAGCGTAGAAAGAAGATTTTTACAAGCAAGAAAATTGATTACAAAAAGTAATAAACTTCACAAAAAAGATAAGGAGAAAGTTTTGCAGCGTATCAACACTTATGCAACTGTCAAGTTCTTGTCTTTGAAAGCTCAGCACTCTATTTATAGATGGTATCCCTTTCTGACCATTACCTTTGATCTGTTGTCCAAGTGACACATGTTAATCATCTGTTTGTGTCTTGGAAATATAATCTAGAGGAGTATCTCATATGGTGTTAGAGCTTTTGCAGAAGCCATCGTAAAATTGAAGTTTTTGATGACCCTTCAGAAACTACTTTTTACTTTCTAAATATGATTTTTGAACTCTTCCTTTTAGAAGTTGGAGTGGTTAACCAAGTTGGTAGAAGAGATGACATGACAGTTTGTAACTGGTTTTAACTTTAAATTTGAATTTCAAATTTTTCCTCTTTTTTCCAGTGAAATACTGACACTTTCTTTGTGAAGTGCGATTTACAAATCTGATATCAATTCCTTGATGAATGAATGATCTTCGAGTCTTTCAGAGCAAATGCATGATTAAAATAGTTACTATGATGATGATTAAAGGTTGTAGAACATCCTTGCTTCCAATTTGGTTTAATATCTTCATTCCATGTGTACTTTGTCAAGTCTCATTCTACTTTCTGAATATCCTAGCCTTGGTTTCTTTTATATGATTTGATTCGTTGATCATGTAAACATACTTTGCATGATATAAATTTCATTTCTATTAAGCTCTTATTTCTTTTCATGATATACAACATGTTTGCACATGTAAAGTGAATTTATTTTCAATTCAAGACATGTTATGCGATCTAGAAAAGTCTGTTTGCTATATCAAAAAACTTAAGGAAAAATATTAGTTATTCTTCAGAATATTTTCTTAAAATTTGTTATGTCATCACTCAAAAAATATTTCTCTAGCACTTTTAAAGGGTTCTGAAGTTAACATTGCTAAGTTTTTATATTTGTTAATGTTTTTAAGTTGATCTTGGTAAGTTAAAAAGATTGTATTTATAACATAATTTGTTTGTTAATTTTTTATTTTCGGCGTTAGGTTGGGTGTGTGCTTGTAGTTGTTATTATGTTTATTGACAATGCATTGGTATGTAGGTCAGTAATGAAATATTTATTATTGATGTTATGATGTATGTAGGATAGAAACTTATGATTTTTAGGATAGAATTGTAGGACTGGAGATTGCATAACTAGGGAGAAGGGCAAAGAGGTCTTTTCTTAACTTGTTTGCATAATTTGTTGTGAGATTCTTTATGTTTGTGGAGATTGCAGAATATGGATTTAGTGGAGTTATAAAGGGATGCGCTCTAAAACAGTTTTAGGATTGTAATGTGTAATGTATGTGTTGATTAACTATTTTGTAGTTTAATGTAATTATTTGTATATAATTATTTTGCTGTGTAGTTAATTATTTGTATAATTGCAATAAAATTAGAGCTTACTAATTGATTGTTGAAGGCATATTATGTTAACGGGATAGTCTTAAATTAGGTGAAACTTTGTCAAAAATTTTCAAAATATAATTTTTATTGTCTGAATGTAACTAGGATATATGTAAGGGAATGTCCATACATTAGAGGAGGCTTTGTCGAAATTTACATTAGAAATTCATGTAATCTAAAATAAAAGAGGTTCATAAAGTATTGTGTGCAAATTTTAGGTTTATATAGATCTTGATTGAGATTTTCCTTGGAAACTGCTTATGGATGTATAATAGGTTGCACCTAGGCTGGGGGGGGATAAAACTTGAATTCTATGAGGGTGTTGAGGAATTCATATTTGTTTCTTGTAATTCATAGCAATTTGTTACAGACCAAAAAGTTAGGTGTTATGTTCTAAGTGCAAGTGTAGGAGGTTGTTAGATATTGGTTCAATTAGGTATGATCTATATAAATTTGGATTTAAACCTTATTATTGGATGTGGACTGAACATAGGGAAGTAGTTAATGTGGAAAATCAATTTGGAATAGGTTATGTTGGAGGCAGTTCAAGCGTGGTGCAATTAGGAGGTGGGGATGTGGGTAATGTGTTTTGGGAAGAAAATAGTAGTCATTATCAAGAAATGATTTATGATGCTGTTGGCCTCGAATTTAGAAGATTTCATGATTCTAAAGTTAAACAAGAACCTAATCCAGAGGCTACAAGGTTTTATAGTTCCTTTGTAGTAAGAATGTTGAGCATTAAGGCAGAAGACAATTAAAGTTAGAACTTGTTTGATCAATGGGGTACATTAATTAGTGGGCTTAGTTCCCAACCTGAGGTCATCCCAAAAGACTTTTACCAAGTAAAAAGATTAGTTTCTAAGCTTGGTTTAAAAGAAATAAAAATTAATTGTTGTTTGAAAGGATGCATGCTCTATTACAAAGACAATACTGTAATAACACATTGCAAATTCTGTGGAGAGCCTATGTTTAATCCAAGAAGAGGTGGTTGAAGTGGTAAGCATAAAGATGTGTTGCAAAATAGGATGCATTTTTTGCCCTTAATTTCTAGGCTAAATAGGTTATATCTTGAGTCTATGAGCTTAATGTGGCATAGTGAAAATAAGAGGAGTGATGGTGTAATGACTTATCCATCTCATCATGAGGCTTGGCAACATTTTGATCAGGTGTATCCCAAGTTTGCATTTGATCATAGGAATGTAAAGTTAAGGTTGTGTGCTGATGAGTTAACTCCAAACAATCAGTTCAATAAACCATATTCTTGTTGGCCTGTTATTGTTACACTTTTCAATCTTCCTCCTAAAATGTGCATGAAAAATCCGTATCTATTATTGACTTGTATAATTCTTAGTCTAGAAAATCTGAAAGCTAACCTATGATTGATAAGTTGAAAGAGTTGTAGTGTGAAGGAGTATTAACTTATCACATATCAAAAAAGCAAAATTTTAATATGAAGGCAACACTGATATGAACAATTAATAATTTTCTTGCTTGTGGTATGTTGTCTAGATGGATGACTTAAAGGAAATTAGCATGCCCAATTTGTTTGGAGGATACAAAGGCATTTACCTTGAAGTATGACGAAAAAAATTCATGGTTTGATTGTTATAGAAGATTTTTAAATATGGAACATCCATATAGGCACCTCACAAACAAATTTAGGAAAGCAACTATTGAGAATGAGGAGCATCTCGTCTAACTATATGGTCACCAAGTATAGGATAAAGTTAGACAATTCCCAAAAATAATAGAAATAGGAAAATCTATCAAGTTTCCTAGTTATGGGGTGACACATAATTGGACTAAACAAAATGTATTTTGGGAGTTGCCATATTAGAAGGATAACTTAGTTTGCCATTGTTTAAATGTCATGCATGTGGCAAAATGTGTTCAATAATATCATGAATATCGTGATGGACATTGATCGAACTAAAGATACTGTCAAGGCAAGGCAGGATTTGGAAGAGTATTGTAGGAGTCTTGAATTGAGGTCATGGCAACTCGTAAATGGTCAATAGTCAAAGTCAAAGGCAAGTTACACCCTAAGCTTACCATAAAGACAAGATGTGTGTAAGTGGGTGCATGATTTGAAAATGCCTAACGATTATGCTTCAAAATTAGGTTGTTGTGTCAATTTTTAACAAGGAAGGTTTTTTGGAATGAAAAGTCATGATTGGAATATATTCATGGAGTGTCTTCTCCCTATTGCATTTAGGAAACTACCTGTCCATGTTTGGAAGCCATTGATAGAGCTAAGTGAATACTTTAGTGACTTGTGCTTATCTACTCTTAGAGTTGATGATCTACTAGTGTTGGAGAAAAACATCCCTCTCATTTTGTGCAAATTAGACAGAATATTTCCCCTAGTTTCTTTGACTCCATGGAGCACTTAGCCATGCACTTTGCATATAAAGGATGTGTCTCTAGACCAGTACAATACAAGTGAATGTATCTATTCGAGCAGGAAATAGGAAGGTTCAAAAGAATTGTGAAAAATAGAGCTCAAGTTAGGGGATCCATATATCAGGTATACATCTCAAAGGACACATCAAATTTTTGCTTGTAATGTTTCGAACCTCATGTTCAATCAAAGAGAACTTAGCTTGGTTGGAATGATGATAGGGGAAAACTCAATTGAGCCAACCTATCAGTTAGCATGTATTCAACTAACTTGGTCGTGCTATTGGAAAATGTGAAGAACGATGGTTCTTAGGAGATGAATCACATGCCATACATTTATACATCTTGATAAATTGTGATGAGGTGTGCAACCTTTTATAACGTAAGTGACTTACAATTGCTTTAATTTCTTTTTCCTCACAAGTGACTCAATTCTCACCTATAGTTTCGATGTTTATAGATATTTTGAACAATTATATGGTGACAATTACCTTAATCAATTTCCATCATAGTTCAAATCTTATGTATGTCGTGTATTTTGGCTTACAAGTATGTGTTAATTTTTTTATATGATCCTTATTCTTCCATTTGATATCTTTAATGGTATATGTAGGTGCGTGAACCTAGTAATGGTATAATTGATATTCAACTATATAACTTGTCTTGAGGCCCAAATTATAAAGCTTAATGTTGGCCAATTTACTATGTTAATAGGAACAGATTCCAAACCATGGAATCATGAAGGGGTAGAAAAACAAATAATAGTGGGGTTAGTATTAGAGGAAATTCAAGTGTTGGTGAATGGGATTAATATATGAAACTTAAGGATATAGTTGAGCTAGAGTATGCCAGTAAACCTATAAAAGGGGTTGTCTTGTTCAAGTGTAAATGATTTGATCCAACATGCCCAATAGAAACACATAAACATAACCAGTACAATATCATTGAGATTAATCATACCAAGAGATATAGAGACTTTGACCTGTTCATTATTGCACAAAATAGAAGACAAGTATATTTTCTATCTTACCCTAAAAAACGTAATAAGAGAGAAGGGTCATTATAAAATCTAAACCAAGATGTTGGATTGAAACTGGTAAAGTAGCTGATGAGGAGGCTTATCAAATTGATAACTCAATCCCTTCACGTGTAGTACTAAACACTGCCATCCACGTGTATAAATTGTGGATTGAATTTCATATATAATCCCTTGTTCTTATTAAAGCATAGTTAAGGAATTGACATGTTCTATAGGAAGAGGAGAATTGATTAACTAAGGAATGAGCATCAACTACCTAAAGTCCTTTCACTTAGTCTAGTAATTCCAACTCATGTGATTTATGAATTCATAGGATTGTAAAGAAAAATCAGACCACCTCAATCCCCTAGTGTTTTAAAATCTTGAAAGTATCTCCATTTAAGTTATTACGTATTTCGTTAGTTTATGCTCATTGCTCACTTATAGTTTATTTTTGTTATTCCATTTCTTTGTTGAGAGTTGCCTTCAATCCAAATTAATTCGATATAATCTTCATGGAAATTGTGTTAGTGAAGTGTTATTTGATAGCGTCAATCCTTGTGGGATGATAACTACTTTCCGTGGTTACTACTTAAACGATTCAGTGCACTTACCCAAGAGTTGTCAATTTTTTGGCGTTGTTGCCTGGGATTGAGTGTTTTATCAACAATAATAATAGCTAAGAAAATTTCTAATTTAGATATTTACACTATGTGTAGTTAATTTTGTCTTAAATTTTATTTTTATTTTTTTTATCTTTAGTTTTGTTAATAATTTTTTGTATTTTAATTTCATTTGGTTACGTTGTTCTCACACTTGTTTAGCTTCTTGTATGTGAGGTATTGTTAATTCATATTCTTTGCTATTTGACCCAAAAATGAGAAGACAACAAAGAGACTTAAGAAAAAATCTAGGGCAAGGAAGCAAGAAGAAAATGAGTCAAAAATGGCTTAAGAGAATGGTAATCAGAATGCCAAGAGGACTCTAGGGGAGTATGCCACACCTAGTGCTAATGGGTGTGCATCAAGCATAACAAGTCCACCAATTCAAGCCAATAATTTTGAGTTGAAACCTGCACTTCTACAGTTGGTTCAATAGAAGCAGTTTGGTGGAGGACCGGTAGATGACCTAAATCTGCAATTTGCACATAGCAAATTTTTTATAGCTATGTGACCCTTTCAAAGTTAATGGGGAAAGCTCAAATCCAATAGCTCAAATCCAATTAGGTTAGGACTCGTTCCATTCTCACTAAAAAAACAAGGCAAAAGTGTGGCTCTGGTCGTAACAACAAAGGAGCATTTCTACATGGGATGATCTAGTCAGCAAATTTCTTATGAAGTTTTTCCCACATCAGAAACTTGCAAAGTTGAGGAATGAAATTAACACATTCTCTTAGAAAGATGGAAAGTTACTTTATGATGCATGGGAAGAATTCAAAGAGTTGTTGAGAAAATATCCACATCATGCACTTCTAGATTGGCTTCAAATTCAAACATTCTATGATGGTAGTTGATACCATCTATCAGATTAATGGTGGATGCAGCCTCTGGAGGATGATCCTTTCATAGTAAAACTCTAAAAGAAGCTTTCTAATTGATAAACACCATGGCAGCCAATAATTTCATGGCTTCTAATGGGGCTAGAGACATTAGATGCCATACTTGCTCATAATAAGCTCATGCCTCAACAATTGTCTAATCTCAATAAACAATTTGGGCAATTGCAAGTTGGAGTAGTAGGTTCTCATCAACCTTTGGAGTGTGATTTTTGTGGTGGTGAACATGGCAATGGAGAATGTAAAGCTAGTGCAGTAGCTCAATCTTCTGTGGAGCAGGTTAACTATATGGCTAATCCTCCTAGACAGCAAAACAACCTTTTTTCTAATATATACAATCCAGGGTAGAGGAACCATCCAAATTTTGGGTGGGGAAATCAAGGTTAGAAAAATTTCAATACATAATTTCAAGCTTTGCCAGCTCAACCACCTATTTAGCCAAAACCTTCTACATTGGAAATTTCTTTGGAGAAATTATGTCAATCAATAACTAGTTTTGTGTAGTAAACCTCCAATTTTATGTAGGAGACAAAAGCCAATTTTAAGAATCAAGAGGCCTCAATAAGAAATATGTGGGAATCAAGTTGGGCAGTTGCAAAACAATTGATAGAGAAACCACAAGGAACTTTACCTAGCAACACTGAGTCAAATCCAAAGGAGCACTGCAAGACGATTACTTTGAGAAGTGGCAAGACATTAGAAGTGCATCCTAAGGATAGCAAGGATACAGAAACCCATGGTTCTCATGTAGAGGGTGCAATAGAAGTTGAAGATCCTTCATCAGAGATTATAAATGATTCTCAAGAGAAGGTGCATAAGCAATTTAATGAGTCTTCCAAGGGAAAGAAGAAAAATGTAGACTAGGACAATCCAGTTTAAATATTGCCACATGCTAGAGTTCCTTTTCTATAGAGGCTCTAAAAGAAGAATCAAGAGAAGCGGTTCTCCAAGTTCTTGGAAGTGTTTAAAAAATTGCATATTAACATTCCATTTGTTGAAGCCTTGGAGCAAACGCCTCTATATGCTAAATGCATGAAAGACTTGCTTTCAAAGAATATGAAACTAAAGGAAGATGAAACTATGATGCTTACTAAAGAGTGCAGTGATATCATCCAGAGGAAGTTACCACAGAAGTCAAAAGACCAAGTACTTTCCACATTCCATGCACTATTGGTAGTCTAACCATTAGTAGAGCATTGTGTGACCTAAGGGCTAGCATCAATATGATGTTGTTGTCTATCATGCATAAGTTGGAGAATAAAGAAGTAAAGCCCACCATGATTTCACTGCAACTAGCTGATCGGTCTATTAACTTTCTATATGGGATAGTTGAAGATGTTTTAGTTAAGGTTGACGAATTCATTTTCCCTGTGGACTTAATGGTGTTGGATATAAAAGATGATCCTGAGATACCTTTAATTTTAGGAAGACCGTTCTTGGTAACAGGAATGACATTGATAGATGTTGAACAGGGTAAGCTCATTGTAGGTGCATGATGAGAAGGTAATTTTTAATAAGTTTGAGGCTATGAAGCATCCAGCAGAAAAATAGCATTGCTTGAGGAATTCATGTGATTGACCCATTGCTTAGAGAAGTTTTCTATCAAGAAGCTATATCATGCCCCCTTGAAACCACTCTAGTCAATTCAAAGATGTCAAAAGATGATTAGAAAGAAAAGCTATAAATTTTAGAGTGCGTGAAGTTTTTGGAAGTTTTACGTCCCATCACTCATTCTAGACAAGAGAAGGAAGAAGCGTGCAAGAACAAAGAAGTTGTTAATGAAAAGCCTCCCAAGCTTGATTTGAAGCCTTTGCCATCAACTTTCAAATATGCATTTCTTGGAGATAATTATTCTTATCCTGTGATTATTAGTGCATTGTTGAATGAGTTGGAAGAAGAGAAATTGTTGAGAGTGTTAAGAGAACTATTTGTGATTTGAAGAGGACAAGTCAAACTATGTATAGGCATAACATTCTTTTGGAAGAAAATAGCAAGCCTGTGGTACAACTACAAAGAAGGCTAAATCCAACAATGAAGAAGGTGGTCCTAAGAGAAGTTCTGAAATTGTAGGATGCCAAAATCATTTACCACATTTTTTATCGATCATAGGTAAGTCTGGTTTAGGTTGTGCCTAAAATGGGAGATGTCACTGTTATGCCTAATGAAAACAATGAGTTGATACCCATGAGGACAATTATAGGCTGGAGAATGTGCATAGATTACCGCAAGATGAATACGGCAACTAGAAAGGACCATTTTCCCTTACTGTTCATTTACCAAATGTTGGAGAGATTAGCTTGGCATGCCTACTATTGTTTTTTGGACAGGTATTCAAGTTACAACTAAATTGTGGTGGACTCAATAGATTAAGAGAAGACAACATTTACTTTTGGTATCTCTTTTGATGCTTGTTTGAATAATTTATCTTTGATTTTAAAAAGGTGCCAAAAAAACAAACCTTGTTCTAAATTAGGAAAAATGTCATTTTATGATTACTGAAGGTATTGTTCTTGGGCACTGGATTTCATCCAAAGGTTTTGAGGTAGATGGAGCTAAAGTTGAAATTATTGAAAAACTGCCTCCTTCTATGAATATTAAAGGCATTAGAAGTTTTTAGGATATGCAGGCTTTTATAGAAGGTTCATTAAGAATTTTTCAAAAATTCCAAAACCATTGTGTAATATTTTGGTTAAAGATGCACCGTTTGTGTTTGATGATGATTGCTTGCATGCATTTAAGAATTTGAAAGAAAAACTTGTTTTTCCACTAATAATTTCTACACCTGATTGGTCTTTGCCCTTTGATTTATTACGCTAGTCATGTTCTAAATGATACATAGAAAAATTATGCAACAACGAAATAAGAATTGTTGGGTCCAAAGTCACTGTTTACAATGATCATTCTGCTCTTAAGTACTACTTGTCTAAGCAGAAAACAAAGCCAAGGCTTATCAGTGGGTGTTATTGCTGCAAGAATTTGAGTTAAAGCTGAGGGACAAGAAAGGCACAGAAAATTTTGGTTGCTGATCATTTATCAAGGATTGTGCAAGAAAGAAGTTAGGATGTGCAGTTGTTACCCATCAAAGAAAAATTCCTTAATGAGCAGTTATTTGTTATTCAGGAACTACCATGGTTTGCTGATATGGCCAATTATAAAACTACAAGAATTCTTCCAAAAGGTTTGAATTGGAATCAAAAGAAGAAGTTCATTCATGATGCTCGCTATTTCTTTTGGGATGAACCTTATTTATTCAAAAGGTATTCTGATGGGATAATTAGAAGGTGCATACCGAAAGAGGAAGTGCAAGGCATTTTATGGCATTGTCATGGTTCTGTTTATGGAGGATACTTTAGAAAGGAAAGAACAACAACTAAAATATTGTAGAATGCTCTCATTAGCCCACAATTTTTAAAGATGCCTCGTCTTTTGTTGAAAGGTACGATAGATTTCAGCGCGGACTGGGAATTGGTTAAGAAGAAATGAGATGCCACATAATTATATTTTGGAAATGGAGTTGTTTGATGTGTAGGGGATAGATTTCATGGGTCCTTTCCGTTCATCATGCTCTAATCAATATATTCTTGTTGCTACGTATTATGTGTCAAAGTGGATAGAAGCCATTCCATCGCCCACTAATGATGCAAGGTGGTTGTGAATTTTATGAAGAAAAATATTTTTACAAAATTGTGTTCCAAGGGCACTTATTATTGATAGAGGAAGTCATTTTTGCAACAAGCAACTTGTGGCATTATTGCAGAAATATGGAGTCAAACACAAGATAACTACTCCATACCATCCTCAGATGAGTGGTCAAGTTAAGGTATCTAACAAGGAGTTAAAATGAATTCTTGAAAAGATGGTGGGTCCATCAAGGAAATATTGGGCAAGAAAAATTAATGATACACTTAGGGCATATAGAACAATTTTTAAGACTTCAATAGGCATGCCTCCATATCAATTTGTGTTTGGAAATTCATGTCACTTGCCAGTGGAGTTAGAACATAAGGCTTTTTTGGCAAAATAATTTCTAAATTTTGATGTTAAAGTTGTCAAAGAGAAGAGACTCCTCCAACTCAATGAACTTGAGGAATTTCAATACCAGGCTTATGAAAATGCTTGCTGGTACAAGGAGAAGACAAAGAAATGGCATGACAAGAAGATTTCTTTCAAGCATTTTGAACTAGGACAGTGGGTATTACTATTCAATTCAAGGTTAAAGTTATTTCCTGGGTAGCTGAAGACACGATGGTCTAGACCTTTTGTAATAAGTAAGTTTTCTTTGTTTAATGTTGTGGAATTACTTGAGTCAGAGTTTGGAAGAAAATTTACAGTAAATGGGCATAGGCTAAAGCATTATTTTGGAAGAGAGGTTGATTGCTAGAGATCAACTTTAACATTATCCTAAAGAATTGCAAGACGTCAAGCTAATAACAATAAAAGAGCGCTTATTAGGAGGCAACCCAATTACTTGTATCCTTTTATTTTTGTTAATATTTTTTTGGTTTTGTGTTTTATTCATGTTATTTTCGTTTTATGATTTTTTTTTCTTCTCTCTTTTATGTTTTGGGAAAATTGAAAACAAGTTTGTGTTCTTGGGTTTTTAGTTTGGTTTAGTTTATGTTATTTATTTTTCTCTCCTTAAAATAAAAAAATTTCTAGAGAGTGCCCAAGCACTAAGGGTGCAGAATAATGTGGCTTTCTGCCACTTTACTGCCCAGGCTATGTGATTTCACCACCTAAGTGCTGGCGCAGATAAAAAATTTAAAACATAAGACTGTTCATTCGTGTGGTATGTTTTATTTTCTTTTCCCTTCCCTTGTTTACTCCACCATTACCTTCTTTTTTTTCTCTCAATCTCCATAGCCATTGAAGGTGAGTTTCAACCTATATATATCTCTCTCTGTTTTTTTTTTTCTCTTTTCTTACTCCAAAATCTTAATTGTTCTCATATCAAACACCATATGCGAGCTTGTTTGTACAGAGTTTAGGGGGAAAATCTATATGGGTGTTTCATTTTTTGTGTGAATCTCAAATATTGGTAAGTTTTCATCCCCTCATTCCTTTTAATTTCATATTCCAAGAGTGTGGATTAGGTGCATGTCTCTTTTTATATGTTAGGGTTTGACAAATTGGGAATATTTTTTTTTCTTTTGTACATATCTATTTTGGGTTGATTGTAGGTGTGAATTGGCTGTTAAATCTAAGTTTGATGCGTTTAGTGATGTTGGATTCTATATGTGTGCTGAACTGAGATAGAATTGACACATTTATGGTTGTATTTTGAATTAATTGGCTCTTGGAATGAATGGGTTGACATTGTGCACTTTAAGTGTTTGATAGTTGTCTTGAATGAAACTCTAATGGGTTGATGTTAATTGTTCAATGTACTGAATGGTTTGGATGGAATTATGGGTTGAGCTTGATAAAATTACCATGAATGGTTGCTATATGTGAAAATTTGTTACTTTAAGCAATGCCAATATTGTTTTGAATGGGCTTGTGAGATTGATTGGTAGTAGATAAGGGCTATTTTGTTTTGAGAAATAAAAGTTTTGGTTGCTTGTTTGAATGATGATTGAGATGGAATGGTATGATAATGATGGCTGAATGTGTGGAGATATTGGCTGATGGTTTAATTGTTGATTTAATTTTACTGTGCCATGTATGAACTTGAGAATGTGGTTGAATTGATTTTGAAGTTGCTATATTGACTATTATGGTGGGTCAATTTGCATCTATTTTGTTGGTTACGAGGTTTGCATTGGAAGTAGTAAGTCTTATACCTCCAAGGAAGAAACAAAAAACAAGTAGGGCTGGCTCAAGTTCAGTGATTGCATTTGATTACACTCATTTCAAGTCACAAGTTCATGAACAGAGATTCTGCAATAATATGACAAGAAGAGGAGAGATTCGAGAAAAAAGGCTTTGATTTGCAAAATAATGAATATCTTGAAATTCAAGAGCAAATCCAAAGGCATAGGTATGAAATTCTTTGCGGAGATCTTGGTGAAAGAAAAGTGAACATTGTCAAGGAATTTTGTGCAAATGCTTTTGTTGAAGTAGGACAAGAAACCAGTTACAAGCGCTAGGTAAAGGGGAAGGAAATACATTTTGGTCAAAGATTGATCAGTGACTTGCTTGGCACTGATTGGAAATTGGCTTGTCATTATGCAACTCGAATGAATCATAATGAGGAAATCTTCAGAGATCTTTGTAAAGTTGGTTCTGAATGGGGTTTAGATGCAAAAGGTCATCCAAGTCATTTAAAGAAATTTGATCTGAAATTAGTTCCATTCAGTGCTCATTTGTTCTTGTAAAGCTTCTTCCTAACCTCTAATCATTCGGAGGTGCGGTTAAAAGTAACTAGATTGATACATTGTATAATAGAAGAGCAACAAATTAATATTGGGGAAATCATAGCTTCAAACATTCAGCAAATAGCCTAAGTAGCTAAAGGCAATTTGGGATATCCTTTAGTGATCACAAAGTTATGTGTAGCAGCAGGGGTTTCTACTAATGGAGACTTTTCTATTTCAGCTAAAAAGCCTATTGCTTTACATCAAAGAGCATATGCAGAACAATGGGGTCTTAGAAAGCCCAAACGTAATCCTTCCCGTGGGTAGTGCTTATATAAGATGGAAGATCTATTGAGGTATTTTGTCATACATTCTAAGAAAAAATTTGATTATCTTATTAATGCTCAATTGGGTCTGGAAAAAATGATTAGAAGATTAACTGAGTAGCTACAGCTGGACACAAATAGCTTGGTAGGAATTCTGCCAGGTAATGATAAGGTGATGGCTCATCTTAACTTAGATGCCGAGAAGGAGATTGCTAATGAGGAAGCTATTGAAGAAAATGAAAATGAAGACATTGAATGAAGCCTGCTGTGACTTTTGGAGAATAATAAAGGGAGTTTTTAGTTTCCTTTCTGTTTCTTTCTTTTAAATTTATGTTTCATGCATGTTAAGGTGTTATTTTGCATGTAGGAGTTTATTTTGTCATTACTGTTCATATGGGGATCTATTGGGAAATTAGTTGTACTTGATTGAAAGGTGTTTTGATAGAAGTAGTGTTAAAAGCTTAGTAATGGATAAGAATCTTTAATTTGAAATTAACTATTCACCATGCTTTCATTCACATTTCTTGTTAATTTTCTAAGATTGAGATTATGTGGTTTCTTGGGAGAGGAATTGGATATTTTTTAGAAAAAGTTTATGAGATATATTTGAATTGATCTTGGTTCTGGGTAGTGTTTGATTCTCTATTAAGGCAAAATCCTAGATTAGTGCATTTTGGGTGAAATGATCAGGGCATTCTGTGGATCGTTTGAGCTATTCAAGCTTACAATGTATATCCCTAGGTCCCTTTCGAAAGTTGAAAAAAAAAATAAAGTCCTTCCTTTTGTTTAACCCACATCTACTTAACCTTTTAACCCAAAAAAAATTTAAAAATAAAATAAAAAAGACAAAAATTTACCATGTGAAATAAATTTTGTTAGGTTTTGAAGTGGTGTATTACATGTTCTATTCTTCTCCATAATTAGTGCTGCATTCTCATGGAATAAATTGCTTGGTTTTGTATCTATATATTATGAAAAAAATAAAAGAAAAAAAATAATGAATTGTGGCACTACTATGTCTGTACTTGAGACTATGATGTGTGCTTCAATTACCAAACCTTTTTCTTTTTTAATTTTCCTTTTCCCTTCTTTCTTAACATTAGCCCTGGCCTACATTACAAGCTTTAAAAGACCCTTTTGATCACTCAAGTGCATTATTATACATTAGTGGAGATAGGTATGAAAGACATATCCTAAGTTCTAAAGGATTTTTGGACGTTTTCATAATCTAATTTGGAGTCATTATCTAAGACTAATCTTGAGTTGTGCACATATTGGGATTGGATATCCGGGTTGTTGTCAGTGTTTGTTTTGAATTTTAGTGGTTTTTTCTAACTGTGGCTTGAAGAAGATTTTGAGAGCATGCATGATACACTATTTCTTTTTGCTTGAGGACAAGCAACATCTTAGGTTTGAGGGTGTGATGTGCTATCTATGTGTGCAATTGTGCATGTGAAAGTTTGTCCAAAATCAGCATATTTTGAACCTTTGATGATGCTTTTTATTAGGATTTGTTGTCATTTTGAGTTTTGCATGTTTAGTAATTTATTTTGGGTTCATTTTCATTTTAATTTAAGTTTTAATTATATTTATAATTTTTTCGGTACTTATATTAATTAAAATTTTTATGTTTGTTGTAACACCCTAATTTTTAACCCAATACTCTAGAACATGTTAGGCTAATCATTAGGTTATTACTTCTTAGTTTCATTATTTTATTAAAATACTTAGTGAAAATTACGGGTAAATTTTTTTTTTTGAAAATATAAATCAAAGTGAGAGCCGCGCTCTAATCTAAACGAGAGACATAAACATCAATCATACGGAAACACAAGAACTAAAACAAGTATTAATAAAACAACAATCATCATGACAAGGAAACATTTCATTAATAATAATAAGTTGAGATACATAAGTAGTCACGCCCTTATAGAAATGGGCTGAGCTTGTAATACATAAGAAAGGAAATACAATAGAAACAAGAAAGCATAAATAAACCACAACTACCCGAGTGCACTTAAAATGGATAACCTCAAGACAAAAGAAGGTTTATCCCATCTATGTGAGAGTGTGTGCACTAGCCTTCCCCTAAGACGTCTGCTATTGGAACCCGGGGAAAAGTGGAGTGTAACCGATCCATGGACGCAGGGCGGCAGGAGTGGGTACATGTGAAGACTGAGCGTGAGCTCCTCGATAGGGGCGCCTCTCAGCTCGCCTAGCCAGCCTCGGCTACGTAACAGTCTCCTAGCTCTCGCCTTGCACGAACTGAGGTGTAGAAGTAGAGCTATCGCTATACATATGCGTTGATGGGTCCTCCGAAGGGTTGTCATCCCAACTAGGAGACCGAGGCACATAATCCTAGAAGTCTCGAGGCATCAAACCACTAGTATATATCCGCAGAATCCTCTCGTCTTGCGTCCGGGCGCACTCAAAAACCATCGCATTATCGTAGGGTGACATCGGGGAGAAACGGTAGCTCTGTATAGGGTGTGCAAAGGGGCATCCGATGAACATGAAGACTCGCACGGTGCACTACCCCTCAAAATGGTATGATCTGTGACCCGGATCAAAGTGGACCTACCAGGTCGGCGTGTCAACAAAAACCACGAACGTCGCCATCGCTCTTTGAAGATGTGACGGAAGAAAGAGAAGAAAGAGAAAGGAGTGAGAATTCTTACTAAAGAATCTCAGTAGAAGTCTCCTATCCTAGGGTTACATCGTTCACATCCTCAGGAACTTTGGGTTTAATTATAAAAGGTGCGCATGCATAAAAGGTTCATTATTAGAGTTTATAAAATCAATTATCCAAGGTTCATTCCTTTTAGCATGCATCTTGATGTTATGAATGCAACATATTAAAACATGAATGCATGGCAATGCCTCAATTAAATAAATCAATGAATCACAACTTCAAGCATACAAGTGGCATAAAGGGCATATAACTTTCAAGTGGATCATTCCTCGACTTCGTGACATCAATCATGGTGCTTTACCATAATAAGGCCACCCTAAAATCACTAGATTATGAGCTCATACCTCAGCTAGTCGTCACTAGCTCTTGCTTATTATCTGAATAAGCGAAACATAATAAAATAATCTCGACTACGCAAGTACGGGTAGGGGGCTAGGGATCACCTCTCTTAGGATATACCCTCTTTGAAACGCTTTGCGGGAATCAAACCACATCAATTTGTCCGCTTTGGTAGGCTGCATCTACTCATATCCTCACAGATTTGTCTCCCTTGGGGGTGCTCGGCCGAACCGGTGTCACCCAGGAAAGAGCGTCTCAGTGCTTTGTCACATAAAAATCTCCTGTGGGTGCTCGGCTGAACCGATGTCACCCAGGGTTTTCAACTCATGTGGTACTTTAAAACATTTCTTCAACCCTTTTAGGTTTGATAGAAATTCGGCAGCATAACAGCTGTTAAACTGAATTTCCTTCAAACCGAAACTTATGCCACAAGCTATTCACGCAACACATTCCTCATTTAAACCTCATGCTATGATAAACTTCATATCTTAACAATCATTTCCTTATGCATCATAAACATCTCAATATGTCATAGCATAATATAAACATCATAGCATTAACGATTTCTTAATGTCTTATGCATTGACCCTTAAAGTCCTTAACTCACAGTCTAAGTTGTAAATCATTAAAACCTAAACTATCGGGTACCTACAGGCTCATATCTAAGTATTCTTCACTCCATACTATGATCATAAGCTTCTTTAAACCTCAAGAATGCATAATCTAAAATTCTAACTTTACAGGTACCTAGGAGTCACAATAATGACCATTTCTAAGTCTGATTTGCTCCTAAGGCATCAAGATCAAGTCCTAAACCATTTATGAGTCATTCCTACACATTTAAACTAATTTAAAACCATAATTATCATTTCTAAACCATGCTAGATAGAATCTAGAAAAATCAATTACCAAGGGATCTAGAACTCTCAAATTAATTCCTTTCTAGTTACTAACTTCTCTAATCTTTCACATATGAGTTTTAACATCAATTATACTCAAACATACTCATATTATCATCATCAAAACAGCATAAACAACACTTAATCACAACAAGGCAGAACCGAAAATACATCTCCATACAAAGGCATAAATCTTAGTTTCTAAAGCACATAAAATACTAATTTCTCTTGGAACCTTTTCAAGACTTTCAAAACTCATTTATAAATATTTTTATCATCTAAAATCCTCAAAATATTTGCAAGGGTAGTAGCGAAATTAGATTTATCTCAAGAGGTCCTAAATTTATAAAACCTTGTTTTAGATATTTCTTGAACTCATCTAAGTTTAGAAAAATTATGAAACATAGATTTTAATACTTGTAACACATATAACTCCTTAGGGTCGAAATCAAGGAGCCAAATAACATATAGTTTTCAATCCTTTGCTTGAGACAACAATGGGCAAATCTTTGAGCTCTAGGTTCTCTTAAGTGATGACATAAAAATAAACATGCTCATGCACTTGTTTTAGCTTTCATTAGAAAATAAAGTGAAGGCATAAAATAAACATGAGATGCAACTTATTATTATCTTTGATATTTAAGTGAGGACTTGGAAATATAAACATGATAATGCAAAGCTTAAAACATAAACATGATAATGCAAGTTCACTTATTATTCTTGGTATTTAGTGATAGCAAGGAAAATAAATATGATGTGCAAGGCATAAACATAAACATGGATGCAATATTCATTTTAATCTCATTTAGAGCTCTTACAAGATTTTAGAGATACAACCCAACACTTATCTCATCACAAAGAGAGCTTTAGAGTTCTTGAACCAAGTTCTCAAAGGAACTATGAGGTTCTTGAACATCATCATCAAGCTCCAAGGAGACAAACTTAAAAGAAATAAAATCATAAAGAGAAAGTAATAGAACCCAAAACTAAAAGGAAAAGGAGGTTAGAACCGAAACCAACAAGAAAGGAAAAAGAGGATGAAACTAAGTCAAGTTCTTTATTAAGTGCCCAAAACCCCTATCTAGAGAAAAATCTCTAGAATATGCCGGCCAACTTTAAGGTTGACAAGGGTAGGCTTGGGCTTTTTGAAATCCTTAGATTAATTTTTCTTAACTTGAAAAGCCATGTGAGCTAAGTATCATATAGATAAAGTTTAAGGAAAAGAAAAACTCAAGCTTTAGAGGTTTCTTTGAGATGAACATAAGGTCATCATCTAGAAACTCTCATCATCAAGCTATCATGCTCATAAACAAGGCCTCATGCCTGAAATGGAAAGGAACAAAGAAACAAAGGAAAGTTTTCAAAAAGAAATCCAAGAGAAAGCTAGAGAAAACTCATTTTCAAGAAAAACAAGTTTTAGAAAAACACTCCTACCTAGAGTTAAGTTGAAAACTTGAACTTGAAAAGGAAAACAAGATGAGGAACTCCTCCAAAAATGATGATGAGCTTCGGCCACCAAGAGAGAAAAAGAGAGGAGATGTGTTTTGAGTGAGGTTGTGTTTAAGGTTGAGAGTTTGAAAGGTTTGATGGTGGTTCAAGGTTGTGAGGTGGTGTTTAGAGGTTATGGGATGGTGATGAGATGAAGATATGAAGAGGATGAAGATGAAGATGAAGAGAGAACTCTCTTGAAACTTGAGAGAAAAGGGAAGGAAACTCAAGAAAGCTTAGAAAACTAAAAGTTTGCAAATAAGCTAAAGTATTTGCTAGTTCTTCTAATGCACCTATTTATAGAAAAATAAAACAATTGACGCTCACTCAAGGAGGCCTTGGCCGTAGCAAAAAGGGAGGGAAAGGATGAGAAAAATATCTCTTACACAATGTCATTCAAGCATGGTTTGAAGTATGAAAGTCATGATACAAGACATGGCTTCAAGTAAGGTGATTTGAGTGAATTTCCTATCAATTTTGAATGAAATAATTCTTCTAGAAGCAAGGCATGGCTGGCTATTTTTGGGCCACAAATAAATGAGGAAAATAGCTTAATTTCATTTAGTTATTCATTTGAAAAATCAAGCATAGTGGAAAGTATGACAAAGTATGGTGAGTATGACTTGAGGTATGGCTTTGGAGTGTCAAAAATTTGAGCATGTGATGGAAAATGGGGGAGGGCATGCTTCGGCCAGAATATAGCAAGAGAGAGGAAGAAAAATCTTCCGTGTAATTGTGTGTTAATGATAGGTTTGAATGTGTATTAGTTTAGGTACAAGATTAGGAGTTATTGAGCATAAATTTAGGTAACTAAGAATGAGGTTTAAGAGTTTTATGACAAGGTTAAGGAGTGCTCATACACATTTAGAGATTTTAAAATTCATTTTATGAGTAAACAAGGTAGACAAATTTCCATGATTTGAGGAATTGGAAAGAGAAAACACTATTCAAGATTCCATAACTAGGAATCTTGAATTTAAAATAGGGTTTCAAGTTGTAATTAAGCTTTCTTAGGTTCTAATCAACTTTAATAAATTATTTTGACTCAAGATTAATTATGGAAATTAATTAATCTTCGATTAGTGCCTAATATTGCTTAGGTTTACTTAATCACGCAATTAAGCTTAAAAACACAAAACTAGGGGCAAAACCGTAATTTTGCACTAATTTTGCCCGGGACCTCCGGGACCAAAACTAAAGTCACAGAATACATAAAAATGCCTTTTAAAACCATCTGGAGAAGTTTCGGGTTCATCCGGCACTTGCAAACGGGTAAAATACCACAGGGGTATTTTGATCATTTTGACCTGAAAACTCGAAAAATGAGATTTTCGATCCCGAAAAGGTATACAAGCCAACTAATCCCCTTCCAACATTGAGTTTTCCCTTCGAGTACTGCCGGATCAGCTTTCCTCGAATTCCGGGCCGAAAATGACCTCAGGGCATTTTGGTCATTTTTACTCTAACAGAAAATCGGGGCGTTACATTTGTTGCCTTTTAAGGAGTGCGTAGGTTCTATGATTTCACTGTGCAGGTGCTCAAACATGAAAATAAAGTTGCTACTGGAGAGCCGCCGCTTGGGCGCTCAAAATACACTACCTAGGAAGTGACGAAAAAAAACCTATACGTGAAAGTTCACTTAAATAAAGGAAAAGACACGACTTCTAGGCTATCTAGCTAGAAGAACTCGAAAAGAAACACAAGGAAGGAAGCTTTGAGGCTACCGAAACATCCAAGAAACAAGACGAAGAGTGGAGATTGAAGACTCATCTTCCATTTCTTGGGTTATTCATGAGTTTTTCTGCACTTTTGCTTTCTTTATTCTTCATTAGGGTGAGTTGCTAAACTCCATAGTTAGGGGTAAGGGGTTTGGTCTGAAATGGTTGCAATTGATTTTAATTCTTGAATTTATGTTGTTGGAATTATGAGATTGATGGTTTATCTCTTGTGTTTATTGTGCGAATGTTATGAATTATGTTCATAGAGTGATTTTAGGTTATTGCATAATTTGAGAAAGTTGTGTATGGACTAGATATAGAGATACACCTCATGATTTTCAAGTTTTAGGAATTTATCTTGAATTTTGTGTGAATTATGGATTGAATTTTATACATAATCTCTTGTTTTTGTTGAAGCATAGTTAAGGAATTAACATGTTCTATAGAAAGAGGAGAGTTGATTGACTAAGGAATTAACATCAACTGCTTAAAATCCTTTCATTTGGTCTAGTAATTCCAACTCATGTGATTTATGAATTCATAAGATTGTAAAGAAAAATCAGACCACCTCAATCCCCTAGTGTTTTAAAATCTTGAAATTATCTTCGTTTAAATTGTTATGTATTTCCTTAGTTTATACTCATTGCTCACTTATAGTTTATTTTTGTTATTTTGTTTCTTTGTTGAGAGCTGTCTTATATCCAAATTAATTTCATATAATCTTCATAGAAATTTTGATAGTATCAATCATTGTGGGATGATACCTTCTTTTCGTGGTTACTACTTAAACGATTTGGTGCACTTGCTGAAGAGTTATCAACTTTCATTGGCTTCATATTGACCAAAGGGCTATTTCTTGGAACCAAAAAAAAAAAAACATTGTTAATCGTTGCTTGTGAAACCATTAGCTCATATGCCGAATCATTGTTAACTAAAGCAATATTGGACTCCCAATAAAAATGGAAGAAAAAAAGGTATAAGCCTAAACCAACGACCACCCATTCCAAGCCCATACAAGTTCACTAGGCATACAATTCTCATAACGTAGTAACAAGACATACAAAAAGACATAGTTGGACCCATGCAAGACTAATCTAGTACTCCTCTTCAAATGTTACAAATTAAACTTACAAATTGACCATAATACATTTTTTTACTAAACCAAGGACATCACAATAGATTGTGAGTCATATATAATACAAAAATGTCATTTCCATGTTGGTAAATAAAAAATATACTGAATCCAACATCCGAAACACAACAAGTACTTACTGGGCTACACTTCTCCAACACTTGGAACTCATTTATCATCAACAACTTATGTTTTGACAAAGAATTTGACCTAGCACTCCCAAAATAGCATTCTGGGACATTAATAAATTGACACCATCATGACATGTTATGCTCATGAAAAATCCTTTTGGTGCAACATAGTCGATGGGATTCATCATTTTTGCCACTACCGTGGCATAAAACTCCTACTTAACACCTAACAAACAATTACAGTAACAAATTCAACATTACCTTAGTGCATACACAAAGCACTACACGTTTGTCTTTTGTGTTGTCGATATATCTGACTTCAACCATTGACTCCATCTAGAAGTAGGTAGCACCCTCTTCATTAACTGTGGCATTAATGGATTCCAAGAAAGAGGAAAACACAATAATTCACCTATGTAAGTCACTTATTTCACAGTTTTTAGATGTTTCATAATAGATAACAATAGATAAATGTTTGTGCCAAAAAATTAACTAAAAAACATTCACAACACTAACAAAAAAAAAGGGAAAACAAGCAATAAAATTAAAACCAATAGAACCTATGTAGCTTTGCCTGTTACACACCTATCCATTTTTATATTTCTTTCTTGGTCAATAATGAGCTAAAGCTCTTTATACCAAAGTTAACACAACACTAGGTAAATGCTAAATGCAACATGACCATAGCAATAGGAGAACTAATGCAATGCCCATGATCTGTCCATGCATTTAAGAACACAGGATATGTTGATAAATCTAGTGATTAATGCACGTAAGTAAGTCACTTGGCTGACCCTTATGCAATTTTTATAGTTTTTATAATAAATAACAGGAGGCAAGAGACAGTGGTGCCAAACTAATCTTAGAAACAATCACAACACTATTAGAAAATAGAAAACAAAAGTGGAACAAACCAATGAACCCCATGTATGTGTGCGAAATGATAATATTTACGTGTCTAACTTTTTTTTTTTTTTTATCTATAATCAATAAGAGATTCAAAGTACTATATTGAGAGGAGTTACATAACATAGCATAACATGCAAAGGATAAATATCCACTAATTTTCAAATGTTTTTCATCCTCTATGTTTACAACACAAATTGGAAGGAAAAAAACATCCCAAATAGTAAGCCAAAGCAAACTAACCCCTAAACCTTTAATAAAAATAGTAGCTACACTAATTAAATAGAAGAACTTATGCAATGACCATGTTCTATTCATGAATTTAAGAAACTTAGATATACCGATAAGTCCAATGATTAATGCACGTAAGTAAGTCATTTTGCTTGTCAGTATGCAGTTTTTACAGTTTTTATAATAAACAATCAGAGGCAAGAGTACTAACCTAAGAAACAAATACAACACTGCTAGAAAATAGAAAATGAAAAAGGCAAGTCCTAATACAGCCTAGTATGCCTTGTGAGAGGAGAATATTTTTCCTTCGTTCATATATATTTTTGTTTATCAAATCAATAAACTAAACAAACAATCAACTTTGAGATGAGTCACAAAACAAAGCTCAACAGCAAACTAAAATTATCTATTAATTTTGAGGTGGTTGTCATCCTCCACACCTTCTACAGCATAGAGGAAGGAAAAACAAATCAAAATAGTTGGTTAACAAAAATTAAACCATAAACACATCATCAATATAGTAGCCAAACTGATTACATAGGAGAATCAATGCAATAACCATGTTATTTGCATGCATTTAAGAAACTAAGATATGTTGATAAGTACAGTGATTAATGCACATAAGTAAGTCACTTTTCTAGTCATTATGCAGCTTTTATAGGTTTTATGACAAATAACAAAAGCTAAGAACACTAAAAAATAGATAATATGAAGATCAATATTCATTCATGTATTCTTTTGAAAAAAAGAATTGTATACTTTCAAAATAAACTAACCTCAACAATAAATTCTTAGCTCTTTTTGCTCCTTGCTGCTTGTATTTTTCCATAACTTTTTCAGCTGTAGAGATTTTTCTCTTAGATATGGGCTGACGTTTACGTCTTACATGCAAGGAGCTTTATATTTGGAGTGGCTCATTTCTAGAAGCCTTGGCATTGGATGTTGACTTGATAGTATAAGAAGAAAGCGAGCTATGGTAATTAGATTTAAACTTATCAAGTGCACCATCAAGTATATTGGTAGCTTCATTGACTCTGTAGCTAATTATGCCACATCATAGAAATGCTTGCACATTTTGTCAAATCTCTCCATCGTTGGCTTTAACACAGTCATATAATAACTGATCTTTATGTACGAATGCCTCCACTTGATATTTTTATTGCATCTTACTAAAATGTACTTAGAAGACACTTCCTTAACTCTTTCAATGGTAATCACACAAAGTGAGTGCCTGCACATAATTCTTTTGAACTCAAACAATAGGCACTGACAACTAACATTATAGTTGCCACAATAAAATAAAACCTCATAGCAAATTTTCTTGGCTTGAATCCCAGTTGAAATTTCCTCCAAAACATGGTGAACAGCAATTGAGTCATCAACCCCTTTACATGAAGTTGCATAATTCATTTTTTCCCCTGAACTCAAGTTACATTTTAGGAATTTCAAATAGGTGTATTTACATTAAAATTGCTTCTCCATGGGGGACTGTGAACCACTATGGGTTGTTGTTTTTCTTGAATTGAAATTGGCTTCAATCTCTTTTTTTATCCTACTCCTGATAGCGTTGTTATGTTGCTTAATGAATTGTTCCAAGCTACTAATTGTATTTACATATCCATCGAAAAAGGCATGTATGTTCTTACTTCTTTAGGTTCTTGACAAGCCTAACCAAAAGTCATTTTTCAGAAACATTGGAACCCATTTATACCTTTTACTAAAAAGTCCACTCAACCAATCATTTTCCTCAATATCAAATTGTTTCACAAAAGAAACCCATTTCTTTTCAAATTCTTCCTTCATGTGAGATTCATAAATAGTATCTCTCATCACATACTTGATCCCCCTTATACACTACATATCCCTTAAGCTTCTTTGGGATCCTTTTCATAATATGCCATGGACACCACTTGTGTCGAGTGGTAGGTAAAACTCTCTGCATAGCCTTTTGCATAGCCTTATGCCGATCTATCACAATCCCGCTTAGAGGCTTACCAAACATACATCCGATCCAACTACCAAAAAGCCACATGAATGACTCTGTATCTTCAGACAAAAGTAGACCATATCCAAGTAAAATTGATTGGCTAGGTGGTTTATGCCTACAAAAGCAACAAAGGGCATGTCATATTTGTTTGTCAAGTAAGTTGTGTCAAAGCTAATGACATCTTCCAATGCTTCGTAACAGAAGTTTCGATTTTGTTCCTTCATTCTATAGTAGTTAACCAATGCTTTCATATCCCTTTATTTTCCTATAACATGCCTTTCCTTGTTGATATAATTCCTTACATTTCCTTCGACAAATGACAAATTTTCATAACCTCTAACATCTTGGACAAGAGACCAAAACATCTTGTTGATCCTAACCCTCCTGGGGAGTGTCTTCACACTCATTGGAATTTTTTAATAATGGTTTTCTTCCCGTAAGCAATAAAGAATGATATAATTTACTTTTCCATCTAGCCTTTTTTGTAAAGTTCGTATCTTCCGTCCAAAGCCACTCCTAGTTGCATAATCACTATAAAATGCTTAAACATCATCTATCGTACTAAATTGCATGCCAACAATTGGCTCATTATTGCTAGACTCCTCCATAGAATGCGACTCTATAGGCTGAAATCACCTAAACCTAGTGAGAAAAAAACATTATTCACCTCACTTATACCATTTGTGTCAATAAACAAGTTACACTTGTCCTTCATGTCAATACAACATGGATATCATATCATAGCCATGTTCTCTTCACATAAATAAGAACTGCATATATGCTTATAAGTATGCTTATAAATGCACATAAGTGTGTTTTTGAGCTTGTCATTCTACATTTTTTGCAACTCTGATAATAAATAACGGGAAATCACAACACTTGTCTCGCAAAAAGTATCATAAAAAGCCACAACCTTATGCCACACAAGTAAAACAAAAACGACAGAGTCCATATTGCTTTACCTTGTGACATACCTTTTCTTTCTTCCATTGATTTTTTCTAATTATTTAGAGGCTCAAACTTTCAAATTGAGAGGAGCCATAAAACATAGCATAACAGGAAAAAAAAAAATTTAAGCCTTCACTCAATTTGAAGGCCATTTCATCCTTTGTGCTTTCTCTACCCATCATCTATTACAATAGTACAAAAAGTAAGGAAAAATACTTCCAGGACAGTAAGCCAACACAATCAGATCTAAATCCAACTATGAACATAGCATGTGTACTAAATACATAAGAGAACTACTCATATGACCATGTTTTTTGTCCATGCATATAAGAACATTGTATATGCTAATAAACCTAGTTATAAATGCATGTAAGTTATTTAAATTTGCACTTAATCTCTTTAAATTTGCTACTTATTCTGCTATTTCTAGAAGTTTTACAACAAATATTAGCTACCAGTTCTTGTCTCAAATAAATCTCAAGAACAATCACAACTCTATTAAAAAAGGGGCAAAAAACCCAATATCATGACCTATTATATAATGGACCACCTGTGTGTTGTAATCCACTTCACATACAATGACAAAGAGCACCGAAACTCAGCACCAACCCCAACAATTTCTTCACAAAAGCATAGGGAACACAATCACAACAATCAACCCAGTTACAAGGATGAAGTTCCTTTAGAAAAGTCAACTCGCATCTTGGACAATTGGGAGTTTGACAAGTTCAATTTGTGGATGAATCCAGCTCACAGCTTGGAGGAAGAAGACAAACAACACTTGCAATGAAGTGATGACGAGAGAAAGAGAGGAGGGAGACTCTTCATGATCTCAACATAGAGGTTTATGGATAGCGCAAATGATGTTTAGCTTTCCTTTTTATGTGAGCATTTTTCATCTAAAAGAGTTCCGAATATGAGTTCAGTTTTTTAATCCCCATGGTGCACCTATATTTGGTTTTTGTCTTTTTCCTCTTGGGTGGCATATGGTGTGCGTATGTTGTGCAAGGTTTTGAAAATCGGACCAGACATCGAATTTGTAAGAGCAAGGGTTCAGAGGTTCAACCGGGGGTCTAACCAGAATATAACTGATATATAATAAAACACGTATTTATATAAATATATAAAAATATAAAATAAAATGTATGTCATAAATAACTAAAAATTAAATTAAGTATCAACAAAATTCATAGAATATAACATAATCCATTTCTTAATCAAAATAAACATTATCTATATAGATCAAATCTCTCAAGTTACTAATTCCCATATCAGAAAAGGAAAAGAATTAGGAAAAATGAAATTTTAGACTTTTTTAAAAAAAAACTCCAAAACGATGTCATTTTGCATCTTTTTTATAAATAAAAAAACCGGTTTGGCCGGCTAGGCCGATTTGCCCGGTTCTCAGTCGGTTCGAAACGATTCTCAACCGTTCTTCTTCAGCCGGTTTTAAGAGCTAATTCGGACCATACAGTAGGCCGATTCCTGGTTCAACCGGTCTGGCCAGCTAGTTTGGTCCGATTTTCTGAACCTGGATGTTGTTCATTTATGTTGTCACCCCATCAGTACTCTAATCCTCTTGGTTCTTATCCAGTCTTTTTGGCTCTTGCTTACCATTAGCATAAAAAGAAAATCAGAAATCCTTCAAAAAGGAAGGACGGAAAATAAAAATTAGTAATTGCCAGTTTATTACTGAATCGCAGGGCTGTTACGGGACACAAACGATGCGGGATGCGCAATGCGCACCACGCTGACAATAAAACTCCGCGTACGTTTGTGCTCTCGCTCTCACAACTCTCTTTCCCGCCCATTTTCGTTTCTCCATTTCGTGATGCACCATATAAATACTTGGTCATCACCCAATTCAAATTAGTTACTCCTTTCATATTCTTCGATCCCTCACTCCCTCCCTTTCTCGCTCACACCGCAGTTTCAAAAACGGAGGTTCACGACGATCACCATTCGTAGCTAAGTAACGTCGCCGTAAGTGTTTTATTCTTCGTTTTTGTTTTTCTTTATTCTCTCGTAAACCTCTCGCCAATCTCGCTCTTCCATTGTAGCTTTGATTCCGAACTTTCACTCTCCGTATTATGATCGAGATCTAATTTCGATTATAAACAGTGACTCGTTTGAATTGTTCATGTCATGTCTATGCAGGTGCTGCTTTTCTCTGCGTCTCTCTGAATTCTTCAATTCCTCTTTCTCGAGTTTTTTTTTTTTTTTTTCACATGTGATGGATCAGTGAGTTAAAGTTCTTTGTGTCTAAAACTTCGTTCCGATCTTCGTTTTCTCGTTGTTATTCCCTTCGAATATTCGCACATCGTTCTCCTCCTAAATTGTTTTAGATTGTTATTTTGCGCTCTCTTATATAAAAATCTGCTACAAGGCTTTGTTTCCTTTGGTCACGAGCGATGAGTTTCTACCACACTTTTCTGAGCAATTGAACTGGGTTACGCCTGAATTCGTTCTTCTTATACTACATTCTCTTTATCAAATTTGGTTGTTACTTTTTTTTTTCCCAAGAACAGTTAGCGGTGCAGGTGCTTAGCTGAAATTGCAACTAACAATGGATATTGAAGCGCGTCAACTTCTGCATGATGTAAGATGTGGCAACTTTGATCTGGCAACATTTCTAATCTGAATTAGTTTGGTCACTATCAATGTGCTCTTAAAATATTTCGTTTAAAATTTGCAGTGCTTAGGTTACGCTTTTTGATCGTTGTGAAGTGGTTGGGTTTGGCTGATGTTTAATTTGTGCTTGACATTGTTCTTATGCAAATTCTACTTCAGCATTTATATTATTTGAAGCAAAGCGCAATAAACAATAACCATTTAATCTCTATGCATTGAGTCAATAAAATTTGAGATAACTGTCAAATAGAAAGTACTTACTGTAATAATTACCCGCCATTTTTGACATTTTTCTCAAATTCTGTGTGGTTGTGACATTGTAAAGTGTAAAGTAACTTTCATTAAGCTCAAAAAATAAATTGCCAATTAGTATTATGTAATATGTACCATTCTCCTCTCTCATGTTCCAGGCTACTATCAACTATGATTTTATTTGCAGTATTTCTATCCTATAGTGAAGGAAAAATTAAGATACTCATGGATTCGAACTGTTATATTCAGGAGAGGGCAAGTGGTTGTCGAAGTTTTGGCAGCAACATTCATCTGTCTAGCCAATCAAGGAAAGTTTCTATAGGAGTTATGGCAGATTCAAAAGGTAGCACAAGATGTGAAGCCGTGAAAGGGGACGGGGCTATCAATGTAAATATGGAAAGGGTAATCTCTAACATTGGAAGTTTCAAGGCGGAAGGAAGCAAGGTTGAAGGAGTGGTAGCTTCTTTGAAGCAAGTTGGAGGTCCAGAAGCCTTGAAGTGTTCTTTGACATCTAAATCCTTTGACCAAAGACCACTTACTTCTGAAGCCATTCATCAAGGCAACCAAGCCTCTAATTTACCAGTCCCTCTTGCGGGCCGCGACAAGGCTGATGGAATAGAGTGTGCAGCTAGGAAAAATTCAGGTCAGCTTTCCTCAAATCAGACTTCAATTTTTCCTTCCAGTAATTGCAACCAGAAGAAGTCTGACAGGGACACCAGCAGAAGGAAGGGAAGGACTGACGGGGCCATTGTAAGGGTAGAGGAATTTACGTTCACCCCTGGACAGAAAGCCTTGGTGTCTGACAAAATCAAGCCGGAAGAAAAAATAGATAGAACGGGAAACAAAACAGAAAACTTGAGGATGAAGCTTTGCCAAATATTGGGGGGTGCTTCATCCCCTAAGACTCAGCAGTTGGGTTCTCACAGTCGTAGCAATGATAAAGAAAGTTTTCCACTTGAGCAGCATCTAAACCAGAAGGATAATAGATTTGTTAGGACTAGAGAGAATTCGGATACTATAGAAACTGATTCAGAGAATTCTGCTCATACTCGTAAGAGGCCAGTAACTCGTTCCCGAAGCAGAAAGAAAGCGTCCTCCAGAAAGCAACCGGGAAAAGGTAAGAACTGTCCGTCTTCAAAAGACAAAGAAGATAATCGAGAAAAGGATATATCCCATGTTCAAGAAAAATGGACTGGGAGGCGTGATGCTTTTCCAAATGATGGTTCCTCAATGTCTTCCAAGAAAAAGGGCCAGGGAAAGGGCTCCAGAATTGAGTCACACAAGTTCTGCTTTTCTGAAAGTGATATGGCAGTGAAACTCTATCAAGACACTCCAAAGACTGATCAGCCGCTGCATGTTGGGGAAACATTTTCACCTGAGGGTAAAATGGGAGGATTTAATGGTTGCTTACCTGACCATGAGACGATATCCCCTCAGACACAGAACATAAACACAGAAAAAGAATTTCACCAGCCAGCAGCAGTAAACAACACAGGCCAGAATGAGGAACTTGAGGTTTCAGAAAATGGAAATGAACAAGAATATAGAAGTAATCCAGGAGAACCGAATGTTACTAAGTCTCAAGATAATTTTCAAAGTCCTACATTTCAATTTGAGACACCTACTTTAAGTTCTTCTCCTAGCTCGACACCTAAAGCAGATCAAAAGTCAAATGATTTCAGCATTCCAACATCAACTGAAAGAAGATTTTCTTTGGGAGCCAGTCGTTTTGTCAGAACTTTCCAGACTTTGGAGACAGACATCTTCGAACTAAGGGAACAAGGACAATCTTCTGTATCCTCATTACTCTGATTGGTTTCAAGTTCGTAATATTGTGTCTTCTGGTGTTGAATTAGTCGTATTGTGTCTATGCCTTTTGCTATTCCTTATTGTGCTTCAGGATGTGGAAGAGGTCAACTATTTTGTTCCGGGGAAAGACACGTCCCTTGTTGATGAGAAAGAAGAGCAGGATGGCTCATCTGATTCATCATCTGAAGATAGGAATTTTCCAGGATGCCAAGAAGGTTTGCTTTTCATCAAAGAAGAATATATACATTCACTTTTAGACTTTTAATTTAATTTGCAACAGATCCAGCTCACAGAATTTGTTATACTACTACTTAATAGCCTGATACTAGCATATGTCTTGAAACTAAGGTTAATTGTTTCTTGCACATAGTACCTACTGGAGCTAAAATAAACCTACGGTCCTAAAATGTGCTCTTTTTAAGCACATATTCGCCCCAAGATGATTTATCTCTCATTTTCTTCTGTTTACATGTCAATCTTATTGTTTATTCAAAATTCTGAATCATTAATTTTTCTGGTGAATGTGTTTTCGTAAGAAAAGTTCCACGTAATAGAAGATTCTAGAATGTAAACCTTGTCAAATTGTTCTAATGATGAGAATTGGGATGGTTGGTTCTTTATGTAATGTATCATAAGCAGTAGCTAATAGCTAATGCTCATTAGCATTTCATTCTTGAAAGTTGAAAGTCGCTCACTTGGTGGGGGATGTTATATTGGTTACTGCCTCAGAGCCCATAGGCTATCACTACCTGTAGCATGTACTTGGTCCTTCGTAGCCTCTAAAGATTGAATGAATATATAACCGGGCATGACCAGTTTACTGGTGCCTATACAGTACTATAGTGATCTGCAGACTTGTCCACTGGTCTGTCTACATTCGTACGTGCGTTCAATTTTATATTTTGAAGTGATCATTTTCTAAACTCAAAAAAGAAAGGAAAAAGAAAAGGAAATCCATTGGCAGTTTGGTTAAGAGAAATAGTATGTATAAAGAATTTCCGTCTAATACCAGTTCTATTGGTTAGGACAGGAATAATTAAAATTCATCATATACTTGTTATCAGAGAACGGGGCATAGCATGCTCTTTCAAAATCCTGTGTTATTTATTTGATGCATTTGCTGGTTTTACTTAGTTGGACTATTATTCATTAGTTGCACTAATATTCTGCGTTACCCCCTTTCCTTTCTCTTATATTATATTCTGTTCATTCAAGACAGAGCCATTGTCTTATTTATATGTAAATTCTGTAAATGCAGGTCCAAGAGAAAGACATACTACTGAGGGGAACAGTCTTATGCTTCCTCCAATCAAAAGGCTGTGCAAGCATCAAGGCCTTAAATTTAACCATAGTCGTCCGGCTTCACTATCTTCAAAAGGCAGAACCTTATTTTGTACTCAATATGTTATATCCAAACATGCTATTATGATGTATGCAACACTCATACTGTCATTCTCATTTTTACAACAATGATCAGGGACAGGAGATATTGATTGGATCGATGAAGTTTCTGAGCAGAATCAAGATGGATTTGTAAGGTGTTTTTCTTTTGCCACAATGAATTGATTGCTGAGTCAGGAAAATACAAAATACAGCTCATATATTAGCATAATCTTTTAATTGTTTAATTATTGACAATTTACTAGGGCTGTTGAACTTTTTGCCATGGAATTGGGCAAACTTAAGAGCAAACTTAAGTCAATGACAAACCATAAATCCTCCGAAATTTTGAAGTCTGTCTCTGAAGAAATAGATCTGCAGTTGCAGAACGTCCATTCCAAGATTCAAACAGACATGTAGGTAGATATAAGACTGATGAGTTCTTAAGCACCCGATACCTCATGTTTTAATATGTTCGTGTAAAAATGTTTCAGAGGGAAGCTTACAAATCTCAGTAAATCGAAGAGAAAACGGCTAGAAACAAAATTTGAAGGTAGCACTAATCTTAGCTGTGTTTCCTTGAATATACTCATGTTTTGATTCAACTTATCTTGTTGCTATATATATTTTCTGTTGCTCCCTTGAAGAGAAGTTAATTAGGGAAAATATAGAAAATGCAGCATGATCTATCCTTACTTCTTGAACCTGCAAGATAAGAAGGAAACACATTAGAAAAATATAGTAGGGTTATACCGGTTAGATATGGGGCAAGCTACTATGCCGAAGTAAGAGTATCTCGCTTTTTTGCAGTACAATTCAGGTCTCCACATTTTCTTCTTTTCAGATTTTTCTATTAAAACTCAACTTCCTTCCGGATATGACTAGTATTGAGTTTCGTATCTCTATTTCAACCAATTCTTATATCAAACGATGGCATGTGTGCATTTTTGTAGGAATGAGTAACTTGAAAGTATACACTCTTCTTAGGAAAAATATCCACTCTTGATTCTTTGATTAGAGAATTGAATGTAATGGATATAAAGACATTGATGTAAGTTATTTCCCTTCCAAAATCCTTCAGTCTAAATAAAGAAAATAACAGTATAAGCATCGTCCGGCTCTAGCAATAATGTTTATTCCTTCATGAATCAATGTGCACATTCTTAAACCTCAAAGTGAATCAGAATAATTATCCTACTTACTGAAGATGAAAGAGTTAAATACTTTCAAACCTTTAGATATTAAATGCTTTCTACATTTTGATTTAATGCTTCTGTTATAGGTAATTAGGAGGATGTTGGGCTGATTATTTAGGATGATTTAGCATTGCTACTTTTATCCTCGTTATGGTTCACTTAATGTTACGTGACTGAAGAATGTGATTGTGTTTTGTGTGTAGTCTTAGGATACAGAAATTATTAGATGCAAAATTTATCTTGCTTATATTCTAACTTTTGGGTTCATTATACTTCGATAATCGCAATTTAAAGTTAATAGAATACAAAAAAGTGCTGGTAAGTTTGAGAAAAATTTAATTATCTCACATCCGTCTCGGTAGAAATACTCACTTGTAAGCTCCAATAAACCATGACATTCCTGGTAAAGCTATAAAAATAACCACTATTAGATTGTCTTTTGAAGTCCGTAAGAATGTTTGATTTGACAAACAGATGTTTATTGAATATATCTGGACAACAGTTATGATGAACGTGAAATTCATATAATTAGGTGCGAGAAGAAAGTAAAGCTAGTATTGTTGAAAACGTCCTTAGCATAAGATCTTCCACAAAGTATTTCCACAATTTACTATACTATGCATATTGCATATTGCATTGTATGTATATTTGCATATTGCATTGTATGTATATTTGCTGGTGAATTTCATAAGCAATGTTTTGCTCTTATTTTCTCGAGTGGCACTTCCTTGTCATATATGATTGTGTTTGTGGCTTTGTGCATGACTTTCTTCTTCCCCCCTTTGGTACTTTTTATCACTTACTCTTCCTCCTAACAAAAATGTAGACCACCAGAGACAGTTGAGGTTGATATGTGATAGATTCAAGGAAGAGGTTAATCTGCATCTACAGGATTGCAGAAGCATTATTGAAGGTCTTGAGGCTGATCAGATAGAAATCAAGGGAGCCCTTGAAAAGCAAAGTACGAAAACTTCATCTTTTGGATATAGATATTTTTATCCATTTTCTATTTTGTCCGTTAGATCTTTAAAATATCATTTTAAACTCAGTAGTATATTCACTGTTAGCTTAAGCCGTTTGGGGATTTATGCACTCTTAGGGGGTCGATGTGACGATGCCCATGGTCATTTGGTACTTGTTGCTATAGTTAATGCCACACCAGTCTCATGACGTGCTTCTGGTTGTGGGATAGAATCCGTGGGCCATATGAAGCAATATCCTCTGAAATTGCTAGCTGCCCTCTTTAAGCTATAGCAATATAGCATGATGTTTATCACGGTTTAAGAATTACCAGAGATGGATGTCAAAAGCCCCTTTAATGGACTGCATTTTATCTGTCTGTTCTATTTCATTAGCTAATAAAGTACATCCTTTCAAATCTTTACACCACAAGACAGAAGTTGCACACATTTATGTCAATACGTGTATCATTCGGCCAACCACAATGTTAGTTTTCTTTGTAATATTATGACTAGCAATCCTTCGTCTTTAGCACTGTGAAGGATAATTGCTCTTGCATTATTATTATTCCATTTGCATTATTGAATAGTATTATGTAGGTTGTGGACACATTTTGAATATATCTTGTATAACAGGAGGAGCACATACGAAGCTTCTAACGCAAGTTGAAGAGGCAGTGGAGATGCAACTGAATGATGCTCAAAGGAAAATCATTGCCACCCGCGAGGCAAGTATTAATTGTAATGAAACCATAATAATGCGTCAAAGTATACTTGAATACGATTACTGGCCGCAAGACTCCCGCACTAATGTTGCTTAACGGATATATTGATGGAGTATAGCCAATAATTTCGATTGCACTTTCGGGCGTTGAACAACATAAATTCTATGTCAAAAATTCTCTGTGCTAGCCTCTTGATTGGTTTTTTATTTTTTCTATTCTTTGTCATTTCTTCACAAAATGGGCCATTTTCATTTCTAGACAAAGCATTTTGTATCTTGAAGTCCTGATTTTATCCTTTTAATTGATTGCAGATGGCGAGGGGAAAAATCCTACAAGTGAAACGTGTTATAGCTATGTGTTTGAAAGAGGGTATTCTAAATTGATGTGATTTCTGGTCATTTCTTGCGAGTTAGGTGGTAAGCACACCTTGACATTTCACTCGATCCTTAGGGCTGGTATCATTAGAGAAATCTATGTACTTAATGTTATCTTTTTTCCCTTCTTTTGAGTGGTGGTGGTTGCAAAGGAACCTTTTCACTTAGTGCATAAAACAGATGATTTTGCTTCTAAGTAACTGGTGCTTAAATTTTCTTTTACCAAACTCAAATACTAGAGCTACTTTTCGTTATTTGTGTGAAAAACTTCCCTAGTGTTTGTAGGAATGTTCCTTTTTCCCTAATTATTTTTAGATTTTTCAACTCGGCAATTTGGCATGACCATTGTCCTTTTTTTTTTTTCAGCTTGACCTGTTTCAAATGCATGTTGTTCTAGTTCTAGGCTTTTATGCACACTGGGAAGGGAAAAAATTAAAGAAAATATTCGAGGTTGACGGGAGAATAATAGATATTGGAGTTGCTCTGAAGTAGGCAAATCAACAGTTGTTAAATCCTTAGGTTATTGAACGATGTCAATGACAATATTGGAATTGTTAGTAAACTGAAAAAAAAAGTGTTTTAAAAGAAGTAATCTTTAAAACATAATAAGATGTTATGATTAAGGATTATAGCTCTGTCTCTATACTATAACTTTTCATTTTTTCTACGTCATTGAAAGTAAAAAATTATATTTTTACTTTTTATTTTATTTAACTAAACAGTTTATTATTACTTTAAAAGTTATTTTCAGTACTTTTTAAAATATTAAAATATCTAATTTCTTAAAACGAACTTTCTAAAATATTAAAAATAAATATTTTTATTATTTTATATTTAAATATAAAATAATTTATTTATAAATTACTTTTTAAAAATTATCTCTTTATAAAATTTAAATAAATTATTTATCCAAACGGCTTATATTTAGATTTAGAACATGCATTCTACGCATGAAAGCATTCGGTAAGGAACAGTGAAGTGAATAAGTGGCAATTGGAGGAGAGGACATATAAAGATATTTGGTTAGAGTTGTTGACCAGGAGAATTTTAAAGTACTCCTTTATGAGTTGAAGACCACCATATTTCCTTCTCCACATCCAGTTGCTAACCATTGTGGCCAACCATGTTGGGTCATTGACGAGAGGCAACTGATAGCATTGGGCAAACTGGCCTTGCTAGCAATTGTCCACCCCATTACCCTTGGCAATAGACCCCGACACCCTAGCAGGAGGAGGTGGAAGCCCTTCAAGCTCCGTGGTCACGCCCCCCACATCATGCCCTCCCCTCATTAGAATCCAAACCCCAATCATCCCTTCTTGAAGAGGGCTGTCCCAGATGAGAAAAACATGTCCATCGAATCACCACTATCAGATCCCTATATTGTTGTTTGATTCAAGGTGGCAGACCCACCAAAATCAATGTATGATACAAAGAGATGAGGGACACATCTTTGAAAATAACATATCTCTAGCACTTTTTAAAAAATGGAAGGTGTTGTGTTTGAGCAAGTTGTGAGTGACAAGTTATTAACTCATAGCACAGTCCTCAATCCTCCAAGCCTCACATCACCTATGTCAAGCGAATATTTATTGCTCGTTTAAGTTTTCTTGTCACAACAATGCATGTTTAAATGCTTTTTCCCGATCTGCCAGTCATGTTATTCAATAATTTTCTTTAACATTGTCTGGTGTGTGGGGAATGCAGTTTTTAGCCCATATTTGCTGGTCTTACTCACAAACCATGATTTTATTTCAAGAATGAAAAGGGAAGAAGCAAAGATGCTTCATTTTTTCCATTGAAAAGGGGATATGGAGACAGGTAAGTGGGGATTCCAGGCTCTCTAATCATGCTTGAGGGAAAAGCTGTAGATCTGGGTTTTGAAGCATTCTAAAAATCTCCAAAACCATCTTCCCATGAATCATTCTTTTGACATTTAGCAGCTGAATTAAAACTACCAGTACCAAATTGCTTTGATCCAATAATACTAAACAAAGAACTAAATAGACAATTTGGATGGCAATTTGGATGGCAGAAGGACCAAGAACGTCGGCAATTTTCCTAGTGATATTCTGATGCCGAAGACCTCGGCTTGGTCCATTTGCAATGACCCAACATGGTTAGTTAGCAATTGGATGTGGAGGAAGAAGTGCCATGGTCTTCAACTCATACGAACCACTTTAAAATTCTCCTAGTAAACAACATTTACCACAAACCTCCACATGTCATCTCCTCCATTTGCCACATACTGCACTATTTCTTACAGAATGCATCGTGCACCGTAGAACGCACCTATTTAGAAATATCTTGCTCAGGCAAGGAAATTAAAATTGGAAAAGAAGAAAGGAAAAGCCAAAGTGTTTTTATCTCTTGATGGACAGCGGTGGTTGGAAGGTTACTTTGAAATTAATTTGGAAGTGGAATTTGAAAGTTAAAACATCAAATATATTAGCTTTTGAATGTATCACAATGACCTTGTCTTTCATCATGAATAATAATAAAAAATGAAGAAAGTAGTTGTGGCTACATACATTATTTTAATCTGCTGATATTGAATTGGGGGAGTACGTGTTGTAATTCCACACAACCAGGAGCAGAGTACATGATAAATAGAGAATGAGAACGTCAACATCGGTCATCTTGTCAAATATAATACAAATTGTACTGTGGGCCAGCTCAATCAATTTGGCTGTGTGGTGTTGCATCCTCCTCGTTGCTTAAATCCAGATGGATCATCCTCGTCAACAAATTTGAAGCGACTGATGGTCATGAATGCCAAAAGTACAGACAAGACGACGCCCCGGACACGTGAATCCAATGTGAATATCATGTGAAAGCGGGTGACCACTCATGCATTTCTCCTAAGATTGAATCTGTTATCATTCGTGAATGAGAGGGTGTGACCTCGTACCATGAACCCCACGTAGATTAACCGAGATACGGGTGGTGGAGATTGGAGATGGTCCCCTAACATAGCTAACAAACCCATGATGGGGCTCACAGCCCATCCAAAACCATTGACTACTTTGGATGTGTTATCAGTCATCAACGGCTTCTCTCTTTTTTCGTTCACTGCAACCCATCTCAGTTTCAACAATGATAGAAAAAAGAAAACAAGAGAAAACAAAACAAAAAATCTATAAATGATGCTGAAGTTAGATCTTATCCTCATTTCTGCTCATAAATAAACCTAGGTTGGAATTTGGAAGGAAGCTAGATACTTGGCATCAGAACTTGACATAACAAGAAAAGTAATACCATGTCATATGACCATGTCAGGAAATAACTGTGTGGATTTGAATCTTCTCTTTGAAACTGGTCCATCACCTCATCTATTGGTACCTAACTCCCGTAATACATCACAAATAGCAATGTATGATGAGTTTTGTGGACACTATACGACAATGCCTGAATTTTGTATTACTGAGTACTAGGAATTAAATTCAGATATGACTGGTGCGTATGTGCCATCTGAGCAGCGAGGAGGACCACATGTATTATTATTTTATTTCCCGAGCTCTTCTCAGTGAGCAACCCGTGCCTTGTATAACGTAAGGTTTGGCCTACGCAGTACAAGTAACCACTTCGAGCCTCTCTCCATTTGAATAGCACTAGCACCTGTAAATCGAGTCAACAGTCTGGAACATCTGATTTCTCCTACCTGAACCGAGGTATTTCGTGCATACATACCAGAAACTTAATCTCTGATTTAGTACTAACACTTACTAGCTGCAGCTGCATTATTAGCTCCCACATGTGAAACAAGTGTCAATACACCTCTTAAGTTTCTCAGACGGTTCAGCTTCTCTTAGGACCTTCGTTTCTTTTGGATTACCATTCAGTGGCTGAGAAGATGATTGAATCCACCCGAACAGGGACGACAAGAAGCTCCTCCTATCTAACCTCCATGTAAGTTCAAGCTAGTTTTCTGCCCCTTTTGCTCTTTCCCTTCTTTTAGTTTATTGTTAAAGTGGCTGGCTTTAATTTCCAGTTATGATGACAATGACTATCTCGAGCTGGTATGGAAAAACGGTCAAGTTGTTATGCATGGAGGTTCATCAAGGCCCACTCAGATTAATACTCCCTCGCGCATTGGGTATTCACATGGAAATTCTTATCAAAGCAGTTACCAAAACTCTTGTGAGCTTGATTTGCTATACCCCAAAAGCAAGAATAGCTGCAGTTATAACCTTGAAGATGGGTGTGTAATCCCCAGACCAGTAAGAGAATCGAAGCTCACTACTCTGGCAGCTCATCAGGTAGCAACTACTGACAATGGTTGCTTACGCACGTCTTCTAAGCAGAATTGTTTACCTTCAGATACTTTCAAGAAACCAAGAATGGATTCAAGCCAAACAACAGCAGCAAACTCACTGATACAAGACTTGGGAAAGGTGATCAATTTGTCCAACGCTTTAAGACCTTCAGTGCTTGCTAAACCCACTTACGAGGTAAAAAGTGCAAATGGGATTAAAGCAATGAAGGTTGCAGAAGTAGCAGCTGGTGGTGCTGCTAGTAGCAGCAAAGCTACTGGTGATTCCGCAGTGATTGACTCATCTAGAGGATCACGTGCCCTCATAGGACCTCAAGGGAAAAACCCTTTAGTTTCTGATGCATCAAAACCAGTATCTTTTGTTGCAAGAAGTCAGGAACGGCTTCCTTGCAAGCAGTCTGGAGCTGTTGGTCATAACAGTGTCCTTAGAACAAAGAGAAAGGCTGATGCTAACTTTTGTAATGAACCCTTGCTTGAATATTCTTCCGTATGCTCGCTTGGAGCCTCAAACAACCCAGACATATGCAGCAGGAAACAAGCGGGAACTGATGTCTCAACTCGTATAAGTGATGTAAGTAGAAACTTTGTGCTAGTTTGTGTGGAATTATCTTTTTCTTTTTTAGTTAAAAAACGTCTTTTATGTTTTTTAATATTTTTGGGTAAAACTTTTTAGTAGTAAAAGTAGGATAACTAGAAAAGTACAAAAGATCTTTTTTAAGAAGCCATAGTAATACTATGTATTCACCTTCTCTCACCCTTCGTGGTTGGAATGATTCACAAGAAGTTGGATTAACTTGGTGCAGAATGATGAAGATACAGAAGATGCTTTGAAGGAAAAGGATGCTCGGGAGGGCAAAGTCAAGAGAAGCAGGAATGCTGAGACTCATAATTTATCTGAAAGGGTGAGGAAGCCTCAAGGACATGATTAAAAGGAGTAGTTGAAATGGTTAATTATAAAAGTGGAGGTTAACTCATTCTAACTCATTGTTGTGGATGTTTGCAGAAGCGAAGAGATAAGATCAACAAGAAGATGCGTGTATTGAAAGAGCTCATACCCAATTGTAATAAGGTGTATGCACGTATCTATTTTTTATTTTACTTTTAAGTTATTTAGTTGAAAATATGAGAAATTTTTGAATGCTTTAGCAACATTTAGAACCATTCATTCTTGATTTTTCATATAACTTCTAATTATTATAAGTTAAAATGAACGGTTGTGATTGTTCCTGGAGCACGTATTATGTGCTAAGAATTTCTCTGAAAATATAACTTCACCGACAATTAGTCTTCTTGCCCTTCTTTTACATTTCTGTCTTGTATTGCTCTTAGGTGGACAAAGCTTCAATGCTTGATGATGCCATTGAATATCTTAAGACCCTACAACTTCAGCTACAGGTAAATTAAGTTTAGGGCCTTTGCCGTTCACTAAATTTTCTTTTTCTGGGCTTTGTGGTAAACAGACAGTTGGATATGTCTTAACTTAAGCCTAGTGCTATGATGCAGATTATGTCAATGGGTACGGGGCTTTCCATGCCTCTTATGATGTTACCTACTGGCCCTCTTCATCATATGATCAACACACCCCATTTACCTCAGTTAATGGGAGCTGGGATGGGTTTCGGGCCAGGCGGTGCAGGCATCCCTCCTTGCAACCTGCCTCAGTTCTCCATTCCACCACAGCCTGCAGGTAGTATCACTGACAACAGAGTTGGGATGTTTGGTTTCCCCAACCAATTGTTGCCCATGCCAATGTCTCATGCACCTTTCATTCCCATGGTTGGAAACCCTTCTACACAACCACTTCAAGCAACCGGCACTGCTACCAACCTTGTAGAAAATTTAGCTTCTGCTCATCAGTTAGCAACTCTAAAGGTCTCAGGCCCCAGTAAGTCGAAAGTGCAATAAAGCAACTGCCCAATCAGGTTCACTTTCACCACTTGCTATCCCTTTGTCTCCCACCAAAAAAGGAAGAAAACAGGGTAATGTAGAGTAAAGATCAGTACGTGAAAGGTAATGGCTAAGAAAGTCAAATTACAGAAAGATAGTGCGATCAGATTATAAACTGTCAGAAGTTAGGTGCTGACAGTTATTGCACGCCTCATTGCCTGGAAGTGCTGATGTAAATAGCCATTAGAAGCATGAATATATTTAGTAATTGTCAATCGTCTAATAATATTATATCATTGTGACAAAGTGTGAGACGAGCAACATGTTATCAGCCATTAGAAGCATGAAATTGCAGTCTCACACTGTCAACATGTTATTAGCTCATCTCTTGGCAAGGTACTGGGCTGATGTAAATAGCCATTAGAAGCATGAAGATAGCTATTAGTTATAAATCATCTAATAATATATTGATTATTTGAAATTGCAGTCTTGAGGTAAATGCCGACACGCATAAAAGACAGCCACATGTTAACTTGTTTTCATTTTTACGAAGTTTAAGAAAATCGAATCGAATCAGACATGGAATTAATTTAAGGATAATATTTGGTGTATAATAAAATTACACAATAAATATACATCATTTATCTTATCACCATTAGATATGATATGTAGTTCTCACTTATTCCACTAACTCATCACATCAAATGGTAATAAAGTGTGTGGTGTGTATTTGTTATACAATTTTATTGTATACCAAATATTACTCTTAATTTAAAGGTTTGTCAAGATATAATAAAAAAACAATATATCTATAAATTTATCAGTGAATATGTATATATAGATACCAACAATATCTGGCACAGTTGGTAAGGTGGCGGGGTTCTTTAAGCATGTGTTAGGAGTTCGACTCCTGCCTTGTGTACAGAAAGGGGCTTTGTTGGAAGAGGCAAAACTTATTTCGGTAATCTCCAAACCTCAAAGGGATTAGTCTTCTACTGCCAGCCGCAGGATACCCTTGAGTAATAAAAAAAATATGTATATATAGGTTTTTGATATAGCAACCTAAGGGTACCAGTATCCTTTTGAATCCAATGGTTGTGATTTAATCATAAATATTTAAAATATTAATAAATTTAGTTAGTGGGACGCATAATAAATTTTCAACCACAAGATACTAGTATCAATGAATTATATATATATATATATATAGGGGATTGCTTCATGTGAAGGTCAACAATGTCCATATTTTTATTTTGGACATAAAACCCCCTCATCTTTTTCTTCATTCATTTGGAAATTTTGGATAACATTGTAATTTTGTTTAATTCACATTTATTACTCCTCTTCTAACTTTTCTCTCACCTAATTAATATTCATTCTTCATTACTTGTCACTATATAAATTACTATTTTAAAAATATTATCTAATATTATTATATGCTGAATAAATATATTTTAATAATTTTAAAAAATAAATAATTAGCTTATCAAATTTAATTAGAGTTAAAAAATTATAATAATTAGAAAGTTTCACGTCAAAAAGGAAAAATTAATCAGAAAGCTAATAACTTAAGGAATCAAACTCTTTTAGCGTACAGAATTCAAACTTTCGCTTTTGTAAATAGAATTCAAAATTTATAGTTAATGCATATATGTACAAATATTTTAGATCTTATTAAGATATTTATGTGACATTAATATTCAAATATTGAAACTGTGAAAAAAATATTTCAACAACTTGATTACTCGAAACGTTAATTATATATGAATTTTTAAAAATTATTAAAATAATTTTAAATATATTTGTTTAGCATATAATTTCAATTAAATGCATAGTATTGAAACGAAAGAAAAATATTAAAAAGTGATAATTTATATAAAGACAAATAGTGAAGAAGGGATATTAATTAGGTGAGAGAAAAGTTAGAGAAGAAGTAATAAATATGAGTCAAATAAAATTATGATACTACCCAACATTTCAATATTATGTATAACAATAATTTTAGAAGTGGAAAGATTACATTAAGTAAGGTTCTAAAACTTAAACCTATTAAATATAATATCTCAGGCTTCATCAAAATTGAGGTCTTTTTTTCAATAATAAAGTATCTAACAGAGGTATTTACAATATGGGGTTTAGGGTTTCGAGGGGTAGAAAATAAATATATAATGTTGATTAGGAAGAGCCCGCCATAGGTGAATTAATTAATTGAACAATTTAAAAAAAAAATTGGTAAAAAGGATCCGCCTATGGCGGATTAAGAAAATGCCAAACAAATAAAAAAAAAAATTTCCTAACTTTGAATCCGCCGAGGCGTATTAATAAAATTAAAAAGAAAAACCACTTTTATGTGAAAATGATTCCGCCACAGGCTGATTTTGCCGGATTTAAAAACAATTTTTTTAAATCTACCAGAGGCATTTTAGATATTAGATCATATGTTATACTCTATATAAACTCTTCAATCTCATTTCTAATGGTAGCATGTAGTAGAGAGGGTATGAGATAATGTGAGAGATGCTTTTAAATAAAAAAAGTGTCTAAAGAGTGTTAAAAGAAAAAGAGTGAGAATGAAAGTTACAACAAACATAATAGTTTATTTTGAATGTGATGATATTATAAATACTAATGAAGGTGTCACATTTATACGTGAGATGCTATTTAGTTTTTTTATTTCCTATAATTTCTTGTATGCGGAGTTAGAAAATGGATTATGTTAATCTATAAATAACGACACTCTAAATACCGTCGTAGTAATTTTAGACAATACCAAGCAGTTATAATACAGAGTTATAACGACATTCAACAAATGTTTAGGATACATTAGTTGCATCAACCAAACATTCATGTCATTGAGTTGTATGTTGATTTTGAAGTTGTTTCTTGGAACGTAGAATATGGGTCAAGCACATTTGTAGATGAAGACATAGAATTGGAAGCAATGGAGGAAGAGGAAGATGAAGATAACTATGGAAATGGTGACGAATATGTTGACAATGATGCAAATGATTATGCTAATAATCATGGCATGCCAAACATAGTAAGTGGGCAATATTTGAATAGGGTGACATCTTTCATGTGTGTTTTAGATTTAGAAGCTATATAAGCATAAAAGTTTTCACAACATGCAAACATGGGTATGTAGCCTTAATTCTAAAATTTTAACGTGTTATATTTTTAATTTCATTAAGATTTTATTTTATTTTATATTTTTTTAGTTGATTATTTTAAGTGATTAAAAGAATAATTTTATGTAATTTTAGTTAATTTATTTAGTTGATTTAATATTTTTTTTGTTGATCTTTTTTAGTTGATTTTTTAGTTCATTATTTTTAATTGATTATAAGCACAATTTTATGTCATTTTAGTTTATTATTTAGTTGATTTAATACTTTTCGTTGATGATTTTTAGTTGATCATTTTGAGTTAATTATTTTGTTGAATATTTTACTTAATTAAAAGCACAATTTTATGTAATTTTAGTTGATTATTTAGTTGATTTAATATTTTTTTAGTTGATTATTTTTAATTATTTTTTTAGTTGATCATTTTTAGTTGGTTATTTAGTTGATTATTTTAGTTGATTGATTAGAAGCACAATTTTATGTAATATTAGTTGATTATTTAGTTTTTTGTTGTTAGAAGCACAATTTTATGTAATTTTAGTTGATTATTTAGTTTATTTCATTTTTTTGTTGATAATTTTTAGTTGATTGTTTAGTTGATTATTTTACTTGATTAAAAGCACAATTTTATGTAAAGTTAACTGATTATTTTTTAGTTGATTTAATATTTTTTTTAGTTGATTATATTCAATTGATTTTTTAGTTGGTTTTTTAGATCATTAGAAGCACATTTTTATGCAATTTAGCTTATGATTTAGTTTTTTATTTTTTGTGAGGAGATTCAAGGTATCCCACTTGCACAAAATTATCATGAGCGGCGACTAATTTACATTTTATTTGTACTTATGTTTGTCAATTGTTTTGCTTGTGAATGTGATTTTTAGAAAATAACTTTTAAAAAATGTTGTCTTCTATATAGGGTATTCAAGGATTGAGAGTGATTGCAATAATCAATATGAGCGGATGCACGTAATGCCCCAATTTTTTTGTGCAAAATAACCAAAATATCCCTGAGGCCATTTTTACATGAAAATCGAGGATAGCCAGTCATGGCCATCCTCAAAGGGTTAGTTCAATACTTGAAGGAGACTATATGTGTTTTAGATGGCAATCAGTACAAAAATCGTAATTCATGATTTTTCCTGTACACAAAATTACTAAAATGTCCATGAGGTAATTTAACACGGGATTAAGTAATGATCGGCCCCAATCATTACCTGAAAGATGGATTTGTTAATTTGAGGGAATATTTGATGTTTGAGTGAGTCCTGCAGAGTTTTTGTATAAAATTACCATTTTACCCCTAGTTAGTGCTAATTAAATTTAATTAAAGTAATTAAGAGCGTATAGGTAATATTATGCCCTAATTAAAGATTACTTATTTTTATTAATTAATTTTGAGTTAATATAATTATTTTGAATTAATTAAGATCCAAGTATGATTAGAGAAACTTATTTTCATTCTTAAAGACAAAGGGGGACATGATGATGTCACCATCCACTAGTCTTGTAGTGTCTACATGAGATAAAGTACTACTTTATTATGACTAATGATATCTTTAATGATGATTAATTCAAATTAATCTTAGTTAGACCAAGTTAATCTTATTTTGACCCTTACTTTTACTAAACTACCCTTAATTAGTACCCTTTCTACCTAATCTACCTCCACATTTTGTATCTAATCCCTAAAATACCTTTAACCCTAACCCAAACACTCCCTTTTTCCTTGAAGTAGCTGCCAGCCCCTTCCCTATTCTGCACTATTCCACATTTTTTTTAAAAGAACACTCAATTCCCATTTTCTCTCATCTTTAACCTCCATCCTCTACCATCTTCAACCTCACAACTCCCTCAATTCTCCACCAAATCCAACAAAACAAAATTGCACTTTTTCATACCTCTTCCACCCCTAAAAAACCCAAATACACCATTATTTTTTCAAGAAAAAGCCTCATACTATTTTTTCTTGAAGAGGCTAAATTGTTGTTGAGAGAAAGGAAGATATTTTTGCTTCCTTTCTTGAGAGCTTAAGTTTCAAGGAGTTTGTGGTTGCCTTGATCTCTAACAAAAACCTTCTTTTGGGTAGAGGTTTGTATTAAAACTTGTTTTCTTACTCTGTTTTTTAATTTTTGTTAAAAAGGTTTGAATCTTAATTAATATTTATGCTTGAATGTTGGTTATTTTTCTCAAACTCTTCATTTCTTTTAAAAATATTTTGCTCCAACAAAGGATCTTTTTCTAGAGGTTCTAGCTTAGGAGGAGGTTACATAGCCCCAAGGCAACATCAAGAGCACTCAAGTAGGGCCACCTCCTGTGGGCTTACTCTGATGAGTGGATTGGGCTCCAGATCTTATTTTGTTAGCCAGAATTAAGAGAGCATGCTGGGATATGAGCAATCAAGCCCTATGAGGCCACTATGCAGAACATGTAGATAGGAAGCACCATTTCGGGTTTTGTCATGAGAACAGAAGGGCATGTTATGGTTGTGGACAAACATGTCACTTCTTAAGAGATTGCCCATACTAAAAAAAGGCCCAAGGTTAGAATTTAGCCCATCAAGTCATACCAACATCATCTTAATAAACCCTTTCCCCAAGGAGTTCCTTTGGCTTTGCTGGTAGAGCAGTAGGTGGTAGAGGCCTAAGTGGCAGAGGGTCAAGCCATAGAGGCAGAGGTTAACCTCAGATATTTGCCATGACGAGACAGGATGCTCAGGCATAGTGGTTGTAGGCACACTCCAAGTTTACTCTTTTGATGTACAGGTATTAATTGATCTGGGTTCCATATATTCATATGTGTCTCTATATTTTTCATCTCGCTTTGCCGAGTGACCTGGGTTTTTGGAAAACCCATTTTGGGTTAGTACTCTAATGGGAGAATTTTAGTGGATCCAATTAGTATTCTGGTCTTATGTTATCAACGTGAATGGTGTGGACACTTTAGCTAATTTTATGCTTCTTGAGATGGTTGATTTTGATGTTATTCTAGGTATGGATTGGTTAGCTTCTTATCATGCCAATGTCGATTGTTATTCCAAGGTAGTGAGGTTTGATGTTCTAGATGGTCCATCTTTTGTGTTTAAAAGGGATAGTTATCTCACCCTGGCTACTTTGATCTCATCCATAAGTGCTTTGCACTTGATGAATAAAGGCAATCAAGCCTTCCTTGCAGTGGTCAGAGATGTTGAGGCTAAAGTGTCTAGCATTAACCAAGTCCCCGTGGTTAGAGAATTCCCAGAAGTGTTTCCGGATGAATTACCAGGATTGCCTCCTAAGAGGGAGGTAGAGTTTATTATAAACTTTGCTCCATAAGTTCAACTTGTGTCCATCCCTCCTTACCAAATGGCTTCTATCGAATTACAGGAGTTGAAGGATCAGTTGCAAGATATGCTAGAGAAAGGTTTTATTCGTCCAAGCACATCCCCGTGGGGAGCTCCAGTGCTTTTCATGAAGAAGAAATATGGTTCGATGCGATTGTATGTGGACTACCGGTAACTTAATAAACTCACTGTGCGTAGTAAGTACCCGCTACCAAGGATTGATAATCTGTTCGATCAGCTTTAAGAAGATTCTTATTTCTCTAAAATTAATCTCCACTTTGGGTATTATCAATTGAAAATCAAAGATGAAGATATTCCTAAGACCGCCTTCTATACTCGTTATGTGCATTATGAATTCTTGGTGACATCCTTTGGCTTGACAAATGCCCCAGCTGCTTTTATGGATTTGATGAATCATGTGTTCAAACCCTTCCTGAATCACTTTGTGATCATCTTTATCAATGATATCTTGGTATATTCCAAGAGTGTGGAAGAGCATGAATGTCATCTAAGGATTGTATTGCAAACTTTGAGGGATCACAAGTTTTATGCCAAGTTCTCCAAATGTGAATTTTAGCTTGATCAAGTGGCTTTTCTTGGCCACATCATATCCAAGGATGGGATTATGATGGATCCAAAAAAGATTGATACTATCCAGCAATGGCCAATACCTATTTCGGTTACTGAGATTTGTAGCTTTCTAGGATTGGCAAGCTACTACTGTCGATTTGTTAAGGACTTCTCAAGAATTTTTGCATTATTGACTAAGTTGACTCAAAAGAATATGAAGTATCAGTGTCAAATGCATGTGAGGAAAGTTTTCAAACACTCAAGGCTTGCTTAACCTCAACACCTATGCTTGTCCTACCTTCTAGTTTTGGAGGTTTCTCAGTTTACTGTGATGCTTCTCGGATAGGACTTGGTTGTTGTTTTGGTACAACATGGTCGAGTCATTGCTTATGCTTCTCGGCAGCTAAAGAAGCATGAACAAAACTATTCCACTCATGATTTGGAGATGGCAGCAGTAATCTTTGCTTTGAAGATTTGGAGACATTATCTTTTATGGTGAAACCTGTGAGATTTATACTGACCATAAGAGTCTGAAGTACATATTCCAATAAAGAGGCTTGAACCTGAGGTGCCATCCTGGTAAGGCTAACATTGTAGTGGATGCGTTGAGCAGAAAGTCTATGGGTTGTTTGGCTCATATTGCTCTTGTAAGAAGGCTATTAGTAGAGGAATTTCACAAGCTTAAAGCTAGCGGTACTCAGTTTGACTTAGGGAAGTTTGAGATACTCTTGGCACATGTAAAAGCCTAGTCATCCTTTGTAAAGCAAATTAAAGTGCTTCATAATGAAGATCATAGATTGCTTAAACTGCAAAATGATGTCAAAAGTGGGGTAACATTTGAGTTTACAATCGATCAAGGAGGATTACTTCGAATTAGTAATCGGCTGTATGTACCAAATGCTGGAAATCTTAGAAAGACCATTGTAGAGGAAGCTCACAATTCTAGGTACTCTATACATCGGGGCTAAGCCAAGATGTATAAGGATTTGTGGCAATTGTATTGGTGGGAAAACATGAAAAAGGGATGTTGGTGATTTCGTGTCATGTTGTTTGGTGTGTCAGCAAGTTAAGACTGAACATTAGAGACCCACAAGATTTCTTCAACAAATAGAAATACCTGAATGAAAGTGGGGATAGATCACTATGGACTTTGTAACAGGGCTACCCTACACCATCAAGGGTTTGACTCTATGTGGGTCATAGTCGATCGTATGACCAAATCAGCTCACTTTTTTCCAGTGAAGACCACCTATCGGGCTCATCAGTATGCATAGCTGTATATTGATGAGATTGTCAGACTCCATGGAATTTCAATTTCCATCATATATGATCGGAGGGCCCAATTTACGGTTCGATTCTGGAAAGCTTTCCAAGAATCCCTAGGAACTCGACTTGATCTCAGCATAGCTTTCCACCCTCAAATAGACGGGCAATCTGAAGAACCATTAAAATTCTAGAAGATATGCTCAGGTCATGTGTTTTGGACTTCAACGGAAATTGGAAGTAATTACCTACCCCTTATAGAGTTTTCATATAACAACAGCTACCAGGCCAGCATTCAAATGGCATCGTTTGAGTCTTTGTATGGGAGGCATTGCAGATCTCCCATAGGTTGGTTTGAAGTTGGTGAAGCAAAGATGCTACATCCTGACCTTGTGCAAGAGTCTCTTTATAAGGTTCGTTTAATTTGAGAGTGACTCTTAACTGCTCAGAGTAGGCAGAAATCCTATACGGACCATAGAAGGCATGACTTGGAGTTCTCTATGGGAGAACATGTCTTTCTTTGGGTTTCCCTCATGAAAGGAGTTGTAAGATTTGGAGAGCGAGGAAACCTTAACTCTCGTTACATTGGCCATTTTGAAGTTCTAGATAGGGTTGGTTACGTGGCTTGCCATCTAGCATAACCCCCTGAACTATCCAAGATTCATCCAGTGTTTCATGTCTCTATGCTCCAAAAATACATTCCTGATCTGTCTCATCTAATCTCTCCTCAAGTGATCCAACTTGATAAGAAATTATCTTATGAGGAGGGGGCAGTGGCCCTTGTGGACTGCTAGGTGAAAAAGCTTCTATCAAAGAAGTTGATGTTAGTGAAGGTGATTTGGAATAACCATTCTAGAGAGGAAGCAACTTGGAAAGTGAAAGAGGCTATACGAGCCAGATATGCTCATTTGTTTAATTCTTGAGATATATGTCTTACATCTAAGTACGTTTGAAAATTTGGGGACTGAATTTTTTTTAAGGGGGAAGAATGTAGTAACGAAAAAAAAAAGGGGAGGTGCACCATACACATTAAGTGGTATAGACCACTCTAGCTCTCTCTCCTCTTTTGCTTTTCCCCTCCCTTCCCGCAAATCACTTTCCCCTAGCTTTCTTACTCTTTTTCCCTCTCTCATTTCCTTCCATTCTTCTTCATCTTCTTTGCTTCCACCATCACTGTCATGACCCACCTACGGAGCATAATTGACACGTGAGGAAATGGGTCCTCACGGAAGCCTCTTGTCACATGATTGATTAATATGCATAAATAATCCAAATTTATTCAAAATATCTCAAGTTAAACTAAAACTCGATAATATGAAATTGTTCTCAAAGCATAAATTCTGAACATAAATCTGCATAAAATTCATAATCTGGACCAAAGCCAAACATAATTAAACAAATAACAGAAATTTTGAAAATAATCAAAACAATATCATGCATGTTGGGGATCCTGCCTATACAATTATTGGACCACTACTAAACTGACATAACCAAGAATAAGCTCCACTCCAGATCGAAGCTCACCAAGGAAGCTGTAGCACTATTGAGAAGGATCCTATGGTACAACTGAGCTTGTAGCTGTATCTATAGGGGGAAGAAAATGAGAGGGGTGAGTTCATCAAAACTTAGTGAGTGAGCCTCTACTCACAACCCATATGGGACAACAATAAAAGTACATAATATATACATACAATTGATGTAAAACATTTATATATAATTATACTGAAAACAATAAATTAACTAATTCCATGTCAATAACTAGTAGAGAAACAGTAATAGTTATGTATATAAATATCTGAGCTGAATAGCTGAATCTGAGCCAATGGCTAATCTGATAGGCATTTAACTAGTTCCCATAAATGGACACCTCACTGGTTTCCTTACTATTGGTTAGCTAGTCCTCTAGTGGACCACTTGGTACCAAGGTTAATGATAAATTCTACAGCCGTTAACTCGCTGATCTGTTTTTCACTATTTATTGGCTAAAAATAATAGTAATAATTTTCATACAAAAACTGAGATTCATAATATTTTCTAACTGATAAATAAATCTAAATAATTCATACAGCAAGCATGGTCCCATGAGTTTTCCAAAATAATTAATTCTCATGATAACTGTAAAAGTAATATATTTCTAAAATTGGCATAATTTATAACAACATGTTCTTTTGACATAAATCATTCTAAAATTTAAGAAATAATTTACATAATAGAAAAAATTAATAATGACTAAAAGTATAGTCATGAGCTTAAACATACTCACAGTTGGTAGCCGGAGTGTGATTTCACTAACAACTTGTCTCTAGGGATCTGGAATGACACCAATAGCTGCAAAATAATATAATAAAAATATAAACAATTTGACTTCATTATCCAAACTGAGTTTGGAATGGTATGGAGGAAAAATGTTGAAAGAAAAATTATGTTTAACAGTACTGAAAACCACAAATTAGATAAAAAAGGGAAGAAAGTGGCTAAATTCTATAAAGATCACTTACCAGATGAGGCTAATTAAAGAAAATTGAGAGGACCACGTTTCTCTCTTTAAGAAGAATTCTTTCGGCAACTAGGGCTCTTATGAAAAATTTAAGAGTAATATGATGTGCCTAACAATATACTAGGAGTATATAACGAAAAAATGAAATTTGCAAAGCAAATTGAAGTTGCAGGAGGCACCTTCATTGCCTTCGTTACGTACATATATATAGGTATATATAATAATAATAAAAAAATATAACCCGTGTAACATGGTTGCATTATATAATATATATAATAATAATATATTCAAAACACATGCAACACAATATTGCATTATAATAATATATTTAATAAAATAAGAACCCATACAACTCGCTAACATTATTATATGTTTATGATAATAACTATATTATTATATAATATACTAGTGCTCTGATTGCACTCACTACTAATATTAATGATATATATATATATATATATATATATATATATATATATATATATATAGGTATATATAATAATAAACACGGTTTTGTATAATAATAATAATAATGTTAACAACTCTGAACATCTGTACATTTTTATATATATAATAGTAATAATAATAAAACAAATGACAATAATAATAGTAAAAATAAGTAATAATAATGATAATTCAGATACTAATAAATTTCATATTTAGGGTATTACAATCACAAAATATCACCACCACCATCATCATCATCTCCTCCTCATCCTCTCCATCACAACCGTGCCTCCTCTCTTTTCCTCTCCTCTACCTCCATGTTCTTTTTCTAACCTCCATCAGAGAGCTTGAAGCTTTTAGAAGGAATTGGAGTGATTTTATTCACCAATTATACTTCCAAGTGGTAAATAAGCTTCTACACTACTCTATTTAAATTATTGAAGTTTGTTATTAATTTAGGGATACTATTAGGTCTCTTGCACCCTAGAATTTGTAGTTTTTGGTAATTTGGAGCTAATTTATATAAATTGGTGACATTGTTAACTCACAAATATTAATGTTATTTTGTTCTTAGAGCAATAGGGCAATCGGGCACCAACACTTGAATTGGTGGCATCAGTGGAGTGTTCTTCAATTCTTGGAACCACTAGTTGTGAGTAGATAGTGTATTTGTAGTTTATTGTTTGCATTATAAGTATAAAATGAGACAAAGAGTTGAAAGTATATTGTTATATGAGAAAATAATTTATTTATAAAAAATAAGGCTTTATGTGAGAAACTATAGCTAAAGGCAAGAGCGTTAGCCTTGGTGCACCATGAAACTCCAGTCAGCAGGTGAGGTGCTAACCCGCACATGGCTGCAACTATGTTTGGACTTATATTTGGCTATGGGGTAACTCTAGTTAGCAGGTAAGGTGCTAACCCGCACATGACTTTTGTCATGTTTGGACTTGTATGGCTACGGGCCAACACCAGTTAACAGGAGTAGTGCTAACCTGCACATGACTTTGGGTCATGTTTGGATTTATTATTATTCTACTTCGAATAACTCCTCATTATATTTAGATTTACATGATTATGTAAAATTATATTATCAAGAGATCTTATGTTATGACTAGAACTATATTTTCATGAGTACATGTAAATTATTATATTTATTTTATTTTATGATTGCATTTAATAATCTATGAATATTCTATCTCTTGCTATGTTGCAAAACTCACCCCGTTGTTTTTCCACCTTTTTCAGATACAGGTGCTGGTGTTGGTTTTGGTGTTCCTCTGGCACAACCTTAGTAAATTCTAAGTTGGTGAATCTTTTCGTAAAGGCTCTTTTTGTTAAAACTCATATTTTGTTTTAACCTGTAATTGTAAATTGCTTCATATGTCATAGGTAAGGTCCTTTGATCTATTTTACGCTTATGTTTAAGAAATTATGACTTAGATATTTAGATTATGTTATTAAAAAGATTTGTAAACTTAATTTGGTTTTACGTTTGAACTATATAATGTCTTGTGTTTAATAGAGTTTGAAAACTAATTTTGTATTATGACTGGACTATGTTGAGATATTGTTATATGTTGGAATGGCGCTGCCCGTTTGCTGTGAATTTAAATTGGAAATATTGCAGGTTGTATTTTTATTTAGGGAATGTTCGAAAAATAAAAGAAATTCTGCCCGTTTTCCTAAAAAATTTTGGGTGTAAGACTTGCTAGGGAAGGTGCTCCCTATGCACCAATCATGACCTAAGTTTGGTTGTGACACCATAGTATTAGTCCAATGGAAACTAGACGGACCACAAGCCCCCTGGGCTTAAGCCTAAAAGAGTGAAGAGGCTATGAAATGTCTAAGGTTGAGACAGGAAAGTTGGAGGAGCAATGAACCAAACAGATCATAAATGTTCCTGGTCAAGCTTTATAATGCCCATGAAATCCAAGCTTTGAAGTTGGAAGCAAAACCTACGAGATAAGAAGTATTGAGTATCACGCCTCTGTGCATATTGGGCCTTGGGCAAAGTTGAATACTATCCTAAGTAGTTGACAACGAACCTCAAGATTAAGTAGTTATGGTGAATTTCGATCTTTAAAATTTTATTAGGTGAAAAACGGGTCCGAAGTGTTATGGACTTTTGGTGCATACATGAGTAATAGGCTACCTGCTAGTGTATACCGAACTATCTTCATTCTAGTGAAATCCGGGCTACCTCCATCCCGAGTTGGCTAGACTTATTATAGGGTTGTAAATCACTAAATTAATTGAATAGATCGGCTTGTCGAGCTTCATACATGTAGTTTGTACATTGTGTTATGTCCATTTTTACCCGTATTAATGTAATGGATGAACTCACCTTAATGATGGCGAGGTTAAGTGCCGTGTACAATATTAGAATTTAATGGAAGTGACCGTGTGAGAATGCTTAACGAAGAGACTCGAATTACCCAGAGCATTAGTCCAATGGAAACCAGACTTTGACCAAAAAAAAAAGAATGAACCACAGGCCATCCAAGCGTAAGCCTAAAATGCAAAGCTAAAGAATTGCCCTGAGCATCAGTCCAATGGAAACCGGACACTTGACCCATGATTCTTCATTTTTTGAACACTTAATTAATAATGCAATTGACCTTCTCAGTCATTTGTGTATTTGTGTGCTACTCCAAGGTGTATCAATGATATCTAAAAGGCTATTGCACCGATATCTGAAGAATTTCGGCCAACAAATCATCAACTGCACCTCGTGCTGTTCTGAAGGCAAATGCTGTGCCAACAACGCTCACATACAGTTTGTGTTATTTCTGTCTTTAATTTTTTTTTTTTAATATTTCTATCCTTTAAAGTTTTTAGCAACTATCTTTGGTCAGAGAAATAATCAGTCCAAAAAAAAAAAAAGAAGCGGAGAATGCCAACTTGGGCTGTCAATTAATGCCAATTCCAACTCTAATATTCAAGAATTTCATTTAACATAAGAAGTTGATCATCAACATGGGAACAGAATCTCGGATTCGCCAATCATATACTCTTCACCTTTCATCACCAACAGTAAACTATCCAAAGTCTCTTCAATCCTCGCAAATGCTGAATGAAATTTACTGGTAGCATGGAAAACATGAATGCTGCGGCCAACCTGAATCCAGCTACTTGCTGGTTTCTTCTCCAGCCCTTTATCCTTTATCATGCTTCTCACCTTTGACATGTCTTCCCATCGTTTCCCAGATGCATATAAATTTGAAAGAAGAACAAAATGGCCAGGATCTTCAGGATTCAATTGGAAAATATGTTGTGCTAGGATCTCAGCGAGCTCCACTCTGTCGTGAAGTCGACAAGCAGCTAGCAAGCTTCCCAAAACATTGGCATCTGGAGTCACAGGCATCCTTCTGATGAACTTGTATGCACCACCAATGTCTCCTGCTCTACCAAGAAGATCCACCATGCAAGAGTAGTGCTCCATATCTGGCTCAATGCCATAATCATGAATCATAGAATTATACAATAGCCAACCTTCGTCAATGAGACCTGCATGACTACATGTGGATAATAGAGCAATAAAAGTGACTTTATTTGGCCTAATTCCTGCAACCTTCATTTTCTCATAAAATGCCAAGCCCTTTTCTCCTGATCCATGCGCTCCACAAGCAGACAATATTGTGTTATATGTTATGACATTCTTTACCATCATCTGGTAGAAGACCTTCACTCCAAGCTCTAGAAATCCGCATTTGCTGTACATATCTATCAGAGAATTTCCAATGGAAACATTTGATACTAGTCCACTTTTGGTTGCATAACCATGGATTTCCTTTCCCTGCCTAAGAGCTCCCAATTTAGTGCATATAGGAAGAACACTCACCAAAGTAATGGAATTTGGCCTATGCTCGGTTCCCCAAATTCTTCTAAAGGTAAAAAGTGCCGAGTCAAAATCACCAACTAAATTATACCCCACAACCAGAGAATTCCACAGCATGGTATCCTTATCTGACATGTACTCAAATATTGACTTTGCTTCCCTTATTGAACCACAATTAGCATACATGTCAATTAATGCACTTCCTACAACTACATCTGATACATGTCCTTCTTTAAGAACATAGCAGTGCATCTCCTTCCCTTGTTTCAACAATCTGAGTTTTCCTAATGCAGGAAGAACACTTGAGGCAACAATTGCATTTGTTGTCAAACTCATATTTACCATTCTGATATAATGTTCAAAGCTCTCTTGGTACAAGCAATTTTGTGAGTAGCCAGCAATCAAGGTACTCCAAGAAACCGCATCCCTACAAACCATTTGGCTGAATATGAAATGGGCCTGAAGTGGATCACCACATTTACAGTACATATCTATGAGAGCATTGCACACATACAAATCATTGTCAAAGCCACTCCTCACAGCACATCCCTGCAGTGCCATTCCCAATTCCATAGCCTCCAATCTGCCACACAATGGTAAGATAGATGCAACAATCACTGAATCAGGCTTCAGTCCTTCTTCTGATCTCATTCTCCTGAACAGTAAAAGTGCTTCAACACACTCACCATTCCACGCAGTCCCACATATCATGGCAGTCCAAGAAGCCAAGTCTCTCACCGGCATTTCTTCAAATAACCTACGGGCATCTTCCAAGCTGCCACACTTAGCAAACATGTCAATCATGGCACACACAACATAAACATTCGGCTTTACTTTATGGTGCACCTCATTGTAGAGGACAGTCTCCCGAACCCATCTTCCATGTTCAAGTGCATGCAAGGAAGAACAAGCCTTTAGGACAATTGGGTAGGTGTAGTTGTCAGGGATGACCCCTTGCTTGAGCATGGAGTGGTAGAACTCAATGGCTTGGATGAAGTGACCAGCACCAAGAAGGCCTCGGAGCATGGCATTCCATGCAACATTGGTCTTGTGGGGGAGTTTACAAAAGGCAAGGAATGCATGTTGGAGGCAACCAAAGTTGACATAAACATTGACAAGCTGAGAAGCAAAGGAGTTGTTATTATGAGGGTATGTAGTTGCTGCGTGAAAGAAGCCAAGGACAACAAGAAGAGCATGCAGTCTTTTGGCTTCGAGAAGATTGGGTGGGGACTTGAGGTGATGGAACAAGGAGTCATGATCAGTAGTGGTGCTATTGGTGATGGGAATAATGGTATTTGGAGTGGGAAGTGAGTGCCTTTGACGTTTTGGCTGTGTGAGTCTGATGGGGATAGCATTAGCATTAGTTGGTAGCCTAGTCCGAAATAGCATAATTAGGATAAGACGAAGCTTCTAACTGAGTTTCCTACTTCCATATTGCAATAGCTAATAGATAAAATTAACTTAGGAAAGTGCGGAACAACCTATGACTCCATAAGAAGAGGAGGGGACAATGGAAGTGGGAACTCCTTTTTGTTTTACCTGTGAATGATTGCATGTTGTAGCCCACTCACATATTTCACTACTAGGTGATTTTTTTGCCCTTCTTTTTTACAGGGAAAAAGTATGGAGGAGGAGATGTTTTGTGATCATCCTAATTCACATCCTTATCATGCGGGGTTGGGTTTTGCAAATGCTTCTACGCCGCAATTTTTGTTATGGTGAAAGTTCTAGGCAAAAGGGAATGTTCATCTTAATAAAGGAATTCAATCAATTTTTTAGTCATTGAGGGTTCAAAATATAGAATTTAATTTAGTAAAATAATTGTGTTCTACTTTTTATGTAAAAATAATTTTGTATTTTTTTGATAGAAATTTAAGATGTGTATGATTTTAAAATAATGAGATAGAGCCAAATTTATTTTGCATATATGACAACATGTGATTAAATTATTGTGTTAAAAAAATTTTACTCCAATTGATTAAAATTAAAATATTCTCCCTCAGGTTATTAATAAATAAACTTAAAAATTGATAGTGAACTTAAAAATTGATAATTATTAAGTGAACCGTTTCCTATTTTTATAGGGTAAAAATGTGGGTGAGATGTTGTGATTTTCCTAATTTATATGCTTATAATGTGAGATTCGGTTCGGCACATTCTTCTATGGCCATGTTGCGGAACCTAATTATAACACTCTCTCCAATAATGATGTGAAAAATAATATAAGAGGAAATAATTAACAAAAAAAAAATTATATTAATTTAGTTTAAACAATTTTAATTTTGACACACCGTAAAAAAAAATTTAATTTTGACAATAATTTGATTTTAAAACAATGTTTACGTCGCTTTAATTCTAACATTTTAAAGTTTGAGTTTAATTTAATCCTGAATTTTTTTTACAACAATTTTAGTAATTCTATTAAAGTAAAGATCCAATAAAATTATCAAAATAATGTTGCACGTAAAAATATTAAAATTAAATTGACTTCGAAAATTTTTCCAAAATCAACACTATAAGAAACACACGTGTTACGGTAAATTTTATCGGCAAATTGTTTTTGCCGGTATTACAAGTGAAAAATACGTGAAAGGAACAACAAAAACTCCGTACCATTATTGACAGATTTTTTGCTGGTAATATGTCATAAAAGCTCACCAGTAACACATTTTCGGCAGATTACCGACGAAAAATCTACCACTAATGACATGAAAGTTTTCTTCTTTTTTTTTTTTCATGTTCTTTGCCGGTAATATCTATGAAAAAAAATCTACCAATAAAATCTGTCAGTAACACGCTTGTTGGTTTTTGTAGCATGTGGTGAGTGGTAACCGGCATCAACTATTTTCTTTCCGCCACGCAATCCCCGGACACGTACCTTGTGCGCAAGATTCACAATCCTTCCCCTCTGTTCACTATTTTCTTCTTGTTTTTTCACTCTCTCTTTCGTCGTTGTGGAAAAATATCATCTTAGAGCAAGTGTTTTTCTTTTTTTTAGTCTAGATGAACTCTAATCATTAGATTCAAAAAATATTTTAAAGAAAACATTATTAACAGATATATGAATGGATTAAATGTGATGTAGAGCAAGAATTCTTGCTCTAAGAGCACTTTAGAATGACTCGTGTTTGCGTGCAATGGCTGCCCTTTTTGGATCTCAAGATACGATGACCCTGTAAAAATTTCATTTTACTTATAAATATATATACATATGGTTTACTTAGTCCTCTTAAAATTATTTATTTTAGTCAATTTTATAAATATTTTATTTAATTATATATTCAAATAATATAAATAGATAATATATTACACATATAATTTTTTAAATTTTTATTGTGAAATTTTTTTATATATTAATTTGTATTTAAATTTTTAGGTTTGAGTAAAAATTATTAGAATAAATATTATTTTTATAATAAGATACACTATTCTAGCTCCGCCACTGTTTGTGTGTTTGCGACATTAATAAGAGATGTTTTGGTTTTGGTTCTTCTATTGTTATATGTGGCCTTATAGTTAATCAATAATTCTTTGCATCGATTCACGTTTATGTGCTTATAGAGACTTCATTCTTGCATAAAGGTTTTTATTATCATATAAAAAATATAATAGACAACTTGTGAAAGATACCTGTTGGTTTTCTATTAAATTTTTTTTCTTGTCATAGACACTTATTGAGACCTCACTTCATTTAATAGACACATATGAACCTCACTTCAAGATTTAATAAAAAAAAAATAAGAATACTAAAAAATTTAATAGGACGAATATAATTTTATTTTGATTTATGCAAAATAAATGTATTTTTATATTTATAATATGTCATTATTTTGTAATAATCTATATATTTATATTTTACTCCATTTGTTTCTGAATAACTATCACTTTTTTACTTTTCCATATTGCAAAATATTTATCCATTTATAATATTTAAGTATAATTAACCTTTTTGTTCCATTTTTATCGTTAGTGTAAATGTATTATTTAAGTAAGCAACACATTTACCAAAATAAATAATAATGAATATACAAGAATAGTTTTATCAACTCATAATTTTTTATGTTGACCAAGATGTGCATTTTAGTTTTTCTTAAATATAGGCATTGTTTGATTTTTTTTTTTTTTTTTTTACAATTATGTTAAACCGTGGGAGCATCACATAACATATCCTAGTTGCATCATATCCTACTCATTTCCAATATTTGTGCTTCATAGTTGACTCAATTTAGGAAATTTCTTATATGAGCACAAATTCACCACCTCATTCTTGCACACACTCATAAATAAAGTAGGTCATCTAATTTTATATAAGATACATTCTCTTATTTTTGGGTCCCATTAGATTTATCAATTTATTGAGAGTGTGTGCAAGATTGAGGTAATGAACTTATACTCACACAAGAATTTCTGCTCAATTTAATCTTATTATTAGGCTAGGTCTGAGTGCAAATGCAGCCTTAGATTTGAATGAAAATTCATAAATATCTACTTTTTAAATGTCAAGATAACACAACTCCTTAAAAAAATGCACCAAACCAATCTTTAATTTGTGCACCCTGACCTAGAGTCTGTCAACTAAGGCATTTGCAGCTCCTATATATTTCTATATAATACATGGCACTTCCAGTTTCTAAATGGCTACATGGCTTAAATGCTCCTGCTGCGGCTGGTTTCATGCTAGCTAGGTGGCAACCATGCATGGAAAAGTAAATATCACAACAATATAAACAGTAGCCTCCACTGCGGATTTTGGCATTAGCTAATGCCGTCGATAACAACCAAGTCACCACGAAGATTTCATACACAGTTGATGTGAGATTTTGTGTAATATTTCCTATTCTACACGTCATGCAGATACAGATGCGATCCACCTATTTGCACATGAAAGTAACAGGTCTTTGCGTACAGCTATATCCGCCAAATCTAATTAATTTTCTATAGATTTTGTGAGCCCCTCGACTGGCTCTGGGTCTCTGACATGGGTAAGAAATATTGAATATTTTTCCCTTTCATTGTCAAGTGGAAAAAGGTTAGTGAGTAGGTCTCCGCCAAAAGAAATATAAAAATCAGGATAGATTTAATTTACAAAGTGATAAAAGCATAGAAGCCGCATAACCATTATCTTTTCTCCAGTTACATACATGCATACATACATATTGATACATCATTGTCATGTAGGAGTAGCCATCTTTTACATCACCCATGACATACACAATTTTCCGATGGGGCCTCTTTAAGTACCGAACCTCTGGAGTACACTTTCAAGAATTTATATATATCTAACTTACCTCACTTTAGAAATCTTGCAGAAATATATGTGTCTTTGTGTCTGTGGCACTCACTCTAACTCACACATAGAAAGACACCAAAACATGGGATATCTAACTGGCGTTGCCATGTTTACTTTGACTGTTTTGATTATATCTAAGATTTGGAGAATCTGTGTGATTGTCTTATGGAGGCCATACGCCTTGACTAGGCACTTTCAAAAGCAGGCAGTCACGGGGCCACCATACACCATTGTTTCTGGTTCTCTCCATGAAATCAAAACAATGATAAAGGATGCGGGGAAAAAGGTCATGGATTGTCACTCACATGAAATAACTCCGAGGGTTCTTCCACACTACCACAAATGGTCCTCCTTATATGGTGATCTCTCTCTCTTTTATACCCCTTGTTCTAGCTAGCTTCTTGTTTCATGTTTCAATCCTCATCTATGAAAGCATTTTATACGTTTTTTTTTTGTTTGGGTTTCGGGCAGAATTTTACTTCTAATTACTCAATTAATGTGATAAATCTATTTTTTGTCGTTATGTTTTTGTCGTATCGATGGATCAGTGCCTAGCTATCTTAGCTACTTTGGTGAAAGGGTAGTAGCTAGTGAAAATAGTTATAACATAGCTAGTGAAAATCATTCATATACGTGTGCATCTATCTATTGGTTTAAACTTAATTTGATGAGAAATGATTCATAATATGATATCAGATTCTTTATGACCAAATGGTCAAAGATTCTATTTATGATACTCATGTGTACAAGATTTGTTCACGTATGCGTATTCAATACTAGTGGGATGCAAATTTGCAAAAAATATGGCTACCTCACAATAGACTTTAATTTTTGTCAACCCAAAGATTTTCTTTTCAAAATAAAATTTATCAATTCTAAAAAAAAAAAAAGAAAATATAAGATGAATTTGAATGAAATCCAATAAATGTTATCTATACTTAATCCAACATGATATATTCAAGTCACTTTGTTCCTTCAATATGTATTAGATCCATAGTATCCGGAATCAAAGACCGACGATTAAGTAGATAGATTAGTCAATTTAACTTCGATAACATACTATTGAGGCATATTTGGGAATGTTTGGAGAAGATTGACCTTTAGAGGCCCATTAAGAAAAATGGATCAAATGAAGAATAATATCATAAAAATGGTAAAGGAAGACTGAGGAAAATTATGGGGGAAATAATTAAAATAGATTAAAATATCAATAGTTTTAATATGAATATGATATATGATAGAGTTTTATGATGCCATTTGATCCATGTAGCCAATCCCCTTAATGTGACAGGACATAATTGTTATTGTTGATACTGTTGTCGCTGAATTAGTCGACATAGCTTGAGTATAGCTATTTAGGATAGTTCGATTATTTAGTTATTATTATATTTTTCATAATTTTTTCTTTATTTTTTCAGTTTCATTGAGTTTACTTTTATGTTTAAGGAATTATTATTTGATTAAGATTATTGTGAATATTTATTATTATATATGAAAATATAATATTATAGATATATAATATTATATATATATATATATATATATATATATTGTCTTGCCCATATTTTAGGTTTTTTTTAATAAAATTGTCATATTTTCGTATCGTATCAAATATTTGTATCGTTCTGTATGACATTGGGGTCGATTTTTATTATCCTTCCTGATAAATTGTTTTTTCAGCCTAAAAAAATGGTCATGAGAAAAAGTTATTGGTCAGCGTCAATAATAGAATACATTATGCATAAAACACACAAAAATGAGGTACTTCACAACTGCTCTCATAAATTGATGATACATAGGTTTATAATTGCAGAATTTGTGTGGTTCAGCAAATATATATTTCGCTCTTAATTTTTATCCTGCAGGGGAAACATTTCTGTATTGGCACGGAACACAACCAAGAGTTTGCATTTCTGATCCTGAGCTGGCCAAGGAGGTTTTATCAAACAAGTTCGGTTTCTATGCAAAGCCCAGGACAAGGCCTTCAATGAAAACTATGATAGGTTACGGTCTTGTTCTAGTCAATGGATTGGCATGGGTTAACCGCAGAAGGATTCTCAATCCTGCCTTCTCCATGGACAAGCTGAAGGTCCAATGCCTGACATTTAAGAGCTTTTATGGTTTCAGTTTTCAGAATATTGTGAAGAAAATACTGAAAACTATAATTTGGCTGTTGGCTTTCAGTTTCTAGTTTCTAGTTTTCATTTTCAGTTTTTTAACTTTTCAAATTTTGTGAAAGAAACATTGAAAATTTTGAAAACTATAGGTTTTACTGTTTTCAGTTTCTATTATCCTGTTTTCAGTTTTTGTTAAAGAAAAACTGAAAAAATTGAAAACTACAAACCAAACAGGCTCATATAAATTTTAGTTTTCAGTTTTTTTTTCACAATTTTCTTAAAACTGGAAAACTGAAAATGAAAATTGAAAGCAAACAGCCCACTTTTCAGAATTTTCAGTTGTCCTTTTTAAAATCTGAAAAACTGAAAACTCAAACCAAACATGTTTTTAATGCTTTAAATTCTGGCTAAATTGCTTTACCAAAAAGAGAGAGAGAGAGAAAGAGAAAATCTTTTGGCTCAATGTTAACAAAAATGGGAAATTTTAGCACGAGAGTTATTATCCACCCTCAAAATTGTGGTAAAATTTTTCAAATAGTTTGTCATTAAAATTTAGCGATTATTTCATATTCTTATGTGAAAAACTTTATTTTAGAAACCATAATACAAATAATAATATAGGCTTGCATTCATAATAACCTTACACTTAATAACACTTTTCACTGTTTATTTTTAAATGTTTAAAGTATACAATCCTAAATTCTATGTTAAATAGTGGATATTTTTCCATATAATACGGTTCATCGTGATCTAGAGCCTATAGTTTGATGGTTCTTCTTGAAAAGTTGAGAATGGTACTCAATTTGAGTTTTATTTGAAAAATTAAAAATGAAATCATTCCTGAAACTCATACAATTTTTCCCATGCCACCTTAAATTTTCACTCAACTTTTGGGGGAACACTAACTATTTTCATAAGATGGACATAAAACTTTATGGATTAACTTTTTTTTTTTAAATTAGAAAACTCATTATTGATTCTTTTAACTTCTAATAGAAGGCCAAATTAACAAATCGGGATAAGTTTGGCGTCCTCTTAATAACAAAATGAAAAACTTAGAGATGAGTTTTGTATGAAAAAAATGCACCCTTAAATTCTTCACCCATAATTTTAGAATATATATGAAATTCACCCTTGGCCTATTTGGTATTCCCTTGAAAATGTGGCTGGAAAACATTGTACAACTATCAATCACGGAAAATGTCACCACTAGACCAAACTAACTATAGTAACTAGTAAATAATGACGCCTTTATCCTGACATTGCATAAAAAGAATGGATGCGTATTATTTCCCTATGCTTTTTTAATCATACGTCGCATCCATGTTTGTGGCTATGACAGGTTATGATAAGTACAATGGCAGGATGTACCATTCGCGTGCTGGATGAGTGGAGAAGTCAAGCCATTGCAGCCAAGGACAAATCCATGACAATAGATATTAATGAAGAATTTCGCGAGCTAACAGCAGATATAATTGCCCACACTGCCTTCAGCAGCAGCTTTGTCCAAGGAAGGGAGGCCTTCAATGCACAAAGAGAAATTCAAATGCATTGCATAGCTTCAAATGTTGATGTTTTCATTCCTGGCAGCCAGTATTTATCTTAAATCTCATCATTTCCTGAATTTGAATTCCATTCTTTTTGTTTTTGGCTTCGCAAACCCACTTTACCCGATTTGATTGTTTTATTTAGAAGTGGGGTAAACAAAAATCGAACTCTAGACTACTTTGTTATAGAGCCTTTAATGCCATATCATGAAATCATCTCTCCCAAAAATTTAAGTATTTGAGTTGAGGCACATAGATGAATTTTATATATGATACTCGTTTTTATTGCAGATATCTTCCTACTAAGTCAAATTTGAAGATATGGAAGCTTGACAGGAAGATGAAGAAATCACTACAGGGCATCATGGAAGTTAGATTGCGATCTCAATCTACCAATGGCTCATTGGAGTGCTCTTATGGAGATGATCTGCTGGGTGTAATGATGGATACAGCAAAAACAAGTAGTGGTCCTAAGTTGAAGATGAAGGAAATCGTGGATGAATGCAAGACCTTTTTCTTTGCTGGCCATGAAACCACTTCGAACTTGCTTAGTTGGACAGTCTTCTTGTTGGGTTTATACAATGACTGGCAAGAGAAACTCAGACAAGAGGTCTTGCAGAACTGTGGCATGGGAATTCCTGATACAGATATGCTATCCAAGTTAAAAATGGTAAGATATGTTCTAGATTCCTTCAACTTCAATGAATTAAGTCCTCCTTTGAATACTACTATAGGAGTAAATATGATTTTTAGTGCAGAAGGTGACCTCAATTTGATGCTGAAAATTGTTTTGACAACTACATAGTCCTAACTTCAAAATTTGACATTCATTTTATCCTTCCATCAAATCATCAGTAAATTTTGTTATAATTTATCTTAATTGGTTGAAATCATAAAGGAAGTTACTAATGTTTTGAAGGAAGAATGAAATTGCCATAGAGCTCTAGGGAGTAGTATAGACACTCCTATTTGTCATTGTCATTCCATATTAATGGTTTTTAATTGTGTTATTACTAAAATACCCTTAAGTCTACTTTGATAATTAAGAATTTTAAAAATCTTCAAAACTTAAAAAAGAATTCCAAAAGGCCCTTTCTTTGATACTAGTTTTTTCCACTCACATTTTAACTCAACTATGATCATCCTCTTCTCACCCTTGGGGTAGAACCATCAAAGCCGGAACTGCTATCATCACAGCTATGTGGCCACCATCATCGATGCTCATCTTCATTGGCCCCAGTGATCTCCACCATCAATAATAACGATACTGTGAATCACTGGCCAAAAAAGAATTCCATGGACCCTTTCTTTGATACCTCTGATTCTTTCTTTCTGATACTCCAAGACTATATTTTGGGAATAACTTTTTGTGATAGCACTTCTGTTCCGCATTTGAGACTCACCATAATTTACCAAGAATTTTGATAATTCCAAAAACTATAGAACCATTTAGAAAGCAAAAGGAATCGTCCCTACTATGGACCCAGTCAAACACACTCAATGCATGTTTGATTTTTTTTTTTTTTCATGTAAAACCTTAAACTTTGATTATGCCCAAAATGACCCAAGACAAGGAGTCTCAATTGCTGGAGGAAGGGGTACAAGATTGAAGAAATTGCTGACCTTAATAGTCCCTTTGGTTGGGAGGAATTCGAAAGGAAGGAAGGGGAAGGAAAGGAAATAAGAGGGAGGGACTAAAATTTGGCTAGGATGAAAATTGTGAAAAAAAAGTCTAGACTAGTGTTTTAAAAACCGACTCAAATCGGCCAGCCAATCCAGTAGACCAGTGAACCGGTCTATTAGCCGGTCCAAGTTGTCCAAAAGATTGGATAAGCAATTGACCCGTAGCAAATCGGGCCAGACCAACCAGTTTCCTTTAGAACCGGCAACCCGGCCGGGTTATCTAAACCAGCTAAGTCAAGTTTTTTAAAATTTTAACTTCCTCAAACATATTCAAGCCAACATATTTTAGCCCAAATTGCAGATAAGTTGAAGCCCATCTACCTAAATGGATTAGGCTTCAACCAATGTATAAAACTACTACAACACTCTTCTTTTATAATAGAACCATTACATGTTATTTTTGTTTCGCACCCGATGTGGGACTTGACTTCCCCTTACAACATTGCTTTGAGCTCAACACTTCTAAAGGCTGTTCCGTTGCAGCATTCCAAGTTCCAAGTTCCAACATGAAAACCTCTTGACTATGTGGTTCCATTGCTAAGCCTTCATATATTTTGGTTGTTGCCTTATTTCATTCTCTTTGGTGAATTTCCTCTTAATGATACTAGCAACCTCGTTTTGAGTCAAGTGGAGGGCGGAGGTGTCATCTTGTGGCAAAGCTTCGATTTCCTACTGATACCCTTGTTCTTCAACAAGTGTTCACTAGATATGCTAGAGTGGCCTCATCAAGACGCAAGACCAACAAGTCCTCTGGGTATAAATCAAGCTAAAGGAATGTTATTATGGCATCTTCACTAATATAGTATTTGTGTAAGCAACAACAAGGTATATGCATGTTATCACCTATATATGCTAAAATTATTTATGTTTTATATTATATATGCATCATGAAGGTATGCAATGTATTTTTCAATTATATAATTTTTAATTTCTTTAATTATATCTGGATCAACCGGTTCAACTAGTAACCCACCGGTTGAACCAGTGCCTTGGCCGAGTCGAGTTTAAAAGCTATGGTCTAAACAATAAAAAGTAGTATGGGACCCACTCAAAATATTTTCCAGACGGAAATTGCGATAAGAAGTTGCAATAGTTTTACATTTTCAACAATACCCCTAATACAACCTGTACCGTGGTCTCCTAGTGTGAAGTTGGTCTAATAATGGAGGCAAGTGCCCAAACCTCATAGGACCCTATGAAGGAGTTGTTGGTCTCCATGCCCAGCTTCTTCGATGCCACGGTGCACGTGATCTTTGCTGCGGCACCTCCTTTTCCTCCTCCCTCGTCGCCACCATCTATAGCCTCCTTGTCGCTGCCAACGACTTTCTCCCTTGGGTCAATGCCAAGCATGACATCATCTATGCAAATGCTCAGTTGAGTGGTTGAGTGGTTTTTGTTTTTCATGGTTTTCAAGTTTGATTTGAATATGGGTTTGGTTGAAATTTGATGGTGATGGTTGTAGGATAATTGGCAGCTGTACTATTTGTGGAAAGGGTAATGTTTCTTATTTTATTTTATTTTATTATTTTTTGACATAACGGTAAAAATGTCATTTGGTATCATTATTTTTTTTCTTTCACTTTTCAACCCAAACAAACAAAAGAAAATAATAATTCCTTTACTTTCTTTCCTTTCATTCTCCTTTCAACCAAACATACCAGTGGAAAATAAAAATTCATCCAAGTTCTTTCCATTCAACTTCTTTCCACTCAATTTCTTTCTTTTGTCAAACAAAACCTAAGGGTAAATGCGATAATTTGAAGAAGGAGGGTTGCAGTAGTTGGAGAGAGGAATGACCTGGCTTCATTGGCCTGCATGTGGTGGAAAATGCAAAGTTTTGAAAACCGGACCGGATATCAAGCCAGTCAGGATAAGGGTTTAGAGGTTCAACCGATTCAACTAGAATATAACCAGTATATAATAAAATATGTATTTATATAAATATATAAAAATATAAAATAAAATATGTCATAAATAACTAAAAATTAAATTAAGCATAAATAAAACTCATAGAATATAACATAATTCACCTCTTAATCAAAATAAACGTTATCCATATGGATCAAATCTCTCAAGTTACTAATTCCCATACCAGAAAATGAAAAGAATTAGGAAAAATGAGATTTTTGGCTTCTTTTTTTTAAATTTTTTGGCTCTTTTTTTAAAAAAATACCCACAATGATGTCATTTTGCATCTTTTTTATTATAAAAAAAAAACCGGTTTGACCAGTCCAGGTCGGTTACCCGATTTACCGATTCCCGGTCGATTTTTCATCGGTTCTTTCCTGGCCGGTTTTGAGTGCCAACCTAGACCGGATAGTAGGCTGGTTCCCTGTTCAATCGGTCCAACAAGCCGATCCGGTCCGGTTTTCTGAACATTAGAAAAATTGGTAAGGTGGAGTTACGGTTGCGGAGGAGGATTAGAGTGGTGAGATCAGTAATCCATATACCGATAACCAAAATGTAAATAAACTTGAGGGTATTTTAGGTACAATAGAAAAGTAAGGAATTAATATGGAATGGTAATAGACAAATGGGAGTGGCAATCCACTACCCGAGTTCTAAAAGTGCTTGAATTAAATTGATGTAAAAAGTTATTTTAGAAGCATAATGATTTCACCTTCAAAATATAAGTACTACAAACCATAATTATTCTAATTTTAGAATGTACTAACTTGATAGGATTTTTATCTAAGGTGAATATGGTATTGCTGGAAACGTTGAGATTGTATTGCCCTGTGATAGAATTACTAAGGGAAGCTTCAGAAGACATGAAATTGGGAAATTTGTTGATCCCAAAAGAAACAGGTCTCGTAATCCCATTTACAATGATTCATAGAAGCACAAGGTATTGGGGTGAAGATGCAAATGAGTTCAATCCACTGAGGTTCGTAAATGGAGTTTCTAAAGCTGCAAAGCACCCAAATGCTCTACTTGCATTTTCAGTGGGTCCAAGAACTTGCATCGGTCAGAATTTTGCTATGCTGGAGGCCAAGACAGTAATGGCTTTAATCCTTCAAAGGTTTTCTTGGTCTCTTTCCCCTGACTACAAACATGCACCCGTAAACAACATCACTTTGCAGCCACAACATGGCCTTCACATCATCATAAAACCATTAGAAAATTGTTTTTCTTAGCTCTTAACTCCTTTCTGTCAGATTTCTTGTTTTCTTTTTCTTTTCTTTTTGTATCCCTACGTTCTAGATTGGCAACAAATTATTGATATAAACTAATAAAAGCAATCCACCATCTTGCAATTCGCTCTCTGTCCCAGGCTCCCAGCCTTGGGACCGGTGCGACCCTTTGTGTTTGTATATGTTGATTATCTTCATGTCATGTAAAGACACTATATGAGTATTCGATTTCTTTTACTTATAAACCATTTTTCTTTTTTGGGTGTGTTTGGTATGAGATAAAGAATGTGGGTGAAATTTTCATTTGATTAGATTCTATAATGATTTTATTCACCAATTAGATATATGAAATTTTTATTCTCATTTTTACTCTAATGATGAGCACATTCTTATAATAAAAATAATCAAGCTAGAGTTGTGCTTTCCCTCCTAAATTGAGAGTAATTTAGCCATTTATCCCTAGATTTTTTCTATTCTTCTTAAAACACATCTTTGGCTTTTGAGGAAAAAGCTCATGAGAACCTATAATACTAGTATTTTAGACTTTTATGAGGAAATATTTTTTAGGAGTCGTAACAAGAATGATTTATGTCCCACAATTTTTAAGAAGTTAATTATTAATTATTTTTTGAAAAAATAAAACTGTAATTACGACATATTATTTGAATATCATTGAGAATCATCAATATTTAATAGTAAGATTGCACTACAAAAATTAAATATATTTAAAACTTAACTATATTTAATTAAATCTATAATACTAATATTCAATACTCCTTTGGGTTTTCTAATTGTAGCTTTCAATGTAATCTAGAGCCCATAAATTTTATAACTTTAATAATTAATATTTTTTAAAAAATTATAATAATAACTATTATATATTATTAGTTTACTATTGTTAATATGTATAATTTCAATATTCATAATAATTATTTTTAATATCTGAGCAATTTATGTTGAAATCTACATGAGAAAATTGTTTCATTTATTTTAATAACCTTTTATATTAGACTTATTTAAAATAATTAGTGATAAATAAAATAAATAAATAATCAAAATTAATTTTAAACTATATAGTTTATTTTTTAAAATATATGTGTTTAAAAAAAGTTTAAATAAGATAATTTATATTATTTTTGTTTTATCTTTTTTTGGTTTTAGCCTTTTTTTAGTATTATATTTTTTAAAAGAGAATTTTAAAAATATTTATAAAGATAAAAACTAAATTTTAATATTCATAAATGTCAAATAAATATTTTAATATATTTATATAGGCCTTAAATTTGAAATGATAGAGACCAAGCAGTTTATGAAATTATAATGTTCTTATTTAATATAAAATAGAGCCTTATATATATCAAGTTAATGTGATTTTAAGTTTTTTCAAATTATCCTTGAAAAAATGATAAATTCATGTGCTAAGGTTATTGAAAACTATTTTTTTTTTCATTTTGGAAGGTTAATATATTAATAGAATTTATAAAAAATTTCTCATAAATTTCCTAAACAATGAATTTATTTAAAATATAAAGCAAATTCTTGAGTTAGCGCCTAGAAATCAGTTAAGGAAACTCTTCGTTACATTATTAGTGACAAACATAATGAGCGTGCCGCAATTTGTATAGGAGTATGTTTGTGAACTTTAAGAATATGAAATGTTATATGACCGAAAAAATATATTAAATAATTAATGTAGGTTTTAAATTATAATTTAAATTTTTTATAAATAATTTTAATATTATATTTCCAAATTTTAAAGATAAATATTTCATTTTTTAGAATAAGTTGAGATTTCATATTGCCATAAAAAAATTTATTTATATCTTTCTATCCCAAATTTATAGCTAAAAAATTTACTTAATTCAAATGGAAGGTCTTTGAAAGAGTTTAAGTCCATATCATACCTAAATTATTCTCCACTCAATTAATTTCAAAGTCATCTCTTAGCTGAAGAGCTATAATATGATAGAGAGCAATTGTTTGATGATCTTAAAGGGTACTTATCTTCAATGGATAATTTATGATAATATAATGGACTCTAACCACCAAGAAATGAGGTTTTTATTTTGTATGTGGTTATGGAGGAATCTGAAAAAAATTCTTTTGGAGAATATTTACTAAAATGATGCAGAAGGAAATGAGTTGTAATTGAAATCATGTAAATTAAATTTATTCATTATTTTTCATTAATTAGAAAGTAAATTTTTATGTTTTTATAAATTAAATATTTTAATTTACTAAAAATATATAAATGGCTAGGATGATTAAAAAAAATTGTCGAAGCGAGTACACACAGGGATTACCTAAGAAAGGACGAGAATGAGAACATATTTAGTCTTCACGAGGATGGGGGTAGAGTCACCGTCTATTAAATGAGATAAAGACAATGAATGAAGTCTCTACCGCATAGAGATTTGGCAATTCCCTATTTATATAAATTGTGTGTGTGTGTGTGTGTGTGTGTATAAAGAAAATCTTAGCACACATTTATTTTTTTTAATTAGCTTGATTGAATTTGCATATGTATGTATTGTCATTTTTAATGTAAATTATATTGTATTAGTAGTATTTCTTACCCTATTCCTTTCAAAATATCTATCAATTTTGCACAAATATAGATATTAAGAAAGATAATCAATGACATTAGTAATTGAGTAAAATATAGTGAATATACTAATGTATCTCTATATATTAATTAATATAGCACACTATATTAAATGAAATTCCTTAAAGAAATTAATTAGTGGGTAGTATTCGAAGAAAAAAAAATAATGCTTTTATTGAAACGTGAAATTGACAAATATTTTGAAATATGAAGTTGTCTGAAAGTGAACAGATGTAATACCCTAATTTTAAATAAAAAGGTTAGAAAATTTTTCAAACCAGGAAGAGTGTCAATTACCCTTATTTGTCGCTTTGAGTCTCGAATCTTGCTAAATCTGGACCCTACACCTCCTTGAAGGACCACATGAAAAAACCACATTTTTGGGATCAAAAGTCCCGGTAATTATTCCTAAAAGGAAAATATGTTAAAGAAAAAATTTTAATGAATTTTATGAGACCTCTAAAGACTTCATTTTTAGCCCACAAGTTTATAAAATCGTAAGAATTCCTGAATTTGAACAAAAAACCATAATTTGGATTTTGATTTGTTGGGATTTTGATTTTTATGATATTTTATTTGAATCCAAATGGGAAGTATTTGCTTATTTACATTTATGTTTTAAAGTTAATAGAGATTAAACTAAATGAGAACATTAACTTAAAATTATGAAATGTAAATAAGTGAGTATTGAGATGACCTAGCCTAATACACATTAGTATTGGAATTACTGCTCAAGAAACCAAGAAAAATCATTATGGTGAGTGTTACAGTGCTCAATTAGCACTGCAACGGTCAGGTAATCCATTTTCTTTCATTTCTTTTAACCTAGATTTTTCCATCTTTCAAGCTCTAAGGTATGTTCTTTTATGGTTTATGCTTATTTTCTTTTAAGATTCCTTTGTTTGTGAGGGGTTGGCATAGAAAAGTTCATGGTTCTTAAGGAAGTGAGGTTTTTCATGGTGTTAAAGTTGTATCTATCTAAATAAGAAGTTTAAAGTTGTATCTATCTAAATAAGAAGTGTTAAAGGTTAATTTAGAGTTCTGTTGATTCTATGACAAACAGTGGTGTTATTCGTGCTTCCCTAGGGTTCTATAGGTGTGGTTCCTGTGTATTCTACCACTCCAGGTGAGTGGATTTGCATATATGATTCCTGTATTATGCATTAGAGTTATTTTCATTAAAATATGATTCATTGGTTGATTTTAGAGAAATACCATACAAGGATTTGAAGTTTCTGTTGGTTTATATGTTTTAGAACTTCTGGTTTTAGAGCATGAAACTTGTTTTTGATAAAACTCATGGGACCATGTTTGTTACACTGATTTTATGTAGAATTAATGATATATGTAAGTGTTAGAGACTTTTATAATTGTTTGAATGAGTTTTGGAACCGGTTCATGTATATGATATAGTTTTATGACCAGATATGAGGTTTAGAAAAAGAGATTGGAAATATGGTTTAAAGCCATGTAATTTTAGAATATGATGTTGAGTTTTCTAGCTATGAAAAGCCTGATGGTTTGATTTACGTTTTAAATAATCAATCAAAAAGATTTTAGAGTTTGAATTTTCACAAGATTTAGAGTAGCTGATAGCTACATATTCTGTGAGCTTTTGAAATCATGAATGTCTACAAAGGGTGATTCCTTAGGCATGATTTCATAGCCACAATTATGCTAAAGTCAGACTGTTAGAATCAGATAGATTCAGAGTTCACAGAGAATTTGAACTGTCAAAATATGCAAAATTTTCATGCAATAGATTTTTTTATTATTAGTTAAAAGTCATCCATCGAGATTTTCTCAACCTTATAAATATGATATTCAAAATAAGATATAAAACAGAATGACTCATTTCATATCCATACTCATTAACATTTTGTTGATTTATTTAATTATTTAACTGTTAACTTATTTTCAAAATAAATTTACATATTCAATTTTCTATAAGATGTATTTAAATTAGTTACTATTTATTTTCAATAATAGTCAATAAACTATTTTTCATTATCATCTCATGCGTTGCATGAGTCAACAACTAGGAACTTCTATATGTTAGAAAATAAAATAAACACACCCTAAAAAATAACTTAGTCAACAATGGCGGAAGATGCCTAGATTTTTATTTTTTGGTACTATATAGACATAAATGTCTCTAAAAAAGTATTGTGTGTGATTATCATAATTAGTAGAGAGTTAATACATTATATTATATGAGAAAAATATCCACTAACACATAATAAGTCCAAGACTTTTAAAATCTATTAATATTGATCAATAATATTATTTGTATATTCAAAAGTGGGTGTCCCAATCTCTATTACAATTGGATGTGATAATAACCCCACTTACTCTCAGTCATCCATCACATTCAATAATGATAGAATATATTCTAATGAGACACCCACTTTTAAATATACAAACAATATCATTGATATAGAATGGAAAAGTTCTTGTATAGACACAATTATAAAAATATATTCTTATATACACTAAAAAAAAACCCTAGTCGGACCCATACATGAGTGAATATTACATGTTGAATAAAGTTGATGAGACATGCTTATATTGTGAGTGTGCCTAAATATGATGCTTTAGACTTGTAATCACACAAGAATTTTCATGTAAAATTCTCTATAAAATATCCTAATTTTTTTTCCTCTTTTAAGTTTCATCATCTTTACCCATCCTAACTTTTAAATCATGTTCCATTAGTGTTAGTCAATACAATTGCCAGTTGAATTACTCAAAATTTATATTCAAAATTCAATTATTTGAGATTGAGATATTTCTAAAATAAATTGAATAATTTAATTTTTCAGGTTATTCAAACCTATCATAATAATGAAGAATAAGAATTCAAAAGACTGTACAAACAAGTACCTTTTTCTAGAATATACTATATTATAATTTTGGACAACTTTAAGATTGACTTATTTTATAAAGTGAATTTTTATTGGCAATATAAAACTATAAATTAATAACGGGTTATAAGGTAAAAAATAATGTCATTAAGATTATACTACCTAATTTATTGAAAAAGAAAAAAACTAATATATATGAATATATAAATTGTTCCCTTATAATACTTCTAGCTAACATCCAAGAAACTAACAAAACATATAAAAAGAAAAGAAAATAAATAATTGGCATGACATACTAACCAATAAAACCATTGTTTATATTTTTGTCTCTTTAGTGTTCCTAGGTGTTATAGCGTTGTAAGGTTGCAAAAATATTTTTTCTTTTTTCCTTTTGGATTTTTCTTCTAATATTCTCTTCAAATCTTTATTTTTCTTTCAAATCTTGATCAAATTTTCCTTAAATAATCTCTTCAAATTGTCTCAGACACTTTCCCTTTATTTCCCAATTTTTTGATGTTATGCTTATCTTGTATTAAAATAATAAGTGAGAATAACTGCTATAAGAAGCATAATTATCAGACTCGATTTGATCATCGACTCGGCTAAGGCATCGGGTCACTGGGTCATGGTTTAACCATAGGTCACAGGTTGAACCAGATTTTATTAAATCAGAATATAAAATGCAACTAAGTATTATATATATATATATATATATATATATATATATATATATATATATATATATATATATATGACATTATATATCAAAAGCAAAAGTGGCCAAGTGGTAGAGACACTTCTTCCCTTCCCAAATGTGCTGAGTTTGATCCTTGGGCACATCACAAAGGAGAATGGTTCCACACTGCACATGGTGTATGGTGCATTTCACAGAGGAGCATGGATGCATTGTTCAATGGTGGCTTGGCTGGTTTGCACGTTTTTGACCTAGTCAACTGCTTAACTAGTTTGTTAAAAAAATCAAACTGGACCAGTGACCGGTTCATCGATTTTCAGTTTGAACTAGACAATCTGGGACCTTTAAGCAATGCAATGGTTTTTGTTGATTCTGTGAAAGTTTCAAAAACATCTGACACTTGTCTCACTTATTCACAAATACAATTCAACCCTACCTCATGGTTGCCTAAAAATAATTAGCATAGAAGGCTTTTACTGCTAAAATTCTTCCTCCCAAATGATTACTACAAGATCATTTATGTGTTATCGTATCTCCTTCGTTGTTAACTCAACCCAGCTGGGTCCAATGCAATTCAATAATGGTAAAGAGTGTGATTAATGGCTTGAAAAAGGTCCTTTCCCCCTATTTTAGCATTCCCATATTTTGACAGATTATGAGAGCACTTTATCTCTCTTCTATTAGTTGCATGGATAGCTAAGGAGGTTACATTGACTCTCTACCATTGGTTGCATGGATGGTTACATGATGTAGCTTGTTGCCTATAAACTCAAGTTCTCTTTCATTTGTAAACATATCTCAAACATATAACACATTCTCTCATTAAGAAGTTTGTTTCTTTTCTTCTTTTTGTTTTTTCATTGGGTTAGGAGTTTTGAGTGTATACACTTTTGAGGTGCATTTGGGTTTCATATAGTGAGAAGTATATAAACTTCTATTGTAATCTCCATTGTACTTTTATATCAATTATAGAAGTTGGACGTGTGGACGTAGGCTATAAGCTGAACCACATTTTGTTTTCGTATATCAAAATTTGTCTGCTATTATTATAACAAATTGGTATCAGAGTGCTTACAGTGTTCTAGGTAGACCTGGTGAAAAGAAAATATGGCGGCAACTAAGTTTGATATTCATCAGTTTGATGGCCACATCAATTTTGGTATGTGGAAGGTCTATATGATGATAATTCTTACAAACCAAAATTTGAAGGTAGCACTTGACGAGAAAGATAAGAAGCTTGGTACTATAAGGACTTTGAGTAGGAAGAAGCCATCAAAAAGCTCTTTCTACCATTCAATTATCCATCACAGATGAGTATCACAAGAGGTCTTATCAAAGAAACTGCAGCATAATTATGGAACAAATTGGAGTTATTGTATTTGAAGAAGACAGTGGCTAATTGTCTTGGAGTGTTGCAACTCTTATACATGCTCTGCATGGCTGAAGGTATGTCTATTAGAACACATATTTCTAAGTTTACCTTACTCATTATGTATTTAAAGAATATGAATGATGCATTTGAAGAATATGAATAAGACATTCTCTAGTAAGCAACAAGCAATGATGTTGCTTTGTTCTCTACCTCTTTCTTACAATCACTTTCGAGAAATACTCATATATGGGCATGAATTCCTTGATATTGATAAGGTGAAATCCGCATTAATGAGTTATGAGAAGATAGAGCACAATAATGGCGGATATGATGACTTTGTAGCTGGTTTCTTTGCTAGAGGAAGATCAAATGAGGTGAGCTTGAGTGGTCATAGCAGATGGAAGTCTAGATCAAAATCTAAACAACGAAGAGAAAGATGACATTTTTGCAAGAAAGAAGGGGCATTGGAAAACAAAATGCCCAAAGCTTAAAGAAAGGAAAGCCACTGATACAAGTAATACAGTAAATGTTACCGAAGATGCCGAAAATGTTCTCTTTGTATGTACAACTTCTTCTGGTTGCTCATACCACATGTGTTCGAATCGAGATTGGCTTACAACCTATTAGATAATTGAAGGTAGGGTTGTTTTTATGGGAAACAATATGTCCTGCAAGGTCATTGGTGTTGGTACAGTGAAAATCAAGATGCATGATGAAGTCATGAGAACACTTACTGAGGTCTGGCATATACCCAAGCTAAGAAAAATCTTATTTCTTTAGGAATTCTTGATTCTCAAGGGTGTAAGTATTCCATTGATGATAGAGTTTTGAAGGTTTCCAAAGGTGCTCTTATTATGATCAAAAGAAAGTTGATTAGTGGTTTTTACTTACTTCAAGGTAACACAATTACTGGTGTTGTAGTTGGATCATCCTCCTATAATTCTAAGTCAGATACTACTTATTTGTGGCATATGCAGTTGGGGCATATGAGCGAAGCTAGAATTTCTATTTTGAGCAATCGCAGCATACTTGGTGATAGTAAGGTGGGAAAACTTAACTTTTGTGAACATTGTGTCTATGGGAAGTAGACTAGAGTCATATTTAACACTACCATTCACAGGACAAATGGCATAGTTGATTATATTCATTTTGATTTGTGGGACATTGTGCGTATTCCATCAAAAGGTGGTGCGAGATACCTGTTGACTTTCAATAATGATTTCTCAGGGAAAGTATGAGTCTATTTTCTAAAGCACAAGAATGACATTTTCCTTACTTTCAATAAGTGGAAAGCGCTCATTGAGAACCAAACTAATAAGAATATCAAGCGTCTTCGAACAGACAATAGTTTGGGGTTTTTTGAAGGTCAGTTCAATGACTTTTGTGAAAATGAAGGTGTTATAAGGCATCGTACTGTGACAAGGACACCACAGAAAAATGATGTGGCAAAACATATAAACAGAACTCTTCTAGAGAAAGCTTATTGCATGTTATCCAATGCCAACTTGTCAAAGGAGTTTTGGGCTAAGGCAGTTAAATATGGCTTGTTATTTAATGAATCGTTCTCCATCAAGTGCAATTAAATGTAAAACTCCTTTTGATGTATGGTATGGTACTCCTGCTAATTATTTTGATCTAAGAATATTTGGTTGCCCTGCATATGCTGATAGTACTAATGGTAAACTTGAGCAAAGGGCACAATAGTGTATATTTCTTGGATATGCATCAGGGGTGAAAGGTTACAGGTTATGGTGTACTAAACTTAGACCACCCAAGTTCATAATTAGCAGAGATGTCAAGTTCAATGAATCAACCATGCTTCATTTGACTAAGAAGGTTAGAGATTTAGAAGAGGAACATCGTATTAACAAGCAGGTGGAGTTTAAAGTGGAAAATCTACATGAAGTACATGAAGATGATTCTGAACAGCCTATTCATGAAGAAGGACAACAGAAGCAATAGTTCGTTGAAGAGTAAGAGGAGATCACACCACTACAGCATTACAGTCTTGCAAGAGACAGAGTAAAGAGGTAAATTAAACCTCCTAAGAGATATGCTCATGCTGACATAGTATCTTTTCCTTTATCGGTTGTAGAGGGTATTGAAACTTAAGATCTTGTAACATACCAAGAAGCTATTAAAAGTAGCGAGTCAGCATAATGGATCATTGCTATGAATGAGGAGCTTGAATCCTTTTATAAGAACAACACTTGGGACCTAGTGAAACAACCAAAAGGACATGAGATAATCAGTTCTAAATGGGCTTTTAAAAAGAAGGAAGTTTCTCTAGGAGTTGAAGCAGCCTTCTACAAAGGTTGCAAAAGGTTTCAGCCAAAGGGAAGGAATAGACTTCAATGAAGTCTTTTCCCCAGTTGTGAAACACAGCTTCACTCGGGTGTTGTTAACCATGGTCGCATTATTTGATTTCGAGCTCGAGAAACTTGATGTTAAGACAGCTTTTTTGCATGGAGAGCTTGATGAGTAAATCTATATGAAACAACCTGAAGGCTTTGTTGTTTAAGGCAAAGAAGATCATGTTTGTCTTTTGAAGAAGTCACTATATGGTTTGAAGCAGTCTCCGTGACAATGGTATAAAAGATTTGATTCTTTTATATTGGGTCATGGTTACTCTAGAAGTGGTTATGACAGTTGTGTATACCATAAGAAGTTCTTAGATAGTTTATTTGTTTATTTGCTACTCTATGTTGATGATATGCTCACTGCTTATAAGAGTATACCTGAGATCAACAAGTTAAAGGCTTAGCTTAGTAATGAATTTGAAATGAAAGATTTGGGAGCTGCTAAGAAAATTCCAAGTATGGAAATTCACAGAGATCAAAGTGCTGGAAAATTGTATTTTTCACAGAAAACTTATATTGAAATAGTTTTGGAGCACGTTGGGATGCAGTATGCAAAACCTATGAGTAATTCACTAGCAACTCATTTCAGACTGTCAACTAAATTGTCACTGTAGAATGATCAAGAAAAGGAACAGATGATGTACATTCGTTATGCAAATGCAGTTGGGAGCATGATGTATGCTATAGTTTGCACTCTGTCAGATATCTCACAAGCAGTTAGCGTTGTCAGCAAATACATGGGAAATCCAGGCAAGATTCACTGGTAAGCTGTGAAATTGATATCTTCGAGGTACTTCTAATGTTGGCCTTATATTTGATAGGAATCATAATAATAGTAATAGTATTGTTAGTTATGTTGATTTTGACTGTGCTGGAGACTTGGATAAAAGAAGGTCTCTAACAGGGTACACGTTTACCTTCTCAAGGAGTGCGATTAGTTAGAAAGCAACATTGCAATCCGCTATTGCACTATATATGACAGAAGCAAAGTACATGGCTACAGCGAAAGCTGTAAAGGAAGCCATCTGGCTTCGGGGCTTGGTTGGCAATTTAGGGTTGAAACAAGAGATCACAGTTGTATACTATGATAGCCAAAGTACCATATATTTGACTAGAAATCAAATTTATCATGAAAGGGCAAAGTACATAGATGTTTGGTACCACCTTCTAAGGGAGATTATTTCATAAGGTGATGTTGCTGTGAAAAAGATTGGTACCTTTGATGTTCCGGTGGATAAGCTTGTAACACCCTAAAAATTATTTAAAAATTGATTTGAGTTTTTCTGGTCATAATTTCAAAAGTCTTACAGATATAGAAATGATGAGTACGAACTAATGGATTTATATATATAAAAAAAAGAATAGTACCCTTGCGGGCCCTGTAGACTCGTCGGGACAGCCGAAACCCTTAGGACCCGGAGATGCCTAAAAGTGAGAACTTATAGGATTAAGATTAGAAATGGGTAGGAATAAAGATTTCATACGTAGAATTAATTTTTGGGCAATGTTTGATTACTCGGGTATATTGTTTTACCCGTTTAGCAAGATTTTGGCGTGCAATTTTTAACACCGTAAAAGCTACTTGGTGGCCAAGTAACTTCTACCATTCACATCTTACCAAGTGGATGACAAGGATTGAAACTTGAAAAGCAAGTTTTAATCATGGCATTTCATTTATTATTATTTTACCCGAGTGCCAAGATCTTATCCATTCGGTGGAATTTCAGTGTGTGATTTTAACATCGAAAAAGCTACTTACTCCCCAAGGTAAAGAAAGCCAATTATCTTGAGCCAAGTGTATGGCCAAGATTCATTCGTTGACTAAGAAACCAAATCCTAGCCATCCATCTCATTATTTCTTTTTAGAATGGAAGAACTACACTTTTGACTACACAATTATGACATCTAACTCAAGATAAATACAACACAACCAACCTTATCACTCCATCATCATCATTTTCGACTAGACCTCTCCAAGAACTCCTCCTCCATTGTTCTTGATCTCAAACCCTTATTCTTGCTTTCAAATCCCCAAAACCTGAGCTCAAAGTCACTAAAACACCAAGATTGCTTCACAAAACTTGTTCTACTCTCCATAATCTACAAAATCAACTGATTAGAATTTTGAATCATCTCTATTCTCCACTTTGAGATATCATACCCCACTGTTAAGGAGGGATTAGGTGCTATTTGGAAGGCTTGAAGTGAGGAAAAAATCATTCTTGGAAGGATTTTTGGAGTTAGAAGTCTTCAAGCATCACAAGTAGGGTTTTTGTGTCTTGTTTGATTTGTTTTCTGTTCATGCAGATTTTAGTTGTTCTAAATTGAAGAATTCTGGTTATAATGTGAGGTAAAACCTAGATATTGAAGTATTTGAATGGTTGGGGTAGTTTGGGGTGGTGGAAAAATCATTTTTGTCAAAAGAGATTTTGAACCATGTTGCTGAATTTTTTGTTCTATTCTAGGCAGCCACTAATCACGAATTTTCTGAATGTGTTGTGGGTATTTTCATGAGCTAGAAAAATTATATGTTGAAGCTAACATCATACGCTAGTTCCACGAATTTTCTTGAGCTCTGGTTTGGACTTATAAGGTGTTAAAAAAATCATGAACCGAAATGATACATGTGTTGCCTGAATTGTTGGACTAGAAGCTGTAAATTTTACTAAGTTTGTTACCATAGCAAACGATTGAGTTTTTATTTGAAATTTTTATAGGGAGTTGGAAACATCTTAAGGTGAAACCATTATTTTTATTCTGAATTTACTAAACCATTTTCTATGGTTAAAAATTATGAAATTCCTGATATGAGCTGAGGTTAAGTGGTCTCTGACTACCAAACTTGTATAATTCAGTTAATAGGGTTAGAGAACTGTACTTGCTATGAAATTTTTACAGGAGTTTAGGGACACATTGAGATGCCATAGATAATTTTATAACCTCTGAATTGGTTGTTTGATGTGAAATTAAATTGTGCTTTCAAGTTGTGAAATCTACCCATGTGCTGTGTTGGTGCTAATGCATTATATATATAGTAAACATAATGACATTTTGTTCAAGTCTATTGTATATGAAAGCATGCTAGTGACTTTAAGGATTGGTTTAAGGCATGATTGGAATCATTTTTGTGAATGAATGCACACATGTGCTTTATGAATGCATTTGGAAAAGAAAAGTACATGATGCAATTATATGAGAAAAGAGAATGTATAAATTTCAATTGTGCATATTCTGACATAGGAGAGAACATAAACAAGACTTAAGTTGAATGAGTAGAAGGAAAAAATAGGAACTTCCCTAGTGTGCTTGTTCTAACATAGGAGAAAACAAAAACAAGACTTAGGTGAAATTGAGGGGAAGGCAAAAAGAGGAACCTCCCCTAAGATATTATGAGTCGGTAGATGTATGGGCTAGGAATAGAACTGTGTGTGATTCAGAAATGGAATAAAATGAAGTCCGATGATCATGCATAGGAATGAACTCAGTCCTGATAAGCAGTCTATTTCCTATATGTGGTGTTATCCACTATAAATACCATTTGGTATAAATTATTCATTGTGGAGCTGTCCACGGCAGATACCCATTGGGTATAAACTAAGTCTTTCCTATGTCAATGAGAAAAGAAAAATGCACTGAATTAAGTTTTGTAGCATGGTATAAATTAAGTCTTTTCTATGTCGATGGAGAAAGAAAAATACACTGAATTGAGTTTTATGACCATATATAGAGTTAGGCCCAAATTAGGCCCATTGAAGATAATTTCACTGTAATTGGCACATACATGATTATATTATATTGATTTATGTTGTTTAGCATTATTTCATATGATCTTGAGCATGATATTACCTGTTAATTTAGTAAGGGACTATTAAAAATAACTCACTTCGAAAGTACAATTTGGAACTTTAAAAATAAACTATTGTTATGAAATGCATAATCACTCTTTTTCTAATAAATCGAAGTGGCTGGGGCGATGACGATGACATTATTATTGTGTATTTAAGGAAATGCCCTACTGAGAATTGTATAACTCCTATGTGTTGTTTTGTGTTCCCATGTCGTCTTCAGGGTGACCCAGAGGACAAAGAGACTCTGCATGAAAGGAAACAACTTTGCCGTAGTTTAGATGAGAAGATTTGTATTTGTTATAGTTTGTTTTATGTAAATATATATGCCTGTACCTTTAAGAGACAACAAATGTACTATAAATATCTTAGAAGAGCTTCCTTTTATATTTGACTTTGTATTTCAATAACTACTTTGTTTATTATATATATATATATATATATATATATATATATATATATGATAGAACCACCAATTAGTTACTACACGATTCGACTAATATTTGCTAAAGTTATTTAGCTAATTAACAAGTAACAACTCTCGAGTACGATTTTATGACTTAAGGATAATGTTGTACTTGAGAGGATGTTACAATGCTCATGTAGATAGTTCCAGTTTCTAAGTTTATGCACTGCTTAGATATAATTGGTGTTCATATCCTTTGAAGTTAGCTCATGTAGTTTTAGCTTTGAAGGCAGTTCAAGTCAAGCTGGAGATTTATAATTAATAGCTTGAAAAGGTCCTTTCTCACTATTTTAGTATTCCCATATTTTGACAGATTATGAGAGTATTTTATCTCTCTTCCATTGGTTGCATGGATGGCTAAGGAGGTTACATTGACTTTCTACCATTGGTTCCATGGATGATTACGTGATGTTATTTGTTGCCTATAAATTCAAGTTTTCTTTCATTTGTAAAAAGATATCAAACATATAACACTTTGTCTTGCTAAGAAGTTAGTTTCTTTTCTTCTTTTTGTTTTTTCACTAGGTTGAGAGTTTTGGATATATACACTTGTGAGATGTATTTGGGTTTGAGATAGTAAAAAATATATAAATTTCTTTTGTAATCTCCATTATGCTTTTATATCAATTATAGAAGTTGGACGTGTGGATGTAGGCTATAAGCTGAACCATATTTGTTCTCTTATATCAACTTTCTTCTACTATTATTGTATTAGAGTATATATATACACTTTTAAATTACACTTGACATTGAGATCTTCTATATCAATCACCACATAGCAACTTGGCAATCATTTGAAATTCTGAAATTAAAATTGCATTCTACTATGACATACACAGTTGTGCAAAAAATGAAACTGATTAAATATACAATTTTAAATTATATATGTGGGGTAAAAAAAGTAAGCACTAAAATAAGTTATCTAAAAATTATATATGAACCATTGATCAACTTATGATATAGTATTAAACATATATTTATAAACATTCCTTTGTACACAATATGATTGGTTTCATTAGTGTTATTCAAATCCCTATCATATATAAAAATATTTAATTCTCTCTGATTGATTACTTTATAAGTTGCAACACACGTAGTCATGACTAAAAATAGGTCTTTCCAAAATCAAGTGAACATTTTCTATAGAGTTGTATATCAATATGTAAGATTATATATAAAATAAGCTTTCAATAAAAATTAATTAAATAAATGATATTATCAAAATACATCCATAATAAATTACGGAAATATGTTATTAATGCAAGCTTATTTATTAGATCTTCATCACATAATAATAAATCCTCAAAAAATTGAACATTTATCCCCACGTCAAAAGACACAATGCATTCGAGTATAATACAAGTTTAAATATTAAAACACTATTGCATAACAATAAATCCTTGAGAACTAGATGACTTCAAAATGATTTCTCTCTATACTTTTGATAGACATTTTGGAAAGAAAAAAACGTTGGAGGGAGAATAATTTTATCTTTAATATATAGCTAAAAATTTCTTAACATTTGAACTAGTTCTTAATTTTTGTCAGTATTCAATATATGGATGATGTTGACTATATAACCATATATAAGTGATAAAGATTAAAATTTATTTAATGATCACATGACTACTTAAAAAAAATTATATAATTTTATGTTTTAATCTTTTTATTTTCATAAACATATCTTACTTTTATAATGAATCACTCCTCTTATTTGATCATCTTCCTCTATATATATATATATGGAAAGTGTGTGTTTTGAACCTAATTTTTTTTAAAGAAAAACTATAAATTTTAATTCCAATTTTAACCTAATGATGTGAACCAAATCAACCTATCTCAATTAGATTGATTTGCTTTAAATTTACTGGAAATTTTGCAAAATTCAAATTAAATTAAGTGGGTATTTGTTTCAAGGTATACTAATATATTCCCAGGAATAATTGCTTTGAAACTATTTGTTTCTATTTTATTACAAGTTTTATAAAATTATTTTCAGGAAAGAGATATTTCCTGTTTAAGGGAGAATTCATTCTAATGTTGAAGGGTAAGAATGAAAGATTTCCATGACTAGAAAATGATAATTATTGAGTACAAATCCTAAAATATTCCTCAGTAATAATAATAACAATTCTATTAAATGTATTAGGGTATTTTGAAAATTATGATATATTACCAGGAATATGTATTATAAAACAAATAAATTTTTAAATACATTCTTAGAAATCTTAACAAATAATCCAAGAATTATTTAATTCTAAAAAAATACAGTTTTAAAATATTTTAGGAATAATATTCCTAGATATTATGTTTCTGATAATGGGATTTCAGGGAGCATAATTTCAATATGTGAAATAAACGCCCCTAATGCATTAAATTTGATTGGGTTAAATTTATTTTTCTTTTGAACTCCAAGGACACCAACCCTTTTACACCCCACTACGCCGGGGGTAATTGAGGTTTTCGTGTTGGATAACTAATTAGATTAAGCTTTGATGCAATGAAGACCTGTGGGTTTTTCTGTCATTTTATTAATTAATTTCCAATTATGTCTACTAATGTGAGCAGATTGCAGATCAATGACATATGCATGTGCTAATGTTGCCTTTTCGAATAGACCTTTCTGAGTGTGTAGCTTGGAGTACACACGGACGAGGGGTGCTCCCTGGTTAAAATGTGGGATTTGATAGAGATGTTGATCTTTTGGACGTTAGCATCAAGGAAACTAGCTAATGTATGGAGAATATGTACCAAGCCAAGAATTTAATTTGAATATATATAGAATATGTACCAAGCCAAGAATTTAATTTGAATATATATATATATATATATATATATATATATATATATATATATATATATATATATATATATATTATGAATATAACTTTTAATATTATTCATCACCTAAATTTGACTGATTTATGCCTACTTAACAAATTTAAATTTTTTTAGTGATATATAAATACATTTAGGATAATATTACTAGTAGAATATCACATAATAAACTAGATTTAAAATTACAAGGTCACATTTGATACATAATATACGACCTAATAGTATTAATTAATACTATAAAACTAATTTTTAAGACACATTAGGTGTCACATGTGATAATATAATATTATACGATCAAACAATTTTTATCCTATGAGTACAGTATAAGTTATTAGATATCAAGATGTTTGATAATACTCGGTAGTATTATTTTTACCAACAAATCTCAAATTAACACCGAATTACTCTTCTATGTTAGCATGTCACCCCTCCCCACTACCGATAGTAGTCCGCTTGTTGCCGATCATTGCCTGCCAGCCACCCGCTGGTCACTGCCCTTCATCCCTGGTTGCCGCCAGTCGGTTGCCTCCCACCTGCCCGCTCTTCCACCACCGACCATGTGGTGCATGAAACAATAGATAATATAAAAACTTATACGATACATTACTTATACTATACTATACTATAAGATCCTGTACTATTATGTCTAATAATATAAGGTTTTTATGATATTCAATACATCAAAGAGGACCTAAATTCATTGCCAATATTAGTGTAAGATTTATCGCAAACAAACACTTTGCTCAATGTCTAATCCCATTATCCGAGGGTGATGGTTGATATTTCTTGTCAATTGGTTGTCATCTTTTGGGCAAGGGGTGCAATTAGACAATGAAACGAGGCAAGCGGTGGCACCTGTCACTCATTTTTGGCTCAATGACACATCAATGATGCCCCTTACGTTTTCAAGTAACCTGCTGATTAGACTCAACAAAATAGTTTAATTATGTGACCTCCTCTTCCAATAAGTAATAACCAGTTCCATCAGTGCCTAAACAACAAGTTTTCTTTATACGTACAATAACTATAGTATAATATAATTAATAATGATTCATTTTAATTCTTGAAAAAATTCTGTTATATTAATTTAATTTTTAAAATTAATTTGATCTCTAAAAGTTAAAAATATAGTATTATATTAGTTTTTGAAATTTTTTGATATCATATAAATTCTTAAAAGTTAAAATGTAACATCATTGTAAATGATGAATAAATATTCTTTTAATTTGCTAATTTCAAAAGTTGTTTGACTGCCAAATAGGGTCTTAAAAACTAATATTTTATCAAATCAAATTATCTTTTAAGATTTAAATGATGTCACATTTTAATTTGTAAACATTTACTAGTAAAATAACCCATACAATGCACATAAATGATATATAATTTCAAATTAAAAAGAATTTAAATTTTGAATGTTATCAGAGAAAAAATAATGAGTTAAATAATTTAAATAACAATTAAAAATTAAATTTTCAGAATGTTTTGAAAATGATTATTAAATATCAACTGTAGATATAATTAAAAAAAATTAACAATGCTCAAAATACCTGGACATGAATAATGATTCGTGTACAGAAGTAATATTTTTAATTATTATTTTTTCAATCATCGATTATAATAATCTAACATAGTATCAATGTGATCTTAAAAATAGAAAAATATGTGAGTGTAGCATAACTTATCAAATTTTTGTTAATAAAATCAATATAATTATTACATCATGTAAGCATAATTTATAAAATGTATATTTGTTATAATAAATATATGAATTCGAATTTAGCAAATATATTGATTAGACTAATATGTATTTACTTAATGTATTTTGAGTTATCAGATCAATATGGTGTGTTCAAATACATATATACACACACACACACAAATGTATTTGATATTATCCTAGTTAAGTTATATGTTATGAGAGCATCATTATTCTACATTAAGATTTCGATATGAACTTAGAGTACAAAAGACCCTATAAAGTACCACATCCTTATTTCTTTGAGCCATTAAATTTATAGTATTTCTTGTTATTAAAAATTATCATTTTGGCTCTTGAAAGATTATATCACTGATAAAGTAACCCTCAAAAGAAACTATATTTGTTTATAGTCCTCTAAAGATGCACCACATTTCATACTTTTGACAAAATAGCTCATGAAAGAATTATTTAATTTTGTTAAAGAAAACAATGACCAATTGACGTTTGTGTGAATTTTTCAAACATGATGGATCTTTGAAGACTCATGGGTGAATATATTTTCTTTTAAGGACCATTTTGTTAGTGATATATATGATCTTTTGGGGACTAAAATGGTGGTTCTCCCATTTATTAAAGTAAATAATTTTTTTAATCAAAACTTAAAGTATTTAATATAATAGAGATATTGTAAGATATAATAAATATACTATTGAATATTCATATTTCCATACAGAAGTTAATTTTTATTTTATATGATAAAAATATAAATGTTATTATTAATTTTAATTTAACATAAATTTATAATGGTTATTTGGTAGGTAAATAATTATTCATGCGATGTGCATGTTTGTTGTCATCCATAAAGCGTATAAATTTAGTATTACCCAGTTGAGGCACCAAAAGTATTCTACATTTCTTTTGTCATGCGAGTAATTATCTTATATTATAATTAATCATTAAGACTTTAAAACATACGTACATATATTTTGTTAATTTATATTTAAATAAAATTAATAATCATAAGGTGTATGAGCCATTACTCCACAATTTATATGTTTATATGACTTGTGCAATACATGTTTGATATAACCCGTTTGAGATATATCATTATTAGTGAGAAAATTGTTCTGATGAGATGCCACGCGATCAACTTAGGCAGGGATCATATTTCAAAGTCGAAATCAGTTACAAGAGAAGCACTTGGGAAAAGCTCTATAAATACTCCAAGCCGCCATTGGCAAATGATCCTAGAGAAATGATTATGAACATATTTTACTTATCTTTTAGCCTTTGACTCTTTATCTTTCTCGTACTTTTAGCCATAGCCTTAGTTATAGTTACCCAAACTTGAGGATGCCTTCTACATGTGTTATCACTTGTAATTGGCAATTCCTATTGTAATACTTTCTCAAGTATAAATAGAGCTTTATCGATTGCATTTCCATCTTACATCTCATCTTATCCTTGGTTTTTGTGTGCTTTGTTCTTAAGTGTTACTTCGACCAAAGACTTACCATTAAGTACTCTGGAAACCTGCATTCAAAGTGACTATTTCTCTTTTTGATGTAATTGTTTGATCATTGGAATCGAAAAGGCTTAACTCAAAGGCCATTCGATTTGCAAGATCTAACATGCTTAGCACCTAACACCAATTTTAAGTTGAATAGATGGGTTCCAGTCCATAGTAAAATGCAGTGACAATATAATCATAAGTATATTTTGAGATGTTTAGGAACTCTCCCCATTCCTAAAAATAGAACACTTTAGATATGGAAGGGATGCTTCGGAAAGCTTCAAGGTCCATGATTTGTCCTTTAGCTATTGATCACATGTAGAAGTTATGTTTGAAGAATTCTTACTGTGTTGATTCAAAGAACATGAAGGGGATGTTTGGTGTTCTTCTTGCCATTGTGATAAAGATGAAGGGAAAATGGTTTGTGTGTTGGGAAATAATTCCCGCTCAACATAAATCAATCAAACCAGCAAAATAAAGGAACACAATAAAATTAATGTGTTTTGGCCTTAACTGTCTATATTCACGATCTCACAGATCAATCCATTAATTTAATGAGAAATACAAATCACCAATCTTAACAAATCTCAAACAGATCTATCGCTATTCACGGAACATGCCGTCTAACTCCACATTGCCTGGAAGACTTTCGACACAAGTTATTCTCACAACTTGCATTGCCACTACTCATAGAACATATCATCATCAATGTGACTTTTCTGGAAAAAGCTACAAATCCTTTATCAAGATAACTTTTCTGACAAAAGTTGTAAACCCTTCATCAATGCAACTTTTCTAGAGAAAGCTGCAAACCCTCTATCAAGGCAACTTTTCTAGTAAAAGTTGTAAACCTTTCATCACATTAGTCTCATCAATTTTGTTTTCATCATCTGTGTCATCCTCATCATCACCCTCTTTCTCTTCATTCTCCATTTTAATCTCTTAATTATATTTTCCTCACATATCTAAAAAATTCTCAAAACTATTATTTATGATAGTCTACACACTAAATTCGACCTCAATCCTAATAATTAATAATTTCCAATTCTAAATAAAATCCTAATAAATTTTCAAATCCTTTCCAAATATTTTTAAAATCGAAAACTATTCAATAGCAATCTTCAAATAGGAATTTGAATCAATTCCAACAATCTCCACCTTGATCCATATTCCATCCAATCTTCAAATTCTGAAACACAAATCTTCATGAGTGCTCCACCTTCATCAAAGATCCAAAAAAAAAAAAAAAACTCCACCACAAATATACAATTCCAAGCTTTGCATCTTCGACACCAGAATAGATCAAAACCCTCTCTGATACCACTTGTTGGGAAATAATTCCCGCTCAACATAAATCAATCAAATCAACAAAGCAAAGGAACATAATAAAATTAAAAAAACTCCACCACAAATATACAATTCCAAGCTTTGCATCTTTGACACTAGAATAGATCAAAACCCTCTCTGATACCACTTGTTGGGAAATAATTCCCGCTCAACATAAATCAATCAAATCAACAAAGCAAAGGAACACAATAAAATCAACTACCTACATTCACGATCTCACAAATCAATCCACTAATTTAATGAGGAATACAATCACTAATCTCAACAAATCTCAAATAGATCTAAAACTATTCACGTAACACGCTGCCTAACACCATATTGCCAGGAAGACTTTTGAAACAAGTTATCCTCATAACTTGCACCGTCGCTACTCACTGAACGTATCATCATCAATGCAACTTTTCTAACGAAAGCTACAAACCCTCTATCAAGGTAATTTTTCTGGCAAAAGTTGCAAACCTTTCATCAGTGCAACTTTTCTGGTAAAAATTGCAAACCCTTCATCACATTAATCTCATCAATTTCCTCTTCATCATCTGTGTCATCCTCATCATCACCCTTTTTCTCTCCGTTCTCATTTTAATCTCTCAATTATATTTTCCTCATATATCTAAATAATTCTCAAAAATAGTATTTATGATAGTTTACACACTCACTAAATTTGACCTCAATCCTAATAATTAATAATTTCCAATTCTAAATAAAATCCTAATAAATTTTCAATTCTTCTCCAAATATTTTTAAAATTGAAAACTATTCAATAGCACTCTTCAAATAGGAATTTGGATCAATTCCAACATTATGTACAGGCTAAACTTTGAGGTTAAAGAAAAATGAAGCTTTACGAATAAGAAGATGAACATATTAATGAATAGCATGTAATGCTGAGGTTAAAGCTTAAAGAAGAAGCCAGAGGGGTATGTTTATAAGCATATGTATGGGTAATAATTACTGAACAATGAATTTGAATAATTTTGATTGAAAAATGGTGTCCTTTTGGTCAAGTTCCTCATTTATGCTTCCTGCTTCTTCAAATCATGGGAAGGCGAACGATTACTAATCTACTTTCACTAGCCTGTTGGCTTAAACTTTTGAGAAAAGTATTTATCTAGAAGCAGAATTAGAAAAAGGGCGAATTCTGTAGTGGTCACTGTTCAATTAGTGACCAATTTGTCCTAGACAATATTATAATTAGGAAATACAACAAAATTACATTTGTATCCTTCTCTTTAACCACCCACACCGTACAACATAAAGTACCGCCAAGATGCCAACCTATTGGTGAGTTGTTAACGCTGCGATTGACCTCATTTCATGAAATTTTTAATCTCGTCATTCCATTCTAAGATAGTTTTTTCCCATAAAATTAAGGTAGTGGAGGTGGGAAGGTGCCACAATATAATGGGGCTTTGCATTTGTGGTTCAAGATTGTTATGGCTGAAGGGACTTTGGCCCATTATAATGGTTTTGCCACAAAGATGACCTTTCACTGCAATGCTTTTTGTGATGCTTGAGCTAGTCGAGAAATTGCTCAAGAAAACATTGACAGATCCAAAGTATGAGGCGGTTGTGGTGGTATGGTGTCTTATTGACAGTGAGATAATTGCCGAGAATGGGGGCATAGTCTAGGTCAGAGGGAAAGAAAAGGAGAAATGTAAGGAAAGAAATCGAGGGTGGGGTATAGGGTGATGCTGATAGAGGTGACGGTGTCAGAACTGGCATTAGCTTTGGGATGGAGGCAACTGAAGCGGTCTAACTAATGGGTGGATGAGTGGGTTCAGAAATCATGAAAGTGACAAGGATAAAATAGGTAGATTAAAAAATTTTAGTTTGCTAAAAATCTTAAAATATAAATATAAATTATTATAGAATCATATTATGTATGATCAAAAGTTTTCATCCGAAACCATTGATAATTATTTGAATGGTTAAGATCTGTTAACCAACTTGGTCACTAAGTTAACCCTCCCCACCAAGGAATCTGCCTTAGAAGTAGATGCAGAAACTTATTTTATGTTTGGAAGTAGTTCTAAGAGTACTTTTTATATGGTAAGGGCCTATTTGGATTGTCTTTTTTAGTGGAGTTTTGTTTTTAATAGAAAAAAGTTGTTTTATATTTGGATAGACAATTTGAGAAGTGTTTTTAATTATTAAAAGTACTTACAAGTTTGTTTAGATGAAAAAGAGTAAAAGCACTTTTTTTAGCCAAGATACATAAAAAGGCCAAAAAGAGTTCAACAATATTGAAAATACTGATGGCATATTTGTAGCAACTAATCCCTTATACTATTACTCAATTCCTCCATTCCTATTACTTCTTCTTGTGTTGGTTCCTCCCATTTCACTTGAGTGTCATGCTCATCATCATCCTCATTATCTCTTTAAATGTTTTCTAACTCAGAAATGTTCTCAAACTATTGAAAGATACTTACATCATTTGAGTCAATTCTTCTAGCATAATTGTAGAGTAAAACAAGCCCATATAATTCAAAATCGAGTCTTGAGCTTAAAGTTAGTCATATTTTGTAAAATTCTCTAGTTTACCTTGCAAACTCCAAAAGTTCTCTTCATAGAACCCTTTAAGTTGAATGATAATAATTAAAAGCTTCATCATGTGGTCTAAAAGGAAATTATTCGATGATTTAAATAATGTCCTTGATGAGTGTTGATAAGCAAAGAAAATGGAGTACAATGGTGCAAATTGGGTCATCTCCCATGGATACTCAATCGCTATTTAATCAATGGTACAAGAAAGGTAAAGTTGGGGGAATTCGATTTTTGTAATCAAGGATATTAAAATGGAGATCAAAGAAGAAACAAGCAACTATCTTATATCCTAATATAAAAACAAGTCATCCAGCATAGTTGGATAAGCTACAAATGATAATATAGCAGGATGTCAATGATTTGTATTTCATTTCAATTTGCTTGGCTAAATTTTATTAAATGAAAAAAGTGAAAATTGTAAGCTTCAGAACCCTTCAAAAAGTATGAGCTTTCATATTTTAAATGACAACAAAGCCAATTTAAAGAAAATATTTTGAAGAATGACTAATGTTTGCCTTGAGTTTATTGACTAAACAAAACAGGTACTTCCAAAGTGCATAACACAGACTTGAGCGAGAATAATTTCACTATACATGTATAAACATGTTTTATCTAGTGTTAAGAGACTAAGCTTAAATGAAGTGAATATTATATCATGTAAAGTATGCTTACATGTATCAAGGAATGAAGGAAATCAAAGCAAGAACAAGAAACCAAGGAAATGATCTTCAAAAAGTAGCACGAGATATCAGAAAATGAGGAAATCATACAAACCCTAAGAGTAACGTATTACTCAGTCGACAATCATCACAATCGCAAATCATTCATCATTAAAAAGCTAAGATTGAATAGTGGAAGAACAAAGAATGATCAAGGGACTGATTACGCACATTGTAGAGCATAGAACGCTACAGGAAATGGAGGGAAATTTGAAATTCAAATTTCAAATCTCGAGTCAAACTAAGTTTCTGTAACATCCTAATTTTTAACCCAATACTCTAGAACACATTAGGTTAACCATTAGGTTATTACTTCTTAGTCTCATTCTTTTGTTAAAATACTTAGCGGAAAATACGAATAAATTTTTCTTTTTGAAACTTGAAAACAAAACATGAGCCACGTGCTAAAATAAAGTCTAACAATTGTCACAAACATAACATAAGAGAGAAGCAAAGTATATCATCATTAATCACAGAGTACAAAAGTTACACATATCAACACAACATAGTCATATCTTCATAAGTACACTAGTTACTACTAACATAGCTTCATTGTCACATCAAAAGAATTACACATATGTAAATCTAAAGAGACATCTATGCGCTTCCGTTGCATTCCACTAATCTGACTTGCAGTTTATTCCTCATGCCCATGAATTAGTAGAAATCGTGAACCGCATTACTATCTTCGTCTGAAGACGACACGAAAGAAAGAGAGATAAGGATGAGAAACTCATTCAAGATTCTCAGTAGGGATTTTCGACTCCAACACACGTGTCATCGTCATCGTCCCCAGCCACTTCGGTTTTAATTATAAAAAGGTGGTCATGCATAAGGTTTAACTTTTAAACTTCTCAAATCTATTTATCCGAAGTGGGTGTCTTTTAGTATGGATCTTAAAGATATGAATGCAACAGATATTGGATGAACGCATGACAATACTTGATGCAAACAGTCGATAGAACACAACATCAAGATAAACGTTAACATATAAGTGGCATATAAAACCCTTTCTTTTCTCATAACTGTATGACTTTAAAACATCATATCTCTTTCTCATGCTTGAACTCTTAAGTTCTTTTTCTCAAAGACCACCCTCTTAAACATGGTCACCTAAATCCAACCGACATACCGCCCTAGCGATATTTATCATGGTCCCCAAACTCCATTTCACCTAATCGCCTAGGAATGAGCTCAATCCTAACTAGCCGTCACTAGATTTAACATGGGGAAAAAATAGATGGAGTAACACATCACTAGTTTCCAACTTATTATCTGAATAAGCGGATCATAACAATGATATCCCGACTACTAGAGTACGGGCTAGGGGCTTAAGGGTCACCTAATAAACCGACTCCCAAAGTACGGGTTAGGGACTTAAGGATCACCAAATACACCGATTCCCAGAGTGCGGGTTAGGGTTATTTCCTTCTTCGAAATGCATCTACGGCATCTAGTGCACATCAAATTTGTCCGCTCTGGCAGGCTGCATCTACCATACCCTCACGGTTTTTTTATCTCCTTACCGAGATAGGAGAAATGCGTCTTGGTGTGTTATGCAAGAATGCATCATAAACACATGCCCTCAACTATCATCATGGAACCTCATGCAATATGCATATCATGCTCATCAATTCATGCAATTCATCATAGTATGCCACATCAACTCATAATGCATGTACTTACACATTCAATTTCACATTTCATAATCCATTTCTAAAGTCATATAAACAGTTTCGTCCTAGCACATGCACTCACACATCATCATAGCATTAGCATAAAAAGAATTCACATCGTCATAACTCATATATCATCACATCATGCATCAAAACACCATGCGTGCATAATTAAACTCATAGCATTAAAATCTCTTAATGTCTTATGCTTTGACCCTTAAGGTCCTTCAACTTGAAATCTAAGTTGTATGTCATCATAACTTAAGCTCTCAGGTACCTATAGGCTTATATCTAAGTATTCCTCACTCAATTCTATGATCATAAACATTTCTAAACCTCAAGAATACAAAATCTAAAATTCTAACTTTACGGGTACCTAGGAGTCACAACAATGACCCTTTCTAAGTCTGGTTTGCTCCTAAGGCATCAAGATCAAGTCCTAAACCAATTATGAGTCATTCCTATACATTTAAACTAATTTAAATCCATGATTCCCATTTCTAAACCTTGCTGGACAGAATCCAGAAAAATCAATTACTAAGGGATCTAGAACTTTCAAATTAATTCTTTTCTAGTTACTAACTTCTCTAATTTTTCACATATGAGTTTTAACATTAAATATACTCAAACATACTCATATTATCATCATCAAACAGCACGTACAGTGGTCATAAAATGGCAAGGCAGAACCAAAAATAAATCTCCATACAAAGGCATAGAACTTGGTTTATAAAGCACACAAAGTACTAGTTTCTCTTGGAACCTTTTCAAGACTTTCAAAACTCATTTATAAACATTTTTATGATCTAAAATCACCAAAATATTTGTAAGGGCAGTAGCTAAATTAAATTAACCTCAAGAGGTCCTAAATTCATAAAACTTTGTTCTAGACATTTCTTGTACTCATATAAGCTTAGAAAAATTATGAAACATAGATTTTGATACTTGTAACAAACTAAACCTCTGAAGGCTGAAAATCAAAGACCAAAGAACACATATTTTCAAGTCTTTGTTTCAGACAATAATGGGCAAATCTTTGAGCTCTAGGTTCTTTTAAGTGATGACATAAAAATAAACATGCTCATGCACTTATTTTTAGCCTTCATTAGAAAATAAAGTAAAAGCATAAAGTAAACATGAGATGCAACTTATTATTATCTTTGATAGTTAAGTGAGGACTTGAAATATAAACATGATAATGCAAAGCTTGAAATATAAATATGATAATGCAAGTTCATTCATTATCTTGATACTTAGTGATAGCAAGGAAAGTAAATATGATGTGCAAGGCATAAACATAAATATGAATGCAAGGTTCATTTTAATGTTATCTAGAGCTCTTACAAGACTTTAGAGATCAAACAACCCAACACTCATCTCATCACAAAGAGAGCTTTAGGGTTCTTGAACCAAGTTCTCAAGGAACTATGGGGTTCTTGAACACCATCATCAAGCTCAAAAGAAACAAACTTGTAAAAGAAAATAAAACCTCTAGGAAAAGGAAACCAAAACCAAAACCTCAAGGCAAAGGAAATAAGGAAACCGAAATCAATAGCAAGGAAAAGTGAAGGTAGTCTTGAGCTAAAATCATTTTGGACTAGAAAATAAAGATGAAACTTAAAGAAAGCAAAAACTCAAGCTCTAGAGGTTCCTTTGAGATGAACACATAGTCATCATCTAGGAGCTCTCATCATTGAGCTATCATGAATGAAAAAAGGCCTCATGGCCGAAACTAGGAGGAAGAAAAACAAAGAAAAGTTTCAAAAAGAAATCCAAGAGAAAGCTAGAGAAAAACTCATTTTCAAGAAAAATAAGTTTAGAAAAACATTCCCACCTAGAGTGGAGATAAAAAGCTTGAACTTTGAAAAGGAAATGAGATGAACAACTCTTCCTTGAAGGTTGATAATGATTCGGCCACCAAGAGAAAAAGAGAAAGGAGATCTGTTTTGAGTGAGGTTGTGTTTAAGGTTGAGAGTTTGAGAGGTTTGATGGTGGTTCAAGGTTGTGAGGTGGTGTTTAGAGGTTATGAGATGATGATGGGATGAGATGATGAAGAGGATGAAGATGAAAAGAAAAGAAGAACTCTCTTTCAACTTGAGAGAAAAAGAAAGGAAACTCAAGAAAGCTTAGAAAACTAAAAGTTTACAAATGAGCTAAAGTGTTTGCAAGTTCTTCTAATGCACCTATTTATAGAAAAACAAAACAATTGAGGCTCACTCAAGGAGGCTTTGGCCGTAGTAAAAAGGGATGGAAAGGAAGAGAAAATATCTCTTACAAGTTGTCATTCAAGCATGGTTTGGAGTATGGAGGTTATGATACAAAGCATGGCTTCAAGTATGGTAATTTGGAGTGAAATTTCTTTTAAATTTGAAATGAAATATCTCTTCTAGAAGCAAGGAGGGCTGGCTGAATTTGAGCCATACAAAATGAGAGAAAAAGTCTTCTTCTAGAAGTGGTCATATGAAGCATGGATGATAGCATGGTGTTTTGTATGACAAAGTATGGTTTATAGTGAGGTGGAAGCATGGTTTTTTGAGTGCAAAAATTTGAGCACGTGATGGAAATGGGGTAGGGCATGCTTTGGCCAGATTGGGCAGCAAGAGAGAGGAAGAAAAATCTCTCATGTAATTAGGTGTTAATGATATGTTTAAGTATGTATTAGTTTAGGTACAAGGTTAGGAATTATTAAGCATAAGTTTAGGTGACTAGGAATGGGGTTTCAGAGTTTTATGACAAGGTTAAGGAGTGCTCATACGCATTTAGAGAGTTTAAAATTCATTTTATGAGTAAAAAAGGTAGACAAATTTCCATGATTTAAGGAATTGGAAAGAGAAAACACTATTCAAGATTCCATGACTAGAAATCTTGAATTTAAAATAGGATTTCAAGTTGTAATTAAGCACTTTTAGGTTTTAATCAACTTTAATAAATTATTTTGACTCAAGATTAATTATGGAAATTAATTAACCTTCGATTAGAGCCTAATATTGCTTAGGTTTGCTTAATCACGCGATTAAGCGTAAAAACACGAAACTAGGCGTAAAATCGTAATTTTGCACTAATTTCGCCCGAGACCTCTGAGGCCAAAATCTCTCCACACTTCCTATGATGTTCATCATAATATGTAATCAAGTTTCTTGAAGTGTAAAAATCTTCTTTCAAAATGCTTAGCGTAGTGTATGGAAACTTTAGTGTAGGTTACTTTTGAGTTGGCAACCCAAACACATAACATTTGCATCCTTGATCCGATAGTGATCAGTGAGACATAGCTTAGAGAGGCTAAGGTAAAACTACTTACAACGTAATGGTAGAGACATTTTATTCATTACGGTTTAGCTTGGAGAGGCTGGAAAGAACTACTTGCAACATGATGATAGAGGTGTTCTAGTCATCATGGTTCTGCTTGGAGAGGTTGGGAAGAAGTACTTATAACATGGCAACAGGGGTTGTCTGCTAATCACGGTTCAGCTTGGAGATACTGGTTCAGAACTACTCAGTTGTGACAGTAGGTGTTGTCTACTGGTCACTGGTAATAGCTTGGGAAGGCTATGGTAAAGACTAACCAGTTCACTTTCTCAGGTCGAGAAAGTTATTTAGTGGAATCTAAACATATGTTGAGTACTGGATGTAGGCAGGCTTGACCGAACCAGCATAAAAAAATTGGTGTCATCTTTTCTCTTCCCTGATATTCTATTTTTATGTTATGCCTTTCAACTTAATAACTGATGAAATATTGTTATAACTTTGTTGTTTTTAATTCATGATTCAGAGATCTCCTTTCTAAAACAACTAACCATAATTTTGCTGTACTTCAAGCTTCATACTTGATTGTATTTTTGTTAAATGTTTTAGATTTAAAAGAAAGATCCAAATCATGATTCAACCCCCTTCCCATGCACTCTTTTACCTACAAAAATGTGTTGTGTGATGGGATTGAAAACTTGAATATGATGGAGATTTGATTTGTTTGCTAGTTTAATAGAGTTCCAACATTGTTCCATGCTAAGAATGGGAAAAACCAGTCAAATATAATGGAGGTTCAACATAATAAATGCATCACTTACTCATTGCCAAGACTTAGGAGCTTATGGATCCATCACAATGAAAAAATAGGAGAAAGTTATAACAAAGCTTTCATCCAACTACCCACAAGTCTCGTTCAAATTTCAAATCTGACTAATTTTAAGATTGTTTCATGTGAGATGCTTACTATTGTCCTTTCTACTCCACATTTCTCCTTTACTTGTGAATTCATTCTCCCATCTGCAACTCCCTTCCCCCTTTTTACATTTGCAGCTGCCTTCACCGTGCAAAAAAGAATAGTGTTTTCCACCTACAATCCTTTATTTTCATCCATGTATGGCCATTTTTTCAAGTGACATCTTCATCCTCCCTGTCACAATGTCTCGAGGGGCTGCCACAACGAGAAAAGGTTTAAATTTTTTAAAGAGTCAATGGAGTCGCCACTAATGTTGATTTTTGGTCAAAATTGGAAAAACCATTTTGTGTAACAGAACTAGTCTTTTAAGATAAAATTGGGTTTGGGAGTCTAATTATGATTAGAGAAGGGCGGAAACTTAATCCAACTGCACCCCTAATACATTCGTCTCACGACGGTTACCCAAAGTTCGTTGTGCAAATTTGACAATAACTTTAACAATTTTATTTTCCCCTAAAAGAAGAATTAAAGTAAACAAGAAAATATATTTATAAAATTTAATTAATGAAAAATATTTACAAAAAGAGAAAACAAATTCAAGGAAATTTAATTTTGGCGTGACAGAAAAAATATCTGCTGCTACGTATCCTCTGGTGCAATGAGGAACTCAAAGTCATGGAATTCTTCTAGAAAATAATTGTGTGTTGAGTTAATTTTATTATTTTTTAAAAGAAAAGAATTAAAGGAGATCAAATCCATATTTACATAGGATTTAAGGTAGTAATAGGCTACTCAGTAAACCCTTTATAATTCAACAGTGATGAAAGAGGCACCAGCCACTCAGTCACAACTAGTGAGTGCTGCACGATAACAAAAACATTTATTGACTATTCTAAAAAAGAAATCTTAATTGCTAAAAAGACATGAATGATAAGGTTATTAAACCAATTTTTTGCTGATACATCTTTTTAGTTTTTTATTGCATACAAAATAAAAGAAAAGAAATAGGCACACAAATAAAAAGGGAACACAAGAAGACCAAAAACAAAAAGGGAGAAACTAAGGACACAGACCTGTACCAAAAGAAAAGAATCTGATGTAAAATAATAGACATGATGACAATGATATAATAATGATACTAATAAAATGAAATTTAAAAAAAAAAACAAGAAAACCTCTACATACTAAAAACTAAAACATGTCAAGGGGAAAGTGTTAGGGACTGATCTGCTTTGTGGAACATGCGTCCATACGGGTAGTAGATGGACATCGTTGATGCTGTTGAAGTCGACATGCATGGAGGTTGGCTATAGTGTGGTTACTTGCAAAGGTAATGAGCCATGGGCATGATGAAAGGTAAATGAATGGCTTACTGTGGTGGGTAGTGATTGATGGCAATGGTGTTGGAAAGGCGAGATGATGCAGGTTTTAATCAGGCCATGATGAATGAGTGATGCTGTGCTCTCTTATGTTTTTAATGAAAAACAATGACCTATTTCCTTCCATGTTCTCTTATATCACTCAGATTTTTTAAAAGAAAAACAACACTTTTTTTGTGGGAATATTGCTTTATAAATAGATACAGAGCAAATCCATGTGACAGTTTAGGTAAATACAAGAACTTCTCATACTTCAAATGTTTTGTTGTTTGGTTGTACAATTAGGCACATTTGTCTTGCAAATTTAGTATGAAATGATGGAATCACCAATATCCAGACTATATTACCAAAAACCCAACTAATCTGGTCACAATTGAGGCCTCTGAAAGGGATAAAGGTCTCCTAAAAAAATTTCATTTAGAGGACTTACTCAAAATCTCAAGGGATTGAAAATACTAACTATCTTCACCAATCCTTGTAACTTTTAAAAAAATTGTTAAAAATTTTTTTTTTTACTTATTGTGATTCACACATGTAATGTGGGATGCTCCAAAATCCTACTAGGTTGTTTTGTAGTTGAGCCTAGCAGTTTCTTTGGTGTACCCATATGTTGTTTGTTGTGGAATCCACAAGCTATCTACTAATGTTGTTTCACAATGTAATAAATTTATTTGTTAAATTCATTACCTAATAATTGGATAGTCTACAATGGCATGCTCCTATTGCTTATGTTATGAATACGAAGCAATTGTCTTGTCTAGTCTAGGTCAATTTGCTTAAATTTTTTACAGAAGTATTTTTCAAAAGAATGGGCATAAGTAAGAATAGAAATTTATTTTATGTTTAGATATAATTTTAAAATGCTTTTATAATAATTATAAATTATTAAGTTGTTAATTTATTTTGATATAATAAGACAAAACCCCTGTTTTAGTCTCTTTACAATTTTAAGTTGGACAAATTGGTCCTTGTAAAAGTAAAACCCCAAAATTGGTCCATGAAAAATTGAATAGTTGTACAAATTATTCCCCAAAAAATAACTCTCAAATTAGTACCTGTAAAAATTAATTGTCAGACAAGTTAGTCCTTCTAGCCTAACTTAATAGAGAGACTAACTTGACCAATTATTTAATTTTGCAGGGACCAATTTGTTCGACTATTCAATTTACCAGGACCAATTTGAGAGTTTTTTTTAGGGACCAATTTGCTTGACAATTCAATTTTGTAGGAATCAATTTGAGATTTTATTTTACATGGACCAATGTATCCTACTTGAAATTTTAGAGGGACTAAAATGAGGGGTTTTGTCATATAATAAATGCATAAGTATTATCCAAATATAAATTATAATTGAGGACACCAAAGTTCAATTATCAAGAAATATAGTTAGATTAACAAAATATTTTTCATACATGATAAATACTTTAAAAATTATGTTTAATTGACATTCATTACTTTGAATTTAAAATCATTATATTGAATATATAATCAATTAAAAGTTAAAGTTAATAAAATATTTATTTTAATAATAGAGTCTTAGATTTATAGAAAAAGAGTATTATTATTAGCAGCGAAAAAAGAGTATATCATCACCATCATCATTATTATGCATGAGAATTATCTTACATTTATATAGTTTTCAATATTAAAAAGGAGACGTGAATATCTTTTTTCATTTTGGAAAATGGTCAAAAATATTTTAGAAACATGATGAATTCATTTATTGATTTAAGGGAATCGACTCCCTATCCACTTATGAAAAAATAGAAAAGTTGATTATTTTATATTTCTGCTTCTCTTGAAAAACCCAACCAAATATATAATCAAAATGTGGTATGAACAGTTCGTGCAAAAGTGTAGTGTGAATGGATTTGGAAAATTATTTTCTTTCTTTTTGCTTTTTTAATGATTTTGAGATGCTACTATCTTTCTTTGCTGCCAATTACATTTACAAATTGTACCCCTCATATATGCTTGTAAAAAATTAATTGCTCTAGCTCACTTCATAAGTTCTCATTAAATTTGGTTTTGCACCAAATAGAACTACTCAACAAATAAACAAATTCTAGAATTGCTTAGTAATTTTTTTTTAACTTCTTTTCATAATTTTAACCAAATGATCCTAATGATACACGTCTATGGCTTATTATGTAACAGTTGTCTTGTGTAATATAGACCTTTGCATACTTCTATTTTTTATATAGGTGATTGCAACTTGCTGGATCATCAATTATCCAAATTTTTTTCCGAGCCATTGTAATCAGACCTTTTTTTGGACTAACCTTTTTTTTTTTTGGTTCAGAATGTTTAATTTCATTTATTGATAGAAATAGTCACAACACAATAGCAAGTATTATAGTAGACCAAAAACAATAAACAACAAATACGAAATGGATCCTCTCAAATTTTTCTTTTTGTGTCATATTAAATCATGACCATTCATCATGTTAGCTTTTTAAATCTTTTACATGTTCAAAGGTGAGGATTGAAACTTGACAAAATTCAAAGATAAGATTTGAAATACCTAAGGCATTTTGCTTCTTTACCTAGGGCTGATAAAGCTACAAACTCAGTCTCCTTAGTAGAATATGAAATACATGTTTGTTTTTTATGTGCCCAACTTATTGCTCTACCAGTTATGATGAAAATGCATCCTAAAGTGGATTTATTATCACTTAGATTTGTAATCCAACTTGTGTTAGAATAATCTTCTAGTATAGTAGGATGATAACTGTAATCTAATCTCAAGTGTATAGTTTTCTTGAGATAACCAAGAATTCTTGTTATAGCTTTCTATTGTTGGTTACTTTTTTTTTTGGTAAACCTTGATAGCTTGCACACACCAAATGTTATATCTTGTCTAGTGCAATGTATTTCATTTAACACTTGCATATCAGCAAAATATGGATAGATTATTACTCCATAGTCCTTAATAAATTTGGTGTATGTACATCTATCTGGACTATTATGTGGAAGCCATTTGATAAACCTACAAAATCAAACTTCTCGTGCCATTATTTAGGCATCTATTTTGAACCATATAAATACTTAGCAAGTTTACAAACTTTCATTTCATTTCCAAGTAGCACATAGGTTTTCGATTGATCCATATAAACTTCTTCATTAAGATCTCAGTTAAGAAAGGTCATTTTAACATCCATTTAATGCAAGTGAAACTTATAAATGGATGCTAATACTACAAGAGTCCTAATAGAATTCATTCTTGCCATAGGTGCATAAGTATCAAAATAGTTTAGACTTTCCTTTTGTCTATACTCTTTCACTACCAATCTTGCCTTAAAGGTTTGTAGTGACCATCTATATTATACTTTGTTTTAAATAGCTACTTACATTCAGTAAGCTTTGATCTATAGCAGTTTCTTGTGAAATTTCTGTATCCTTTTTGGCATATTCCGAATTAGAGATTAAATCACTAATGAATTTAATCTCAATAAATTCTACATCTCTTGATTCAACAACTATATTGAACAATAAGTCCAAACTTCAATATGCCTTTGAATTTTTTAGCATCCTATGAAGATACCGTTTATGGCTCTTGGCCCTAATTTAGTTCTTTTTTTATCAAACACGATAAAAGTTGCAACATCTCCACACTTTTAAATGATTTAAATTTGATTTTCTTCTTTTCCATATTTCATATGTAGAAACATTTCTATATCTTAAAGGAACCTTGTATTATGAATATGACATGCGGTCAATAATGCATTGATCTACACTTAGCATTTAGTAACATTGAAATAACCATATCTACTAAGTTAGGGCTCCTTCTTTCAAATAAATCATTTTGTTGCTATGTATATGGAGCAGAAGATTCATGCACAATACCATCTAAGTCACAAACAATTATCAAATTCACTAATAAATGTATACTTCTTTCAACTATAGGGAATTTTTCTTTGTAATTCTGGATTGTATGCAAATCTCACATTTCTTATTAATTTAATAAGATCAATATTATTATTATTGTTTCATATATTCAATTGACTGTTAGCTTTAAAACCCTTGAAAAAGCATTGTGGCTTAAGTTTTGAATGAGAACAAAGAAAATTTTATTAAAATATTTTGAAGAAAGGAGTAATGGTTTGCTTGAGTTTCTATATTACTTAACAGGTCAACCCTCATATACATATAATTCAATTCGTGATATATTTTTCACATCATCATGATTTAACATGTTTAAAATCTCATTCAAAGAGAATCAATTTCTTAAGAATGTGAAAAATTGTTCAAAAAGTGAATTCGAGTATATAATTATCTTAAGAAAGCAAGCTAAAACATCAAAAAGTGAGTCTAGACTTTCAGAAAGTAGTTTGTGACTTTAGAAAATGGCATGACTATTTGAGAAAGTGATTTCTCATGATCATATCAAGCACAAAATCATCAATCTTTGTTGAAATCATCCTTGAAGACCATCAACACTATTTGAAGATCATCATCTATCTTAGAGAGAAGTTCATATATAACATAGAAAGCTCAAAATGTGTTGAAGTATTTCAAAAGCACTATATTCATTATAAACTACACTAGGTCATCAGAAACTAAAAGTTATTTGAATTTCAAATGAAGTCAAAGTCTCAGAAAGTGATGATAGTGACATATCAACTCTATGCTTGGATATTCACCATCTTCTAAAAGGTCTTTACATAAAAAAAACTTCATAAACCACGTTCAGAATGAACATTTAGTTTTTGAAGTATTGTTCAGAAACATTTGTGAACAGATTATGCTAGAAAGTCAATATTGGCACAACTCAGCCTATGCTTCTAGAAGACAAATCCTAGGATACACAAAAATTGATCAATACACGTCAAGATGAGGAAAGATAAAGGAGACTACGGTCCAATTTATATCCAAGTATAAAAGGAGGAAGCCTTCAAAATTGAATGAACTTTTGCACTCAATGTTTTAGCTATACTTATACTTTTTGAAGTTCATTATCATTTTTTAATTCAGTTTTTGAAAAAGAAAATCTTCTTTCTTGTATATCATAGCAAACACTCTTCTTAGAAAGACTAGAAAAAGTCTCTCAAGTTGTTTCCTTAACTATTTCTTTATCTTAGAAAACTTGAATGTTTTCTTCGAGAGTTAAACACCAAAACCTTATATCTCTTGTACCTTGATTTGTTAGTGATCAAAGAAAGATTAGCTTGGAGAGGCTAAAACGAAACTACTTGTGAGTGATGATTGATTGTACAAATTGATCACTAAAGATAACTTGAGAAAGCTATTAAAAAGAATATCTTACTTTTTTCAAGTTGAGAAAGTGATTGATAATGAAATTCAACAAATTTGTTGAGAATTGCATGTAGGCAGTATTTCGTCAAACTAGTATAAAATATCTTGTGTGATATTCCCTTTTCCCTATCTCTTTAAATTACTGTGTTATTTATTTTGTTATATGAAAATTTATTCTTGCTCCAATATCTTTCTGAAATATTTGTTTACTTTCTGGACACTTTAGAAAGTAACTTTCTGAAGCTTATTTGCTTGCATTTTGCACTATCTTCAAGTTTAAAATACTTGATAGATTTTGTTTTAAGTTTTCAGAAAGTAAAAGAATTTGAAAGCACAATTCAAACCCTTCTTCTTGTGCTAAATCTTCACTTACATTGACTTGTCTTAAATATTATCATGCTATAAATCATAAGGATCAACAACATACATAGAAAGATTCACTTTATCATTAATAGTAACACCAAGTTTAAAAATACCTCTATATCTTTTTACCTATATATACATCATTCTTTAGCAAGATTATTTTTTCTGGTTCTATTACAATTTTGAATCCCTTTTCACATAAAAGACTAGCAAAAACTCAAATCATATCATTGTGCATGCATTGAACCCCCTAAATTATCATAGTAACCAAGTCTTCTTTTTTCACTAGGTTAGCCTTGGAACTTTATGCTTTTTTTGAGTTATTACCCTTTTTATTCCAATGATAGCATTCTCTTTGTCTATTTTTATCTTGCTTGGCATCAACTAAGGATTTCTTTCTTTTATCTTTATTAACCTTCTCTTCTCCAATATTCACTTTTGAAGCTTGAGAAAGATACACAACATCATATTCTTGAGTTTCCTCTTTTATACATAAGTGGCTTAGTAATCTTTCAATTGAGAAGTCTTCACCAAGATGTACGAGTTTCTTCCTATAATCATTCCAAGTTGATGGCAATTTAAAAATAATTGCTTCAACTTGTAGTGATTTAGTAATTAACACTCGTAGATCACGAAGTCTACTTACTAGGATTTACAACTCATGAACATGATCCATCATATAGGCACATCATCAACCATGTTGAACTCAATATTTCAACATGATGAATATGTCCATACCTTGTCTCTCATTGTTGTACTTCTCTTCTAAAGACTTTCAAATCTCCAATGGTGATTGAATTGACATTTAGAGATCATAAAGCCTATTTGATAAAGTGTTGAGAATGTGTCCTTGACACGCAAAAGTATCCTCATGATGCTTTTTCTTCAATTAGGCTATCATTTCCTCTTCTCTATTGGTAACATCTTTAATGGAATTGAGGATTGGTATAGTGTTTGGGTCAAGCATATATGCAAGATTGAGTACCTTAAGGAGAAACATCAATTTGTCTTTCCAATGGTTGAAATTAGTTCCATCAAACTAGTCCAATTTGATGAACTCTTGATTCATGACCTTGGAAGTGTTTATTTGATTTTGAGCTATCTTCAAGAAAAATGTCTCTCTAAAATTGTTAGGAAAAAAACGTATAGAATATGATTAAAAACCTCAATATTATTGTGGTTTCACATGAATCACTTTGCTTTCTTTAGAGAAACATTTACCCCTACATATAGTTGGTGTTGTATTGATGACAATACTCCCCCAAAATACAATGAAATCTCTAGATTTCTTTCCTGGAAATAAAAAAAATTTCTCATTTGAAATTGATATTTAAGAACTATAATGACAAACTTAGTAATGTGTTAGAGTGATATGCTTTGCAAGGTGAGTGGATACATAAGGAGATATGTGAGAAAGTGACACACAAAAAGTGGTGCTTTGGAGATGACTTTAAATTGGCGTGATCTGATCTTGGTGTTTTTTTTTTTTTTTGCATGTATATGGGTACACTAGCCCCACGTATGTGTTTGTTTATATCGTGCTGTCATGAAAATTTTGGTTTGGCTAATTCTAGTAAATAAATGTAACCAAGAATTGAACTCACTTTGGATCCTAAGAAGTGTAGACAACTGCACAAAAGAGGGGAATCTACCTATTCGTTATAGATTATCCAATTACTATAAAAAAAAGTTTTGGACAAGAGGCAAATATGAAATGAGAATCTTATTGACGAACAATAGAAATTATAGCATCATTATGCCAAAAACAACACAACAAATTTGGATGAAGAACTACACCTACATAAACTAAACTAAACTATAAAGAAATGGATAAAACTAAAAGAGATAAATTATAAATAAAGTGTTGTGTTGATCTGTGATAGATGTTCTCTTTTTGCCTCATTCTTTCAAATATTCTTCAGCCATAAATGAACAATTACTTCAAACACTTGCACCATTCACATCAAATGTTAACTGCTCCCATCATAAGTTAATTGAGTGAATGATAACCACTTTACTCTACATGGTCCACTCACAAATTATGCCCACAATTTTGAGATTTTAGCAACAATAACCACCTTCTTCGTGATCTACCCACAAATAACCACCACGGTTTAGCTAATAATTTTTTATAACTAATAACCTGAAGTAATGATATATGATTCCAGTGAGTGATAATTTGGTTTAGTGGTAGCTCTTCGTCTTGTCATGGTCTAACATTCATTGTCATTGGATTTTGAAATTGCACTTAACCACCCACTATCACTATCACTCACCCTAAGCACCGAAATTATTCTTGCAGCCACCAGATCCCCTAACTTCACCTTCATAATCAATTTTTGAAAAAGTGTGACCTGAACAAGCTTGTTCCTCCTCACAACTTAATTGTCACCACCAGCACCAAACCCTCCCTTCTTCCCTCCATGCTTAGATTACAAGAGGAGGCGGTGATTGTTACCTAGCTACAATCTTTCATGAAAATGACTTAATTAAAGGTCACTTACTCATTCAATCAATCAAAGATTAGCTCTCATCACACAACTAAAAAAAAATTTGAAGACATTCCATCAAATTGTGTATTTTTATTGCTTTTTTTGTCTTATTTATCCCCATGGAATTATTTTTGGAGGTGCTTAAATAATCATTCGTAGCTACTACCACAAAAAAAAAATCCAGAAGAACAAAAAAAATTCAAATGCTCATGATTTAGTAATGTTGCATTATCTCCTTAGGCCAACACGTATTTTGGATCACAGTGATGATAATGTTAATGATTGAGGAGAAATGTCAATGATGTAGTGGTGTGTACGGGTATAATTGAGAGTTTAGGATAGGAGAAAAAAGGGTTAGAGAAGATAGAAGGCAAGGGTGATTTGGTGATGTTATAGGAAAGATGGATGGACCATCAAATGTTCCAAAAGTGAAGGGAGCCAAATTATCCTCCTCCTACGATTGTAGACTTGAATCAATGCACTTACTTTGTGAAACCAAATGACATTTAATAAATCATACCAGACTAAACCAACACATTCAACACACTATTTTTTGGGTGATAACATGAGTATTTCCTTGGGGACCTTGATGGCCATGCCAAAAAGGTCCTTAAAGAAATGCTCTACTGGTTTCAAGTTCAATGGATTGGTAACTGGGTTAGACTTTATATACCAACACCAATGCTTCAAAAGGTGGTGGTATGCACATTGCCATGTGTTTTTTTGGAATGGGTATACAGCTATGTGATGTTTATCTCATGGATACAATTATTGAAAGGCTAAGATCATGTGTTGAAGGTGTAAAATGCTGATGGTGTGTGTGTAACCTAGTCTGTCAAGGTGTTTAGTGCAAGTGTTTGCTCTTGGTGTAGTTAATGATTGGCATGTATAGGAAGTTATTAGTCAGTGATATTTTTGTTAGTCTATGATTTGTACTCTTACTTACCTCTTGGTAAGTATACTTTAATTATGGAAAAAAAAAAGTATTCTCCCTGCATCCTTCAACTTACTGATGAACAAGAAAAAGGTGAAGTTCTTATGCCTATACTTAAAAGGATTTCAACTCTGTATCTTCCCACGACTAACATTATTAGGGTTTAGTGTAAAAAAAAAGGTCAATCAACCTTGGATGAAAACTTCCATTGTATGGATCCCACTAAATGATCTAAGCTAACTACTCCCTCTCTTTTGCACCATACCAATCTTTTCATTTTAGATGACCTAAATCCTAAACTTGTAAATATATTTGATTGAGAGGATTGGCTTCCCAACACACCAGCTATTACCTTGCTATAGTCATCTGCATGAACAATTTTTATGGCTTTATCGTTGATAAGGATTGATGGCTTTAGCTTAGCTCAAATTTTGTAGTTTTGTTGCTAATGTATTAAGTGTTAACTGAGACTAACAATGCTTGCTTGTAGCTATGGATTTTTGTTTAACAAAACTTCCATAGTTTTATTTTTGAAATCACATTTTGGATTTTCTATTACAATGAGTTCTCCGTACTATGCACCCTATTTTAAGTTTTGTGGTGCACTTTGTATGGCACTTTATAATCCAAGAGTGTCATGATGTATATGATATATTAAAAAGTATTTGGTGTATTATAATAATTTTATTTTGCCTAAAATTTTAAAATATATTTACATATATTTTTAAAATGATCAAAATTTTATCTATGTTATTTTGCAGTTAAATAAAATATTTGAAATATTTGACAGATAATTATTGAAAAAAGTAAAACAAAACCCCCAATTTTGTTCCCCTTAAATTTCAAGTTGGATAAATTGGTGCTTGTAAAAAAACCTCTCAAATTAATCCATACAAAATTGAATAGTATGGGAAACTAGCCCTTAAAAAAAAAACCCCCTAAATTAGTCCATGCAAAAGTGAATTGTTAAACAAGTTAGTCCTCTTACCCTAACTTATCAAAGGGATTAACTTGGTTGAATATTAAATTTTGTAGGGATCAATTTGTCCGACTTGAAATTTTACAGGGATTGATTTGAGAGTTTTACTTTCAAGGACCAATTTATCTGATAATTCAATTTTACATGAATCAATTTGAGATTTTTTTGATAGGGGCCAATTTATCTGATTTGAAATTTCAAAGGGACCAAAATGAGTATTTTGTCAAAAAGCAATGTATCAAACAGATAAATCCAATCATTCATGAAATAAAAAAATGTAATCAAATACATTTTAAAAGCAACAAAAAATTTTTAAGTGTGATCCTTAAATTAAATGGAAAATTTCAAGATATTATACAAATAAAGTCTTATCACTTTTAAAAATATTGTTAGGCTTTTGAATATGACTAAATTGAAAAATGAATACAACGTGCCACAAATCTTTTATTAGTACGCAATAGTCTTGTGATCCACGCATTTAGACTACAAGGTCCACCACAAAACTCTAAATAGGGTGCATTAAAGACAGATAAACTTGTAGAGGATTGAGGGGGAAAAATTCAAGAATATTAAGAAGCTCATGTTGTTATTACAGGGAAAGATAAAGTCAACTAGAAGATGAATATTATGAGACTCACTTGCCCAGTAATTGTTTACTCCTCCAGCTGCAACTTCCACCTACCAATGTCTCCTCATGTTATTGAGCAAATAATAAGGGAAAGAAAAAAAATTATAAATAGCCATTTTTTCAGATATATTACATGTGTAGCCATTATTAATAAGAATCTCTTGTATTTTTTTTTAAAGCTCCATTTTTTTTGGACGTGGAAATCTCCAACATTAACATTGTGTTTTCAATAATATTTTCATCTCAATCTTTACAAAACAACATAAAACCATGGTAAGAATCTGTATATATATTTATAGTGGAGGGATCAATTGATATTGGTGTAAGATTTGATGCACTTATACCTTGAATGACTTTTTATATAATATAGTTTTGTCAATTTAAACATTGAATTATATAATTATATATCATATTATGTTGATTGACTATGTCAAATTAAAAAAAAAATTGGTACATATAAGATAGTGATCAAATCATTCTTATTTGCATACATTTAAGGAGTAGTTATTAGTTATTACATTCACTTATATGCATACAAAAAATGTATTAAACAATTTCAAATTAATATAAAATTTTATAGAGATTAGCTACAGCATATAAATTTTCCATATAACTGTTTGGATCTTGTAAAAATTTCTTCAATAAAAAGTTATCGAAGATACAAGATATATGCCAAATCTTATATCATTGTAAACATATCATTTCTCATGTTTTCATAATATATTATATAGAACATTTATTTTAAAAGAAACAAACTAAAACTAGAATATCTACAAAAAATAAAAAATAAAATAGTATTAAAGCAAACCATGCAATACTTTATCCCTTTGAGGAATAATTAATTACACCATTGACTATTTGTAGTTGTTACATGTTTTCCTAATAACAATAATTTGAATTCATTGTTAACAAAATTGTAAGATAAAAACGTAAAACATCATATTGAGTGTAAAATAGATATGGAAGAAATATTTTTAAATTATATTTGGATTTATATAGCATATTTTAGTTCTTTGATTTGCCTTTCTATTTTACTTTTTTTTTTACGAGATTTGAACCGAAGACTTTATGCACACTACCCAAATTCTTCACCACTAGATTAATCATAGTGACCTCTTTCTATTTTATTTTAATAGAGTAAAAATTGGCATGAATTAATCAATTTATTCTGTATTCAGAAAACACTTCAGTATAAAGTTTCGTTAAAGTGAAACATAATGGGATTACTTGGGGAATCAATTACTCCTAAATAATGTACTTGTTTTCGGGCCTATATATGGGTTACACTTGCACCCTAAATTAAAGATGACCTGACCGCACGTATTACTTAACAGGCCTTTGTTTTAACATTTGGAATTACAATTTCACTAATTATATTTTTTATAAGAGTTAATGTTCATTTTAGTCTATCACTTTATTCTCGTAAGTTATTTTAGTCCCTAACTTTTAAAATGCATCAAATTAGTCCTCAATATTATAAAATGTAAGTCATGTTAATCCCTCAATCCATTTTTACTTAATATTCTATCAATTAAATGATGATAGGTAACGTTAAGTGATACCTTAACACACAATATGTCATCTGAAGTGGAATAAAGTTTAAAATGACTTATTTTAGTGTTTAAAATAAAACAAAATAAGCCATTTAAATATTCATTCTAAGTTATAAAATAACTCATTTTGTGTAATTTTAAATACCAAAATAAGTTATTTTAAACTTCATTATACTTCAAATGACACATGGTATGATAAAATATCACTTAGCATTACACATTATCACTTAATTGATAAAATGTTAAATAAAAGTGGAATAAGGGACAAGCTTGACCCACATTTTGTAATTTCGAGGACTAATTTGACTCATTTTAAAAGTCGGGACTAAAATGACTCACTAGTAAAAAGTCAAAAACTAAAATGAATATTAACTATTTTGATAATAAGGATATTTGTATGAATGTTATTTTCATATATTTTAAAAACTTATTTGTTTAGCATATTTTATTAGGATTATTTTTTGAGATTCCCATAAACAAATTTAAATTTTTTTATTTTATCAATGAAGGATAATTTATGATTTACACTCAATAATTATCATTCCCATGTCATAGGAATATTTTATACTCACCATTCAACATGGGAATAAAATTTTAGTATAGTATGGGAATATTTCTTTCTTGTGAATAATTAGTACCCAAAAATTAATAATTTTATGAAACTTGTAACAAATATGAAAATAAATCATTTTCAAGCAATTATTCTTGGGAATTTTATTAACATACCTTGAAACAAATACCCTCAAAGAGTAAAATTTCAACTTAATTATCAAGAAAATAGCATCAGAAAAATTGATCCCTTTAAGAATAAAAATATACTTTGTAGCTGCTTATAATCATGGATGGATACAAAAGGGGCTCAGTTTTATATATATACATATATAATAAAAATATATTGTATATATAAAAAAATATAAGGAGTTTATAAAACTTCTAATTTTTTGGATACATTCAAAATAAATTTTACTAATTCCTTTTAAATTTAGCAAGTGGCTTATGAGATAAAACTGAAAATAATAGTAAAATTACTTCAATATAATTACTTTGGGACAAATATTTGACGTACTATTTATTTTTTTATTGACAATGGAATAAACAAACATTAGACAGAAACAAATAAGAGAACGTGAATTGTGACCAAAAAATAACAACTCTAAAATAAATATTTTGCGTGATATTCATTCAAAAAGATTTAATTGATAATGCTTATTTGATGATTTAATATATTGGTTTTGGTCCCTCCATGAAACTTTTTGTTGACCCACCCCTGCTTATAATTAAAATTAAAATGTACGACAAATTAGTCCCTTCCCAATATTTTCAAAAGAAATTTGGGATAAATTAATCTATGACATTTGTAAAATAGTTTTAATTAGTCGTCTCTCATAAAATATAAATAAAACAAATAAGTCCATCAAATATTAAGGAAAAACTAACTTGTTGTATATTTTAAATTGTAGAGGACCACAAAATATGTTTATTTCTTGGGTAACCAATTTATTATGTATTATATTTTTTAAGGAATAATGTGGGTATTCTCTCTTTAATTAATTTGGTTTAACACAAAGCTAGCTAATAAAACAAAGAAATAATATTTTTTTTGCGGTTTCCCAGGTTATCCATTGCCAAACACAGTAATTAATCCCTTTGCGTATTGTAGGTCTATTAAGGGGATAGACACTGGCTACTAGTTTTAAAGCTGTTTCATTCCCAAAGCGAAAATCGAACCCTCGACACTTACTTAAGGAAGGACAGAGCTCTTATTATTTCACTTCGGCCTCGTGGTTAAAGAAATAAATATTTAAGTATACATTAGACATATATAATTTAAATAAAAACATATAATTATAAATTTTAAACAAAATTTTGTGAAGCATGGAACTAGTTTTGTAATTAATTATAAGACAAAACGCACAAATTGGTCTTTCAAAAAAAAAAAAAAACACCTAAAGAAGTCCACATGTCAATCTAAAAAATTGGACAAATTAGTCAATCCGTGCAGGGGCAGATTTAGCTTTTTTCTTGATTTTTAAGAGATTGATTTGTCCTATTTTTTTTGGTAGAGGACCAATTATCGAATATTTTAAATTGGCATGGACTTATATGAGTATTTTCTTTCTAAAATGACTAATTTACAGAGATGTCAGAGTAAGTTGCAACCCGCGAGCCAACTCAGCTCAATCCCCCATTTTATTGGATTGGATTGGTAAAATATTAGCTCACTTAAAAGTACGTCAATTTGACTCGGTCCACTTAACCCGCAGGTTAAATGGGTTCCAACTCGCATAATTCGTGGGTTAAGTAGAGTGACATGATTTCTTCATTTTTCTAATAAAAACCCAACTCCTCTCTCTCATATTTGGCCAAAACCAACATACCCACCTCATGTTCTTTCACACTATCTACCTTTTTATGGTAAATTTTGTTCAGCTAAGTTAAATCAATAAACTAAGCCAAGAAGCAAAAGTACCTTGATCCCAAAATGTCAGACAATTTCACCAAGGAGGGGAATCTGCCCCTTGATTATGGGTTCTCCAAATACTCAAAGAAGTGTAAGCTTTGGACTAGGATTGATAGTGAAAATATGTTTTATTGATGATAAAGAAAAGTACAATATCAACAACAACACAAATGAACATGGAAACTTAAATTACAAAGTTGATAATCTATGCTAAACTACACCGAAAACAAAAGTTTAAACGAAAATTTGTAAAGACTTGTGTATTCTTGACTTCTCGTGCCTTTCATTTCTTTCGTCCTTCTTTTATAATGATTTTGAGGCTTCAAATCATCCCCTATGACAAATAACAGTTACCACGGCTTTATCTGACTCTTACAAACAGCAACCGTTCCATCTCTCAAATTTCCATAGCTAAGGTAACTGTCCATAAAACCTCTTATAATACTTGTCAAACGAGCAGTTAAAATGACTAGGTCTCTCAAAATCCTACCAACTTTGAATAATAACCGTTCCCGCTTTAAACTTCGTTCATATCTATCACGGCTTCACTCACTAGGTTACCGTCATCATATGTTTGTTGCGGCTAGTAACATCCTTTATATCTATCACAACTTTACTCATCGAATAGCCGCTGTCACATGTTTGCTTCGGCCATTAACTTCCCAGGACCATTATTCACTGACTATAACTTCTTATCATGGCTCGCCTTGACTTAGCCGTAATAACTGTTACACTCCAAACATTCAGCCCAATTCCTTATATCATTTATAGGCCCAATTAAGCCCAATTCATTATTCTCAATCCACTTTTAATCTAGTGGTAACATATGCCCCCTACACCCATAAACCAAAGTACCAAACTTTGATTAATAGGTGTAACGGATAAATCACCAACTGTAATAAATAGCAGATCTGTTACAACAAACTTCCTATAAATGTGGAAATAGAAAAAACAACTTTTATCTTCTAATCTTTATAATGCCTCTTTTATATTTTAACCTCATTCCCATTCTTCAACTCATTTTCTCAACTTTTCCTCTAATTTTCTTGTTTTTGTTGACTACAAACTCTGCTACCTTCGATTTTTAGTCACTTTCTATCACTTTTCACACTTTCCTCTTCATAAAAATGGGAACCTTTATACCTTACAATGAAGATATTCAAACTTACCGTTTTAGCCCGATTCTGCCAGACCTAGACTCTGGACGAGAGCTTATCAACCATTTCTTGGCATCCTCAGACAATCGGCTGCTAATCACAAAAGAATGGTTTGACATTTCTAAATGTCCAGCTGACTTTCGAGCATGGCCTCACCTAACTCCAGGATATGATGACTGGTATAACAGAGTTTCTGCAGCTAAAGGAAGATAATGGACTAGGTGGGTATTTACAATATGGTCAAATTGAGCATCAAAGAATACCCATGCAACCCCCATTTCATCTTCTCCTTATTAGGTTTCTGGAAACCTAGCATCAATAGGTTTATTTTTCCTTTTGGCATGTTAACTCCAACCCTGATGGATGTAGCAGTAGTCCTTGGGTAATGTTGCAAGGGAATCCATCCCGACTGCTAGTGACCGTTTTGGGGACAACCTGGGTGTGAAATTCAACAAGAAATTGGCACCATATTCCAATTTCTTATGGTCTAACTCCTATACTTCTAGTCCGATAAATGGGAATAAACACGCAGCCTTTTTAATCTTTTGGTTATGTAAGTATTTCTTCTGCACCAGCTCCACTACTGTTGTGCTAGATTATTCATATGTAGTGGATGCCATCATGTCAGATAGACATCTTACTTTAGGATCATTTTTCTTATCCACTTTTTATAGAGGAATGTCTAACATGGTGGAGGAATTAAGGAAAGGAAATACTATAGAAAATGTTCAAGGCCTATTCTGGTTTTTAATCTTATGGGCTAACATATACCTTCTTGAATTCATCCCAGCCAATTCTTTAAAAACTCCTTTACTTGCTATATATGGCAATCTTTTTGTCTCAGTTCCTATAACCATCATGACCACCCTTGAAATTGTTGCCAAACTCTTTGAACTTTCCCCACGGCAAAGCTTAGACTATTTCCCTTACCGTGACACAAGATTTGGTCCAAGGTGGATTAGGGTAAACCCTTATATTGCTTCAGGACATGACATTGTCCTCTTACAAGATAATCTCCCCTTTGTCCTATTCCCACGTGATTTGTTGAGTGGCTTAAAACCAAGTTCCAAGAAGTACAAAACCTCAGCCGAGCCATATTGTCCTCAATTTTTTGCACGGTAACTGGGTTTCATCCAAGACATCCCTGCTCAATCTGCCACCATCCTTTCATCAGTTGACCACCGTCTCTTGAGTATGGAAGAAATGAAGAAAATAGAAGGGGAACAACAAGAAACTTTCCTTGGTTTCCAGTTCATGACCTACAACCCGGAACCATCAAAAACTCTTAATTTCTTGGAGTACTAGAGAATCTTGCTGTCAGCTATCTTCAAGGATAATTCTTCATCTGATATAGATAAAATGTATAAAGTTAATGTGGATCCACCACAGAAAAAGAGGAGACGAAGAACCACTCCTACCCCTCCAATTGACTTGCCTATACCAGGTGAAACATTATTTCTTTCCATTAATCATCTTTCTTTTCAAAAATACTCATAGTTAAACATTGGTTTCTGTAGTCGTGACAGTGAATCCTTCCCCTAAATGCAAGAAGAGGACTTCTATAGCAGCTGAATTGCCCAAGCGAGTTACCAGATCCTCTGGGCAAAATTCTCCCACCAATCAACTCACAACTACCAAACCTCAGGTATATAGACATTTTTATAACTATTACACCTTTCAAAATTTGGTAATTAATCTATCCTCTTAAATTCCAAAAATTGCAGAAGACAAGATCTCCTCAATCCGCCACTGGTATTAATACACTAGCCGATCAAGCAATCATCTTAGCCGAGGCTAGTGACAATGAAACCAATACAACCGATCCTGAAACAAATGAAGCTGTTCCTACAACTCCTACTCAACATCATCAGGCACCACATATCTCTGCAGAAGATCTAGCCAAGTACTTCAATACCCCTGCAATTGCATTACCAAGAGAAAGAAAGCTCTCCTACTGAGGCTATTTGTGAAACAATAGCAAATATCTTGGAGATGGATGATATCCCATACTCAGAAACACTTTACATTCTTCAAGAAAGCCTCAACCGTAATTTTTCTGATGATAATGTGTTGGAATCCACAAAAGCATTACATGTTGAGATGGGTATGCTACTGGTCCATTGGGAAGCTGGTAAGCAAAGAATCAGTTGCAGCGAGCATAAATTGACTCGGCTTGCCGATCTATCTAACCAAAAGCAGAAACTCACCTCAGCTTTCATTGAATAAGAAAATAAAAGGGTTGAAGATTCTGAGAAACAAAAAGCTACCACTGAAAGGATTGCATTCTTAAGAAGTAGCATTACTCAAATGGAAGCTGAATTACAAACTTTGCTTCCTCAGGAAAAATCCTTATCTTATCAGCTCAAACAAACTCAGAATGAGCAACTTCAGTTATATGGTCAAGCCACAGCTTTGGATAAAGACATCAAATCTCTTACATTACAAAAACCATTCCTGGAGAAAGATTTTAATGATGGAAAACAGCAAATACATCAAGCCAACCTCCTTTGGCAAGAAATTTGCTCAAAGCTTCCAACTGATAAAGAATTATCTAGAGGTAATCTATTTTTTATTCTACATCTCAATATTACCCCTAGAATTTGAATTAAAATAACTAACTCTTTAATTTCTTACAGATTTAGCCATCACTGTCTTCATTCCACAAACTGATCCCATCATACAAGCAGCCGAGGCAGCTACTTCTACAGCCATTCAAGTGATCATAACTCCTCCTACTCAGATGTTTGATCCAGAGATAGCCATAGATCCCACAGTAGCTATTGTATTTGAATATTTAGTAGGAAGTTTTGAGGTTCCTCCATCAGCTGCAGAAGTTGAAGCTTCAACAATCCCTGATAAAGACTCAGATCCCTCAAACTCTCCCAAGTTCTTAACTCCCTCAGATGCCTCTACAGCTGCACATTCGGCTCCCCCTTCCTAATCTTGTAGCTTCGCCTATAATTTAAAATTTTTGCTAGCTGAACTGGCATGTAGTCAGCACGTTTGACATTTTATGGATTCTAAGTACTTTTGGCTTCCCATATAGAAGGGTAATATTTCTTTAAGAATCTTCCATTTATATTCACGACTAATTCTTTTCCTTCTAATATTACTAAACGATAAGCACCACCATAATTGACTTGACTAAGTATGAAAGGTCCCTCCCAATTAGGCGACCATTTGCCTAGACTTGTATCATTAAATCCTAAAGGCAACACAGCTTTCCAAACTAAATCACCTTCAGTAAAAGATTTCTTTTTAACTTTCTTGTTGTAAGTCTTAGCAACTTTAACTTTGTTAGCCTAGATATTTTCCAAAGCCATTAATCTATCTTCATTCACATTGTCCAACTCTTTAAACATGGCTTGATAATATTCATCTGAACTCAAATGATGTTGCTTTGCCACTCTAAGAGACTTCACATTAATCTCTAGAGGCAAAATTGCATCTTGTCCATAAGTTAACCTAAATGGTGTTAAACCAGTGGCTGTACACTTAGAATTCCTATAAGCTCACAATGTTTCAGATAAATTCTCATGCCATTTTCTTGGTTGATCTTCAACAAACCTCTTAATTATATCGATAAGCACTCTGTTAGTAGCCTCGACTTGCCCATTTGCTTGAGCATAATAAGGTGAAGAATGAACTAATCTAATCCCATACTGTGCAGCAAAAACTTTCACATTATCACCTGTGAACATGGTCCCTTGATCAGCTGTGATGGTCTTAGGAATACCAAACCGATGTATAATTTGGTTTTGAATAAACCTAATAACTTCGGCTTGTGTGACTTTAACCATCGGCTGAGCCTCAACCCATTTTGTAAAATAATTTGTGGCTACAATTATAAAAGAATGCTGCTTAGATAAATGAGCATAAATTTTACCAATTAAATCCATAGCTCATCCCCGAAATGACCACAGCTTCACAATGGTATGTAGTTCCTCAGCTAGTACACATTGTAAAGGACCATGTTTTTGGCACTCTTCACAACCTTTAGCATCATCAAAACAATCAGCCGTTATCGTTGGCCAGTATTAACCATAATGATAAATCAGCCACTTCATTTTGCCACTAGACTTATGTGCACCACAAACCCTTTTATGTACTTCTCCCATGACTTTCATAGCTTCATCTAAGCTTATACTTCTTAATAACACCCCTTCCTGTGTTCTTTTAAATAATTCATTATCCACTAGAACAAAACTCAAAGCACGTTGTTTTGTTTTAAATTCTGTTTTAGCTTAAGGATTTAACAAATATCTTATAATCTCCTCTCTCCAATCTAACACCCTCGGCTGTAAGCCAATATTACTCATCATTACTCCTCCACACATTAATCTATACCCTGAAGCATGCTGACCTAATTGATTAGCAAGTTTATTCTCTTTTCTAGGGATATGAACTATTGTTACATCTGAAAACTCAGATATTGACTCCAACACTTCTTCCAAATAAGAGGTTAATTTTAGACTAATACACTTATAATCTCCTAAAATTTGATTAACAACCAATTGTGAATCACCTCATATTTGAATTGTTTGCACTCTCATTGCACTTAACAACCTAAGTCCAGCTAACAAGGCCTCACATTCTGATTGGTTGTTAGAACAATGAATATCTAATTTAAAAACATGCTTATCATCCTTACCATCAGGATTTGTAATAACCACTCCAGCCCCAGCTCCTTTTCTATGCTTGGATCCACCAAATGACAATATCCGTGGTTGAGTTGTAACCATGTTTTGATATTCATCTAAAGGATCTATTATATCAATACAAGGATGTTCAGCTAAAAAGTCAGCCAAAGCTTGTCCTTTCATAGCTTTCATAGTCATGTACTTAAGAGCAAAAACATTTAATTTAATAGCCCACTTTATCAAATGACCTTGAAGTACTGGTCTATTTAAAAGATACCTTACTATATCTATTCTACACGTAAACAGTACTTTTCTTGGCAACAAATAGTATTCCAATTTAGTACAAGCATGAAACAAAGATAAACAAAGTTTCTCAATAGGTGTGTACTTTGTTTCAACATCATTAAGCATACGACTTAAATAATATATTGCTCTTTCTGTGCCATCTTATGAATCTTGAGCTAATAAGCTTCCAATTGAATCCTCTGCTGCTGATATATATAACTTTAGTGGCCTTCCAGTAACAAGTGGTAATAAAACTAATGGACTCGCCAAACATTTCTTAATTTGATCAAAAGCTAAATGTTGCTCTTTTCCCCAAACAAATTTTTCAGTTTGTTTTTATTTTATTAATGGAGAAAAAGCCTTCATTTTCCAGCAGAATTAGTAATAAACCTCCTCATAAAATTGATTTTTCCAATGAGACTTTGTAACTCTTTCTTATTACTTGGAGGTCTAGCTTCTAATACTACTTTAGCTTTATTTTTATCAATTTCAATACCTTGATGATGTATTAAGAAGCCAAGGAAGTTACCAGCCAAGACACCAAAAACCCACTTAGCCGGATTCATTTTTAATGAATGTTTCCTCATTCTAATGAATGCCTGTTCTAAATCGGCTAAATGTGTTTGAAATTCGACTGATTTGACCACTACATCATCTATGTATACTTCCAAACTTTTACCAATTAAATCATGAAAAATAGCATTCATTGCCCTCTGATATGTTGCTCTAACATTTTTCAAACTGAATGGCATAACCACTCATTCAAAAATACCAATAGCTCCAGGGTAACAGAATGTAGTTTTACGTACATCATCACCAGCAACTAGAATTTGATTATACCCTGAATAACCATCCATAAATGACATAATTTCATTTCTAGCAGCAGAATCAATTAACATATCCGCTACAGACATGACATATTCATCCCTAGGCGTAGCTAATTTCAAATTTCTAAAATCAATACAAACTCTAACCTGACCATTCTTTTTAATTACAGGTACAATGTTTGACAACCATTCAACATACCTAGCCGTTTTTATAAATCTAGCCTTTAACAATCTCTCAATCTCTTGTTTGATCTTCGGCTGTAACTCTGGATTAATACATTGCGGTGGCTGTCTGAACGGTTTGTACCCTTCTTTAATAGGCAAACGGTGCTCAACTAATTCTCTTGGTAGACCAGGAATTTCATGATAGTCCCATGCAAAACAGTCTTTATATTGCTGGATCAATTGTACTAATTTTGTTTGACATTCCTTTCTTAATAACCCACTGATCTTAGTCATCCTTTGTTCATGTTCTGTACCCAAGTTGACTTCTAGTAATGGATCTTGAGCTTTAAGCCTGGACTGATTTTTCTTAATGGATAGATATATATCTTCTTCTTCATCTTCATCAAAATCTTTCTCGGCTGCCTCATTTTACTGAACATAGTCCATGATTCTGTATTCAATAGAATAGGCCTGTAGCCGTTGCAAGACTTCCTCTGCCAACTCTTCACGGTTTGTATTCATTAAATAACTCCAGACAAGGCCGTGGTTCGACCTGAACTTCAATTTGAAATCCCCTAGCAGTAAAATTCACTACTTTGATCATTTCCTCATCTTCTCTGGACTCTATTGATAAAGGCTGGAACTCCGGGTCATAATAGCTTGCTTCCACCATCTTGACCTCCACTGCAAAAGGCCTCTAATCAGCTTGAACTATCTCAACTCTTCCTTGATTCCAAAACATTAGCATTTGATGTAGTGTAGAAGGTACACACTCATTAGCATGTATCCAATCTCGCCTTAAAAGTAGAGAATAACCTGGTTTTGCATCTACCACAAAAAATAATATATTAGCCATTTTAGAACCTATAGTTAGTTCAGCAATGTAGATTCCAATGGCTGAGGTAGTTCCCCTATTAAAGTTGGTCATTTTCATGTTGGTTTCCTTTAGATCTGCAACATTCTTCCCCAACCTTTTCAAGACTCCGAGAGGCATCACATTCATTATTGGTCCTCCATCAACCAAAACCTGCGAAACTGGCTTTCCATCAACCAGAGCTTTGATGTAAGGTGGCTTCAAATGGCTAGGTTTTTCTGGCCTTTTAAATACTATCACTGGATCATCTTTAATTTGCTCTTCTTTTTCTTTTTCAAAGATAATTGAGATGTATTCTGCTTCATCCACCATCACATCTCCTTCTAAAGCATCTATTTGTTTTTCATCAACTATAAACTCTAATGGCAAAACTCCAACAACTATCATCATGTCTAAATCTTCATCATTTGCAATAATTAACAAATCATCCAAATCATCATTAGATTCATCTTCCATATAACTACCTCTTTGCAATGCACTTTCTTAGGAAGACTCACCAAAACATAACTTCTGCACGGCTAATATTGCTTCTGATTCTTTCTTCCTTTTATCATCAACATCAGTCGTTGCAGGTTTTTTACCTTTTTCCAAAGATTGTAATTTCTCTTTTACCTTCAAGAATGCTCTTTTTCTCTGCAACCGATGTTTCTGGGATTTTGTAAGCATCTTCACCTCTTCATTTTCTTTCTTTTTTTTAATTTGCTTCAATAGTTTTCCATCCTGATTGGTTTGGATGAATCTTTGGTTTGATCATGTGCTTTAACTGGAACTTCCCATCATCCTTTGCAATGATTTTCACGGCTGGTTGGCCTCTTCAGTAACTCAACTCAACAGCTCTGTTATTTTCTCTAGGTAAGGGGTGGTTGGTCACCCGAGGCAGTTGTGTATTGAAATATCTCTTCCTCTGAAGTTTCTAGGATAAGGTACATTCTTATGGTAACCAAATCCACGAAACACATTCCTTTGAAACCTATCATTCCTTCCTCCATGAATACTACGACTCATCATATTATTGAATTGGAGCATATTATGCCCCCCAACATAATTAACTTGCTGTATCGGGAAACTTAAATGATTAAAAAGAGTACCTTTTTGATTTTCTATGTTCTCACCATTCTTTGTCCTTGCTTGTGCGGCTGCACCAGATCCAACTCCTCTATTTCATTCCTCCTTTGCTATCACGGACTTTGGCTTCCACACCTTCTTCATCTTTTTTGTACTTACACCTTCTTTGACTTCTTCATCTCCTTGGCTACAATTAGACACTGACACTGTGTTGATTGCAGCTGTGGGAAATGGATCCGTGTCTACTGTCATACTAGGCGCCTTCTTTTCTGGCAACTTCAATCTCCCTTTTTTTCAATGCCTTTTGTATGGCTCCCCTGAATACTAAACAATTAATTGTAGAATGAAAGTCAGAATTGTGCCACTTACAGTACTTTCTATTCTTTAGTTGTTCAGGGGAAGGGATTTTATGGCTTTCAGGCAGCTTCAATTGCTTATCCTTCAATAAGAAATAAAAAATCTGATCTACCTTTGTAATATTAAATAAATATCCCTCTTTTTGTTCTAGTTAGAGTTTTTCTTTTCCCTTAGCCGAAGTTAGTAAAAGGCATGAATACGGCTTACCCTTGACTATCTCGGCTGCTATAACTTCGCCTTCTAAAGACATCTGCTCTTCATAAAACTCTTCATCAGACTTATTCAATAACAGATATGAAATTAGAAGGTTTACCACCAATCTTGTGTGACCATCTTTGATCTCTCTTATGAATAAATTGTTCAACCCTGGAAGCTTTCCACACCAGTTGATAGAGATCACCATACTCTGAGATGATTAACTTTTCTCTAAGTTGTGGATGCATATTATTCATGGCAATGGATGTGCATTCAGATTCAGGTAATTGGACACTGCATTTACTCCTTAACTTCTTAAAGCTTTCAATGAAATCAAATCTGGTTCATTCACTTGCTGTTTAATTCCAAACAGATCCAAAATTGAAACTTCTGGTAACGGCATGTAAAAGTGATCATGAAAGGCACTCTCCATATCCATCCAATTGTGGATTGAATTAGGAGATAAAGAAGAATGCCACGAAAAAGCCGTACCAGTCAAAGACAAAGGAAACAATTACAATAGTAATGCTTTGTTTTGTCTTGCCTCAGCACATTGTGCTAGAAATTTACTAGCATGTTCCATCGAGGATCTTCCATCCTCACCAGAGAATGAGGAAAAATCAGGAACCCTGAAACCACACGGGAAAGGTACCTTATCTACCCACTCTGGATATGGTCTTCTATAGATAGGCCTTTCTAATGGTCTCAATTGGACCCCAAAATAATGCCTCATAGCATCAGCAATTACATTTGGATCCAAAAACTAAGGACCTATCCTTCTTTGATCACCAAACTGATTATTTAAATTCCCACACGACTGTCTTGGCCTTAGCCCTCCTTGATTACACATGATATTGGGACCTTGAGCCAGAGCATTCCACGGCTGATCTGGTGTTGGATCCATGTAATTTGCCGTTTGATTTAAGCTAGTACTATAATTCATAGGTCCCATACAAGGATTTCTTCCTTGAGGTACCATAGAATATGGCGCCAAAGCCCATGATCTATCCAAACCAAATCCATTTATCATATTCTGCTATACTCCATTAGCCATGTTCCATGGCTGATCTGTATTCATGCCAGGATGATCATTTGCAACTAGTGGTAAGCCTAAATGTCCGGATGCATTTACAGGCCTCCTAACCAAGTTTACGTGCCCCCCAGGGTTCACGTATGGCTTCATAGGACTCAAACCTGTTGAGTTATTTTGAGTCATCCTCGTACTAAGATTATAACCGTTTCCCTGTAAGACATTCATCACGATAGGTTTTACAATATCTGGGAGTTGTTTTGATACATTCAACATTACATCATTCACTCCTAGTTCCATTTGTTGCCTAATAAATGATGTGGATACAGTCATGGGCTGTTTATCCTCATGGTTTTTAGGCACAAACACTAAATTTGGAGTTCCATTTTTACGAGAAACAGAAACGACATCATTTTCCAGCAAATTAGAAACTAATTCATATGCCGGAGAACTAACCGTATTATCATATCCCTTTCGGTTCCCATGTTTAGCATTTGTTGACATTGCACTAGGAGTACTCATGTTTGCAGATCGTAACTCCTTGCGCCACTGATAATCTAAACTTTGAGATTGAAATTTTTTTATATCAATTCTTGGTCCTACTGGGCGTGCTAAGTTAAATCAATAAACTAAGCCAAGAAGCAAAAGTACCTTAATCCCAAAATGTCAAACAATTTCACCAAGGAAGGGAATCTGCCCCTTGATTATGGGTTCTCCAAATACTCAAAGAAGTGTAAGCTTTGGACTAGGATTGATAGTGAAAATATGTTTTATTGATGATAAAGAAAAGTACAATATCAACAACACAAATGAACATGGAAACTTAAATTACAAAGTTGATAATCTATGCTAAACTACACCTAAAACAAAAGTTTAAACAAAAATTTGTAAAGACTTGTGTATTCTTGACTTCTTGTGCCTTTCATTTCTTTCGTCCTTCTTTTATAATGATTATGAGGCTTCAAATCATCCCCCATGACAAATAACAGTTACCATGGCTTCATCTGACTCTTACAAACAACAACCATTCCATTTCTTAAATTTCCATAGCTAAGGTAACTATCCATAAAACCTTTTATAATACCTCTTAAATGAGCAGTTAAAACAACTGGGTATCTCTCTCAAAATCCTGTCAACTTTGAATAATAATCGTTCTTGCTTCAAACTTCGTTCAAATCTATCACAGCTTCACTCACTAGGTAACTGTCATCATATGTTCACTGCGGCTAGTAACTTCCTTTATATCTATCACATCTTTACTCATCAAATAGCCGTTGTCACATGTTTGCTACAGCTATTAACTTCCGAGCCCCATTATTCACTGACTCTAACTTCTTATCACGGCTTGCCTTGACTTAGCCGTAATAACCGTTACACTCCAAACATTCAGCCCAATTCCTTATACCATTTATAGGCCTAATTAAGCCCAATTCATTACTCTCAATCTACTTTTAATCTGGTGGTAACACTACCCAAAAAGAAAAAAAATTAATAAAACACTTCCAGCTCCATTCTCTCCCTCGAGTAGTCCACCCTAGCCCCACTCATTTTTTTGTCTTTTTGGTTTTTGAACAAATCTAATGATTTTTAGAATTTTTTTATTTTTTATTTATTTGATGAGCTAACCTGCATAGCCCACCAACTCGAGTGGGTTGAGTCAAGTTGCCATTTTCCTAACTCGCCAATAAAGTGGGCCAACCTGAATTCGACATTTTAGTCTGTAACCTGCAATGGGCCAACCTACGTAAGCCGGGTTAGTCCACTTTGACAACTCTATTAATTTATCCATTGTGAAATTTAACAGGGACATATTTGAGAGTTTTGTTTAATTATAATGACAATATAATTTAGGAAAGCAAGATTGTTTCATGAATTCGTGATAGGTCACGTCATATTCTGCACCAGAACTGTAGTTACTTTACACATTTGTTGAAGAGTTTGACTTGACGGTTACGAATTTGCAGTTAATATTCACTTTCCTTTATAAAATTATATATGTGGTTATTTTAATTTCTAAAGTTTAAAATTTGATTAATTAGTTCCTATATTTTTAATTATAAATTATATTAGTCTTCAAAAATATAAATGATTTATATTAGTCCTTTAAACATGAATTTAGAGTTAATACTTATTGATTCCTGAAATTACATATGTCATTAATTTTAATTAGTCACTTAAAATTAAAATATGACTAATTAGTCTCTAATTTCATAATCATTAATCATATTAGTCTTTGAAAAAATAAATAATCCATATCAGTGCCTTAAAATTGCATCATTGAATCAAATTAGTCCAATAATAATAATAATAATTTTGATTCTAATCAATCAAGTAACTTGTTAAAATTTCTCATCAAGTACTAATCTGACTCCCAGTTATGAAGTTAGAGACTAACTAATCAGATTTTAAACTTTAAGAACTAAAGTGACTCATGTATGCGATTTTAATAACTAAATTGAGCATGAACTCATTGATGAACAATGCTTTTACGCTATTGGAGGAAGAATTTTTTCTTCGGGTGCACCTTGACTATTAAACAACTAAAAGGAAGAAAGTGAAACAATAATAAAAAAAAGGTAGAAGAGTAAACCCTAAAATGGTTGTTTCAATTTTTTATAGGACAAATTATTTTTTGAGGAAAAAATAACATTTTAGTCCCCAACCATTTAAAACATACGACAATTTAGTCATTTGGTCAAATTTTTCCATTGAATACTATGACATAACCTCATCAAGTAATATAATTGACTTGGTATCATGATTAATTCTCTACCGCTATCATTTTAATCATTTTGATTAATCATAGTATTATGAATTAAATTATCTCATATTTTAAAATGTCAAGGAGTAAAACATCAGTTTTTTCTTTAGGGTCTAGGATATCACGTAAACTCTTTATTAATGGCCCAAGTCATAATATTTAATAGAGTTATTTGATGGAGGGATTAAACTTTATCATATTTTAATATGTCAAGAAGTAAAGTGTCAATTTTTTTTTCTTCAGGGACTTATTTGTTTGATATGAAAAATTGATAATAATCATTTTGTTTGACCTTGATTGACCGCTTTTAAATACTATTTTAAATCGTGTCATTAAATATTAAATACAATGATACTATTTTCATGAAATTATTTCCAAAATCACATAATTAACGAAAGTACACTCTATTACAGTGCATAACCGGTCCTCTTGATTCCTTTTTAAATCAAATGTTCTTAATGTACACAACAACAACAACAAAAATGTTCTTAAATATTATCGATATTGTTTTGAATATTTAATTTCCTCCTTAATTTACTAACGTTGTAGAATCTTCTTTTATGAATAACAAAATAGAATAATAAAGCATATTGACATTGTCATTCATATCGTATACTGAGGCTGTAATTCTTCTTTTCATATTGAAGAAGTTATAGTGTATGGAAGAAATAGGAAAAAAATGATTTCATGATAATTATACTACCAGTCTTGAGTTTCATAATATGATACAGCTTCTATTGGCCGGGCTGTTCATCAGAGCATATCGTTGTTCTAGTTCTTGAGTTCCTGGCCTTGCTAAGAAATCCGAGAGATTTCTATTTCTATACTGACAGAATAATTTAATACTTAATAGCAAGTGCAAATATGCATGCCTCAAGCTTAACATTGTTTGCTTGTTTTCTTTGCAGGCTTAACATCTTTAATTGTTTTTCTCTTTGTAGGGCCTCAATTTTTCAACAGCCAGTAGATGGTAAGCAAATGGCAACGTCAATGACAAAGAAGATACCTTGGCGGCATTGGTGGCAAACGTGATGTGGTGGTCGACGACAAGGATCTCAGTGTCATTGCCAACGTGATGGGTGATGTGGTAGTGCAATATGTAGAGCTGAAAGACCTGGTAACTTAAGTGTAAGTAAATGATTTGAGCTCATTTATTAAAAAAAAGTCTACATCCAAGGCAAGGTCAACACTAACCCATAGTCAGTAGCGGTTTGCTTCTGCAATTGTTAATGGCCACTTTGGCACTTATAACATTAATGCACTGAGAAATTAATCTTTTAAATTGTTTTTATTTTTTTGCATGATTCTCCTAATTGTCAATTCCAGTATTTTCAAGGCACAGATCTACTAGCGTATTTCAAACCTGGCAATATATGCATGGTTATATGATTCATATTTGCTTCTCTTACTCTCATGGTAAACCACCCATCTCATATTATACGCCTCTATATATATATATATAATAGTCTAATTAATCAACACATTACTGTTGTATGGGCTCATTTGTCTGTTTGTAAATTGACACACTAATTTTTAATTACCAAGAGCTAATAAAGTATTTTTTTAATTGAAGATTAATTCTTCAGAGCATTGATGTTTTGAGGGTAAAAATGGTAATTCATCTATTTTATTGATTGGAAAATCGATTGAAGAAGCTATTTAATTTTTAATGCTTTTAAAATTTGTGTGGTGTATGAACTTAATTAATAAATGAAATAAATATTACAATTAATTTATTATTACTATGATTATTAATATAATATAACAATAAAAATGTTATTTGTGCATTTAAGAGTGACTGTGATGGATGAGTGAGAGTGAGTGGGGGTCACTATCATATTCGTTTTTTTTTAATTTTATTGTTATGTGATTAGTAAGACAATTTTTATATTTTTTTGAATTTTTTTTTTGTAAAAAGCATATAAAATTTTAAGAGTAAACTAAATGAGGTATTAAAAAAAAAATGACATTCCATCCTATTAATTTGTAAAACCTAGAGTCCACCTCATTTTATTAATAGTGTATGTGTTTGGGATATTGTACTAGACATAATAAGATAAGCCAATAATATTGTACATTATGCTCTTATTTATTGTTTGGCAAATGCAGCGTATTATATGGGTTATATATCACAATCACTTTTTAATGATTTAATTGTTTATATATTATTAAAATAAAAATAAATATGAAAAAATAATAACTTTAATTTCTAAATATTGATAGTGTAAAATTTGGTACTTTCTTAAATTTATATATATATTAGTTGAGAGTGTAAAATTGCTTTTGATGGACGAAACAAGAGAAAGGTTTGAATTAAGATAGAATTAGAGTTTCAAAATCTCCGAAATAATAGAAATATGGAGGAACCAAAAAAGGCTGAATAGTTTGCATAGAGAAGAAAAGTAAACAGTAAGAAGCTAGCATATATGGAAGAAAAAGGAGGGAAAAGTGACATACAACCACCTTTGAATTTAAACTTTAGGTCGATCAACAAGAAAAGGCTGTTTTGTTGTCGTAAGAGTAAGAAATAATAGGTGGTAATTTTAGAGAACTAAAATTTATTAATAAGAAGTGATAGCTGGAAATGATAAGTGTGATAAAACATTGTATCCATTTTCATTTAAATTAATAAAGATAAATATTTAGGGGCATTTTGGTTTCTTGATTTTTGTCAAAGTAAGGATTTTTAGAGTCTTTTGGGGAAAATTATATTATTCATGGATTTTGGTGCATGGTAATGATGTCCTTAGTAACTATTATTGAAGAAAAGAAATTCGACGATAACACTTTTGAGGGAACTACTGGTGGATGTTTCATAAAAAATCCGATGGAAGCATGTTGAAAACACTTGTAAAAATTTGTCATTGGAAAAAATTACTGATGGATTTTCCCAGGGAAAAATGCTTTAAAAAAAATTAGGAATATAATTACCGTCAAACTCAAAATTATTTTTAAATCCCTCACTAAATCCAATTAATATATAGATTTTTAAATTGGGCGTTATTATTATCGGCAAAAAAATCCAGCAATAATATTGTCTTTCTTTCTAAAAACAATCTTATGGAGTGATTGGAATTTTTGTATGTTATCTAATTACAAAAAGCTAATTTTTCTTATTTAACATTAGTTACTGACATATAATTATATTTGATAATTACAAATTAGAAAAATATAACTAATAGACCATAAACACTATGAGTTTACATTCAGAAAGAAAATAAATACAAATGTGACAAAAAATGTGCAACCATTATAACAAATTAAAGTCAACAAATAACAACAATCCAAAAAAGTCTACAAATAACAAATAAAACAGTAGCACCAATCAAGAAAAGTTAGCATCATTATCATCATCATCATCATCATCAGAGCCATCATCGAACTTTAGCAGTGTGGAGTTGTCTGCTTATATGCTCCTACAAGGACATCATCTTTCCTTCCTCATCTGCTTCGTGGTTATCTTTCCACCCTCTTCTCCTTCTTTTTATTATTGTCCTATGCAATTTCATCTTGCCCCTAAGAAAAGTACGCTGCTCTACCATCTCTCCTAATTGATGCTGAGTATCTGCATCCTTTTACTGCATATGATGAAGTTTCTCTTTAACCAAGTGAACTTGCTTGCAGGCCTTATCATCATTATCGATAAATCCAGTGCATGTAGATGCCCTACTTATAGAGGCAATGGACAAATTACTTGCATAGAATGTCCTCGTCTTGTACATTCGGTTCATGTAAGGACCGCCTACTATCTTTTACCACAACTGGTTCTTATCGACTGGTGAGCAGTCCTCATTGCCCTTGGCGCTCTGTTGTTAGGTCCTCGCCTCCTCAAGGTGCTGCTCATACTCGTGCTAAAGAAAAATAAAATAAATTAAAATCATAATAAGAAATTAGAATTTTATTGAATTATAATTTTCTTTCAACGGACCCTCTTCTAACTTTTTAACCAAAAATAAAAAAAATGATTATTTACTAATTTGCATCATTTGCAAGTTTAATTACCAATATACACTACTTTTTTAATAATAGCAATACAACTAGCAACTAAACGTATTTTGTGCAAAAATTTCACAGATAATACGACTAGCTTGCAAACGTATTACATGCAGTTACAATTTCAAGGCTAGTTAACGCATCAGCTGACTCATTGCTAAAACATTTGACATTGCGGTTCTCAAGGCATGCAATATGGCTAATTGTGTCCATATCATGCACAAATGCATGTAATACAGCTATCAGCTAAACGTATTACGTGCAAAATGATTGGGCATAATATGGCACATAATTAGCTGTAGTGGGTGCCCGAATATCTTTATAAAAATGATACAAGACCAAGGGGATGGACCATAACACTAACTTCTTTTTTCTAGAGAGAGGAAGTTAGAGAGAAGTAGTGAGAGGTAGTGAGAAGAGAGAGTAAAACTAGAGAGTAATAGTAAAAATGTAACATGGTTGATAACAACTTCTACTATCAAGTTCAGTGTGGACGCATATGAACAAATCTCAATACACAAATAATTTATTGTTTTAATTTTGCTTCTTAGTGTAGTTCAAGTTAAATAATTCAATTTTGTTTAGTTTCTCAGTGTACAAATTTAATGTAAATTCAATTAGAAATTATTTTAGTTTATGTGGTTTTAATTTTGTTTATTTTTATACAGATATAACTTTTATTATAATTTTTATTATTAAAATGCAGATTTGATTATAATTTAATTAATTCACCATAGTTTATAGAAATTCAAATTTAATGCAGTAAATATTCATTATAAATTTACTTTAATTTGTATTATTTTATTCATTTTTATTTTTTAGTTTCTTAGTTAGTTTAGTTTTTGACAGGGACTACTTTATAAACTTTAAATTTCATGGAGGTTAAAAATATTAATATAAATATTTTATGAATGCTATTTTGTAGGTTTTGATGATGAAAATGACTCAAGTGAATGCAAAAGAATAGAAGCAAAATGAATTGGACTTCATGAAGATGAACACGCACAAGTGACCAAGGTTAAATGGTTAAAATTATTAGGACTTAGATTACTATGTTAAAAGGTTTCTTTTACTAAGATTCATTTGGCCATTTTCAAGTTAATCACGTTTTAATCTAATTTTTAATGAAAACTTGATTTAGAATAATTCACATGTTCTTAGTGAAGAAATTTGTTTTTGATTTATGAAAATGTGAGTATGATTTGAAAACCATTGTGATTTGATATTTTAAAATAGTTTTAGAATGAAAGAATATCTCAAAGTGTGTTAAAATTTATGTTTTGCATATTCTGGAACATATGTAATCGATTACATAATAAAATAATCGATTACCAGAAGTGCTAGCGAGCCAGAATTCAAAATTACAGCAAGTGACCATTGCTAGTTTTCAAAAATTTAAATATGTAATCAATTACAAGTCTGTGTAATCAATTACCATGGCCTGAAACTTGCAAATGTGTGTGTTTTGAAGAGACACATCTCTTGGGGTCAATCCTCAACGGTTCACACAATTTGTTTTCTATAAATACCATTGTTTAACACATTTTAACACACAAAAAACATACTTCAAAGATCATTTGAACAATCATTCTCACTTCTCAATATTTTGATCAATACTTGGCCAAATTGTCTTATTCTTGAGAAACCTTATAGGACTTCAATTTGTAACATCTACTCTATTAAGAGAGTGAGTTGTTGTACTCTTTTCTTTTACTTAAGTTTGTGAACAAGGGTGGGGTATCCCTTGGAGGAACAAGAGTGTGGTATCTCTTGGTTCTTAGAGACTCAAACACAAGGGTGAGGGATCACAAGGTGTAAAAGTGCTCATCATTTGTAAAGACAAAAGTGATAGTGGAACTCTCAAGTGGGTTACTTGAGAGAACTGGATGTATGCCACAAGTGGTGACCGAACCAGTATAAATCAAGTTTGCAATCTCTCTTCCCTTGACTCTTTATGTTTATTGCAAATTCACTCTTCATTATATTGTTAATATCACTCACATATTTAATTGGCCCTTTATATCTCTTGCATGTGCATTCATTAATCTAAGTTTTTGAGTCAAACCTTTAAAACTCATTGAAAAAGTAATTTGAGTGTGAAATCTAAGAAAAAGTTTTTGAACTCAATTCACCCCCCCTCTTGAGTTCATTGAGGCCACTTGAATAACATATTTTATTTCAATAAATAAGCTTGTTAGGAGTTTGGTAATTTATTTTAATTTATATTATGCATGTTTATTTATAGTTTATAATTTTAGTATAGTTTAGTTTAGGTTAGGGAATACTTTCTACTTTTTAAATTAATTTTGTTTAGTTTAGAAAGTTTATTATAAAGATTTTATTTTAATAATTTTATTTTCCTTAGTCTTTTATATTTGTTTTTATTTTATAAATTTTGAGATTTAGGAAATTTAGAAATTGTTAATATAATTTAGTAAATTCATTTAGTTTATGCTCTTGTAACATAATTATTTTATTTTATTTTCTGTGTAGCCTCATCGAGTTCTATGGGATAGGTATGACTTTACCCGTTTGACCTCGATCTCCATCTTTATCCATACTTGATACAGACTGGGTTATGGAATGCTTCACGAGTTCCATCTGAGTATGATAATGTATTGCTATTAGCCTTTATCCAGCATTGGCACCTCGAGACGCACCAGTTCCACATACCTAGGGGAGAGTGCACCATCACTCTATGGGATGTTTCATTCCGACTAGGCCTGCAGTTGGATGATCCACCTGTGAGTGACTGCATGGGTGCATAGGATCAGCATCGTCATGATCTGGACATATAGATGTTTTGTGATCATCAATTGTTTGGCAGCATGTCATTTGAGAATTATAGGAGGGTCTATAAAAATATACTTTACATGCACTAAATTAGGACTATAGTTCTCCTACTGGGCCCACAGGAGATTGAGGCACAAATCATCCAATCTGCTCGAGCATATATATTGATGCTGATTAGCGGTGTATTTCTTCCTTGCTATTATCTACAAGGTGCATTTGATGTTTCTCCCGCTGTTGCATGATTTAGGAAAGTGTAGAAGCCTCAACTAGGGTTTAGCTGTGCTATCCATACTATTCCATGGAATGAACCGAGCTTGTGGCATTTACACAAGGGACCTTGGCTAATGTCTCAATCTATTATACTCATGGATTTGGTACAGATTATCACTAATTAGGCCTAGAGTTGATGTTGGTATATTGTTTCCATTGATGATGAGGTTTGGTATATTGTTTACATGATTTCATTTAATCATTGGTTTAATTATTTCATTTAATCATTGATCTATGGCGTTACTTTTCAGGTGGCTTGGATGTAGATGTCAACTAGATGTTACGGGTGATCAGGTGCATGTGATGACTATGTGTATTGATTTACTAACAAATGGTTATGTAAGTGTTAGCACCAGCGCCTTTTAGAAAATGTCAATGCAATATATTTTGAGTGATGACATAACAAATTCAAAGAAAATTTTTGAAGAATAACTAATGTTTTCCCTTGAGTTTCTTGAAATAGCTAACAAATTCTTCCGGATTGCATATAACACATTCTTGAAATGGAAATAATTTCACTTTACATATGCAAACATGTTGTATCTCGTCTAAAGATATAGAAACTTAATCGAAGTTTGAAAATTATATTGTGCAAAGAATGTATACATGCTTAATGGATTGAAAAAAAATCATCATATACAAGAAACCAAGGCTTAGATCTTCAAAAAGTAGAACATGACTTCAGAAAGTGAACTTAAAATGAAGATATCAATCCAGCTGTGAAGCAAAGATGTTCTACAACCTTTGACCATCATCATCGCAACCAATTCATTTTATATATGCTCTTATTGAAAACTGGAAAATCATTTTTCCACCAAGGAACTGATACCGCACTTCAGAAAGTTCACTTCATAGTGAAACAGTACACCATACAAGAAAAGGATGAAAATTTGAAATTCAAATTTAAAGTCAAACCCAATTACAAACTGGCATGTCATCTCTTCTGCTAACTTGATCAACTACCCTAGCTTCTAGAAGGAAGAGTTCACAAATCTTGTTTAGAAAGTAAAAAGTAGTTTCTGAAGGTGACCTCAGAAATCTCTGTTTCACAACGGCTTTTGCAATAGCTTTGACAAAAACATATGATCAACATGTGTCACTATCAAGGGCAATTATCATAAATGAAGGTCATCTATAAATAAAGATGTTGTGCTTTCAAAAGACAAGATCATGACATTGCATAAGTGTTGAAACTCAAAGAAAATTTCTCCTCATCATCTTCTAAAGTTCATTACATCTTGTAATTAGTTTTCTTGTTTGTAAAAATCTTCTTTCTATGTTCTTGATAGATCATAAATTCTTTCTAGGAAGAATCGTTGGAAAGAAGTCATTCAAGTTTTTCCCAAGTTTGTTATTGAATATCTTACAAAAACTTGAGTATGGGTTAGTTTGAGTTGCAAACCCAAACACCTTTGTATCATTGATCCAGTAGTGATAAGTGTGAGTTAGCTTGGAGAGGCTAGTCAAAGCCTACTTGCAATAAAATAGTAGAAGTGTTATGCTTGTCATTGTTTAACTTGGACGGGTTGGTTAAAGACTACTCAAGTTGTGATAGTAGAGTGTACTTGCTAGTCAATGGTTTAGCTTAGAGAGGTTAGTGAAAGACTACTTAGTTTGTAGCAATAAAGGTTGCTACTGGCCACCGGTAAGAGCTTGGAAAGGTTACTGCAAAGACTATCATGTTTCTCTTTTAGGTTGAGGAAAGTTTTAGTAGAACTCAACGGTGGTTGAGAACCAGATGTAGGCAGATTGGCCGAACCAATATAAAAATATCTATGCAGTATCTTTTTCTTCCTTAACTCTTTTACATTTACTGCTCTATGCTTATTATTACATATCTGCTAAAAATCTATCTTATTCATGCTTTTGTCACTTACATAATAGTTTAGAAAGTCACTTTCTAAAGTACCTATCACTATTTTCATTGCACTTCAAGCTTAACATTTGATAGTATCTTGTTCAAGTTTTTCAAAGGCTAAGAAGGAAAGAAAAAGCGAAGCATGATTCAATCCCCTTCTCTTGCGCTTTCTACTTACAAGTGGCATCAAAGCTTGACCTCGAAGGGGTTGAGCATTCTAACAACTGTAGAGGACAAAGATCTGATGGACAAATGGCACATAATGTTCATATACCAAAAGGACACTCCATTAATAATCCATTATTTATTGATTGATGGTGGAGACTATGCCTATTGGAGAGATAGCATGAAGTTGTTCATAAAATGCATAAGTCTTGACTTGTGGGAAATAATACAAGAAGGTGACTATGTACCGATGGAAGATGTTCTTGGAACTGAGTATGCACTCTCAACATCAAGAGAAGTCCTAAGGAGCAGATGGACAGAGCAACACAAAGCCAGAGTTCAGTTGAACTCTAAAGCTAAGTACCTACTCATGTGTGCATTAAGCAAGGCTGAATATGACAAAAGCATTGCTTGTGACATGGCAAAGGAGATATGGGACAAACTGCACATGCTGCACGAGGGCATTGATCAACTTAAAGAAACTAAAATCACAATGCTGGATCATCAATATGGAATGTTTAAAATGATAGATCATGAAAGTATTGATGAAATAACTATAAGGTTTATGCATATTGTGAACCAACTTAAGGGATTGGGCAAAAAGTATTCTAACTTTGAAATGGTTATAAAAATTTTGAGAAGGTCACAACTATTATTGAAGCTAAAGACCTTCAAAATCTTGGTCTAGACATAGTCATTGGATCTCTTAAAACCCACGAGGTAATGCTCTTTGAGATGCATGGTGAATCCATCAGAAACAGCAAGTGCATGGCCTTGAAGTCATCTTATCAGAAGCACAATTAAGTTAAAGCAATGAAAGTTGCTGACATCTATGATAAAGAAGAAGAATCTGATGATGAGACAAATGAAGAAGATGGAGATAAGATCTCCATGCTAGCAAGGAAGATGTCCAAAGCTTAGACAGGCAAAACAAAGTGAAAAAGAGACATCAACCAAGAAAGGGATAGAAAAGCCAAGATAAAGCTTGAAAGTGTTACTTGCTACAATTGTGGAGAGAAAGGACACTTTAAACCTGAATGTCCCAAGCTCAAAGATCCACAGAAAAAGTTCATCTCCAAAAAGAAAGGCATGTTGGTCACCTAGAGTGACATAGAGAAGAGAAAGAAAGATCAAAAGGCCAGGAAGAGCTAGAAGATGTTGCCAACCTATGGTTTATGACTGGCTATAATTTAGAAGGTGGACTCTGAGGTAAACAACTCTGACTCTGATCTTTCTTACAATGAATTATTATCTTTATATGAAAAGTTGATAAAAAAAACTCTCAAACTCTTTCTTATCACTATTTCAACCTAAAAAAGAAATATCAAAAGGTTATTTTAAAACTTGAAATGACTAAGGCAGAAACTGAGAGTCTAAGGCTTGAAAATGAGGAACTAAAAGGAGAAAATAAAGTTTTAAATGTAAATTCAATGCCTTAGAATCTGAAGTCTTTAATAAAAATGAGAACACTCAGAAAGTCATTTCTGAGCTAGAGAGAACTTCAAAGCTTCTCAAATCTGACCTTGTTAAAGTGGTAAATGGTTCAAGAAATCTTGAACTATGTATCGTGGTCAGAGGCCATATTTACAAAAGATTGGGTTAGGATATGAAGAGAAAATATATGAGAAAGGAAAGGCAACTCAACTTGAGAAAGAAAAGAATAAAGTGTATTGTACTTTCTATCATAAGAAAGGACACCCATATGATAGGTGCTTTACGATAAAGAAGTCTTTCAAAATGGTTGGGAATCTTTCTCAAAAGGCTAACTCAAGAGGACCCAAGAAAATCTAGGTACCTAAATTAAAAACTGTGTTTGTTGGAGGTTTGCCTGAGAACACATATAGAACTGGACAATAAGTGATACATGGATAGTGGTTGCCCCAGACATATGTCCAGATCCAAAAGATGGTTCAAAAACCTAAGACCCAAGAATTCTAGATCAGTAAATTTTGCTGATGGAGGTAAAGCCAAGGTCACTAGCATAGGAGATGTTGGTAAGGATGATTCTCACCAAATTTCTGGTGTGTCATTTGTTGATGATTCAGCTCACAATCTGTTGTGTATAAGCCAGTTTTGTGACCAAGGCTTTAATGTTTTATTTAATGCTCATGCATGCAAGATACTTTGTTTAGCCTCTTCAAGCTAACTCATAGTGATCACTACCGGATCGGGGTTACAAAGGTTTGTGTTTGGTTTGTATCACTAAAACTAACCAACACTCAAGTTTTCATTGGATAAACAGTATCAGAGCTAGAAAACTTGAATTACTTCTTCTTATCTATTCTTCCTAGGAAGAATGATGTTATCTAATAAGAATGTAGGAAGAAGATTTTTGTAAATATGAAATTGATTACAAGTAGTAATAACTTTATAGAGGTTGAACGACAATTTCTTCAGCATTTTGGCATAGTAATTCAGCAAAAGTCACTTTCGTTGAAAGCACAACATCTCCTTTTATACTTGATCTTCATTTATGACCATTGCCCTTGATCTGTTTTGCTTGTGACACATGTGTTAGAGCAATTACAGAAGCCATTGTGTAATAGAGGTTTCTAAGTCTACCTTTAGAAACTACTTTTACATTTTAAATGAGGTTTCTGAACTTTTCCTTCTAGAAGATGGAACAGTTGAACAAATTAGCAGAGAAGATGTCATGCCAGTCCTTGACTAGATTTGACTTCAAAATTCAAATTTTGCACCTATTCCTGTAAAGTGCATCGTTTATAGTGAAACGTGATTTTGAAGTGTCGTCTCAATTTGTGGACTTCTCTTCGATATTCTATACTTTAATCAAATGAGTGAAACGTATATGCAATCATGATGATTGAAAATAGTATAACACACTTGCTTCAGAGTTGGATTGGAATCTTCACTTTGACCTACATTTTCGGAAGTCATGTGTTACTGTATGAAGATTTGAGTCTTGGTTTTTTGTGCTTGAGAATTTTCTTTTATCCATTGATATACGTTCATTTCACGATATATTTTTCACTTTTATTATGTCCTAATCTCTTCAAATGAGATTAAACATGTTTGCACATGTCATTGTGAAAATATTCTCATTTTAAGATACATGCATGCTAACGTAAAAAGACCTATTTTTTGCTTTAAGAACTCACGGAAAAGATTAATCCTTCTTCAAAATATTTTCACAAAAATGGTTATGTTATCACTATGTATTGGAGTTTCTAAAGGGTTTTGGAGCTAACAAATTTTAATGATGACTAATTCAAATTAATCTTGATTAGATTAAGTTAATCCTACTTTGACCATAGCTTTTACTAAACTACCCCTAATTAGTACCCTTTCTGCCTAATCTACCCCCACCTTTTTACCTAATCCCTAAAATACCCTTAACCCTTATCAAATTACTCCCACAAACAGACAAAAACCTAAGCACTCCCCTATTTCCTTATTTTACATGCTTATATGTTAGGCTTTTCACTACTATGTATCTCAACTTTAGTAGATATTTAGGTTGTTGTGCACCGTGGCACTAATATGCTTATTTGGATATCTTGTGAGCTGTTGAGGCTCTTATGCTGATTATATTTTATATTGAGGTATTTCATGTGATGGGCTTAAGATTGTCTTGGTGTTTAGACGATAATATTTTGATGTATGTTCACATACAATTATGTGGTTTGGTGCCAAATACTAGTTGCGTGCAAAGGTTTCTATTTTCAAAGTAATGTTTTCCACTAAATATTTTAAAAAATTCAAGGTTAAGCTAAGATCCCAATGAATGATCTTTCAACATCAAAACCAAATACGACTCGAGTATACTTTGTTATACATGAGGGGGTTACACAATGCCCCCTAACTAGCACCATAGGTTAGGAAAACCTTATAACTGGATAAGTGTAAGGTGGTGACGAACATCTAGGTATGATCTCATAGCCTTAGAAATCTCAAGTAGAGAGTATTAAGGTAGCACCTCAAGGAAAGATTGAGAATGATAAGTCATCTAAGAAAGAAAAGGAGGAAAGTTATGTCATATAGCTGTTTATGTTCCTTATGCTTCTATATTATGTTATGATATGTTGGAATATTGCATAAGGCATTGACATGCATTCATGACATCAAGACTAATGCTAAAAGACACAAGTCTCGGCTAACAGTTTTTGAAAGTTAATAAATGAATCTTGATTTTATGCACTATTTCATAATGAACTCAAGCTTCCTGTAACACCCTAAATTTTAAACCCTTGATGCTCGAGTCATGTTAAGGTTAACTTTTAGTTATTATGTTCTGGTCTTATAATATTTTTTTTTGACAAAATAAGATATAAGGAAAATAGCAGTAATAATTTTTTTTTCTTTATATGAAAATCAAGCTAGAAGCCTTGTGCTTACGTAGATAAATCTTGTACAATATTTATTTTGCGGAAGCTAACCAATACATTCACAAATGCATACAAATCATACAATGTGTGGATAATATATATTATAAATATGTAAAGAAATCCAAATAGAATGTTGTAGATACTAAATAAATAGCAAAAACAATGATCCAGTAATCAATAAAGTAATTAAACTTCCAATGGAGTTATATAGAACTCATCTAAATAAGTATCATGAACTAGAATAAAATCCTAGCTATTCTCATAATTTGAAATAAAGTCTTATCTACTTTCCTTGAACGTGCTCTTCCAAGTAGTCCTTAGTTATTTGTTTCTCATCTAGAGATGGCACGAAAATAAAATAAGGTGAAAACTCAAGAGTTCCCAGTAAAATGCACATAATAAGGTGTCATCGAAATTATCTCCAGCCACCTCAATTTATTTTTTCCAAAAAGATATGAACATACATTAAAATTCAATCAATAAGTTTCAAAATCTTTATCCAAGGTATATGTATCTTTTAACATGGATGCAATACTATATTGCATGTATGCATGGTAATATAAATGAACATACACATACATATAAGAGTACATTCAATCATACAAAGTATGTAGATTTTTCTTTTCATATACTTTCTCTTTCTTTATCCATCCATTTCTTTATAGGTATCTTCCTTTATACATATCTTTCTTTATATTTCTCTTCCTTTATACATGTCTTTCTTTATACATATCTTCTTCTTTTTTTATTCACCCAGTTTAGCCAATCAATAGGGTAATGCACTCATACCAAAAGTCGATCATCATAAACAAGGTGTTAGAATAGTAGGGATCACCTATTTCTATCGAGGATTATTTCCAAATAAATGGGGACTAAGTCTAATATCTTTAATATTTATCAGTAGAGACCATGTCCAATATCTTTTCATATCATACTAATACTTCATCAGTGAGAACTAAGTCTAACATCTTTAACATTTTTTTATAACATTAATACTTTATTAGTGAGGACTAGGTCCAATGTCTTTTCATATATATATATATATATATAAAACTTAATACTTTCTTTTGACATAGTATACATTATGAAATTATACATAACATACAACATTTGAATTACAACAAATGCATATTTTTATTACTGTCACATAATGGCCTCATATATTAATCCATAACATGTCAAAACCATGCAGTCTCTCAATACACAAATAAGGCTGAAATACTATTAGTGCAATGTAGCACCAAACATTTAATTACATGTTCATGCTCATATCATAAGTAACATAATATCCTTTCCATAGATTCCATATCATCCAATCATTTTTTTAATCATAAACAATCATAGTCATCATTGTTTCATGCCAATCACACTTTCATAGGCTTAGTTATATAAAACACAATTCCTAACATCACTTGCATTCATTTACTCCATTGACACAATAAAGACATCAACCTTCCAGAACATTGGTCTCAAAAATAAATCTAAAAAAGTTAGTAAATGACATGATAACTTTCTTAGAAAAATTAGCAATGTACCTCATTAATGTATAGAAAATTTGGGTTAAAAATCAGATCTTAGATGAGGTTTGAAAATTGTACAAAGTTGGTGCACAACACGTTTTTTAGCACCACAACCAATTTTTATGAATTTTAGACCATAGTAGACCACTCCTTAATTTTCCACAAAAATTCAGAGGAAAACCTCAAGATGTTAACAACATCATGTAAAGTTTTCAGCTTAAAATTTAGTCATTTGGCAGGGTAATAAAAGAGGAAAATTTATAGCTTGCTGAAACAAGTATAGAGTACTAACAGGGACAATTTTGATTTTACAATTTTTAAGAATAGTAAATGATCATATTTGCTCTAAGAAAAATTCGTGAGAGTAGTTACAGATGTATCTCATAAAAATTTCAATGAAAAATCTCATCTCTAGGTAAATTTAAAAATTTATGTAAGTTTGCTACCAGGGCAGAAAATTGAATTTGATCCATTAACAACATTTAGCAAAATGATCTTAAGGGCTTCCCAGTCAACACAATTCAACTTGAAATTAATTACAACATAGAAAACACTAATTGATATCATTCTAAAACTATAATACTCATCATTCGAAAATATAAATTTCATCGACAGGAATTTCAGTAACTTAGAAAACTTAATTGCATCGATTAAGGGCAAGAACTTAAAGAATACAAGCATATACCCTTACCTCAAGTGATAAACTATATGAGATTGATTTTTTAGAGACTCTAAAAGGTTGAAATCAAGCAAAAGCCCTTCCTCCCTGCCCAAAATTGAAATTGCCGCAAACAATATGGAAATATTTGAACTCCAAAGTGCTTGGGGTTTATGTGTTTAAAGGAAACTTTGAACCAATATGGCAGCTCAAATTCAAGGTGAACATTGATAGTGGTGAGGGATAGAGAAGAAGTGAAGAATGATGATGTAGAAGATGAGAGCTTAGAGAGGATGAGAATGGTGGGGAGGTCGAAATTACAATTGTAAAGAGGAAGGAGTGTGCTTACTTTTTCTTATATAATGGGTGTGGTTAGGGTTTTTGTGTGTGTCTTTCTTTTGTTTTTTATATATTTGTACTACTATTTATTATAATTATTATATTATATTATGCTTTCTATATATATATATATATATATGTATGTATGTATATCATTGTTAATATAATGTATATAACATTTTATAACTATTATGTATATATATAATTATGTAAATAATATTTTAATATGTGTATATGTAATTATGTATATATTACATAATATTTTATAACAACCGCATAGGGGAGGGTTTAAATAGATAGAGGGAGGTGTTTTAGTGAAACTACATCATTTTGGATGTCTGTCAGCATCGAGGGTTGCTCGATACAGCAAACTGGCCAACCCACCTTCTTGCTGCAGCAAGTGTTTCTTATTGTAGTGAGCTTGCTGCTCTCCTTTTCATTGAAGCGAGCCTAACTAGCATGCCTTCCCCCTGCATCTAGGATTCCTCACTCCCATGAGCCTACTCTACATAAAATGCAAACTTCAACAACATGATGCTTTTTTCTGAAATCCAGAGGTTCCCAAGGTAGCCCAAGGTTGTGCTGGGTTTAGGTAAGGACACATGGACTTGAGGCATCAGAAAACATACCAGTTCCTCATTGGGTTGTGATGATACTATGTGGCTTTCTTTATCTGTTTAGATATCGGTTTTGCGATGAGTCCTAAATTCTTCTATCCCCTATGACTCTATTGGTTGCTTTTCTTGTGAACCACATGTTATCAATTTGGTTGGGTTATGTTGTAAATCCTTTTGAGGTTATTTCCTATATTAATGCTGCATGTAACATATCCAAGGTCTGGAAATGTATTCTAGATTAGATTAATTGAATTGGTATTATAATAATGTGCATTAAGAGGATTGTATATTGGACATATAATGTTTATAATATTGAGTTATAAGTATACTAACATGGTACATATGAAATTATTGTTGTATTTTATTTATTGCTTTATATTTGAAAGTTGGTATTATTATTATTGCAAAAGTTAATTTATATTCATAAAAATTGTTTTATGTTAACCCACTTGTTTCTTACTATTGCAAACTCTATAAACCCATTTGCTATGTTTTAATATCCGTTTTAAAGTTTACGTTACATTTCATTCAAAGCTTGCCAACCTATTTTCACTTGTGTAGAAATCATTTTTGATCTAAATTTTATGGGTTTTAATTTTATTAAATTACTAAATCGTTGGCCATTAACTCTCTGCTCCAACATATTATTTCTATAGAAAGCAATGAGGTTAAACCAGTGGTATAGAAGATTATGAAGGAAAATTATAGTCTATATACAATATTTTATATTAACACATAAAATTCTTATTTCATTTTCTTGGTTCCCTTGAGCAATCCTTGCAAGTTGTTCCTGTGGCCTCACTAGTTCAAGTGCAGAGTTAGTGGGAAGTAGCTGTTGTATGTTGGGGAGTATTAGCTGAAAAGATCAACTGCACCTAGTAATTTGACTCGTGGTGGCAAAATACTCTTAAGCTCAGTGCCTTGCACATCTCAGCCAATAATACCGATAAGCCACTCTATTATATTTTAATTGTGTTATATACTTGTCATATTTAGCTTTATAATTTTGTGACTCATGATTTATATTATATCAAATTATTTCTTGTATTATTTGATTTTATTTGAGTTATTCCAATAAATTTTTTCAAACAATCTTAAGAGTATTTGAATTTCTTGCTTAGTCTTTGGATGAGTTGACCTCCATTTTATGGTCAACATAATACAGTAGAAAACAATTTCAACGTGTGAAAGTGCAATCTTAGACAGGTTAAAGTTTTGGTCCATTGACACTTCAAGATCTCATGGACAAGTAAATAAAACATGTAAGCAATTCATCCTTGGAAAATTCAGGCACAATATTATTTAATATAGATACATGAATGAATAAGATTAATTTTATGGATATTGTTATTGAAATAAATTTTGTGACAAATGTAAAATGTCTATATATATATAAATATATTGATGTCTGACGTTGAACCATTTTGTTTTAATTAGTAGAATAATTATTTTAACATCTTTAGATATCAATCTTGGATGCAACTTCTTGTGCTATAATTCATAGTAGTCATTAAAAGGGAACTTTAGAACAAAATATGAATCATATTTGATGTTGACACTTATGGGATATATACATTTTTTTTTTTGTAGAGTTGAAGGATATATGTATGTGAAATTAATTGATTCGATATATATAATTATTTGTTTGTTTGTTGATGATTTAAAAGCATTGGAACATTTTTACCAAATACCTTTTAAGTTTATATATATAGAAGATTGAGAAATTTGAAGACTTGTATATCGTGTGTATTGCCTTTAAATGAAAAGAATGAGTGTGTGTATCATGACTATTTGCATTAATATGAGGAAAATGTTGTTGAAACTCTTTTTGTCTAGTGGCACACTGGCACTAGTAGATAGATCCCAATTGTGAGATATATTTTATTTACTGAGTTTAAGTTGAAGAGACTAATTTCATTAACGGCTTTCATGAATTTGAGTCTTGTATTTTCTCGCTTTATTTCTTCGAAAAGATTATAAAACTATTAGCATGTTGAGTGGACTTCGTTCATCTTTATGTGATTGATGTAAAAATCAATTTTGTATCTATAAAAGAATCAAGATAGATACATAAATAAAATTGACTTGTGATAGTAGTTACTAAAATTAATTTTGTGATTAAAAAGAAAAAATGAATGGTAGACAACATTGAGACTACTAGACATATATGTGAAAGTGTTTTACCTCTTACAATATTGTGGGGGATGAAGATGAAATGGTTTAAGTTTAACTTTGATTTGTGGTAATGTAGACCAATCTATATTACGGGAATATCCAAATGTACTTTTGAAGATACTTTGATGATAACTGGATCCTTTGACTTAGTAAAGAGTGAGTCCATAATAAGTGGATTCAATGTTTATGATGGTATTGTCACTTGGAAATCAACCAAGTAGATCTATATATGAGATGAAGTGTTTAAGAGATCTCTTAATAAATTGCTTAAGGTCAGAGATGTATTTAGTGGATCCTCTGACAAAACTACCAAGCAAAAGCTAGTGAAGATGCATCAAGGGGGATTAGGCTTTAGACCAATTCACGAATTAAGAGTGACGGTAACCTAACCTGAATTTGAGAGTTCCTCAAAGGTTAGGTTCATATAGGTAAAAGTAAATCATTTAAAACTATTCATTTTAGTCCATCCCTATGGTGTATAATAAAGTCTAAGGAATAATGTGTGACTATAGGGAAATAAAGGGTGAGTTTATGCTCTTAATGAATCCATAGCTCATGAATGAGTGGTGTGCTTGACTATAGTGTACACTTGATAGATTCACCTCTATGAGTGGTGAAGGTGGGGCCGCCTCTATGAGAGCTTAGGCAATTCTTTAGAGCCACTCATGAAATCCAATTAACGGTGCAAGACCAAAAATGCACCACATCGCGTTGAACAACTTTGGATGAGAAGATAGTGTGAGTGATGTGATCATTGAGTCACGTGTAGGATGAAGGTTCATAGAGGTTCTAATCTCATCGACATTCCTGTGATTCAAATTTCATTTGCTCTAGATACTAGTTCATAGTCCAAAAGACACTAGTATTGATGCATTGAATTTTCAAGCTCATGGGAACTATATTAAATAAAATACTAACTTTGAAATATGTGGGGGATTGTTGTATTTTATTTATTATTTTATATTTCAAAGTTGGTATTATTATTATTATTGCAAAAGTTAATTTATATTCATAAAATTTGTTATATGTTAATCCACGTGTTTCTTACTATTACAAACTCTATAAACCCATTTGCTATGTTTTAATATCCATTTTATAGTTTACGTTACATTTCATTCTAAAGCTTTAATTTCCACTTAGCACATGTATATCATTTGATTCAATTCTTAATCCATTCATGCAAATTCTAATCATGGACAAGAAAACATTTAGAAGAGAACAACAAGCAACAGTTAAAGTAATTAGATGCAACTAATGTACACAATGATTCAGTAATTGTTCACTATTAAGCTAGAAATTCATATCACATTACTTGCATACTAGGCATGTGTACTAAACTTATGTCATGCCAGGGCACAAGTTCCAACATAAATTATGCAACAAAAATACACACACACACACACACACACATATATATATATATATTAAACATGGCATGTGATATGTTCATGGCATACAAGATTTCCTTAAATCATCAATCCTACAATATGCCTACATGCATGATTCATGTTCTCATTAGGTTTTTACCTATTAACTCTAGGTCACTCCTATGCGAACTCTCTTCTTTTGGGGTATTAAGTTTCTCTACCTTTGACTTGTAACTCTTTGAGGTAACGTGCAATTATTCTTCTTGCACCCTCTCTGATTACATTCATAGCAAGTGAGTGTGCCCTATAGGCATCGACCTCTATGTCAGTTTCCGCCATCTAACAAACGAAGTGTGACCAAATGTTCCACACTAAACTCTGCCATTGTCACTGTCTACTGCCTTGACCTCTTCATTGTACGATAATGGAAAATGTCGGGGAGGGCACTAAAAGAGGTGGCCCTGGCCAACGGTACCCTCGTCTGACCTCTATCTAAGCTAGTTATCTTGCTTGTGCTCCTTTTTAATGCACTTTGGTATTAGACGTGCTCACTGACTATCTCTAATCGATTAGAAATGGATAGCTCGAGGCGCCATACATAGCTGATACACAAACTGACATGGTGCTACCGCCGTGGCGATAGTGATGCTTATTAACGAATGACATAACTTAACTGAGAAGAGAGGGAAAAGCATAAGATTGGATCAAGAGCTCAAAGAAATGACAGAGACACTAACTAAACCTAAACATGATTGAATTTTCTTATAGGCCTCAAAGCAAATGGTCGCAGTTCAATTCATATAAATGTCATGCTATTTGTGGGCACTTGCTCTAGTACCATGCAGGGAAACCTATTGCTCTAATACCATTTTGTCACGACCCAACTTGGGAATGTGACCGGCACGTGGGGAATCTCATCCCTATGTAAGCCTTCTAGGTGACGTGTCTCTCTAAATGCATAATTTATTATAATATAATAATTAAAATATAATGCTTAATTTCATAAACTGAAAGTATTTAGTAATTTAATCTCTAAAAAATCTTAACCAAATTTGCTGATCTATAAATCATAACTGTCTCAGCATAAATAATTAATCTTAAATCTGAAAATTTTGATAGTTGAAAACTAAATTACAAATACGTCTCTGGTTCATCACATGAATTTCTAATCACAATTTACATTTCAATTATATACTTAATATCTGAAAATACTATGGTATATCAAACCACATGCGTGGATAGGATCCTGCCTGCACATCTACTAGAGCACTCTAATACTAACATGAACCTATACTAAGGCTTACTCCAAAGTAAGACTCACCATTAGGAATAATTGCGTCTATGGAACAAGTGCCTGAATAATCTCTAAACCTGCAACTATGAGAAGAAAGGAGAGGGGTGAGTCAACGGATTAAGTGAGTGAGCTCTCACGCATCACCCATATGGACAACCAAGGAATATACAATACATAATATACATGCAGCAAACATAAATCATTTGATATTCATACACATAACTATATAGAAGAAAAGAGGTCTCTAAATTTATAAAATTCATAAACAACATATCTAAATTCTTAATCTAACTAGGATTCATTTTCATACATATACATAATAGCTCTAAAATCAATTATTCTCTAAAATCATAAATAATCTCTGAAAAAAATATATAACGGTATTCTAATAGAGAAATAGGATTGTCCTCTATACTCCACCAGTGCTAGATACGGGCCTCACTGGGGAACTCAAGGTTTTGTTCTAGTGTGTGCCAAACATGGGTCTCACTTCACTGAACGCGTCTACTATACTCTACTAGTGCCAGACACAGGCCTCACTAGGGATCTAATATGGACACCTAAATAGGTTCCATTTTCCATATATGCCACCATGGCTGTTAATTGGGTTACTTCCCTAGCTGTTTAATGTTATTGCCTCCATGACTGTTTAATGCTATTGCCTCCATGGTTGTTTAATACTATCCATGACTGTCTAATGCTATTGCTTCCCTGGCCGTCAATTAAATCTCATCATGCATAACTCAACACAAATAAATAAAATCAACATTACTAAAAGTGAATGTTCTGTCCCTTGTAAATGCGAACCCCTAGATTCTTAGTACTCTAAGAGTTCTGGACTCATATAACTCTAATAATCTGACTTTAGCATAATTGTGGCTATGAAAATCAAGCCCAAGGGTTCATCACTTGTAGGCATTCCGATTTTAAGCCCACAGAATATGTATCTGTCAGTTGCTATGAATCATACTGGATTTCATACCTCTTGGTACTATAAAACTGAAGTTCTAAATTCATTTCTTAAGCTAACATATCTTTTCATAAACTTGGTAACTCTAATATTATATTTCTAAACCAAAAGGGTTCATAATCATAAAAAAATCGCTAACATTATAATAATATCTCAGTTCATGAAACTAAATCATACTCTGTTTGACATTCTTGCCAAAATATCTTAACTGATACTCTAAAATTATATTTTGAAATCTCAAGTCTTGAAATATAAAGATATCATAAACTCTTAAAACATGTCTAATAAAATAACAACTTATTAAATCATATATTCTTACAATAAATCTCTCAGAGTTGCACATAAAATATTTCCATAATATACAATCTATCAATCATGGTCCCATGGTTTTCTAAATTTCATTTTCATGCTATATATTTGAAATCATAGCTTTGCAAAATCATATATATTCATATTTTCATCTCTAATACCATATTTAATAATCATTATGGATAAAATATACTTGTAATAACTAAAGATAAGGCCGTGAGTTTAAACCCATTCACCGTTTAGAGCCAGGAGTATGTGGGCACCACCAACTTGACCTTGAGAGTTTGGAATGACACTAACAACTGCCATAGAGTAACATAGACTCTAGATTAAACTCTAAAAAACTTCAACAATATTTGGGGAGTACCCCTACTTGACAACAATGAGAGAAATAACAATACCCATACCAAGAATGTAAGAGAATAAGAACAAAGACAAAATCTATCAACATAAACATGCCTTTATGATTTGGGGGAGCTAGATTTGAATAGGACTGAGAGAGAAGAGAGAAACTAGGTTTTGGGGTTTCTGATTCAGGGAAAAATGGGGGAAGAAGAGAGTGGGAAGGGTTTTATAGAAGAGGGGGCATCAATAATGAAAATGACACTATTTGGTACTGTTTTCACCATTTCCCGTCCCATATGAGGACCGATATAGCAGTCCTCAATACATTGACCATTTGCATTGATTTATGACTGCTGGACTACTATAGCAGTCTACAGACCATCAAACTCTTTGAAAATACATATTGTGACCGCTATAGTGGTCTTGGATTACTATGGTGGTGACAGTTCTCAGCTTCTGCAAATTTCTTTGTCATTCTAGCATATGGGTTTCTCTATACTCACTTATTTACATTTATCAATTTTAAGTTAATGTCTCCATTAACTTTAAAACATAAATGTAAATAAGGAAATACCCCCTATTTGGATTCAAATAAAATATCAAAAAAATCAAAACCCCAACCAATCAAAATCCAATTTTTGAGTTCTAGTTCAAATTCGGAAATTCTCGTGATTTTTTAAACTTATGGGCTAAAATTGAAGTGTCTTGAGGTTTGCTAAAATTCATTTAAAATTACTCTTCAATTTATTTTCCTTTGGTGAGCAATTACCGAGACTTTTGATCCTAAGAATGTGGTTCTATCATATAGCCCTCCAAGGAGGTGTAGGCTCTAGACTTAGCAAAATCCCGGACCCGGTAACATGGGTGGGTCTCGAGGGACCTTGAGGCCATACAAAACTTGTCTACTAACATGTGTATACCAGGTATTACAATTATATTTTGTGTTATATACTTGTCATATTTAGCTTTATAATTTTGTAACTCATGATTTATATTATGTCAAATTATTTCTTGTCTTATTTGATTTTATCTCAGTTATTCTAATAAATTTTTTCAAACAATTATTAGCAAATGTTGGAGATCTATGGAACTATTATGATTTGTAAAACAAGAAATTCATAGGAGTAGATTAAGAAAATTTCAAAATTTCAGGGAATATGTTGCCAAGATTTTTATGAAATGTCAGTTAGGCTTGCTAATGGTTAGTGACTCGCTATGCTCTGATCATAGCCTAGTGTCAATAATGACAATAAAATAAAAAATAACTTGAGTCAATATAAAATGACTAAATAAAAAAATTTAAATAACTTATTTAATGTGTAGAATGGTTTTTACATGAAAATGATACATAAATATAATAAAATTTTGCAATAACCTAAACTTGTAAAAAGAGAAAGCACATGACAAAAAATATATCATATAATATTTTTAAATATAGAGTTGGATCTATTCAAGTAGCTTTTAAGAAAACAAGAAGAAGTCTTATCAAAATGTTTACAATTTGACCGGTTTAACAATTTTGATTGGTTTGGATTGGATTTAAATATGCACCTATAAAAGAACTAGTACTTAAAGGAAAGGAATGCTTTGTTGCAAAGGGCAAAATTAACCATGTTACTAGATTTCTAAAGTTTTGCATACATAGAAAGTATATGATTGTAAGAGATCATTCTTGTCCATTGTGACAAAGCCCTTGAAGTTTGTTCCTCATGAAGACTTATGAATATTTAACAAGATATATTCTATTAGGTCTATAAAAGTATTTTAATGACATAATTGTCTCTCATAATAATGATATAGAATTTGATTGCATTGCTTGTGCATCTCTCATTGTTCCATCCAAATTTTCTTTTACAAAAAAAAAATCAATGAAATTGATCCTATCGAAATCAATAAAAAAAATATTGGATTGGATATTGGTTTATTCTAAATTTTTAAATTCAATCCAATCCAAGTATAAATTATATTATTTGGATTAATTTGATTTTTCACACAAAGTTAAACCAAACTGATTTGCAAACACTCACCATTCTTTTTTTTCTCTTTCCTTTAGAATATGCAACATTAGTTAACAAATGTTCTCACTTAACTATTAGTTAGGATTAACAGAACCTTCATCATAGTTTGGGGTGAAATGGAACATTGTGAAACTTCAAGGGTACTTTCTTAATTATCCTATTTTATTCGAAAGAAAATTATATGTATGAACATCCAAGAATAGTAATAGTTTTATCATGTAATATTGTATTGACTTCATAATTATGATTAGGTTTATAGAAAATCAACTTGCATGGATATGCATCTAGCTCAAACTATAGTATAGACTCCATGATGGCATATATGAGAAAGGAAATATCATTTATTGAATCTACAACACCATTGCTTCTTCATCTAGCGAGAGCTATGACAATGTATTCAGCCCAAAGAAGCTGCAACAAAACAAGATGGAATCAATCATTAACAATAAGATAAATCGACAATAACTCATGTCTAAGTATAGGCATAAATTTGATTAATACTAATTTTTCAAAACATAATTTTTTAAAGTGATATCTCTTCATTGTAAGGAAATTAAATGGATAAGGTTATTCCAATAGAAAACAAACACCTCCAATTTAATTTATTTTCTTGGCAATTTAGTTAACATCGCATCCTACACTTTACACCCTAAAATTTCAACTAGTTGACACTAGCCACCACAAATATCTAAAAAATGAAGCCTAGGAAAGGGAAATGATTTGTTGCTTTTTACTTATATCACAATTAGCAAAAACTATAAGCATACTGACAACATAAATAACATGTTTTTAAAATTATATTATAATTTAATTGTTCTTTGTAAAAAAAAGTTGTCAAAATGAATTTAATTGAATCTTTTCTTTATTTGAAGTAAACGAAAAATTATTTTAATTTATCAAGACAATGAAAAGGTGTCATTTCATTAGTCATTTTATTGTGGATTTCATTGTGAAGCAAAATGTGTTAACCTTGAAATTTAAAATTGATTCCTGAAATGATAAGCATTTATAAAATTATTACTTACCTTACAGATAGTAATAAAAAAAGACTGTGAGGAAGCTTTGCTCTTCAAATCTACAGATTTGGCATTATACCAAATGACTAAAGCCATAACGGCATGTGTGGAAACCTAACAAATTGAAAGTGATTAAAAAAAGCTCAAAGAACATCAAATCAATATCTTTTAGTACATTTTGTTAAGCTTTGATATGACCAATGAAGAGTAGAGACGATGTAATGTATATCACAAGACTTGAGAAAGGTTAATCATGATCCTAGCACTTGATCCATGACTTAGCAATATTGTTGCATACCATCTTGAAAAATGTAAAAACTACAATATCTTTTAGAAGTTACTTTTGGGCACTATATGTTTTTTATGTAACATTTTAGATTTTGAGTGAAAACAAACCCTTTGAAAATCTTTTGTGAAGAACTAATGTCTATGTTAAGTTTTTGAACACACAGATAGTGAACATGTTTAACATAGATGATTCATATATTACTCCTTCTCTAAGTGGTTCCTTAAATCTTAAAGAATATTTTTTTTAATCAAATAATACTTTACATAAGAGGAATCAATGCTTATTATGTAAAGATAGCCATTCAAATGTTTAGAATGAAGATACCAACACTTGAGAAAGTAAACGTATCATTAGAAGGATCATACGAGCATCAAAAGGATCTATCCAAAAAGTTATGAAAAAAATTATCATCTCTAGAAAGTTTATCAATGAAGATGAAGAAGTTATCAATCTGACAAAAAAAATGATATGGTGGATTTTCCTAAGACCAAAACTTACAAGACACTATTCAAAATGTATGTTGACACTTTGAGCTAGTTGACCTAAACAAGACTTTATTTTTTTGTCTTTTTAATGTTTTCCTTACCTACTAAGCTACCTCTTTTCTCACCAGGCTTAGACCAACGGATCAAATATCACATAGCCTAGACTATGAGTCATAATAGCTACAATTTGAAGGTCTATATAAGTCTTGATGATGATGAAGAAGTTGATTTTTGTTGAATGCACTTAGTCTGAAAGAAAAATGCTATGAAACAATGTTATTCAATTTCTTTATCTTTCTCAACTTTAATAAGAAACAAGAGAGAAGTCTTTTAAAATCCTCTTAACAAAATTTTCTTTAAGTTTGTATTAGTATCCTCCTAGTGATATTATTTAGAAGTCACTAACTCTTTGTACATAAAAGAGACAAACACTTGTTAATGTTAGAGATTTAATATATCCAAACACAATTATTCTTTTAATAAATCTTTGTGCCTTGACTAAGTAGTGGTTTTTGTTAGCAACATTGGATAAGCGAAAGAATACTTAGTTTGTAAGCTTGGAGAAGCTTGTACAAGAATATTTATTGTGAAAATCTCAACTTGTTTATTAAGGATTGGACGTAAGCAAGTAGTTTGATTAAATCAAGATAAACATCTTGTGTGATATCTATGTCCTTATATATATATATATATATAAGTTTCCTTTGCCTTTAATTGAATATTTGTGAAATTTGTTGTTTATTTCAATATACTTTTATTACAAAGTGTTCTTTAGAAAAAATAACTTTTTATAACTAGCATAAATGTTTTTCTATATTCCAAGTTTAATATTGAAAGTTTGTTTTAAGTTTTCAAGACTAAAAAAGTTTATTAATTAGCTCATGATTCAATCCTCTTTCTTATGACTATAATATAAATAAAATATTATTTTGAAAGATAAATAAGTTAGGTTAAAATATGACACATGTCAAAACACTTTTTCATGTGGCAATATCAAAATCCAAATAATTGAATCAATTCAAGGTTTTGCTTTTATAAATACTATTAGATAGATTTTAGAGATTAAGATTCCTTCATTAACTATCACCTGTTCTTTGGTTGGGCCTTTTTCAATAGTCAACAAACATGACAAAAGGTTGATAAAGGTGGTTCTGTGTAGAAAAGTTTAAGATTCCAATATTACAATTGTTAATTGAATTCCCCTTCTTGTATTTTTGTCTACTTTAGAATGAGTACCCTGATTCAAAACATCAAAAAAGATTAGGAAAACAAACAATTCCTAAATTATTATAATTAATCAATTGCTATTATAAGAAAGAATATGATTATGTAGAATTAGAGTAATATTAGTTGTGTTACCTTTGATATATCTTTTAAATCATTAATTCGTTGAGTATTGTTTGGGATAAAAGCTGAGACATACTCTCAACAAATGTTTAAAAGACATCTCAGAGTAGTCCTTTAAATAGTTACCAAAAAATTATATAAAATAATAGTTAGAATTACATGTCAACTTCTTTTAGAAAAAGTTATAATTATTTCTCAAACATCTTAATTAATTAAAATCATACTAATAGTTCCCTATATAAAAGGTTATAACTATTTTTGAAGAAGAAGGATATTGTACACCCATAATTCTTTGCTGTATAAGTAAATAACATATTACCATGACAATTTTGCTCCATAAGAAAGGTGATGTTGCTCCCACTAGGATAGCAATTCCATAAGCCATTTCAAGAAGTGAAACACAAAACCAGAATACCTGGAAAAAGATTAATGAAGGACAAATCTATGGCATATGATATTGAAACCTAGTCATGAGATATTGCATGAGAGGAAAATACCCGTTGAGGACCTATCCGCACTGCCAAAGTTTGGATTCCTCCTACTTTGTCTCCTTCAATATCAGGTATATCCTATTTGAAATCCATCAATTGTGTGGTGTTACATTAACTCATCAAGCATATAAGCTCATTGAAACATAAGGTTGGTGTTGAAAAACAAACGGTCTTTTTAAGAACCTAGAATCTTATACCTTGGCCAATGCTACAACTATATAGTAAGCGCACGTGATCCCAAGAGTAAACATCATTGATCTTGGATAGATAGTTGTCTTCTTGAGCACATGGGTCTAAACAACGTGGCATGAATTTTAATCCAAAAACACATCAGACTTCATTAGAACTAATTTTCTACTAGGATACTAGAAATAACTATCACAAACCATGTTCCAACACAACAACACTACTATTGCTAACTGAAAAATGTTCCCTACTTTTGTTTCTACCTCTTGATTCTTTCTTAGATGCTGGTTTCGAATAGTTTATCATGAATTTGACTAGGCAAACCTTAAATATGGGTTATAAGTTAGTTGTTACCATTATGCACCAAAAGCTAATCCATGTACATATAAAACCATCTGTCTTAAAAGAGCATAGTTTAGTAGAAGAATACCTTCATATGAAGAAAAGGTGCAAGAGTAACCGATATCAAAGCTTGACCTATCACATACACTAGTGTAAGTGATGTAAATCTCTTCCATCTCAACAAGGGCAACTGAAAAAGTTCATAGATAACAAAGTTATTATAAAAACAATAAATGATGTAGTCACCATTAAACAAATGTTCCAAACATGACAACATTTAAAAGTGTGAGCTAATGTCTTTAAACCCTCATAATAAATTCATATCCATTTAATGTGAAAAGATAATCTACTTGTAGGTTTCATAAAAAACCAAATTTTAGATAATACTAAATAAAAAATAAAAAACATATATAAAAGGTAGATATTAATGACATATTAGCCTTGATTGCAAATTGTTTATCTAATTCATACATGGATTGTTTTAACTTCCATATTTAAGAGTATGAGTTTTCAATTTGAACTAAATTTTTAGTATATTTGTCAGTTAAATTATTTTTTATTTTAGACAAATGTGTCACATGTTATTTGAAACAAAAATTTGTAATACCCTAACCTTATAACTAAGACCAGAGCATGTCAATCCATAAGCCTAGAAATGCCTTGAAATGGTATAACAAATAGAACCAAAAAAATAATGTAATTCTAAGATGTTTTTGGCATGCTACAACGTGAATTAGATTGCTCACCCATATGTGGTCCAGCAAAAGCATTACAATGCATAATAAGTGTGCTAGAATACAAAACACGATACCTCACACATCCCTATTTTAGGAAACGTGCTACGGTGCAAAACTCTATATCCCCACATCACTAGTAATAGAAAATGCATTACATTGTGTCTTCAGTGTGCTACAAGATGAATTGGGTAATAAGAAAAAGACTAACATTTCATAGCGCATCTTTTAGGCACTATAGTATGCCCTGATGATATTTTATATTAGAGGAAGGAATTAGAATTCATTCTTCCATGTTAATTTCTCTATCTAGGACCTTGAAAACGCTCTTCGTCTTTCTCTAAATATTTGAACCTTTCCTCGAAACTCCACAATCTCAACCTCCTAATCACCATTTAATTAAAATCTACATCAATCAACACTCCCAAGCACATTTCCACATCTCCAATCTTTCTTTTTTCATCTCATTTTTCAGATTAAGTCTTGAAGAGGGTGTCAAGTAGAACGCCCACTGTTGCAAATCCTTTATTCCTATCTAGGTAAGGCTCTCAACACCTTAATTGTCCTTCCTATTTTAGTTTTAGCGCTCGGTGTAACACCCTGATTTTTCTATCTGAGCCAAAATGACCAAAATGCCCCTGAGGTCATTTTCTGCACGGAACTCGAGGATAGCCGACCTGGCAGTCCTCGGAGGGCCAACTCAATGTTAGAAGGGGATTATATGTGATTGAATGATAATAAAGTAGAAGAATCTCATTTTTTGAAGTTTCGAGTAAAAATGACCAAAATACCCTTATAGCATTTTTACGCGAGTATAAGTGCTGTTTGAGCTAGAAAACTTTCTAAAAAGGTTTAAAATAATGTTTTTATGTGTTTAGTGACATCTGTTTAAGTCCTTATGGTCCCGGGCAATTTTTGTGCAAAATTATGATTTTGCCCTTAGAATAGTGTTTTTGAACTTAATGATGTAATTAAGCAAACCTAAGCAATATTAGGCTCTAATTGAAAAGTAATTAATTTCCATAATTAATCTAGAGTCAAAATAATTTATTAAAGTTAATTAGAACCTAAAATTGCTTAGATTAAACCTAAAACTCTTTTTAAATTCAAGATTCCTAGTCATGGAATCTTAAATAGTATTTTCTCTCTCCAATTCCTTAAATTAAGGAATTGTGTCTACAATTGATTATACCTTAAAATCAGTTTAAATCCCTCTAATGATGCAAGAACACTCCCTAACCATGACTTTAGCTCCTTAATTACTTTCTTAGTTACCTAAACACTTACTTAGCAATTTCTAATTTTAAGCTTAGCCTAAGATGCGCCTAAACACATCATTAACACACAATTAGAAGAACAAATCTCCTCTCACATGGCCTAATGAAACCGGCACCACTCCTCCCCCTCATTTCCCACATGGTGATTTTGTTTTGTACTCCATGGCCATGCTTGCACCTTACCTTGAATCATACCCACCATACTTCAAACCATGCCTTTGAATGACCAATTGAACTCATATTTTCTCTTCTTCCTTCCATGAACCACATGGCCACTCCTCATCAATGCACCCCCATTGTTTTGTTTTTCTATAAATACATATGCAAAGGAACTTGAAAGAACCTTTAAATCATTTGCCAAATTTAAGCTTAGAGCATTCTTGCAAGTTTTCTTATTTTCTCTCTAAGTTTCAAGAGTTCTCTTCTTCTTCATCTTCTTCATTTTCCCTTTGAGCCACCACATCACAACCTCAAACCACCACACAACCACCATAAACCACCACCCAAACACCAAAGCTCTTATCCTCAAACACAAGCTAACATAAAACACTTTTCCTTTCCTTTTTCCTCACCTTGGCCGAACCTCCTCCTAACTTTGGGAGAAGATTTCCTTTCCATTCTCACTTCAAGACCAAGCTTTTCACCTTCATCACTAGGTAGGGATTCTAAAGTCATTCTATTATTTGAATATGCTTTGATCTTGGAGAAAAATGTTGTTTTATGAGCTTCCTTGATTTTTCCTTTTCGGTTTTTCCTTTGTTCTTTCCTTTTCATTTTCGACCTTCAAGGCCTATATTGCTCCTCATGATAGCTTGATGGTGAGTGTCTTTAGATAATGACTTTGTGTTCATCACAATGAGGCCTCTAAAGCTTGAGTTTTCCTTTCTTTAAGTTTTATTAAAAATGTTACTTAGTCATGTGATTTGATTTTATTAAAAGGAAAATCTTGAGCTTGATGATGAGGTTTCAAGATAATGATCTTGAGAGTTACATTTGAGAAAACATCTAAATCTTGAAACTTGTTCTTGACCTTGAAATACTTAAGCTTTTTCTTTTCTTTTCCTCTTGATGGGTTCGGTTTCCTTTTTACTTCCCTTCTAAGGTTTTGTTAAAAATACAAAGTAGTTCTCTTTACTTGGTCTCAAGAAATGTTGTATTTATTTTAATATCTTTGTTCATTTTCTTTGAGCTTGATGATGATGTTCAAACCATGAGATTTCTTTAAAAACCTTGGTACAATGAACTCTAAAGCTTGGTTCATCTCGCTAAGAGATGTGTTGGGTTAAGGTTTATGTTCCTTTAAAGCCTTGTATGAGCACTAGTAAAGAATAAAAATGAACTTGCATCCATGTTTAAGTTTATGCTTTGCATATCATGTTTACTTTTCCTTGTCATCACTAAATAACAAGAATAAAGAAATGAACTTGCATTATCATGTTTAAATTTCAAGCTTTGCATCTCATATTTATATTTCAAGTCATCACTAAAACTTTCAAGATAATAACAAGTTGAATCTCATATTTATTTTATGCTCTCACTTTACTTTATAATGAAGAATAAAACAAGTGCATAACATGTTTAAATTTATGTCCTCACCTAAAGATCCTAGAGCTCAAAGACTTACCCATTTTATCTAAAGAGAAGTTTGGAAAATGAGAATGTTTTTATAAATGTATTTTTGGCCATGTGATGAGGATAGACTTAGTATAAGTTTCACCTAGTCACAAGGTCCAACAAATTATGTCTTAAGATTTTTTTAAGCATAGAAAAGTTCAAGGAAACACTTTAAGCATGATTTTATGATTTAAATCCCTATTGAGAATACTTTGAAATAGCTACTGCCCTTATTTATTTTATGATGATTTTAATGAAATAAATTGATTTTCAACGAGTTTTAGAAGTTCTAAAAAGGCTGCAAGAGAAACTAGCAATCTATGTGTATTAAAAATGAAATTCTTTGCATGATATGATGATGATGTTCACAGTTCTGCCTTGTTGTTTTGCTCACTATATGATGCTGATTTTATTATGTTAGATTGAGTGTATTCATGTATAATTGATGTTAGAATTAATTTGTGAAAGCTAAAATAAGCTAGTAACTAGAAAAGATTTAAAATAAGAATTCTAGAACCCTTAGAAAAAAGAATAATGGATTTTGCTTCAGCATGATTAACATTAGTAATAATGGGTTATAATTAGTATATGTGTAGGAATCCCTTATAATTGGTTTAGGAATTGATCTTAGTACTCCAAGAGAAGATAGAACTTAGAAAGGGTCAAAGCTGTGACTCTTAGGTACTCGTAATTGTGAAACATAGATTTTGCACTAATGCTGTTTAGAATTAGTTACAATCTTGATAATTAGTGAGAATAATTAGTTGTGAACCTATACATGCATAAGAAGTTAAAATCGGATGATAAAGTGCTTAGGTTTTCAAGTTTAAGATCCTAAAGGTCAAAGCATAAGACACCATAGGTTATATGACGCAATGAATTTGTTAATCCAAGTATGATGTGATGATGCATGTGCTATGATGGGTAAGCTTATGTGATTTTAAGTTTATCATGATTATGAATATTGAATGTGAAAGTATATGCAATATGAATCCTTGTGGCATAAAGCAAATTTGAAAGAAACTCGGTTTACAATAGCTATGCTGCCGAATTTCCATCAAATTTGGGGACTTGAGAATGCTTTTGAAAACCACATGAGATGAATCCTGGGTAACACTGGTTTGGTCGAGCACCCCTAAGAAACTGAGATTTTAAATGTGACGTAACACTGAGATGCATTTCTCTTGCTCTGGTGGGGAGGAGGCAAATCCGTGAGGGTATGGTAGATGCAGCTTGGCAAAGTGAACAATTCATTGTGCACTAGATGCCAATGGAGCATTTCAAAGAAGGAAATATTCCTATAGACTCCCAAAATTAAAGGTTATGATAGGTGATCCTTATGCCCCCTACCCCATACTCTAGAAATTGGGATTATTATGTTTACACTTATGATATGATAAGTAAGAGCTAGTGATGACTAGTTAAGGTATGAGCTCATAACCTTGATGATGTTTTAGGGTGGCCCCATCATGCTAAGTATGAAGTTCTAATGTCATATAGTTGTGAAAAGAGAAAAGTTCTACTTGAAGGATTATATGCCACTTTATGCCACTTGTATGCTTCTTGATGTTGTGTTTCATTGATTTACTTGCAGCATAATATATTATCATGCATTCATGCTTTGCTATGTTGCATTCATAACATTAAGATTCATTCTAAAAGGAATCAAATCAAGATGTGCTAAATAATAAATCAAATCAAGAGTAAATATCACTTGTATTACTCACTTATTCAAACAAGGATTCTTTTCAGAAAGCTCACAATTACAAAATATTCAAAGCTATGTTCAGTAAGCTTAAATGAGCGCATTCTCCCTTTTTTTTTCTCTACTCTGATAACTCTTGGAAAGTTCTCTGAGTAAATTCAGAGACCTCAAGAGAAATAATAATAGCTTTGAATTGTGTCACACAATGCGATAAAACATTTTCTTACTCCTTATCTCACCTCATGAAAAGAACTTTCTAAAAATCACATCCTATGATGTTTTTGAAAGAAATGCGTCTTTTTCCATGTTCTATATCATGATTATATTTCTTTCAAAATCTCTTCAAAAGATTTTCTTCAATTAAGTTTGTCATCATAAAAGACGGGGAGATTGTTAGCACCAAAACCCTACAAAAAGTGTGAATGCAATATTTTTGAGTGATAACATAACTAATTCAGAGAAAACATTTTGAAAAATGACTAATGTTTTCCCTTGAGTTTCTTGAATTAGCAAACAAGTTATTCTAGATTGCATAATATGTTCTTGAATAAAAAATAATTTCACTTTACTTGTGCAAACATGTTTTATCTCATCTAAAGAGAAAGGATCGTAATAAAAGTGAATATTATGCCGTGCAAAGTACGTATACGTGCCTAATGAATTGAAGAAAATCAATCGTGAAAAAGAAACCAAGGCTCGAATCTTTAGAAAGTAGAACATATCTTTAGAAAGTGCTCATATAATAAAGATATCAGCTAGCTCTGAAGCAAAGATGTTCTACAACCTTTAATCATCATTATCACGGTCAAATAAATAACAAAAAATCCTTGATTAATGAATGGAAGATCATTTTTTCACCAAGGAACTGATACCACACTTCAGAAAGTTCACTTCACAGTGAAACGATGCACTCTACAAGAAAAAAGAGGGAAATTTGAAATTCAAATTTAAAGTCAAATCCAGTTACAGACTGTCATATCATCTCTTCTGCCAACTTGGTCAATTACCCCAACTTCTAGAAGGAAGAGATTAGAAACCTTATTTAGAAAATGAAAAATAGTTTCTAAAGGTACCTCAGAAACTTCTATCTCACAATGGTTTCTGCAACAGATCTGACAAAAGACAAGCTACTCTTCTAGACTATTTTCCAAGACACAAACAGACGATCTACATATGTCACTTAGAGAACTGATCAAGGGCAATGGTCATAAATGGAGACCATCTATATATAGAGATGTTGTGCTTTCAAAAGCAAAGATCTTGATGCTACACAAGTATTGAAACTCTAGAAAAATTTCTCTTCATCTCTTCTAAAGTTCATTACATCTTGTAATTAGTTTCTTTATTTGTAAAACTCTTCTTTCTATGTTCTTAATAGATATATATATATTCTTCCTAGGAAGAATAGTTAGAAAGAAGTCATTCAAGTTTTTCCTAGATCATATATTGTATATTTTATGAACACGTGAGTGTAGATTAATTTGAGTTGCAAACCCAAACACAAACCTTTGTATCCTCGATCTAGTAGTGATCGGAGTGAGTTAGCTTGGAGAGGCTAGTCAAAGATAACTTGCAATGTGACAATAGAAGTGTTACTAATCACAGTTTAGCTTGGAGAGGCTATTTAAAGACTACTCGGTTTAGCTTGGAAAGGCTGGTGAAAGATTATTCAGGTTGCACAACAGGGTGTACTTATTGGTCATAGGTTCAGCTTGAAAAGGCTGGTGAATAACTAGTTGGTTTGTGACAGTATGGGTTATTTACTAGTCACATGTACGAGCTTAGGATGGCTACTACAAAGACTATTCATTTTCTTCTTTCTCAGGTTGAGAAAGGTTTAGTGATACTCAACAGTAGTAAGGAATTGGATGTAGGTAGGTTGGCCAAACCAGTATAAAAATATCTATGTAGGATACTCTTCTTCCTAATCTCTTTTACAATCACTTCTCTGTGATTACTATTTAATATTTGCTTAAATTTTGTCTTATTAGTTTTTCTATTACTAACGTAGTTTAGAAAGTCACTTCCTGACATACTTAACTTTATTTTCGCTGCACTTCAAGCTCAATGCTTGATAGAATCCTATTTAAGTTTTTAGAAGCAAAAGAAGAAAAGATAAGCAAAGCATGATTCAACCTCCCTTCTTATGCGCTTTTCTACCTACAAACCTAATCTCTCTTCTATAAATAGCACCCTTACAAATACTTTGTTTTTCCCTAAAACCCTATCTCTCTAAAAATGAAAAAAACCCTTAATTCCTTCACCCTTCATCTTCATCATCTACCAACTTTGACTTCTTTTCCTTCCATTTTCCCTTCAAAATCCAAAAACCATGAGTGTGGGTTACAATCTTTAACCCATATTCTCAAACAAACATACAAACCCCAAGCCATTCAAATAGCCAACAACTCCTCCTCTTGATAGAAAATTTGGCCTAGGGCATAGAAGGAGAAAAGAGAAGCTTTCTTGTTTGATTTTCACCTGTTTGAGCATCCAAGAAACTACTCCTATATTTCCCTTCACTTAAGGTAGGGATTTTGTGCTTATTCTTTCTATTTGTTCACTTTGTCATGCACTAAACTTGAGCCAAATATGAAAAATGAATTTGTGTTGAAATATGTTAGAGTTAGAGTCTATTAAAAAGTTTGATGGTTATTGTTGATGAAAATTAATTTTTGCAAGCCTTTTGTGATGTGAATTTTTAGCCATGTGCATGTTATCCATTTTACACTATATTTTGTGTTGTTTTAGGTGAGATTTTGATGAAATTTAAATGATTGTTCTATGTATATATGTGTCCCTTTGTTTATGATGCATAAAAGCAAGAAGATAAGACTCTGGAGGTATGCTTTGTGGTATGGAGCTTTCCACATGAAAAATTGACTATAATGCATATCATGTGTTTGATAAAATTTCTAAATAAGGCTAAGTGTTGATTTTGAGATGGAATAAGCTTAAGAAAAACAAATTAGAAAAGTATATGTAAGACACAGAGAGAAAGATAATATGTGTGTGTGTTTGACCAAAAGACCTAATTTGTAGCCTTGTTGATGGTTTCAAATGTTGGGGTTAGATGGGATTTGCTTGGTTTTGAAATAAGAATAATGATGTCGGTTGAATGAGTTTATAGAAAAGAAAAGTGTCATGTCTTTTAAAGCTAAGATTATTTCAAAAGAAGTAATTATAAAATTAGTATGTTATAGAGAAAGATGGATAAGTTTACTCATCGATGAATGTGAATTGCAACTTTGTCTTAGTCTTCTATTAGGGATTTGTGTAAATAGAAATGTTTTGGTAAATTAAAGTTGCCTATGTTCAATTGAAACATGTGGCACGAGACTGGTGAAGAAGATTAGGTGGGAACATGATTCTAAAGTGTATGCATGTGATGAATTGGCTTTACTCTTTTATTCTAGAACTTGATCATTGATATATGAGTTGGATTTATTTATGTTGATTAGGATGCTTTTAGGATAACTTTCCTAAGTAATGTAACTTGATGAAATTCAGTTTTAAGCCCCGACAACAAATTTGTATGAATTTTTAAAATTACATAAAAATAATATTTTCATTTGAGATTTTTATGAATTTTTTTATGGGAAAACAAGATCATTTACTACTCTTAGAAATGGCAAAACTAAGGCTATCTCTATAGCACTCTGCACTTGTTTTCAGCAAGCTGTAAATTTTCCTATTTTTATTACCCTATTAAATAATGGGATTTTGAGCTGAAATTTTTATAGTTGTCGTTAACATCTTGAATGTTTCCTCTGAGGTTTCTTGAAAAGTTCTGGGATAGTTTGCTATGGTTTAAAATTCACCAAATTTGATGATATACTGCTAGGAAATGTGTTAAGAACACCGAATTTGTAAAAGTTTGAAACCCTATCTAAGACATTGTTTTTTACCCAAATTTTCTACATATGAACCTTAACATGTTGAGGTATTTGCATAATTTTTCGGTGGAGCCTTATCATGTTGTTTATTAATTTTTGTAGATATATTTTGCGATTGAATTTCTGGGAAGTTTCTGCCTTACTTGCGCCGATGGTGCAAATGATGTACAAGTGCTGTTATGCGTTTTGTTTTGCATAATTAAGTGTCCTCAGAATAATTGATTATGTGCATGCCTTGAATGAGACATGATGATTAGTATGGCCATTAGGGCCATAGGTGAATGTATAATGAGATATGTGAACTTCTTAGACTTCAGTATTGAAAATGGCTAATGCATGCCTTATATCCCATAATTATGCATGAGATTTCACATACATGTTTTTCGTCTCATAACTTTGCATAAGATTTCATATAAATACTTCATGTTTCATAAATATGCATAAGGCTTCCTAATTATGCTCCATGTTACATAATAATGCATGAGGTTTCTTCGATGTCAAGTGTTAATGGAATGAAAAGTATCTTGAGAAAGAAAGCTAATAATATTTGTTTGACATGAGCAATGAGCAAATGCATGTGCATGAAAGATTGATGATGAAGAGAAAAGGAAAGTAAATGAACTTCTATACTCCATTTTAAATCTAGTGATAGCTAGTTCGAATATTTAAAGCATGAGAAAAGCTAAAGAGCAATGATCAATGTATGCATGTGCATGAGTATCCTCTGTGAATTATTTGTTTATGTGGTATGAGGTGTTTAATGATTTGTATTGCATAATACCACATGCATTTATTTAGGAATTTGGTTGCATCATAATTATAAGGTAGCACATATCCATGCATAAAGACTATTTATAAAAGCAATGCTCACTTCAAACCTGAACAGTTTTTTAAACTTAAAATGAACTTGAGGTATGCACACTTTTCCTAATAAACTAAAGTGGGTGAAAATGCCTATGATCGTACACATATGTTTTAACCATATTGAGAAATCTAGTATTTCTCACCTCTTTTTTGTTTTGTCTTCAGAGGAAGATGAGGAAAAGATTGTGCAACTAAACGATTAGATGATGTATCGAGGTAGCTATTGGATACATGTCTTCATTATATTTAGCTTGCACACCTTATATTCATAGATTATATTTATCTATGTGCATTTAATGAGTGACCAGTAAGTTGGATTGGTTTACTATTTTTGTTAAATATCTTATTTAAATACTCTATGTGGTGTATGTATTGAGATTAATTAGTTGTATGATGCTTCTATATTATGACTAGGGTATGCTTTTATGGATAATGAAGCTTTAACATGTGTGAACGAATTATGTATGCTTTTAATTTTTTGATATTTTTTAGTAGTAGGTGTAAATAGTTTATTATGCCTAATGCACAAAGGCTCAAGTTTTAGTTAAATGTTTAAAATTTTGTATTACATATATTTTCTGTATATGTTATTTTAAAAGCAAAAATTTATCAGATTAGAATGTAATAATTAAAGGTTAACCTTAACACCATTGAAGTATAAAAGGTTAAAATTGAGTATGTTACATAAATGGTAGGGAAAAAATATCATTGTAAGACATTTCATACATGTTACAATGCGCCTCATTTGCCCTATAATGCAAAACACATTACCTTGCTCATTTATGTTCCAGCAAACCTGCTATAGTATGAAACACCATATGCCACACATTTGTATTTGAGGAACTACAACGTGAATCAAGGGATCAAAAAAAGAGAAATACGCTATAGTGTGTCTCCCACATGCTATAGCATGCATTGGATAGGATTTTATATCAAAAGAAATTATCAAAACTCATTCTTGCATGCTAATTTCTCTCTCTAACTGCCCAAAAACCCTTCTACTCTCTTTTGAAATTTGACCCTTACACCAAAATCTAAACAATCTCAACCTCAATCACCATTCATCAAAATCCACCTCAATCAACACTCTCAAACACATTTTTGCATCTTTGATGTCTCAATTTTCATCTCATTTGTGGGATTATGACTTGAAAGGGTGTCAAGGAGAACACCCTTTGTTCCAAATCCCTTTTACCCACCAAGGTAAGGTTCTCAACACCTCTTTTTTCCTTCTATTTTTATTTTGTTCTCAAAGTGAGAATTTATGGAGATGTGAGGAATATAGACCTTGAAATTAGGACTTTTTATGCCTATGAGTTATATGCTAATAATCCTTGTATTATATAGCTCACAAAAATCAGTTGTGTTGTGTTTGTGATGCTAGATTGTCCTAATGAGCCATAGACTTCATTCAATGCTTGTTGGAAGTTAACTTCTGCTCGACAGGTTAAGTTTGTGAGTAGACGTGGTGCTCATAGTCAATTGTATTGCTTGTTAAGTGAATTGCGTGTGACATTTATGTATTATGTGATATTTATTATATGTTTATCTTATGAATCATGTGATTGTTGAATTGGGATAAAATGCAACTGGGATAGAAAATATAATAAACATGGACAATGCCATTCATAATGGATTTAGGATCTCATGGTGGCCTGGAATCTAGAATGATGCCATGCCTAGTGGAGCTAGGCTTTTAGAATGTTTGAAAACACAAAAGAAAAGAACATAAATGAATATGGAATGTATGATCACGCTAAATACTCACCTTTGTATATATACATATTAACTGTGTTTGGGCTATGGGTGTATTGTCTCTCATTGAGTTACAAAATTCACCCATCTTTTTTCCTTTCTTTTTCAGATGTAGGTTCGTCTTAAGGTACTAATACTCAGCTTCTTATTAGAGTTCACTCCAGAGTTGTTGAGCCCTCCTATATTAAAAGCTGGACACATTACTTTATAGCTTTTGTGTTTGCTCCATAACGCACAAGCAGGAGATCCCTGTGATATTGGTCTAAGCTAATGTGTGTGTTTAGATTATGTCACGTTGGTGATGTAATTATGTGGCTATTGTTTCCATTAGTTTCAAGACATTTCAAGACATGTTTATGTTTTATGTTGATATATGACTCTTATCATTTCATTAAGGTCTAGATATTATAATGGAAATTATGTTCATGTTTTGTGTGTGGCAGACATGACTTGCTTTCCTTGGGAAATGTCAATGTTTTAAAGGAGGTTTTGCTACATTTTCTATATACATAGTATGTTAAACTTGGATAGAGAGTGTATCCTATGCGCTCCGATCACGATCCAGATTAGGTCATGAAAAAATTAACTGAAAGATTGTAAGTAATAAAAAAAACTTCAATAAAACACACTTCTAATCATACAAGCATAAAAAAGAGACTCATATTTATTTGACTATATTTTTTTTTATGATAGTATTAGTTCAAGAAAACTCAATGACATAAGAACTGGTGAAGAAATATCATTTAAATATATTTTGACTTGTGAAGTAAGTTCTTATAATTAAAAACCTATATAATATTTTTTTTCTTTTTTTTTTTTGATGTTATACCCTATTATAAATAATTAATACAAATGACATCATATAGCAAACAAAATTTTATCTATAAAAGTAATCGTTAAAATTTAATAAAATAATTAGTAAGTTCTTATGATTAAAAACCTATATAAATATTTTTCCTTTTTTTATGTTATATCCTATTATTAATAATTAATACAAAATGACCACTTATAGCAAGCGAAATTTTATCAATAAAAGTAATCGTTAAAATTTAATAAAATAATCAATAACTTCTCAAAATAATATTATGTTAATTTTTTTGGATAATATTATATTCAATGATTTAATCATAGCATCAACTTATGGACTTGATGTCCATTTTATCTTAATTATGTGTTAATCAAGGTTAATTAAGCTTAATGAAGAATTGGTTACCTTAATTAATGATTGAATGAATAATTAATCATGCATAATTAATTGTAGCTTCATAGTAACCTAAAAGCATAATTGTGCGATTAGTTTTGTTTAATTAATTTTCAAGAACTAAATGTGAAGTACGTGAAATTTTGAATTCCCTCCATGTGAAAGTCAAATCTTAAAAAGTTCCCTTAATAAAGTTGTATGGGAATAATTATTTAATAGGCGATGCCTGATAATTATATGATTTTGGGTGCGAAACCCCTAAAATACCCTACTAATACACATTTAATTACCCATTTACCCTTACTTTACATTTACAACTATGTCCTTACAACGAAAAAAAAAAGGGAAATCCTTCGCCCACTAAAACTACTAACCCATGGCCACCCCTCCTTTCTCACCTTCTCATTTTTTTTTTCTTCTTTTTAATTTTCAAGCATGTACATACACCATTCTTTATTCATCTATTTCTCCCGTACTCCACCTCCACCTCACCTCTATTCACTCTATAAAACCCAAACCACAACAACAATATCTACACTGCCACATCAACCTCCACCCACTACCACATGAAAGGCTCACTTCTTCTCTATTTTTCTGCTCTATAATCGTGGCCATTAGGAGGAGGAGAAGAGATTTTGCTTCCTCTTCACCCTAAAAAGTCTCAAGAAGCTTCATTTCCTTTGTGTTTAAGTGATAGAGGTTTTGGTTTCTAAAAAGCTCTTTTCTTTGTTGTTAGTTGGTCTTCTTCATATGTTTGGTTGTGCTACTATTTTGGCAAGGATCTAAATTCGAAAATGAAATGTTTGGAGTGGGTTTTGTGCTCTTTAACTTGGTTTAAAGATATATAAATGAGTTTTAAACTTTGATTTTCTCCTTTTTAAATTTGACCTAATGGTTTTCTAGGGGTTTAGGGTTATGGTTTGTTTGATTTCTGAATGAAAAGTGTAGGAAATATTATTTGGGGTAAGTTTATGTTGTGTTGTTTGGAATGTTGTTGGAGTATGAAAAAGATTTATTTTGGCCTCCAATGATCTCCATTAAATTTGGCAAGCAGTAGGGCATGCTGGGGTTATGGGTTTTGCTTTGTTTTCCTTGAAAAATTTATTACAAATGATTTTGATTCATGGACTAGATTCTTTTGTTTAGTTGTAGTGTGCTAAAAATTGGTTGGAGTATTATGTTTGAATGGATTTCTTGTTCTAACAATGGAATTTCGGCTGGTGCTTGGGTTTGGTTTGATTACTCATACAAATTATGCTTAAAAGAGGTTAAAATGGTACTAAGAGCCTTATTCATATTCTTAGAGTTGCTGGAAAATATTCATAGCACCTTTCTTTTATACAAAGTGGTAGCTTTTTATGGGATCATGAGGTTAGGGAATTTGGCTGTCAAGATTTAATGATTGGATCTTTATCCTAATATGTAAATATTAGTTTTCAAAGAAAAAAGTGGAATTTTGGTTGTATCTGGCATAAATTGGAGCTTATATCTATATTTCAGCCTAAACGGCTTCTCTAAGAATTTAGACTTAACATTTTATGCCTTTATTTGATTAAATAGTGCTATTATGATGCACTATGAATTATGGATATGATTATCTAATGTTTTAGCTGAGACCAATCCATTGACTCTAGCATCAGTTTAGGATTGTGATGTATATAAATTGGATTATAACGTTCTCTTGTATGTGTGAATGGTGCCCCAATGTATTGAAATGGTTATGTGACATAGATATTATCCGACAGGTTAGGGCTTCTAAGGATTATGAGGTATAAGTTAACTCATACTAACGTGAAGTAAGGTTTGGAGTGTTAGAATAAGTCAAGAATATGCTACATGGGCTTTAGAGCTTAAGCCATGATGACTATGTGTGAAGGCTTGAGTTTTAGCATGTAAACTTGAGAATGTGAATACTATTTATTCCATAATCGAGCATTAAACTTCATGTGCATGCTTTAGTTTTTATTTTTAAGCTGTGAGAACCTCTAGATTTCCCCATATCAAATCTAGTGACAACTAGTTAAGTTTACCTCATCCTAGGCAATAGGTGATTAGCAGTTTGGAAACCATGTCATATTGTCGAAGTAATTTTGTGGTTGGTTTAAGGTTACTATGAAAGGCAAAAAACTAATAAAGTGTGGCATTTAAAAGAATTATGCAAGAGATGTGTGATATGCTATGCAATCCTTCATTATCGAGCATAAATCCATGTTATGGTCTTTAAATGCTTGTCTTGGTCAGGCATATCTATTTTTGTCATTAATTTATAAGTTTTCATAAATATTAAAAGACATGCCACTTCGGGAAACTATGTTTGCAAACTTATTAAATGAACCTTGGCATTACCCACTTGTTTCATAAATAAATCAAAATGACCTAAGGGTGACAAACGATGACATTTAATTGCTTTCTTAAATCTATTGAGTTTCCTTTGGATACTCACCCTGTTGTGCTTGTTTTCCCATGTTTCCTTCAGACCAGCTTAAGAGCACCGATGCAGGAGATCCTTGAGATGGAATGAGATTTTATCTTGTGCTTGGAGATTTATATGCTATTTTATTGCCTATCTTTTATTTCCTTTATGTGTTGAGATTTTCTATTATTATGGCTAACTATATCTGAGACCAAGCCTTAATACTAGCATTTGCTTAAGATTTCTTTATGTTATGTTAGACATGGTTTGTAATAGGTGTGGTAGTCCTCTATGGACCCATGCCCCTTATGATACCTCAGTACCTATCATATTAGGAAGTGATGACCATGTTATGTGATGTTTAAGACTTTGTGGATGAATTATGAAATGCTTGATAGTTATGTCCAGGAAATGTTATTATGTATACCTTTTGTTATGTGTGAGAATATTTTACAGCTTATGCTAATGATTCACAATTTTATACTAATGAGCAAGGCTCTTGCCGTCTTAAGTTTTCAAAAAAAAAAAAATACATTCTTTTTCACTATAAGTATTTTAAATGAAAACTTAACATGTGAAGTCAAAATGTAATTAATTAATAATTGGTTAATTATATCTTAAGGATAAGAAGCTAATTATTAGTGTGTTATATGTAGTGTAGATATCATCACAATGTACATAATAAAAAGAGCACAATGTATATTGATAACCTTATATATTCATGAATAATATTAGGTTTAATTATTTTATAGCTCCTTATAGTTTCACTTGATTTGCAGTTGAGTCCTTATAGTTTAAAAATTTGTAACTAGGACCTATAATGTATAAGATTTTTCAATCAAGTCTTTGTAGTTACAAAAAAAATAGAATATTCCAAGATTGTTCTATTCTCATCTCCCTCTTCACCCTCTCATGGAAATGAAATATTCTATGAATATTGTATATTTTATAATGGCAGGGACTTGATTGAAAAATCTCATATACAATAGGGACCTAATTATAAATTTTTGAACTATAAAGACATGGAGAATAATTAAACCACAATATTATGCAGATTAAAAAGGGTTAAAAGCATTTTTTTTGTTTTGGGCAATTTCTCATTGACCAGAGTGGCATTGATTTACTTACATTCATTGAATAAGCAGTCCCTAGAACAAAAGTGGTAAGAAGACCCCACCTTAATGGCCATGATCCTACAAGCCATCCAATACCTACACTCTGACAAACAAAGTATAAATAAATAAACAAAAGGATAAGTCTCCTTCAACCTCATTAACAACACTTATCTCTACGTTAGAAGGCAAGGCATGTCAAAGAACAATAAAAACATCAACAACTAAACAAAAAATCCACAATAAAATTCTTATCAAATTATTATATATAAAATCATTCATGTGCCCTTAACCATCAGTTTAAACTTTTGAGATTGTTCATGACATGGTATGATTATTACATAATCAAGGGGTTGAGGGTTTGATTATGATTCAAGCTTACAAGAGACATTTGCGTAACGAGGCATATAGTAGATATAAAACCATTTATATACCTCTATCTTCTAGCTTTAGGTTTTACAAAAAAATGGTTCATGATACTAACAAGACTTATGTTGAACAATAAAAGTGAAACTATAAGCATCATCATGAAGACTACCCAATATCCACATGTAACACAAATTGTTTATCCATACTCATCATTAGGTTACTTTTATACACTTATTGATTAAAAGATGAAAAATTAAATACTAAAATATATAGATTTTGATTTCACCATCAGATTTCCTTTTTTTCTTTATAATTCACCACAACCGATTCCAAATAAAAGGTGGGAAATAGCAACTTTTATCCTTAGATATGCCTTGTAAGAAATTCAATAGTAACAAATTGGGTTTCTACATGGTGTACAAGGTGAAAGCTGTAAAAACAACATTTCTCCAAAGCTAAATGGAACCCACAAAGACTAATCAAGGCAAACAAAGAACCCAAAGCACATACAAATTTAACACCTATGGTAGTAAGGAACCCAAAATAGTAGTCTAACCATGACACAAGAAGTGGAATAAATTCATGACAGATCAACTTGTATACTAGCTAGCTAAATCATACATTATAATATGCCTATGCTTCAACAGTTGTGCATCCTTCAGCCTTACTCTTTCACACATGCAATTCAGTTATAGCCTTACTTAACCTTCTTCTATGTTCTGCTTCCATTTAGATTAAATGGCACAGCCTCAAAGCCATGTCTAAGTACAATCTCCTTAACCAATAAACATGTCTAAATTTGTTTAGAAAGCCTATATTAAAATAATAGGACTTCTTACTTTGGAAAATAATAATATTCTAATTCCTTTCAAACCATAAAGACCACACCACAACATAGAATAAAGATATCCACATTTTTTTCTTTTCGAAAATCCAAACAGCCTTATGCATAGTTTTAAAACTCGGCTCAAACCGGCCGGTCGAACCGCTAAACCGGACATGTATCCGATCCAAGCCAACCATCAGATCAACCATGTCAATGAACTGGAATGTACCGGTATAACTCGGCTGAGTTTGATGACACTCGATGACTCGTGGCTCATTTGAATCGGACTAGTCATTAAGCATACAAAATTTTTCAAAACTAAATATAACCCCTGCTTGCCCATTTAAAGCTGGGCCCGTGGAAAGAACTATATATATAGCACAATGACCAAGCATTTCTTTTGTAACTCTTCAATGTGGGACTTTTGCCAAAGCCTTCACTTCCGGTTTCTTTCATTTCCCTGGGAGCCAGCATTAAACATTCACTGGTAGTAAGTAAGCACACTCCTTCTTCGATGAATTGAATTGGTCAGGACGTTAGCTAAGGTGTGGTAATATTGAACTCAAGATGACAAACATATAAAGGGATGTATTTGCATGTTGAGATAAGAGACTTTTAATTTTTATGTTAAAGCAACAGGAAACAAAAAGAAAAATGAGATGAGATAAAACTTAAGACATATTGACCATGGATATTTTGAATAGTATCATGAGAGACTTCTTTCACAGTTCCCTTTAACAACTTTGACAATTTTAAAAGGTGGTATGATTAGTATCATAACTAGCTTGTCTTCCATTCTTGTTCTATTAGAACAATGTCACTCTCTGGAACTCATTAATGGAATTTTTATATATTTTCAATGTATGAACAAAGATTTCCTTATAATTTGTTAAAAACTAGAAGAGGGGGTCTTTCTATCAAGTCAAATACTCATGGTTTTTAAGCCTATAAATTTTTTAAGGGTGTTAAATTGCTCATTAGATAAGTTATTTTATTATATTTATTTATATTTTATATATTTATTGTACTAAATGTAGTTTAACCGGTTCGACCAGTGACTCACCGGTTGAACTAGTGACCCAGTGTCTTGACCGAGTTAATCATCGGTCCGGTTTTTAAAACTATGACCTTATGTATTTCCTTGCATAAAAAATCCTTTAATCGCTAGAGAATCTTAATAGTAATTCTAACATTGTAATATAAAATTAGTTGGAGACACACTAGTTTATCCTTGTCAATACATAAGGTTTAGAGTGTTTAACTTGCAGGGGATATTCTTTTATTATCTAATAGTATATAAGTATAGGATAGCATTTTGACTCAATAATAGTATAATTGAAATCCCCTAGTTTATCCTTGTCAATACATAAGGTTTAGAGTATTTTACTTGCAGGGAATATTCTTTTGTTATCTAATAGTATATAAGTATAGGATGTCATTTTGACTCAATAATAGTATAATTGAAATCCCCAACATTTAACATAATGTAAATTATCTCCACTAAGAGTTGCATGACAAAAAAAAAAAAAAAAAGGGATTGTATGAAAAGATATTCCTTAAAAATGTTTGTTGACATGTGAAAGGTTTCCCTACCATCATATTATAAATTTTCAACACTCAAGCATTTGACATAACTTAAATTACCTAATAAGTGAGGTAAATATAAATGAAGTGACGTTTAACCTGTCTAACTTATCTTATTACACACATGAGAAAATTGTCATGTTCTAAGTATTGCCACGAGTTTCTTGCTTGAACTTCCTATCTGCGCCTATACAGTCATCCTACATTGATGACATACACTATAAAATATTGGGATAAATGCATTTTACCCCCTGAATTTTAGGTCATGTGCAATTTGCATCATGACTTTTCAAAATGTGCATCGTGATACCCTGAACTTTCCAAACTGTGCAAAAAACTCCTCAATATAATTTTGGAAAATAATAAAAGTAAGATTTATGTGCACTTAACCCCTCCTGATGTTTCTAATTTACACAACTCGACACCTCATCCATGAATACTATGTGCAATTAACCCCCTATTTTTTTATTCTGTGCAACCTAACACCCTGCTATGACTTAAATTTTTAGGGGGTTTGTTGCACGATTTGAAATGTTTAGGGTGTCGTAATGCACTATTTGAAAAGAAGGGATTTTTTGCACAGTTTGGAAAATTCAGGGTGTCGTAATACACATTTTGAAAAGTTAGGATTTAAATTGCACATGACTTCAAATTCAGGGAGGTAAACTGCATTTAACCCTAAAATATCTCAAGGAATAATTACCAAGCCCCTCTCTATCTAATAACCAAAATTGCTCCCCCTTAAAAGGGAGCTCCTTGTTTTCTTCTCTCATCTAATTCTCTACCATTGAATTTCACTCTTCGAAATTGAGGAATACATACACGAAAAGTGTACACAAAATTTCAAAATCAAGAGAATGGATAGAAAATTGTGTGCATATTTAACAGTTGTTAGAAAACCATGAAAAATCTAATATTTTCCCAAGATCAAATATTTATTTCAATGCCAGAAATAAAAATTTGATGGTTAAACAAATGGATGCAAACAAAGAAAAATATTGAAATAAAAAAGAAAAGGTTTCAATCGAACAAAGGACAAAGTTTCCATAAACTCTAGGGATAGGAAATTGTGTATAAAAAACATGGGAGTGGCTATTGCTACTCTTCTTACACTCCTATTTCGTTAAATTTTTATTTAGTTTCACCACAATATACCCTTCTCTTCTTAATCATATGAAGAGTCAATGTAAACTATTTATTAGCTATCATAATATTGTCAATGTTACTGTTATTAATTTAAGTATTCATAATTTTAGTATTTATCTATTTTTTATTTTTAAATCATTAGTAGTTATAACAAGTATTTATAATTAATTTATTTAATATACTTATTTAAATGTAAATATTATTTTTATATTTTATTCAATGATTATCTAAATAATCTAATATTGAGTACTTTTTGGAAAAACTAACAAATAAAATGAATAACAATAAATATGTACTAATAAATTGTGGTATTCACCTACATGCCTTATTTTGTGACATTTAGAGTTTGTAAAATTTAAAATTATTAAGTAATCAAATAATACCATGGTTCATTATTATTGACTAATAATTTGTACTATAATTTTTTGTTTGTTATCCATATTCTCAAAAATCAATATAATTTGATGTATTAAAGTAATTACTTACCTACATCAAAAGAAGTTTAAAAAAGTTAATTTTTTAACCCCACAATTGAACAGTATAAAGGTTTTAAATATTTCCTTTCTATTAAATAAGTTATGCTTTACATATTTTTAAATAAATTTAAAAGAAAAATTAAAAACTGCAGATTAGCACATTAAATTTATTGTTCAATATACTATTCATTTAAAGCACACTAATAAAATATAGAACTAATTCAATACATTAAATTATCTCAATTAATAATAGAGATTTCAAAAAACAAAAAGTAAAATGTAGGTGATTGCTGATAAATCCCAATGTTATTTGATAGTTTTGAAAATAATATAAACAATAGATGTTAAAATACTAGCATGTGTGTTGTATATTACGATGTATTTATCTTTGTTGCTACTCATTTTTTCTTCTTATTCTATTTTGTTTGTAAAATATCCAATACTAAATTGTTGAGATATATCCTATTTTAAAAAAAATTTAAACCAAATAATTTGATATATAAAAAAGTGGTTATATTAAATATATAGTGATTATATAAAACTAAAAATGAGATAAATATTAAATATTTTAAAATAATTAAGTGAATTTTCAATCAAATTAACAATAGTAACTTTTGATAACATTATGATGACTAATAAATAATTTATAATTATTCATATAACTAAGCAAAGAAAAGGTATTTTGGTGAAATTAAATAAAAAATTAATGCAATGGAAATAGTAATAGACATATAGGAGTGACAATATCCTCTAAAATGTATGAAAAAAAAAAAGGTTGGACACTTTATCATAAAAGTTGTCCATTTTCATATCACTACAATAAAACTAAAAATGTAAATAAATTTTTCAATAAACTTCCAACTTGGTCCAAAAAGAATATTATGCTGGACAATGTAGTCCCTAAGAAAATAAATCCTACCGATGATTCCTCAAAAATTGAAAACTAGTAAAAGTTAGTCCAACCATAAATGGAATAACACATATGATGCATTATAACATTGTTGAGTCACATGAACTAACACATTGACTTCTAAATGGTATCCTTTTGGAATGATTCAAGAAGTCACATCCTATAATCAAAATTGAAGAAATCACTTCTCTTACATTTTGTTGTTCTAAGTTTTGGGGGAAGGTGTGAGTGTGATTCCCATATGTAATATGACATGCCACATCACTAACTTGTTAGGCCACACAAGTAATCGGATTAAGGTTTATTAGACATATTTTATGGAGGGACTAACTTGTTCTATGTTTTAATTCTTGAAGGACCACATGGGAGGGTGTTTTTTTTTTTTTGTGGACTTGTCCATCATAATATTTTTGACGGATTAAATTAGGTGTTTACTCTATATCTTTTTATCTCCAAATTTACAATAAAAGTTTATTTATTAACAAAATGAAAATTAAGTGATCAGACATGATGAGCATCAAAGTTATTAAAAGTGATAATTCTTTATATGGTACCATAAATAAAAATGATGCACCGACAATGATAGCAGTCCTTAAGGAATACTCCCCTGATGCCAAAGGATGATGTGGCTTGTTGATCTGCAAGAAAACATGTACCACAAATAAAAAATAAGACAACCCATTAGCAAAGTTAGTAAACTATAAAGATTATCTGTTTTCTGACTATATATCACCTGAAAAAAAAATTTGGCAGTAATACATGACAAATCTATGTATTAAACCAAAACATCATGACCAATTAAAAACATATGAATATCAAAATGTGAACAAAAGCTAGTTATATGTCTTTAATAGTTATTACCTTTAGTTATCAAAAGAAACTAAAACACTCTTAGATGAGGTCAAACCATATACCTCAAGATCCCTAGTCTCTTTAAACATGAAAATTTTTGGCAGTATGCTTCATTTTTCGAAATATAATGATATGTGCTAAATATATGTAACACAACTAATAAAACTCGAGTGCTTGATTTAATCCTCAAGTTAGATGTGAGCCCTCCATACACACACATATATAACTAAAAGTGAGAATAAAATTTTATGTGAGAAATGATAAAGGGATTTTTAACCTTTAGATTAAATTGAATGACTTAGATTGTGATCCACTAATAAAATCTCATGTGACAAACTTTATTAACTCCTAATTCTTTCTCCCTTAACCCTATCTGTCCCTCATCTATCTTACCCCAACACAACTTGCAACGACACACCCTTGTTGGAGATGCTTATTTTGTCATCCTTCTTGGCTTAGCCTTTCACCCCTGTTGGAACTTTCTTATAGTCTATAATAGCTTTCTCATCAAAATTGCATCATGGATGGAAGTGTGGTAACATGAAGCAAAAAAAACCACTTAAAAAAATGCCTTGAGAAATTGGAAATTTTTTATAAACCAAAATTTGCAAGATAACTAGCTACAGGACCTTTTTTGTGTTGCTTGCCAAGAGTAATCATGCTAGATGAAGCAAAAATTGATTTGAATGAGGAGGCTGTAAAAGTAGTGTGTTCTCCTCATGATGGAGCTAGAGAATAATGGAGGAAAACACAAAAACATATACATAACAAAAAGTTTAACATAATTTTTATGTTAGTACAAGGTCAAAGTTTATAAAATAACAAAGACTATATTATACTATTCAAAGTATTCAAATATTTTGATGGGGCACATGCCTCCAATATTTCCTATGTAGATTCAGTTGTTTTTTGAAATTTAAAATAATTATTTGAAAAGGTTTATTTATTTAATTATTTAATTTTTTTTTTAGCATCAAAAGCTTTTATTTGGTTTGATCTTCAAATGTTATAGCTTTTAAATAAAACATGTCATTAAATAAAATTGATACTATTTTGATTAAATATCATTATCATTTCCAAAATCATGCTCGTTTTACTTGCAATGAATCATTGTGTTGTTTGTGTATGTATATATATATATATATCCTATAAATCATGCTTTGATTCCTCATTGATTTCCTTTTAAATCAAGTACATTTTAATTGCATACATTAAAACAACATATGGATGTTGAAGTATATGAACGTTGAAGAATTTATTTTGGTATTCCATCGTTATAATATATGGACTTTGATGTTCATAAAAGTTTTTTTTCCTTATATATATATATATAAATAGCTTGCTTTTATGATAACAATGTATACACAAGAAGTCTTGAGTTATTTGCTAGCTAGTTACGTACACTATTATTCTATTGTATGGGTTATCATCAGAACATATCTCCATTGTAGTTCTTGAGTTCCTGGTCAATACCAGAAGAGCCTGTTGTATCCTAGGGGATTCTGTACTGTAACATAATAATCCTTAAGGACAGTGCACTGCACACCTCAGGCCTAACAAAGCTCCTTTTTTTCAGTTTTCTTATTTTGCAGGAGATCAAATTTTTCCAACAATCTTAAGGATTAATCTTTCATAAGAAAAAGGATGTGCATGCATTTCAACCCCTGTTGGGCTCATGTCACTTGATAATGGTTCAAGAGAGAGGACTCGACCTTTTAAAGCTTGAGTGGTAAGTGACAAAACTGTTGCAATGGCAAATATATACATTGGAGCAACAACCAAGTAAGTAACACACTCCATATATTACTCTCTCCATCCATTATTACTGTTGTCATAGTGCAATTTTATTTGAGTGTTGGTCTATGAGAACATATTATAAGATGAGTGTGAATCATAAAGTAAACTTGGAGACATGGCTTGTGATCCACTTTGCTTCCATTTCAGTTTTTTTTTTTTCTAGAAGATTCAAAGAATTTTGATATTTAAGAATATGATTAAAAGTTATATTAATATTTGAATAAATAATTTTAAATCATAACATGTGATTTATTTAGAGATAAAATTGTGCTATAATCCTAACTAATTATATTTCTTTTCCTCTAATGTCATTGGTCCAATAAACGAGAAAGAATAAGTTTTTTTTGTATATATCTATGTATAGAACGTATTGTTTATGATCTTTCAATGAAAGTACTCAATATTAAAAGGCAAGGGTTCTTGTTTGTTCAATGCATTAATGTTATTCTATTTATACTGATTTCATTTTATTTACTAGCCATAATTTATATTAATAATTATGGACATAAATTTTGTTATTTGTCCTTTACTTAGTAGACATTATTTGTTTTATTCTTGATGAAATAACATGATTAATTTATATTATCTTTATCAGGAAATATTTTAATTAATATTGATATTTCAATTAATCGCTACGACATATCATTATTTTGTAAAGTAATTTTTTTTAAGGTTACTTGTAATTTGCTGTTACTATTATTTAGATCTACTGTGGGTAAATTAACTTTATTTTTAAATACTTACCACTGCAAATCAAGAGGAAATTGAAAGAATTATAAAAATACTTGGATGAATTTATCTAATTATTGTGATGGATTTGTTCTAAAAATAACTTATCACTTCTTTGAAAAATATGATGTAACAAGTTTTATGATGACCATAATGCTAATTTATAAATACTATTATTTAATATTTTACTCTAATTTTGTTTATAGAAACGTTGGAATGGCAACTAAGACGTTTTAGAATTTATAATTGAAAACTTTTATTAATTCTATATTTCAATGGTGGTGATTTAATTTGGTGATATTGTATGGTGAAATTATATTTCAGTAGTGGTGTGGCTTAACACATGAAGAATACATTCACCATTTTTTTTCAATAAGTCTAATTAAGTTAATGAATAAATTTTCTTTCTATTTTAATTAGAGATCCAATTGAACTGTGAATTATAAAAGAAAAAAAATAGTCTAGAGATATGATAGGCTCAATTCTTGTCATAAACTTTATATGATGCATTTCAGGATTTTTAGAGTGTTGAAACTATTTATTAAGAACATATTAATGTGGTCAATTTTGAGGCAAAACATGCGTTATGATTAAAATAATAGATTTTATGCCTTTTCTTATATTGATATAAGTAAAGCAATGTGATTATCAAAATGTTAGAATCATAAAGAAGTGATTATATTGCCCATTTTAATGTGTATAGATTTTTGGAAGTTTATTACACTTAGATAAAATATCTTTCAGATATACTATTTATGGAGATATCCAGATGTCTGTAAAAAGTATTCTGGTGACAACTAATTTTTTAAGTATGATGAGACCAAATTCATAATTGGATTTGTTTTACCATTGATTGAGGTGTTATCACTTGGAAATCATCCAAGTAGACTTGTCCAACCAGATCCACTTTGGAGGGTGAGTTCATTACTAATGACTTGGTAGGATCTAAAGGTTGGAAAACTGAGTAATATTCCATTAAGGAAAATTTGACAAATTTTGTGCAAAGTAGCTACTATGAAATGAAGTTATATCCATGGATCATGTGGAGTCATAAGTAAATTTTATATCCTTTGACTAAGAGAAATTTTATTAATGCCACATCGAGGGGAATAAGAAATCCAATTTGTAAATTAATAATGATGGGAACCCAACCTTTGTGAATAGAGATCCCAGGAATAAGGTTCATATGTGTAATAATAACTCACTTGTTAGTTCTTGCTAGCATATTATGTGTCCTTTCCAATGATGTGAGAAATATTTGTTGTGCTACACTGCATACATGTGAGGGTAAGCTAAATACTTTTAATTATTTTTATAGCCCTTTTGGATGGTGTATAAAGGGTAGTATACACTTGATGAAAATCACCTACATGAGTGTAGGAGTGGGGCCACTCCTATGAGATTGTGGCTAAATCTTTAGAGCACTCATGAACTACTGGGCATGCACATAGCCAAAAATTACAAAATAGTATTAACAACAATGGTGAGATGTTTTGAGGGTGTAAATGTGATCAGATAGGACTCTACATTACTCAAAAATGTTTGGTTCATAGAAGTAAATGAAACTTCACCAATACATTGTAATTTAAAGACCTATCTATCTAGGTCTGGTTCATAGTCCAAAAGGCACTAGATTCGAAGCATTTTCACCCATGTATAACCTATGGTTTTATTTATTTTTAAAGGGAAAACCTTTTGAGATAGGTGGGAGATTGTTGTTTTCTGAAATTTAAAATAATTATTTCAAAATGTTTATTTATTTAATTATTCAATTATTTAATTATTTTTTTAGCATCGAAAGCTTTTATTTGGTTGATCTTCAAATGTTACAGCTTTTAAATAAAATCGTGTCATTAAATAAAATTGATACTTTTTTTTATTAAATATCATCATCGTTTCCAAAATCATGCTCATTTTAATTGCAATGAATCATTGTGTTGTTTTGATATATTTCTCTTATAAATCATGCTTTGATTCCTTATTGATTTCCTTTTAATGCATACATTAAAACAATATATGGGCGTTGAAGTATATGAACGTTGAAGAATTGATTTTGGTATCCCATCGTTATAGTATATGGACTTTGATGTTCATAAAACTATTTTTACTTACATATATAAATAGCTTGCTTTTATGATAACAATATATAGAAGAAAAGACTTGAGTTATTTGCTAGTTAGTTATGCACACTATTATTCCATTGTCTGGGTTCTCATTAGAAGATATCTCCATTGTAGTTCTTGAGTTCTTGGTTAATACTAGAGGAGCCTGCTATATCCTGGGGGATTTATGCACTGTAACAAAATAATCCTTAAGAACATTGCACTGCATGCCTTAGGCCTAACAAAGCTTCTTTTTTTTTCCAATTTTTCTTATTTTGCAGGAGATCAAATTTTTTCAAAAAATTCATCCCTCATTTACCCTTTTTCAAATATGAGATCTACCATGTAATTAGATGGATTCTCAATAATGGATTTGCTAAAACAAATTTAGTTATGGAGAAGAATAGGGGAGGCGGTGCATGGATGTCAGAGGTTGCGCAAGTCATAGATTTAAAAAACAACATGACCCATCACCATTCCTTAAACAAACCACTCCCCTTTCACAAAAAACTATCGTTAGGGCATACACTAATACATTAATCCTACATTGACAGCAAATAGAGGTGGTGAAGGCATGGAGAGAAACCATGACATAGCTCAAGTAGTGGCATGATTATGGTCGTTATGTTGCGGAGCTCGACCCGACTCTTAAGTACTGGAGTGGCTGAGGGCAGAGAATGATATCATAATAGGGACTTTGGTAGAATATTCATGTGCATCTATGAAATCCTTTATATTGGTTGTCACATCTATAATTTTCTCTTATATTAATTACCTCATTTTTATGAGTTATTGGAATAATTAAGTAATAAATTAATCAAGTATTAATGAATAAATGAATAAAATTTTAGTTAATTAGCAACAGTCAATAGAAAACTATCTATAGTTATTTTTATTTATATTTTATTGTTCGCTTGTATAAGGTGTTCCCTATCTACATTCCTCTTTGCTGTACTCTAATACCTCTTGATCATGAAATTGAGAAAACTTTAAGGTGAATCAGAAGAGCAGGGCATCAATAAGCAGAACAATCTGAGCGATTTGATCTTTTATTTATTGTTTTTGGAAACATAGGTAACATGGGAGATCACAACAGGACACTTGTGGAGCTCACTGGTCCTGAGTTTAACTAGAAGCCTTTGGCAATTAATGAGTTCCTCATTCATTAGAGACTCCTTCCAACCCTAAGGTTAAAAGGAATTGGGGTTTTTGGTCTACTTAGATATTGAATATGTGACTCTTAATCTCGTTATCCCGTAAATAATGTGGTTGTCCTAGCATTGGTGCTAGATTGCTCCAAGGACCTACTATTTACTTTGTAACTCTGTGGAAATTTGGATTTTGCCTATGGGGCTAACTTTGTGGGTGGATTTTTTTTATGGATACTTTCATAATATCACATATTATGTCACATATGTAAATTGAAATGGATATATTTGTGCAATGTGTATTGTGGAAATAAAGTGATTATATATATATATATATATATATATTATGTGTGTGTGTCTTTCTCATTATTTGAAAAAAAAATGGTGCATAGGATAAATGTTAGTTTTTCTTGAACTATAATATCTAATTAATTGCGTAATCAATAAAATGTTTCCTCAAATTTGGAAATTGGAAAATATATGGCATAGATATTACTTTTGCTTGTTTGTTGAGGAAACTGCTTTTGGATTAGAATCTATATATGACAAAACATGTAGCTAATATCAATGCCATTCGCCTTGGTGTAACTCGATTTGAACCCTAACATCAATGTTGCTAGCCCCAATTCGTCGGCATACCCAGATATATTTAATCTCCCTAGGTATGATGATATGTAATGCCAAGGTATGACACTTTTGAGATGGAATTGTTTTGTAATGTGATAATCTCCGCACACTTTTATTGGTTTTCTAGATAATGTGAGCTCTAGAACCCTTGAGAAAGCTTTTCATAGCTTGGTTTTGAGTGATAACAAATTAATCTTTGAATAAATCATTTGATCGAGAAAGATGACTAATCGTGTGTATGAGTGTTATTGATTAAGGATAGGTCTTTATATTACAACTAGTTCATAAATCCTTTTAGAAACTTAATGAAAATACTCAAAATCCAAACTTAGTTTTAAAAAAAATTCAATTTCATGAGTTTTGGATAGAGTTAATGCATAATGTGTCTCAGAAAGTAATTAAAGTGTTGAGAAAGTTGTAATGCACTTCAGAAAGAAAGTTTATACAATCAAAAGGAGCTTTCGTGTATTCAGAATGTTAATATCACTTAAGAAAGAAGAACTTGCTAGTCTGAACTTAAGGTAAATTACTTAAGAAAGTTTCTTAACCATTAAAGGGTAAGAAAGATCTTCTATGAACTCAATACGTTCACATTACAGATATAAAAGGACAAAAGCACTGATATAATTATTGTAGGTACTATGACAGCACAGCTGCAAAAAGGAGAGGTTGCTTGCAAGGATGTCTCAAAAAACTCTCTCTCTATGTAGTAGCTTAAAGAAAAACATGTATAAGTAATCCAACTTTCAAGAAACAATAGCTATATTAAATGCCATCTATAAAAAGATCAGCATTTGAAGATTATAGGTTGCTGAACTATTCTATTGATCTTGAGAAGCTTCATCTTCATAAACTTTTAGAAAGTTCACTTCAAAAAGAATCATACTTATTTGCAAACCTTCTAATTACACACTCTTCGCTTGGCAAGTATTCTCCTTTGTGAGTTATATCTTTGTAGTGACTCTTAGATCTTGTTGTAATATTTTGAGCACTTGAGTGGTATTCTAAGTTAGTATTATCTAAACCCAAACCAAAATAATCACATCTTGTAACCTTGACCCAATAGTGGTTAAGTGTGAGCTAGCTTGGATAGGCTAAGACAAGATTGCTCGTGTGTAGCTTAAGAAGGCTAGATAAAGACTATCTAGTATAAGCTTGAAAAGGCTTGTATGAGAATACTCATTGTTAGTGGAATTGTCAACATTTGTGTAGGGAACTAGATGTAGGCAAGTACTTGGCCAAACCAGTATACATTTGCTTATGTGATCTTCTATCTCTTTCTTTATTTGTCTGCTTGCATTGCACTTGTGATTATTGTTTAAGTTTTATTTCATTTATTGTTTAGAAGGTTTATCTTTCTAAAGAACTAACACTACTTCCTCTTCTGTAAGCTCAACGAACTTAAAAGCCTTTATTTATTTAAAATTTTTCAGAAAGAATTTTAGATTTCATGATTCATGCCCCCATTTTTGTGCTATTTCTTTTACCGAAGATAAAGTTTGAATTGTCCTATGCATGTTATAAATAAATAATCTCCCACTAATTTTATGACTCACGTTGCTATTTCTTTTCTCTTTCAGATACATGAGTTGATCCAAATGCTGCTTCTTCACCAAATTAGTAGCTTATCAATTATTTAGTGAGCCCAACCTCTAAATTGGGCTAATGTTAAAGAAACCCCACTCTGTCCTTTTGTTATCCTATTCCACAATATAAAGCTCTATTTATTCATAGGTAGAGTCCAAGTTTATTTACTATGAGATTATTTTAAGGATAATTTTAGATATTTTATGACTAAAGCTATCATGTAATAGTAAACTTGAACTATGGATATCTTCAAAATGACATGAGATATGTTTTGTCAAGTGATTCCTTGTTTGTGTGTTGTGGACTAATATGCTTTGATGATTAAGAATGCTTATGAAATTGGGAAATATCCATTAAACAAGGCAAACTCTGTTCATTTTCCTATGAAATCATAAAAAGGCTTGCAAGAAAGTGGATGCACTCTATGCACCAATCATGAAAAAGTTGGTATTAGATCTTTAGGCTATCCTATGATTGATAAAGCAAGTTTCTATTAATAGATTCATGACTTTGTAAACGAACATTGGCCTTAAGGATGACAACCCGACCACACCCCGCACCTTTATTAAAATAATCCTAACCCACTCCTACCATACCCGCTATTTTTTGAAAAAAAATATTTATATGTATTATATATAATTATATTCATAAATATATATACAAAATATATTAATGTATAATTATTTTTTTATGCATAAATATATGGTTACATTATTATATTTATAAATACATACACACACACACACACACACACACACACACACATATATATACACACACACACACACAAAAACATATAGGGTGTGGGATTGGTAAGGTTAGGTTTTCCCTAAACCTAATCCCAAACACGCTCCCATGACTACCCACCCTGATGCAAGGCAGGTTTAAAACCTTACCTGATTGGGTTGGGAAGGGGTGGGTACCCATGGGTAGGGTAGTAATTGTCATCCTTATCAGTGGAAGTAATGAGCCTAAATCCTTCTAGATCTACACTTAGCCATCAAACTAAAATTATAAGTTTCAATTCCCTATGTACTTATATTTGTTCGGGTTAATTAATGTTTTGTGAACACTTTTATGAAAATATTATAAAATAAATTTATTAATGTAGGCCACATAAAGATTTTTCTTTCATCATGCACAAAATTCATATGTGCTTGTGTTCACCTAGTGCATAAAGTTATTTGAATATCCCACTTTAGTGAATCTGTTGTTGGAAAAAATATTTCTACTATAATGATCTTTATGTAACTATAAATTTAAATCAAATTTCCAAAAGAGAAAAAACAAAATAACATTTATCATCCAATGACAATTTTTATTTCTATTAATGAGTTCATACCTTGTCTATTTCAACATCAGCTAATTCATTCGAGGCGGAGTGAAACACAAGCATGCATAAGGTAGCTGCCATATACTGAAATAGGGAAAAAAAATACAACATTAATAAACCATTTCAAAAAGTTGCTTTGTCTAAAGGAGAAAGTATACTTTTTTCTAGGTATATCAACAACAAAACAAATAAAGGAGTAGATAATACTCTAAAGTGAATGTTATACGATACAATATTGTAAAACATGAAAATGAAAAGCAAATATCAACTAGTTTTTTTATTTGTCGATTATATGGATTATTTTGAACATTGATACAAGGTTATAATCCTTAATTATTGTCGCTTGAACTGAAAAATAGTTATAATTGCATAATTTAAAGTGATTTTGATTTTACACAATAATTGTCATAGTAGCAAAATTTAATTAAAAACTGGAGCTTTAGTCTTTTCTCTATGACATTGAGTTGGTTGCTACCTCATACAAGTCTTGCTAGTTGATTGCTTCAAAGTAAGTATCTATAACTGGGATAGGCAAATTTTATGTCTATTCCTTGACCCATAATAGATACTTGCCCTACTCATCTCCATCATAAACTCCTTTAGAAGGGTTTCACAATGAAATGAAAGAAAGGTTTGACTATTCTAATTAGGCTTTCTATTAAACCTTGAATGCAGACTAGCCTTTAGCAGCCATTTGAATTCAAATCTCTCATGTTTAATTTAAATATTCCTTGTATTTGAAATCCTTGACACTTCTCTGGATAATATCTCAAATAGACTTCAGCTCATTTTCATTTTAAATATCTTAAACCTCTTGAATTTAGGTAAGTTCTACAATTCAAATGCATAGTTATCATATGCTTAGAAAAGAAGATTTGTACTAACCTAATATTATAGGGAAAAAAGATAAGGCACCCATCGTAGAATCTGTTGAAGTGTGCCTACCCCATTATGGTCACAATGGGAGAAACCATAACATAATTTTGCATGACAATAAGAACAACCACACTTTAATTACTCTAGATGATCCAACAATTGAAAGGACAAAAAGATGACAAACCATAATAAATTATTGACACATACCTACAATTTCAGAAAAATTAGTTATTTTCCAATTTTCTAACCTCTATGTAGGATTTATCAAGAATTTTGTTAAGCTCTTCGAAGTTCCTTCACTTTCTTTTTTATGTGGGCCTGGGGCTATTTTCTTATTTCCACTCTTGGGCACCACATGTTTTAACTACACAACCACCCTTAATCACTAAATTGGGCCTCACAACCCCAAAGGTGAATAAGCCCAATGTAGCAGTCTCAATATCTCTATTTGTTGCTTATGTTCCCTTTGCTCAACCCATTTATTTTAGCTAAAGATCCCCCTAGGACTTACACTACACACTATGCATGAATTTTGACCAAAAAATAAAAACACTATGCATAGATTTTGCATGTACCCTGATTTGGGCCCATTTTGAAAACCTCTATTAGGATTGCCTTCAACTTAGCCACAGGTGGAATCTGCACTTGGCGTTGATTCTATCATATTTCCATATTGGGAAAAACTTGAAATCATCACAGTGGGAGCCTTTAACGACCCTATGGTGACATTGGTCTAAACCTTTTCATGCACCTGTGATATGCTTGGCACTTGTGCTCCTTTGGTGAAATTTCTAGTTAGATGCCCAAAATAGTTACAAGATGAACATATCAAGTTAAGACTCTCGAACTCCACTTCATGACAGTGATCCTGAATCCACACTTCCTTTTTTATTGATTTAGTTAGATCAACTTCTATGCATATTTTAGCATATCAATCACGGTCTGCACACTATATGGCAAGGTCCATCCTAACCGATTTCCCTACCTACAACAATGGTTTTGAGAGCATAATCATCATGATACCTAATATTTAACTTATATAAACGAATCCAAATCAAAGTGGTGCCAAAAACTAGATCAACAGGATTGAACAACAAAGTGCACCTTTTGACTGCGTCAGATAATGGTTCTAAATCATCCAAGGTCCACGCAAATGATTTTCTCTTGGTCATGAGGCATGTCGCATGTCACCATATAAAACGCAATGCCTACATCCATAATGCCAAAACCTTCTTGAAGTTTTCATAAAACATGAAGTTTGTCACCCATAGGCATATACCCCAACTACCTACCTAGGAGTTGCATCGCTAACATCTCCTGCCCTAGAGAAGTCAGGGAATTCATTACGAAATATCCAAAGACAACTTTTGGGAGGTCATTTTCAAAATCTAAGGGGCTGTTTGCTTTTAGTTTCTCATTTTCAGTTTGTATTTTCAGTTTTCCAGTTTTCAAGAAATTGTGAAGGAAAAACTGAAAAAACTAAAAACTGGAATTTTTAGTTTTCAGAATTTTCAGTATTTCCTTCACTAAATCTGGAAAACTGAAAACTAGAAACTGAAAGCAAACAGTCCCTAAATGTGCTAGTTTTTATTCCAAGAGATCAGCTACCAAGCATCATTCCATTCATCATCATATCACGAAAAAAGACCTTTCCCTCAACAGATGTACTTCCACTCTCTTTATTCCCTACTTATGTTATCTTCCCTAAACCTTCCATAGATGAATCCCTAATCCATCATGCTTGCTCAGTATGTTACTATGTTTCACTAAATCTCTACCTTCATTGCCTTCTCTCCCCTAATACTCTGAGTTCTTAGAACTCTTATTTTTCCTAACCAAATAGTTGTTCAACAAAAGAAAACAAAAAAAAGAAAAAGACAAACTCTAATTAACTTCTAACATTAAATCACCTACTCTAGCAAAAGGTGTTGCTAACCTATTGATCAGTACAAATGATAAATTACTTGTTTGAAGTTTGAACAATAGTTCTAAGGGATGTGTCATGTACATAGTAAGATAATGCATAATATAGAATACCTGGATAAATAAAACAATTATAGGAAGATTTTGCAAAAAAAGGCAAGAGTGGAACGTTGATGTTTGTAATTAATAGGAGATAATGGTAACATGGAAAGAGCATTGTTGTTTATGGAAAAAGAATCATTTTTTATTATCAGGGTAAATTACATTGACCTCCTTCATGATTTGGTGAAATTGACTATGGATCCACTCTATTTATCTATGACACTGATCTTCTTGAATACAGTGTTCACTATACAATAGAAAAGAGATTAGTGTAAAAATTTTAAAAACTTGAGGGAACTTAGTGTAATTATTTCACAAACTCAAGGGCCTCCCAAGCAAATTCTACAAATAGAGGGGAAGCGAGCTGAATTTCACCAAACATAAGGGGAGATAAATGTAATTTACTCTTATTTTAGTTTAAAATTAAGTCCTAGATGTATAATTTTACTTTTATGCATGTGTAGTTTTACTTTTACGGATGTGTTTATTTGATGAGTTGAGTTTTGTTTGACTTATCGAAAAATTAGTGATGACAATGGATATCTCCATGGAAGCATGGGCTATAACGCCCCGATTTTACGCTAGAGTAAAAATGACCGAAATGCCCCTGAGGTCATTTTCGGCCCGGAACTCGAGGATAGCTGACCCGGCAGTTCTCAAGGAGAAAACTCAATGTTTGAAGGGGATTAGTTGACTTGTGTATCTTTCCGGGATCGAAAATCTTGTTTTTTGAGTTTTTAGGTCAAAATGACCAAAATACCCCTGTTGTGTTTGACATGGGTACAAGTGCCGGATGAACCCGAAACTTCTCTAGATGGTTTTAAAAGGTGTTTTTATGTATTTTGTGGCCTCAGTTTTAGTCTCGGTGGTCCCGGGCAATATCAAAATAGCCCCTAGTTTTATGTTTTGAGCTTAATCGCGTGATTAAGCAAACCTAAGCAATATTAGGCTCTAAACAAAGATTAATTAATTTCCATAATTAATCTAGAGTCAAAATAATTTATTATAGCTAATTAGAACCTAAGATTACTTAATTTAAACTCAAATCTCATTTTAAATTCAAGATTCCTAGTCATGGAATCTTAAATAGTATTTTCTCTCTCCAATTCCTTAAATCATGGAATTGTGTCTATATTATTTATTCATAAAAGGAATTTAAAATCCTCTAAATGTGTAAGAGCACTCCTTAATCATGTCATAAAATTCCTAATCACATTCTTAGTTACCTAAACATATATTTAGCAATTCCTAATCTTGCACCTAATCTAATACACACCCAAACACATCTCTAAACCATCATTAAACAAAAGAAATCTCTCCTCCTCTCTTCTAGAAGTGCACAGCCACTCCTCCCCCCATGCCTCAAATATTTGAAATTCAAATGCACTTTCAAGTCCACACCAAGCCATGCTTAGACCATACTTTACACCATGCTTATCATACCATCAACCATGCTTAGAATGACAAGTTGTAAGAGATATTTTTCTCCTCCCATGCCTCCAAAAGCTATGGCCAACCCTCCTCCATTACACTCCTCATTGTTTTATTTTCTATAAATAGGTGCCTTAGATGAACTTGTGTTACTCTTGATCATTTGGTAAGTTTAAGCTTTCAAGCACTCTTTGCAAGTTCTTTCCTTTTCCTCTCAAGTTCTTAAGAGCTTTCTTTCATCTTCATCTTCTCTTTGCATCATCACCTCACAACCTCAAACCACAACCTTGAATCATCCTTTAAACACTCAAACACTCATCCTCAAACACAAACACATCCAAAGCACATCTCCATTCCTTTTTCCTCTTGGTGGCCGAATCATCACCATCAATCTAGGAGAAGTTGTTCTTCTTATACTCATCCTCAAGACCAAACCTTTGTCATCACACTTGGTAGGGAGTTGCTCTCAAGTTTTTGTTTTGCTCAAAAATGATGTTTTCTCAAAGTTTCTCTTTGTTTCTTTTTAAGTTTTTCCTTGCTTCTTCCTTTTCTTTTCATTTTATCCTCAAGGCCTCATTTTGAGCATGATAGCTTGATGATGAGAGTTTCTAGATGATGACTTTGTGTTCATCTCAAAGAAACCTCTAAAGCTTGAGTTTTTCCTTTCCTTGAACTTTATCTATGTTACTTAACTCACATGGTTTTTAACTTAAGAAAAATTAATCATAAGGTTTTCAATAAACTCAAGGCCTACCCTTGTCAACCTTAAAGTTGGCCGGCACGTTCTAGAGCTATGCTCTAGTTAGGGGTCTTGAGTACATAATAAAGAACTTGGTATATATTTCTTTCTTGTGATTTCGGTTCTTATTTCCTTTCCTTTATGTTTCGATTTTTGATTTTATTTCCTTATGGTTTTGTTTTCTTTTAAGTTCATTTCCTTGAAGCTTGATGATGATGTTCAAGAACCACATAATTTCTTTGAAAACTTGGTTCAAGAACTCTAAGAGCTTACTTTGTTTGGTAGAGATAAATGTTGGGTTGAGTTTATATCTCTCTAAAAGCCTTGCATGAGCTCTAAGTTAAGATAAAAGGAACTTGCATCCATATTTATCTTTATGTCATCACTAAACTCTCAAGATACAAGAATGAACTTGCATTTTCATATTTATGTTTATGTTCTCATTAAATCTCTAAGATAATAATGGATTTGCATAGCATATTTATTTTATGCTCTCACCTCCTAATAAAGACTAAAACAAAGTGCATTGCATATTTATTTTTATGTCAATCACTTAAGAGATTTAGAGCTCATGGACTTACCTATTATTATCTCAAACAAAGTTGGAAAATATATGTCTTTTACTCCTTTGATTTCGGCCTTGTGATGGTGTTGAGTCTTAGAATAAGATTCACCTAGTTACAAGTGCTAAAACTCATGTTTCATGATTTTCCTAAGTCTAGATTATCTTAAGAAATGTTTTGAGCTAGATTTCATGATTTAAATCCCTCTTGAGACTAATTTAAAAAAGCTACTGCCCTCTTTGGTTATATGAAGGTTTTAAAGAAATTTTTTTTTTAGTGTGGATATAAGTTTTAAAAAGGTTCCAAGAGAAACTAGCAATTTATGTGCTTTATAAATGAAGTTCTATGCATTATTTAATGGAGATGTTTTCAGTTCTGCCATGATTGGTTTCTCACTATATGATTTTGTTTCTATAATGATAAAATGAGTATGTTCATGTATATTTGATGTTAAAATTAATTTGAGAAAGTTAAGACAAGTTAATAACTAGAAAGGAATTAAAATGAGACTTATAGATCCCTTAGAAGATGAATTTTCTAGAGTCTGTCCAGCAAGGGTAAAATTAGTAAATGATGGTTTACAATTAGTTTCAATGTGTAGGAACTACTCATAATTGGTTTAGGAATTGATCCTGATACCTTAGGAGCAAACCGAACTTAGAAAGAGTCAAAGTTGTGACTCCTAGGTACCCGTAAAGCGTAAATTATGGATTCTGAACTCTTGAGGTTTAGAATTTTTTATGATCATAGAATTAAGTGAGGAATACTTAGATAGGAGCCTATAGGTACTTGAGAGCTTAAGTCGTGATGATAGACAACTTAGATTTCAAGTTTAAGACCTTAAGGGTCAAGCATAAGACACCTTAGGTTCCGTAATGAAATGAGATTATTTTATGCAAGTATGATGTGATGATATGGATGATATGATGAGTATATTAATGTGATTTCATGTTGAGCATGATTAGAGAATTTAATTGAGGATATATATATATGAGCTTGTGGCATAAAGTTGATTTTAAGGAAATTCGGTACACAGCCATTATGCTGCCAAGTTTCCGTCAAATCTAACGGACTTGAGAATATTTTTGAAGTATGATATGAGATTTAAAACCCTGGGTGACATCGGTTCGGCCGAGCATCCCCAGGAGATTTTTATGTGACAAAGCACTGAGATGCGCTTTCCTGGGTGACACTGGTTCGACCGAGCACCCCCAGGAAAGACATATCTGTGAGGGTATGAGTAGATGCAGCCTACCAAAGCAGACAAATTGCTGTGGCTAAATGTCGGCAAAGTGTTTCAAAGAAGGTATATCCTAAGAGATGTGATCCTTAGCCCCCTAACCCGTACTTGAGGAGTCGGGAATTTTATTATATTTTTCGCTTATCCAGATGATAAGTAAGAACTAGTGACAACTAGTTAAGGTATGAGCTCACAACTTAGATGGTGTTTAGGGTGGCCCTTTAATGCTAAGGCATGATGTTCTAAGTCACAATGTTGAGGAAAGTTCCACTTGAAAGTTACATGCCACTTTATGCCACTTGCATGCTTCTTGATGTTATGTTTGGTTGAGTTGTTTTGTTTAAGATATTGCCATGCATTCATGCTTGATATATTGCATTCATGACATTAAGATGCATTCTAAAGGGAACGAACCTTGTATAAATTAGTTTTATAAACCTAACAAATGAATTTATATGCATACTCACCTTTTAATAATAAACCCAAGGTTCCTGAAGATGTGAACGATGTAACCCTAGATAGGAGATCCCAACTGAGTTTCTTTAGCAAGATTCTCACTCCCTTTTCTTTCTCTCTTCCTTCCTATCACATCTTTAGAGCTCGATGACAACATTCGTGGTTTTTATTGACACCTCGACTTGGGAGGTGTACTTTGACCCGGAGCACAGGTCGTACCATTTTGAAGGACGTTGTGCTGTTCGCATCTTTATGTTCATCAGACGTCCCTTCGCACATCCTGTACGTAGCTACCGCTTCTCCCTCATTCTCCCTACAATGATGCTATGGTTTTTGAGCGCACCTGGACGTGTGATAAAAGGGTTCTTCGAACGTATACCGGAGGTTCATCTACCCATTACTTCCAGGACTATGTACCCCAATCCCCCGGTTCAAACGACGACCCTTCAGAGGATCCGCCCACGTACATATATAGCGAGAGCTCTGCCCCACTCGTCAGTTCGTGAAAGGTGAGATGCGCAGCCGAGGTTGGCTAGGTGGGTCGAGATGCGCCCCCGCTGAGGAGCACATGATCAGCCACTATGCATGCCTACTCCTGCCGCACTATGTCCGTGGATCGGTTTCATCCCGCCATACCCTGGGTTCCAGTAGTAGTTATTTTAAGGGAGCTCTAGTGCACACACTCACTCATAGATAAGATAAACCTTCTTTTGTCATGAGGTTATCCACCTTAGGTGCACTAGGGTAGGAGATTTTATTCATGTCTTTCATGTATTTCCGTTTATGTTGTATTTCCTTTTCATTGTATTCATACTACCTTGTACTAAACTAAGTCTCGTCTTCGGGTGGGCATATTATGATATTAATGAAGTATTTCCTTGGTGTGTTATTGACTGTTCGTCTGTTCTTCTATTTTGTGTTTATTCCTCATGAATTGCAATGAATGTTTTAGTTCACGATTTATGTCGAACGCGGCTCTCACTTTGCTTTTATATTTCAAAAGAAAAATTTTACCCGTATCTTCCGCTAAGTATTTTAATAAAAGAATGAGACTAAGAAGTAATAACCTAATGATTAACCTAAATATGTTCTAGAGTATTGGGTTAAAAATTAGGATGTTACAAGGGCTCCCTATCCCTGTTTATAATTTTGCCCCCATCTTCCTATCCCTATCACGCATCCTTATTCCCCATGATGATTTGAGTCCCCATGGGTATCCACAGATTTAATTAAATTTAAACAAAAATCCAAAAAAATTGAAAAATTAAAAATATATTTTGAAATTTGAATTATGAGTATCCAAAATAACAAACACTATCAAATAAAAGTAATTTAAAATGGAAAGTTTGTTAAGGTTTGTTTGGCATATATTTAAATATTCATATACTGGGGAATTGGAACGTCTTTATGGGCCAGGGATGTTATTCTTCATTCCTTCCTCGTTTATTAAACAGAGACTCAAACTAATTCCCGTAGGGACTAAATTTGTGCCCATCCTTGTACCCCTTGTAGGTAATCTCCCATAGGTACCAACTGTAACACCCTAATTTTTATTCAGAAATTAATTGGCACTTTATTAACGAGAATCTCAAAAATCTGACAAACATAGAAATGATAAGGACGATCCAACGGATCTGTAAAAAAATAAATAGTAACCTAATAGGTCCCATGGGCCTGCCGAGATAGCCAAAACCCTAGATTTCAAGACCCGAAGGTACCTGAAATTTGGAAAACATGGGAATAAGGTTAGAAATATTTGGAAATGAAAATGTTATTCTTAAATTAATTTTCAGGTAATATCTGATTACGCGGGATACACTGTTTCACCCATTCGGTGAAATTTCGGTGTGCGATTTGTAACACCGAGAGCTATTTTGATCTCTACAAAATCAATGAACCTATCTCTTTAAATCAAATGAGTGGCTAAGATTCAATCTTGAATTATGAGATTGAATCATAGCCATCCATTTTAGTTTCTTAGATTAGGATTTATCTAATTATAATATATAAAATTCAATGCATTTATTACAAGATTAGTATGAAATCAAACTTCTCTAAGAAGCCAAATGCATTCTCGGCCAGCAAAGGATGAGAGGAAAACCTCCATGTTTTCTTCACAAACACCATGAAAACTTGAAGTTAAACCTCAAATCCTTAACCTAGAGTTGTTAACACTTCTAACTTCTTTCACCAAACTTTTTCTACACATTAATATCTATAAATATAACCGATTAAAATTTCAATTCCTCACCTTGATACCTCATACCTCACTGATTAGGGAAGGATTAGGGGCTGTTTGGAATGCTTGAAGTGAGGAAAAACCATTCTTGGAAGGACTTTGAAGTTAAAAGTCTTGAAGCATCACAAGTAGGGTTTTGTGTTCTTGTTTGTTCATTTTTTTTTTCTTCAGATTTTCAGTTGTAACAATTCCAAAATTTCTAGTTATATTGGTTGATAATATGTTGATATTGATGTGTTAATTTTGGTGGAGTGTTTGGATGAGGTTAGAAAATCATTTTTGTCAAAAGAAGTTTTGACTAGGTTGCTAGAATTTTGGTTTTGTCACAGACAAGGAATTGTCACGATTTTTCTGCTGTATTTTTGGGTATCCTCATGAGCTAGATAAAATATATGTTGAAGCTAACATCTAGGCTAGTTCTACTAATTTTATTGATTTCTGTTTTTGATTCATAATGCTTTATAAAAATTCAAGAACCGAAATTGTAACTATGCTTCCTAAAATGTTAAACTGAAGCTATGGATTTGTCTAATTTTGTTCCTATATCAAATGATTGAATTATCACTTGAACGTTTTATAGAGGTTTGGAAAGATATTGAAGTTTGACCATGATTTTTATTCTGAAGTGATTCATTCATTTTGTAGGGTTAAAAATTAGTGAATTCTGGCATTGAGCAGATATTAAGTGGTTTCTAACAACCAAATTTGTATAATTGTTTTAACATAGTTAGAGAACTCTTTTTTCTCCGATATTTTTACAGGCCCTTTTGGACACATTGAGGTGTCTTGTAGAATTTTATATCCCTATAAATGGATGTTTGATATGCATAATAAATCATACCCCTTAGGTATGAATTCTGTCAACATGTTGTAATTGTGCTGAAATGAAGTGACTCTTAATTTAAGTATGTTGAGTATGAAAACATGCTATTGACTTTAATGATTGGTTTAAGGCATGATTAGAATCATATTGTGAATGAATGCCTATATGTATTTTATTGCATGCATTTGAAAAAGAAAAGTGAATGATACATTGAATTAAGTTCTATAGCAATAAATAGAAAAAAAATAAGATCCTTTTAACTTATCGAGGGCAAATAGAGTGACAAAAGATCCTTTTGATTTGTCGATGGCAAATAAAATGATAAAAGATCCTTTTGATTTGTCAAAGGCAAATAGAGTGATGTAAGATCCTTTCGACTTATCGAGAGAAAATAAAGAGTGGTAAGATCCTTTCGACTTGTCGAGGGAAAATAAATATAAATAAGATCCTCTTTGACTTGTCAAGGACAACTAAAAAGAGATAAGATCCTTTTGACTTGTCGAGGGAAAATAAAGAGATATGAGGTTCCCTTCAATTTATCAGGGGCAATTACAAATACGTTCACTATATTTAGTATATACATGACCATGTTATATTAAATGTTTGACTAGAATTATTTACTATATGTTCGAGCTTTATGATATATGTGCACTAAGTGAATGATTATTAAAAGCTATCCACTGTGGAAGTATGATTTGGAACTTTAAAAATAAACCATTGGTATATGTTGTATGCTCACATTTTCTTAATAAATTGAAGTGGCTAGGGCGATAACGATAACATTATGATTGTATATTTGGGGAATGTCCCTACTAAGAATTATATAATTCTCACCCCCATGTTTGTGTGTTCCGGTGTCGTCTCCAGGTTAATCCAGAGAACGAGGTTGTTGCATGGAAGAAATCTATTTTGCAGTAGTTTAGTAGAGAAGACTTGTATTTGTTGTAGTTAGTTATATATATATATATAACTGTTCCTTTAAAGATAATCATACGTATTGTGAAGCTTTTAGCAAAGTTTCCTTGTATATTCATCTTTTTTATTTAAATAACTACTTTGTGTATTTGATATATATTTTGATAGAACCTCGCATTAGTTATACACGATTCAGCCGACCCTTGTTCTAGATATTTAAGAGAGGTCCACTAAATTATAAGTAACAACTCTTGAGTATAATGTCATGACCTAAGGATGATGTTATACTTAGGAGGATGTTACACCGACTATAAGAGGGTTTTTTTTTTCTATCCTTATGAAAAATAAACAAGCTAGAAAATTTGTTTTCATATAAAATAATAGGATTTACTTAAGGCTAAATTGATATTAAACATAAACAGTAACATTATTGCTTATATTGTCTTTTCTTCTTAAATTTTCAAATAATCAACATATTTGAACAACTTACCTGGAACAAGCCAATAAAAAATGCTGGAGATAAATCTGATAAGTTTTCCACTGCAAGGAGAGACGCAGAAAGTATGCCTAATACCTACCCAAACACAAACAAACTCTTTCAGAAGATTTAGAAGTGGATAAATAATAATAGTTGAGTAGTAGCTTTGTAGGTTTATGCTGGAAAAGAAATAACTAAACTGTGCCAATTGTCACATATGGCCTAGCAAGAATGTAGGTAAGATCCACGGCTTTTTTAATAGACTCCGAAATGCTTTTTAAAACAAGAGCCTGAGGTTCATATTCATGTGATTCTGTAGAGGTTGCATTCATAAAATATTTTCTTTGACAATTATCACCCTTCAATCCTACTTCAATGCTTTTGAAATGATGATTCAAATTATTCTGCGAAGATGTCATGATGTAGTATTCTTTTGAATGCTTCCCAGCCTTGTGCCACAAAACTCTTGTTACATATGAACCTAAATTACCAAATACAGGATCTTAGTATATATCGTTAATAGAGAAACAAAATTTAAAATGTAATTACTCATTCATTTAAAATGAAATAATAGATAGAAGTGTATGGCTATATCAAATATCACATGTTTTCAATAAAAAAAAAATACAACCTATTTCCTTCCAAGTTCTCTTATGTGAGTTAGATTTTTTAAAAGAATAACAACATTTATCTTCTAAGAATGTTATGGTATAATTGGATATGGTGTAGATTCATGTGATGCTCTAGGCTATGGAGTAAGAACTTCTTATACTTGGTTACACAATTAGACACACTTGACTTTCAAATTTAGCACGAAATGATGGAATCATGGATATCTGAACTCTATTACTGTTGAGGTTTATTGAAATAAAACATTTTATAAGGAGTCCTACATTGCCTAGTAATGCTAAGGGAGAGGAAACTTCTTGGAAAAAGTCCTATATTGCCCAGGATTGCAAGCAAAGATAGAGGACAAGGCTATATATATCGACTCAATTGCATTGTTTCAACTTGCACTAGTCGAAAACACTTTAAGCTTGTATTTGACTTTTTTCTTTTCTCTGTACTCTTGTCTTAGAGTGTACTGAGATATAGTTTAGATATTTACTTTACAGAGTGTTGATGTACTCGGGGCCAATAGGGTGTGAGACTATGGTTTTTCTCTGATTTTGGTGTTTTCCATGTTAACTATTGTATTGTGATTGTGTTCTAGTTTTTATTTCTCTATATTCAAGGGTAGTTCTCATAGGGGAATGATATTTTTTTTCCTGACAATTACTAGAAATACAATTAATCCGATCTAAATTATGGTCTCTAAAAGGGATAAAGGTCTCCTAACACAAAAAAATTCATTTACTTGACTTACTTGAAATCTCAAGGGTTTAAAATACTTACTTCCTTCACCAATCCTTGTTGCTTTAAAAAATATTATTTTTGTCAAAAAGTATTATTTAGTTATTGTGATCCATGTATGTAATATAGGCTACTCCAAAATGCTACGGGGTTGTTTTGTAATTGCGCCCAACAGGCTTTTCTTTGTTGCCATATATTGTTTGCTTGTGGAGTCCACATGCTATCCTCTAATGTCATTTCACAATGTAATAAATTTTATTTATTTAATTCATTACCTGATAATCGGACAGTCTAACAATGGCACGCTCCTATGACTTATGTTATAAGTACAAAACAATAGTCTTGTCTAATCTAAGTCAATTTGGTTAAATTTTTTTATAGAAGTATTTTTCAAAAGATGGACCAGAAGTAGAAATAGAAATTTATTTAATATTTAGATATAATTATCAAATACATTTTATAACAATCAGAAATTATTAAGTTATTAAATTATTTGAATATAATAAATATAAAAGTATTATCCAAATATAAAATTATAATTTAGGACATCAAAATTCAATTATCAAGAAATATGGTTAGATTAAAAAATCATACATAATAAATACCTTAAAATTGTATTTAATCGACATTCATTACTTTGAATTTAAAATGATTTCATTAAAAACCAATTTTTTACTCTTTTTTTTTCAAAATTTTAACCAAATGAGCCTAATGATACACTTCTATGGCTTATTACGTAACAATTGTCTTATCTAATATAGACTTTTGCATACTTTTATTTTTTATATAGACTTTATTGAGGTGTGCAAATTTGTAAGGCATGGTTTGCCAGTGTCCATCACTAAGAAGGCCTTGATGGCGTTGTCGAAAGGACTGGATTAGTGACGGATGATATATTTGCTCTTATGTCCTTTGAAATGTAGTTGGAAAGGTGTAGTATGTCATCGATTGAGTGTAGAGTTAAAGCCTATGCAACAAATTATGGCATGGTGTTATTTCTTTTATTGATATTGGAAGAAGTCCATAGGATTGGAAAATGTATATGTTGTTGGTGTTTTGATGAAAACTATTCATGTGAAGATTGGGAGTGCAACAGTGGTGCTTGATAACGAATGGGTTATATATGACCTTTTTTGGTATTGTGCAACTTTTGATGTAACGGAACATATTTTTAAGTTGTCTTTGTGTTTATGCATGGTGTATTAGTGGTAGGGTAAGTTGGTAGGTACTGGAATAGTTTGGTTTTTTGGGGAGTTCTCCAGTGTTATTGATGGTCAATGCCTTTGGTGTTGTCATCCATGTGAATTGCTCTACATATAACACATGTATACATAGTTCTACACAATGAACGCGTTAACTACCGGTGTTAATGTTAAGTAGAGCTATTAGTTAGGTGTGTTAATATATCTTAGAAAATGAAAATTAAATCTTTTGAAAAAAAACCTTTATTCAATTTTTAAATATGACATTAACTTTTTTCTTAAAAAAAAAAAAGGAAAGGAAAAGAGAAGCTCTTCCATCTTCCTCTTTAAACTGTGCCACAACTACAACCACCATAACCGACCTCTTCTTTCTCAACTGTGAGTCATCACACCCTCAATCACTAGAGACCCATAACCATTCGGAGACTGCGTGCCTTGAACCAATAACCTCCTTTATTTCATGACCTTAGACCATGAAACCTCCTCTACCTGCAACTTTGTCTGCCCTCTTCTCCATCAAAGCGTAATAGAGTTACAGTGTGTCACACTCCTCAACCTCTATGACCTACAAAATCTCTATTGTCCTTAGCACCTAGCCTATTCTTCAACCACAAAACATAGTTGTTGTCACATTGTCCTTCTATTTTTCTTTGTCTTGGAAATCTCCACCATGAGTCGCCACCTGAACCACACTCTTAGCCACGTTAAACTCGAACCCAAACCATTCAAAGGCCACCATCCGTCATGAGCCACCACACTCTCCACTAAGAGCCACCATCTTGCCATGAGACCACCACACTCTCCACCATGAGCCACCATCTCGCCGCCAGACCTTTTGGGGTTCATGCACCATTCCTTTCTCTTTGAGTTTTCATTTCAACATTTTTCCTGTTTTTCTCTCTCAAAATCTTAGCTAACTAAAAAAAATAAATAAAAAGCTATACAGGTTTAATTTTCTCAGTTTAAATATTTGTCAAAAATTTGTCATTTTTTAACCACTTCATCAACCTTCTACTCCAAACGTCATCATTGAAGTACACTTGGTCTCACTTCGCCAAATGTCATCTCCTCATTGTAGAATTCAGCCACAACACCAAAGGCATTGACTGCTGACAACACCAGAAAAGTTGTAGCCAGTATCGTTAATAGAGTTTCAATTAAAGTAGTGACCAAAACTCCTTATGAATTACAGACTAACAAAATTTTTAGTATAAATAATTTACATATTTGGGCTTGTCCAACCGAGGCAATGTCCTACAGGCTAATTGAAAAGAAACTGGACTTAGGAAAGGTCAATAGCTACTTAATTGGATACTCTATATGGTCTCAGAGGCATAAGCTTTATGATCATATAATTAGATCAATCTTTGAGGTGCAAACATCAATTCTTTGAGGATATCGAGTTTGGGAGAGAAATAAGGTTAGAAACAATGTTGAAATTTTTCCCAATAAAGATCAACAAGGTACTCTTGAAAACAAACTAGGTAACCTTAAAAACAAATGCCACTAAGGAGATCCACTAAAGAAAAGAGTAGTTTTGTTTCTAATTTGGAAGATGACCAACCAACTTCCATCATACCATGAAAAATATTAACCCTCAATTGTTGATTGATGCCGTGAGTGAATAAATTAAGTCCATGAAAGACAATGACATTTGGGAACTCATCCTATTACTTGAAGGTGCGAATCTTATTGATTGAAAATGGATATTTTAAATCAATAGAGATTCGAGCTATGGTAATATGGAGATATATAAGGCATATATTGTTGCCAAAGGTTTCACTCAAAAAGAAGGCATGAATTAAGAAGAGAGTTTCTCTTTAGTTTTATAGAATGACTCTCTTAAGATAATGAAGACATTTGTGGAATATTTTGATCTAAGTTACATTAGATGAATATTAAGATGATGTTCTTAATAGTGACATTGACGAGACAATTTTTGTGGCGTTACCAAAAAACTTTGTATTGAGATATGCAAAGAATTTGGTTTGTAAATAAAGTAATACATCTATGAACTTAAGCAAGTTCCTTTCAATGGTATTACAAATAGAATCCAATTGTTATCTCATTTAGGTTTGAGATAAATGAGGTTGATTATTGTATATGCCAAAGTATAGTAGGAGTATATACATTATTTGCTTTTAAGTGTCAATGACATATTACTTGCCAATTATGATTTAGTTTACATGGGAAATTTATATCAAGGAAATTTCAAATGAAAATCTTAGGGACATCCCTTTTGTATTAGGGATTCAGATGTATCGAGATTGCTCTCAATGTATTCTTGGATCATCATATAAGAGTTGCATTAAGAAGGTAGTTAAGAAAATTGGTAAGTAGGATTGCAAATCAAGATACACCTCTGTTGCTAAGGGAGAAATGCACAGTCTCAATCAATGCCCTTATAATGATGTTTAAAATTAAATAAATACAGAAGATATCCTATGCTTCCACAATGGTAATTATATATAATTTATGCTCAATTTTGTACATGTTTGGATATTGTGTACACTGTTGGAATGGTAAGTAGATATTTCGATAATGTGATAACAAATCACTGTGTAGCAGCCAAATAGATCTTCTATGCTCTTTAAAGAACAAAACATCACATGTTTACATGTGGCAAGTCAAATAAGGTTAAAGATCATTGGGTATATAGGCTCCAACTTTGCTAGATGCAAATGAAATTATAGATCCACTTTATGCTATATTTATATATTTGTTGGAAGAGCAATCTTCAAAAGAATTCTAAGCAAATATTCGTTACTTTTCCACTAAAGTAATTGTGTTTAAAGCTTATTATGAGGCATCCAATCATGCAATATGGCTGCAAAATTTTGTCATAGGACTACAAATTATGCAAAATTAAAAGATTGCTTAAGTTATTTTTGACAATATGTCAGCAACCATATATATTAAGAGGAGTATAAAGTGATCAAAGTGTTTATAGAGCATATTAAAATAAGCTCCATGGTTGCAGATCCACTTACTAAGGGACTAACACCCAAGGTCTTTCATGAGCATATTGCTCATATGGGTGTGATAACATTTTTTATGATATGTTCTGTTAGTGGGAGTATGCATTTGGATGCTAAAGTTTTAGGCAAATCTTAAGTTTATGGATATTCTCTGTAGGAATAAAGTATTTGGCTTTGCTTTTCACTTTAACATGTATTGTATACGATCTCATGAAGAATAAGGTTGGATTAATTGGAAATAGACATGTTAGATCACATTACATGTAATTTTCATGCTACACATCCATACTTGATCTATGTCATTTGGTTGTGCTGATATATGAGCATGGCTGGATTTAGTTATGATACATGTAACCAAAGTCGCCTTGGTCTTATATTGACATAATTAATGGACGAGATTGTCGTTAGATGTTTTGTTCATGATAGCAAATTTAGAGTTCATAAAGTTATACCTTAATATACAATTTGTGTATATATACGTACATCCAAATAGGAGATTGTAAGAATCTATGGACTTGTATATAATTGTGTATTATGTTCTATTATAAAGTTTGGCTCAAATTAAAGTGATCTGATAAGAACAGGTTAATAGACCTAAACTATCTTGTTAAGTATGGGTTTATTATGTGTAGATACCATGTTGCCCAAGTACTAATTTTATGATGGGCTGAATTAAAAACTAAGGTTTATAGAGTTATAAAAGGTTATGGTCCCCAAGTTATATGTATGCATATTTTTCTGACATCCCATCATCAGAAAAAGAGAGAGCCGTCATCTCTGAAGGATACATATGAACTTAGAAGATCAATAACCACATGTCCAAATGCTGATCGACTCCTATGGATGTTTAGGTATGCCTATGCATCTAGTCTTCCAGTTTTCTTAATGATTTAATATGGGTGATCTTGAGATTATAAAGAACTAAATTTCTAACTCTAACACGTGTATATGTAGTTCTACACAACGAATGCATTAACTATTAGTGTTAATGTTAAGTACGTAGAGCTACTAGTTGGGTGTGTTAATATATTTTAGAAACTAAGACTTACATCCTTTTAAAAAATAAAAAACCTTTATTCACATTTTCACATTTGACATTACTTTTTTGTTCTTCGAAAAAAATGGAATGGAAAAAAAAAGGCTCATCACAACCACCTTCCTCTTTAAATCATGAGGCCAAGCCACAACCACACCCACCAGAACCGACCTCCTTACCCTTAGCCACTAGAGACCCACAACCATTCTGAAACTACTTTGAAACAAACCTCTTTCATTTCAAGACCTTAGGCCGTGAAACCTCCTGCACCTTTGTCTTCTCTCTGCTCCATTAGAACCTAGCAGAATCAACGTGTGTCACCCTCTTCCTCCTCTCTGACCGACAAAATCTTCATTATCCTTATACCAAACCTTTTCTCTCAACTACAAAAACAGAGTTGTCACTGCACCTATTCTTCCTATTTGTCCTTGAAATCTCGGCCATGAGCCGTTACCGAACCACACTCCTAGCCACGTTGAACTAAAACCTAAACTGTTTGAATGCCATCGTCGGCCATGAGCCACCACACTCTCCATCACAAGCCACCATCTCATGATGAAACCACTATACTCTCCACCGTGAGTCACTATCTCGCTACGAGACCTTCAGGCACCCTTCCTTTCTCTTTGACATTTAATTTCAACATTTTTTTCCTACTTTCCTCTCAAAATATTAGCTAACTAGAGGGGAAAAAAAAAAAAAGAGCTACACAAGTTTAATTTTCCAATTTTAAATACTTGTCACAAAATTGTCATTTTTTAACCTCTTCATTAGTTACCTTCTACTCTAAACGTCATCATTAAACCACACTTGGTCCCACTTCACCAAATGTCATCTCCTTATTGCAGAATTTGGCCACAACACCAAAGGTAACTCACCTTGTTGTTTTGCTATCATGACAGTTGATCCCTCCTTTTTTGGGATGATCAAATTAACTTATTAAAATAAAAAACCACACAATTCATAAAGTAAAAGGTGAATTTTGTATTTGATAATGAGGATATTTATAGATGTTTACTGTACGCTTACCATGCCTCATGTCCATACATGAACAATCACAATTGTTTGCACTTGGTTATTTGAAAGTATATCTCTTTTAGTACCATTGTAGGCGCTTTACGTGAACCAACATATTGACGCTGGGTTCCAAATTAGTTTCTGTATTCATAAAATAGTATAGGTTTGTAACACTCTGAACGTTACAATGCAAACGGTTATTAACCGTTTCGTGTTTTTACAATTAGTTAAGTAAATAACTTTTAAAATTGTAAATATATTTCATTGAGAGAATCGGCTTCCCAATGTAACATCCCCTGCTGCTTTATGGATTGACAATTGTCCCCACAAACCAACACGGGTCTTTTTAGCATGCTTTGTCCTCACTCACACACTTCCCAGGAAAACTTCCCAGGAGGTCACCCATCCCAAAATTGCTTCAAGTCAAGCACGCTTAACTGTAGAGTTCTTTCAGTTTAGACTACCGAAAAGAAGATGCATCTTGTTGGTACAGGTAGTACAAATCAATTCATATAATCCCTCCTCAACTGTATAGTCTCATACCTATATAGTCTCAGGATCCCTCTCATTCGGGGGTGTAATCGGTTCATTCATGTACCCCTCTGCTTAGAGGGCCTTGTGAGGAGCCGCTCCTTGTCTGTGCCCTCTTTTGCACCGGCGATCACTCCTCGCCTTGGTCCCCGGGCATTACCTGCCCACCAACTTCCGCTTGGTTCGTCCCCGAACCGCACCGTTCTGGGAAAGGTGCAGGCTCTGATACCATTTGTAGCATCCCTTATTGCTTTATGGATTGACGACTGTCCCCACAAACCAACACGGGTCTTTTCAGCATGCTTTGTCCTCCCTCACACGCTTCCTGGGAAAACTTCCCAGAAGGTCACCAATCCCAAAATTGCTCCAAGTCAAGCACGCTTAACTGTGGTATCTTGTTGGTATAGGTAGTACAAATCAATTCATATAAGCCCTCCTCAACTGTATAGTCCCATACCTATACAGTCTCAGGATCCCTCTCATTCGGGTGTGTAATCGGTTCATTCATATACCCCTCTGCTTAGAGGGCTTTGTGAGGAGCCGCTCCTTCTCCGTGCCCTCCTTTGCACCGGCGATCACTCCTCGCCCTCGTCCCCGGACGTTACACCCAACACATACGATCTACCTTGCTATAGTCATCTACACAAACATTTTTTATGGTCTTAAAGTTGATAAGGATAGATGGTTTTAGTTTAATTCAAATTTCGTAGTTTTGTTGCCAGTGTGTAAGTGTTAAGTGAGACTGAGAATGCTTGCTTGCGGATATAGATTTTCGTTTACAGCTTTGCTATACAGTACGAGACTTCTCATGTAAAAGGTGTGAATTCACATCCACCACGTATTAGGTGCCTTAGAAAATAAAAGATTAGAAAAAAAATAATAATAGAATCCATGGTTTAAATCATTCGCACATTAGTTTGTACTTAAATTTTCGATCCATAAAGCTTTTTCCTTTAGTTTAACAAAGAGAAATGATATTTTTGTGCAACATTGGTAAAAAAAAAAAAAAGTGGTAGGTTCAGAAAAATAAAAAATAAAAATGGATCCACCATCTTATTTATTTATGTTTACCTATAATATAAGTATGTTGTATAAAAATATTACACACGTCATTTTTCTTTAACAAAATTTCCTGCCGAAGTTTTGCTTCTGAAATAACATTTTGAATGTTCTATTACGGCGAGTGTACTATGCACCCCACTTCAAGTTTTGTGAAGCACGCTGTGGCACGCCTTTTAACCCAAGAGTATAGATCATAATATATATATATGATATACTAAAAAGTATTCGGTGAAGTATAATAATTTTGATTTTGGCTAAAATTTTAAACTATATTTTAAAAATGACCAAAATTATATCTACGTGATTTTGCAATTAAATAAAATTTTTAAAGTATCCAACAGATAATTATTGAAAAAATAATATATCAAACAGAGAAAATCTAATCACTCATCAAATAAAAAGAAACTGTAATAAAATACATTTTAAAATTGATGAAAATTTATATGTGTGAATCTTAAATTAAATCTAATTATTTTTAAAATTCATATTAGTCTGACTTTTCAATCTAACTAAACTGGAAAATTAATACAGACAAATCTTTTAGTACACAATAGACCTCGTGATCCTAGCCTTTGGATTAAAAGGTGCAGCACAAGGTGCACTACAAAACTTTAACTAGGGTGCATTAAAGGCAAATAAAATGGTAAAGGATCGAATTAAAAAAAATTAAGAATATATGAGACTTACTTGCATAGTAATTGTTGGCGCATTTTTCAATCCTCCAGTTGCAACTTCCACCTACCAATGCCTCCTTGTGTTATTGAGCAAATATTAAGGAAAAAAAAATTATGAATAGCCATGTTTTCCAGATATATTACATGAGTAGCCATTATTAATAAAAATCACATGTAGTTTTTTTTTTTCCGGAAAGATCCATTTTTTGATGTGAAAAGCTCCAACGATAACATTATATTTTCAATAATATTTTCATCTCAATCTTTACAAAACAATATAAAACCATGGTAAGAATGTGTGCATATATTTATAGAGGAGGGATCAATTGATATCGGTGTAATATTTGATACATTTATACCTTGAATAACTTTTTATATAATATAGTTTTTGTCAATTCAAATATTGAATTATAATTATATATCATATTATGTTGATTGTCTATGTCAAATTTTAAAAAAAAAATTGATACCTATAAGGTTATGATTAAATACTTCTTATTTGCATACATTTAAGAAATATTTATTACATTGCCTTGTATGTATTCAAAAAAATATATCAAATAATTTCTTATTAATATGATATTTTATAGAGATGAGCTATAAAATATAAATTTTCATAATATATTATAGAGAAAATTTATTTTAATTGGAGTGTGCTAATCAAACCAACACATTTATACCCTAATCTAGTAGCGATCATTGTGAGGATTGCTTGAAGAGGCGAGTAAAATGACTATTTGGAGTGATAATAAATTGAAACTTCTGCTCTTTAGATTTAGCTTAAGAATGATATTCAAAGACTTTCTCATTTTCTCAAGGTTGAGAAAGGGCTGTTAATAGAACTCAACAGGTTGTTGAAAACTGGATGTAGGTAGAATTGACTGAACGAGTATAAAAATCATTGTGTAATATCTCTCTATCTTTACTCATCTATTTTATATTTAACATTTGTGGTTAACTATGCTATATTTTTCTGGAAAACATTTTCAAACAGTTTCTGAGTTTTTCACTTAGTTCAGAAAGTAACTTTTCTTAACCATACTAACATAAACTTTTTCTACCTTCAAATAAAAAACTTGATAGACCTTACTTAGCATTTTAGAATCTTGAAAAGAAATTAAAGTATGATTCAATCCTCTCTTCTCGTGCTACTTTCAAGCTATTAGTAAATTTAAAGGTAAAATTTGACTAATTTTTCCCTAACTTTGTAAATGTGAATCATATTAGTCCTTAAAAATTTAAATAATTCATATCAATCCCTTAAAATTACATTATTAAATCAAATTAGTCCAAAATAATAACTTTGACTCTAATTATTCTAGTAATTTGTAGAATTTTCCATCAGGGACTGATTTGATTCGCATTTGCAAAATAAGAGACTAATTAATAACATGTTAAACTTTAAGAACTACATGACTTGTGTATATGATTTCAATAACTATAATGAGCATTTACTTATTGACGAAAAATACTTTACACTTTTAGAGGAAGAACTTTTTCTCTGGGTGCACCTTGGCTGTTAAACAACTAAAAGGAAGAAAGAGAGGCAATAATAAAAAAAATAAAAGAGTAAACCCTAAAATGGTCTTATGAATTTTTATATAGGAGAAATTAGTTTCTAAGGAAGAAAATAATATTTTAGTTCCTAAGCTTTTAAAACATAAAATAATTTAGTCATTTTAGCAAAATTTTCCATTGACTACTGACATAACCTCATCAAGTAATATAATTGACTTGGTATCATGATTCTCTACCCCTGTCATTTTGATCACTTTGATTAATATAACGATGTCATATTTTTGGGGGTTTTTTTGTTTATTTAGGTTGTATTTATAGCAAGATTTGTGAATGAAATTCGGCCTTTTGAGTGTTAGAATGAAACCAAAAATAAATCGTTTCATGAATGGAAGCGACATGTGAGATGGATGATATATAAAGGTGTTGTGCAACTATTTAACGACCTGCATCATAGTATTATAAATTAAATTGTCTCGTATTTTATAATATTAGAGAGTAAAATATCAATTTTTTCTTTAGGGACTAGGATACTGAAATGAATGATAATATCATGTGTGGAGATATTTAGTGAAGATATTTGATGACAGGGAGTAAAATGTCAATTTTTTTTTCTCTAGAAACTAATTTGTCTCATATCAAAAGTTGATAAGAACCATTTGGGAGGCTTAGTCAAAATAAAATGAATGATTAAGTATAAGATACCATGTGTGGAGGAAGAATGGCAGCAAATTAAAACTCTCTCATTCAATTTTCAAGCTAGGCAATTGCGTATTCAATCGATCCGCTACATATCGGGTCTGTATTTCCAGATGCTCCTTTATACAAGTCATGTTATTCTTTTCATACCAACAATTTAAAGACAACCCTTCTGTTTTTATAGGGGATGGGGTGAAATGCATTCTTTTTTTGTTGCTATGTTAGTCCAACTCAACTGCTAGGTCTCAGCGCATTGATTCAAGAAATTATGAAAACTAAATAGAAGACGGACGTACCAGTGTTGATGATGGAAGAAGCATAAGGAAATGACCCAAAAAGCCTAGAAACCATGTAGAAATCACCAAATTTTCAGTGCGGAGCTGATAATCTGTTTCAGTTTGATTTTATGGTACTCAACAAACCCTCAGAAATAAGACAAAAGGGGAGGTCTATATATATATATATATATATTCCGAGACAAAGTCCTTTCCTGCAAGTATTTAAGGGACGGATAGTCAATAGTGGCTTACCTCTGAAGTTGGTCATATATTCTTCTTCTTCCTTTTTTTTATCAATTATCTATGTCGCACCGATAAAGTTAGAAGTATTGATACGGAGATATAATGTAAATCAAGTTAAAAACATATAAAATATAATTAAATGGAATGTGAGTATCAATAAAATATCTTATACGCTACATGTCACATATTTGATATATATATATATATCAACTATTTTAAAGTAGTGTCGCACATAAATATCACGTGCTCTACTCATGAAAAATGAGGAGCGAATTGCATAAAACAAAGGAACCGAAAAGCTGGAGTTGGAAATCTTTGCTTGCTTCTGCAATTGGTCATACAATTGGCCATACAATTGCTTGCTTCTGCAATTGGTCATACAATTTTTTGTATATTTTTTAAGAAACCACGCGATGAAAGAAGCTCCTTTAATTTTTAATAGTTTTTGAATTTGTGACCCGTGAAATTAATCAACAAGTAATTAGTATAATATAACAATGCTCTTCTATTGAGTATGACTCATGAAAATGAATTAGAACAATGATATTTGAATGTCTAAAATTAGACATGTTAATCTCATCATCTTTGGATGTGATAAATGAGTGAAGTAAGTGATGGTTCGAGAGTGATGAGATTGTGACACCAAGTTTAAATATTCAAATAACTTTATTGAATGAATTAATATTCTGTTATATTATTGTTATCTCATTCATTCAACAAAACAATATTTACAATTTACATTATTTATTGGGTTTAATTTGTATATACATTGTGAATATAACAAAATTTTAAACAAATATCCAATCATATACTATTCCTTCAGCAAAAAGAGTTGGACTTAACTACACTATACCTTGAAATTCTTACAAAAAGAAGCATATGATTGGATGGTATTGTCACTCCATCAAATTTAGAAAAAATAGACAAAAGCTCTAATTTTGTCCTTAATGTTTTACTAATATTTTAATTTCATCCTAAAAGTATTTTTTTTTTTCAAATTTGGTTTTTAACATTTTGATAATGTCTCAATGTTATTATAACACCCTGATTACCAACCACCTAGTTCATAAATGGTCAATTATCAGTTTATTATGCTTTGTTTTCTTTCAAGGCATAACATTTAAAATACTTATAGTCGAAAATAGCTTATAATCTTTTTTTTGAAAACTTGAAAATGGCAAGAGGCTAGTGCACAATGTGTTTACGTAATGCATGACGGAACTCGCGCGCACATAAAACACACAAACATAACCGGGGCATGGCATATACTCAACGCATATCATTGTCAGAATTGAACCCACATAGCCTTATCACAAAGCTCTAAATACACGTCTCAAGTGGTATGGTCCCATAGCTAGAGGGAATCCACACCTAATAGTACCCAGCATAAACATAAATAATCTAACTAGTGCTAATAATGTGGCCCGACCTTAGTTACAGTGGATCAGTCATCCACAGTGTAAAATCTCAAGTCATAATAATAACACAAAATGACATAACCAGTACATATCACAGGAAAATAGAACACAAGATATAATCAAACAAATAGACGACAAAGATCCTCTATTATGCGCTATGATCAACTCGTGGCTCACAAAGCTCCATCGTCCTGACCCACGGTCTGATTTAAAGATGACATGGAAACAAAAAGGTGTTAATAATGAAATGGAAATCAGTTGAGATTAAAGAAAAACAATTTATATGTCATCGTTGTCATCTTCGATCACTTTGTTTTGTTTATGAAACAAATGAGCATGTTTTGATTGTTTAAATAGTTAACAAACGTAATTTTTGAAGTAACACATTTAAGAATTAGTGAAAACTTCTGATCAAGATGTGAGATATTATATGCTTGCATGGCATGGGATGGCAAAGGAGAAATTATAACACAAGCATATATAATCATAAGCAAAAGCACGGTCACATTCTATGACATAAAGAACCACAACGCATTACAAGACATGAACTTGAAATAATTAACTCTTTGCTTTAGATTAGCCATCCTCTCCTGACTCCCAAACTCCAAATTACTGTCACCTACGCTATGAGCTCGTATCTAATTAGTTTTTGCTAGATTTAAAAGTAGGCTAGAGGGGCAAAACTCACTTCACTTTCCTTTATGACACCAGGCATACTACATACAACACCAAAAATTACGTTTAGCGGCCATATATTTTGGCTTTAGCAACAATAAAAATGGCTACAAAACATCTTTACAGGCCATTATCTATTTGCCGATAAAGCTTGTGTTAATAAAAGGCTTTCCCTCCCATTCAAGCGAGTGTCGGTGAAGACCCTCACAACGACCACTTAAAGATCAATATTTTTAGTGGCCATTATTTCCAGCAATTTGTATTGCCACTAAAACCAATTTTAGAAATGCCCTATTCTTCCCTTTGACGACTATAATTATCACCGGGAAAACTTAAAAAAGATTTTTCCCAACAATTACTAAGGTTGAAAAATATTATTTGTCAAAAAAATAAAAAATAGTTTTAGTCGCAATAATTATTGCCAGGAAATGCTACTCATATTTATTGAAAATACGTTAGAAAAGATATTTATTGACAATTTTTATTGCCATGTAATGTTTTACAACTTTTCATTAATAAAAGTTTTAGTAACAAGAATATTTTCTCCAATAAATTTTAGATAACAATATACAAATACTTCACATTAAATATATCCAAATTTATTATAATAAAACAAATAAGATTTGACTGAGTCTACAATAAAATGATAGAAAGTATATCATTCGAATCTAGTAGCTAATGTAATATAAAATCCAATAACCAGTGGAAACAAAATATTGACAAAAGAAAATAATGGAGACTTCAGAAACATTTCTTCTGCTCATAATCGTAATGAATTCTTTTGCATGAAGATTTCTGAAAATTACAATGTATGACCTGAAATGATAAAATCAAAATAAGGCCATTTAAATATAATTTATCAACTTATGTTTAAAATAATAATAAAAGTGATGTAAATAACACTCAACCCAAGTTACTATGGCTTTGACTAGTAATGCTCAACATCCTTCATAAAGTTAAAATATAGCAGTTAAATCTCAACAAGACATAACAAAACAAGTTATCCCAAACGTACAAACAATCTCAAACTAATAGAATAACCCAATTCACAACAAAACCTATCACAGTAAAGAGCAATCACTACATAAATTAGTATATTTAATGCAATCACAATATCATGATGAACTGGAGGAGTATTTTCATCAGCGTTATTAGCATTTTTGGCCATTGTTTGAATATATTGTGCTTGTGGTGCTCGCTCATGACCACTAATGGCATCAGGAACCTGATAAATATTAAGATATGAGATAGTAGAATGGTCTCATAACACCAAGTTTTAGAAGATTTAAAATACTTGAGAATATTACCAGTCCAAATGAACATCCATTGAAGTTAAGGTATAGATGATTCTGCAGGAACTAATTTACACATAACTTGTCTCATGAAAGATAATTCAGATAATAATGTATCTTGATTTTATTTCATCAATTTCTACAAACTGTAAAAAACAAAAGACAAATATTAAGTTGAATGCTTAGAGAAAAAGACAAACAAAGGATGCTAATCACCATGTGAAGGAGAAAAAGGTCAGCACCCTCTACATTAAATGGCACAGACCTGTTTCACGATAAGGATTAAAAAAAAAAAAGTGGCGGCAACATGCAATAATTTGTGAAAAATTCAATGCTATGTCAAAGACCTTTAATATACATTCCAAGTCTATATAAGTGTATCATGGAAAAGATAGATAAGACAATCACCTTACGCTATTGCACTCTCGTTTCTTGATCACATTGCTGCTCATGACGTTCCAGCTATCCTCTTGTATTCTGCAGATGACATGACTAGTTTCTCCTTGGGCCTTTCATCCTTATCTAGTAAACTAATGATTTCCCTAACAGATGTGTTATCTCTATACTACCCCTTTTTGTGAAAGACTCAAAAGGAATGGCTATGTTGACTGCAATGATGTAGTAGTGCTTTACATGGAAGCCAGAATCCCCTCCACTGCTCCACACTCGCTGAGATCCTAGAATTATTTTGTAATTCTATATTAGTAAATAGTAACAACAGTTCAAGGATTTATAAAACTATATGAAAGCATACCATATATATAGAATTAACTTTGAAGAGTAAGGCAGAAAAATAAATCATTCCAAGGGACAAAAAGTTAAGATGATTTTGTAATTCACCTTTTGAACACAACTTCAGGAGCACAGCTGTCATAAAGTTCAAGACTGTTCTGAGAAACACCAAACTGGATTGTTCGAATCCTTAGCTGACATTTGAGGGTGTATGTCAGTTTGGTTCTGTATCAATAGTCATCACAGTTCACAACAAACAGAGCCCATCTATCCTTAAGTAATTTTGAGATGTTAAAAGAAAATGAGCTCTTTAAGCACAATTATCGGGAAATGGAGGGACTCATGATATAGCCAAACAATATTAATAAAGAAAATGGAATGAACATTCTGATAACAAGTAGTCACAGAATGAAGCTAATCCATGTCAAAACCTATGTAAAACAAGTGTAGATATTAATATATTCAAAGTTTAGCAATAGCAATTAAGTACACGATTGCTTATCGAGCTCTAATTAACGTAATCAACTTTTTCAGAATCTGAAACAACGATAATCTTAACTTGAATCATAAATTTCCTTATTTGCCAATGCGGCCTCTCTCAAAATATCATGCCATTGATTTTATAAAACATAATAGATAAATTAGAAAGCACGATATACTTTGAAGTGAATGCAAAATAAAGAGTATCAGACAAAAAGGAAAGAACAAATACAGCCATTCCAAACATTCTTCATCAGAAAATACGAAGCAGATTTTACATAAATGAGAAGAAAAATATCGATGCAGTACAGGGTGAGGAAGGAAGAGGCCAATGCATTAAGAAGGTGCCAACAAGGCTTGGAGACTATATTCATTAAGAATAAGAGTTAAGAATAAGAATATTAATTTAAAATGTTTTAGTTAATGAATATGATCTATTTTAAATGCAGAAATGTTAGAAAGTATAGTGCTATCTAAACTATTACATGATAATATTTTTGTTGAGTAACCTTCCTTTAAGTGCATCCTTCTACTTTAGAGCAGTCAATTTAGAAAAGCACACAAATGAATACGGGGCAGTTGCTTTCAATAAAGGAACAAAAAGGGTAGAAAAATGAACCACAGTTAAGGAATGGATCCAAAAAACAAAAGCCAAAAACAAAAAAACTAAAAGACCACCAACTACAGAAGATTCCAAACCAATTATGCAGGCACAATAGCATCCAATAACACCAACTTCAACTTGAAAACTGTTGCCACTTCATTGTAATCAATTGTAGAGTTTTTAAAAGTATGCATTATCACACTAATTACCCTATGCATAATTTTGAGCTCCTCCATATGTTGTGAGTCTTCCTTACTCTAACCATAATTAGCGACAGTACATGGATGCACTGAAAGCACGACCAAGAACATCAGTATGTGCATCATATAGCATTATATAGTCAAAGGCAGCAACAAGGATGTAAACAAAGTCATATGTGCTTACTTTATATAGCTTTTAAAATTGAAAACATGAATGAAATTAAACCATATGAGCCCCAGCCACCAATCCAATTTTTTTTTTTCTTCCAAATTTAGAGATAGAGAAGAATAAATTAATCCCAATTTGAACAACCACACCATAACCCAAACCTTAAGCACACCAAAACCTCAACAAGCATTGTAAAGCCATAGTCCAGAAAAGGCTCAATCAACTACCAACATTCAATCCATTCAATTCATAATAAAAAAAATCCCAAAAAACAAAAATTAACAAAAGCAAAGCCTCCGCCTTTCCACCCCTAAAGCAAAGGAATCGCATAAAACCCTAGCTAAATAACAGGGAACAGAGGAAGGACGGGAGAATTCAATCCAGAAATGGGGCAGCACACCGGAGCGAAGGTGCGAGCGGCAGAGGTGTGAGCCGCGGAGCAAGCTTGAATGCTCGACGGTGCGAGCTTGAATGATCGCCACCAGTGACGGAGTTGTTACCGGTGAAGTTGAGGAAGAGGACAACGTGCCTTTGCCCTTCTGGTCACCGGCGGTGAGGAATCAGTAGCGTCGAAGCCAGCGGCAGCGGTAGAAAGAGATCGACCCACCACCACGGAAGCAACAGCGAAGGGTTATTTATTCTGAGAGCAAACCCGATAGAAGTAGATGACGAACTCACAAGCGGACTCTAAGCTAATAGAGCGGCTATTCGTTCTGTTGGGTTATTAGCCACGATGACAGAGGGGTTATGTGCAGCTCCAAGATGATGAACTCACAAGTTGACAATTTTTGGTTGTGTGAAGAAGATGAAAAAAGTTAGACGGAGATGAACGTGTACAATAATTTAGCGAGTAGTTGACAATTTTTAGTGGCAATTGATCGATGGCAATGGCCGGTGTAAAATAACTTTTGGAGGCTAATCTTTATGGGTCCTTCAAACATGGTCCGGGACGACCATGGGGAAAATTTGTTGAAATCAGCAAATCACACAATGGCCCAGCACAAGACTCGTGAAAAAACAGAAAATTATGATTGTAACCCATATCAAGCGTTTTCAGTTAGTGTTAATGGATAGAATAAGACATAAATTGGGATTTAAGTGTACAGTACAAACGAGCATGGGTGGCTAAGTGGGAGGGAAAACTCTTGCCGAAAAAAGATTTATTCATAATAATTTATGAATAAGTAATAATGAAAAATTTGTTTTTGGTAATTTAGGACCCATTTGACATGGTTGATGAGATAAAAATTGATAATGTAAGACGTGATAAGATAAACCCTGAAAAAATTTTAATATTAGACAGTGTGTGGTGTAACACTGCATAAGATATTTGATTAATATGTTTAGTAATATCATTCTATTTATTTACAAAGAATTCTAATATATTGATTAAAATTAATAAAAATAAAATAAAATAAAAATTATTATTATAAAAATTTTAAATATTGTATTATGTAAATATTTACAAATTAAAATTTAATGTATATTAAATTTTATTATTTATTTTATTATTTTATAAGTATATATTATTTATTTAAATAATATATATATATATATACAAATACGATTATATAAGTTCTAATATTGTAAAAATTAAATCATAATTATTTAAATTTAAGTTATTCATCATTACTTTTATATATTACGTATGATTATTGTTTATTTATATACTTTATGAGTTAGTGATAATGTTATATTATATATTAGTTGTTGTTGAGTTAAAAAATTTATTTGTTTAGAAATATTTATTATTTAATTTGATTACTTTTTTAATCAATTATGTTTATTTTTAGTTTTATTATATATAATTAAATTGATATTTTATAATATATGTATTTATTTTCGTACAAAATGATGTGTTTGAAAATAAATTTAAATGTTATTATTTTATTTTGGCCTTAGTTATCTAAGAATTATTGAATTTTAATAAAAAAAATCTTTCGTATTTGCAAGTTTTGATGACCATGCAAAATTTTGTTGTATGATTGTACCAAAAAAAATCTATACTTATAAAAGTTCAGATGACTAAACAATACGAGTTCGACAAATTTCAGACTTTGAGTTATTCTTTATCATGAAGATGATTATTTAATGGACCTAAATGATTTCATTTAGAAAGAAATGCTCGCATACATTGTTTAGAATCAATTATTTGGTTGGTTAATAAAAATTTTCAGAAAAATGGTCCAACTATGTACTTGTATTATGTAGTAATAATTAAGAGTCTTTTAAAGTAAACTGTTAATATGTGATATTTGTCTAAGTAATTTAGGACACACAACTTTCATAGGTCTACTTAGTAATGATTTTTGGGAAAATGATCTCCATATTTCTCGGTTAGTAGCACGACATGAATATTCCATGTTAAATAGTAAATTTCAAACTATTATAAGTTTTACTTTTAATCATAAATCTTATCAATATGGCAGACAAAATTATTTAACATTAAAATATGAACAAATGATAGGAACGAAACAAAAATCAATATGTTATATAACATAAAAATATTACATATTTAAATAGTATAGATAAATTCATTTTTAGCTATCTAGGATCTTGGCGGTTAAAGATTTTTTTTAAGCTATTTTAAAAAATAGATGTTGGTTTTGAAATGACAACAAGTTCGAAGAATTTACAATGAAAGAAATGTAAAGTGAAAATTGTTTGTTTCAACCTCAATCACTTTGGAATTGGGTTTATCTATTTGTGTTGTTTAGAATAAAAGAATAAATTTTTTATACCTTTTAGTTAAAAATTAGATAAATAAATTATCTACAAAAAAACTAATTTAAACAATTAATAAATTATGATAGACAGTTATGTTATATGATCAATTAATTAAAACAATCAATCCAAGGGCATAGAAATTTAAGTTGATGCATATTTTTTCAATGTTAAAATTAAACCACCTTCACACAAGCCTAATTTATAGAAACCGTAAGTATGAATGATTTGATATAATCTACTTTTTAATATTTATTCAAGACGTTCCTTTTCAAGAAATGATCTGATATGATTTACTTACGAAATTGCGTTTTCTATATATGTTATGAAATATAAAAAAATTCCTATTTACATAAATATTTTACTAGTTTAATGTGTGGTATCAGCACATTTGGTGCATTATTATCTAGGATTTTAATAATTATATATTGTTACACCTCTATTTTGAACTTCAAATCCTCATATTCTCTTTCACTATATTTGTTCTTTCTCTCATCTTCATTCTTGTCCTTATTCTTCTTTCTTGTGTTATTATTCCATTATGTTCATTCTTCTTCTAGATTTCTATACGTAATATATTTTTTCGTTGCTATCATTTTCATTCAATCTCGCTGCTTATTTAATGGATATTTATTGTTATACATTAATGGAATGATTTCACATGTCCATATGGCTTGTAGTTTTTGTTTTTATCTTTGTTAATGTGAGTGGTTACTATTTTCAATAGCTATGTTATGGCTATCAACAATGAGTTGTACTTGGACTATAGTCTTTTTTTTTTTTTTCCAATTGTTATCATCGTATTAAGTGGTGATATATGAGCTATTATTGATAAAAAGCTTGCTTCAGAAGAATGAGTCTTCACTTAAGGATAGTGCATCATGACAAATAAGGGAGCTAACAAAGCAACTAGAAGAGAAAGTTACGTATAAGTTTCTTTTTATATAATTTTTAGAATAATTTTAACTATTGTAAAAAATGTATTTAACATTTTTTCTCTCATATGAAGTTATTTATTTTAAATATCATTGTCAAACTACTTTAAGCTTAGAATTTATTTATTTTTTATATTTTATTTGAGAGAAAGTATTTGGTTAATTATTTTCATTTCTTTTTTTTGTTGTGGTTTATTATTTTGATTATATTGTGTTTATTTGAACTTAGTTTTTGAAATTGCATTATTATTTTGTGTTATGTCTATTTTTTTAATCACTATTCGTGCATTGATGCCGTGTATTGATGGCATGATTTTATTTTGTAATCTATTTTTTTTCATTTTTTTTGTTTTATGGTTATTATTGATTATGCATCTTTTTTTTTATGTTTTTACAAAATTATTTATTACCTTTCATATTAAACTTAATTATTTTGATAGTAAAACTATATAATACATCTATAACTTTTTTTCCTTTTTACAACTATTAATGTGACAATATATATGGTAAGGGGAATATTTATGATGAATAACAATAATAATAATCATAATGTATATAGGTCCAAAATATATCCATATTCTAGTCAAATAAAATAAAGAAATCTATTGAATAAAAGACAAAATGTTGCAATTGATATTAATTTGATTTTATTATTCTTATTTTATATCAAAGTTTTGAAACTATCCTTAATTGATATTAATTTAATCTGAAAATAATTTTGATTTAGATGCTAAAATTCACAAAATTAATCTAATGTACTGAATTGCTATTACCTTACCCTAATATGCCCAAAAACAATTATTGATACTCATCATTAATATCAACTTCATTTTATGCAAATAGTTTTAGCAAGCATTCCATCTAATTAATTATGATATGATAATAATTCAAAATTGCACTTTATGCTACTAATAATTTAGGCTCATTTCAAGGAAAGTTTTTCCATGTATGCATTGAGAAATATTTTTGCGTGCCATTTTCTCAATATTTCTATTTAAAGTAAAGTTTTAATGTTTTATTTGCATTATAATATTCTATTTTTTTTATTGTACTTTCATATTTCTTTTCTATTAAAACATACTCTACATTGAATATTATGCCAAGTAACACATACTGTAACGACTCTCCTATTTGTATATTTTTTTTTATAAAATAATTAATTGAGAGAAATCGGAAAGGATTTTAAAAATTCTGACAGACACAGTTACGATCAAAACAATATGAGGATTCTGTAAAAAAAAAAAAAAAAAAAAAAAAACGAAAATTGATTAAATATTAATAAAAATTAGAATAATAATATTTTAATCAGTAATATAGGATGAGATCTTATAAATGATATTAAGACATAGAAAAAATTAGAATAATGTTAAAAAGATAATTCTACCCGGTAAAGTTTTTTTATGTCAATCGGGTATTGAAAATGAAAAAGCGGTGCAATCAAATGGTAATAACCTGCATTAATCAAACATCGAGACTAATCAAATTAATGAACATTATCATATCTCAAATAAATTGTTAGTCAGAATAATCAAATAAATATAGATATTCATAATACTGATAGGAGGCAAATTGATCAGGAAATTTTAATTTCCTTACTTTCTCTCCAAGTTAAGGAATTAATAAAAAGGAAAAAAGTAAGGAAATTTCAACTCCTTCTCGGTTCTTCTTCCAGACACACATTCTCCTCTTCATACTCCTTCGTTGCCTTCCTTTTCTTCATTTCTCCATTCTCTAAATTTCCTCTTTGAAGAAAACTTCATCAAATCACCATAGTTGCAAATAATACTCTTAGGTAAGCATCTAAACTACTTCAAGAACATCTTCTCCACATCAAAATCAATTGAAAACCTTATTTTTTCTTTGCACTTGGTTCTCATGGCAGCTTAATCTAGGGGAAACAAAGGGGTTTGAGGTTTGTTTTGAAAGGAAAAACTAGAGAAAAGCTTGGAGGAAGGTAGGAAAATTATCCTAGTCTTTTCTTTATGATGTTTTGCTTTTTGCTAAGATAAATGCTTGAGTTTGTTGAATTTATTGTTGCTGAAATCTAAACCAAATTTGAGGATTTAGGAGTGCTTGATTTATGATGGATCATTCCTATAGGAACCAGAATTTTTCTTTAGGAATTACATGTATTGAAGTTGATAGATGTAGAAGAATATGCCAATTACAATTTTGTGGATTTGCTGAAAATCCTATTCATGGGCATCACTAACCTTAGAACCAGAAATTTTATTCTTTTAGAAACTAATCTTAGCACCAGAATTTTTATTAGAAACCAACCTTAGAACCAGAATTTTTATTCTTTTAGAAACTAATCTTAGCACCAGAATTTTTATTAGAAACTAACCTTAGAACCAGAATTTTTATTCTTTTAGAAACTATTCTTGGAACCAGAATTTTATTTCAGAATTTTATAATTTTTGAGTGCTTGGACTATTATGAAGTCTTGTGTATCGAAATATAGGTGCTGGAAATTTTTACAGCATCAATTCTTAGTTTTGATGATATAGTAGGTGCTTTAAATGTGTATGTGCTGAAATTATAGGTGCTGGAAATTTTTACAGCATCAATTCTTAGTTTTGATGATATAGTAGGCGCTTTAAATGTGTATGTGCTGAAATTATAGGTGCTGGAAATTTTACAAGTACTAATTCTTATGTTGTATGATCTTGCTATACATAATAATCAAAACTTGAAAAAGTGGTAGTAAGACTTGGGTTGTGTATTTTCAAAATTTAGGAGCAATTAATGTCCAAGAAATGTTGATTCATTGTAGAAATAGTTTGAAATCCATAGTAGGAAACTTGGTTCAATTGTTGGAAAATTTATGAGAATTATTGCTAACCAAAAGATGTAATAGAAATTCTGATGGCATAGAATCTATTAAAAGCCTGGTAGGCTTTGTAGAAAAACATCACAACAGTATACCAAATGTTACGGGTAATATCTCCTAAAAGTTAAAGAGAGACATTATATTTATTCAAGAGATTTTAATAGGGTATTTCATAAGAGTTTAAGTAAGTTTCAAGGAAAAATCTCAAAGGAAAGCATGAAAAATAGAATTCTTGAAGAATAAATCTTACTCAACAACTATGAGAAATTTTATACATCCGATAAAAATGCGCGCAAAGAAAGAAAACTTAAGAGAATAAATCTTATGCAATGAAAATTGCTTAGTGGTAAGCTCATGGATTCACGGGTAGTAGTAGACGTGCTACGCCCTTAGAACTATATCAGGGTGTGAACGCGACGGCGTTACATCGTTTATGAGAAAAGGGATGTACTGAGGATAGCAAGGCTATCTAGAATAAGATGTAGTAGACGTACTCCATCTAGTGAACTATATCAGAGTGTAGTAGCGACGGCGTTACACAAGGTGCCAGTACGATCCAAAGAGAAGTATATCAGAAGAATCCTATGAGTTCTACCATTAAGTTTTCAAATTATCTAATAAAATTAAGTCATAAGAAAGAATAACACTAACTAATGTGATCATTGTTTGAATAATTGAAGTTACTTTGCTTATCTTGCATTAAGTTAAATATCATTGAGTATTAGACTGGTTCTTTTCCTATTGGGAATCATTGATTCTCATCCCTGCTGTATGATGTATGTTATATAGATGGCCTTGATCGTGTTCTTCCTCGAGATGCCTGACTTTCTCCACTTGTTTGACTGACTACGGGTATCCAGCTTGTTGACAGATGTAGTACGACTTAGAATCGCTCATATTATCTGACTATCATAGGCTCTTATGTCTGACCTTTTGATGAGCCACTGACCGAGGGAATTAGGTTTATCTATCTGTAGTTAGTTGTATTTTGTTAGGCCCTAACCCGGTTTAGGTGGTCACTGCGAGGGCCAGGGTAGGGTTGTTTATGATACTTATATAATTAGGTGTGAATGTATAAAGTATATTTGTATAACTTAACGTACTATGGATATGATATAAAATGTAAATTATTGTGTGACCAACTTCCTAGAATTGTGAGCAGCGAAAAATTAGTATAGCTTTTAGTACAAGGCTCATATTTATTACAACCCATATGTATATAATTCATATGGTTAATACGAGTAAAATCTGTAAGGTAAGTTATGGGTAACGACTACTTACTATAATGTTATGACTCGAGCATAGTACTATAGTAGGAGAGGTGTTACACATACACTATATTAACACATAAGGAAAATGATATTAGCACTCATACCCATCTTAGGCAGGCCTACTGACTTGTTTGTTGTTTGTAAATCTGCAATACTCAGATTGATTTATCTCATTATGGGCTGTGGTTTCTAATGAGGCTCATTTGACATAATTACATCTGTGTATACCTATATTGATGCAAGCTTAGAAGGGCAAAATGGACATTTCAGAACTTGAAAAAAAATATTATTATAAGTAAATTTGCATTGATAAATAGTCTGGCCATGTTAGGCCAAGTCTGGTTTATTTATTTTATTTTATTAGTTTTTATTTTAAAATGTTTAAGACTTGTTTTATTTTATGTTTGTTAAGCTCAATTGGTAGTGTAGTAATTTGGGTCTTGTATGGTACGGTTAGGAAATAGATTTAACATAAATAAGAGGTATAAATACCTCTAAACTTGGCAGACACAGGTTTTTAGTTTTTGATGTTGAATGAAATTTCTTGGTTTCTTTAAGAAACTTTGTGCATACAAGTGAGGTAGAGTGATTCCCTTGGCTTGTTGCATCATGAATCTGAATAGAGGATTACAAGGTAGAGTGATTCCCTTGTAGTATTTTGTTTGGTTTTCAATCCTATCATCTTTATCAATTGTGTGTTGGGGTTTCTGGGTCTTAATATCCACGAGGTTCCGCATCATTTGGTATCAGTTTTTAGGTATTAAATAAATTCTTATTTATCAGTTGTTACTTTTCTTTCTTAAGTTCCAGGCGTTATCTATCCTTTTTTCTTTCTTGGTTCCTGTATCATTCTTGTATTTTTTTTTTTCTCATCAATAGTTCTTCGCTGTTACACTTTGTTTCTGTTTAAAATCATTAAAAAAAAAATCTGGTTTGCCTCTAGTCACGTCCAGCTTCTTCATTCCATTTTAAATTCCATCCTTTACATTTTCTTTCATTTGGTGGTTCTCTGGTGTAGTAGCGCACAACAGCGCACAAACGAAAAAAAAAAAAAACAAAAAGCTTGCTTTTAGTCAACTTTCTCTTTTCCTTTTTCTCATTTTGCAGCGCAATAGCCAAGAAAAAAAAATCGAGGAGCCAACAAAAAAAAGAGCCAAAAAAAAAGGTAGTGCTGACAAAAAAAAAAAGCCAAAAATTTAAAAAACAAGTAAAAAGTTCAGAATTTTTTTCTTTCTTTTTTTTTCTATTTTTTTTCCTCCTATTTCGAGTCCTTCAATTTTTATTTTCGTTTATTTTATCTCTTTTTAGATCCTCCATATTTTTATTTTTCTATTATTTCTTCAGGTCATTTTTTCCCTCTCTATTGAGTTAATCTCTTTATTTCTTCTACTTCTTTGATTATTCCTTGTGTCATTTAAATATTACTTGGAACTTTATCTTGTTTGAGTTTGTTTGGTTTCTGAAGTGCAACATGTACAAGGGGTCCAAAGTGGTAAAAGGCAAGAGTAGTGAGTACAAAAGAGGGTAACAGCCTTATTGAGTGCAAACACGAGTGTTCACTTTTGAGTGAAAACAAGTGAGTAAGTGCTTTGTGAGGTTGTCTATTTTATCACTTTGCAGGTTGTTCAAATAACTATTATCATATCTCAAAGTGATAAAGATGCTGATAGAGCAAATGCCATAAAGCTCTTTTTACGCCAATGTCAGCAAATAAATAGCAGATTAGATGATATGGAAGTGCGACTACAGAAGATGTCGCAATTTAGGTCCAAGGGAAGTGTCAAGGTTATTCCACAAAACCAATATCGTCACAATGATTCTTATCATGAGCAATTTGAGGAGGAGTTTGATGCTAATTTTGTTTGGCATAGAAGAATTGGAGATCATATGAAGAAGAAGTATCCGAAATCACACCGTGACAAAGGTACCTCTAATTTATCTTCTCCTATTATCACTTCAAGGCATACTGACATTATGTGCTCTTAATGTTTAAGATTGGGTCCTTGTGCATATGATTGCTCAATTAAAAGAACATTGGATGTTAAGAAAGGTGAAATTGTGTCTGATTCTGATGATGGTTATGAGTCTGTTGATAATGATACTATGCCATCTTTGGAGGATTGCTGTGGTAAAGAACATGCTGACAATGTTGTGCACAGTGAGCCTTTTGCTACTAAGCCAGCATTGGATTTACAAGTTCATGTGGACAACCTAGACTACAATGAACATATTGTTGTGCCCTTATCTCCCAATGAGTTGTATCTTGATCAGATCAAAATTGAACAATATTCTCTTAGGAATTCAGAGCATGAAGTACTAGAAAAAGAAGAGCGCATAGAGGTCAAAAGCGAAAAGAATGTAGAAAAAGACTCATTGGTGAGTGTAAAGGAAGAACAGAGTGTGAAAAATGAGCCAGGTGACAAAGTTGAAGGGATGCAATATTTTTGTGCAAAAGAGAAGGATTTGCAGGGTATTTTGTTCAACACTAGAGCTTTTTTTCCAATTTGGCTCAATGAAGTTTCACTCTCTACAATTGCATTTTTCCCAAATTTTTGATGTCATTTTGTCTCTTTGTTACAAGAATTTGAAGATGTTGTATTTGACCTTGGACCATGTTCGGTGTTAACAACAACAAATAGAAGCACCTACAAGATTCGAGGACGAATCTTTTTTTAGGAAAGAGGGAATGATACAAGCTTAGGAGGGCAAAATAGACATTTCAGAACTTGAAGAAAAATATTATTATTAGTAAATTTGCATTGATAAATATTCTGGCCATGTTGGGCCAAGTCTGGTTTATTTATTTTATTTTATTAGTTTTTATTTTAAAATGTTTAAGACTTGTTTTATTTTATATTTGTTAAACCCAATTGGTAGTGTAGTAATTTGGGCCTTGTATGGTAGGTTAGGAAATAGATTTAACCTAAATAAGAGGTATAAATACCTCCAAACTTAAGTGCATAATGTGTTTTTAGTTTTTGATGTTGAATGAAATTCTTGGTTTCTTTAAGAAACTTTGTGCATACAAGTGAGGTAGAGTGATTCCCTTGGCTTGTTGCATCATGAAGCTAAATAGAGGATTACAAGGTAGAGTGATTCCCTTGTGGTATTTTATTTGATTTTCAATCCTATCATCTTTATCAATTGTGTGTTGGGGTTTCTAGGTCTTAATATCCACGAGGTTCTGCATCACATATTAACATTTGAAGGGTAACAGCTGATTATAAACTGTTTATACAAGTGTAGCTAGAAGAAAAAGGAAGATTATACTAGTCTAATCTTATACTGATGTACATACTTTCAAAGCTGTATCATTTGGCATAGAAGTGGTGCTTATTAAATTGTATAAAATTATATGTTATGCTATATACAATTTACCAGTGATGGTTTTGTTTCCTTCTTAAGCTACGTTTTGAATTAGGAATTAAAGCAAGGTGAAACTTGTTCAACAGGATTGGAAAGTAGATGGTGTTCAACAAATGGAGCTAGGGACTTTAGAAGCCTTATAGTAACCCTTGTAGAATATATCGGATTTGAAATAATTAAAAAGTTGAAAAAACTTGTACAATTACCATGTTTAGAAAAAATTAGCAGCTCATTAATAAAAAAAATTCTCTGTATACAAAAGCCAAATTACTAGCTACCCGTAGTCCATTTGAAGTTGTGTTCTAATTGCCCTGGTGTCATTTTACTTCGTAAGCTTTGATATGAAAAATTACCAGCGAATATTGCCTTTAATTACATTGAGTACGGCTTATGTGATTACGGCTTATGTGATTGAGGAAACTAATTTAGAAGAGACATGCAGGATTACTAGGTTTTACAATAATTACCAACAAACCAACAAACCATGAAAATTACATGTCAAAAAGGTGGTACCAACAAACCATGAAAATTACAAGTATCTATCAGTCCAATTCAAGGGAATTCTAATAATTTTAACACAAGTGTGATTTGTATTTACTGATATTCATCCTACACTACAAGAAAATTGCCATATACCCACAGTAATTTTTAGCTACACATATACAAATTGTAGATATAAATAGCATATAGCCACAAATATATGGTAATGTCACTATATATTTTAGGGACAGATATTAATATCGTCGGTATTGTGGGTATAAGTAGTATATATATACACTTTTAATTTACTGTCACTATAACATTTTTTTTTACTGTGGGTATAAAACATATATATCCACACTCATATTTTGTTGTCACTATAAAATATTTTACCATAGATATTAAAGATTTACACCTACACACATTTTGTTATGACAATACATTTTTGTTTCATCCATAATCTATTTTTTCCTTTTACCAATATTAATGCCAATCTGAAAATAAAATTCCCTTTAAAACTTTACCAATGCTCGCTCATTTTTTTTTTCTTTGTCTCTGTTGACTCCTGCTAAAACTTTACCAATATTCCCTCGTTTTTTTTTTCTTTTTCCTTGTTGACTCCACACAAAGAAGAGAGGGATTCTAGCATTCTGTCCACATTACCACTCACGCATGGCCTAGTTTTGCTTCACCGATGCCATTTTGTAGCCACCTCCTTACCACCACCGCAAGTAGCTCTATTCATCGCCGCGAGCAAGTCCATTCGCTATCGCCATCTCTTTCTGGTCCAAATACCACTGTCATCGCGCCGACGCTCCAACAATGATGCGAAGTAGTGGTATTTTTTGTTCATTACAAATGACACACTTCACCCGCTCCCTTCCCGTGCCCATTAACACTCCTGTCCAAAGTGAAGATAAGGTGAAAAAGAGTCATGAAGTGGAACTTTGTTGGTTTGTACACGGAGATTAGTTCGTTCGTAAGAGGTCCTCAACCGCTGAGCTTCTTCCTCTTCGACGGTGAATTTCAAGCCATCGCATTCTTTTGTTCGTTTGCGCAGAGATTCATCGAATTGAAGCCATTAACGCCCCTACTGCTAGGTGAAAATTACTAATGGTTTTGTTGTAACTATTGCAACCAAGTTGCTTGCTTTATCCCTTGTTGTTGTTGATTTTACTATTTTATTTATTTATTCTATTTTTCTCAGTTATGATTTTCTTGTTTTCTCCAACTGCATGTATAGCTGGGTTGTTTTTCTTATAGGGTTTAGGGATCATGCCAGAAAAGGGTTTCATAAGCTGTGATTAGAGACAATTATTTTTTTAACAAAAAGATAAAAAATTATTTCAAGTTCTTGTGGTCCATTCTTCAATTTTTTTCGTAGGATTTTTTTTTATCAGTTTAGTGGAGGTTTTTGTTTTTATTTTCAGTTTTTTCATGGTAAATTTGCTTTTTTGAGCGACGATTATCTGAAATTTTGTGTGTAGTTAGTGATTCATGTTAACTGAAAGTGAGGTATGTCATGCATTTTGAACTGGTTGTGAAGTTTTGTTCGGGTGCTAGGGATTGTTATTCATAGGAAATGGGGAAAAATGTTATTAATGTTTAATGCTGAGCTTTTTCAACAGCGATTACTTTATCTTCTCTATGTTGTAGCTCTTTATATATGAGATGTGGAATTTGGGAAAGTTTTGAGGGCAAATGTGGTTGCATTTTGAAGAAATTATGAGCCTTATCATGGTGTGCAGTGCTATTGTTTTAATAGAAATGAATTGAGTATTTATTCCCCTCTATTTTCAATGGGTCTGTCGGATTATTTTGTTTCTTACAAAAAATAAAGTTAGGCAAACAAATAGAGTATTCAAATCACTAATATGGTTTTAATTGTTTGATGTGATGAGCAAAAGTATTGACCTGGATAGGCAAAATTTGTTATAGTAATATTCAGGCCTCTAACCTTGCTCCTTTGCACCTTCAGGTGAATTTTGTTTTTCCATACATATATATATATATATACATATATAGTTAAATAGCAACTTGTATGATTGTTGGTCCATATTATCTCCATTGTGAATGATCGAATATATATTAGGAAGCAACAATATACATTGATGTTTATAATAGATTGCTTTGTCTCTTGTTGTTGGTTTCCAATATCCTCATGTTGTTGCTCTATTGTGTGAGTTCCTACTGGATACTTTTTACCTCTATGTAAATTGAATTTGTCTTATGTCATACACTATTATAGCTATCATAGAGCCTTCAAATAGGAAACATGTGTTCTGGTTCTTATTACTATTCTATTCATTTTCTTCTTTACATATCTTGAATTGTAGCACTCTGATGGATTCTAAAGATTGGATGAGTGCTCCAACAAAAAGAACTGAAGAATACATTCCGGGGGTTAATGAGTTTCTTTAATTTGCATTTTACAATTTAGAAGCTAATCGAAAAATCTTTTGTCCTTGCAATGAGTGTGCCAACTCTCACCTTCATACTAGATCAAACTAATAGTTTAAACCACTGCATACACGTGATTATGTGATTCTTCCAGAGTAGACGCCTTTCTAAATTTATTAATGGAGAATTTTGCATTTGCAACTACCATTGCTGAACTTTGAGTTAACTCTATTCTTTCATTGATGCTCTTGGCATTTTTTTTTTAGAGGAATGCTTGAGGAAGGAAGTTCAAAATTAAGCATTTGCTAGGAATTACAACTTTTATCAATATGAACTGTGGATACACAGCTATTTCACTTTCAAGCCTTGCTTTTAGGGTTTTGATTTAGATGCATATAGTGAACTATATTAACTTGTGTAATGACTTTTGATAAATTATTACATGGATTTTAACATTGCAATCAGGGCTTCAAGTGAATTCTCAATAGCATCCCCCAAATTTGCTTCATCTTTTTGGTAGCACCATGATTTATGCCATCATCTTTTATGTTCATTTTTGGCATTTAGAATTTGTTAAGCATATTTTTCTTAGGGCTATTCAAGTCTTTTTGAAACCATTGGTTGGTAACGGATAGGATAAGATATGATTATGCTTAAATTATTGCTAGTTAACATCTTTTAAATTCCATACTTTCGAATGCAAAGTAACGTACTTTTTTTTCTCCTTTTTCTTCTTTTAGTGTATAATGTAACTAAGACGGACACCTTCACAAACTTATAAGAACTATGGTCTAAAGAAATGGAACTCTAGTCAACTAAGCATGATTACGTGAAGATGCAAGTTTAAAGTAAAGTTAAGAGAGTAAGTTTTGTGCTTTAGTGTTGGGGTTGAATATATAACAAGGGAACGAAATTGTAGTTGATGTGATGCTTCCTCCACAAGATGGTTGAAAAGTATATAAATGGAATACATTGGAAATTGTGGTCCTAATCTAATCTGCATTGAGCTAATGGGAAGGAGAGGAAAAAGGAAAATAAAACAATTGTCTTGTCCTCCGTATGTCTTTTTTCTCAGTTTAAGTCATTTTCATTTCACTTTGCTGTGCACTTCTATAAAACTATTGTTTTCTAGGTTTTAATAGAGTTAATCCGTTATAGTAATCCAATAATGTTGTCATTACAAAATTTTGCCATCATGATTTCAAGTGAGTAACTATAATTATATGCTCAAGAGTCAAGACTCAATAAGGAACCAACTATCACCATGACTATCTTCTGAAATCCATATAGAAACTGGATCTTTGAATGTGTAGCCAAGTTAGATGAAAATTGAGCCTGGTTTATGCATGCTTGATATCTTAACTCATTGCTCCACATTGTGACGTGTAAGTCAATTCAGTGAATATCTTGACTATTAAATGCATGCACTTTTGGGAACAATGCTAACATGATTTATATATAATTTTCTCATGACTTGGTGTTGTTATTGACAACTTCTATGTATTGTTTCATTACTACCACATATATTTAAAATTTGTATGAATTTTTTTTATAGGTTCCAAATATTTCAAGTTAGCCAAATGATCAAAGCAATACATGATCTCAAAGTATCAACAATTAAGATCTTGAACATAGTATTACTTAATTAGTGCAGAATGCCAAATACGCATCAAATGACTCGAGTTACAAATTTATATTATTAACAATCAAAATCTTTCATTCTAATATACCGGCCTTGGTGCCTTTTTTATATACCGAGGCCTAATATACTCGCTATGCACTATCCATTACAAGCTTCATTTTAATATTTGTAGCCCTAGTGTTTTTTTTTTTCTTGTATGAATTTACCCCAAATGCAGCTACAGACTTGAGTGAGACTTATTGGATTGGAAAATAGTATTTTGAAGACAGCTACAAAGTTGTTACCATTTTCTAATAATTATTAGCACCTTAAAAAGCAATTACTAGCATATAATGCCAAATTACCAACAATGAACAGTTCAATTCAAGGTGAATTCTAATAATTTTAGCATTTATGTCTTTTCTATTTGTTAGTGTTGGTCTTTAAAAAAAGTTATAGGCTAACGTATTCCTTTAATTAAGCAGAGTAAAACTTGTGGGACACGGTTTAATATTTTTATAAAAGATCTGCAGGATTACTAGCATTTTAAACTAATTGTTAGCACTTCTAAAAAGAGTTACTAGCGAATCATGCAAACTTAACAACATCTTGTAGTCTAATTGAAGACGAATTGTAATAATTTTTTTACTAGTTTCACGTCTATTTTTTTATATTGGTCCCAAAAATTAGCTATAGGCTAAGGAAGCCTTTTATCAAGTTAAGTAAGACTTATAGGATTAGAGAAAAAAAAATTATAATAGTTCTGCAACATTACCACTATTAACCACTATTTACAGAGCATTTACCTTCAAATCATGCAAACTTAATAGCATATGTCAGTCCAGTTCAAGAGGTTTTGTAATCATTTTAGCACTACTATCATTTGAATTTGTTGGTATTGGTCCTAAAAAAGGGCTACTAGCTAAGGAAGTATTTAATTAAGTTGAGTAATCTGATCGCAGTATGAAAACTAAAAAATGGGATACACAAACATGATAACTAGCTTTTTACGTAAATTACCAGTAATTTCAAGAAAAGTTACCAGGGACTATAGCCTAATTACTAGTATCTATCAAGCGGAATTGTAATAAATTTAGCACTACTTTCATTTTTATTTCTGGGTATTGGTCCCCAAAAATAGATGCTACGGAAGACAGTAAGTAAGTTGACTAAGACTTATGGGATTGAACCAAAAAAAAAAAAAAAAAAAAGACACCTGTAAGATTACTAGCTTTTGCACATACACTACCACCGTTTTATGATGAATTACCAGCGTTTAAAATAACAAGTGCTAATGCGACTAGAATTCCCATTCAATTGGATTGGCCACTGCAGTTAGTTTTGCATCATGAGCTAGTAATTCCATTTAGAGATACTGGTAACTATGTAAAAGCTGGTAATCCATTAGGTCTATACAAAAATTTTTATTGCCTCTCCCATAAGTGATACTCGACTTAGTTAAAGGTTTGCTTAGACCTTTGCCTTTTTTAGGGACCCATTAGCCAACAAAAGAAAAAATGCCATTAGTGCTAAAATGAGTAAAATTCCCCTTGACTTAGGCGGCCCAGTGCGGATAATTTATCATAATACGCTAGTAACTCAATATGAAGGTACTGGTAATTATATGTAAAAGCTGGTAATCTTTCAGGTATGAACAAATATTTTTCCCCCACTCTGATAAGTGTTACTCAACTTAATTAAAGTCTTCCATAGCCTGTAACCCCTTTTTCAGGACCAATACCGTCAAATAAAAATGACATGACTAGTAAAAATCATTTTAATTCCCTTTGAATTGCACTGCCCACTGGTGGTAATTTGGGATAATGCAATGGTAATTTAGTGTGCAGATGCTGGTGAGTTTGGGTGAAAGCTGGTAATCCTGCAGGTGTGTACAAATTTTTTTTTTTTTTTCAACTGGTGTATGTCTTTCTCAACTTAATTAATGATTTCCTTAGCATGTTGCCCTTTTTCGGGCCAATACCATCAAATGAAATGACACCAGTGCTAAAATGATCTGAATTCCCCTTGAATTAGATTAAGCAATGCTGGTAAATTTGCACAATAAACTGGTAACTCTTTTTTATAGATTCTCATAACTATTTGCAGGAGCTGGTAATCTCACAGGCTATATGTACAAATTTTTTCCCACTCCTCTAACAAGAAAGCATTAAAAAATATGTATGGATATGTAGATTTCGTATTAAAAAATATTTCTTTTAGAAAATTATTCTCATAGTAATAGTATAATTATTATTGAATAATGGTTAATGTTTAATAATTTACTACTACTAATGTATGATTAGATCAAGTAATTTCTTGTTTGTTTTCTTAAGCAAGATTTTAAGTCCTTGGAATTTAGAAGATAAAAAAGGTGCTACAAAAATTGTAATCCTAGTGAGTCAATGTAACACAAATCACATTATTTAAACTCTAGTTTGAGGGTCACTAATTTAGAGTAATTGAAATTTTCATTCAATAATATTTTTTTTCATGTGCATACTCATGTAATATTATGGGGTTTTAATTTTTTATGGGGGTGATACAATATTGTTAAAATTGGTAAGAATTACTCATTTTTAAATAATGCAAAAATTAATTGATTTGTTCTTTTTTTTCAAATTTTCTTTTCAAGTGATAAAAATTTTAGTCTGTCTTCTAAATTTAAAGGACTATACATGTTTACCTTCTTCTTAAACAACTACGAAGTTAGTAAAATTGATGAAGGAATCCTATCTAACATATGAATGGCAAAAATAATATAAATGACAAGTAAAAACTGGCACAGGCATCAATGAAAATAACTTTTATATAAACACCCTGTAAAATCATTTACATTGAAATTATATTAAATACAAATTCTAAATTAATTGTACCACTTCTAATACAATATTGAGCTATACCCTATATATATTACATGTGCACCTCAAGCACGTAATCCAAATTTTAACAAATCCATAGTTCCACTACTATTTCGCAAAAGCAATCTACAAAAGGCTAGAGAGCGAAACCAGATAAATTTCCAAGAATTGTAAAGCAACAACGACCACTACCACCAAATTTTCTCCCAATGTAAAGGAAAAATTATAGGCGCAGAGAGTGTATAATCAACTTTGTGATCAACAATTCAACATGCATTTCAATTTTTCCTACATGTACCATAATAATCTGGAGAGCCAATCATGAACACAGGGTAATAACATTATGTTCACTCCAACATCCCAATATATACAACTTGAACTTTCTTTGTTAATTATACGATCCAACTAGCCTATATGCTAGCAACCAAGATGTGACTTATTCTGTACAATGGTGTTGCTCCTTTCCATTTAACACCACGTATTGCCCATACATATTGGCCTTTATCTTGACTCTCCTTTGCATTGCATCTTCAACTTCACTATATATTAGCATATCCATTACCTTATCCATGTCCTATAAAGTCACGAACACGAAGTTGCTAATGTCTTAGATTTCCAGCTTGCATAATAATGAATTGCAATGTAAATATAATTGTACATCCACAATTTTGATAAGTCATACGTAGCAACAATTGGAAAGTGCAAAACACAAAGGTCATAAGAACCGTTAAACATTCAACAAAAGGCACAATAAAGTAGGAAACATACAAAAACATGCATATGAACTCTCACTTCATATTTTAACGCAAGGACTTTCCTACTACTACGTTTGAAGACCTTTTTAAATTTGATAAGGTCAACATGATTCTATATAGACGTGCTTATCACCTTTTAAGTATGCATGACACTTGCTGTAAATGAATGGATGATTAAATTGATTCATTAATAAAAGCTTCAAAGGCTTATGTTCAGTATCCCCCAACTTTTGAAAAAATGCAAGTTGTTACCTATATATAAGGTCACACTACCCAAAAACAAACATAATTAAAAAAACCCATCGAGACTCTGTATGCAAGTCCCCTACTTTATAATGGAACTTAAAAAAATAACAATGTACGCAAAGCTTTGCTTTTTCCATGGCAACAAAACTTACCATCAACAAGATGCAAAAAGGATGAGTTCACTTATGGAAATAAACATTCCTATAACTACAGAGCAATAACTGGCCAGCAACAATGATAGTGGAAATAGCATGAATAATAGCCCTGCTCAATTATGTTCACTGTTACATTCATAGATTTAGGACGTCAAGGTACTTATACAAGTAGAAGTAGATTAAAAAAGGGGTAGATGATAGAAAATACTAATAGCAAGGGCGCTGAAAACATAATCGAAGTTCCGGTATGTACCTCATAATCGAAAGGGTAGCGAATTGTCTATATTTTTTTCCTTAGCCTCAAATGGCTTGCAGTGTAAGGGGTTTGTTTATGCGGCCCTGATTTTTGTTTCCTTTGATATGTCTTCTGCTTAACCCGTGTTATAATGTTGGAGGTAGGTTTGCTTGTCTCTCTAGTTGCTTGACCTCCATTCCTGGTTGTTTTTTAACTAACATCTATTAACAGCAACAGTCACCACTATGTGGTTGACGGCTAATTCTTAAGCAGGCACTATACCTAACTTATTTTTATACATATACACAAACCTACATCATTAAGTTTACTGCTCTCCCTCTCTTTATTGGCTTCACGAAATAAACAAGTGGCATGAGCTTCAATCCGAGGACGTGAGGCCGTTTCATAGCATGCCGTACCAACACTATATGGAGAAGGGGTTGGTAGTAGCATATCAAGTTGACCTGCTTTGCACACATTTTCTCTTTGTTCATTGTTGGCATGCAACACCCAATTTATTAACAACTGACGGCAAATGGCAGCAACCTCGTGCTTTACACATTATGCATTTATATTTAGAGCAAAAACTTTTCTAATGAAGTACAAATACTATCCAACAACAAGCCAACAGGGGTCTCACCTCAGTCCATGTAGGTGTGGTATAATCTCCTTCATAGGTTACATCAGCATCCCATAGCTCCATATATTTTATGGTGTGCACGTCGCTATCATAACTGTATGCAAAACACAGAAGCAGCAATACTCTTTTCAAGTTACAAAAATCATTGACTTACAGGAAAAAATGTAAAACAATATTGTGGACTATGGAACACCAAGACATACTCACCCATTATGTTGTTTTAGGACCTGTGCATACTCAATTTCTAGTTATGCATCAGTAGTGGCCAAGTTCTTATCAAGCAATGCCCATATCTCCTCAAAGTGTTTGGCTTACATGATTGAAAAAGCATTAACCATAAACATGCACCTAAATAGAGAGAGCAAAGGTGATTACTAGGCAATACATATACTTATCCACACTGTCAACTTATCCAAAAGGGCCATATTGCCCATGTGGCCCATGCCCAAAGAATCCAGCACATATAGCTTTAGCTTCCTCCAGTGCACTACATAGCACCACCTATGCCTCCCATACATGACTAGTGCAAATATCTATAGCCAAAGATGGTTTGCATTAGTCCTTTAGAACTTTGCTTAGAAAAAATTTAGCAACCAAGTGTGCAATGCACTACCATATCACAATTTCCAATTCTTGGCTCGTTAACACAAAAAAAGTGGGGTAACTCGGCCTATGGCATATGCTTATTCTTCATGAAATCCTTTAGACCGGCCTTTACAGCATCCCGCAGTTAGAGGAAAGCTTTAGGGGAGTATGGCATCCTTAGACATATATTGGTAAGAATATTATAGGAGAAGTTGTAGTCACCATGAAGTATGAAGATAGACAGTAACGATACTTTGAAGTTGTGCCAAAGTTTGTATTATTGAAGACTGCACTAGCCAAACTAACAACCTAAGAAGGTGAATACCATGTGTTACAAAAAGGTTCATTCAAGTTAATGCAAGTTTTTCAGCATGCTGATGCCTATTGTGAACAGTACACCATACATTGTTACCAAGTTGTCACTTGCATCCCATAGTCATCGTGTCAAAATGATTCAAGAAGTATTTTCACATTGAAATGAGCACCCTAAACCAGAAACAAAGTTTTGTTAGTGAAGTATATAACAACTTGCTTCATTGCTTTTACATGCGTCCAATATATGACAAATCTTTATAAAATACATGAATGTACACATATTCTTGTTTTGCTTTTGGTTCACTTGGCTTCCTAATACATAATAAAACCCAAGGTTCCTAAGGACGTAGATGATGACACATGTTAGGAGGCGAAAGCCTACTGAGATTCTTCTATAAGTTTCTCATTCCTTTCTTTCTTTCTTTCGATTGATGGTGACATTCATGATCTACATTGATGCAAACAGCTAAGAGATGCACCATGACCCAGTTAACCACTCCTACCATTTTGTGGGTCATTGTGTTGTTTGTCTGCTCGTGTTCTTAGACCGTCCTTTTGTGCATACTGTCACTAGTATCTGGTTCTCCCTTACTGCTCATATTGTGAATGACTTCGCCTTTGAGAGTGCGTGTCCGCATGCTCAACAGTTTCCTCATGCTCACATTGTTGCATCTGCTATTCGGGATTTCCCTGACTACATACCCCAGTCTCCCCCTCACCCTCCCGCATTCTTCCGATGGTTTTAGCCCTGTCGTCACCATGGAGATAAAAGGCGGTAGTGATGGAGAGGCTACCGTCATACAACCTTTGAAAAGGGTTGGGTCCATTGGAGTCCATGTCCTCCCTATTAGTCATTTCGCTACACCTGATTATCTGGCCCGTATGATTGGGTACCTTCCTCTTTCTTAGGAGCGGCTTTTGTAGGAGTCGACGGTGGACCTCTTAGAGCACATGTGCATATCTAGTGGAAAGGATAGCCTTCTTTGTTTTTTATTAGACGTTATCTACTTTAGGTACGCCCCATAGGAGCAATAGGAGGAAGGGTCTTTATTTGCTTGTGTTTAGTTTTCTTCTGCATACTATTTCAATCTTATATTCGGATGACTACACTTAGCTCAACCTTTGTTGGTGGGCATGACACTATTATACATGTATATTTTGGTGCATGATGGGGAATAGTTGACATAGATGATATATAGATATATGATTATATGATTATGTTTCTAGATATTGTGATATTTGTATTTTGTGTATGCTTGTGACATTTTTTTTAGCTTTCTCTCTTATATGTAAGAAAAATGATGTCTTTTACTTAGTATGCGCAGCTCACGTTTTGTTATTAAGTTTCAAAAAAAAATTTAACCATATTTTTACTAAAATAATTCCAAAAGTTTAAATTAAAAACTGGAATAAAAGAGTAATAACTAATAATTAACTTAAATGCATCCTAGGCATGTTGGGTTAAATATTAGGGTTTTACAAGCATGATAGGTGAACTCAAGTTTTTCCTCGGTCTTCAAATAAAACAACAAAAGGAAGGAACATTGATCTATCAAGAAAGATATACAAAAGATCTTTTGAAAAATTTTAATATGGATCAAGTCAAATCTATGAGTACCTCCATGCATCCATCTTAAATCATTGATGCTGATGAGAATGGTGAAAATGTATCAGAAAGTAATTACAGAGGAATGATTGGTTCACTCTGTATCTTATAGTAAGTAGACTATACATTCAATTAAATGTCGAAATTTGTGCTAGGTTTCAATCTAACCCAAAGCAATCACACTTAAATACCGTCAAAAGAATTTTAAAATACTTATTTGATATTACTAATCTTGGATTATTATACAAGAAAGGTACATCTTGTGAGATTATAGATTATTGTGATGCTGATTTCACTAGAGACAGAGTAGAGAGAAAAAACACTAGTGGATACTGCTATTTCTTTGGAAAGAGCCTTTTCATGTTGTCATGCAAGAAGTAAAATGCCATTTCACTCTCCATAACTAAAGCTAAATATGTAGCTACTACAAACTGCTACACCCAAATGCTATGGATAAAGAACCAGCTAGAAGATTATTACTCGAGGTATTCCAAAATTCCTATCTTCTATAATAATACTAGGACTATTAATCTTGCTAAGAATCCTATCCAGCACTCTAGATCCAAGTGCATCGATGTTAAATATCATTTTATTCGGGATCATGTTTAGAAAAGAGATTTTGAGTTAATGTTTGTGAATATTGAAGGCCAAGTGTCTAATATATTCACAAACCATTAGCTAAAGATTGCTTTTGTGTTTTGAAAAAAAATTTAAACTTAAAAGTTTTTAAATCTGCATAAGCATTTGTGGACAAACATCTCTGGGTACCCGCTTTGTGGCTCTGAACTGAAGCCCAAATGAAGACATCAATTTGCAAGATAAGAGAATCAGTTTGCAAGACTAGAGAATCAAATTGAAGATCAGAAAGTTAGTTTACAAGCTCAGAGAGATGATGAGAAACTCAAAAAGAAGAATAGATGATCCAAAATAGGGTATATATGGTCTCATAGAGTTCAGAATCATAAAATGTATAAGTTGTGAGAAAGCGAGTTACTCTGATGGATTAGAAATTGGAGTAGAACTCAGAAAGTTACAATGTTTAGAAATTGGTTTCATGTTTCAGAAACTACTATTTCTGTAAGAATGAAAAAGGCAAGATCATTCCCACTCTTTTGAGTTTCTCTCTCCCACATTACTTTAGTTTCAGTCATTACGTCCCATCACTTAAATAACTCCTCACACGTCACACTTCTACATTCATTTTCAACCTCTATCATCTGAAACTCAATCGTTTCATATTCTTTCACACAACCTTCATCTCTGTAACCTTACTATTATCTTTCTCAAACCCTTTCTCTCTCGTTCAATCCTCACACACACTAACTAATAATGGCTGAAGGAAGAGAACTCAACCACTCAACTGCAAAAAGGGCACCCTTCCACATGTATGATGATCCAAAGATGCAAAGTTCTATGTAAAGAACTTCTCTTTTTGAAAAACGGCATAGGGGAAGATGTTAAGGAAATTTTAGGGTTAGGAAGAATATCTAGATATCAATGATAGAATCTTTCCAGGGTTAGTAAGGACCTTTTACTTACAACTGAAAGGCACTACAAACTCATCACTGAAGAGGGTGATTCGTGACTTTGCCATAGATGCCAGCCTTACTGGATTGTCAAGGGTTGGCAAGGCACCCTATGAAGGCATCATCTACTCTTCCTCACCTACTTGGGCTTGCTCCTTTCGGATAAATGAAAGAGATATGTCAAGGTACCTAACTGACTCTACTCTTCATAAACCTAACGAGATCATTACTGCCATGCTTAGTACAAGGGCAAGAAAAGTGTACACGATGGTATAATTCTCTATGCTGCCTCGGATAGGAAGCATAAATGTACTAGTAGGCATGGACTGCATGCTCTTGTACTATCTCATAGAAAAAGGTGAATTTACCAAGACTTATAATCGATTATATGATCAACACAATCACCAAAGATAAAAAGAGGACTGCCAGTGTATTGTATGGTATGTTGCTGACAAAGCTATTCCAACACATACACTTTTCTCTTATTGAGGAATGGTATGAGTTCATGGAAGGTATCGTATACTCACCTACCTTCTTTAAAACCTCAAGGAAAAAGCCTCTGATCTCAAAGTCTCAAGCAATAAGGCAGAGTCCTAAGACAAGGGGAGAGCAAGCTAGGAAATCTTCCAGACAGGCTGAGTCTAAAAAAGAGATTAGAAAAGACAAAAGGAAGTTGATCCTCTTGGAAAATGAGACTCAGAACTTGGTGGAAGAAGAATCTACTCAAGTTCCTCTAAACAGAGAGAGGAGAACAAAGATAAGATAGGAGAGAGTGCAACCACAAGAAACTCGAATGCCACCACCCTCTTCAGAAACTAACAATGATTCTTCTAATTCAGATTATGAGATGCAAAAAGAATTAGAACAGATGCCTATTAAACCAGTACAAACCATTAGAATAAGAGATATTGAGTCCAAGCTTAAATCTGTACCTAAGCATGACACAAGCATCACTTTACTTCGAAAGGAAATAAGAAAGTATTAACAGGCTGGTTATAAGGTTATCTTCACTGACTCTGAAGAAGATGGAGAAGATGCAGAAGAAAATGAATAAGAAAAAGCGTCATTAGCTGAAGAAGATTAAAATCTGTTCAAGACTATAAAGGCCAGGATGAAAGAGCTCTTTCTAGTGGACCCATCATTGAAGAGCTAGATGAGGATGCTGAAGAACTAGAAACTACAGTTATCGTGATGGTACCTCAACCTCCTCCTTCCATTCGTATAACTTCAGTGGAAGAGGAAGAAGATATGACCTCGAAAACTGCCACTCCTCAAGCTGAAGAAGTTGCTGCTTCTGCGTCGGCTCCTGTTCTTGCTTCTATTCATGATCCTGCTTCTTCTTCTGTTATCATTGCTACTATTATTTCATCCTCTACACCACCTACTACATTTTGTGCTAATACTGAAGAGTTTAGGGACACCGTACCCCTAGACATACCAGAGCTTACTCTCTAGGCTGCTCCATCCATAACGACAACAATCCATCTACCACACCAGCCCTCAATAGAGACTTCACCAAGTTCTTTTCATATCCAACTGCTTATGAAAAATTAGAGGGATATGGCCTCTAGATTGGATCGGGTTGGAGCCTCCAACATAGAGCACAACACCCAACTTCAAAGACATGGAGGATTACTACTTCAGGTTCTTTAGAATGCTTAGGAGATCCTTCGAGAAGTGAGGTTTCAGGGTAAATGATAGTGTTTGTAACAGCCCATGTTGCCTTATGAATTGATGATTGTCCCCATAAACCCACACGAGGTGTTTTCAACATGCTTTGTCTTCACTCACACACTTCCAAGGAAAACTTCCTAGGAGGTCACTTATCCCAAAATTGCTCTAAGACAAGCATGCTTAACAATGGAGTTCTTTGATAATGGACTACTAAAAAGAATATGCATCTTATTAATATAGGTAGTACAAATCAATTCATATAAGTCATCCTTAACTATAGTCCCATACCTATATAGTCTTTGGATCCCTCTCATTCTAATGAGTAATCGATTCATTCATGTACCCTTCCGCTTAGAGGCTTGCCAGGATCTACTCCTTATCCATGATTTCTTGTATCGGTGATCACTCCTCGCCCTCGTCATCGATCATTACATGCCCACCGTATCCCCGCACCACTAGTTTAGGTGTTTGTCTAAGTGTATCCTTTAAGAACTTGAAGGTTTCATGGAGTTTCAAGAAGCAAAAATAGAATATGATGAAGGAAAGGAAAAGCAATGTGAAAGCTGTGCAGAAAAGTTAAGGAAATTTGTTCTTTTCTAATTTTTTGTTATATAGAAAAGTATTACTTCGAGAGAAAGTAAGCGGTATAACTATTTTCGGATCAATTTATCTTGTATCTATATTGAAAATGACTATGTTTATTTAGTTGTCCTAAGTAAAAATTATTTGAGATCTAATAATATCCATTAGTTGGACCAGTTTCAGTGTTTTGGTGTATTATTTTTTACCATTTCGGTGTACCAATTATTACCATTTCAGTACCCAATCAATACCTAAATAATTTTACTAGGTTAAAAGTATTATTTAACCTTATCCTTATTTTTATCCATGTCGTTATACCAATTATAGGGTCTCATTCTATCTCCCCGATTAAAATATTATTATATTAAATTTTTAATAATATAAAATTAATTTTCAATTTTTTTTAGAATCCTCATATTGTTGTGATCATAACTGTGTTTATCAGAATTTTTAAAATCCATATAGATTCTTCACATTTAATTATTTTATCATAATAATACTAAAAAAATGAGTCGTTACAATGTTTCCTGGTTTCCAGAACATCTCCTTTTTGTTTATGACAAAAGGGGGAGAAGAAAAGAGTTCAGAAAATCTAGTGATGAGGAACTCAAAGGGAGCATCACGCTGAGGGGGAGAACTTAAAGATTTTTTTTTTTAGTGTTTGCATTTTTTTTATACATTACTTGAACAATTATTTTTTATCTTAATTATAGCACTGGTACTTTAATTTTAGTACATACATTTGTTGTTTATTGCTTTAGATTTATGATTAGTTTTTCATTTAATCAGTTGTGATTCTATTGCTCTAATACATATTTTACATAATCAATTTATTTCTCTTCAAGTTATCTATGTTTTTTTTTTTATGTTCTGATACATATCAATGCTCTAATATTTCTTGCTTAGCTAATCATATATCATGATTGAGATGTATGCTTTTTAAATCTTAGTGTTCGTTCTAATCTATTTTATTCCTTAGCAAACTCTAATACTTAGCACATCTGCATTTTTATGATTAGCACTGGCACATATCTATAAAGCACAATTACCTTTCTTCGCTCTAATACATATATCTTTTAGTGCTCTGGTAAGCATGCCATGTTACACGCTTGTAAAATTTCTTTAGAAAAACATACATACTCTGACATACCTATATGATGTTTTTCATGAGCTTTGTATAACTCGCTCTTAATACAAATGTAATATGTTTCTTTCAATTTTCAGAAACATCTTTTACATGCTCTGATACAACCGAGATCAGTTCTTATTTGAGCTTTAGAAACCTCTTGTGTGTGCAAAGTCTATATGTTACATGTTTTCATGCGCAAAAGTTACATTATGTTTCAAAAATACGTTTGGATAAAGATGTTCTGCATAAGAAATCAAATCAAGAGAAAATATCACAAGTATTATTTGCTTTTTTCAAACTCGTGTACTTTAAGCAAGGTCAATATGACTAAAAATCAAGTTGTATTTATTCAGAAAGCTTAAATAATCATATCAAGCTATATGATTTCAAAAACCTTAATTGAAATAAAAATAGCTCTTATTTCAATCACTTAAGGCTATGAAACATTTTTTACTCTATCTATATCTTGCCTTAAGACTCTTTGAAAATCATATCATATGATGATTTGAAAGAATATTGGTTATCATGCTATTTATCTTGTTATATTTCTTTCAAAATCTCTTCAAAAGATTTCCTTCAAATTGGTTTGTCATCATCAAACAGGGGGAGATTGTTAGCTTTAGAATCCTTCAAAAAGTGTTAATGCATAATGTTTTGAGTGATAACACAATCAATTTATAGAAAATATTTTGAAGAAGGACTAATATTTCTCTTAAGTTTCTTCAAGCTACAAATAGGTCATTACGTTAGCATAACACGGGTCGTGAAGTGTAAATATTTTCACTTTACATGTGAAAACATGTTGAAACTGATTTAAAGAGATGGGAACTTAACGGAAGTGAAAAATATAGTATGGAATGAATGGATACATGCTCAAGTTATTGAAGAAAATCATCAAGTACAAGAAACCAAGGCTCAGATCTTTAAAAAGCAGCAGGTGACTTCAGAAAGTAGATTTCAAGTGAAGATATCAATCCATCTTTGAAGCATATGTGTTCTACAACCTGCAATTATCTTGATCGCAATCATAACATTATCTACAAGTTCTGATTGAAGACTGAAAGATTGAAAAAAATTCAAGAAACTGATACCGTACTTCAAAAGTTTGCTTCACAGTGAAACAGTGCACTTTTCAAGAAAATGAGAAAAATTTAAAATTCAAATTTAAAGTCAAACTCAGTCACAGACTGACATGACATCTCTTCTGCTAACTTGGTCAACTGCTCCAGCTTCTAGAAGGCAAAGTTTAGTAACCTTGTTCAGAAATTAAAATGTAGTTTCTGAAGGTGACCTCAGAAACCTTTATTTCACAATGGCTTCTGCAACAGCTCTAATAGACGACGAGCTACTCCTCTAGACTGCATTTCCAAGACACAAACAGATGATCAACATGTGTCACTTAGACAAAAGATCAAGGGTAATGGTAAAAAAATGCAAACCGTCTATAAATAGGGATATTGTACCTACAAAAAAAGAGACTTTTTACAAAGAAGAAGTGTTGTAACGCTAAAGATTTTCTCCTTATCTTTTTTGTAAAGTTCATTACATCTTAATCAATATCTTGTTTGTAAAAATATTTTTCCTACATTCTTAGTAGATCATTTGTTCTTCCTAGGAAGAATAATAGAAAGAAGTCATTCAAGTTTTCCAGGTTTATCACTTTATATCTTAAGAAAACTTGAGTGTTGGTTAGTTTGAGTGATAAACCCAAACACAAATCTTTATAACCCCGATCTGTTAGTGATCACTGTGAGTTAGCTTGGAGAGGCTAAGCAATGACTACTTGTAATGTGATAGTAGGAGTGATCTTCTAGTCACGGGGTTAGCTAGAAGAGGCTAGTGAAAGACTACTCGGATTGTGAAAGTAGGAGTGAACTACGGATCACTGTGTTAGCTCGGGGAGAGGTTAGTCAAAGACTACTCAGTTATGATAGTAGAATGAGCTACTAGTCACTAGTAGGGTTGTACAAAGGATGGGTTGGACAAAATCCAAACCCGGCCTGAATTTTTAGATCGGGTCAGTTTTTGAAACCCGAACCCAACCCGATAATAACCTGACTATGTCTCGGGTGGTACCGGATCAACCCAACATTTGAACACTATACGGGAATTTAGATATCATATATAGTAAAGTTATAAAATTTTACTTAAAAAAAATAAAATTTTAGAGATATTTTATGATTTAGGTTTCAAAATAAACCATATCAATGTAGAAATAACATCAACTCATGTAAAATATATTAATTGAACTTTAAAATCTTATAATTTTTCATAAATTATTATAAAAATATATATGTCTTAAAGAGTTATTTGACTTCGAGCCAGGTTAGGAGAACCCGACATATGACCCGAACCCGGCCCGAAAAGTGTATCGAATCAAATTTCAAGGCTCGAACTCATGCCAATGAGCTTTGGGCTAGGCTGGGTTGGTGGGTCAAGACGGGTTGTGAATGCCCCTAGTCACTGGTAAGAGCTTAGGAAAGCTACTGTAAAGACTATTCGACTTTCTTGCGTTGAGAAAGGTTTTTAGTGGAACTCAATGATGGTTGAGAAATAGATGAAGACAGGTTAGCCAAACCAATATAAAAACACATGTGCAATATCTGCTTCTCCTTTAACTCCTTTATATTTTCTACATTGTGCCTATTATCTTGTGTTTTTTGAAAAACCATCTTATACGTGTTTTTATCATATCTGCTGTAGTTCATAAAGTTGCTTTCTGAAGTAACTAACGTTGTTTCTACTACACTTCAAGTTAAACAATTGATAGTATATTGTTTAAGTTTTTCAAAAACAAAGAAGGAAAGAAAAAGAGAAGCATGATTCAACCTCCCTTCTCGTGCACTTTTCTACCTACATAGATGCTATCATAGACCTCCCAAAAAATCTTTTCTATACATAAATGTGTTCGTATAAATATATAGACATTGATACTTTTCAAAATAAATAAAATGAATAAAAATAAATCCAGTTTAGAAAACATTTCTATCAAAATCTCATTACTAGCCAATAATTTGGAAAATATATCAATCCAAGAGACATTCCCATCAAACTCCTCTTATAATTCAGAAAAATGTTCTTTGTGATAATATAATGATTCCATAATACCAAACTTGCCTCAAGTTCTCTCGAATTCACAATTTTAAAACTAATTTCTTCATGTTATCATATCATTTATCATAGAGTTTCACTAACATAATTTATAATTGTGTTTTCTATTAGTTAGAACATAATAGAGGTAACAAGAGACACCATGTCTACTCAAAAAATGGTTCTAAAGAATCGAAGATCAACTTCCAAGTGCCACCAATTCAACGGTTGGTGCTCAATTACTTTATAACTCTAGGAACAAGACAAATACAACATTGATATGATAACAATGCGATCAATTAATATTTATTATCCCCAAAAGACAAAAAACCTCAAATCTAAACACTTAGGGTTCCAAACACCCCCCCCTCCCCCGCAAAAAAAAAATCCACCATTAACAACTCATAGGAAGTTCAATAGGATCGATAGATCAAGGTTAAGGGTTACCCATTACGCCAAGAGGGAAGAAAGAGGGAAGGAACTTCCCAAAACTCGTAGCTCCATCATGTTCCTCTCTTAGAGAGAAAATCATGAACTAGATAGAGAAGGAGAGAGAGACATGATTTTGCAGAGAGAAAGTTAGGTGTGTAATGCAAGTCGGCAACAATGACGGTGCGGTGGCTCATAGGGAGAGAAAGAAAAAGTGAGAAGAAGGAAGATGAGAGGTGTTGTGTGGCATGAGAAGAAGGGCAAAAGAAAGAAAGATGTAAAGAAAAAGGAAGAGAGGAAAAAAGAAAGTGAGTTCCACTCACTAAATATTGTGCTAACAAATATTTACTTGTCTTTGCCTACATCACTCACAGATCCCAATTATTATTATTATGATTATTATTATTGTTATTTCATACTAACAAGTATTTTAAGACAAACAAAAATAAATATTTGGGTTATCACATTAGTCATTGCTGCCTGCATTGGATACTTTGAAAAATAGAAGGCAAAAAAATAAATAAATAAAAATTATAGTAACAATATTATATTTTGTCGAACTAAACTAAAATATCAAATAAATAAGCCCTTTACAAGAGCAATTTACATAGATAGCAAAATAAATATTATGAGAAAGTATTTCATTTGCAAGTTTAACGAAAGGTATTTTATTTACGGTTCTAAGAAAATATTTTTTTCCTCAGTTTTTTGTTTTCCTTTTTTAATTTTTTTCCACAAAAATATAATGAACCTAAAACAATAATATAATTGTTGCAAGTGATATTTTCAAAATCAACAATACTTTTCCATGTATCATAAATTCTAATAAGGACTATTTGTACAAGAGACAAAATTTACTTGAGTACAACTGGTTATATTTGTTAAAATAAAAATAGTAAATTTTATGTTTAATATTAATTAATATATAATTATCAAATATAGATTATGAATATAAAAATGTCAACACGCTATAACTTTAAAACATATTTTGAATTATTATTTTTTAAAAAATAAAAGTGAACTATAATAAATAAATTGCCATTCCCTAATAGATTGCAAATATTTGGATTATGCTATTTTAGTTTCCATTTTTTTCCTCGAAAAAGCGCATTGTATCGGGTAAGAAGTGATAGGATCCAAATTTTTTGTCCCCATTCTCTGTGTCATTTCCTATCCTTTCAATAAAATTCTGACACATGTATAATAGTGACATCATCCATGATTTTTTATTCAATCACTATATTTTAACTATCTATATTTTAGATACATAAAAAAAATTGATTGGAGATACATGAGAGAGCACATGGAGTGGAGATAGGAAATTTGGATCAGAAGTGATAAATACGAAGTCAGATTAATTAACCGGTAGAAAATTCTAGCATCATGGGTAAAACAGATCGACATGAGCTGCTTGATTACGTTGGATGAATGAAACGTTGGGTTGTATATATACGGTAATGTATAATCGTGTCCATTTGTTATAACCGACAAATACAGCCACTCGATGATATTTTTTTTTTTTATAGAACAATAGATAAGGCTCAAAACCCCACAAATGGGGGAGCAGTAGTATAGCAGAACAAATAAACAACCAAATTGTAAAAACTAAGAATAAGCAATAGGCACAATACAGGATGCCCCCAAAAATTGCTTTGAACTTGAACTAAATCTCCACTTGAACTAAATCTCCTCCAAGAAAATACTTAATCCAAGAAAGATCTACTCCTCCATCAGCATGTGGCAAGTGAAAATGACAAGCCATCAGCTTTGCCAGTAACATGGTCATTTAAATGCCTCCCAACTTCAATAGCATGGACATGCTCATAAAGAATGAGTGAACATGAATATTCTATCCATGATCAGAAATGCCAGCTATTCATCACAGCACCAAGCAAAGGAATTCAGATAGGCTGTCTCCTTCCACAAACACAAGCTAACCCTTCAGAAAAACCACAACAAGCTGAAGTAGCAGAGAATAAACTCAGAAACTCAACATCTCCATTTGCAAGTTTTAAGAAGATATGAGACTTCAACCAGAGGATGCATATTCTCTATGAAGACTATCAAATACCAAGAAGAAAATGAGAGATTCCAACACCAAGTGATTGAAGAACTAGGATCATGTCTGATTTATGAATAGCCAACACACACACCCAGGAAATAGACACACTCAAACCAAGCAACCAAGCCAAAGGGATCTGAAAACTAACTCTCTAACTAGTGTATCACTCAGAGCCAACTCAAGGCAACATAATGCTCTCAACAAAAAGAAATAATTGATCTCCCTCAACTCCCCTGGCTCCCCCTCAATCTATAAAAAAATAATCTGACGGTGTATCACTCAAACCGCTACCCCCGAGTCACCTTACAATCATGTCCTGAGAACAAAGCCATGTAACCTGTCAAAAGATAACAAATAAAAAGACAAAATTATAAATCCTCACCAATCTACTTAATCCTCTAGATTGTGTATCTCCCTCTATACTCACAAACTCCCCCACAAATTATTGTATCTCTCAATATTACTCTCAACACCACTCCTTGACCACCTAGCACCAACTTCAAACAGCCACAAAGATATTTTCCAGAACATCTAAATAAACAGCCACAAGGAAAGTTCACCTGCAAAACGACAGCAAAAAACTCCAAAACAAAACATTTATTAACAATCAGCACATAACCAGGATCTACATCTGTAGACAGAAAAAGATGCCAATTAATCTGCTCATTTTGGAAAATAACTCTATTTCTTAATTCCCAAATTGATAACAAGATAGCATAAAAATAAGTTTTCCATCCTCTCTGCTGCCTACCCTTAAAAACCGCCACATTCCACGTTTCAAAATTTGTTTTTGCGTCTTCAGCCATCACCCAATTAATTCCCCACCAATTACAGCAAAAAGCCCAAATTTTCCAAGTATGATTACAAGTAAAAAACAAATGCGATAAAGTTTCCTCCGAAGCATTGCAAAAAACACATTTAACATCACCATTGGCAAGAATATTTAGACGATTCAACCAAACTTTTGTGTTAATTCTGCCATGAAGAACAAACCACACAAACAACTTTGCCCTGGGTGAGGCACAACCATGCCACACAGCACAAAAAGATGAGTCAACTTGAGAAACACTGAAGCTTTCCTAGAAAAATTTAGAAATAAAAGACTTAACAACATAAAGATTAGAAGGATGAAAACACCAAGCAGACCTATCAGGGTTGTTTTCTGTTAAGAGTACCCCATTCAACTTACACTGAAGATCCTCTAACAATGGAACTTCCCACTGGAAAAGGTTCCTGCGCCATTTTAGACTCCAACTCCAGCCAAAAACACTCCAATAACCACATTCTGCAACAAACTTCCTCTTTTGGAGGGAAATGGAGTAAAGCCTTGGGAACGCCTCCATTAACTTATTTTCTCCGATCCAAATATCTTCCCAAAACCAAATTCTGCTACCGTCCCCAACTATTTTCCTGATACCAGTAGAAACAATAGATCTACAAGTTTCATTGACTTCTCCGATGGCCCCAATAGCTCTCCACAAACCACCTTTAACCACACTTTGTTGCTCTAACAAAAATTTAGAGCCATCCAAATTATGACATAAGCAAATAACTTTTTTCCAGAAAGCATTCCCTTCCGTAGAAAACCTCCACCACCATTTAAAAAGCAAAGCTACATTCATGATTATCAAGTTACCTACCCCAAGCCCACCCCATTTTCGGGGCTTCTGAATGACTTCCCAACTAACAAGAGGAATTACACGCCTATTCTCATAAGAACCCCAAAAGAAACTACTTTGAATGGAAATAATCTTTTTCGCAACCACTTTAGGCATCTTAAAAATACCTAAATAATACATGGGCAAACTATTTAAAACAGCCCTAATCAAAACCAGTCTTCCTGCCCTTGAAAGCATATTTCCTTTCCAACCACTTAATCTTCTTCTAATTTTCTCAAGGACAGGGGCCCAAGTGGCCTCACTACGAGGGTTAGCTCCAAGAGGAATTCCAAGATATCTAACAGGGAGGGAGACAACTTGACATTTTAGCATTGCACTAATCTCATTTACCACAGACTCCTCACAATTCAAAGACACCACGGCAGACTTGCCGTAATTTATGGAAAGACCTGTCATGACTCCAAAACAATCTAAAATTCTTTTTAGATTAACAAGAACTTCCTTATCCGCAGGAGTAAAAAGAATCGTATCATCCGCAAATTGAAGGTGAGATACATTAACTTCTTGCCTACCTACTTTAACCCCTCGAATCAATCCCAATGTCTAAAGCTCTAACCAACAACCTATTTAGAACATCCGCTACCAATACAAACAAAAAGGGGGACAGTGGATCCCCTTGCCTAAGCCCTCTTTCCATCTTAAACGGTTTTGTTGGGCATCCATTAACAAAAATTGACATCTCAGCTAAAGAAATGCAACTCCAAACCCACTTTCTCCACTTAGCTCCAAAACCCATTTTTCCTAAAACCTGGTCAACAAAAATCCATCTAACTGAATCGTAAGCCTTACGAAAATCTAATTTGAGGATCATTGCTTTCTTTTTACGCTTTCGCAGCCAATGCACAACCTCATTTGCAATAAGAACTCCATCCAAAATCTGTCTACCCTGGACAAAAGCTGATTGAGATTCTCCCACCAAACCGTCCATAACACCTTTCAATCTATTAGCTAAAATTTTTGAAATCACCTTGTACACACAACCAATCATACTAATTGGTCTGTAGTCTCTAACTTCTTTTGCTTCATCACTTTTAGGGATGAGGGTCACCCAAGTCATGTTTGCCTTCCTAGGCATCATTCCAGATTCAAAAAAATCCAACACACACTTCAGGAAGTCCTTACTTACAATATCCCAGCACCTCTTAATAAAATTGAAATTAAAACCATCCGGCCCGGGAGCCCTAGAAGAATCACAATCCCACACAGCTCTTTTGATTTCCTCAACCGTGGGAAAACTTTCAATCTTTATTGAGTCCTCCAAAGAAATTCTCTCAACCAAATCTTCCTCAAAATCAATAATTGGTCTGTCACTTTGACTGTACAACTCTTTGAAAAACTCCCTAACCTCTTTCTTGATGGCTCTAGGGGATCTAATCACCCTCCTACCCTTCCTAATTTCAACCATCAACTTTTTTCTATGTCTGATAGATGCAATGGAGTGAAAGTATTTTGTATTCTTATCCTTTCCTTTCAGCACTTTATCCCGGGATAATTGTTTCCAATAAGAATTTCTCCTCTCATACCAAAACTGAACTCGAGCCGCTCGATGATATGATAATCAAGAGAAGAAAAATAAATAAATAAAAGAGTGTCATTTAAAACGGTTCGAATAAATTTATGTCTAATTAATTTAAATAAGAAATAAAAGCAAAGAACTTTTAATTTAATAACTATTGCACATGTGATGACCATACATGCCGGTGGGATGGTTGTGGAGTTAATGAAATTTTAATAAACCCATTACCAAATTAATACTAAGTGAATCAACTAGTGCGCCAATAGTTAGTTGTCTATAATAAAAGCTTTGCTTAAAACTGTTAGGTTAGTTATTGAGAAAAAGAGACTTTGTAAACTACAGATATAAAAACCGATAGTTTTTAAAACAGTTGGCATAAAGATACTAATACAATATTTTCCAACTTCTGTACCCATCAGCTATTTTGTATGCGTCTACGTGACCAACATGTCTATATATAACTTAATTTCATTGGCTTTGCTCTTACTTCGTAGAGTAAGTGTCAATATTAAGACGAGTGGAGACAAAAGGAGAACTGGGATATTTCTTTTCTTGAAAGTGAAATTGGAAAATATGCTTGGAAGTGTAATTTGCAGCACTCAGTGGATTTCTACAGATAAAAGGATAGAATGCATTATTTCTGATTAAAAGACAAGAAACATTGTTCTTTCCAAGTAATGATGGAACTTTTCAAAGAAATCATGATCCGGATGAATGGCACACACACAGCTCGAAGAGTAAAGAATGGCTGCAATCCAATTTTATTTTATTTTGCGAGACACAGGCTTTCTAGTTCTAGCACAAGCTTTCTCATTTCGGTTTTAACAGGCATAGATGAGCAGGAATTGTAGCGTATGATGACAAGGAAATTTTGCTGTGGCTGCTGTTAATTGTTACAAATATCTATAAGAATTAATTTCTTTCTTTATTCTTGAGAAAACTATAAAATAACAAGTAAATTACACTAATATTCCTTTTAAGTTAGCTACTATTACAATTGCTATTTCTCATCAATTTGTCATCTATGCAATGACACCTCTCATAGGGATATTTAATATCATATGTTACATTTCATAAAAAAATACAGGGTTTTAACTACATATATACTCGAGAAAAGGAAATTTATAGTTTTGATCAAGAGGTGTCGTGTGTAACATTGCCTAATTTTAAGTGCAATCAATGTAATTCACTCCAAAATAATTATTTCAATTTTGTAGAAAATAGGGTTTGTAGTAGGTAAAATTAACTTCTATAGCAACTTCTTCAACATAGTGAAATAATTTCTGCCATTTCTCAATATTTTCAATTATTACCGCTCAATTTTGGATGTGTTTTATTGAAGAATAAAAATATGATGAAAACTTTTATGAATTTTTATCTTTATTTTTATCCTTAACCAAACAAATCCATATTCTAAATTTTTCACGCCTTCCTTACAAGTTTCAACCATTTTTTTTTAGTGATGTTAGGTGTATAGTTAAATTATATAATAAATATATATTACACACCTTATCACCATTGGATTTGATGATGAGTGGGAACACACATCATATCCAATTATATTAATATGTGTAATATACATTTATTGTATAATTTAATTGTATATCAATCATTATTGTTTGTTTTCTCCAAGACAGTTTCATCACTTGATTATAACATCAGTGAAAGTGGCCCACCATTCCAGCAAGAGACACCAATGCTCCCACCTTCGAAAAGACTGGATACACTGTTCATCAACCCCCTTTCTTCACCTTGCCAAAGTGAACCTTCCCACCCTTCAACTCCAACCTATATACTTCAACATAAAACGTCCTAGTCCACACATTGTCCAATCTCTATCAATCAGATAAATCAACCATATAATTGTAATTCAACCCATATATACATTTTGAGAATAAATAAAAATAGAGGGAACCTTAATTGACTGTGACATCTCTCTCATGGGTCCTTAGCTCTTATATTAATTCAACTCCTTTTCTCAGCTGCCAGTTCATTTTTCTTTCCCTCATATCATCTCTCTCTCGCTCTCACATTCTCTCTATCACAATTCACAACGCCTCCTACAGCTTTTTTGGTTCAGTGCCACCCTTGCTGACGCCTTTCATAGAAATAAACAAACCTTGCTTTTGTGTTAATTGGAAAGGTTCACCCCCCTCATTATATAGGTAGAGGAGAAGAAAACTAAAAAAAAAAATATGGGAAGGCACTCTTGCTGCTACAAGCAGAAGCTTCGGAAGGGTCTCTGGTCACCTGAGGAGGATGAAAAACTTATGAGGCATATTACTAAGTATGGACATGGATGTTGGAGTTCTGTGCCTAAGCAAGCAGGTAGCCCAACTCTGCCTTCTTTAATCTCCTCAACCACATGCATATAAATCTATAATCAAGAGTAAATTGTTGTTAATCTTTTTGTCAATGCCATGTATTGATAGGTTTGCAAAGGTGTGGTAAGAGCTGCAGGCTTAGGTGGATAAACTACTTAAGGCCTGATTTAAAGAGAGGTACATTTTCACAAGAAGAAAAAAATCTCATCATTGAGCTTCATGCAGTATTAGGGAATAGGTAATCTAATCCATCTCTCATGACTACTGAATTATCCCCTTTTTAACTTTTTAATTGTGTTTAATTTTTTTTTATATTATTTATCTTGACATGCAAATTATGTTGTTTGTCAGATGGTCTCAAATTGCGGCACAATTGCCAGGGAGGACTGACAATGAAATAAAGAATCTGTGGAATTCTTGCTTGAAGAAGAAATTGAAGCAAAGGGGTATAGACCCTGTCACCCATAAACCACTGTCTGAGGTTGAGAATGGTGAGGACAGTGCTAGAAGAAGCCAAGAGAAAACCCAAGAAGTATCCAATGAGTTGAACCTCCTGAAATCACAGAGTTTCAAGTCAGATGCAGCTTCCTCTGAGCAGAGAACATCTTCAATTTCCCCAAGAGCCTATGCACCAGACATGGAAGGTTCATCAAGCTCCAAGTTTTACACCAAAAGTGACACCAATTTGATGACCAATTGTTGCTACACCACCACCAGTTGCCAGCCCTCAGATTTGATGGGGAGTTTCCCCTTTCGGATGAGTTATGCATCCACTGACTGTATCCCAACTGACACAAACTCTAGTCACTGGAACAGCCAGAGTGGAAGGCCTTTTGATATGAACTCTGAATTCCCTTTCAATGCCACTTCTATTCTCACACCTACATCCAACTTCTCTCTTCCCAGTTCTTATTGCTACAAGCCTTCACCTGCTGTTACACCATATGGATCTAATTACTGGGAAGCCAGTGCCTCCAACAACAGCAACAGAAGCAATAGCAGCAAAGAATTGAGAAGTTGCAGCCCCTTAAACAGTATCCTTTCTTCTTGGGGAATGGCAGATTGTGGCACCTCAAGTAAAGAAGCCCAAATTCAAATAATGGAGAACCAGGCAGAATTAGCCAAGTGGGATGAGTACCTTCACAATCCAATCTTACTGCTAGCTTCTGTGCAAAATCAATCTCCTGAATCTTTATGCAATGAGATAAAGCCAGCAGTGCATTTGGTACCAGATACTATAGGGGCTATATTACCTCATACCAAGCAGCAAGAGCCACAACAAACCAATAGTTTCTTTTCCAAGGATATTCAGAAGGTCACAGCAGCCTTTGGACATATATAGAAGGCTATGGCATAAAGAAGATTTTAATTTTAGAGGGTTTTCACTTTTCAGTCCAAGGAATTGTTCTATTCTTATTACAGGTGTGTGCAGCCACTGATTTTGCTCTTGTATATAGGTCCGATACAAAAACATTTGTTTCAACCTTATTTTTCTGCTTTTTTAATATTTGGGAGCCAAACAATTTGTCTTTTTACCTTCTTCACGCGTGTGGGGTAGAATTGCAGTATAAGGATTGCTCTGCTATCTTCTTTCTACTACTGTAACCACTTTACAATGGTGCATTTCTATATCTAATCCTTCACAGATGTTTATTGTTCCATGGGAAGTTTCATTTTTCTTTTTAATGCCAGGGGACAGACACAGTTTACTTTACCTACAAACAATTTTTTGAATCCCTTTTACACTTTATGATCTTTTCTTCCAACTAGCTTTCAGACCACTGAAAATGACACTGAGCATGTGTAGACAACTTTTACTTATCCAAGATTGTCCACCATTTTCGCAGACAGTAGAATAATTTATTCACTTCCATAATAGCCCTGACACTTCCTCTTTCTGTGCAAGTTTTACTTTTCTACTGCACAATGAGGTCGTTAGTCTTGTCCAAAAACTACAAAGTGAATAATTTCTCTCCTCACCAAGAAAAAGAACAGGACCAAAGTAATGATTAAAAAGAAGAGAGAAAAAAAAAAGGGGGACCGTTTTCCCCCTGAATAGTTTTAGTCAGGTGCCTCTGGATGTTTATTGAAATTTTCTAACATCTTGATTACTTGATTTTCAATGGAGGGAAACTCTATTTTAGTCCTAAAAAATATCCTTCATTATATTAGTACTTAAGTATATGTATGTGAGTTAAGATTTTAGAGAGGATGGGAGAGAAAGAAAGAATTTACAATATAAGTTTACATTATTAATCCTTCATTTCCCTCTCCTCCAAAATCACAACTAACAAATATACCCTAAAATATAATTATCACAACATAAGTGCTTTGAAGATCTGAAAAGCTGCCATATTCACCCTCTTGGCAGACTAAATTGGCAACAAGAATCAAATGACTAATGTATTAGCGATTGTACCTTTTATGGAAATAGATCCTCTCATATGAAATTTTTATATGATCTTGTTATGTGTAACCTAAGCATTAATTTTTCGTATCACATATTATGTTTGGGCCTCATCTTTTAAATCAATAAAGATCCACATGAAAATTTCACATGAGAAAATCTATTCTCATATCTTTTGTGTAAGTGGCACCATTTGTAGCTGCAGATAAATTGAAAGCTACTCATTTAGTGTCCGTGCAATGAGACAAGGACTCCCAAGCTAATTGGAGCCGGATGTGTATGTTCCCCTTCTTTTTTGGTACTATCTTTTAGCCGCTTTATGACAGTCGAAAGCTGAAACATTATCCTAAATAAACGCATTGCAAGCAAGAAACCTCCAATTCCCAGAGAAAGAGCAGCTAAATTGCGTGGAGATTCAAAAACAGCTTTGTGACTGGGCCAGTCCGTGTCACACAGGTGCCATCCAGTTGTATTATTATCTAACAATTATTAACAAAAAAAATTCTTAATTTGACACTCTATCATCCCTAGTATTAACCATGATTCTCAAGTTAACATGTTATATACTCTCTCCATTTAGAAATAATTGTCAAATTTTAAAATTTTATTTTTTCACAAATAATTTTCTATTTAAAATTTTTTGATAATATTTATTATTTTTCTCCAATTATAAACCCTTTACTAAAGAAGCAATAGAGTAAATGGGATGAAATAATTTTAAAAAAAAAGATAATTAATATTTAATATCAAGACATTTTCAATCATTTCCTTAATTCATGTATACATTTGAAACTGAATATGTGTCCCTAAATTATATCCCCTCTATATTTCACCAATCACCTTTATAACTTAGAAAATGAATAATATATATTTGCTAACTGTTGTAAAATTTTGGATGATATTAAATACTCATCTTCAATGTTACATAAAGTGATCGTGGGACAAAGAAGTGGACACAAGTTTTGAAAAGGAGATTTTCATCCTAGTTAACCTATGTTAGAATAGGTAATGAATGTACCAAATAAAGAAAAGGCAATAAATCTCACACCAAATCCATATAAATAATAATAAAAAGGGATCAAACCACCTTAAACTTTTGCAAATCTCTATCACGAATTTTAAAAGCCTCTCAATTAGTCCCTATATTTTTATTTAATACTTCAATAGATCCTTTTATTTTAAATTTATCCACACAATAATAATATAACAACTCATAAAAACATTTTAAACCATTTGCTTTATTACATTAAATTTAGATCATTTACTAATTTACTTGTTTTTCAAATCTCATTTTTTTTTCCAAATAACTAAGTTAATAGATAAATAGTTTTAAAATAAAAATTCAAATATAAAATATATTATAATAAAAATTTTCTAGTTATAAGGGATCTATTTAAGAATATTAGACATTAATTAATAGTTTATATTAACGAATGGAGAAATCTTACCATTTAGTATAAGTATTACTAATTTTCAAATTCTTTTGTAGAATGATATATTGAGTCATAAGTTAAATGTCAGGACACATTTTTTTCTTTTAGGGAGGAAAAAGGAAGAACAAATTCAAGTGGGGACAATTTGGTCATTTTAGGTTATGGAAAATTAGAATAAAAAAAAAGAGAGACAGAGAGGGGCATGGTTTTTAAAACCATAGAACCCCTCCCTTCCCCTCAATCTCTCATGTTCTCTCTCGCTCTCTGCTTCTGTTTCTTCTTCTTCATCATTTTTTTCATTTTTTTCCCCCACTTTCAACTATTAAATCACATAGTTGTTGATTTTTGTCATAAAAACTTGATACCCACTAGCTTCTAAAATTTAAGATAAGTCTCCAGTCTCAAAGTCATTCCCTTTTGTTACTCTAAGGTATATCCCAAAACTAGTGAGCTCTAAAAAATAGTGAATAGATATATGTTTGATATTTTAAGTATAAATCTAGTGAGTTCGAAGCTTTAATGTTAATAGGTTGTAGTGGGTAGTATCAATAGTTGATTTTTCTCTAGTCCTTAGGAACCCTAGGTTCCATAAATTAGATATTTTGTTCAATGGGCTCTCTAATTGATAAACTGTTTTGAATAAATTGTTTAAACCCTTCAAGATGCTTATGTTTGCTAGATTCTGTTGATGTGGAGTGAACTACTCCCTCCTGAGCTATCAGGGAGAAGCCTAGTGGATCCCGTTGTACTGTGAGTGGCTATTTACATAATGGCGGTGTTTTAAATTATTTTTATGGGAAAAACTATATTATTAGATTTGATAAAAAAAAAATTTATTCTAAGCTACGTAGATTATTTGGTTAGTTTGATTAGTTGATTTTCTTAAATATAATGGTTATTAATATGACTTGATGATTTGATTGAAATTATTGCTAGCTCTCTTTGTTGATTTTATAATGTTATGATTTTACTATATGTTGTTTCAATCTGCATTGGGAAAGTTTATGATATTTTATACTTGCAAGGTTAGATTAATATGAAGATTGAATTTTAGATTTGTAAATTGGGTTTGATTAAAATTTACTTAAGAAAACCATAATGAGTTCTAAGATAAAATTACCGCTAGCCACAACGAAAAGAAATAATGGCAATATTGCTCGCCATAGCAAAGAGATATAATGGCAATACCACTAGCCATAACGAAGAGAAATAATGGCAATACCGCTCACCATAGCGAAGAGATATAATGGCAACACCGCTCGCCATAGCGAAGAGATATAATGACATTACCGCTTGCCATAGCAAAGAGATGTAATGGCCTATATGTGCATAGTTTCCCTTACCTAGTGAGATAAAGTTTGAAATAACCTTATTTGAGAAATAATAAACCTTGTGATTGATGGGTTGAAATTACTCTCCAAATAAAATTTGTGCTTCTTATATAACTCTCCTAAGTATTTTAGTATTTGATGATGAAGTAAATTTGTGTGAGAATAAGGAATTGGAGAAAATAGTGAGAAAGTGTATTTAGTAATTTATTTTTGAGATTTTGTTTAGAAATAAAATTTTGAATAGTATTTATTTTCAAGTTGTGGAAGAAGTCTATGAAGTATGGACTATTGTATTTTTGTAATTGACTTTTGGAAATGTGTATGATTTGTAGCTTATCCGGTTTTATATTACATTCTCGTGTGTTGATCGGTTTCTCATTCTTGTCCACTTTATTTATAGTTCTCAATGGGTCTGTTTGACTCACGTCCTCCCTTTTCCTCTAAATTTTCAGGTAGCTAAGTAGCAAATTCCTGGGATTGCTGTTTACCCAATATATTCTTTTTCGTAGGCCTCTATTGTTAGTTGAGGCTTTTTGGTTGTTAACTCTAATATTTTGCAACTATAGGACATAGATTAAGCATTTTGAATTATATATATGAACAAGAAACTAAGCATGAATTTTTTTGTACACCTAGTCCTTATAATGTCAATAACTGGAAACACTGGAATGTATTGGTTGTTGAAATTGGATTATGTCATTGCATTGTACAACAAGTTAAATTTAATAGATGGATTGTCCAGTTTTTAGGGGAGGTGCTACTGGATTTTCAGTAACCCAAATAATTATGTTTGAAATTTATTTTAATGAGATCATATCTTTAGACTTTTCAGGCTAGGTGAGTGCATCTAGCCTGTGTGCCGGTCACGGCCTAAGATTGGGTCGTGACATTAAAATTTGAGGATTAATAAGGAAGATTTTAAAGTTTATCATAGTACTTTGCAAAAGGGTATATGTTCAAGGGGTTTTTATACATTTTTTCAAAGGAAAAAAAAATATGAATCATAGTGACAATTTAAACCCTTGGTTTATTTTACACAAACAAAAGCATTAAGTTTGAAGTTTATAGGAAGGAAGATATGCCCAAGACTGAACTTAACAAGCACCAAACTTTTCATAGGTAGCACTAGGACATGAAGTAAGAACTAGCATGGAAACTAACATGTATTCCACATGGTCACTAAAACAATAAGAGTAAATATTTAAATTAGTCTTTGAAAATTATATATGTGAGTTATTTTAATTTCTAAAATTTTGAAATTAATTTTCAATCTTTAAAAATGTAAAATATGAGTCATATTAGTCCTAAATGCTTATTTTCATCATTGTACGCTCATGTTTTTGTATCACTCAAAAACACTCTAGAATCACTATTTCACTATATCAAACATACAAAGTGCTTTTTTTTTTTTTTACCTTAACAAAAAAGTAATTTGTTATTTTTTAAATAAAAATCCACTTTTCATATCAACTATTTATATCAATTTCTACTCAAAATTAAAAACTATTTAAAATAATCTATTTTTAGTTTTTGAGTAAAAGTTGATATAGAAATTGTTATATGATACAAAGAATTTTACATTTATTATAATTGCCTTATTACATTCACAAGTGAAATAATTAAAAGAATAAACTCTAAATTTTGGCACTAATAATAATTTTAGTAAACATTTGGTTCTTGACATAAAATGATTAGTCTCAAGATGACAATGAAATTATAAAAATTTGATACTTTTAGTCCCTGAATTACCTAAAACTGATAAAGAGTCTCACATATAGGTAAAATGATGAGTAATACTTTCTCCCAATCCTACTTGTCACATACAATCCCCATTAGCATTAAAAAAAAAAAATCTAAAATCACCATTTTACAATATCAAACCTATGATGTGCTTCTTCTTTTTGGCTTAACAAAAAAGTAATTTTGTTTGTTTTAAATTAAAAAAATCACTTTTCATATACACTATTTCTATCAATTTCTATTCAAAAATTAGAAATAATTTACAATAATCTTTTTTTGGTTTTTGAGAATAAACTGGTATAGAGACTGTTATTTATTGGTGAGTGTACAATGATGTAGGAAATTGGATCAAATATTAATAACTTCATTCCCCTCAATGCATGATGTTTCCCACATCTACTATCTCTTGTTACACAAAAAGTAAAAAATGCCATCGACTGTCTTTTCATTTTTTTGTATCAAACGATCTACCATTGGTATTAAGGGAAAAAAGTCCATGAAAACATACTTGTTGGATACATTGGTCCAAAATAAATTGATCCCAAAATTTTTGAAAAATATAAACTTGAGTTTAAGTGTGACGTAACAGTATAAAACATTTTTATACAATAATTTTTTTTGTTATCATCCATTTAAAATCTTTCTAATTTACATGACTTTTCAAGTAATGAACGAGAAAATCAAGTGACAATATATTATTGGACATCATTATTTTCTGAGTTAATTGTAATTGATTAGAGAAATAACATTATTATCGGACATGTTGTCCCACCCTAACCACACACCCTAGACCTTGCTATCCCCGCCACCGTCACCATCATCAAAGCTGGACCCCCACCCCAGCCAACCTATTCTTGAGCTTTACTAACCGATGTCACCTTTTCTCAATGGAAAAATCAAATTCTTTGGGTTGATAGGGGTAGTGTGGTGGGAGAAGGAAAAAATTTTGGGTAATTCATTTTTTGTACATACTTATAATAATTTCTTGGAAAGACAACGGTGCGAGGATAAGATTACCTCTCTAACAGGTCAAAATTAACTCAGTAGCTAAAATGTGGATGGAAATCACATGTTTCCAATTGATGTTCCCTTTCCTATTTCATCAATCATTAATTGTCATGTCGAAGATAAATATCATATATTTGGTAATTGTTTTAAATAAATTTGTTAATCTCTTTTGATTTTTATTTTTTATGTGGCAATAAATGAGTAGAGGTAGTGAAGGGAAACAATTTGGGGAGAGATGATTTCCATCCCAAAAATGTCCCATATTTGTATTCATTGACTTTGGGATTATTTTATTTTTTGATGGATGCATCTAATAAATAAGTATGTTATTAAAAACTGAATTGGGATTTAACTTTTATTTTTGCTCAAATTGTGATTTACTTTAAAATATATAAATAGAATTAGAGGATGAAAATAGATTAGACAACTCACCAAAGGCCTTCAACCTAGCCTATTTAGTAAATAAATTAGGTTAAGACTTTTTAGAAAGTCTTTTAGCTAAACATGTTAGACTTTGGGTAATGAAAATAGCCTATTAAGTATAGTGGACTGAACCTTTTTTGTACTCCGGAGTAGCTGGTCTTGCTCCTCCTTGGATACTTCTCCGGCATGAAAATGAACCGTCACTGAGAGATAGAAGAAGCTGTATAGAGCCCTTTTTTTAAAAAAAAACTGTTGTTTGCCTTTTTGATAGTTGAATGTGATGCCAACTTTTGACCATAATTTTGATTTATTGTTTTAAAAATTAAAATAGACTGTCTTTTGGGCTTCGGCCCACTATCAACCAGAAGTTAAACTTTTTTTGTTTTATATGGATTTCGGACCAAAAGTAAAAATGATATGGACCGTTTACCAAAAAAAAAGATATGGACCAGAAATTTGAAAAACGAAGGTGTAGAAAAATAATACATAATATGTACAACAATAAGGATATTTTAGTAAATTCATACATGCGGGATTCCCGTGGGACCCCGTCCCCAATCTGTTTTTAGGGAGATTTTCTTTGCTATCCCCATCCCCGTGGAGGAAAATTCCCCAAATTTGGGTCCTGAATGGGGTAGTCCCTGTGAAAATCCTCATCTGCTGGGGAGTTTTGCCACCCCTAACTAGACTTCCTTTTAAACAAGTATGATAATGATAATAATTCGGATAAATAATTCTATATAACATTATTTTTCAATGATCTTAGTTGCCCTTGCTTTATTGGAATACGCTAATCTAGACTTGTTTGAGCGCGCACTTTGATTTGTTATCCTATTATCAATGTAAAATTGTCCTTGAATTACGGGAGCAATCATTGCGCCACTTCATATGACTTCTACATGAAATAAACATTATATTTATTAATTTGTCCTCTATAATAACAACTCAAGTTGAAGTTGACGAATGAATTTAAGTTCTTACAGCTAAAGATCACATCACCTAGTGTTTAGCCTTTTCCTCTTATGTGTCATGTAAGGTGGTGTAATTGTTTTTATTCAAGTCCATAAATAGGATTCTAAGAGGTGCTCAACCAAAAATTACTCAGAATGCTTATGGTAAAGTATTAGAACACACTAGTCGGGAATGCTTCGGTCGGGTACCTTGTCAACCGCAAGTCAAAATAGTCCTTTGTTGTAAAATTCGAACTCAAATAAGGTGTAAATAATGTTGAAGAAGATGCAACAATTCATTTTTTTGTTTTTTTTTTCTAACCAAGAAGGTGAGTTTCGACGTAATGATAAAATTGTCGTCTTGTAACATGGAAGTTATAGATTCAAATAAAAGAATCAGTCTCTTTGCAAATTGGAGATAAGACTATGTACATATACATTCTCTATAAATTTATGGCCGTTCTTTTATTTTTTCTTCTAATTACTACTAATGAATTCGATTGATATGACTTGTTATTTATCAGTGAAATTTATGATAGGCACTGGTCCTTACCCAACAGTGAGTTTTCCATAACAATTAATAAATATGAACAATGAATACACAAATAGCGATTACAAGGATGAGGGTAAACATCATATTACCATAGGAGGTGAATATCATATATTCATATTACATAGGATAAAATAAGTTTTACGCGCTTAAATGACTACTAATGGATCTGATTAGCATGGCTTATTAACTAGTGAAACTTATGATAGACAAATGCATCCTCAGCCAAGAATAGTTTTTCTATAACAATTAACGAATGTTAAATGGCCATTACAAGGATGAAAGTGTAAACATCATATTACCATAGGAGGAGGAAGTGAATTTCACTCACTTAAACACAAGATTATGGCAAGTATTGTCACAGGGATAAGCACAGTCAATTGCTTTGACAACTTCTCGATCGAAATACCAATCTCCAACAGCAACTGCAATTGGCTGCATGATAAAAATTTAAGGTCATAAGTTTATGATTGTTTTCTGAGAACAATAAATAGAAAAAGAAGAAGGGGGAGGCTTGTGAGGTAAACATTTTCATCCAAGGTATTAAAGTCACTTGTCTTGGAGTAATCAACCTTGATATTTCATTGTCTATCTTTTGTGGAGCCTCTTTAGTCTTTCTCCATTGTTTATCTTTCGAACTATTTCCAGTGACCCCATTAAAAGGAAATGATCTGAGTCTAAACAGATGTAATGGGACATTGCCCCTCATAATTTATTTGATCTAACTGCACTGTCCCAAGACAACAGCATCTAAACCAAGCATACCTTGTTCTCAAGAAGAGGAGAGTTATCAGCAAACCACAACTCCTGTCTCTCAGACTGGCAATGAGCAAAACAAGAATTTATGAACAGTCCAGTTTGAGATGACCCTGAGAAGTCTTTCAAGTCATTTAGCAATTGATTCCTGAAATCTGCTTCAAACAGGAGATAATGCATTACAAAGACATCAGATGCTTGCAGATGTACATGATATGCTGCGTATAATTCACATTAGAAGAGAGAATATACTACAAAGAAATTAGAAAATTTCATTTATATACTACAAAGAAATTAGAAAATTTCATTTATGTACATCAATTGCAGTGCGTAATTCACAATTCTAGAGTTGAAAAACACCTTGCAGGAACTGAATTTGAGACGAGTTACAGTTTGCATGGTTTGATTTGCAGTCACTCCAAAAGCCATTGGGGTCAGCTGAAGGTGGTGCTAAACTGGCTTGGACCTGATGGAAATGCAGTCCATTTCATTGAAAATTGGTGCTATTCAGGTTGAAGTAACAATAAAGAATGCCATAAAGTGGTCAACATCAATGATCATAGTAACCATTATTCCTATTTTTACCGTTGAGCCCCCAGGTTTTTCAATTGGGGGTTCATGAAAGTGTTAGTCCTGTCTGGGTTCAAATAATGCTAGATCCCAATTCTGTTTTCCTTATTGTACAAAAGAAAAAGAGAATAAAACAATTTAAAAAATTAATGTGGGAATCATTTGGGCCTAGTACTTGTGTTCATGTGATAAAGAAACAAATGAAGATATGTATTCTTCGTGATTAGCTATAATAAGGCAAATCATTAACATAATACAGGAGAAGTAGTGTAATCGATGTTACCTGCCACGCATCATAAGCCGCATTGAGTAAAAACAATGGAGTCTCAATATGCTCAACCAAATTCTGAGGAAAGAAGCACTGAAGAAAGAGACGCCACACGTTTAAACTTTTGATATTCTTAAGACATTTCAAGTTGTGAATAGCATCACATGCAGAATAAGAATTACCGAAGTTGGGTCCAATTGGTCGAGACAACCCTTTGGCAGGTTTTTTTGTACTTCCTACAATTTCAAACATAAGGGAAATGTCATATTTGTATAGTTTTTCTTCACCTTAAATCAAAGAACTGATACAGCTAATGAAAGAGCTTATTGCTATGATTGTAGCAAGTGCCTTCACCTAACAACTTTATCTTTTAGTATGATCATGAGTCTTTGACATGGTCCTAGCTACCCCGATCATGGATAATCAAATTAAATTTTATCACAAGATAAACAGGACCAAAAAAATCTATTGATACTAAGTCTACACAGAATTATTTTACTACATAACTTCATTAAATAATACCTGTAACTGAACTACACCTCCAAAGAGATTCCGCAATGTTCGATTCCCAGATACATCAATTCTACATGATTGATCCGATCATCAATTATAATTAAGTTTCTGCGTGAAGGTAAAGGCTAGGAGAAGTCACATAAAGAAAAATATAGAACTTACGCATCCAGAAAAAACCCTGCATCACTCAAACATTTAACCTTGGTAGATTCTGTAAACAAGCTCCGGAACTCATCACAATGTATTATGGATGCCAGACCACCTGCAGAGCATCCTGACAGAAGGGCCTGAATTCATTTCTTGATTAGCATCCGTAAATATTGAAGAAACTGAATAACAATGTAAACAGACATGGTAAACCTGGTTGGCTGTCTGCATTCCTTGGAACATCAATTCCTCGATTGCAGCTAGCCATATTTTTTGTCCTCGAAATTGAAGTTGTGCAGACTGAAGAAGAGAACCAAATTCACATGAATTCTACCACAAATCCCAAATTAAAGAGTCCTTTCATAACAAGTAATCCACCAGAACTACATGAAATACAAGAGAACCGTGTTCATTACAAAAAATGTCACCCACACCAGAGAAGACTTGCTAATAACAAATACATTTTGAATTGTTTTATAGAATAACAAAGTTTACGTTTAATGTGAACAAAAGGCTCCTCAACAAGATGCTAGCAGGGCATATGTGACTGGGAGAGCCCTATGCCCATATCATCACCTTCTTAGAGATATAGTCATGCTAGCCCGATAAGTTTCTATGAAAAAAACTAGACTATATGTCATATCAATCGCACAAAAAAGAAGAGTTATATTTTTGTGTGGCCAAAAGTTTGTGGTACTAGCTTTTCATCTGAAATTACAGTGATTGTATCGTTCAGCTGCATTAACTGCATGTATCTGCAATAACTTAGCTTTTCATGGAAATCTGCAGGGCTGTTAATGGCAGTTATATAGGTAAAATTTATAAATTAGATGCTGTTATGCTCTCACTGACCTCAATTTGACTATCTCCACTGAAAGATGCCCCATCACAGTACCTTAATTTGACTCTATTCCAGTTAAAGAAATCTGTATACGAAGTATTATGCCAAGAAACAAATCACAGAATTAGTGTACAAATGTTGCAACCTCCAGGGGTGCAGAGTTTAATTTGACTAAAAAGTGACAAATGTATGCATGTCTAAAGGGAAAAACCAGGGTTTTCTTCAGCCTTATTGCTCAATATTCCAGTGAATGGTATTTGACTTTCCATGTATGTTGACGAACCACGACGAGTTTTTCTCCTGTAGATGCAGTTTCTGATGGTATTGCACCAACCTCCTCCCTGCAGGTCTAAAAGTTAGCATTGTTGCATTCATATTAACTTCCTTATATAGCGTCTTTTCTTAATATATAGATAGACTCACAAATTTCAAGAAACTATTAGACCTAGAAAAGTATTGCAAACAATACTGCTAATGAAAATACTTGAACATTCTTTTACATACCTCCAAATGAATAAGCCAACTATTTGCACCAGATCCAAAACCACGGTCCAAATGGTAACCGGGCAATGTTCCATCTAGACAGACTGACATTATAGGAACAAAATATGAAAATTAATTGCCAGATTTGAAACCAATTAACAAATTTATGCATTTGAGACAATCTTTACTCTTTACAACAAAAATGTTCATGCTATTAATTGTGAAGAACTCAACCAACTCAAACTAGAATGCTGTCTACTGTCTACTACCCTGCATCATGCATTATGCTATTTAGAAAGCAGGCATGGCTCCTCCAAATGTGAAGCATATTAGTTCAAGAATCAATCAAAACAACATCCATTGCAGGAGAGACAAACAACTGAACAAGGAATGTTTGCATGGAGCTATATTAAGGAGAATTTGTGATAGGAATATAACAGGTTTATCTCCTTCTCTCATTCCCCCACCATAGTGTCCCATAAATTAGACTATGATCAAGAAGTAACTAATTGTTAACGAAAAAGTAATTTCGAGGAGAAAAGCAAAGCAAAGCAATTCTAGCAAATTATAGGCCAAAATTAACGAGAAAGGTTAAAGGGTATCGAGCTCTCAAACGTTGTGCATACAATTTCAAAGATGAACTATGATACACTGAATGCAATGTGTAAGTACTGAGTACCACTAAAAACGAAACACAGAATGTAGTGTTCGGAAACAAGCACATCAACAAAAGAAGCCCCTAACAAACTGTGAGAGAGGGAGAGAGAGAGAGAGACCAGCTCCAGTAGAAGCAGCTGCTTGAATAAGGGTGAGGTTGACCATGAGAGGTTGGTATGAGAAGGAAGATGGCTTTGCCACAACAGCATCGTTTTCTAAGAAAGAAAGCAGAGACAGTGTCTCAGATCCAGAGGACACAACCCCAGAAACCAAGCATGCAAATGCAAATGCAACTGCTACCAAAACCAGCTTCATTGTCATGTTTGTGACAATGTTCATATTCAACTTTCCACAACTAAGCTAATCACACTCAAGTGCTCTCTCTGTTGCTTTCTCTTTACTGAGTTCATTGAATCCCCATTAAATAAGGGTCATTGATGTTTTTCTCTTCTCTTGTGGAGGAACCGAAGCTAATCTTACACCTAAAAGTTTTAGCCGAGGAACAGAGACAGGCATAATAGACCCTTGTCGTCTTTTGTTATTGATTCTGTTTCTGTAATTCTCATGTTTTTCTTTTCTCATACAACCGAAATTAACAACATTAAGTACTTCAATCCATGCTGTCGTAAAAACTAAGCAGGCTCTTCATTATGAACTGGATTCCTAGTGCTTTCTTTAATCATCTTTCTTATATGGTTACTTTTGTTAGGAACTGTACCGTTAAGCCACGTACCAATATAAGAAGCACGAATTAGAATCCCCAACGGGCACGTATGGTATAGTATGTCTAGTACCCTTACTTCTTGTATATTTATTAGTCAAGCATTATTATATAATAATAAATATATATCATTTAAATAAAAATTAAGTCCAATAAAATGCTACGTTTCTCAGTTAAAATATTTAATTCACTTTAAGTAAAATAAATTATTACCTCATAGTTTTTGAATTTTTTGTCTATTTAAATATTGTTACTTACCCGATATATTTATATAATTCTTTGATAAAAACTTCAAATTAAATCTCATAAAAAGTATATGTATTTTATAATTGGAATATTTTATTATTTTTAATTTAATATTTTTATACAATATATTTACCCGTGTTCATTCCCTAGGTTGTACAATTTTTTTACACTCCATATTTATCTCCTTATCCAGTACCGGTATACTACCCGAATGTGTGCAACATAGTTAACAACCAAATGAACCAATTATTCTCTTTTTTGTGTTTTGGGTAAGCTATCATTCCATCAAATTCTTTGCTTGCTGTTACCAATAGTTGATCCCATCAAGTCAAGGATTCGACAACTCTTTTTGACGACCTACAATGACTGCCATGGCAATTGAAGGCAAGGGCTGAGCCAATCACGTTAAACTGTAGCTTTTAAGGGCATCAGGCTTTTTCCTGTCCACAATCACACCTATAATGAGAAGCCACACACCCTTTTTAATGTATATTGTAATGGATAATATTTTATCAAAATTCAAAAAGACATAATTAATAGTACAAGAAAAACACCACCATCACTTACCATACAACTCTAATCATTAGATTTCGGTTGTTACTGTTTTTCCTATTTTCAGTTAGCAAGAGGAAATATTAAGAATCTTTGGTTCTATTATTATTATTATTATTATTATTATTAACCTAACACCCTTGTCCCGAATCAAGCATGTCTCCAGACTTAACGAATACTTATAAAAATATTTATAAATTACCTATCAAAAGAGGAATCTGATAACCAAAACTAAATATTAATAATATATGAGCAAAAAGTCAATCAAATAAGCCAATCTTTCATTCCATTTTTGTCCATAAGTAAAATACATTGATAATACCCTTCAAATTTACTCTAGGGCCAATAGATACCCATCCAATCCATTAATATATCCAATGTACTGAAAACCGGACCGGACCGGCCGGTCAGACGGCTCAACCGAACTCATTGTCCGGTCCTGGTTGGACCTCATAACCTGAAAAGAACCGGACTCCACTTCGAACCGGCCGAACCGAAAATCGGCAAACCGGCCAAATAACCGGTTTTTTTTTTTTTTTTTTTACGAAAAAAATGCAAAATAATTCATTTTGAGGGTTTTTTTTTTTAAAAAAAAAGTCTAAAATATCATTTTTTTTCTTAATTCTTTTTATTTTCTGGTATGAGAATTAGTAATTTGAGAGATTTAATCTATATGGATAATATTTATTTTAATTAAGAGATGAATTATATTATATTTCATGTTTTGTTGATGTCTAATTTAATATTTAGTTATTTATGACATATATTTTATTTTATATTTTTATATATTTATATAAATACAGGTTTTATTATATACCGGTTATATAAGTTCGACTGATTAAATGGTTGAACCTCTGAACCTCTGAACCCTTGCCCTGATCGGTTCGATGTCCGGTCCGGTTTTCAGAACCTTGAATATATCTACTGCTTCATCTTCTCATAATTTTTAAAACTAATTTGAGAAAAAAAATTAATTATAACATTTTGATATTAGTTGCTTTTAATTTTTCATTTAAAATAATTAGAAAGACGCTAACATAATTTTAAATGCAACTAAGAATAAGTATGAGTACAAGCAAAGTGCTAAGTAATTAGCAACACATCAGTCTCTACTAGGTGGACCCAGCGTAAGAAAGCACTTTAATTTTAGTTTGCTCTCTCCACTTATTGCGGAATTGATTCTTTGCACAACTTGCATTACATTCCTCCTTTTTCCTTTTTTTGTTTTTTTTGGAGAATTACATGGAGCATCCTTCCTTAAGACACATGTATCAACTTTCTTACGACTAGGCCCACATGTTAGTCACCCAAAAATGTTGCATAGGACTGACTAGAATTAAAGTTCTGATTATAACTTTTAAAAATCATAAATATCAGTTATAAATAACAGCTTAAGTGTGCATATTGATATGAATTGTTTGAAATTTTTTTTGGCTGTATCCACGTTTCTTCCCATCATTTGGACCTTGGTTTACTCTTGTGTATCTGTGTGCTAATTTTACGTAAATGGTGTGTTTACTTTGCTTTCCCTAGGACTGCTAATCAGATTGCGGATCATGTAGCGAAGATTGGTGCTGTCTCCGGCATGCCTTATGTTCGATGGCATAATCTTGAAATAGTGGTTAATAACATTATTCAGGATGATTTAGCCATCTAGTTCTTCCTGTATGTTTGTATTTTCCTCATAAAAAATAATAATAATAATAATAACAGCTTACCACGTTTTTCTTCTTTGCTAGTGGTTAAATGCTGTCCAATTGTACATGTGATGATATATTCTTTAACAGCACATTTCCTTTCATGATGTGAGGTGCCAAAATCAATTCTAAAATAATGGAATTAATTTTAATCGTTTATAAATATATTTGGTTTCAAGATCTAAAATCAATTATGGATTTTTAAATTGATTTTCACAAAAGTTAAAAATTGGTACTTTCTGTTAAAATCACTTTAGAGAATCTACCAAACATAAATCACTTCATTTTAAAATTAATTCAAACTAAATCAATTCTATTATAATTAATTCTATCCAAATCAGTTATACAAACGCACTTATAAGCAGTTCAAAACAATGAAGGTTGGACGATGTAGAAATCAGACACAAAACCTCAAAACTGAGCTGAGACGTAGCTGGTCAAAGACACATACATATAATAAAGATGGCGTTGATGACCTCGTGTAGTTCTTTCTAAGCATTTTTTTTCTTTTTCAGCTGGTCCAACTGCAGCATCGCCAAAAGACTAATTAATGATTGCAACGTGTATTCGGATATATCGGATTAGAACACACTTACACTGTATAAAATCAATGTGTCGATAACTGATTGTTAACAACGTATGAGATAAAAAAAATAATAATAAAAAATAATGTAAACGACTCACAATTTGAGTTACCCTAAGAAACCACAAACAACATTGATCGAGCAAGGTAAAACAAAAATATTATTTGTGATTATAGAAGATTTCCAATAATACACCTTGCATTGTCACGCCGGCTTGGTATTCATTTCTCAAGTGAAGGATGACAGGTAAAAAACATCCAAACACATATCTTAGAATCAATAACCTTGCAAAGAATACATCCGGGGAAAAAAAAAACCACTATAGGCAGCTAAAGTTACAAATGGGATAAGGGGAAATTACCCCCCAATAATGACTCCATTCGTGGAGCAATATGAAATATTCTTGGACGCAAACAAGCATCCGAGAGATTATTATAATTGGGAAAAACTAATTGGAGAAGTTAAAAAAAAAAAAAAAAGAAATTAGTCTATGCAGACACTGAGCCAGTGGATAATATCTCATTTGCTTCATCATCACCAAACTTATAATGACTGTACACTTCAAGCAACAGTTCCCTACAAGGGACAACGGCCCCAATCTTGATGCACGCCAAGAAAGCACCAGAAAGTTTTCTGTGTAGACTGTAAGCTTCATCGGGTGGTGGAGTGAGCCTGTGCTTCAGCATTGTAGCCCCAAGGTGTGAAATGCTTGAAGTAATGTTGGTTGATCGGAAGTCAAAACCACCAGATCTTGAGAATGGCAAACCCACAATGAAACCAGCTTGAACGTGGGCATCCAGCATCACATCTGATTCCATTCCAGTCAGGAACCCAAGTCTTTGGGACATCTCTATCACCCCATCCCTATCACTATTGGAACATGCTAGAACCTAATCAATCATGCGTCATAAACAAAAATAAAGAATTAGCAGCTCAGCTTAAGAAAAGGGTAAAGAAGGTAAGTACTTATAACCATCCAGCCAAGTTGAACCCAGAACTGCAAGCAACCGAGTGCTAATAACTAATAATATGACAGAATAGTGGAAAACATTGAATTAAAAGGATAAAAAAGGGAAAACATTCTGCCATTAGAATCTTGCTTAACCATCGTTTTACCATATTGATTGAATGGACTGCATAATCAACTTAGTTATGACCACATGACTGTCTAAAGCCATTTGAATCCTCTTTTAGTATATTCTTTAAAAGTTCTATCAACCCTTTCAGAACCGCATACACATAATTGACCATGTTCTACTCTATATTTATTAACTTCAATAAACCGATAATTTACAACAACAAAAAGTAATAATAAAACAAGAATTTGTTTGCTTCCAGTTACAATGCTTAATGACAGATTTTATTTCAACATAGGAAGAAGAGATCAACAACAACCTAACTTTTTCCCAATAAGAAGGATTGGCCGTATGAATCATATGGCTACATGGATAAATGATAGAAAAATTTTAAGGAGGAAAAAAACACTAGAAAAGCAGCAGTCAATAGCTAACATCCATTTGTTATTGCATACCAGATATCCAACGGTAAACAGAAGAAAAACATGCAGAGATCCGAAACTAAACAACATAAAAAATAAATAGAGAAAATATTTACACAAATTATTATTTCAAAGCTTAGCTTAGTTATTCATAGAAAAAGATAAATTAAAAGGAAGAGAACTAACCATTCTTAAATAATCATCAACAAATCTTTTTGGGTAATCCCGTGCTGCTCCAAAATCAATAAGATTAATTGTTCTTGTAGCTTCATCATATAAAAAATTACCCCAGTTGGGATCAGTCTGCATCAAAAGAGAACACCTCCAGGTTAGAAGAGACCAGAAAATAAGTGTTAAAGAGTGTGATTCAAAGGAGAACTTCAAATTAACTTTGAAAAACATGAACTAAAAACACAACATAAGGAAATATTCATGAACATGACAAAGTACATGTACTGTAAGGACTTAATCTAACTATGACCTTATAGCATTTCTTTATTTCAAGACTGGTAGAACTGGTTCAGAAATAACTGGAAAGATTGCTTTATCGTTATAGAAATCTTGGCCAATGTGGCCAAGAACCCTAAATCTGTACAAGGGTAAATTGGAGAGTTCCTTCAACACTCCCAAAACTCACCAATTCTCAATTACAAGTCTGTATTTGCTCGCTCCCTCTCTTATTCCTATTTATACTCAACTATTGGCTAACAAGTAACTAGGTGTCCTATCGAAGACTCAGTAGTCAGTTCTAGCAAATGATTATAATATATGAGCTAGACTCTAGTAGCCTTAAGGCGTACCCATTGAGAAGCAACGTGGACTCTACCATGATGCCTATCAACTAAAACTTAGGGTATCATATTATTGGTATTTGTAACACTTGCAGCCCCAGTCACATATAACATCATTACACTACATCAATCTTGCTCTTGACAGTGTATGGAATATAAACTATGCAAAGTAAATAGCATAAAGTTTTTCATCTTAAATCTTGACCAGTTTACTGTAACAGACCATAGCTTGGGGTTGAGCCCCAATCGCTATGTTAGTAATGAGGCCCAAACTAGGATTAAGTATAAGCCACTTATGATAAGGTTTACACTAGAAAGGGGCAGCTGGGTAAATCTACATAATTATTAGATTAAGTAGCTATTATAGGAGGATTAGTAGTAGACTGATTACGCATTCAGACAGTTAATTAAAGAGAATTAGTAGGAGAGTTGGCAGCCTCTTGAAATGCTATCATCACTCATTGTTAGGAACCCTAACCCCAATTTGGGAGTTATTTCTTTATTATTCTTTTCCTATTCAGCAACAAACACTTATTTCCCTCTATCTCTCTTGATTGCTACTGGGGCCATTACAATTGGCCTCAAAGCTCTAATCTTGGGAGCCTGTATATGGTCACTACGCGAGCTGCAATGGAAGCAAGTATCGAGAAAGTAGAGATGAGACTGGAATCAATCTCCACCATGGAAGAACCCCTGCATCAACAGCGCCGAGACATGGCTGTTATACAAGAGCAGATGACCCTATTGCTGGCCTGTGATTGGTCGCGATGAAACAGCAAAGAACGGACAGAGAGGAGTTGCGAGCATGGCTACGCCGGTCACCATCGTTGGAGCAAAGACAGGTCACACACAAGACACCGATGCGACAATGAACACCACCACCGTTGAGAGTCCGATTGCGAATGCGGCAACCAAGAGAGATAGCATAATAGCAATGAAGATGATGATGGCAGTAGTAGTGTCAAAATAGCCCAGGGCCCAGGGGCTGGCCCTAGCCCCTTCATTTAGCCCCGATCCAGTCATAGCCCACATCTTTCACTGGCCGCCATGGCCTTAGCCCACATGACCCACCTAAATGAGTGGGCTAGGAGTGGACAACCCATGAGCTAGCCCACATTTAATTTTTTGTCCTTGTCTGAGGAAGCACATTAAACATGGGCCAGTCCATGGGTGGGTTGGGGCTTTTTATTGTTTGGTTAAGCTTTGTTTGAATCGAACTTAGTAACGCGTGATCACTCTTTTGTTTGTTGTGGTGGATTCTCAAACAGTGTACAAAGGCAGGAAGAAGAAGACCATTGAGTATTTTGCCATCAAGAGCATCGATAAGTCGCACAAGAACAAGGTTCTTCAGGAAGTAAGTTATTCGATTTCAGAAAATTCAGTGAAATAGCTTCACATCATTCGGTATAGTAACTGTAGTAGTTCATTTAATGTGCTGCTACTTCGTTTTCTTTTTTTTTTAATTTATTTATTTTTTGTAAAATTGGTTATGTGGGTTGAGTTTTCTAGCAGATCCTGAGTTGTATTGTGTAAAATGGATTAAGGATCTTATCTTAAGATAATTAGTTTTTTTTTTTTTTTATTTTGTGTGATTTAATTACTTGCTTTCTCGTTCTTTCAGGTCAAGATTCTTCACTCTTTGGATCACCAAAATGTGCTGAAGTTTTATTATTTGTAAGGACTAAGGACCATTATTACTTTTTTTTTTACTTTTTTTTTTCCCCCACCTAATTGAAAAGGGAGGACCCAGATCTGAGGAAATCCTATTAAATGTTTTTTCCCTTCTTTTGAGGAAACACATTAAACATAATTGGGCTAAGGTTAACTTATAAGTGGTTGGGGCTAGCCCATAGGCAGGCCAATCCATGGGCCAGCTCATTGTAAGTGTTGATGAACTTTCAAATTTTTATAAGTGGACTGGCCCATGGGTTGGCCCTATGGGCTTTTTGTAGTTGTGACCTTTTTAGCCCTGGCCCACATGGGCGACGGCCAAATAGGGGTGGACTGTCCCATTTGACACCTCTTGATAGAAATTCTAAGGGAAGCGGACCAACAATGGTAGCATGAACGGGATTCCTGCTCAGGATCCTGATTTGGCGATGAGTGGAGCTACTATGCCCAGAGTGCATTAGGGCAGAGGTATTGAAGGGTTGAGAGCAGTCTGAAAGTTGATCTTCCAGTGTTCACTGGAGAGGGTGCATATGGGTGGCTAGTATGGATCAAAGGGTATTTCCATATTAGAGGAGTGGAAGGGCATGAGAAGCTTGATATGGCACTAGTAACGATGGTGGGGGGTGCCTTGATTTGGTATGAACAGGCCCCTTTTCCCTTGTGCCAATTGTTCCAGGAGGCTCTCATCAGCAATTCCAATCGAAAGTAGCTTCAAAATCCCCTAGAACCATTATTAGAGCTGAGGTAGATAGGGGGTGCGGCACAATACAAGAAGCAATTTGAGATGGGAGCAGGGTCCCAGCATGATATCAAAGCAAGCGCAATAATAAGTATTTTCTTGAAAAGGCTGAGGAAGGATATCAAGGCAGAGATGAAGGTTATCTCTTTTCATTCCTTGACTGAGATGATGGATAGACAACAAACTTGGAGATGCGGAAGAAGACTTGGAAGGAGGAAGGCATAGTTTCGGGAGGAAGGTCAGTTGCAGGTTCTTCTAGAGGACCACAGCCACCCCGATTTATAGGACCACCCTGTGGTGACAACCAACCGAACCCACAGCCCATGGGGGAGAAGGGTTCACAGCCTACTGCAAGCAGCACAATGGACAGGCGTGGGAATGGCAAGGGCAGACTGACCAATGAGGAATGGGAGGAACATTAGAGAAAGGGGTTATGTTTCAAGTGCAGAGAAAAGGGGGGATAGGATAATGTCCACAAACTCAGGCACCTCATGCTGTTATAATAGAAACTAGAAATAGGAAGAACAGAAATGGAAGAAACTATGCTATATTGCACTTGATAGAGAATTAGCTCAGTAAGAAAATGCAATACAAGAGAGAAAATGAGCACTATAGCAGCTCTACTCTCCTATGCCTAGCCTTAGCCAAAAAGGGAAAATGCCTACCTCATTCTACTCCTACCCAACAATTATACCCTTCTCTCTAACAAAATTCCTCACACGCACACACTGCACATTCCTTGCCCTCATTCTACTCCTACCCAACAATTATACCCTTCTCTCTAACAAAATTCCTCACACGCAAACACTGCACATTCCTTGCCAACATACACACACAACAAGTGGCAATATGCAAGTTAGTTAGGACCAAGGGGGCCCCACATGATTCACCTCAGATCCTGACCCGTATTATCCATAATAACCTTGTATTTTTTTACTTTTATACAATCTAATTCCCTTAGCTACTTGGTCTCTATCATGTTACTCATGGAAGACACAGCGGAAGGAGAATTTTGTGGATATAGGACTCCAAAGGGAAAGGCAGAAGAAGCTCAGTAGTTACGTACCCGGAGATTGTCGCATAGGCCTTACCTCTTAGAAATCACTAAAGGCTTAGGGTGTATTTTAGGGAAACCGGTAGAGGTAGTTATTGATTCAGGGACAACTGCCAACTTCATCTCTCTACGGTTGGTACAGAGGTTGGGACTCCCCATGCAGAGGTGTGGAGCTGAGGATTCAGGGAATCCAAATTGTGCAGGATTTCCACGCCCTGAAGTTAGGGCACTTGGAAGTCATATTAGGGTGGGACTAGCTGGAGACATTGGATGTTGTGGCAACAACAGAGATGAGATTATGTGGTGGTATGAGAATGGAGTTTGTAAAGTATTGAAGGGGGATCCGACCCTCTGCAAGGTGGTGACCTCCTTGAAGTCAACCATGAAGACTCTTAAAGATGATGGAGAGGGGTTTTTGGTGGTTCACATGACCACTTAGAGGTTGGAGGAGCAAGATGTGTGGATTATAGAGCCTTGAACCAAATTACGGTGCCTAACAAATTCCCGATTCCTATGATTGATGAGCTACTTGATGAGATTGCTGGTGCACAGGTGTTTACTAAGTTGGACTTGAAGTTAAGGCACCAACAAATCCACATGAAGGAAGGTGACATCCCCAAGACCGCTTTCAAGACACATGAACGCCACTATGAGTTCCTGCTTATGCCATTTAGGCTGACCAATACCCCTTCCACTTTCCAAGCCCTTATGAACAATGTATTCAAGTCATACCTTTGTCCTGTTGTGCTGGTATTTTTTGATGATATCCTAATTTACAACCCTACCATGGAGTTGCATCGCGAGCATTTGGGGAAGGTATTTGAGTTGTGCGATCAAATGCATTGTGTGTGAACAAGAAGAAATGCAGTTTTGCATAGACTTGACCAGAGTGCCTGGGACATAATCTCAAGTGAGCGAGTGGCGGCTAATCCCAACAAAATCAAGGATGTGGTGGAGTGGCCAGTTCCAACAGACCTTAGGGGATTGAGGGGATTTTTAAGGCTGATAGGCTATTATAGGCAGTTCGTGGAAGAACTATGGGAAGATTGCTTGGCCCCTAACTCAGTTGCCCAAGAAGGACAGGTTTGTATGGAAGGACAACGCCCAGAAGGCCTTTGATCAATTGAAGCTAGCCATGACCATGATTCCAATTCTGGAGGTTCCATCCTTTGAAAAGGCCTTCGCGGTAGAAACGAATGCTTCGAGAAAAGGAATTGGGGCGGTGTTGATATAGGAAGGGAGACTAGTAACCTATATGAGTCAAATATTATTAGAAAGTGCCCAAACAAAGTTCATGGACGAGAGGGAAATGGCGCCATTACTTATTGGGTAGACACTTCATTGTTCATGCTGATCAGAAGAGTTTGAACTTCTTGCTGGATCAAAGGGTAGTAGGTGAAGATCAACAAAGGTGGATGATGAAGCTGCTTGGTTTTGATTTCGAGATCAAGTATAAGGCCAAGTCAAAGAATTGGCTCGCTGATGCATTATCCCCAAAGCTACAATACTCGACGATTTCATCTGTAGTCATCGATGACTGGGCCGAATTGGAAGCTGAGGTGCAAGTGCATGAACGCTTGAAAGGCATTATGCTGGACTTGATTTAGCGCGTCAAGGACCAATCTAGGTAGGAGCTGAAGAGAGGCAGGCTTTTCTAGAAGAGAAGGTTGCTGTTATCCAAACAATCCACCACAATTCCTAACATCATGCGGGAGTTCCATGACTCTGCCATGGGAGGGCATGCAGGGTTCCTCAAGACATACAAGCGCATTTCTAAGCTATTTTATTGGAAGGTGGTGAAGAAGAATATTCAGGATTATATCCAAACTTGTGATGTGTTCCATACGAGCAATCCTCAGGCCCTATCACCAGCAAAATTGCTACAACCACTGGCTATGCTGAAAGGTATTTGGACAAACATCACCATGGACTTCATTGACGGGTTACCCAAGGCTAAGAGCTTTGATTCAATTTTATTAGTGGTGGATCAGCTAACCAATTATGCCCACTTCATTCTACTTACCCATTCACTTTCGAAAAGGTGGCACCAGTTTTCATTAAGTGGTTCGGCTTCATGGTTTTCCTAGCTCTATTGTCTCTAATAGGGAGTTAGGGACAAGGTCTTCCTGAGTACTTTTTAGTCAGAGCTATTCAGAATGGCTAACACCTCATTGAAGCATAGTTCTGCATATCATCTGCAGACAGATGGTCAAAGTTAAGCAGTCAACAAGTGTGTTGAAGCATATCTCTGATGTTTTGTGTGTACCACGCAGAAGCAGTGGCGTTCATGGCTCTCGTGGGCAAAGTATTGGTATAATACCAATTATCATGAATCCATTAAAACCACCCCATTTAAAGCTTTGTATGGTAAAGATCCTCCCACTCTGCTAAAGAGGGGGGGTCAACGGTGGAGGAGGTCCAAATGCTTATGGAAGAGAAGGATCGAATTCTGAATGAGTTGAAGTTCTAACTGTAGAGGGCCAAGCAGAGGCAAAAGAAGTGTGCGGATCAGAGGCATAGGGATCTCTCTTTCGAAGTTGGTGAGATGGTCTACTTCAAGATTCAACCTTATAGGCTTTGGTTATTGGCTAAAAGGCTCAATCAAAGTTAAGTCCCTGTTTCTATGGGCCATTTGAGGTTGTGGAGAAGATTGGCTCTGTGGCTTACTGTTTACAGGTGCCACCTGAATCAAAGGTACACTCGTTATTCCATGTTTGGTTGCTAAAGAGGTGTGTGGCGCAAGGCGCCATTGTTCAACCGTTGTCAAAGGAGTTAGCACCTGACTAGGAGTTACCCCTAAAGCTGGAGGAAGTACTAGCCATTCGCACTAATGCGAAAAGGGAAAAGGAGGTGTTGGTTAAGTGGAAGGACCTACCAATATTTGAGACTTCATGGGAGCAAGCTGTGGAATTAGCCAAGTCTTTTCCAAAGCTCCACCTTGAGGACAAGGTGGATTTCAAGGGGGGTATTGTAACAGACCATAGCTTGGTTTTGGGCCCCAATAGCTATGTTAGTAATGAGGCCTAAACTAGGATTAAGTATAAGCCCACTTATGCTAAGGTTTACACTGGAAAAGGGCAGTTGGGTATATCTACATAATTATTAGGTTGAGTAGCTATTATGTAAGGATTAATAGCATACTGATTAGGCATTCAGACATTTAGTTAAGGAGAATCAATAGGAGAGTTGGTAGCCTCTCGAAGTGCTACCACCACTCATGGTAGGAACCCTAATCCCAATTTGGGAGTTATTTCTTTACCATTCTTTTCCCATTCAACAGCAACATGCATCTTAAAAAAACCAAAACTAGATAACTAACCCAAAATCATCATTCAGGAATCATGATAACTGCAGATCTGAGTTCTAATTACAGATGCTACAGACACTGTCACCAATGGCATGTAACAATTTTCCACAAGCAGGGAAGAATAACATGCCTGCATAAATTGGAATACAAATAACTCCATCAATGTGAGCTCCAATAACTTTTTCCCAATATAATTACGTGTTTCCTGGTCCAACAAAGCCACTTTGTCAATTGTAATTCCTGTAGCAAGAGAAAATACTTCTACATTCAAAGACAAGCTAAAAATGTTTACAAAAAAAAAAAGACAAGCTAAAAATTGAATACAATTGAAATCATTAAATACAGAATCATTCTAATTAAGATAAAATGTAATTTATCCCCCTGAAGTTTAGATCATGTGTAATTTGCACCCTAACTTTTCAAAATATACATCGTGACACCTGGACTTTTCAAACAGTGCAAAGCACCCCCTTCGATTAAGTTGACGTCCGTTTCCACCATGAAGTTGTCATGTACACGTCACGTGTACAATTAAACAGACAAAAATACCTTTTCTTTTTGTCAAATTTCCCAACCCTAAACCCTTCTCCACTCGAACAAACAAAAATACCCTTTAGATACTAGAGTTTGATGATAACAAACGGGTATTTTTGTCCATTCCTAAGTGAAGGAAGGTTTGGGGTTGGAAAATTTGATTAAAAGGAAAGACATTTTTGTCCGTTTAATTGAGCACGTGACATGCACTAACAACTTAACGGTCGAAATGGATATAACTTAGCAAAAGGTGGTGTTTTGCAATGTTTGGAAAGTCCAGGATGTCGCGATGCATGAATTGAAAAAGTCAAGACATAAACTGCGCAAAACCTAAAGTTTTTAGGAGGGTAAAATGCATTTTATTCTTCTAGTTATTTAATCAAAATAAGATAAGTAAATTCATCCTTCAGTTGAATAAGCAATCCCCAGAGTTTGCTGCAACTGTGAACCCAGAAATCACCATTTAAGCAAGGTGTATTAAAAGAATGTATCACAAGATCTGGTAAAAACTAATATAATTACCATGAACAAGTTCTGTAGTTAATACTCTTTCGCTAGAAATTTCATCAACAACTATTGGAACATAAAATCCTTGTGTGCCAGAAAGCAGATTTCGGAATCGCTTCTGACTTGCTGCCTCCAACTTATAATCACACTCACGAGACAATTCTTCCTTTGCCACCTGGGGGAAAAAACAGAAGAATATAAGAATCCAAATTTAACATACGGATAGATATATTTATCAAATTATGGAGACAATGTCTTTCATATGATAGGTGAGAGAATCCAGGTCAATATCCATCAAAGATAAATATCAACCTGCATAATTCAATTTTGACCAGAGTACATGGAACAACAGATAGAATGGGATGATAGGTGAAGAAGCAAATACGAAGAAGTAGCAATTAAAGAGTTGCGTAAATCCATATACAGTGCAAATTATGAATTGGATCTGGCATTAGGACCTAACAGACTTTGCAGGCAAATAACCCAGTGAAAGAAAAGGGTATCGGGACTACGGAATCTGAACCCCAACAAACAAGACAGTACATTATGTGGGTATAAAGCCTATGAAATGAGGATATTGATATAAAACATAACTGAAAGCATACAAGAATTCTATCAATAGATACACACCTTTATAGCCCTGTCAAGATAAAGTCCTTCAGGAATTAGATTTGTGTAGTTTAAAAGAAGTTTCACATTCTCAATGTCACTCTCGATGCTATCTGCAACACCAGGGTACTGAATTTTTATTGCAACTTGCATGCCATCCTTCATGACAGCTTTGTGAACCTAAATTTCTCATGAGAAACCTTGTTAGGAAACATGAAGAAATGCCACAACAGACAGTAGCATAATATTGCTTGGAATTAGGACAGCGCACATTTACTTGCTTGGAATTATATCGAGCACAAGGCCTCATATATATGATGAAAAGAGTAATAGAAAATTTTGGCATTCTTATAAGCATGACTATTTTATTAATATGAATGCAAAGTGAATAAAATAGTCCAAAGCCATCTTAGTTTGGCTTCAAGCAAAAAGCATGGGAGCAAGTGCTAGGGACCGAGCTCCCCAAGGGATAAAGGTGTACAAAAGGAAAAGGCACGGGAGCATAACAGGCAAATCAGTAATAGCGCAGCAGGAGTAACTAACTAATGAGCTGGCAGAGGGTACATGTGTGCTGAGAGCATGTGTGGGTGTGGATGAGAGTTTGTTAGGCAAAAAGGGGTTATTTGTATAGGAGTGGGCGGATACTTCAGTCAGCTTAATTTTAGGCTCAGGCATTCAGCGAGTTGGATTGCTTTTACTGTTGTTTTACTGTTATATCAGTCCAAGGGGTGTGAATAATACAAACACTCTTCTGTCTCTCGTTCTTTTCTATGGTTTCTAACAGCAAGACTTGAGTTTTCAAAGCTTATCAGATATATTTGTGACTGATGGAAAACATGATTACTAGAGATCGTTAAACCATAAATGTTCAGGATTTTTAATCAATAGTAAAAGCCAAAGATAATTTCACTGATGATAAACATTTTGTGTCCTTTTAGTCTGAAAAGAAATGCTCCAAAGGCACAAAGGTTAAGGAATTTTAAAATTATGCTTAAATGAAGTCCAATACCATTGTTTGCATATTAAAGGCTAGAATATAGAAGAGTTTCTGCTTCCTTATTTAGAAATTTTAGTCAAAAAGAATGGAATGGTAATAACTGTAAGTTATTTTTTTCCATTCCATCGAATAGTATTCATTTCATCATTATTTTTAAAACCAAACAATGGAATAATAGGTCATTCCACCCCATTCCATTCCATTACACCCTTTACCACCAATCCAAACAAAGCCTACAGTAAAGTAACAAAAGGGAAAAGAGATTGCTGTTCTGGAAATGTGAAATCACCTGAGCAAAACTAAACCAAACAGAAAGATGATGAAATGATGGAAAATGGTGACAGCTACAGAACTTTAGCACTCAAAACCAGCAAACAATAGATTTAAAGCACATGTAAATTAACAATTTAACAATCTTACATACCTGGCCAATACTTGCAGCAGCCATAGGTACATAATCGAAACTAATCAATTTTGATGACCAATCAGGACCTAACTCAGCATTTAAAACTTGATTAAGCTGGCTCTTTGGCATCACATCTGCACCTTGGCGGACAATTTCTAGTGCAGCCAGGATCTACAGATAAAGGATTGGGAGTTTATTTCTTAAGGGACATGAAAATTACACAAAAGTCCATCACTGAGGACTCTTTATTTTTCTCATGGAAATTGATGCCCCTTTAGTAAAAGAAAATGAACATCTGATAGGGTAGAACATCATATTAATTTTGCTTCCCAACATTTGTAATTCGTAAAAACACAATAGAAAGTGGCAGCAAATATAAAAATTACAACCACCATTTTATAAAGACTTCAAAAACAAAATAAAGCAATGTAAAAACAATAGATTCACAAGCTAATTAGCAAATCTGTAAAAGATGACAAACACCTCTGACCATAGAACACATGATCATGACTATCATGTAAGAGGATCTTCAAATACACACTTGTGTTTTTTCTCCAATCTTGAGCATTTGAAAGAACTCATGTCCAATACATTCCATAAAGGTTCATGTTCGTTAAATACAAGCACACTAAATTGAAACAAAAGACTTAGAGACTATTTAAAAGATAGTTCAATGGTGAAAATGATTTGGATGGGTTTGTTCAAGATATGCCAAAATGAAGTTTAATGGAGGGAAAAAGAACTGAAAAGATTAAACAAATGAGAGATTGCTAAATGTATTCAGTAGCAGCTCTCTCCTCAATTCTTAAAAAAAAAAAAAAGAAAAAAAAGAGAGAAACAATTGCTTCATTATGTACAAATTCAGCATTTAAAATTCAGTGTTTATTTTATGCCACTAGAAGAAATTCAGTGGTAAATTGTTAAAATTTGATGGGAATATCTCAGCTTCAGCTAAAATTGCAGGACCTCCGCTAACAATCCCAGTTCTATAAAAGTGTGCATAACAGACAGGTCACAGTACCGGAGCAGGAACAAGAGATTCATCCTGAATGCTCAACATCTGCCCAATTTTGAGCGCAGCTCCACGCATTCTACAAAGTGCAAGAGCCAACCGCTCTGCATTCTTCTCAGACAAGAATGGGGAAAGCGCAGACTGATTGCCTTGTGAACTAGGCGTACCAAAGGCAAGCCTCTTGGCAGATTCCTGAAGTGTCCCCCATGCAAGACCAGCTCCTAGCCCAGCAAACCTACAATCCCATATCCACACACATTTGAGCTGGTGATTCTAAATGCTCACATCACACCACAAATTCTAAAGGCCCATTTGGATAATATTGCTTGTGATTATTTTTCTTGTACTTTTTATTTTGTTAACTTTTTGTCTCGTTTAACTATACAACTAATTACTTCTCAAAAGTCATTCTTACTACTTTTTGATAAGTAAAAATATCTAACTTCTCAATAAACGCTTTTAAAGCAACCAAAACAGACAATTCTCTTATTACATATTCAGGTTCAGAATAACTTGTTAAGAATAACTCATTCATAAATAACTTTTTAGAAGTTCATAACACACAAGGGTTTAAATCAGAGATTGACCTAAATAGACCCTTGGGTGGGCACTAAGGGTCTATCTCATTACTGCTTCCTTTTTCTGTTTTTATTTTGTGTTTCATGTTCTCAGAATTTTGTAAAAAAAAAAAACTAAAAATTAGTGAAAACAATAAAATCTTATTTTCAACTTATCTTTCACAAAATTTTGAAAATAGAAAATACAGAAAATAAAAACTGAAGCCAAACATACCCTTAACAAAACTACTTGTATGTATATCCAGTGCCAAATGGAGAACCTATTAGTATTACCTAACCAAGTACTAGACCCACAATCAAATGCATTCATAATTCATCATAGTTACAAAATAGAACTAAAAGCATCACAATTAAACACAAATTTAAAAATAATTAAAAACAACATTAACTAACCCAAGAGCCCTGGAAAACGGGGTTGCGGGAACCTTCCTCTCCCTCGGCCTCCGTCTCCGCAACGGCGGCGCAGGTGCCGCCTCCTTCCCATTCACATTCACGTTCACTTCAGAGCTCCGACCCTCGCTTTCATCGGAAACGGCAACGACAGGAGCCTCGCCAGAACCCTCGGCGCCGCGGCGGTCTTCCTCGGAAGACAAAACGACAACATTGTCATCGCTCGTTGTCGTCGTCACAGTCGTCGTTGTCGGCGGTTGTGAATTATTGGGTTGAGGAGGAAGGTCGCTGAAATAAACGACGGAACCAGTGGCGCGTTGATGATGATGGGTGTCGGAAGATCGAGGGCCCTTGAATCGGCGAACCTTTCCTCTGGTGAGGCCGGAGAGGTCGGTGGCGGAGAGAACGGCCTTCTTGATTAGGGTTTCGAGGTCTGCGGTCGTGGCGGGCTTCACGAATTCGCTGGCGACGAGAGAGAGGCCGTTGAAGAGCCTCGTGAGGTCCTTCGTGTTGAAGGAGGAAGGCATTGTTTGGTTCTAGCTATGGGCGATGGTGCTTCGGGTTGAGATGGGGAATCGTCGTCTTCATTCTATTGAGTAGCTCTGGGCTAGAAATGGAAAAAAAAAAAATTTGGTGGTTGATTTGAAATTCATGTGTCGGGAACAAACATGTGTTTGGACACTTACGTCGGCTTTACCCCTCCATGAAACCACAGCCGGACGGTTTTGACTTTTGTCTATCAACCAGGCGTTTAGCCACATTAACAAACAGTGGTTAATTAACTCTACACTTTCAAATGCATTTATCCATGTCTTAAGATGCAACTAAACACCTTATGCACAGCACACCACATTTCAGCTGATGTACCAGAACCTTCATCATAGAGGACAACTAAGACCATTTTTTTTTTTTTGCATTTTGGTAACGAGCAAAAGGGATAAGCAAAAAAAAAAAGTTATCTTAAATGAGAAACCCTAGTCAGATCTGTAAAAAGAAGCAACTCAATCCCTTGAGGGGATGATGCCAAATTTGTTCTTCCATTGGTGATGAAGTGCCACACTTGGCAAGGAAATGAACCACCTGCTTACCATTTCTATAAATATGATGTAAGGAACTAGGTGATTTCTACGTTGCCTAGGTCAAATTTGATGGCAGCCAACTTGAGAGCTGTTGTGGCATCCTCCTATTAGACCATAAGCTCTTGTAGGGCCCGCTCACTTAAAGGTTTGTTGTATTCTTGGTCTCACCATTAGTGTTTTAATCATTCACACTTTAATCCACACCATATTATGAAATTCACATTGTTGACCCGTATTCTTTTCTGTCACTTGTACCGTAAAACACTAATTCTACATACCACTATTTGCATTCAAAATACTCTACTCAATGACAACTTCAGTCATAACCTTATACTAAGTAGTTGTTACTTGCTAACTTTGCTTAAATCTTAAAGGTGTATGTACAATATTTAAATATGAGCTTGCTATTGTGACAAATATGAAACTCTTTCTCCATGAGTTGCTAAATTTGAATACAAATAATATAGCAAAAATACATACTTGTAATTCCTGATGACCAATCTATAGTGTACATAAGTATGTCAACCCTACCCTGGTTCATGCAGGAACCTTCTAATCTAGGTAGGGTACTACTCAAAATTCACTAAAAGAAAATAAAAATACTGACTAAATTCCTCTATCATTGGTTCATCAAAAGGAATGGATCGTGACGCCAATACCAACTACGGATTTTCACAAAACAATCCCCATCATCGAAATCTATGTAAAAAAAATGATAACAGCAGGAATGAGAATCAAAGATTTTCAATAGGAAAAATCCCAATCTATTACTCAATGACATTCAACTTAATGCAAAATAACCAATATATCCTTCAGTTGTTTATATAGGGGTCTCATTTATTAGTGTAATCTCATAATTAATAATTAAAACCTCTTCTTAATAGTTCTATTTCTTATACTTTTGCTTTTGAGATTTTCGTGAAATTTCCTCAAATCTTATGAGATATCTTTTCTGAGTCTCTTGAATTGTTGTGAGACTCTTCTCTTGAAAATCTCCTGGACCTCTTTTGAGATTTTCTCTGTTAAAACTTCTGAATTTTTGTGAGACTTTTCTCTTGAAAATCTCCTGAAACACTTTTGAGATTTTCTCTGTTAAGTCTCTTGAATTTCTCATGACATTTCTCTGCTGAATTTCTCTTTGAAATCTTTTATTAGATTTATTAGAAACCTTAGGCTTAATGGTAAAACTTATAAGACTCTTCTAATATACTTCTCTTTGGATCGTATTGTCAACTATGTAATGCCATCGCGATTACATTCTGATATAGTTCACTGGATAGAGTATGTCTACTATATCTCATCTAGATAGCCTCACTATCCTTAGTACATCCCTTTTCTCATAAACGGTGTAACGTCGTCGCGTTCGCACCCTGACATAGTTCTAAGGGCATAGCACGTCTACTACTACCCGTGAATCCATGAGCTTACCACTAAGCAATTGATTATTTTGTAATGCTTATTTTCTTGAATTCTCTCTCTTTGTGTGATGCTTATTTTCTTGTTTTCCCTCTCTTCTTAAACTCTAATGAGATATTCTATTCAACATCTCTTAAAAATCTTCTGAAGTCTCATGAAGTTTTATGAGATATTCTTTTTAAAATCTCTTAACTTCTTATGAAACATTTCATTCAAAATCTCTTGAATTCTTATAAAACTTCTCTACTAAAATTTTCTATAATTTTTTTTATAATAATTGTTGTAAGGGGACCTCAGATTTCTTGGTCTGGGACCTCGGATTTCTTAGTCTTGGACCTTGGATCTCGCACCCTAAACTATTCCATCACTTAGACCTTGGTCTCGGATCTCAGATATCAGATCTCGCACCCTAAACCACTAACCTCAAAGCTTGCACCCTATGCCATTCCATAACCTGGGTTTAATCTCAAACCTTGGAGCTCGCACTCTAAACTACTTCATAACCTGGATTTTGATCTCTGACCTCGGAGCTCGCATCCTAAATTACCCCATAACCTTGGTTCTGATCTCCGGTCTCGGAGCCCACATCCTAAACTACTAACCTCAAAACTCGCTCCCTAAATCACTCCATAACCTTGGTTCTGATCTCGAATCTCGGGGTTCACATCATATACTACTGACCTCGGAACTCGAACCCTAAACTATTCTATAACATGGGTTCTAATCTCGGACCTTGCATCTCACACCCTAACACCACTAACCTCGGATTTCTTGCACCCTAACACCATTGCATCACCTAAGTTTTGATCTCAGACCTCGGATCTCAGACATCGAATCTCGCCCTAAACCACTCTATCACCTAGGTTTGTATCTCGGATCTCACCCCTAAACCTCTCCAGTAGAAACATAGTACGTTGGCAGAATTCAAGCCTAAGGAGTTTAGTTTTATTCTAGTTCCACTAGTAAAATCATTCTTCAACCAACAGTAAACCCTTGTATAAATTTCAGCAAGTTCACAAGAATTGTTCTTGATATATTCTTCCATATCTATCAAATTCAATAAAAGTAGTTGCTGAAATAAAATTTATAGTTCCAATATGCATGGTTTCATCACAACTCAAACACTCATAAATCCTAAAATTGGGTTTCAGGTTTCAACAACATAAACTCAACCAAATTCAAACACTTATTTTAGCAAAATAGCCAAACATCATAAAGTAAAGACTAGAAGAATTTTCTACCTTTCTCCAAGCTTTTTGCTAAACTTTTCTTTTAGTTTTTCTTCTCTAATCCAAGGCTTAAACCCATTTTCTAGCACCTTATTTTCACTGCTGTGTGGACCAATTTGAAAGGAAAGACAAGGTTTTGAGTTGAGCTTGATGTAGAGGAAGTGTTCTTGAAGTAATTTATAGGTTAATGTAGGAATATCCTTCGAGACTTTAGTGATTTAATGGAGTTTCAAGTAAAAGAAAGTGAAGATGGTGAAAGGAGAAGAAAGGAAAACGTGGATTCTGTGTCTACCCGAGAAGAAATGTCACTTCTTTTCATTTTTCCTTTATATAGAAAAAGCAAACTTGGAGAGAAAGTAATATGTGTTACTATTCTCGGATCAATTTGTCTTGTATTTATGCTGAAAATGTCTATGTTTATTTAATTGTACTAACTGAAAAATATTTGCGATTTAATAATAGCTATTATTTAGATTAATTTCGAAGTTTCAGTGTACCGATTATTACCACTTCAATGTCCCAATTATTACCCTTTTGGTACCTGGTTGCTATCTAAATAATTTTACCGAGTTACAGATATTTATTCAATCTTATCATTATTTTTTCTATGTCCTTATACTAATTATAATGTTTGATTCTATATCCCCGATTAAATTATTATTATGTTGAATTTTTTAATAATAGAAAATTAATTTTCATTTTTTTTTATAGAATCCTTATGTTAATGTGATCATATCTGTGTCTGTCGGATTTTTCAAAATCCTTATAGATTGTTCACAATTAATTATTTTATCATAATAATGTTAAAAATACGGGTTGTTACAAGTGTCCTGTTCACCGCCTATCACCACGACCCACCCTCCTTTTGTTGCCTTCGGCTCAGCTATTGTTGTCAGCAAAAGGAAGTCTAACAAACATCGTGTTAGGTATGTTTAAATTTTATTCAGCAAATAGTTGGAGAGCATTTAAAAGTTGTTTCTCATGAACTCATTTTTATGAAGTTGTGGAACTTTTGCTGGCTAATCATTTTCCCTATCTGTTGTCTATAATAGAAACACAAAAATAAATTTAGTTTGATTACATTTTGAAGATGATTTTTATATTTTTCTGATTTGAATCGTATGACTTGAATCACCTTTTAGTTTTCACTACTTAGCAAGTGCTATGGACTCGCCATAAATTTGGTTGCTTTGTTTTTCTATGATGTGCATCTCATTAATTGATACGAAAATAACCAAATGGAATGGACTTAGTTTAATCATATCTTTAATGAGTCATTTGTAAATTTGGTAGCTTGAGCACCTTAAGAGTTGGGTCTTCGCATATTTAAGGGATATAATTTTCACTACAAGAGCAAATGGTGGCTAGGACTTCTCGAGGATTGACCAAGCTAGACTTTTTTTTCGGTCAAAGAATCAAGCTCAACTAATTGGAGTAACTTCTTTGCCATGGCCCCTGCAATGGTACTCAGTGCTCTTGTTGGTGTTGGCTTGGTTGACATAAGTTGTCCTCTAGTGGATGTGATATTGTTGTGAAGGTGTCGAAGCTTAATAATGGACTTTGTAGAATGGCGTGGTTGTCTTCTCTTCATATGCATTTAGATTAGTATGGAGATGTGGCTTGGGTGCCTAATTTCGAACTTCCTAAGTGTACTGTAGTCAGTGCATTGTAGGGTAGAAAAAGAGTGTAATAAGTACTGTGGTCAAAGAGGGGTGTAGTTTATATTTATAAAATATTTGTTTAGATGTTATTTTTAATCCATTTTGTTGCATTTTAAACTTTGCAATATTCAGTTTATATTACATGATGTTATATTTATATATCATTCCATTTATTTATATAATAATTAAATTTTATAATTCAAATCTAAAATATTTTGTGATGAAATTTAAGCTTATTTATGAAATTTAAGGTAATTTATGAAATATAAACTCATTATAATTGATTTTAGATCATTTGAATTTTGATTATTAATAAAAAAAAATTTTAAAGTTACATTATATTTTTTAAATAAAATATGTTAAACTTAAGGTAATGTAATTACCTCACTCAAACAAAATATTTTACAAATGAAGGAATGGTAATTATCTATCCAAAAAAAATTAAAATTAAAGAAAATTTAATTAAAGTATTTTAATTCCTTAGCATTTTCAATTCCCCTGTATTTTGTAAATACTTTATCAAAACAAACACTAAATGTTTTTTCCTCAAAGCCTCAAAGGCAATACATGTTATTTACTTAAAAAATAATGATGGATGAGTGTGGTTGATATGGGAATGGCAGAAAAGTCTTGAAGTATGGTTATTGTCCTCCTAACTTGCCATAATTACTTTTCCTCCATTTCTTATTTCTTCTACCAATTATTTAATTAGTTGAGAAGGTAGCAAAACTTAGATAGAATTGATTGAATCGTAATCCAAGAACAGGAAATGTTTTTTTTAGAAGGTGTTGTTTATGTGAACTAGAACAAACTTTTAACCTTTTTGTTTCTTTATATATCTCCGTAGTAAAGAAATAATAAAACTAAATGACTGACTTTATCATAATATATTCAATTCATTATCAAGCCCACAGCTAGAGACTATTGTGCTCTTTATGTTTTACTTAGTAATCAAGCTGTTATTTTTTGTTATTGTTGAAGAAATAATTGAACTATAATATTGAAAAGCTCCATCTCAAAAAAAAGAAAAAAAAAAAAAGAAAGGCATGCTCCATATTTGATTACCACATTGTCTTAATCTAATGGTGCCACTGGGTGGGTTAACATCAAAGCTAAACATGTGATGAAGTGGAGCAGATGCACTTAATGATTTTATGCCTCTTTTATGTCTATTATTGTATTGTCGTATTTGATCTTTTTGTCACCTATTAGTATGAGTAGTTATGTGTTTTGGATTTGTATATGTCATTGGTTTATATTTACTATTTTGTACTCTCATGCAGCAAATTTGGAATATTGTTTGATGGAATCATAAACTTTCAACTCTTCTTACCAAATTGCTGCAACCGGTGATAAGAGAAGGTGCTTGTATGGTTGCCCACCATGTGTGAGGATAGCATGGACTGAAAGTAACCTTTGAAGAAATTCTATAATTGGCTTGTAAGTCACCCCATTCATAATTGTTGTGTGCTATAATTTTAAAATTTTCTAGTGCATAACAATTGTTTTGAGTAATTTGACCTAAAGTGGTATTTATATGATGTAAAGGTATGTTTAGTTTGATTGCATTGATCATCCTGCACACTTTCGATTAGTGGATTCAAATAGCTGGATGAGAAATTAGATGGGATGTGACACAGATGATGGCAAGGAAGTAGAATAAATATATCAAGACATGGTGAAGCTGCAAACCGAGATTACAAACCTAAAAGGTGAACTTGCAGAGTGTTAAAAAAGCAAGGAGATCATTTTAAATGTGCTTATAGGTGCTTTGGCAATATTTTCAGTTAGTGTGATTTTCAATCGCATTACTGTTAGGTTTTTTGTTATCAAATTTGTTAAACATATCTAGTATACTTTCATTTAATTTTCTAATTAATACTGATTAATTTTTTTATTGTTGTTGATTTGTTGTTATGGAAACATCACATATTTTCATTTGCTATACTGTCATATGCAAATGGAGTTATGTGGTGAACCACACCACTATTTGTTGTGAATGATATACCACTATTAAGTGTGTAGGATGAAGTTGAGAGAAATTGTGATTGCAGACCAACTATTGTTTGGATTAGTTAAAAAAATACAATAAAATAGATACTAATTGGGTAAGATAAAAAAATGAATAAGTTCTCCTGTTTATATTATATTGTTGATTTCAAGTGTGAGTTCTCATAGCAGAGTGTTTTCAATGATTGAGAGACAAAAAAAATTAGGTGCAAAGTATAAAATAATGTGATTAAAGTATCCCATAAAAAGTGAGTAGAAATAACATTTTCCTAAAAACTCATTTAAGTGATTGTAATGATTTTTAATTTCATACCTAGCTATGTTTCTGTTTTGTAAATAAAAATGACCCATTACATTCATCGACTTGAATGACTAGTTTATCTCCTTCTTGTAAACCCTTATTACGACAAAATTCATACATTCCTTTACTAACATCATATTGGTGAAGACCATATGGATATCAAGTCATTTCCCATATCTATTTTTTACTCAATTTGAATAGATGATAATTAAAAGCAAACAAATTTTGAAAAATAATAGCATAATCGACAACTGATTACATGAGTATGAAATGTTATTCTTGAACCTGTTTGAAAACTGTAGGTAGTAGTACCAAATATGTTTAAAACCTAATGTAAGTAAATTTTGTTATTTGGAAGAGCTGTCAATTAGAAAAGAAAAAAAAATGGATATTATTGGTCCAACTAGCATAATGTGATTTTTTTTTTCCTTGATCAAGGCTACATTGGATTTGAACTTGTTAAAGTGATATATTTTTTTTTTTCATATTTAGGTAAACAACACAAAATAGCAACAACAACATGTAGATGGAAAAAACAAAAAAACTCAATGCGAAGTTAATGATAAAAGAGAAAGGCTAACAAAAAATATTGTATTGACGCGTGTTAAGGTGGTGCACTGGGGCTAGGGAAAAAAGAAATCTTTGCCAAATGGACCAAATGTGGTTATTATTCTCCTCCTTTTTCATTTAAAATAACCAATTTTCATTCACAAATTAAGTAATCTTATTATTTATGGATGTTGGAACTAATCAAATCCCATTGTAACCCAGGCACTTGTAGGTGCTATATGGGTCAATGGAAATGAAGATCTTCGAAGGCAAAACCTTTAAACGGTTTGACTATTAAAATCAACATAAAATGTTTGACTTTTAAAATCGACATTTTTTTAAATAACATACAATATGATCAATACTTCAAAAACAAAAACAAAAATAAATAACGCAAACAAGTGATATTGAAATGGGAAAAAAACCCCTTGCTTGTGCATGGTTTTTTGGCCTTTTAGTTAGTCAGTTTGAAAAATCAACACGACATTGTAATATAAACTATTTAAAAATAGTTGACATAATAATGTAATAATACTATTAGAATAACTCAAAATTTGTATAGTTTTTATTGAAATAAAAAAATTTGTACTATTAAATTGGTAGTGATATTTTATTTGATATCATGGTCATATTCTCCTAAATGAAGAAGTTGTAAAATGCACTTATAAGTAAAGAAAGTTTATTGAAGTAATATCGTTAATTCAATTTGAAGATTATTTAACATGAACTAAAAAAATGTTTCAATTTTTTTTATTTATGTGAAAATATAAATTAGAGTATATTTTTATTGGTAAAATGAATTAAGATAAAAAAGATTTTGATGTAATAAAAATTTATACTAAAAATGAACAAAAATATTAATTGTGCATAAAAATTATGTTGAGTGACTTTTATGTAATGAAAAAATACATTAAAAATGAAGAGCCGCATTCGTGTTGTACACAAGATAAAGTTACGTTTCACATATGCAATCATACACTTAATAAAAAATAGTGAGGGAACAAAACTAAGAGAAAGTCATGACAAAAAATAAAATAAGATAGGTACCCCCCCTCCAATATAAATGTCAAACTCCACAAACATGGGTACTAAATTAGTTCGAAATAGAAAGGACGAAACATAAACTAACCAAATCGGTAAGCTAAAATAAGAGGAAAAAAAATGGAAATTGTAGTCTTGAAACTTAAATAATCCAATTGAGCATGAACATGTGAGAACATGACTTATATGCTGAAAGAATCAACCACAAATTAAAAAAAAAAAAGCCACCTACGCCAAAGGAGACAAACGACATTAGCCACTGACCAACCTTTTCTGCTTGTCTTCTAAGCCCCTCAAGTAAGTCTATGTTGTCTTAATTACGGCAACCTTGAGCTTGTTGAATGGTTTTGTTTCTAAGTCGAGCGCCAACCTCATTCTTGATGAAGTATTAAACTAAATTTCCATAATTGACAAAGTGAATTATACATTAATAAGAAAAAATTGATGATAATATGGTTGCAATCAAATACAAATTAACATACACAGATAATGCATATGTCAAACCATGTGCAATCTCTCATCCAACTTGCCACCCACAAACCACAATTGTTCCTAAGTTGAAAACAAAAGTTCAAAATTAGTTCAACTGGACATGGAAATGCAGCATAAATAAAATTATCGTCAATAATATATACTCACAACTCATCTTGTTTTCCTCCTCAAGATGCAGGCTTAATTAAGGAAAATTCTGAAATGACTAGCTTATGAGTTACTTTAAATTCACAAAAATTATCCAATAACATGGCCTCCACAAGACACACTGAACACAATGGCAGTATATTGTGAACCAATTAGTTTACTTTGTGGCAGCATGGACCATTTTAGTATTCAATAAAAGTGCATATATAATATGTAGTTACCATTGTCCTAATTGCCAGCCTCCTACTCTACTTCATCAGTATGCAAGGCTTTGAGTCTAGAAAAACAATACGTCGCCTTTCCAATTCTATCATCATGAGATTCATTTACTAGTGAACGTTATTCTCATTGATTAGGATAAATATCTGTTAACAAATTATGTGTCAAAGTTATCTACTAAATAAATATCTACATGAATGGATGACATAATGATAAGATTCTTAAGTTTGTTTGTGATCAAAAAGGAAGAAAATATTTTATTTACTCTTTAGTAAAATCAATGCATTCAAAATGCATGAGACTAGGTCAAGGTTCGGAAGCAAAGTTCCACGGTGTAAATGTAAGGGAAAGTAGTATAAATCTACATTGAACTAGGACCTTTTTTGCAAACAAGGACCACAAACATTACAATGTTCTAATTAATCTTTGAACTATAGCTACTAACCCAATAGACTTAGGTCAACTTGCTATTAAACTCCCTAAAGCAATTATCTTAATTCGTTAATTGTACATATAAACTCTTAGTTGTTGCTTGATAATGGTAACACTTAAACAAAAAGGCAAAGTTAGGCCAAAGTTTTAGAGGGGCAAACATTAAAAAGATAGTTATATATAAAAAAAAATATAATATATATATTTTTAATTATTTTCCTTAGCCCACAGATTTTAAAAGAAAGTTGTTATATATATATATATATATATATATATAGTGTGTGTGTGTGTGTGTGTGTGTGTGTGTATGTGTATGTCTAACAAAAATTGTGCTTGATAAATTGGTTTTTCAATAAACAAAAAACTTTAACGGGTTACAATAAAAATGAAGGACAAACTAATTCATTTTCAATATTTTTATAAACTTATTTATCCTATTTCTATTTTAGCAATGAATTCGAATTATTTATATATTATTGAATATTAATTTATCCTATAAATCATTCAAAAATACGAAATAAAGACTAACTTGTCTTACAACTTTAATTGTGAGGGATGATTAATGTAACGACTCTCCTATTTGTATATTTCTGATAAAATAATTAATTGAGAGAAATCGGTAAGGATTTTAAAAATTCTAACAGACACAGTTAGGATCGAAACAATATGAGGATTCTGTAAAAAAAAAAAATGAAAATTGATTAAATATTAATAAAAATTATAATAATAATATTTTAATCAGTAATATAGGATGAGATCTTATAAATGATATTAAGACATAGAAAAAATTAGAATAATGTTAAAAAGACAATTCTACCCGGTAAAGTTTTTTTTATGTCAATCGGGTATTGAAAAAAATGAAAAACGGTGCACAAAAATGGTAATAACCGGTACACCGAAACATCAAGACTAATCAAATTAATGAACATTATCATATCTCAAATAAATTGTTAGTCAGAATAATCAAATAAATATAGATATTTATAATACTGATAGGAGGCAAATTGATCAGGAAATTTTAATTTCCTTACTTTCTCTCCAAGTTAAGGAATTAATAAAAAGGAAAAAGCAATGAAATTTCAACTCCTTCTCGGTTCTTCTTCCAGATACACATTCTCCCCTTCATACTCCTTCGTTGCCTTCCTTTTCTTCATTTCTCCATTCTCTAAATTTCCTCTTTGAAGAAAACTTCATCAAATCACCATAGTTGCAAATAATACTCTTAGGTAAGCATCTAAACTACTTCAAGAACATCTTCTCCACATCAAAATCAATTGAAAACCTTATTTTTTCTTTGCACTTGGTTCTCATGGCAGCTTAATCTAGGGCTGAAACAAAGGGGTTTGAGGTTTGTTTTGAAAGGAAAAACTAGAGAAAAGCTTGGAGGAAGGTAGGAAAATTATCCTAGTCTTTTCTTTATGATCTTTTGCTTTTTGCTAAGATAAATGCTTGAGTTTGTTGAATTTATTGTTGCTGAAATCTAAACCAAATTTGAGGATTTAGGAGTGCTTCATTTATGATGGATCATTCCTATAGGAACCAGAATTTTTCTTTAGGAATTACATGTATTGAAGTTGATAGATGTAGAAGAATATACCAATTACAATTTTGTGGATTTGCTGAAAATCCTATTCATGGGCATCACTAACCTTAGAACCAGAAATTTTATTCTTTTAGAAACTAATCTTAGCACCAGAATTTTTATTAGAAACCAACCTTAGCACCAGAATTTTTATTCTTTTAGAAACTAACCTTAGAACCAGAATTTTTATTCTTTTAGAAACTATGCTTGGAACCAGAATTTTATTTCTTGGATTATTATGAAATCTGGTGTATTGGAATATAGGTGCTGGAAATTTGTATAGCATCAATTCTTAGTTTGTATGATATAGTAGGTGCTGGAAATTTTACAGTATTAAGTCTTATGTTGTATGATCTTGCTACACATAATAGTCAAAACTTGAAAAAGTGGTAGTAGTACTAGGATTGTGTATTCTCAAAATTTAGGAGCAATTAATGTCCAAGAAACGTTGATTTATTGCAAAAATAGTTTGGAATCCAGCGCAGGAAACTTGGTTCAATTGTTGGAAAATTGATGAGAATTATTACTAACCAAAAGATGTAACAGAAATTATGATGGTATAAAAAATTTATTAAAAAGCCTGGTAGACTTTACAGAAAAACATCACGACAGTATACCAAATGTTACGGGGAATATCTCCTAAAAGTTAAAGAGAGACATTATATTTATTCAAGAGATTTTAATAGGGTGTTTCATAAGAGTTTAAGTAAGTTTCAAGGAAAAATCTCAAAGGAAAGCATGAAAAATAGAATTCTTGAAGAATAAATCTTACTCAACAACTATGAGAAATTTTATACAAATGATAAAAATGTGCGCAAAGAAAGAAAACTTAAGAGAATAAATCTTATGCAATGTAAATTGCTTAGTGGTAAGCTCATGGATTCACGAGTAGTAGTAGACGTGCTATGCCCTTAGAACTATATCAGGGTGTGAATGCGACGGCGTTACATCGTTTATGAGAAAAAGGATGTACTGAGGATAGCAAGGCTATCTAGAATAAGATGTAGTAGACGTACTCCATCTAGTGAACTATATCAGAGTGTAGTCGCGACGGCATTACACAAGTTGCCAGTACGATCCCAAGAGAAGTATATCAGAAGAATCCTATGAGTTATACCATTAAGTTTTCAAATTATCTAATAAAATTAAGTCATAAGAAAGAATAACACTAACTAATGTGATCATTGTTTGAATAACTGAAGTTACTTTGCTTATCTTGCATTAAGTTAAATATCATTGAGTATTAGACTGGTTCTTTTCCTATTGGGAATCGTTGATTCTCATCCCTGCGGTATGATGTATGTTATATAGATGGCCTTGATCGTGTTCTTCCTCGAGATGCCTGACTTTCTCCACTTGTTCGACTGACTACGGGTATTCAGCTTGTTGACAGATGTAGTACGACTTAGAATCGCTCATATTATCTGACTATCATAGGCTCTTATGTCTGACCTTTTGATGAGCCACTAACCGAGGGAATTAGGTTTATCTATCTGTAGTTAGTTGTATTTTGTTAGGCCCTAACCCGGTTTAGGTGGTCACTGCAAGGGCCAGGGTAGGGTTGTTTATGATACTTATGTAATTAGGTGTGAATGTATAAAGTATATCTGTATAACTTAACATACTATGGATATGATATAAAATGTAAATTATCGTGTGACCAACTTCCTAGAATTGTGAGCAGCGAAAAATTAGTATAGCTTTTAGTACAAGGCTCATATTTATTACAACCCATATGTATATAATTCATATGGTTAATATGAGTAAAATCTGTAAGGTAAGTTATGGGTAACGACTACTTACTGTAATGTTATGACTCGAGCATAGCACTATAGTAGGAGAGGTGTTACATTTAATGGTATCAGAGCAGTTCATCCTATTAGAGCCTGGGGATGGTCTGACTTGCTTCTAAGGCACTCTCTGAGATTTTAGTGTCATGCAATAAAATCTTATCTGATTAGATAAGGAATAAAATTTTATATGTGTGACTGTTTACCTTTGAAGTACTTAGTTTTGTCGCACTTAGCTTTGTGTTGAGTCTGATCACCTCGATGTCTTTGTTATGTGTGACAGGAACTAATGGCTTCAAGTAGGTGTTCTAGGACTAACAATAACCACGATGACATACCTGAGGAGAACACAACAGTCTTTATGCAAGATTTTCGGAATATGACCCAAGCTATTCGAGAACAAGCAATGGCTGCCAATCGAATGATGGAGGCGCTGGGAAGACAAATGGGTCAAGGAGATGACAATGGAAATGGCCATGAGCGGTTAATGTTCTCAGAATTTCAAAAGGCATGTCCACCTCGTTTTAGGGGAACTGTGAACCCTGACAAGGCAGAAGAATGGATGCAGACAATTGAGAAAATATTTTGATCTTTGGATTGCTCAAATCAACAGAAGGTAATCTTTGCTGCTTTTGTACTGGATGCTGATGCAAATTCCTGGTGGATTGGAACACGGAGGCTTTTGGAGGGAGTTGGTATTGAGATTACTTGGGAGGTGTTCAAGGAGGCCTTTTATAAGAAATATTTTCCTGTTTCTGTAAGGAATGCAAAGGAGTTGGAATTCCTGAGACTTCAACAAGGAAATATGACTGTGCCTGAATACACAGCTAATTTGAGGAATTATGTAAGTTTTCTACCATCTACCAGCAGAACCCCAATGAGGAATGGAAATGTGTGAAATATGAAGGGGGTCTGCGAGAGAATATTTTGATGACGGTAGGACCAATGGAAATTAGAGATTTCCCTACATTGGTAAATAAGAGCACTCTAGTGGAAGAATACTCTAAGAAGTTGACTATATCCCGAGCAAAGCAATATGATAATAGGAGGAGGTTTGCACCGCAAGGCCCTAGATTTAAACCTGTCCCTCCGCCACAAAGGGATTTTCCCCACGGGAATGGAAAAGGGAAGCAGCTACAGAGTTCGTTTACTAACAAGGAATGCCCGAAATGTGGAAAGCATCATGGTGATAAACCATGTTTATTTGGACATAATGTTTGCTATCGCTACAGAAAGCCAGGTCATATGAGCGGAGAATGTCCAACTAGACAATTATCGCCTTTTTCTAGGCCACAACAACAGGGACGTGTTTATACTATGAATGCCAAAGAAGCTACACTATCTGAGGAACTCATTCAAGGTACGTGCAGAATTAATCAAGAGTCCCTAATAGTACTGTATGATTCAGGAGCCATACTCATTTATATCTTTCAAATGTGTGCATTTTCTAAAATTGCCTATATCTGATTTACCCCATGATTTGGCTATCCACACACCTACTAATAAACCTGTAAAGATGAGTCAAGTTTGTAAGAGCATTCTTGTTCAAGTTGAGGGTAGGACATTCATAATTGACTTAGTCTGCTTGCCATTAGTTGGTCTTGATCTTATTCTTAGCATGGATTGGCTCTCTGCCAACCGTGTGATGTTAAGATGTTATGATAAGACAATAGTATTCCCATCAGATATCCTCTCTGAACAAAAGGTTTCGCTGTGTTTTTACATAAATTCCTTAGAATTAGGATGTGGAAAGTCTAGTAGACAGGGGTATGTATTCTTGTTGACTAGTGTAGCAGAGGGTGAGCAGGAATTAGAAGAGATTCCAGTAGTTCGAGAATACTCTGATGTATTTCCAGAAGATATACCAGCATTTCCCCCACAAAGGGAGATAGAGTTCTCTATTGACTTGGTACCAGGAACTAGTCCAATTTCCATAGCTCCTTATCGGATGTCTCCTTTAGAATTAGTGGAATTAAAGAAGCAGATTGAAGAGCTGTTGAGTAAACACTTTATCCGACCCAGTGCATCACCGTGGGGAGCTCCTGTACTCTTAGTGAAAAAGAAGGATGGAGGTATGCGGCTATGTGTTGACTACAGGCAACTGAATAAGGTGACGATCAAGAATAAGTATCCTCTTCCAAGGATTGATGATCTCATGGATCAATTCAGGGGAGCGACAGTATTCTCCAAAATTGATTTGAGATCGGGGTATCACCAGATTCGAGTTCGAGAAGTAGATATTCCAAAGACTGCTTTTAGAACATGATATGGGCATTACGAATATACAGTGATGTCTTTCGGATTAACGAATGCCCCGGCAATTTTCATGGACTACATGAATCGAATCTTCCGACCCTACCTCGACAAGTTTGTGGTTGTCTTTATAGATGATATTCTCATCTATTCAAGGACTGAGAAGGAACATGAAACGCACCTCGAGCGATTACTCAGATTTTACAAGAGCGGAAACTGTACGCCAAGTTGTCAAAATGCGAGTTTTGGATGAAAGAAGTAAAATTTCTTGGCCATGTCGTATCACGGGAAGGAATCATGATTGATCCAGCAAAGATTGAAGCGGTTTTAAAGTGGGAAAGGCCAACCACTGTTACAGAAATTCGAAGTTTCTTAGGATTAGCTGGGTATTACAGAAGATTCATCAAAGGATTCTCCCAGATATCATTGCCTTTGACAAAGTTAACTCGCAAAAATACACCGTTGACTTGGACAATGGAGTGTGAGAAGAGTTTTCAAGAACTCAAGCAGAAATTGACAACAGCACCAGTGTTGGTCTTGCCAGATCCACATGGTCCATTTGAGGTCTACTGTGATGCGTCAGGAAAAGGTTTAGGGTGTGTTTTAATGCAAAATAGAAATGTGGTGGCCTATGCTTCAAGGCAGTTGAAGTTGCATGAGGTGAATTAGCCTACTCACGATCTTGAACTAGCAGCAGTGGTATTTGCTTTGAAAATTTGGAGACACCATCTTTATGGAGTCGAGTTTGAAGTTTTTTCTGATCACAAGAGTCTTAAATATCTTTTTGATCAGAAGGACTTGAACATGAGGCAACGTAGGTGGATGGAATTTTTGAAAGATTATGACTTTGATCTAAGTTACCATCCAGGAAAGGCAAATGTGGTAGCAGATGCTCTCAGCAGAAAGACCTTGAGTATTTCTTGGATGATGATTAAGGAGACAGAGTTGGAAGAGACTTTTCGAAACCTGAAATTGGGGGTAGAAGAGAAGCCTAAAAGTTTCTATTTGGGTCAAATTAGGATCATAAGTGACATCAAAAAAGAGATTTCACGAGCTCAGCAAGAAGATTCAGAATTTCAGAAAACCATGGTCTTAGTTCAATCTGGGAAGCAGAATGGATTTGCCAGAGATAAAGATGGGATATGGAGGTATCAAGAGCGGATTTGTGTACCAAGAATGGGAAGTCTTCGTCGTGATATTCTCGAAGAGGCTCACCAAAGTAATTTCTCTGTACACCCAGGAGTCACAAAAATGTATAGCGATCTTAAGAAGATGTTCTGGTGGCCAAAGATAAAGGCTGATGTAGCAGAAAAAGTATCTAAGTGTTTGACTTGCCAAAAGGTAAAGACTGAGCATAAGAAGCCACTAGGTACACTACAACCCCTTGAAGTTCAAGGATGGAAATGGGACAGCATTTCCATGGATTTTGTGACAGGATTACCCAGAACACCGTCGGGATACGATGCTATTTGGGTTATAGTGGATAGACTAACTAAGTCTGCACATTTTCTACCTATCAGAGTCTCATATTCTCTGGAGAAATTGGCTAAACTCTATATAGAGGAGATTGTGAGGCTGCATGGCATTCCTTCTACTATAATCTCAGACCAGGATCCGTGATTTACTTCAAGATTTTGGGGAGCTTTCCAGAAAGCTTTCAGAAGCAAACTTTGTTTGAGCATGGCTTATCATCCCCAAACTGACGGGCAAACTGAACGGACCATACAAACACTGGAAGATATGCTAAGAGCATGTGTGTTAGAACATCATGGGAGTTGGGACAACTGTCTGCCACTGATCGATTTTCCTACAACAACAGCTACCATGCAAGTATCGGAATGGCTCCTTATGAAGCTCTGTATGGGAGGAAGTTTCAATCACCTCTTTGTTGGTATGAATCAGGCGAGACTAGTCTTTTGGGACCAGACCTCATCCGATAGACTACCGACCAGATAAAGAGGATCCGAAGTAAGATTTTGATTGCTCAGAGCCGACAGAAAAGCTATGCTGACAAGAGGAGGAGACCGTTAGAGTTTCAGGAGGGAGATCATGTATTTTTGAAAGTTACCCCTACGACCGGGATAGGTAGGACTATTAAAGTTAAGAAGTTAAATCCTCGCTTTATAGGTCCATTTCAAATCTTAGGTCGTGTAGGCTCAGTAGCATACCGGATAGCTTTACCTCCACATCTTTCAAACCTCCATGATGTATTCCATGTGTCACAACTTCGAAAATACAACCCTGATTCTAGTCATATACGGGAACCTGAATCCCTACAGCTAAGGGATGACTTAACTTTTGAATTACCACCAGCACAAATAGTAGATAGAAGCGTGAAACAACTTCGAGGGAAGTTTGTCTCTCTTGTCAAAGTTGCGTGGGGAAAAGAAGGATCCAAGGAGTGTACGTGGGAGTTAGAGTCCGATTATCTAGAAGACTATCCTGCACTTTTCACAGGTACTAAATTTTGAGGGCAAAATTTTTCTAAGGAGGGTAGAATGTAACGACTCTCCTATTTGTATATTTCTGATAAAATAATTAATTGAGAGAAATTGGTAAGGATTTTAAAAATTCTGACAGACACAGTTAGGATCGAAACAATATGAGGATTCTGTAAAAAAAAAAACAAAAATTGATTAAATATTAATAAAAATTAGAATAATAATATTTTAATCAGTAATATAGGATGGGATCTTATAAATGATATTAAGACATAGAAAAAATTAGAATAATGTTAAAAAGATAATTCTACCAGGTAAAGTTTTTTTTATGTCAATCGGGTATTGAAAAAAATGAAAAACGGTGCACCGAAATGGTAATAACTGCATTTATCAAACATCGAGACTAATCAAATTAATGAACATTATCACATCTCAAATAAATTGTTAGTCAGAATAATCAAATAAATATAGATATTTATAATACTGATAGGAGGCAAATTGATTAGGAAATTTTAATTTCCTTACTTTCTCTCCAAGTTAAGGAATTAATAAAAAGGAAAAAGCAATGAAATTTCAACTCCTTCTCGGATCTTCTTCCAGATACACATTCTCCCCTTCATACTCCTTCGTTGCCTTCCTTTTTTTCATTTCTCCATTCTCTAAATTTCCTCTTTGAAGAAAACTTCATCAAATCACCATAGTTGCAAATAATACTCTTAGGTAAGCATCTAAACTACTTCAAGAACATCTTCTCCACATCAAAATCAATTGAAAACCTTATTTTTTCTTTGCACTTGGTTCTCATGGCAGCTTAATCTAGGGCTGAAACAAAGGGGTTTGAGGTTTGTTTTGAAAGGAAAAACTAGAGAAAAGCTTGGAGGAAGGTAGGAAAATTATCCTAGTCTTTTCTTTATGATGTTTTGCTTTTTGCTAAGATAAATGCTTGAGTTTGTTGAATTTATTGTTGCTGAAATCTAAACCAAATTTGAGGATTTAGGAGTGCTTCATTTATGATGGATCATTCCTATAGGAACCAGAATTTTTCTTTAGGAATTACATGTATTGAAGTTGATAGATGTAGAAGAATATACCAATTACAATTTTGTGGATTTGCTGAAAATCCTATTCATGGGCATCACTAACCTTAGAACCAGAAATTTTATTCTTTTAGAAACTAATCTTAGCAACAGAATTTTTATTAGAAACCAACCTTAGAACCAGAATTTTTATTCTTTTAGAAACTAATCTTAGCCCCAGAATTTTTATTAGAAACTAACCTTAGAACCAGAATTTTTATTCTTTTAGAAACTATGCTTGGAACCAGAATTTTATTTCTTGGATTATTATGAAATCTGGTGTATTGGAATATAGGTGCTGGAAATTTGTATAGCATCAATTCTTAGTTTGTATGATATAGTAGGTGCTTGAAATGTGTATGTGCCTGAAATTATAGGTGCTGGAAATTTTACAGTATTAAGTCTTATGTTGTATGATCTTGCTACACATAATAGTCAAAACTTGAAAAAGTGGTAGTAGTACTAGGATTGTGTATTCTCAAAATTTAGGAGCAATTAATGTCCAAGAAACGTTGATTTATTGCAAAAATAGTTTGGAATCCAGCGCAGGAAACTTGGTTCAATTGTTGGAAAATTGATGAGAATTATTACTAACCAAAAGATGTAACAGAAATTATGATGGTATAAAAAATTTATTAAAAAGCCTGGTAGACTTTACAGAAAAACATCACGACAGTATACCAAATGTTACGGGGAATATCTCCTAAAAGTTAAAGAGAGACATTATATTTATTCAAGAGATTTTAATAGGGTATTTCATAAGAGTTTAAGTAAGTTTCAAGGAAAAATCTCAAAGGAAAGCATGAAAAATAGAATTCTTGAAGAATAAATCTTACTCAACAACTATGAGAAATTTTATACAAATGATAAAAATGTGCGCAAAGAAAGAAAACTTAAGAGAATAAATCTTATGCAATGTAAATTGCTTAGTGGTAAGCTCATGGATTCACGGGTAGTAGTAGACGTGCTATGCCCTTAGAACTATATCAGGGTGTGAATGCGACGGCGTTACATCGTTTATGAGAAAAAGGATGTACTGAGGATAGCAAGGCTATCTAGAATAAGATGTAGTAGACGTACTCCATCTAGTGAACTATATCAGAGTGTAGTCGCGACGGCGTTACACAAGTTGCCAGTACGATCCTAAGAGAAGTATATCAGAAGAATCCTATGAGTTCTACCATTAAGTTTTCAAATTATCTAATAAAATTAAGTCATAAGAAAGAATAACACTAACTAATGTGATCATTGTTTGAATAACTGAAGTTACTTTGCTTATCTTGCATTAAGTTAAATATCATTGAGTATTAGACTGGTTCTTTTCCTATTGGGAATCGTTGATTCTCATCCTTGCGGTATGATGTATGTTATATAGATGGCCTTGATCGTGTTCTTCCTCGAGATGCTTGACTTTCTCCACTTGTTCGACTGACTACGGGTATTCAGATTGTTGACAGATGTAGTACGACTTAGAATCGCTCATATTATCTGACTATCATAGGCTCTTATGTCTGACCTTTTGATGAGCCACCTTGAGGGAATTAGGTTTATCTATCTGTAGTTAGTTGTATTTTGTTAGGCCCTAACCCGGTTTAGGTGGTCACTGCGAGGGCCAGGGTAGGGTTGTTTATGATACTTATGTAATTAGGTGTGAATGTATAAAGTATATCTGTATAACTTAACATACTATGGATATGATATAAAATGTAAATTATCGTGTGACCAATTTCCTAGAATTGTGAGCAGCGAAAAATTAGTATAGCTTTTAGTACAAGGCTCATATTTATTACAACCCATATGTATATAATTCATATGGTTAATATGAGTAAAATCTGTAAGGTAAGTTATGGGTAACGACTACTTACTGTAATGTTATGACTCGAGCATAGCACTATAGTAGGAGAGGTGTTACAATTAAATCATTTTTTTTTTCTTGTAGGTTGAATTTGTTTGACAATAACTTTTATTATAAAGGAAAATATACACTCTAGCCAAAACTTAAGAAATTAAACACGATAAACACAACATCTTGCTTATTACAATATCTAAATAGATAATTAATTAAAAGGGCTTATAAGAATTTATCTTAATATTTGAATTGCATTTTGTGATTTACATATATATAAAAAATAATAATGAAGAAATAAAAGGAATGATAAAATCAAACTATTGGGATATTAAACTCATCTAATCTCTTCTCAAAATAATAATAATAATAATAATAATAATAATAATATAGCATTCTACAAATCTTTATAGCATACAAACAATTTTAATGGGGCCAAGTATATATATACACATATATACCCATGAAAATAAAAAAAATTGGTGCATTCCGGGAGGATCCCCCCTCCCAATATATGGAAGGCTCAACCCTTGCTACAATAATATCCCAAGTAGTGCCTTTTTTAATAATTTCACATAAATTCCAAGCAGCACATAGTTTTTGGTATTTTTATATATTCAATCTTATAAATAAAAAATTAATCTATCTTAACTCATCGACTTTAAGTCATATTTTTCTTCCATAATACATAACGGAATTAATGATGGATGCTGACCCAAATCCATAGGGAAAAAAATTTCAAAAATATACTCATGTACCATTTTATCAAATAAAGATGTAGCAATATTTCACCTTTTAGCCAAGAAAATTTTTTTTGTTTGTATCCTTGTAAAGGTATAGAATTATGATGATTCAAACAAAGGAATATATTGCTGTTATGGAATGATAACAGAATAAATTAAGGCCAAATGTATAAACTATTAAGAACAATTATATATAATTTATTTACAACAAATGGTTAGTATATTCCATTTAACAAGAATAAGATATTATCTTATTCATTACTTCATATGAGTGATTAAGAAGGCCTTTTGGGTTCTAGTTATTAAATAATTTATAAAACCGGGCATTGGTGCCTTGTATATGATAAAATTAGTTTGTTAAGTGGAAAAAAATGCAAAAGTAAGAGTAATTAAATATTAAAAAATCATAGCAGTACACACAAACAAAATTTAAAACAAGAAATGCATGTACATACCTTTGACAGGATCTCGATTTTGCCCATGAACTCATTTGCATAAAAGTCATTCATTGACGGTCGACTATGGCGCCAGTTCAGCACCAATTGCAATTGGTTCAATCACAATCATTAATATTATATATTATAAACTAATGGCTAGTTAGAATTTATAATGACTGCAACAGATAATGATCTCTCAAGAAATTACAAAAAACACACTGAGAAAGTAGTAGGAAGGAACTAGTGGTATGAACATTTGATGATTGCCTTCTCTTCATGTGTAAGCATGCATGTAAGCAAATCAAGAACTAGCCATATGCATACATGACTTAGCATTTGGCTAATCATTTGAATTATGTTGATTTATACATTGGTTGACATGTAAAATATGAATTAGCATTATAATTACATCCGTAGTTGCATGCCAGTTGTTGATTTCCACCAAAGCATCCTTCTTGTTTTTCATTATAACAAAAATAATGTATATATGTTAAGAATTCCATGAACCACTCCGTATTAACAAAAAATAGTGCATAAAAATTTATATTCACTTATTTGGTTGTTCACACTTACTTTCGATTCTTTTCACACATATAAGGTCCAAAAATGAATGCAGCTACTGCAACCTCATCATCATTTAGGTGCATCCACTGAGGTGGTTTGAATAGCAAGGGACCCACTACATATGGATCGTTAATAATTAGTTTCAACTGACAATTTGTGTTTCACTCACTACTTTATCAATTAAGGCTTCAAATCGCATTTATAAACTCACCTGTAAGATAGAAGGGGATTTGTTGTTGATATAATACTCGCACGGACTCTTTTTTACTTGAGTCTTTCTTTTCCAAAGAGAAAAGCTTTCTACCTAACTTTGACCGACTAGCTCTCCCCAAATTCACCTTGCACCCGAGTCCACATTTTTTTTTCCCGAGTCTACGTCCTAACCATTGACAGATGAATTAATTATAGGTGGCATGGCATGACATGTTGATTGGTGTCCATAGACCCTAGTGGCTTGTAAAAGTACAAGGTAAGTGGGCTAACTACCCAAAAAACAGGAGTCATTTATCCTTTGAACATGCTTGCTAGGTTGGTAATAGCCACAGTCATCTGCTCAAGAGCAAAGTTGTAGCCACTCACATTTGCATACGGCCCATTAACTTGCACAAGTTGGGTAATTGTGTCACCTCTTGTTGAATGTGTCCTTTCACTGTTGTAGTGGCTGCAAATCATAGGTTGAGTTGTTTCTAAGATCTGTATAATGTGTTTGTAAGGAATATGGAGGTATATTGAATAACATTCAACAAGCAGTTGTGGAAAGTGTCCACCAACATAAAAATAAAAGCAATTAATGAACAACCCATGACTTTTACACAATGGTAAATCAGCATACATCTTTCTAGCATTAAAGAAACCCAGACTAACATATTATACTGTACATACATTACTCAACATATAATCTGTGGTTTATAATTTATATCTTAACATTAGTTTTGGTTTATAATAACAAACAAGGCACTAGATTAACCACATCAACAACTTACAAAGTATTGGAAGTCAGAAAAATAATTCAGTGCATACTTTACTCATTCATTGATAATTGGTTTTCACTTTTCATATTGCATTTCTAAAAATTATTTTATTATAATCTGTGTTCACACATGCATTCCAAAAAATTGCATTTGCATAAGAAAACAATCATTTCGGAATGATATTAAGATGGAGGGTTTTGCAATATGCAAGAAACACGGACCTAGATGAAATTTCAATTGGTTCGTCTTGTGCAAGTATTTAGTTGGGTGAAGGCAACGAAGCTTCCACTGTGTGTTGCCCTTCTGTGGGCTAAACCTCCTTCTCAGTCCTCCCCCTTTTAATGGGGTATCATGGCCAACCTTTGCCTATCATTATTGCCAATCATCTAATAATTAGCAAGGGTTTTTTCCAAGCAAAGAAAAGAGTAACAAGCATTAGATGCACAAAGCATTAAATGCTGATTTATATAGGTGGTGGTGCATGACATAATGACGAGCGATTCAGAATCCTCCTCTTTCATCCTCCACTCACCATGCATCATTTAATTGTTTGTCTAGGCTATGTGCAGGCATTGATCTGATCGAGTACCTTACCCCTAACCCCATTGATTAACCTACAACATCGCTACCCCAATCCATCACGATAGTTTTTGCAATCACTTCATGGCTACTAGATGTTCTTTCACGCCCCTTTCTGATTAGTGCATTTTCCATCTCAGAGATTAACCCCTTAGATTAAGCTATGTGAAACGCATCCGTTTTGAAGGACAACCAAGGTTTTGAATTTTATTTTTCTTACACTGTGTATGAGCATTGGTGCCATACACCCAACGTCATCATTTTGTTTACACTTATAATAATCAACTAGCGGTCTTTAATTACTATTTAAAACTTTAAAAGACTTATAATATGGTTAATTTTTAGGAGCATATTATAGTATCTAAACTAGAGTTTATTCAAAAAAAATAGTATATCAATTATATTAGCATGATGGAATTAGAATTAGTTGAATATGAAATACGAGAGCTTTTAAAACAAATGACTGTCACACAAAGAGCAAATTATGGTTAGTTACTGTTGTTTGGGTTGTATCCTCATAATTGTTTATTATTTGAGTTTGGTAGAAGAGTGATAAACTAATTCTTTTTTTTTAATGAAATTTTTTATTCACAAATTTACATAATATTAATCATGATTTTTTTTTATTTTTAAAAAGAAGAAGTATGTTTAATATATTTATTTCTTATATTAGGTGTATATCAAGAAAAAGGATTGATAAACACCCTTTATTATGAAATGATAGGTAGAGGAAGTGAGAAGTAATCAGAAAATGAAAGAGAGCTACTTTTCATTACATTACAATGCCATTCAAGGTCTCTATTTATAGACCCTGTAATACAAATAGAATAATTACATCAATAGACAATAAATGTGATAAAATTTGTAATAGACATTCTTATTAATTTTTATTTATAACACTCTCCTTTGAATGTCTATGGGGTAGATTATATGCCTCATTAAAAATCTTATTAAGAAAAAACCCTGAGGGAAAAAATCTAATTGAATACATATATCTTTGTAAGATGTATATTAAGCTGTCTCATTAAAAATCTTACCAAGAAAACCCATTTTGGGACAAAACCTTGGTTAAGGAAAAGAGTACAACACATATTACTCCTTCTAATAATAACATTACTGAATATCTCGAAGCCTGTGCATTCCAATCTTGTATACCGACTTCTCAAATGTTGACATAGGTAATGCTTTGGTAAACAAATCTGCCAAATTATCGCTTGAATGAATTTGTTGAACATTGATATCACCGTTATTGGTATTTCCTTTCTTAAAGGCAATCCTCTTGTCTCTTTGATGCATTGGGTGATTGATCTAAGCCATACATTCTCGACTTGCTTCATGAATTGCTAATACCTCTCCATGATTTGATGAAGCAGCGGTTATGGTTTGTTTTGTTGAGTGCTATGATATAGTTGTGCCACCACAACTAAATAGACAGACTGTTTAGGATCTACCTTTATGTGGATCAGATAGAAAACCTGTATTTGCATATCCAGTTAGTTGATGTCTAGATTCGTTTGAATAAAATAATCCTGTGTCATTTGATCCTTGAAGATATCGCAGTACATGTTTAACACCATTCTTCTAGTTGGACAAGAGCTAAACCTTGCTAACAAATTTATGGGAAAAGCAATATCTGGTCGTGTATTGTTAGCAAGATACATTAGTGCCCCAATAGCACTAAGATATGGTACTTCAGGACCAAGAAGTTCTTCATTATTTTCATGAGGTCGAAATGGATTCTTATTTACATCAAGTGATCTTACAACCATTGGGGTACTCAATGGATGTGCCTTATCCATGTCAAATCGTTTTAGGATTTTCTTGGTATAATTTGATTGATGGACAAATATTCTATTTGTCAAGTGCTCAATTTGTAAGCCAAGACAAAATTTTGTCTTGCCGAGATCTTTCATTTCAAATTCTCTCTTTAAGTATTCCACAGTTTTTGGAATCTCTTTCAACTTCTGGTTTACTATAGCATAAGTTTCAATTGTGCTTATATTTGTATAGTACAAACCGGAGGACAAAGCAGATAATTTTTCTAATACACATTTCTTACCCTCAATAATGGTTTTGATATGGAGATACTCAATGTTCTCTTCATTTACAATTTCAATATGATATCTATTTTGACGAATATCTTTAAAACTTAGTAAGTTTTTTTGAGACTTACTAGATAATAAAGCATTATTAATAGCAAATTTTGTTCCTCCAGGTAGTATCATGTTAGCTCTTCCAAAGCCTTCAATCAATTTTGTAGCACCAGAAATTGTACTATATTTGCTTCTTTCATAATAAGGGAAGTAAAATATATATATATATATATATATATATATATATATATATATATTTTAAGTATTGTATGTGTTGTTGCACTATTAATCAGACATAAATCTTCTTCGTCGGCATTGGATATTGATAATGACTTTGAAACATCCATTATTCTTCATAAAAAAAATACGAACATCAATGAGAAATTGTAATTCAAAATATGAACATTAATGATTTTAAAACAATTACAATAATGAAAGTCTTATTGGGAAAGAAAAAAATAAAATGAAATGTTAAAAGAAAAATTATTAACCCTAGTACTAAATTCTCAAAAGAAATTTGCTATATCCAAATGTGTTGTATCATTCAAGCCTTCTAAATTAATTATGTCATTGAGGTCCGCAAAATTCATCAATAGCTTTTAGATTTGCCTGTATAACACCCCGATTTTCTGTTAGAGTGAAAATGACCAAAATGCCCCTGAGGTCGTTTTCTGCCCGGAACTCGAGGATAGCCGATCCGGTAGTCCTCGAGGGGCTAACTCAATGTATGAAGGGGATTCTATGTATTACAATGTTTAATACAGCAGAAGAATCTCATTTTTGAGGTTTCTGCGCGTAAATGACCAAAATACCCTTATAGTAATTTAAGGCAGTTTTGAGTTTTGTTTTGACCCGGACTTGTCCCGGAGGTGTAACACAATGTTTTTAAAGCATGATTTATGTTTGCTTAAGTCCTGGTGGTCCAGGGCAGTTTTTGAGAAAAATTACAATTTTACCCCTGCTTAAGTGCATTTAGGCTTAATGACGTTTCTAAAACAAAACCTAAGCAATATTAGGCTCTAATTAAAGGTTAATTAATCTCCATAATTAATCTAGAGCTAAAATAATTATTTGAGGTGGATTAGAACCTAAAATTGCTTAAGGAAACTTAAAACTCATTTCTAGTCACATTTCTTCAAGAAAGCATCTAGGAATAGTATTTTACTATTCACATTCCCTATTTCCAAGAAAAGGTGATTGCTCCCTAATCTCTAGTCAATAAAGTTTGACTCCACATTCTCCACATGTTTGAAAGTTTAAAGAATTGATTTATTTTCTAGTCAATCAAAGATCACTTCAAGTCATACCTCAAGTCACACCACATCATACTTCACTTTTCCCCAACTCAAGAAAATATGTCATTCCCTAGGTTTTTAGTCATTGGAATTTGACTCCATCAATCCAACAAGGATTTCTCTTGAATCTAAGTTAATCATGGCCCTAATTACCTAATTTGTTTACCTAGATACTTAATCATAAAACTTTAATTAGTGACCTAACATTGCTTACTCCTTAATACCCTACTAATACATGATTATTTGAAATAAAAAATTCTCCCCCCATGGCTACATTAAAACCGCCACTTTTCCCCCCAAAAAATTCAAAAGAATTATATTTTATGTAGTCAATCAAGTTTTCACTCAAGTCTTTCATGCATCATGTCTCCCATGCTTCACACTTTACCATGAATGACAACTCAAAGAGATATTTTCTCTCTTCCTTCTCTAAGAAGCCACACTCCTCTCCATGATACAACTCTATAAATACATTACCTTGGTGAGCTTTGCTCCACTTTACACCATTTGCCAAGTTTGAGTTTTTGAGAAAGTAAGAGTTCTTTTCAAAGTTCTCTAAGTTTTCCTTTCTTTCTCTTTTCTCTAAGGAGAAACCGCCACCTTCTCCACCTCCAACCTTCATCTTATTCTCTTCCAAACACTTGTCTAAGCCCATACACAAGCCTACACATTTTCTTCCTCCATTTCTCTCCTTAGCCGAAGCTATATACAAGACTCCAAGAAGATTTTCTTCTTCATTTCCTCTTCAAGATCCAACCTTTTATTCACTTCAAAGAACACCAACACTTGGTAGGGAGCTTTTCTAAAAATATTTTCTTGATTTTTGATGTTTGAATCTTGTTGGAATATGATGAATGGATGAAGTTCCTTTGTTGTTTCATTTGTCGGTTTCTTCATTTTCCTTTCTTCTTATTCTCGGCCTCAAGGCCTTGAATATGATAGCTTGATGATGAGTGTTCTCTAGAGGTGACCTTGTATTCATCTCCCAAGAAAACTTCTAAAGCTTGAATCTTTTTCAAAGAAAAGTTTTGTCTTTTGTAAGTTAAGTTAATGATAAGCTTTATGTTTCTCTTGGCCTTTTGGAACCTTTCTTTTTCCTTTGAGATTTCGGCCATAGAGCCCTTGGAAACTTGGAAAAATGAGAACTTGATGTTGATGGTGTTATAATGGTGTTTAACACTTGAACAACCCTTAAAACTTGAAACTTGCTTTTGATCTTGAAGTATTTTAGTTTTTCTTTTTCTTCAAGTTTCGGTTTTGCTTCCTTATTTCCTTTTATTTTTTGGCCCCAAGGCTTTCAGCATGATGGCTTGATAATGAGTGTTCTCTAGAGATGATTATGTGTTCATCTCATGAAACCTCTAGAGCTTGAGTTTTTCTTTGAGTCTTGTTTATGTTATATAGCTCTTTTATGTTTAAAGCTTAGAAAAGCTTACTTTTTCATGTTGGATGAGTATTGTGTTTAAGCTTTGATCTTTTAAAAGTCTTGGAGGAGCTCTAGATAAGATAAAGAAGTGAACTTGCATCCATATTTATTTTATGCTATCACTAAACTCCCAAGATAAAGAAATGAACTTACATTTCATGTCTTATTTCAAGTTATCACTTAACTCAAAGATAAAGAAGTGAACTTGCATCTCATTTATTTTGAGCTCTCACTTTACTTTCTAAGCAAATCTAAAATGGAGTGCATATCACATTTATGTTTATGTTATCACCTAAAACCCCTAGAGCTCAAAGACTTGCTCTCTTCATCCTAAGAAAAAGTTAAATATGCAGACATTCCTTGGAATGTACATTTCGGCCATGTGGTGATAATGAAGCTAGAATGAGTTTCATTTAGTCACAAGGGCCTATAATCTATGTCTTGGGATTTTTCTTAAGCATAGGTGACTATGACAAATGTTTTAAGTATGATTTCGTGATTTAAATACCCTTGGAGATTATTCTAAAATGGCCACTGCCCTCATGTATTTTATGGAGATTTTAAAGAAATAAAATGTTTCCTAATGAGTCTTATAAGTTTTAAAAAGGGTTCCAAGAGAAACTAGCAAGTTATGTGTTTTAAAATGAAAGTTCTATGCATTATATGATGACATTATTTTCGGTTCTGCCTTGTTATTTTCCAGCACCTTAAATTCTGTTTTGGGTGGTCTATATGTGTTTAAATACCTTACCAATTGTATGATAATTGTTATAGGCATCTTAGGTATGCTTAGTAACTCTATATGTTTGAAAATGTGATTTCTAGAACTCCTTAGGAACTAAAAATATGCATTCTGTTCCAGCCTTGATAGAGTTTGTAGAATCATATTATATCATGGTTAGATGAGTGAGAATGACTCATAATTGGTTTATGTATTAATTATTGCATCATAGAAAAAGTCGGTAATGAGAAAGGACCTAAAATGCAACTTCTGGAACATCGTAATTCATCAAAACATGTTTACTGCCTATGCTGTCCAGCCATAATTAATTAGGTTCTAGGACTTAATAAATTGTGGTAATGAGGCTAATCAATCCCTTAGAGGCACAAGAAAATAATTTGAAAGTTTTAGGTTACCCAATTAGGGGTTTTTACTTTTAAGGGAATGGTTGTGTGCTCTCTATGATTGATGAATTTATGTGTTATCTCATGACTTATATGATGCTATGTGATGATGGGATTGCATGTTATTGTTCTACTAGAACTTTAAAGATGCCTTTGTTAAAGTGATATGAAATATGTGACAAGCATGATTTATGTGGCATTTTGTTATAACATGCTAAGACTTAAGGTGACATAAAACTATGTGAAAATGATCCTTTGAATCCATCAAAAGGGATGGAGGACGAGGTGATTCCATGAGAAAATGATCCTTTGAAGCCATCAAAAGGGATGGAGGATGAGGTGATTCTAGCCCCCTAGCTCGTACTTTATGTCGGGACCTTAACTTATCAAAAGGGATAAGACCATGTGCTAGTGACGACTAGTGAAGTATGAGCTCATAACCTAGAGGTTTCTCAAAAGGGAGAACAATTAGGGTGGCCCCATGTTCAAAGTAAATGTCTTAATGTCACCTAAGTAACCAAGATAAGATTTATTGTCATACTGGGGACGGCGATACATAACGCCCAGATATGACTAGACATTTGTATTCAAAGATCACAGTGTCTCTATGAGCTCTTATGTTGCGTGATTGAATTGTCATGCATTCATCCAATACCAAGTTCTATGCTCTATGCTCTATGTATCATGTACCATGTACCATGTTCTATGTCTTATGCTCTATGTTCCATGTTTATGAACTATGTTCTATGTTTATGCCCTATGTTCTATGTTTTATGCTTTATGATCTATGATCCATGTACCAAGTTTTCTGCTCTATGTTGTATGTTCTATGTTTTATGCCTTATGATCTATGATCTATGCACCATGTACCAAGTTTTCTGCTCTATGTTGTATGTTCTATGTTTTATGCTTTATGATCTATGATCTATGCACCATGTACCAAGTTTTATGCTCTATGCTATATGTTCTATGTTTTATGCTTCATGTTATAAATTCTATGTTTTATGCTCCAGGTCATATGTGCTATGTTTTATGTTCTATGTTATAAGTTAGTTATGCTCCCGCATATCATAATGAATTATGATGCATCCATGTAAGTACAAGAGTAGATGTTAAAAGGAACGGGCCTCGGTAATTAACGTTTTAGAACTTCATAATTGAACCATTACATGCCCACTATTTTATAAGACCCTCGTTGACACGCCCACATGGGAGCTCCACTACGACCCGGAGCGCAGATTGTATCATTTTGAGGAGGCCAGCCATGCGCCCTAGACATAGAGGTCATGTGCAACCATCTGGTGTACCTGTCCCCGTCGAGCTACGATAGAGGTTTGGATGTGTCCCCTATTCCCGGGTCGTCAGCCGTAGACGACTCTTGGAGTTTTAGTGTACACACGTCTCACTAGTTATGATAACCTTCTTTCATTGAAAAGGCTATCTACCTTAGGTGCACAATGTAGGTTGTTTCCTATGTATTTTGTTCCTTATGCATTAGCATTTTATCTTCATGTACTCAAACTTAACTCACCTTTAGGTGGGTAGTTATATATATGTGTGGTGTTATGTTCTTTGTGGAGCCTTCTTAATGTTTAGATTTCCGCATTCTTTATTATCGCTTGTATATATTACACGCGGCTCATACTTTATCAAGGTTTTAAAAAGAAAAAAATTGGACTCATATTTTTAGTAAGTATTTTCAATGATAAATGAACTGAAACAAGAGGTAATGACTAATATTTAGCCTCAGTACGTTCTAGGAGTATTGGGTTGAATATTAGGGTGTTACAGCCTGAACATCATTTGCCTCAGCTTCATTATTATGAAGACTTAGATTGGTCTCAACATTTTTGTTCTTCCCTTTGGTTGAAGCTTGATATAATTTAACAAAATATTCAGGCGTATGACAAGTACGTGACCCATGACCTTTCATTTTGTATCGATAGTAGAAGGTCTCTGTGCTTTTTGATGGATAACTTGAAGCACCTTTATTTTTTTCTTGTTTGTAATTATTATTCCACTTTTGGTAATGAGAGGGGAAATGACCATTCTTGTTACTTTGATTATTATGCCAGTTGCTACGTCCATAACCATGACCATGACTGCGACTACGATTGTGACCGTGACCGTGACCATGAGTATTTTTTTGTCCTCTTTTAAATTTATGGGTTGCTACATTCACTTCTAGGAATGGAGCAGAGCCAGTCGGACAAGCTTCATGGTTTTTCATTAGTAGCTCATTGTTTTGTTCAGCTAGTAAGAGACAAGATATCAATTCAGAGTATTGCTGTTGTAAGAGCACATTTGAGGCATGAAAAGTTGAAAATGTTTTTTCCAACAAATCCTCATCGGTGATCTTTTCACCACAAAGTTATAATTGAGAACTTATCTTTAAGATTGCTGAGTTGTACTCATTCACAGTTTTAAAATCCTGCAATCTCAAGTGCATCCATTCAAAATGAGCTTTAGGCAAAATAACTATCTTTTGGTGATCATATCTTTTCTTCAAATTGACCCGTAATTCCAATGGATCTTTCACAGTTAAATATTCCGCCTTTAACCCTTCATGAAGGTGGTGGCGTAGAAAGATCAAAGCTTTAGCCTTGTCTTGGCTTGATGCTTTCTTTTCTTTAAAAGTATCTCCTAGGCCTTTGGCTTCCAGATGTATTTCAGCATCAAGTATCCATGATAAATAGTTGTTTCCAGTTATGTCGAGTGCAGCAAACTCAAATTTTATCAAATTTGACCTAGTGTGATCTAGTACATAAAATGATAATAAATATTAAAAGTGAATTCAATAGATTATATAGGTAACATATTGCGAATTAATATCCATGATGATTCTAATCCATTATTGCTAATCAATACGTTCATTTATATAGGTTATCTAAAAAGGAAAAAAATAAAATAAAATGATTGAAAAATAAAAACAAATTACATGCAAGGAAATGTGATATGATGGTGCATTATTTGATAGTGCAATAATACCAGCAAAACACAGGAAAATTCATAATATTGCGTGGAAGAATGAAAATATAGGTAACGTAAAGCAACAACGTGATTTGCAAATCAATATACCATAACATAAAGCAATAACACAAACTTAAAAGAAAATTATTCAAATTTGAACTGTGACTTATTTATGCTAACTATTGTAAATACAGACTTGTAAATTATTTGCAAATAATTAAATGTTTTGAATAATAATTAAATCAACGTATTTCAATAAAGATCATTCACTGATTTCAAATAATAATTAAATTATTTCATATTATAACAGATTTGTAAATTAGCATGATTTGTGAATCATTGTCATTGAAAGCACATTGTCCATAAAATTATTGCAAAAGATTTGGAATCAATGTACTTACTGCATAAATTTCATTTTTGATGCAGATAGATAATGATAAAACCAATGTACAATGCAACGAGGAAAATTTTTTTGCAAATCTTGACATTTTAAAAAAAAATCCAAGAACTTGACATTTTCATTATTAGTCCTGATACAATACATAAAGGAAATTGATCTTGAAATTGAATGTGGAATATTGATAAAGAGATCGACACAGTTCAAAGAGGAGGGAAAAAAATGAAGTAGCATACGCTTTATAAAACAAGATCATATTGGCATTATGTGGTATAGACATTATAAGATTCAAGTATCATCGGGCATTACACCTCCATGAAAAGCGCAGTGACAGAGAGAGTAAAAGTCACGTAAAAAAAAATGGAGGACTACCTTAGGATGGGATAAGAATGATGAGCAAATTGGTGCTGACAACATATTATGAAATGATAGGTAGAGGAAGGGAGAAGTAATCAGAAAATAAGAGAGAGCTACTTTTTAGTACATTACAATGTTATTCAAGGTCTCTATTTATAGATCCTATAATACAAATGGAATAATTACATTAATAAGCAATAAATGTGATAAAATTTGTAATGGACATTCTTATTAATTTTTTATTTATAACACCCTTGATGTTTTGAATTATTGCACTCCACCCTATTCTTCTATAAATATGACACTCCACCTAATTACTAATATTAAACTAATCTTTTCCTTAATATATATGTATATATATAATATAAAAATATAAAATAAATCTAAAAATTTATTATTTGATGATATATTAAAATTTCAAATGTTAAAAACATAGTAAATTCAGAGTTTAAAAAATAACATTATGTTTTTAACTTTTTTTTAAAGTATATAAAAGTACTTTAATAATAATACTAACTAAAATTTATAATTAAATAAGTATTATTTTATACAATACGTTAATATTTAATAATCTTATATTCTTTGAAAGAAAAAGTTAATAATTTCATATTATGTTTGATAAGTGAATACCTTATACTTCAAAAAAATATATTTTTAAATTTTTCTTTCGAAGTATATAAAATAATTTTAATAATATTGAGTATGATTTACAATTAAATAAATATTATTTTTATCCAGTCAGTTAATATTCTAATATCAAATAGAATGTTATTTTTAGCAGATATTATTAACAATATTAAAGAAATAAGAAATAAGGAACTTGTAGAATTAACATAGCTTTTCCAAAAAATAATCACACAAACAAATTTTAATTGTCCCAAATGTGTGAAATAATTTTGATAATCAATCTTAGAAGAGTAAATTTGTAATTTTACTAAAATTTGTACGCTAATCAAACCATAACTATTAAATAGATGTAAGCTTATAGTATGAAATATAATTTTCATTTGGTTATAAATCACACTCATTATTATTATTATTGTGTTTTTAAAATTAGAAGTTGTAATATTTCATTAAATCAAAAAATTGTAAATTTGTTTTATAATTTTTATTATATATATATATATATATATATATATATATATATATATATATATATATTAAAAAATAGATAAGTTAATTATTATTGAAAAATGAGTTTAATAACATAAATGGAGTGGAGTATCATATTTGTATAAGGATGAGGTAGACTACAATAACTCAAAGCCTTAAGAGTGTTTAATGTTACTTACCCAAATTTTTAAGATATCCTTACTTTCATTAATCCTCTAAGTAAGTTTACATGAAGAAGTAGATTTAATAAATGTGAACATATCCAGACTCGATATGTAACGACTCTCCTATTTGTATCTTTCTGGTAAAATAATTAATTGGGAGAAATTGGTAAGGATTTTAAAAATTCCGACAGACACGGTTGGGATCGAAACAATATGAGGATTCTGTAAAATAAAAAATGAAAATTAATTAAATATTAATAAAAAATTAGAATAATAATATTTTAATCAGTAATATAGGATGAGATCTTATAAATGATATTAGGACATAGAAAAAATTAGCATAAGACTAAAAGGATAATTTTACCCGGTAAAGTTTGTTTTTATGTCAATCGAGTACAGAAACGATAAGAAACAGTGCACCGAAATGGTAATAATCGGTATACCGAAACATTGAGATTGGTCCAATTAATGGACATTATTATATCTTAAATAAATTTTTACTTAGAATGATCACATAAATATAGATATTTTTAGTATTGATACAAGGTAATTTGATCTGCAAAAAAGAAATCTTGAAATTGCTCTCCAAGTAACGTTAATTATAAAACTCAAAAATGAAGAAAGAATTCTTCCTTCTCGTACAGGTCCATTCAAGCTTCTTGCAACTTTTCATTTTCATTTTCTTTGAAAAACCTCCACAAATCACCATATCTACAAAGCAATCTCTTAGGTAATCATCTAAACCACTTCAAGAAACATCTTCTCTACATCAAGATCAATTAAAAACCTTGTTCTTCCCTGCTCTTTGGACTTCACAGCAACGTACAAGAAGCTGAAAACAGGGGGGTTAAGGGTTGATTTGAGAAGAAAAACTAGAGAAAAAGCTTGGAAGGAGGTAGGAAAAATTCTAGTCTCTTACTTTGTGATTAATTGGCTATTTTGCTAAGATAAGTGCATGAATTTTTCTGTGTTTATGTGCTGAAATCTGAAACCCAATTTTAGGATTTAGGGTTGCTTGAGTTGTGATGGAATTATGCATATTGGAACCAGAATTTTTTTGTTCCAACAACTACATGTAGTGAAGTTGATAGATATGGAAGAATACATCAAGTACAATTCTTGTGAACTTGCTGAAAATTTTATGTTCTAGAAATTTTACAACACTAGTCTATGGTTTGTATGATCTTGCTAGTGGTATTAGAGGTGCTCTAAGTGGGTATGTGCTAGAAATGTTATGTGCTGGAATTTTTAGAGCATTAATCCTTAGTAAGTATGATCTTGCTATCTATGATAATCAAAGCTTGAAAAAGTGGTAGTAAGACTTGGCTTGTATTTTTTAAAATTTAGGAGCAATTATTACCCAAAGAATGTGGCTGAAATTTTGATGGTGTAAAAGCTAGTGAAAGTTTAGAAAAACCTTATAACAACTATTATAAAAGATGTAAAGAGATTTAATTGATGTAAGAAATGTTTATTCATAGTAGAAGTAGTTTGAAAATCCATTGCAAGAACTTGGTTCAATTGCTGGAAAATTTACAAGAATTACTACTAACTAGGAATTGTAATTGAATTTTTGGATGGCATAAAAATATATTAAAAGTCTTGTAGGTTTACATGAATAATGAAAAATGAGAATAAAATGTCATAGCTAGAATGCTAAATGTATTAGATGAATAAATCTATATAAAAGTGTAATATTAACACATAACTAGTTAATGTATTTGTAATGAAAGTAATAACCATTAATAGAAGATTTCAAAAATAAAGTATGAAAAATAGCACTTTTAAAGAAATCTTACTTAACAACCATAAGAGTTTTTGTTTATACAATAGATAAAGATGCACCCGAAAGAAGGAAACTTAAGACAATAAACCTTATACAATGTAAATTGCTTAGTGGTAAGCTCATGGAGTTCTAAGGGCGTAGCACGTCTACTATTACCCATGAATCCATGAGCTTACCACTAAGCAATTTACATTGTATAAGGTTTATTGTCTTAAGTTTCCTTCTTTCGGGTGCATCTTTATCTATTGTATAAACAAAAACTCTTATGGTTGTTAAGTAACATTTCTTTAAAAGTGCTATTTTTCATACTTTATTTTTGAAATCTTCCTGTTAATGGTTATTACTTACATTACATATATATTAATTGGTTATGTGTTAATATTACACTTTTATATATATTTATTCATCTAATACATTTAGCATTCTAGTTATGACATTTTATTCTCATTTTTCATTATTTATGTAAACCTACTAGGATTTTAATAGATTTTTATGCTATCCAAAAATTCAATTACAATTCCTAGTTAGTAGTAATTCTTGTAAATTTTCCAGCAATTGAACCAAGTACTTGCGATGGATTTTCAAACTATTTCTACTATGAATTAACATCAATTAAATCCCTTTAATTCTTTTATAATAGTTGTTGTAAGGTTTTTCTAAACTTTCACTAACTTTTACACCATCAAAATTTCAGCCACATTCTTTAGGTAATAATTGCTCCTAAATTTTAAAAAAATACAAGCCAAGTCTTACTACCACTTTTCAAGCTTTGATTATCATATATAGCAACATCATACTAACTAAGGATTAATGTTGTAAAAATTTCAGCACATAAAATTTTCAGCACATACCCACTTAGAGCACCTCTAATACTACTAGCAAGATCATACAAACCTTGGACTAATGCTATAAAAATTCCAGCATATAAAATTTCTAGCACAAACCCACCTAGAGCACCTCTTATACCACTATCAAGATCATACAAACCTTGGAATAATGCTATAAAAATTCCAGCATATAAAACTTCCAGCACATACCCACCTACACGGGTCTTTTCAGCATGCTTTGTCCTCACTCACATGCTTCCTAGGAAAACTTCCCAGGAGGTCACCCATACTAAAATTGCTCCAAGTCAGGCACGCTTAACTGTGGAGTTCTTTCAATTTGGGCTACTAAAAAGAAGATGCATGTTGCTGGTATAGGTAGTACAAATCAATTCATATAAGCCCTCCTCAACTGTATAGTCCAATACCTATACAGTCTCAGGATCCCTCTCATTCCGGTGTGTAATTGGCTCATTCATGTACCCCTCCGCTTATAGGGTCTTGTGAGGAGCCACTCCTTGTCTGTGCCTTTTTTTGCACTGGCAATCACTCCTCACCCTCGTCCTTGAGCGTTACATTATGTATTCTAATTGTCATTGCTTCAGAATGATTTAGTAATGAAGGATCATAGGGATAGTGATACTCAATTGAAGGGTCAAAAGCTTGTTAAGGTATGTGATAATTAAACAATTTTGCTACTATGTTTGGACTTTTAACTATTATGTTTTCTATGTTGTAATTTTTATTTAATATGTATTAATTAAACCTAAGTAATGGAATCATTTTGAATAGGTAGGATCTAATGATAGTGGTTAGGAAAGAGTTGGACCAACGATTGGTGGGGACCTAATAATGAATCAAGTTCTTATTGCTCCATGAAACAAGCCTCAAATGGGTTATTAGCCCATTTCTAATCAAGCTTAGTTGTTCTTGCCATATCCAATGTACCCAAACATTCCCCAAGTCACAGGTATCCCCCCATTTCAAGGATATCAATTGTACTCCCACATGCCTCAGGTTAAACCAATTTGTAAATGATTAAGCTATAATTTTTTTTTTGTGGATATTAAGATTCTGCATCACTATTTTGTGAAGATGTTCGACCCTAATGTTAACAAGCATGGTGCTGGTGGTAGGAAAAATTGATGGGTTTAGAGGCAAAATGGTAGTTTGCACTAACTTAAATGTAAATGCAAAGTATTGTTATAATATTTCACATAATGCAAGCATATAAGAAACACGGCTATGTGAGAAAGTGGAGTTGTTTTTTAATTTGAAATTAATAGTTATAAAACTGTTCTACGTATACTTTGTTGAATGGAAAGGAATGATTCCAGAAAACAAATAGAAGAAATGAAGAAGAAGAAATGGCGGAAGTAGTTTCTATTTCATTTTTTTCCTTACTCAATACCCTTTTTTGTTTTTATACACACAAACCATTGTCTGTCTCTAGACTAATAGCACAAGCTAATTAGTAATTCGAAGGAAGTACTTCTACTCAATTCTTTATTTTTTCAACACACAGGCCACTCTTTCTTTCCTTTTTTCAAACTAGTAATACAAAATCAACGAATGAAATGAAAATGAATAGAAAGAGAGACTACTCTTGTTTTTTCTCTTTTCCAATTCTGTCTTTTTTTTTACACAAGCAACTTTTTTTAAAAAATTAATAGCACAAAACCAACTGATTAAATAAAGAAAAAGAGATTTTTTTTTAAATACAAATGACTTTCTTTTAAAATTAGAAGCAATAAGTACAAAGGCAAACTTATAGGAAGAGAAGTATCTTCTTTTTATTACAAATAGACCACTCTTATTCAAAATTAGAATTAATAATACAAAGTCAAACTAATAAGATGAGGAAGAAGAGAATGATTGACAATTTATATAGAGAAATATGATATTTTAATATTTTTAGCGAAATTTTACACTAGATGATTTTTTTTAATTTTTTTTTTTCAAAATTTTGCATTGTATGATGCTTTATATGTGAAAAATTTTATTAATATTTTTAGAAATCTCACTTTTATGTGAGATTGTATTTTACAAAATTTTTTTTCTAAACAAATTCTTGCCTTATGTGAGTTTTAAGTTTAACAATGTGTTAACTGGTTATGCCAAGATGAGTATTTATGCTTTGTTTCCTAGGAAAATGATTCAAAGAACAATCCCTAACAGAAAGAAAGTTAAAAACCACAAACTAAAAGTCATGCACCTAACATGCACTACACCTTTTTTTTTTTAAAAAAAAATGGATCTTGACTTTTGCTAATTTAATATTACTTAAAATATTAACTAAAAGTGTTGAAAAAAAAATGTATTGTACCCTGAATAAAATAAAAAGTCAACAAACATACAATGTTGAGCCTGTTAGTTTAAAAAAAAATGGTCTCCAATAGTAATGGTATTATGTAATTAGAATCATTTCTTACAACCACCAAAAAACAATAATCATTCTTTACAAACGCATTGTAATTGGCTAACTATGATTTTTGTCTCTGTAAAATCTTTGAAATATTTTTTTTTGATGATCACAAATGTGCATACAAATAATGTAGGAAAAAAAAATTTATCGACTTTATTTGGTTGAGGCATACTCATTTTTTTTTAAGTTACTATGTATTGTTTTTTTTTTGTACATATTCTTTGTTATATTATGTACCTATATTTTTTGAAAAAATTTTCTATTCAGGGCATTAGTCAATATTTCCAATAAAAACAAGGTTATATGCTTTTGGATGGATATCACATTTTTTTTACAGTACAATGGATATACATATTAAAAAACTTGAAATCAGACTTTTCTACAGTTTTATAGACTTATTTTGACATTTAAAAACACTAATTTTCATGATAAAAGGATTCATCAATTCATGTAATTGTTTAGTTGGGGATGGGTTCTTGATTGGTTTTCAAATTGTAAACTGCAAATATGGTGCAAAAAATAGAAATATGTTAACCAAAAGTACATGTGGAGTACAATACTGTTGGGCACATGTAAGGAAAAAAAAGGTCAAAACCTGCACCTAACACATGGGCAAACTTTGAGCATTGGGTCAACTACTATTATTGTCAAGGCTTGGGTCGTGGCCTTATACAACACCTATTTAATTTTATATTTTTTTTTATCTATTATAATGATAATTAGCTCCCACTTTATTTTGGGTTGACAATATGGGCTTCACTATCCTCCCCATCTCATGCAAGTGGCTTGACTCATCAATGCAAATACATACCAATATTTTTTTCTTGGCCAACAATTGTTGTGGCTTCAATCATAGGCCATTTCGAGCTACCCATTTACAGTTTGTTTTAAAAAAAAAATAAGTGCACTAGTTTGGCAAATTTGTGGGAACAAAAAAAATTTGTGGATATACAATTAAGAAAAAACATTAAAGGCCCAATTCATCCTCAATTAATTAGCAACAACACAGTGGATAGCACATGGGGCCGGTCTACGAAAACAAAACAAACTTATGAGCACATGAAAAAGAAAACGCAGCCTAACTCCACTATGAAAAATAAATATAACAAAAAAGAAATGACTTATCAAACACATAACTGAAAAAAAAAAAAGAAAAATAAATAGAACGAAGGCAGCATGATGAGCACATAATAAGCAATCAAATCAGTACCCACCATCCTTAATTCAGTTATTTGAATCGTTGATGCTCATGTGGTGTCAACGAGCTCTTGACATACTTGGAGCATGTGGTTACCATTGGTGTCTTTCGGGATAGGTCAAATTTTCGAGCCCATACATGTTTATCATTAACAGTAAATTTCACATGGTGTGCATATCCAGGGACCATGTGCATGGTCTCAACATCCTATAGTATTACTTGACCAAACATTGATGGTCGGTATGGTGTTGCAGGCGACATTGAAATTCTTTCTATACAGCCCCCGTACATGGTAGCGAATAACCCCTTTAGTTCCCACTCATAAAAATGGTATGATTTGGGGAAGGTTAGTTATGAATAAGGATCTTTTTTCCATGGAGACTATAGGGGTGCGTGGATAAGGTGGAAAGAGAATGGATTCTTACACTGAATCCTTTGTCTCTGTAGTTCTTGACGTCATGTCGTCCGAGTTATAGTCCAATAGGTCTTGCATGGCAGGTGCATAAATGTATAGGAATATCCAAAAACATAGGGTTTGAATTAAGTTATCACTGCCAATTATTGCTATGCTTCTGTCATTCATTAATTGTTGGATTGATGTTTCAAATCCAATGATGACTTGCATCAAATCCAGCCAACTGAAATGTAGGAGGTCAACTTCATTTGGAGAGTGTTCATGCAACAAGCACTCTAACCATGATGTTGTTTCCTCGGCTATGCTGTATATTTGCATGTTGTGAAGTTCAGATATATGTACAACAAGATCATGAAAACCAACAACCTCCAACCATATCCAAGCTGCAACCACCTGCATGGACTTTGTAACGACTCGTCTATTTGTATTTTTTTGATAAAATAATTAATTGTGAATAATCGATAGGGATTTTAAAAATTTCGACAGACACAATTAGGATCGAAACAATATGAGGATTCTGTTAAAAAATAAAAATTAATTTTATATTATTAAAAATTTAATATAATACTATTTTAATCGGGGATATAGAACGAGACCCTATAATTAGTACAAAGGCATGGAAAAAAAATAACAATAAGGTAAATAAATATTTTTAATCTAATAAAATTTTTAAGTATCGATTGGATACCAAAATAGAAATAATTGGTACACCGAAGTGATAATAACCGGTACATCAAAACACCGAAACTTGTAAAAATAATGGATATTATCATATCCTAGGTAATTATTACTTAGGATAATCAAATAAACTTAGACATTTTTAATATAGATACAAGACAAATTGATTCGAAAATACTTACACCCATTACTTTGTCTCCAAGTAATTATTATTATAAAAAGGAAAAAAGAAAGCAAATTCACATTTCTTCTCGGGTTGGTTTCCAGACTTCACGTTTTCAGCATTTCATGTTTCCTTTTCTTTCTTCCTCCACCATTTTCACTTTCTTTTGCTTAGAAATCCATCAAATCACTAAGTTCTTGAAGGATATTCATAGATTAACCCATAAACTACTTCAAGAACACTATATCTACATCAAACTCAAGTCAAAACCTTATTTTTCAGCTTCAAACCAGCAGCATAAATAAAGGCTGGAAAGTGGGTTCAAGCTTGGATTAGAGAAGAAAAAACTAGAGAAAAAGCTTGGAAGGAGGTAGGAAAAATTCTAGTCTCTTACTTTATGATTAATTGGCTATTTTGCTAAGATAAGTGATTGAACTATGTTGAATTATTCTTACCAAATCTGAACTCTAATTTTTAGAATTTAAAAGTGCTTGGATTATTATGAAATATTATGTATTGGAGCTTGAGTCTAATTTCAGAATTTGTAAGAAACATGGTTTAAATTCTTGGAATTGTGAAGGAATGATCAAGTTGTTGGAAATGGTATGTGCTGGAATTTTTACAGCATTAGTCATTGGTTTGTATGATCTTGATATTGGTATAAGAGGTGCTTTAGGTGAGTATGTGCTGGAAATTTTATATGCTGGAATTTTTACAGCATTAGTCCAAGATTTGTATGATCTTGATAGTGGTATAAGAGGTGCTCTAGGTGGGTATGTGCTAGAAATTTTATATGCTGAAAATTTTACAGCATTAGTCCAAGGTTTGTATGATCTTGTTAGTGGTATAAGAGGTGCTCTAAGTGGGTATGTACTGAAAATTTTATGTGCTTCTGAGGCAAACTATGAGATTTTAGTGTCATGCAATAAAATCTTATCTATTTCGGATGGCATAAAAATCTATTAAAAGCCTAGTAGGTTTACATGAATAATGAAAAATGAGAATACAATGTCATAACTAGAATGCTAAATGTATTAGATGAATAAATATATATAGAAGTGTAATATTAACATATAACCAGTTAATATATATGTAATGTAAGTAATAACCATTAACAGGAAGATTTCAAAAATAAAGTATGAAAAATAGCACTTTTAAAGAAATCTTACACAACAATCATGAGAGTTTTTTTTTCTTTTTTATACAATAGATAAAGATGTACTCGAAAGAAGGAAACTTAAGACAATAATTCTTATACAATGTAAATTGCTTAGCGGTAAGCTCATGGATTCACGGGTAATAGTAGACGTGCTACGCCCTTAGAACTATATCAGGTTGTAATCGCGACGGCATTACATCGTTATGAGAAAAAGGATATACTGAGGATAGCGCGGCTATCGAGATTAGATGTAGTAGACGTACTTCATCTAGTGAACTATATCAAGTTGTAACGCGATGTCGTTACATCGTTGACAGTACGATCCAAAGAGAAGTATATCAGAAGAGTCCTATGAGTTTTACCATTAAGTTTTAAAATTTTCTAACAAAATTAAGTCATAAGAAATAATTACACTAACTAAGGAGACCATTATACAAACAATTGAATATACATTGCTTATTTTTGCATTTAGTTGAATGTCATTAAGTAATAGACTGGTGTTTTTCCTATTGGGATCGTTGATTCTCATTCCTGCTGTATGATGTATTTTATATACATGGCCTTGATCGTGTTCTTTCTCGAGATGCCTGACTGGCAATGGCATTATGACCCGGAGTTGGGGTCACTGTACCTGGTTGCTGAGTCTCATATCTGTATTTACGTACTGTTTACTCGCCCATTTGCTACTACTGTTATGAGTCATACTTTTGATCCAAAGTCCCTTTTTCCTGCTTTTTCGTTGTTTATGACTCATCCACCATAGCTACCACAACTTGCCATTGATGCTGAGTCTGATCCTTCAGAGGAGACATCTTTTGGTTACTCTACCCCTTCTGGAGGTAGTGGGGACTGACAATGTTACCTAGCTTATGTGCCTAATGGGCACTACTCTCTACTTGCTTGACTGACTACGGTGTATTCATCTTGTTGACAGATGCAGTATGACTTAGAATCCTTCATATTATCTGACTATCATAGGCTCTTATGTCTGACCTTTTGATGAGCCACTGACCAAGGGAATTAGGTTCATCTATCTGTAGTTAGTTGTATTTTGTTAGGCCTTAACCCGGATTAGGTGGTCACTGCGAGGAACAGGGTTGGGTTGTTTATGATACTTATGTAATGAGGTGTGAATGTATAAAGTATATATGTATAACTTAACTTATTATGGATGTGATATAAAATGTAAATTATCGTGTGACTAACTTCCTAGAATGCGCATTATATTCCCGCTATTGCTATGCGTTGATTATTACATTGAAAGGATTGCGAAAAGCGAAAAATTAGTATACCTTTTAGTACAAAGCTCGTATTTATTACAACACATATGTATATAATTCATATGATTAATATGGACAAAATCAGTAAGGTAAGTTACGGGTAACAACTACTTACTGTAATGTTATGACTCGAGCATAGCACTATAGTAGGAGGGGTGTTACATCATGGTATTAGAGCCTGCACCTCTCCCAGTACGGTGTGGTTTGGGGATGAACTAAGCGGAAGTTGGTGGGCATGTAACGCTCGAGGACAAGAGCGAGGAGTGATCGTCGGTGCAAAAGAAGACACGGACAAGGAGTGGCTCCTCATAAGGCCCTCTAAGCGGAGGGGTACATGAATGAACCGATTACACACCCGAATGAGAGGGATCGTGAGACTATATAGGTGTGGGACTATACAGTTGAGGAGGGCTTATATGAATTGATTTGTACTACCTATACCAACAAGATGCATCTTCTTTTCGGTAACCAAAACTGAAAGAACTCCACAGTTAAGCGTGCTTGACTTGGAGCAATTTTGGGATGGGTGACCTCCTGGGAAGTTTTCCTAGGAAGCGTATGAGTGAGGACAAAGCATGATTACAAACTTCTTCAATAACTCCTAGCTAGAGGACGCAACTTTTCTTTTTCTCTAACTTGCATCTTTCACAGTTTTTCTTTGGTTGCGGTGATTTTAAATTATAAAAAGGATTTTATAACAAAATTACATTTGCGCAAATAGCAAAACAAACAAAACTATCCACCATCCATCCTTCTTGTTAATCGTAATTGATTTTAATTTTACATTTTAAACACCACTAAACACATCTAATTTACTATTATAGCACACATTTACATCTTCATGGTTGATTCATTCGAACAATGTAGACAAAACATAAGTATTATGATACATTATCAAAAAAAGGACTCAACAAATTTGGGTAATCATCATAGCATAAGACACAACCCTTTGGGATTTCAATTCACCAATATAATCATCACTAAACAAGGATGATCCCTTAACTTCATTAGATGGACAAAAGTCTTGTGTAGAAGCAAATTTTGGACATCTCTTCTAATAGAGTCCGATGGCACTTCAAACAATGCCTTTTTTCAACTTATAATGTCTGTTCTTTGATGGCCCACCCTTTGTCTTCACCAAGATAGGATCACTAATAGCCTTCTTGTATGAACTTATAATCTTGCGTCGTTCAGTATGAAATTGTGCCCTCTTGATAAGCTTATGAATTTCATTTATTATCTCAATGAATAGGTCAACATTCTTCAACTCTCATTTGAAGGGCTACAATATGCTTTCATCTTGAAAATAACATTACCCTCATACTTTGTACAATGCACAATGTTTAAAGCATAAGCTTCTTCTATCTCAGACTTTACTTTCATAAATATCTCCCTAGCATATGCCTTCGTAGCACAAGCCTCAATTTTCTAGAGAGAAGTCATCAACACAGGTTCTCTATTAAAAGTCTTGTAGTTCGAAGTAAGCTCATTTTTCCTATACTCTCTTAGTGCTAAGTCAAAATTGTGCATAAACTCAATAAAACTTTTCTTACTATGAATATAAGCCTTAATAAGAAAATTTATGCCTTCGCATTGGGAAGTTGGTCTGATGTGTCCAAAAAACTTCTTGCGCAAATAAGATTGACCCACATTGTATTTTTCTCATATGTTTTTGCAACCTATTTGTTATTGGTCAATCCATGCTTCAAAATAATGTTCTCCTATTGCTTTTCAAATTGGTCAACAGGGTACTTTGAGTACACCACTCTCTTGAAGTTCTCTAGGAAAATAGGATTCTTCACATTCTCACAAGCATTCTTTTGCAAATGCCATGCACACAGCTGATGTGAGGCATCTAAAAATACATGCTTTATAGCCTCTTTCATTGCCCCGTCTCCATCGGTTACAAACTTACAATTGCCTTTGGTTGCTTATTGCCCATTGGTTTAAGAAAGGTTCTAACAACCACTTGCAAGTTTTAGTTGTCTCATCTAAGACCAATGCACAACCAAATATCGTTGTCTGCCATGATAATTGGAACCGAAAAAAATAATAAAGGTTGGTTGTAACTGTTCTTCTTGTAAGTCATGTCAAATGCGAGTACATCACTAAAGCACTCATAATCAAGTATGCTAGTTCCATCTGCCCAAAATAGATTATGTAAGGATTGGTCTTCAGGATTAATCGTGTATGTCATAACCCGACTTGGGTGCACATGAACCACATGTGAGAAATCCTATTCCCACGTAAGCCTCATTACCTGGATTCCTATATATGCATGGTACATCACAAAAATAGATTAAGTCATAAGATCTTCTCTACATATAATTCACCTCCCTTTAAAACGTCAAGATACAATTTTCCAAACTATAGTCTCAAAATCTATTTTTTTGAAGTCTGAATTCATGGTATCAACAAGTATAATGAAAGATACAAAACCTCTATAAATAGTAAAATCATATAATACAGTCCAACATAACATTATATATGCGAAGCATAAATCACGCACTATGATCCAGGATCCTGCCTACATCTACATTGGAGCACTCTAGAACAAAATCATAAGCACTTCACATAAGTGAGGCTCACCACTGGAACTCTAGTGCTGCTGAGACAATGGTAGCTGGGAAAAACTCACAGCCGCTTTTGTATCTATAAAATATAAGAAGAAGTAAAGGGGTGAGTCTTGCAACCCAAAACTAAGTGAGTGAGTCCCACCTGAAACCTGCTTTCATAGGACACTAAGCAAACAATGCATAAAAATATAATAACATTAATTATATTCAAATGTCTTACATATATATGCACAAACATAATCAATGCTTTCATCATTTCCAAATTCAATACAATTTCCTCAATTCACTTCATATCTAAAACCATATCAGTTCATTGTATTGTAGCTAATAGAGAAATAGTAAACTTTGCTATAACATGTGGATGCTCAGTTCCTCGTGAACAAGAGCCCTAATTGAAATTATAATGGTTCCTCGTGAACCACATCCCTCGTGGACTGATTTATTTTCTGAATAAATTTCCCCTCATGGCCCTTGGTACCAAGGTTAACGATTAACACCAATCGTTAACTCGTCGGCTATTTCTCTATAACTATTGTCTAAACCATTTAACTAAATACATATAAGTCTGAAAACATTTAAACCTTTTAGTTCTCTGTGAGCTCTAAATCCATATGATTCCAACAGTTTGACCTTATCATAATTGTGGCTATGAAATCATGCCCAAGGGATCATCCTTTGCAGACATTTGTGATTTCATAAGCTGATAGAATATGTATCCGCCAGTTGTCTTGAATCTCATAAAGACTCAAGCTCTAAAACTTTTTGATTCATTCTCTAAAACATAATTCAAACCATCAAGCTTTTCATAACTATAACTCTCAATATCATATTTCAAAATTGCAAGGTTTGCAATTACAATTCTATTTTCTTCTCTAAATTGCATATGTGGTATAAAACTATATATATATATATTGAAATAATTACAAAAGTCTCCAACCATTACACATATCATCAATTCTATATAAAATCAGTATAACAAACATGGCCCATGAGTTTTCTCAAAAACAAGTTTCATGTTTTAAAATCAATAATTCAAAACATATATTCAATAGTCAACTTGGAATCCGCGTATAATATTTCTCTAAAATCAAGCAGTAATTCATATTTTCATGAAAATAACTCTATTGCAGAACATAGAGATAACATATGCAAACCCACTCACCTGGAGGGGTGACCAATGCAGAACTAACACCAACAGCACACTGGGAAGTAGAACTAACAACAGTATCTAATATAGAAACAATAGAACTCTAAATCAACCTCTAAAATCTCTGAATACTCAAAACTCATCACTAACAAGGTAGAAAACTTCTCTCCCTTAAGAAGCATGGAGAATCACTCTAATAACAAGAAAGAAATGGGGAAAAGAGAGCAAAACCAAGAGAACAACGTACCTTGAAGCCTTATGAATCAAAGATTAGAGTTAGATTGAAAGAAATGGAGAGAAAAGGGTAGAAAGGTGAGGATTTCATGGTTTTGGGGTTGGAAAGGTGTGCTTCGAGTGAATGAAGATTTTGGACCCCAAAATGGAGGGTTTTTAACACTGTTTACCACTTGGGCAGTAAATGACCGCTTAGGCGATTCCCTCTCCAACTGCTGCACCGTTTTACTTTCTGTTGACCGCCTGGGTGGTCATATGACTACTGAGGCGGTGTCACTTATTTAGAAAAAGTTAATGTCCTCATTTACTTTACTCTCCATTAACTTTAAAACGTAAATATAAATAAGGGAATACCCCACATTTGGACTCAAATAAAATATTAGAATAATCAAAATCCGAACAAATCAAAATTTAAATTTTGGGTTTTATTTCAAATCCAGAAATTCTCACGGTTTTACAAACTTATATGCTAGAAACGGGGCGTTTAAAGGTTTCAAAAAATTCATTAAAAATCACTACTTAACTTTTTTTTTCTAGGGAACAATTGCCAGGACTTTTGGTCCCAAGAATTTGACTCTATCATATGGCCCTCCAAGGGCATGTAGGGTCCAAACTTCGAAAACATTCAGGACCCAGGATGACCGGTAAGGATAACTGACACAATTTTAGTCCGGAAAATTTTCTAACTCTTTTATTTATAATTTGGGGTATTACAGTGTACTTCCTAACAAAACAAAGGATCGCTAAAAAATTTTCCATTTAAATACTAATGCCTACATTCGCATTACCTTCCTTTATATCAAAGTGTCGAGTTGGTACAAGTCCTTCTTCATAAACCCAACATCTGAATGACCACCTTTTTGTCCAACAATATAACCCATGATATGGCATGTACGGACACCAAATTTGTGCAAGCTATCAACCTGTGCTTTGTTGGAATCACTCAACCCATGGTGTGCTGGCACCAAGGTTCTAAAATCGGACCGGACATTGAACCAGATGAGGTATTAGTTCAAAGGTTTAGAGGTTCAACTGGAGGTCTAACCGAAATATAAGCAGTATATAATACTAATAATACACACACACACACACACACACACACACACACACTCACACACACACACACACACACACACACATATATATATATATAATATTTCTTTATAAAGGCATATTCCTTCTTTATACAGGTAAAAATATCTATTAATGATATTATATGAAATTATAGACATATACTTTGGTTAACTATTAAATTATATTTTAGTGTTTATTAACATGTTGCATGACATATGAGATCTCACCAAAAAACAAAAATTAGGACATGACAAAAAAAAGCCTATTAAAATTATATCAAAAGAATAATAACCTTCTTAGTCCAAATAGGCCCAAAACCCAAGTCCAATCCAATAATTTTCCCACGAAGAAACCCTACTATATAATATTCATTTTGTCCTTCCCCTTTACTAGTAGCCGCCCCCTTTTTTTTTCCAAACAGTGAGCTGAAAATCTTATTCTGTCTATCATCTCCTGTTCATCACAAAATAGTAAACTCACATGCCATGGAATGGGAGTATGACTAGCAATGGCAACTTCATGTTGTGCCAGCTTGCTTGAAGACCAGTGATGGGAAGACATGGTTCTGCTATAGCTTCTCTAGTGCTCTTCCTTGCCAGTGTCCTTCACGATGGTTTAAGTGGCTAGTAGCAGTTTCCGGAGCGGTTCAAGTGACGAAAATAGGGCTATTTTTATCTTTGTAAATTGAATCGGCTAATTGTGGAACCACCTTCGGTTTAGGCGGTTTGCCGATTTTCCATTGATTTTCTCAAGTTTCACCCTGGTTTTTGTAACATCCTAATTTTTAACCCAATACTCCGAGAACGTATTTAGGTTAACTATTAGTTTATTACTCTTTAGTTTCATTCTTTCTTTAAAATACTTAATGGAAAATACGGGTAAATTTTTTTTTTTGGAAACATAATGATAAAGTAAGAGCCGTGCATATCATAAACGATCGTTATCATAAAGCGTAACACATATAAAAGTAAACACAAGATAAGATCATCAAATAACTTCACAACATTAGACAAACATGTGCATACCAACGATAATATTATATTAATATAATAAACTGCTCATCCATGAAAGGCGGGATAAGTTCGGTACAACATAAATGCAAATGCAACTGAAATAGAAATACAAAGGAAAGCATAAAGGAATAACACCCCTACCCTAGTGCATCTAAAATGGATAACCTCTAGAACAAAAGAAGGTTTATCCTAGTCTATGTGTGGTGTGTGCACTAATACTCCCCAAGAGCCTCTACTGCTACGGTCCCGGGAAGGGTGGGACATAACCAATCCACTGACGTAACTCGGCAGAAGTGAGCATGTGCTGTAGCTAGACGTGTGCTCCATGACAGGGGCGCATGGCCGGCCTCCGGGCCAACCTCGGCTGAGCCACGGTCTTCTCGTTCCCCTTTCTTATGAACAGGGGAGTGGGGACAGAGCTCTCACTGTACAAATGGGTCAGTGGGTCCTCCGAGAGGTCAGCCTCCGAAGACTGTGAACAGGGTACATAGTCGGGGAAGTCACGTACAGCCGATACAATCGTATACGTACGGAGGATCCTCTCATTGCGTGTCCGAGCGGGCTCAAAAATCACGTCGTCGCCATAGAGGGATGTCAGGGAGAACCGGTAGCTGGGTACTAGGTGTACAAAAGGACGTCCTACGAACATGAAGACTTTGACAGCGCAACGTCCTTCAAAATGGTATGACCGATGCTCGGGGTCATAGTGAACCTCCCAAGTGGGAATGTCAATGAACAGCACGAAGGTTGCCATCGGAATGTGAAGACGTGATGGGAAAGAAAGAGAGAAAGAAAGGGAGTGAGAATCTTACTAAAGAATCTCAGTAGGGAACCTCCTATCTAAGTGACATCATCAACATTTTCAGGAACCTTGGGTTTATTGTAAAAAGGTGAGCATGTAAATAGTTCATTATTAGGTTTTTAAGCATAATTATCCAAGGTTCGTTCATTTTAGAATGAGTCTTAATGTTATGTATGCAATATAGCAAAGCATGAATGCTTGATAATACATTATGCAAATAATCAATAGAACACAACATCAAGAAATATCTTCATATAAGTGGCATAAAGTGGCATGTAACTTCTCATGTAAAGCTTTTCTCTTTTCTCAACTATGTGACATTAAAATATCATACTTTGTATCATGGGGCCACCCTAAAACATCATCTAGGTTATGAGCTCATACCTTAACTAGTCATCACTAGCTCTTACTTATCCTATGATAAGTGTAAACATAATAATCCCGACTTCTAGAGTACGGGTTCGGGGGCATAAGGATCACCTATCATAACCTTTAATTCGGGGAGTCCATAGGAATGTTTCCTTCTTTGAAATGCTCTACTGGCATCTAGTGCACAACGAATTGTCCACTTTGGCAAGCTTGATGTCAATACCCTTATGGATTTGCCTCCTCCCCACTGGAGTAGGAGAAATGTGTCTCAGTGTTATGTCACATTTAAAAATCTCTTTTTTGTTTCCTGGGGGTACTTGGCTAAATCGGTGTCACCCAGGACGCATCTCATATATTTTAAAAACTTTCTAAGTCCTCAAATTTGACAGAAATTTGGCAGCATAACTGCTGTATACCAAATTTCTTTCAAATTTGCTTTATGCCACAAGAACTCATAGTGCATGTACTTTCACATTCAATTCCACATTTCAGAATAAATCACTAAAGTCATATAAATAGTTTCATCATAGCACATGCATCAACATAGCTTAACTTAAATAAATAAATTCATTATGTCGTTAGTCCTATGGTGTTTCAAGCCCTTTGAAACATTACGGGTCTTAAACTTAACATCTGATTAATCTAATATCCGTTCTTAACCTTTTATGCACCTAGGGGATCATTACCAATAATTCTTTCTAATTATTATGATTATGATCAACATTAGATAGCATATTTCCGGAATCTATATATCATGATTACGGTGTCTAGGAGTCACAACATTGACCCTTTCTAAGTTCCATCTTCTCCTAAAGTACTAAGATCAATTCCTAAACCAATTATGAGGGATTCCTACACATGTATACTAATTATAAACCATTTTTACTGTGATTAAACATGCTGAAACAGAATCTATAATTTTTGTTTCTAAGGATTGTAGAAATCTCATTTCTAATCATTTTTAGTTATTTGTTGTTTCTAACACTCACCAAATAATTTTTCCTTCACTCAAACATAATTTTTACACATTCTAACTTAGGAAAACAGCATCAAACAGTGGCCATAGAATCCAGGGCAGTGACCAGAATTTAAAACACAAACAATTGCATAAATCACATTTTCAAGTGCACACAAGTTACTAGTTTTCTCTTGGAATTAATTTAGGACCTCAAACTCTTTTAGAAACTAATTTGTTTCATAAAAATCATAAAAATACAAGTAAGGGAAGTAGCTATTTTAATTTACACATAGTTGAGATTTAAAACTTAAAAACATATTTATAACATTTTATAAGTTCACCTACGCTTGAGAAAATCCTAAAACATAGGCCATTGACACTAATGACTAGATGAAACCTATACTAGGTCCATCTCCATCACATGGCCGAAATTATCATCCATAAAACACTACCATTTTCCAAACCTCACTTGAGATAATAGTGGGTAAGTTTTTGAACTCTAGGTTCTTTAGTTGATTACATAAACTTAAACATGCTATGCAATTGGTTTATTCTTCATTATAAAGTGAGAACATAAATAAATATGAGATGCAACTTGTTATTATCTTTAAAGTTTAAGTGATGACTTGAAATATAAATATGAGAATGCAAGCTTATTCTTTATTCTTGGAAGTTTAGTGTTGACATACAAATAAATATGAGTGCAAGTTCATTTTAAATTAACTAGAGCTCACACAAGACTTTTAGAAGAACAAAAATAATCTCAACCCAACACTTATCTAACAAGGCAAAGTGAGCTTTAGAGTTCTTTGTACCAAGGTTTCAAAGAAACCTCATAGTTTAAACATTATCATCAAGCTCAACAAAAATGGACAAAGAGATCAAAATAAACAACAACATTTCATGAAACAAAGTATATCTAGAGTAAGCTACACCATATTCTTTATTTTATGCCCAAGAGCTCCTATCTAGACTAAACTCTAGAACTTGCCGGCCAACTTTAAGGTTGACAAGGGTAAGCTTTGGGCTATTTGAAAACAAGTGTTATATTTTCTTAAGTAAACATTATGTGAGCTACCTAGCATTTTTATCAACTTGTAACAAGAAAAGGAAATAGGAACCGAAACTAGAAAGGTAAAAGGAAAGGAAAACCGAAACTTTAAGGAAAGGAAAAGAAAGCAAAAACTAAAATGCTTCAAGATCAAGAACAAGTCTCAAGCTTTAGAGGTTTCTCAAATTAAAATCTCAAGACCATTATCTTGAAACCTCATCATCAAGCTCAAGATTTTCCTTTCAAAAAAAAATCAAGTCTCATAACCAAAAGCAAAAAGAGAGGAAAAGAGTTTGAACTAAGAGAAAACTAGCACTTTTTCATATCAAATAAAAGAAAAGCTTTTGAAACAAAACCCCTACCAAGTGTGAAGATGAAAGCTTGGTTCTTTGAAGTAAGAATAAGGAGAAAAACTTCTTCCAAGGTGAAGATGAAGGTTTGGCCAAGCTAAGAGGAAAGGAATGTGTTTTGTGTGGGTTTTGTGTTTAAGGAGGTTTATGGTGGTTATGTGGTGGTTTGAGGTTGTGATAAGGTGGCTCTAGGAGGAGGATGAAGAAGATGAAGAGAGCTTCTTTGAAGTTGAGCGAAAAAGAGAGAATTGCAAGAATGCTTTGGAACTTTCTTAGCAAATGATCTAAGGGTTCTTACAAGTTCATTTGCATGTGTATTTATAAGGAGATGAAACAAATGGAGGTGCATTGAGGGGGAGGGAAACCGTGAGCTTCCTCATAGAACATGAGGTGAGAGATTTGTTCTTTGAAGCATGGTGAGGCATGGAGAGGCATGGTTGGAAGTATGGTTCAAGGTAAAGCCTAGGTATGGTGTAAGCATGGCCTTGGAGTACAAAACAAATTCAACATGTGGGAAATAAGGAGGAGGAGGTTCGGCCATGATGCAGCCAAGGGGGAAGGATTTATTTCATTTAATTGTGATTTAGTAATGTGTTTAGGTGTTTCTTTGATTAAGCTTTTGATTAGGAATTTGAAAGAAAGTGTTTAGGTGAGGTAATTGTGTAATTAGGAATATTAAGACATGATTAGGAGTGGTCTTACTTCATTAGCTACATCGAAACTCATTTTATGATATGATTGTACACAAATACAATTCCTTAATTTAAGGAATTTGAGAGAGAAAACACTATTCAAGATTCCATGACAAAGAATCTTGATTTTTAGAAAAGATTAAGGTGTATCTAAGCAATCTTAAGTTCTAATTAACTTTAATAAATTATTTTGACTCTAGATTAATTATAAAAATTAATTAATCTTCGATTAGAGCCTAATATTGCTTAGGTTTACTTAATTATATCATTAAGCTCAAAAACACTATTCTAGGGGCAAAATCGTAATTTTGCACAAAAACCTCTCGGGAGCATCGGGACTTAAGCAGATATCCCCAAACACATAGAAACATCATTTTAAACCTTTTAGAAAGTTTTTGGGCTCAAACGGCACTTATGCCCGCGTAAAAACTCTATAGGGGTATTTTGGTCATTTTGACCCGAAACCTCAGAAAATAAGATTTTTTTGCTCTATTAACATTCATTCGCATATAATCCTCTTCTAACATTGAGTTGACCCTTTGAGGACTGCCGGGTTGGCCATCCTCGAATTCCGGGTGGAAAATGACCTCAGGGGCATTTTAGTCATTTTCGCTCAGACAGAAAAATCGAGGAGTTACAGTTTTGAAACCAGCAATTTTCTCTACTTGACTGGACCAGAAAAAAGGTCGATTCCCAATTAAACCAGTCAGACCAGCCGGTCCGATTTGGTTTTCAAAACCAAGGCTGGAACTAAGTGTGTATATTGAGAAGGGGTGATTGGGTTATTATGCCCTTATACAAATGTAGCTACTTTCCATTTTATGGTCCCATAATCTAAGCAAAATCAAATCCTTGCTGGGCACTTAGTGCTGATCATAGGCCTATGCTCCCAACATTTATCAGCCTTTTTTAAATACTTCAAATCACAAGATCCAACCCTGTTACAAACCAATTGTCATGATATTCTATTATCGCTCGCATCACAAAGAACATCGTTCATCCTCTTAATAAACTTGTGAGACCTAGCATATGTGCTATAAAACTCATAAGTCTTAGGCTCACTATCACACTCCAAATTCCATATTTCATCACTGCCCAGGTCTGAAATTCTTTTATGATTGACCTCTACATTTGTGTCCTCAGGAACATTGTCATCACCGTCAATGTCATCATCTGACTCATAATCTACTGATTGACCATCACTGTCATCAACTTTGTTACAATCATTCTTCGAGTTCACAAAATATTTTTTGCTTGATTTTTGAATCAAACATACACGAATTAAAAGAGAATGTCAATTTGCCAAATCAAAATGCAGTACAGAATTCATTACACAACAACTAAACATAAATTACGTTACTGCACAATTCCACTCTAGTGCCATACGTGGTGTTGTGTGAAGAAAAATTAACAATTTATTGGGTTACCAAATAATATTGCCATGTAAACTTTATTCAGGAATAAATAAATACATGAACACAAACTACAATAATCATACTCAATGCCTATATCAACCTTCGACATTATTGTCATGTTTACAATTAATCTCTTCTAGCTGCAAGTATGCAATTAGATTCATAACTTAACAGGATTCAAAATTAATAACAGGTTCATGGTCTGTTCGGAACATTTTAATCCAATGCATAAAAACAAATAGATGAATCCAACAAATTAATAAGAATACAATCATACTTGGTAAGTCATTTCGAAATCCTTAGGCCCAAAATCCAAAACTCTATACTCAAACTACAAAATATTCAAACAATGTGACAATCAAACATGTAGCATGCCTTTTTTTTTCATGTTTCTGAGATGTAGCTTTTCAAGATTGTTATTCAATTATTTCTTCAACAATAACAAAAAATAACAACTCGATTACCATGTAAAACATAAAGAGCACAACGGTCTCTATTTGAGGGTTTGATAATGAACTGAATATGTTATGTTATGATAAAGTCAATTATTTAGTTTTATTATTCCTTTACCAGGGAGATACTTAAGGAAATGAAAAGGTTAAAAGTTTGTTATGGTTCATATAAATAGCGCCTTCTAACAAAAACATTTCCTGTTCTTGGATTACGATTCAATCAATTCTATCTAAGTTTTGATACCTTCTCAACTAACTAAATAATAGGTAGAAGAGATAAGAAATGGAGGAGAAGTAATTATGGCAAGTTAGGAGGACAATAACCATACTTCAAGGCTTTTCTCACCATTCCTATTTCAACCATACTTATCCATCATCATGTTTTAGGTAAATAACATGTACTGCCTTTAAGGTTTTGAAGAAGAAAAAAAACACTTAGCCCCATTTTTATGTCAAAAAGACACTCTACCCCAAGGTATGGATGTTGCTAATAGCTTTGTTAACTTCATTCACCATTATAAACTACACCCCTCTTTCACTACGGTGTTTAATTATAACACTTTTTTCCACCTTACGATACACTAGGTATAGCACAATTAGGAAGTCGAAAATTGGGCACCCAAGAATCATCACCACACCAATCTGTATGCATATGAAGAGAAGACAACCATGCCATCCTTCAAAGTCCATTATTAAGCTTCTACATGTTCATAGCAAATCATATCCACTAGAGAACACCTTATGTCAACCAAGCCAACACCAACAAGAGCATTGAGTACCATTACAGGGGCCATGGCAAAGAAGTTACTCCAATTGGTTGAGATTAGTTCTTTGACCCCCTAAAAAAAAAGGTCAAGCTTGGTCAATCCTCGAGAAGTCCCACTCACCATTTGCTCTTGTAGTGAAAATTATATGTCCTTAAATAAGTGAAAACCCAACTCCTGAGGTGACCAAGCCACTAAATTTACAAACGACTAATTAAGGATATGATCAAACTGAGTCCATTCCATATAGTTAGTTTTCTTTTAATTAATGAGATGCACATCATAGAAAAAGAAAGCAACCAAATTTATGGTGAGCCCATAGCACTTGCTAAGCAGTGAAAACTAAAAGGTGATTCAAGTTGTATGAGTCTAATAAAAAAACAGAAAAATCATCTTCAAAATGTAACCAAACTAAATTTATTTTTCGTGTTCTATTACATACAATAGTTGGGGAAAAATGATTACCTAACAAAAGTTCCACAGCTTAAGAAAAAGAGTTTATGAGATACAACTTTTCAATGCTTTCAAATTATTTGCTAAATAAAATTTAAACATACCTTACATGATGTTTCTTAGATTTCCTTCTACTAACAATGACAATTGAGCCGAAGACAGCAAGTAGAGGGTTAGGTTATGGTGATAGGTGATGAATAGGACACACCGACAGTAGGTGGACTTAGGGTTTCCATTCATCTTCGTCTTCATCCTCTTCCACAAGGCAACAAGCGAAGCGTGAGATAGACACCGAATGAGGCAGAGGAGACAGATGTGGTGAGGGTGAACGGCCACGAGATTTGGGTTCAATGGGCTATGGTTCATGGGGTCATACTCATTCGATTTTGGGGATTTAGGGGGGGAAAAGATAAGTTAAAATATAAAGTTGTCATTAAGTAGAGTATTTTGAATGCAAATAGTAGTATGTAGAATTAGTGTTCTACGATACAAATAATAGGGGTTAGAGGCATTTTATCCCCCTGAATCTTAAGTCGTGTGCAATTTAAACCCTGACCTTTCAAAATATGCATTACGACACCCTGAACTTTTCAAACTGTGTAAAAACCCTCTACTTTTCAAATAGTGCTTTATGACACCCTAAACTTTTCAAACTGTGCAAAAAAAACCCCCCTAAAAATTTATGTCATAGTGACATAGTAGGGTATGGAGTTACACACAATAAAAGAATAGGAGGGTTAATTACACATAGTATTCACACACAAGGTGTTAGGTTGCACAAATTAGAAGCATCAGGATAGTTAAGTGCACATAAATCTCATCTATGTTAGTTGCCAAAATTATCCTGAGGGATTTTTTGCACAGTTTGGAAAGTTTAAGGTGTCGCGTTACAAATTTTGAAAAGTCATGGTGTAAATTGCATATGACCTAAAATTCAGGGAGGTAAAATACATTTATCCCAAATAATAGTGAAGAATATGGGTCAAAAACATGAATTTCATAATGTGGTGTGGGTTAAAGTGTGAAAGATTAAAAGACTGAGAGGTGAGACCATGAATACAGCTAACCTTAAAGTGAGTTGGCCCTACAAGAGCTTATGGTCCAATAGGAGGCTGCCACAACAGCACAGGTTGGCTGCCCTCAAATTTGGCTCAGGCAGCATAGAAATCACTCTTATAAGGAAAGCTAAGACGATGTTTTGGAAAGTTATAAGATTATACTTATTTCAATAACCACTTATCAGTATTATCATTTTCTTTTTATATAATCGCACATTTGATAATCAACTTATGTTTAGATATTTTAGAAGAAAAACGGTTTTAAGTTAGTCTGTATTATTTAGATTGTTAAAAAATAATCACTTTTTGGTGTTAAATGCTAAAAACACTTTTTTATTAGAAAAACCTTTTTTAAAAATAATGCTCAAATTTTAGCTTTAGATTTTCCCCCAAAAATAGTTTTTTTAAACTAAAAAAGAACTTAAATTGTCTAGTTAAGTTACCCAAACACAATTATTTTTTCCAGACAATTTTCTTTTAAAAAAATAAAAAGCAATTTTCCCTAGTTCCCAAACATGCACTACAATTCTATGTGTCCTTTTAATATCTAAGATTTAGAAATTATTTTCTTTGATTGGAAATAATTGTCCGGTTTTAAATGAGCACAAGAATTAAGAAAGTGATTGAGAATGTCTCAGTAATAACAAAATTTAGATGCATTTTATAATACAACGTTTAATTATCTCTCTTTTTTAATTATTTCTTCTCATTCATTCTCTCGCTTCTTCTAGTTAAGGATATAATTGGAACAAATAATAAATATTATTTAAAATTTCTAAATGGATAATTATTTGTGGAAAAATGAAATTTTAAAATTGGACAAATATTTCTAATTGGGTGAGTAATTTTAAAATTGAATTGGGCCATTACTTATATAAGCCCAAATTGAAGGAAAGCTATGCATAAAAGATGGAAAGCTATGCAAGAAGCCTGCATAAAAGATGGACTTCGAATAAGAAGAATTAAGAGCAAAAAGTTGAATGAAAGGCCTAAGATAGAATATGAAGATTTGGCTAAGATATTACCAAGCCCAAGTGCATGAGCTAGACATGATAAAACATGCATAGCGGTTATTTTTTCCTAAGAGAAGAGCCATGACCACGATTTATGTAGTGCCTTGTTGCTAGGAGAGCAATCCATAGGTGAATGTTGGGATGCAAACACAAATCAAACATCTAACGCTAATTTACTATGTTTTAAGTTGTACTTGTTCTTAGTCTTGCTTGTAGCTTTTGATTTCTTTATTGTACTGCAATTTTCGTATTAATGAAAGTTCTTATTTTCATTAATTCTTTGTGCTCTTTTGTGTTAAATTGACCTTGTTCAAGGCTTTGTATAGTTACTTGAGGAATCCATAGGCTAGAAAAGCTGGTACCTTTCTAGTTCAAGTCATCTAATTTCAAGGTAATTAGTGGGGTCTAAAATTGGATTAGAGTCGTTCGTCACCGATTTAATTTTGATCCAACATATTTTGGCACACTTGGTGGAACTTCCAAAATCAGTAAAGAATGTCAAGCTATAACGTAGTGTATGAAGTCATTTACGAATGGAAATAAGTCGTGGAGTTAGACATGCATGTACTGATAAAAATAATGTGACCACCTCACAGGGCCATTTGTAGCTAGCTACGAAGTGCAATATGTAGTACTTTGAATTGTCATGTATTATGCATCTCTAGTCTTTTTGTAATCCGGGATGTGATGGTGCTACATACCTCAAGTTTTTAGTTTATATGACTTTTCGACATATGTATGTAAACTTGCCACTTTTGACACTTTGATGTTAATAGCATTATAGTGGCATGTATGATATAGCATTTTTGCAATCACCTGATATGAATATACAATGTGGTGATGATCAATAGCTATGAATCATGAAGCTTGGATATATGTTGTGAGTTACATCACCTGACATAGATGTTTTTATCTTGCTGTAATTTTCTGAAGTTGTAATCTGGCAGCTGCTGCTCTTTCACTTTTAACTTGTTCTATAGGTATCGGTTAAACATGAGGTTTGTGGCATTTGAAAGCTAGGATAAGCCTATCACCTCCTAGAATTTCAGATTGTTCTGTACTGCCATGTAATTACAATCCGAACATGAATTTTCTGTAGAACCATTTAGTTTCTAGTCCAAACAGCTTTTATAGTTGGGTGCTGTACTCCCTCTATACTTAACCGTTTATGATAAAATTAGTGTCATTTGAATGCAAAGACATAAGGCTAACACCCTTTAAATTCTTAGAACCTTTGCACATACTATATGATATCAGCTTATGTCTAAAGTGGTTGTTCATTTGCTGAAATTTTTCGTTTCTGCTGAATCTTTGAAATGGACCTTGATGAGTGCCAGGATAGTCAACCTACATATCTCTTAGAGTCTCCATTCTAAGTGAATTATGGAATCTTTGCTCAATTCCTTTCAAGTCCAGCATATTTATGATAATGAGTTTTAAATTTTCGAATTAATTCATCACATGTATCATGAAAGCAAGGAGGAAAGAAAGGACTTCACCAGATTAGGGGCAAGTTAAGTATTGTATCCCTGTACAAATGTCACGACCCAACTTGGGCACATGACCGGCACATGAGAAATCTCATTCTCACGCAAGCCTCGTGACTTGTTATCTGTCTCTACATGCATGCTTTATTCATAAAAATTCATCTATAACGGAAATTCTCTTTTCTACGTATAATTCACATGTTCTTTAAATTCTACATAATCATAATAATCAAGAATAATCCAGTCTGCAATTTCTTAATCTATCTCTAAACTCCGCAGTCATAATTCAATCTTTACATATAACATTCTCTTTTCAACATGTTCCATGAGATAATACCATTAAGTTATCAAGAACAAAATATAAATACGCTATTACAGTGGGATGCAAAATGCAAGATATGCTCTGAGGTCCAGGACCCTGCCTGCAGTGTACTGGAGCACTCTAACCAAAATATTATATGCTTCACCTACAGACTCACCGACTGGAATCTATGACTACTGAAGGTTCACAACAGCTGCTCTATCTGTAAAAATAAGAGAAGGAAAAGAGGGGTGAGTTTTGTAATCAAAACTCAATGAGTGAATCCCCACCTATAGTCCCCCTTCATGGGATGTTAAGAACAATGCATAAAATCATAATAAATCTATACCACTTATAAACATTTCATGTATACATGTATATAATCAAACTCATCATTTCCCATAATTAAGATCAACAATACTCCAATGGAAAAGTAGTAATTTCTAATTATGTCTAATATTTAGATGTACACACACACACACACACACATATATATGCTCAATTCATCATGCCACCACATTAATAACCAAATTTTCAATTTATTATCATATCTCAAATCATACAAACTCATGATGTAATAATTTCTAGAGAAAACATTGACGTCCATCAATCATAGTATAATCATATAAATGCATCTATAGGGTTGGAGATGGGCTCTGCCAACCTTGGTGTCGGACTGGCTCCGTACACCTCTGCTTTATGAGCTGTGAATCTATCTGATTCTAACAATCTGACCTTAGCATACCGGTGGCTATGAAATCACGCCCAAATGGTCACTCACATGGACATTGTAATTACAAGCCTCCACGGGTATGTAGCCGTCAACTGTTCTGAATCTGATGAAGATTCAAGCTCTAAAATCATTTAATTAATCATCTGAGATCTAATTCAAACAATCCAGTTTTTCATAACTAGAAAACTCCATTTCATAATTTCAAACATCAAGGTATATAATCACAACTTTATTGCCTATTCTAAATTGCATGTCTAATATAAAACTACTTCACACATATATAAAGCAGTTCCAAAATCCATTGAGATAATAATAAAACCTCTAACTATATATGTATATCATCAATTTTACATAAAATCAGCATAGCAACTATGGTCCCCTGAGTTTTCATCAAAACTAGGTTTTATGCTTTTAAATCATCAGTTTATAACACAATAACCAACATCAAATCTCAAATCCTTATACATAAATATTTAAAATCAAACAGTAAGTTATATTTTCATAAAAATAGCTTCTAATGCACAACATAGAGGTTACAAGTGCGAACTCACTCACCTGGAGTGGTGGAATAAGCAGAAGTCACACCAACAGGACCCTTGGAAGCAGAAATGACAGTAATATTTGACATAAAAGCAATATAACTCTAAATAAAATCTAACCTCATGGCACAAAACCATTAAGAACCCTAGATTTAACCTCTTAGAACATGAGAAATTGAAAGAGAAGGAGATAAATCCATAAGCTAAACATACCTTAAATCCTTATAAGGAAGAAAAATGGAGTTTAGATGATGAAAAGGTGAAGAAATGAGGTGTAGAGGGGGAGGAGTCGCGTTTCTCTGCAGAGGAAAGGGTTGAGAGGGGTGTAGAATGGTCTAGAACCCGAAACAAGGGTTTTTATAAACTCAGTTGATCGCTGCAGCACTCATCAGAGAGCGTCTCTCGCACCAACTTACTTTTTTATTGACCGCTGCAGCACTCGCCAGAATAGATTTTTCATTCTCCAGGATGGTCTCTCACTCCTTAGACTGGTCCCCCACTCTCCAGAATTCACTTATGTACATTAATGTTTAAAAGTTAATAACCTATTAACTTTTAAACATAAATATAAATAAGGAATACCCCCCATTTGGATTCAAATAAAATATTATAAAAATCAAAATCTTAATAAATCAAAATCTCAATTTTGGATTTTAGTTCAAATATGGGAATTCTTATAATTCCGTAAACTTGTGATCTTAAAATGACCTATTTAAAAGGTTGATAAAATTTGTTAAAAATCACTCTTTAACTTAGTTTTTTCTAAGGAACAATTACCGAGACTTTTGGTCCCAAAAATATGACTCTATCATATGGCTCTCCAAGGAGGTGTAGGGCCTAGACTTAGCAAAATTCAGAACTCGAAACGACGAGTAACAATGACTGACACCCTTTCTGTTCGAAAAAATTTTCTAGTATTTTTAAATTTAAAATTAGGGATATTACAACAAAGAAACTAATTTATCCAATGTTTTTAATTAATACTGACTTCTTTGGATTTTTTTCTAAATGGATCAATTTATCCAATTTTTTTTTTTTTTGAGAGACCAATTTGTCCAACATAAAATTTAAGAGGGACCAATTCTGAGTTTTGACTAATCTTTTGTTATTGTTTGATCGTCAATTAAAATTTAAAATAAATAAATTTACAAAATATATAAATATACTCATGTGAAATGTATTTATAAAATTAATCTGTAAATCATTGATTTTGTTTGTAATACTTTTAAAATTTTACCTTTTTTTTTTGCTAATTATTGTATTATAAGTAGTTTTGTTATAATTAATCTATCTTTGAATTGTTTTATATAAATATATGTTAATATGAATTTAAAAATTTTGTTAAACTTATATTCTATAATCAAATTCTAACAATAAATTATTATATTTAATGATACAAATATATTTATAATAAATTATACTCACATCCCTTGAGATTTATTAAAATTCAACTACATTCTCTCTAGTTGTCTAACCTACATTAACCTTCTCTTATTTGCCCATTTTTAGAATGATTTGCCAAAAATATCCCTATCCTTATTCTTAAATTCTCTTGTTCTCTCTTTTTTTCTCAAACTCTCTTGTTCTCTCTTTTTTCTCCCTTCCCTTCCTTAGCCCAAGTATCACCCCCGAATGGGTGACAACCTCTAAGAGAAGCATTAGTGATGCCATGTTGCAATTTGATGGAGCGTGAAAGGCAAAGATTGAGTAAGCGTGTGAATGGGAAAGAGCAAGGGTGAGGACAATTTTTATATCTCATTTAAAAATGAGTGAATCTTAGTGTAAATTGAACAAAGAGAAGTGAATTGGATTTCAACAAACATCGAGTGTAATAGAGAGTGGCTATTACCACTTCTTTTTTTGCTGTTATCACTCTCACTCATTAATTTTTGTTTAACTTTACTAAAACATCCTTTTTCCATTTAATTCTCAAATTTCAAGCATTCTTCAACAGATAATTGGCTGTCAATTACTTATCACGGTCACAAGCCAAAAATGACTCTATGACATAGGCTCTATCAAATCCCATAGCCTCAAGTCTTAACCCTTATTCCATTATAAGTTTAACTAATTAATAATATTTGATATTTACCTTATCAAAAATGTTATTTAAACACTTAAAAAATAGAGACACTCACTTAACAATTATTAGATGTGATAGTGGATCCCACACACTCCATTCATCATATCACATTCAATAGTTATTAAGTGATTGTACTGTTTAAATAGACACTCACTTTTTTATGTTTGAATAGAACCACACTTTACCTTATTTTTAATTTTGACATAGTTACTGGTTTTGGTTCATACGATGGGGCACGCTGTGCATGGCGTTATTCTTGTTTTGGTTTTATGTTGCCAATAAGTTAGAACGAAATTGAGAATTCTATAATTTTATGTTGCCAATTTGTCCTATTAACATGGGCGTTGATTTCGTGTAGGTAGCTAGAGGTTGGTTCACAAACTACAATTAATGGGATTTTACGAAAACGAATAGGCATCTAGTTCCTCCAAAATCAGAACGAATATCTTGTAGCACTGTGCTTTAGCACTTTGAAGTAATGTGCAGTGGAGACCGATTCCACAATTCCTTGGGAGCCTAAACCATTACCCCTCACCCTCAGTGGATGATTATTCGGCTTCTACTAGCAGCGGCATTGATAGCAGGAACCGTGTGGCATCTGATTTGGATGCAAAGGACACGAAATGAAATAACAAAGCATTTCGTTGGTCATATTCTTTATTATTATATTCGTAAAGATAGTTTCAATGATGCTTTTACACAGTCATATTCCATTATGGTTAAAGAATAAACCTCATTTTCACTACCCAATCCCGAGAATATGCCTCCCATTTCCTTGCTATGAAGATTCCGTACCATGGGAAACCGCCCCCATCCTTTGACCAAATTAGTATAGATATAGGGACTAGAACCGAGCCAAGTAAGCTTGTGAACTGTATATATTAAAAAAACGTGTCATTCTATGGTTCATTCATCAATTAATAAAAACACGATATTCAATCTCAATGATTTATTAAAAAAAAAATTGTAATATAGATATCGTAATCAGTTGTAATTAAATTGAAGAGCACAATATTCTCTTAATCAATTTCAAATTTTATATCTGATTCAAAGGTAGTATAGATACCATAATCAATAATTTATCAATGAATTCAAATTTTATACCCGATTTATCATGCAATCAGCTGTAAAAGGAGGAATAAATTATGCTACCGTCAACGAATGATGGATCAATAAATCAGCAGTAATATAAATTTTCAAAAATTTTATTCCTACTTGATACCGTAATCAATCATTTATTTTGCAAATTTTATTCTTATATGTATATATTGTTTTTGTAAAAAAAAAATTGGTCTTCATTCTTAAATTAATTACAGAAATTTGATTTGATTAATTCCCAAAAAACTTAAATCCATGAATTACGATTAAATTATAGATTCTGACTAAAATAAGATCATAAATTCTCATTCAATTAATTGATATGTTTTGAATCCTAACTCAAATAATGTTTTAAATAATATTATTGATTTTGACTTAAATAATATTTTTGATGCTCTTTTAGTTGATATATTTTGTATATATTAATATACATTTTGTATATATTAATATTGATACAGTCAAATTGAATTAAAAGTCATCTATTGATGCTGAAATACTATACAAAACGAATCATGTTGATACCGTAATACTATTAAAAAAATTCAAATAGATTATTTTGTATACCCAATTTAATATTCATATAGATTATTTTTGAAAACTTTATTCCTACTTGATATCATAATCAATAATTTATCAATTAAAGAAAATTTTATGCCCAATTTAAAATTCAAGTAGATTTTTTAAAAAATTTTATTTCCACTTTACACCGTGTACAATAATTTATCCATTCCAAATATAAAATATATTAATAAAATAAGGTAAAATTTACATATAATTACATGAGAATCAATTAATATAATTAAGTTAATTCAATCAATCTCTAGAAATTTAGTTTCAAATATATCGATTCTATTTAGTTAAATTAGTAAATTGATTCAGATAATAAATTAATATCATTAGTAATCAATATCGATTCACCAATTTATATTTTTTTCAAATTAATTGAATTAATATTCACTAAATTGATTCCTAAAATATTGGTTGAATTAATTTTTTGATTCAATCAATCAATCAATAATTTTGGCCGAATAATATTCCCAAGATCAAACATTTACCGAATCAATAATTTATTATCTAATTTTTTTTACTAAATATTTATTGAATCAATAATCAAATTTTCAAGGATACTAAATCAAATTTTCCTAGTAATGTTGATACCAAAAAGTGATGTTGGACCACATAAATTGCATAATTTTTTTTTTCAACAGGGCTCTAGACCCAAAATAGGTTAACATTGTTTTAGATGACAAAAGAAAGTAGTTATAAGTTGATTTTTTTTATTAATATTTATACTTAACAAGTGATATTGCACAAATACATTACACATTTTTTTTTTCTTACAATGAAGCTCTAACCCTGGAACAGGTTAATATTTATTTTTATATATAACAAAAGGAAATTAGTTATAAGATTTTTTTAAATTAATATTAATACTTAACAAGCGGTATTATATATATATATACATTGCACAATTTTTTAACACAACGGAATTCTAGCCTCAAAACAGGTTAACATGTATGTCATTATACAAGTAATATAATTATTACCAATTTATTTCATTTTTTTTATTTAATTCAATGAGTTTTTTTAATTCTTTTTCCTATTCAAGAAGAATACATGGGAGGAATGATAATTTTTGTTACTTTTATCTGTCATTTGGAAATTGTGTTTCGATAATATATTTTTATTATTTCATACTAATATATTTTAGTAATAAAATTACTATTTTAGTGATTATTATTTAAAATTTATTTCACATATCTAATATTAGATATCATATAATTGTTATTATTTAGATAAATATTATACTCTGTTATTAATATTCATGTAAATTCATATAGGTCAATTTATGAACATTGTATTTCTCTATTTTGTCGATGTTAATTTAGATAATGTCATTATATACAATTCCTTTTGTCGCTTCAATTAAAATTATCATTTATCAGCAAATACTCTCTAATACTCCATCATTAAATGTTTTTAAAGAATATTTCACTTAAAATTTATTTATCATGATTTTTTTTATCATGTTCTTTACTCAAGAAGAGAAGGGGGGGAGAGAATGATGAATTTATTATTATTATTATTATTATTATTATTATTATTTGTTATGCTTATTTTTTATCCATAAAATATGTTTTAATAATAAATTTTATCATTTTTTCATGTCAAGATGGAGCGAGTTGTCTAGATTCATCTTCATATTTATCAATTGAAATATTTATTTTATGGGATTCATTTACACCAGGTGTAAGTCTTAACATACTTATATCCTTCAATAACATTTGTATGGATATAAAAATTCATCAATCTAATCGTTGAACTCAAAATTCTTACTAAATAGATCAAATATATCAAATTTCATAGTATTTAAAAATGATTTGATATTTTACCATGCCGCTCTATTTTGATGGATAATATGTTTTTGAAAATATAAGTGAATGTCAATTAACAGGATATATGTCTATTATTGTCTGATTTTTCTTAAATTCAACATATTTAATCATCAATATAATATTACATAATTCAACGGCTGAATAAATTAGATTCAATTTCTATAAAGAGTTATTAAAGGGTGCAAGTGTACAAGGCTTACACCTGACATTATCATCACCCTACATGTGTGTGTGTGTGTGTGAGAGAGAGAGAGAGAGGGTTAACAAAATTTGTATCATATATATGGTTAAATTATGTTGAAAATAAGTTATGTACATATGGAAATATATTCTAACTTTTTAAGTTAAAAAGCTCAATTTCAACTTGTGAGCTTTTTAGCAAGCCAAACTTGAGCCTAAAATTTAGGCTCATTTATTAACAAGCTCAAGCCGTCATCGAATCAAGCTTGAACTTTGTCGAGTTTGACCCTATATGGGTGGAAGGTGGATGGGATTACTTGCTCAAATATTTTATTTGCATGTTCAAGGAGCATTATTAGGTGGATATGCTTATACTCAACAATGAAATGTTAGATAAATATGTAAATTTAAGCGAGTCCTTACTAAAATATCATTTTATTTGTTGGATACTCAAAAAAGTTGGGCCAACACGCGTAAGCCCAAATAAGAAAGTGGAAGGCTACCGTTGTGATCAAGATATAGGCTATATGATAAGAAGCACAGATCCAAGTGAAAGAACGAAATAGATGGGAAAATGGGATTGCGCAATTTGAAGGAGTATTAGCTCAATGAAATATGGAATGATATAACTATAGGAACATGTACAAGAACATGAGTAGTGGCTGCTGAAAAATAGGAACAACTATAATCATGTATATAGCTTAGCTAATGGGCTATAAATAGAGGATCTTATATGTAAAAAAAAAAAAAAAACACGACAATCTCCACATAATTAGCCATTTATTTTAGTTACTTTCAATAGTTATTTCTCTTTGTATTTGCTAGTTTCAAATGCATGCTACTTTTATTTATTGTATTACTTATCTTAGCTTAATCTTTTCCAAAGCATTTTTATAGTGTTTTGGAGAACCCAAAGGCTAGAGTTCTAATATTTGACTTTAGCAAAAATTGCCATGTTTGAGTTATCAAGTCATTCTTAACCGATTAAACTTGGATCTATTTATTGTCAACAACAAATAATTGACAATTTTCTTGTGCAAAAGGCCAAATTGCTCTAAACCAAGCGTATATCGACAAACTTCAAGAGTTTGGATGACAGCCTTTGCTTTTCAAGATCTCGATTCGGGGAGCAAAAAGCTACTCCTCTTGGGTTTTTCACCAAAAGAAGAATCGGGTGTCAAACTATGTTTTATGAATGAAGATGGAATGTGAGATGATTGTAACATGATTTGTGTTGTGACAGTGTAAATGAGATGTTTTGACAGATTAAGGGAGAAGAAGAAATGTAGAATGAAAATTGATTGACAAACTGGAAATAAAGTACAGGAAATGTAAAGAAATGCAAAGAACTTAAAAGGAAATTTAATCCTAGAAAAACAAAAGAGAGGGTTGAGAACAATACTCAGTGAACTCTGGACTCTGTGTAGTCATTGGAGACGTTTTTTGAGTGAGTGTGTGAGTGAAAATTCCAACCCTTTACAATGTGTACAGAACTAATATTTATAGACAGCCTAAAACTCTAGGATTTTGACACTTATCTTCTAGCTGCCCTTGGATGTTGTCCATGTGGCTTTGACAGTTATTTTCTTTGTCATTTGTCCCCTGCCACTACTTTGCCATGTTCCCGTCACGCTTCTGTCAATAACTGCTGGTAACTGTCGATAACCGCCATTTGACGAACACATATGAAACAATTATCTAACAGTATCTTCAACATCTTCAAAATTTCTCTAAGTCTTCTAGTGACAAACCCCCGCTTCGACTTGTCGAACCTCTACAGTGAAGATTGGTCATTCTTAGCCTCTAATTAGTCTAGAAACATTAAGTCCCAAATGACAAACTTTGGCTTTGACTTGTCAAAAATCGAATAGAAGAATGACAAACTTTAATTTCGACTTGTCAAAAGCCGAATAGAAGAACTTTGACAATGTCGAATATAAGAATTTTGACAATGCAGAGTTGTCGAATTAGATATCTAAGCTTTATCATAGCTGGACTTTTTTATATGTCATCATATTGTCTGACAAACTAGATGCTTTGTCAATTCCTCCTACAACAAGCTTTTGACTAACTTTCAGGCTATCAAAGTTAAACGTCAATTTGACAATCTTATACTTAGTGAAATTTGGTACCAACAGGATCAAACTAGGTTATTAAGTATATACTCAATAATCCATCTTGTGCAACTAAAACATGTAAACATTTCTCAGCAATACGTTTGGTTCTTGTCAAGTGGGGGTATTAGAGATAACACATGCAACATGCATTGGAGCATAAAGGTGAAACAAAAAAGATGAGACTAGCATAGTTGGTAGCTAGTTAGGCTCCTTAAGTATCTAGTCAAAGATCCGATTCCTAACGGTGTGTATGGAGAAGATTTCATAGTCAGAGACAAAATCTATATATGTGAGCTTTACGCCTCGAGAGGATTAGTCATTGCTTCCGGCAATGAATACCCTTGGTTCATTCAAAAATTAAATAAATAAGGGTGTAACAAGATAAAAATGTGGACTCATAATTAGTGGGGCTGCGTAATATTATATGAAAAGCAGAGCAATCGAAGAAAATGACTGAAAACTTTAAATACAGCTGACAAAATCTAGCAGTTGAAAATTAACTATGCTCACCGCCTCAAATTTTATGCCTTGCCTCGCACAGTCAGCTCAGTTGTGGGTTCTCCTTCTAATCTCTATATATATAGATAGATTGTGAGAGTCAGTTAGCCAAACCAGTACAGGGTCCAGGTATTGTTTCATTTCATTTTTTACGCTTCTTTTCTCTCTTTGGTTCGTATGTGATGTCCTATTAATGTGCATAAGAGTCTAAATATTTTTTATTTTTAAGTTTATAGGTTCACGTTGGTGGGCATGCTTCATGCATTGATTTTATCATAACCTACGAAATGATTGATACTAATCTTGTCGTTTTAAAACCAGGAAAATTTGACTTGAGATTATTGAGCTGTGAATTGCAATATTTTGGTCTCTGAAGTCTGCGCCTAAGCTCCTTTGATCGGTGTTCAGTGTACACCAGGTATGTCTTTCTTCTGCTCAAATTAATTAGCCGTGTTAAGATCTTAACTTCTGGTACTGTTGCTGTGAAACTAGTATGTGTTGGGTGTGTTTTACTAGTTTTTATATTTCATAATTTTCTCTTGTCCATATTCTTATGATCATCAAACTGTGATGGTGGTGCCGTTCATTGAGCTACTGCAAGTGATGACACTACTGAGATTTCAAAGACATGGCTCATACATGAGGGAAATGATGCATGGTTTACCAAGCAAAGCTTAGCTGGAAATTGTGACTAATAAATTCACTGAATTTTGTTGCAGACTAGAAATTAAGATGGATGCTGATCACAGGATTGCCGGATTCAAGTACGAGTGCTTGCTTTTTGGTATGACTGTGCAACTCAAGACTCTAAATTTTTTCACAAGAGCATATCATACCGTTTTAATGTCTAACTTCCTTACCCCCCCCCCCCCCTCCACAAAATTATTGAGATTAAGGCGCAGATTTAGGTGATACTGTTTGGGATTCAGAACAAAAAGGGAAAGAAAAAGAAGGAAAAATAAGGAATTAAAATGTTATTTTCTTTTTTCTTCGTTTAGATGATCACCTGAAAAATGTTTAATGATGATGCTTTTCCTCCTGAAGTTTTCAAATTGAAAGAACTTTGAAAAAGTGGAGCTTAAGAAGTTTTGGATCCTGAGCAATAAACAAGGGCAGAAATTAAATACAGTTAAAACTTTCCTTCCCTCTCCCTCTTTTTTTTTTATCCTTTTTTTTATTTCTGCCTTGAACTATCTTTCCCAAAATTTTAATATGTGAGTAGAAATATATATATAATTTTATTTCTCATGTAAATTCCTATTGAATATTGGAACTTATACCACTTAATCATATAAACTTTGATAGTATATCATAAATGATTTCTTTTCAAAACCTTAAACCGTGGATCAGAGGCACATGAATTGAATTATCTCCAACCAAAACACACCCCTAAAGTCTAACCTGTTCTATTATTACTATTCTAAAGAGGAAAAGGGGGAGTAATATTAACTTATGGCTCCAAATGTTGCACAGATATGGATGACACCCTCTACCCATTAGGCGTAGGACTCAATTTGATATGTCGCAAGAACATACAAGGTACAAACAAAAAGTACTATATTCAATACATATATTCTAATTTTCGGATAATTCATATGTGACAGAAGTATTAAGGTTAACCCCATCATGTTTACAGATTATATGTTGGAATACTTGCATATTGAAGAAAGTGAAGTGCCAAGCATGTGCCTGGATTTGTATAGAGAATATGGGACAACTATGGCAGGATTAAAGGCATGAAGATTTAGTATTGTCATAAGTTTTCTCTTCACAATACTTTTTTTCTCTGAAATAATGGTTAATATAATATCAAATTGTCATTAAGTTTCAGTCCTGATTTCCTTTCAGGTCCTTGGTTATGAGTTTGACAATGATGAATTTCATGCCTACGTGCATGGAAGATTACCATATGAGAAGCTGAAGCCTGATCTAGTGTTAAGGAACCTTCTGCTTTCCATGCCTCAGCGTAAAATAGTATGTCATAAAATGGTCAAACCTATGGTATTACTTTGTTCAGTGAAAAAACATCCCATAAAATTGTAAGACTCAAAACTGTCAATTGCAGATATTCACCAATGCAGATCACGCACATGCAGTTCAAGTTCTCAGCAGATTGGGCTTGGAAGATTGTTTTGAGGGCATCATATGCTTTGAAACACTTAATCCTCCCAAACAAATTAGTGGCATGGAAATACCTAAGGATAATCATGTGCTCACAAAGAGTACATTGTTTAATAACTCCGATAATTTAACTGATAGTGGATGCTTTGGCTCCCCCTCACGTATCATTTGCAAACCATCTACCGAAGCCTTTGAAGCTGCTATTCGGATAGCTAATGTTGATCCAAAGAAAACAGTAAGATTGATTACATACCAAAAAATTGACATGGGAAGACCACTTGTTAGATGTGTTCATTTACATAACCTTGGCCACTAATCCCAAAACTCCTGAAACAAATTTACAATAGCTTTCTTCTATCTTCTGCAGATTTTCTTTGATGACAGTACTAGAAATGTTGCAACTGGAAAAGCAGCTGGACTTCACACTGTTATCGTAAGATATGGTTTTCTATCTGTGCATCTTATGTGAAGATTAATCAATTTTTGGGCCTATTTAATTTTTATTTTCATTTTCAATTTTCAATTTGCGATCTGTTTTTTAAAATTTTGTGAAGAAATAAATAAAAACAGAAAATACAAATTTTCTTGTTTTTGCTGTTTTTTTCACCAAATCCTGAAAATCTTGAAACATGTTGAAAACAGGAAATAAAACTAGAAACCAAATGAGTCCTAGGTAACGGCTTATTCTCCATTGATGGGTTATGCAAGCTAACATACTAAACTGATGGCAGGTGGGGCGTTCAGACTTGGTGCATGGTGCTGACCATGCCCTGAGTAGCATTCATAATATCAAAGAAGCAGTACCTGAAATATGGGAGGTTGAAGAAGGCAACCAAAATCAAAGGATCCAATCCCAAGCACTTGAAGCCATGGTCATTGCATAAGTTTTGCTTCGACCAAATATTTTAGCAAAAATGGTCAAGCAAATCATGGGGCTTTCTATCTTAACAGGGTTTTGTCTATCTACATTTACTATAATTTTCACAATCGGGTCCACAAAATGGCTTCCGATTGGCATCATGAAATGGATGGGAAACTAGTAAAATGCAAATGATAAGCAAAAGACAATCACTATATTTATAAGAATTTGTTACGAGTTTAGTTATACAAAATATGCATAAAGACTCTTCTGATAATAATTCTCTAAACGAAATTATGGTGCCTCGTCTCTCTCAATTACATCTAAATTTTCCTTCGGCAGAGTAACAACGACTCAAACACCTTAACAGTGCAGATAACCATACCTGCTCCCCAAATTCTAATCCTTAATGGAAAATTGTAACTGACAATCAGGAAGATGTAATGCACTTCAGCTTGAAAATCAACCATCTAAAGGCAGTTCTCCACAGTTAGTGATTTTGCATGCTTTCCGAGGGCTATTATCAAATTTGCTTGTCTCCTGTGACTCAAGTTTCCTCACAACATCCATTCCATCAATAACTTGTCCAAAGACAACATGGCGATTGTCTAGCCATGGAGTCTGCATAATTAAATCACATAGTTGAATTAGTATCAAAGCCAAAAATCTAAACAAAGTCAAAGAATGCATGTATCTAATGGTTCAAAATGTAAACTATTAGGATCAACAAGTTAAATGACTGAGATCAAAATATGAAAACTAATGTTGCTGGCAATATGCTCCAGTCTATTCTTACAAGTGGAAAGTAACAAGACAAATGAACTCTAACTGGTACTTCTTAGATCTGAATACAGATTCGAAAGAATAGACATAGCTTTGCTAAGTGAGACTTCTTCAATCACGTAAGTGGCAAATTAGCAGATATTGATTTAGGCTCAATTACACTTATGGTCTTTCAAATTTATTTGATGTTGGATTATGGACCCCTAGTTTTAATTGCAGCTATCTAATTACCATAGTTTTATCTTTTTCTTTTTTTTTTTTTTGGGGTACAATTACCATAGATTTTATGTTGATTTATGAAAAGCATTTCCACTAAATTAAAGTCAATAAACAGCATTTTCATGTCGGCAAGCATCAAATTTTCAAGGTGACATGATTGCATCAATTTGAGAAACACAGCATAAAAAGTGCCCATTGAAATGAGAGAGACCAAGATTGAACCTTAGTGAGATAAGGTGGATCATAAGTGTAAGCCAGCCATGATCTTATTAGTTAGTAGTGGGATCAGACAATCTAGAAAAGGGTATCAATAGTTGTCACTCATGCCATTGACTTCCTAATAGAGTAAGGGGTAGGGGTGCTTTCAATTGGGGCGAGGCTTAAAATACAGGCAGCATGCATTATATGGCAACTTCTTCACAGAGCAAAAGGAGATATAATGCGTGGTTCTAATTGCTTTGACTGTTATCAGTAAAGTCCTTCTTTGAAGTCATACTGCTTCTGAAAACTCTATGTTTGCAAAGAGGGGCAGGTAGGCGAAACTAGTGAAAATACATTTCAGAGAACAAATGCACAAAAGGATAATCCTGATTGTTAAGGAGAAAAAGGGACAGTGTGAAATGTGAGTCTCACCTGTACAGTGCAAATAAAAAACTGACTACCGTTGGTATTAGGACCAGCATTTGCCATGCTCAAAACTCCAGGACCAACATGCTTCACTGCAGGAAAATCATTAAGCATTATCAAGACATCAGTTATTCAAGGAAAGAGCCAACTGAAGAAGATTAACTTAACTATTCTCAACTACTTTAAATTGGAAAAATGGTCAAAGTGATTTGTTGATACCAATATTACCATTCAAAGTTTTAGAACTCAATATTACTAATCAAGCACTAGTAGAGACATACAGGAAAAATCCTCATCTTCAAAGCGAGGACCATAGATACTGATTCCACCAGTTCCCTGCAGCAAATGAGAAGAAATATTATCACCCAAGCAAAGTGCAAATTCATGCACCCATTAGCAAACGGAGGCATGCAAACAAATTATAACAGAGCTCACATCTCCCTCAGTGAAGTCCCCTCCCTGAATCATGAAATCTTTGATTATACGATGGAAGTAGCATTCTTTGTAACCATATCCTTTCTCTCCTGCAAAGGGATTATCCAACTTGATGTATAAACTGTTGCGTCACAGTATTTGATAATAATAATCATTAATCACAACTACCAAAAGAACCATGATGCAGAAATATTTGATTGCTTGCCTGTGCACAAAGCACGAAAATTCTCAACTGTTTTAGGAACAACCTCTCCAAATAAGCCCAAAACAATCCTCCCTGCAGGTTCACCGGCAATTTCTACATCAAAGAAACACTTGTTTGTCACTTTGGCTTGCACGTCTAGAACCTAAAAGTTACAGAAAGAACTGTGTAAGATAATATACCAACATCTTAAATCACAGCAGAATTGGCTATTTAGGATTAACATGAATTTTTCTGATAAGGCAATGAATGAATATGTAAACATGGAGATGGGGATACATAATATTCATCTTAAATAATAAATGGTCCAGATTTCACAAATTGTTTCTATTATCAAGTTCAATTAAGTTTTGGCCCTTATCCGAATACCCCAGTGGACAGAAATAAGAACAAAATCAAAATTAAGTTACTATCCATCTACTTCTCCCCTATCTCACATTGGCTTAGAATTTTTCTGGAAATGAATTCCAAACCATGAATTCCTAATGATCAACTCACATTTTCCTTAGCATTAACACATGTCATTCTCCTATATCCGATTGATTTTGCTTCAGACTGCTGCGTAACAGAAAACCTTGTAGCATAATGAGATCTTGAAGCCAATGTTTTGCTGTAACCAAGCCGTGATCGGATACTGCTACAGACCACATGTGGCATCCGAACTTCGGACACATCTTGGCTAAAATTCCCCTGAAAGAAAATAATTCCCAATATTAATGTAGACATACAGCTGCCTTTAGGAGCACATTCACTGGTAGGGCAATGCTATTTAATTTGTTAAAAGCACCATATACACCTCAGATGAACTTGCTTTGGTATATCAGATAGGATAGACATAATTTGAATAATTTTTTTGCACTTTCAGCCTTTCAGGAACTCAATTGGCACTTTGTCAGAGACAAAAATGAACTTTTACTCCATTTCAATCAGAGTTCTAAAAATAACATGGCATGCTTTCAGAGTGTAGTAATTTATGCAGAATGAATCTTGATAGCCGTCTAATAAAAGACGGACCAGTGCACGAGGTTCCCACCTGATGGGTCTTGGGGAGTGTAAATGTGTACAGACACTGAGGCATTGAACATAAAAGGAAAATGCTTATACTAGGCAAACAAATTCTACTACAGACAAAAACCTGAGAAGCACATACAGTAATTGCTTAAAACAAAACAAAACTGAAGGGCACATTCTGAGCAACACCAGTGTAATTGAGACTGTAAGAAGCAACCCAGAAGTTATCTTGTCAGTTTTAAAAGGCTCAGAACATGAGCATGACTAATAGGCATAGCAAATAGCAGGTTAATTAGTAACCTGGACATGATGAAAACGAGGAAGTTGGATCTGACTTGGCAGCAAGTGCGTTGAGAATGAAGATGCCATGAGTTTAGCTTCTAACTACTCAGTACTCACTCCAGCTGAAGCGACGCAGCCACACAGCCACACAACAGTACCAAAAGGATAAATCGCCCTAAACTTTATATATATTTGAATTAATTAATTTATATATTATGCATCTATAAATGTTTTGCGATGCAATAATTTTTAGGATGATGCTAAAAAAAAAATGTTTTCCAATGTTTAGAGTGTTTTTGTATTTGGGCTGTTATGCCCCATAGTTAATTAAAAAAAAAAAAAAGAGTGTTTTGTATTTATATAAAAAAAAAAAAAAGAGTGTTGCTGTATTTTAAGCTTGACAAGTTGGCATTCTTCAAACAATATTTTTGGTTTAGAAAAAATAAATATTTTTTATTCTTAAAACTTTATATCAATTTAATCAAAATAAAATTTTTTGATATCAATTTTAGGGCTTTTTTTTTTTTTTGCTCAAAGAATGATATTGAGAAAAAAATTGACTAGAATACGGGATCAAAACTCGAGAAAGTCGAGTATCAATTAAAATAATATTTTTAAAACAAATTTGATAATATTGAGCTTAATAAAAAAAAACTAATATAACAATAAACTCAATACTGTCGAGTTTAATAAAAAATAATCTGATTATAAGCTGGGCATTTGCCCATCACAAATAAGAACTATATATAAAATCTATCTAAACTCATACACAAAATAAAAAACTTTAATTTAGTTTTCATATTATTTATTTTAATATTAATTTAATACAATGGCTAAATTAATATCTAAATAAGTAATATTAAAATTAAATTGATGTAAAAAAAATTTTATTAATAGAAAATTAATGTGACAAAATTTTGTTTATACTAAATTTTGTTAAGTACTGTGATTAACTCGCTGTAGCTTTGTTTTGTTCGTGACCACTCGTGCTTTTTGCAGAGAAAAAAAGAGTTTGAGGGAGAACACAACAACACCGCACAAGAACAATGCACGCCTCTTTCCCGGCATCCTTAGAATCACACTCCGCTTTCCTATTCCCGCGAGCCGCAACACACACTCTCTCTTTCTTTCACCCTTGGCACTTTCATTTCAAGACCCACCAACACCTCCACACACTTTCCACTCCCCAACCATGCTCCTTCTACAGCCTCACACCTTCCTTGTATTCTGCTTCCAAATCCGACCCCACCACTTTGGATGTCGATGATTGCGATGATGATGACGACAATGATGATGTTGATCCTGCAGTGGATTTATTATTGACAGATGATGATAATGGTGATGGTGATGGGGTTGAAGAGTCAGGTTCTTTGGATGAGGATGTGGTGTACGTAGAGGTGACAAAGCTGGACAAGAACTCCCGCAGAATTGAATCGAGGATCTCCGTTGATGCATCGCTTGATGCCGTTTGGAGCATCTTGACAGATTATGAAAGGCTGGCAGATTTCATTCCCGGCCTCGCCGTTAGCCAGTTGCTCCAAAAGGGTGACAATTATGCTCGTCTCTTGCAGGTTCCTCTAATAATTGAATATTGATTTGCTCCCAAAAAAGACGCATTAAAGTTTGCATTTTTATGAATGTTTGTTGCATGTTTTTGGCAAATATGTCAATTCATGTCTCGTGGTGCTTTTTACTAGTCTGGTAACTTTCAAGGTTGTTTTGGGCTCACTTCCATTTCTGAATCAAATTCCATTCTTTATTGATTAGGGGACGTAAAGTAGGAAGATTGGACTAATTCCAGGTTCTAGTGCACAATGCTCTTATTAGAGAACAAGTTGTTATATAAGAATAAGAAAAAAGGTTTAGTTTTTTTTTTTTCTTTTTTTTTTTCCCCGATGCTATTGCCGTACCTTCCTTTACTTTCGGACACTCTGAATTTGATTGGAAACATGAGGCATGAGCTTGCGGAGAGTGTTTTCTAACCAGAAACATTGAGTGACTGAGACGCAAGTCGCAACCTTAGCAAGTGAATCTTTAACATGCATTATGTACTTGTACCATGAGAACTGAGAAAAGCTTTATATTGTGCAACACCTAACGGTGGATAAGCAACTTATGAAAAAATATTTCACTACTTATTTCTTGCATCCTGATTGTTGATTTTGGCCTTTTATAATCGACCTTATGGCTTACTACTTGAAATTGCATTGTTAACAAAAGGCACATTAATTTAGAGGCTTTCGAAAGTTGAGAAGGATTATGGAATCCTGATCTTTCCAATGGGTATTCTTGTAAGTCACTCTTTCATTTCTCAACTAGTCCTAATAGACAAAAGTGTACCATTCATAAGCATATTTGGGAATCCAAAGCTCCCTGTAAAGTGAAATCCTTTGTCTGGCTAGGGTAATTACTAGCAATCATGCAAATGGTTATTGCAGATTTGGAGATACAAAACGGCCATTTTCCCTAATATTTGTGTTATGTTTAAATATTTGTTGGGAAGAACAATAGGTTTGAAGTATTTAGAAGATGTGGAATTGCTGTGTATGGAACTCTGTTGTGCATTTGGTTAGTGAGAAATGCTCGGATTTTTCAAAGTGCTTCTATGCCTTTAGATTTGTTGTCGGATGTGTTAAGGTTCTTGGTTTCTCTTTCGAGCTCAACTAATGGGTGTTTTAAGGGCATTTCTGTTACTGATTTACATAGAGTCTGGGCTGCCGCTACTCAATGCTATTCTTGAGTGTAGTTTTTGGGGGTTCTCTATAATTTTTGTTTTGCTTTCTGATGGGGGACATCTTATGTTCCCATCTTTGTGTCTTCTCTTCTTTCTTATTAAATTTCTTTTCTATTCAGAGGGGAAAAAAACTAGAGTTTCTAATGCAATATGTTTTGGTATATGTGATGAATTTTCTTCTATTTATCATAGCTATTTTCATGCGATATTATATTATCAGTCCTTAGATGGGTTTTAAATGCTAAAATATAACTCACATCAATTTTAAGTGTGAGTCTCGTCACAACGGTAAGATTACTGCCTTGTGACTTGGAGGTCACGGGTTCAAATCCTAGAAAGATCCTCTTCACAAAGTAGGGATAAAACTATGTACGTCTACCCTCCCCAGACCTCACTAGCTGGCAGTCTCATACACTGGGCTGCCCTTTTTTTATAGCTCACATTAATTTTATATTGATGCATAATCACCTCATAGTAGTATAGATACCGTAAAACTTTCTTAGGTGAACCTGATTATGTTGGAAAGTATTTACTCTGGAAAATTGTTGAAGCATGGATGTTTTGTGAATGAATTTTGTTTTAGAGATGTGAAGCATTCAGCTTGAAGCACATAGACTGTTTGATTAGAGCTGTAGCTTCTTGACTTTCCCAGATGACTTGGAAATCATTTAGGCATCAATTGTGGGTCGCAATGATGCATATGTACCTACACCTACAAAGCAAGGTGACAGTGATGTTATTGAATGATGCGTTATGCACACCATAGTTGGTGCTGCATTTCACTTTAAGACGTGGATGTTGGCATGATAGTTATGGTTATATTTCTGAGTTTTAGTTTTGGTGATCATGAACGATATTGAATGTTAGCGCCTGAATTCCAAATTACACTTACATTATGTGAGCTAAGCATGGTTTTACCTAATTCACTTTTCTAAGTTGCAGCCTTAAAAAATTTAATGCCACAGCATGTTTGGTTTTCTGGTGACCTAAACTATACAATGATGTCTTGCAGAGATTTTTCTTGTTTGTCTCAAATTATATTCATTGTTGTTCATAATCTGAACAGATTGGACAGCAGAACTTGGCATTTGGGATCAAATTTAATGCTAAAGGAATTTTAGATTGTTATGAGAAAGAATTGGAGAATCTGGCTTCTGGTATGAGGCGTGAAATTGAATTCAAGATGATTGAAGGAGATTTTCAACTCTTTGAAGGAAAATGGTCTATTTTGCAGGTATGATTTTTGTTTGTCCCCTGTTATAATTTTTCCAGATGCAGGCTAGCATAATTAATATCATTACATTTGCATAAATCAGAGTTTAAAGCACACTTTGGCATAGACATTTTAAACTGCTTAATGGATCATGACTGGCATCTGTTGGTGACTGTTTTGGAGTAAAAAATATAGAAAGTTATTCTTTTTGGGCCTTACAAAGACCCAGCCCATAAAAAAATGGGAACACAACATCACATAAAAACACACAATTTGGGGCTCTAAAAAAACCCCAACACACACAAGCTGTGAAAGAAGGTGGTCGCTCCCGTCCCCCATTCTCCTCCTTCTTACTCTCATTCTCTCATGCCTCACAAGAAATCTAAATCCTATTCTGAAATATTTGGCAACTCCCTGGGGAGGCATGAGATGACTGCGAACTGATAGGAACAGGAAGTAGGGTGTAAACAGGACCCCAATCTCACTAACCCTTGTTTTCACCTTCACCCAAGCCCGCTGGCAGCAATCACATCCCAGCAGTGCAGAGTGATGGCGAGCACCTAGAGCCCATGAAGATCACAAGATGTGATGTAAATCCCAAACTCTGTCAAACCCTGCTCCTTCTAAAGGAAAAAAGTTAGAACACCGGTCATTTGTCTAGTGGGAATGCGGCAATGGGTTATCGTCAAAGATGTCCGCAGCACAAGCACAAGCTACGAGGCCTACCGAAGCTTAACTCTGCCCTGTAACAGCATCATGAGCTGAGATCGGTAGTGAGGAGTGTTTGTGAGAACTAAGACGTGAGGCGGAGAACCACCGAAGTCAAGCTTCTTGTCCTCAGTAAACCATCAGCTATTGTGAAGACCACCAAACCATGCTTCTGCGATTGGTGGAAGGCCTCAGCAGCATCAACACCATAGCCAAGTCAAGCAATGGGAGGAGGAAACCAGCACTTGGAGCCCTGAGGAACCATTTGTAATGCTTCTTGAAATCTCATCGGTTTGACTTCCATTTCTCTTAGCTTATAACCATGAGAAGGGTAACCCCTATATATCCGTTGACTCCACTCCTAAAGTCGTGAGTATTATAGATCTTGTGTTTGTTTTGATGTTGCTTGGTACATTTAAAAAAAAAAATGATATGTTTGTGTGTATGATTTGCTCTGGACTTCTTTCACTTGAGTGATGCCTCTAAGCCAACTTTCCTAAACCTGAATGTGTTTAGAGCTTCTTGGGGATTATTTGATTGGTGTTTACTCTTGGATTGAATTTTAAATAAAAATTGTGTGAAACACTCACTGGTTGTTTGATTTAACTATGTCGTTTGGTTTGGTCTGAGGTTTAAGAAGAAATTTTTGTTGATGAAAAGTTAGGAGACCTGCTGTGATATGATTTGAAAATGTAGGGTTCTGAGAATAAGAAGAAATTCTTGAAGCTTTAAAGTTAAGGTGACCTGTTGTGATATGCTATGAAGTGACAAATAGCAAAAAAAATGTTGGCATATTATGTGATGTGGGTGCATCCCTCTAAATTCTTTGATCTCTTTGGTAAGTCTGCGATTAGTGATTGAATCTTGTTTATGCTTTGTCTCACACTATGAATTCAATATCTAATTTGCTAAAATGTTGGGCCTCTATTCTTAAGGTTAATATCTTCGTTCTGTAACTCCCTTAGCATAAATATCGAATATGCTTATTCATGTGAGAGTTATTGATGAGTTATGTGTTGTGTTTGCTTAGTTATTGATTAAATAATTATTTGTATTATTAGATGCCAAACTGTGTTACATGCAATTGCAAAATCTATGTTGCTTGCTACTATTTTCATCAACTTTGACACATTAATACATCTCTGCTATCTTCATCTTATAGTATTGTTAAGAAAAAGAAAAATGTACATGACTTACATGCAGTCTTTGTCAATCTCATTTGACCTTCCTATGATTTAAGCTATTTCCTACATTAATAAATTGCAGCTATTGGCCGTGTCGTGATTTCCTGGCCAAAGGAATTCATTAACCTGATGGCAATTGATTTGGTCACATGCTACTCAAACTAGCTGAGTTTATGGATTATGGATCATTGCTATAAATTTATATGACGTACTTTGTAGTGTTTGATGATGATGTTGATGATATGAAAAGAGGTAAGGTGTTCTACAGAGCATAACTATTCATGATATTTGTCACCACAGCACTTGCAATATATCACTCTTATAATGTTATGAACTCCTATAGTGCTATTATACAATATATGAATTCAACCCCAGGCCTTTTTGTATATTAAACTGAAGTTCTCAGTAGTTATATGACTTAGCTTTCAAAGTCTTCTTGTATACTTGGCCTATCTCAATAGTTACACTAATGCATGAGAAATAGTGTTGTGTGGCATTTATCAGGTCTAGTTCATTCATTCGAAGAGTCCACCTAAGCCTTTAGGGATTCATTCAGCACTATTCAATGTTTTTAACACTTCATAAATGAAACCTGTGCTTTAATAGGCAAGATTATTTGAACTACTTTATTTCTCATTACCCCACTTATTTCTTAACCACTAATCTAAAGTGGAAGGCAATGAGCTTGATATTAGCAACCAGGGACTGGGTTATATGAGTGCTTGTTTGAAAAAAAAAATTGCATTTTGATATGTATTAAAAAAAAAATTGTTGCATATTTGATACGTTTGAAAAAATTTATTGTTGCATATTGATACATTTGAAAAAAAGTTCAGCTTACAAAAGGTATCATGCTTAACAAAATTACAAAGTATAAGCACCAATATCACTAGGAATTCCAAAAAGAATGATGTCATTTATGCAATATATGAGCATTTGTTTTTAAACTGGACAACACTGAACAGGTTGTTCGAGACAAGAGCATGGAATCTTCGCCCACTTAAATGTGAGTGGAGGCCTCAGCCCAAAGCGGCATGGAATGAGGCTAACTCAGAATCTTCTTCCACTCAAACATGAGTGGAGGCCTCGGCCCAAAGCGGCATAGATGGGGGCTAACTTGAAATCTTTGCCCATTCAAACGTGAGTGGAGGTCCTAGCCCAGAGCGGCATAGAAAGGGGGCTAACTTAGAATCTTCGCTTACTCAAACGTGAGTGGAGGCCTTCGCCCAAAACAGCGTGGAAGGAGGTTAACTCAAAATCTTCACCCACTCAAACATGAGTGAAGCCCTAGTCCAAAGCGGCGTGGAAGTGGGCTAACTCGGAATCTTCCCTTACTCAAATGTGAGTGGAGGCCCTAGCCCAAAGTAGCATGGAAAGGGGCTAACTTGGAACCTTTGTCCACTCAAATGTGAGTGGAGGCCCTAGCCCAAAGCAGCATGGAAAGGGACTAATACGGAGTCTTTGCCCACTCAAACGTGAGCGGAGGCCTTAGCCAAAAGCAACAAGAAGGGGGCTAACACAAAATCAACTCCCACTCACTGAAATAGGAATGGAAGTTCTTGCCTTAGGCGGCTGAAAGGGGCTTGATCGAAATTAACACCCACTAACCGAAATAGGAGTGGAGGTCCTTGCCTTTAGTGGCTGAAATGGGCTAGATCAAAATCAAAATCTGCTCTCCAAAATGAGTGGAGGTCCTTGCCTTAAGTGATTGAAAAGGATTAGATCAAAATTAACACCCACTAACTGAAATGGGAGTGGAGATCCTTCCCTTAAGTGGCTGAAATGGGCTAGATCAAAATCAAAATCCACTCTCCAAAATGAGAGTAGAGATCCTTGCATTAAGTGGCTGAAAGGGACTAGAACAAAATCAGCACCCGCTCACTGAATTAGGAGTGGAGGCCTTTGCCGAAAGTGGCTGAGAGGGACTAGAAAAAGACCAGTACCCACTCACTGAAATGGAAGTGAAGGCCCTTGCCCAAAGTGGCTAAAAGGGGGCTATAACAAGAGCACCACCCACTCACTGAAACGGGAGTGGAGCCCTTGCCCAGAGTGGCTGAAAGGGGCTAAAACAAGAGCACCACACACTCATTGAAACGAGAGGGGAGGCCGTTGTCTTAAGTGGCTGGAATGAGCTAGTACATGATCAGCACCCAGTACGAAGAAAAGCTATTATTCAATTCAGTGGGCCAAAAGAAAATTATTGCCTGGTTGTGGTATTGTTAGGTGAATAAAAGTCCAAAGGGGAGAATATCAAAGGAAATTCACTCAAAGTGATTATTGTATCAAGGTAAAAAATTAATTTAAAAAAAAAACAGAGGGTAGTTGAAACATGCTCAATAATGAGTGAGCCCTCTTCATTGAGCAAGGGGCTAAAGATATAAACCCATATCATGTACAAGTAAGCATATAAACAATAAATGCAATAATGATAAATAAAGGATGAAAAAACCCATGATACTTTCCCATGAAAAAAAAAGGGAATGAAACAATCGATGTATACAATCTCCATAGTTTGGGTATGTTTGAAAAATTTGAGACTACGTTCTCCTTTAGAGATTTTCATGATATAATGATGATAGTTGATAACTTTGATAAGTGCTTCTTTTTTTAATGTTAATTTAGTCTTGTATTGAATTCATGTTTATGGTTTGCCATAAACTGATGGTACCACATAATGAATCAATTCGAGGACCTGTATAAATTTGGCTGCAGTACTAATTGCTTGGATATTAAGACTTGACAACCACTATTGACAAAAATGGATCTTGTGGTCTTTTGGTTTGAGTTTCTCTATAGTAGATAGCCTTCTGCAATTTTCATTGCTTTCATTGGTTTTATTTTGAAAGATGCTGAACAAATTATAAGCGCAGAATAGAAGTTTGTAGATTTTGAAACCATATAGTCATCGAGTTGACATGAAAAATATAGCGCTAACTACTTAAGCAATGATGGTTTTGCAGCAGTGGAACAGCGGAAATTGTGAAGAGTCTCAACTCGAAGAAGTTAATACAACTCTCTCATATATTGTTGATGTTAAGCCGAAGCTTTGGTTGCCTGTTCGTCTCATCGAGGGTAGGCTTTGCTATGAGATAAAGAGGAACCTTGCATCCATAAGGGACGAGGCTCAAAAAGTTCTTGACAGTACTTTGCATGCAGGTCAACTCGAATGAGTTCGTGTAATCTCAATTGATCATATGAGAAAAAATGAAAAATGAATAGAGCTATAGTTTACTAGTCAATTCTCAATTGGGCAATTGAGTTTTGTTTTGTAAAGAAGGATATGAAAGAAAAGCAATCGGTTGTTTGTATTGATCTCATAAGTTACATGACTAATAACTGTCACACAATTAACTAATTACTTGTAACAACTATGGCCTTAAATATACGCGGTAATACCCCCATCGAGTTGGAGAGTAAGCAGCATAGATGCCCAACTGCATAAGTTACTGAAACCGAGCAAATGGAATGGCCTTTGTACGACCTGCCAATGCTTGGATTGTACATGCATCAATCTGATAATTCCTCCATTTATTATTAGTTTGTATGTGTATATGATCCGTAGTTGATATTAGGAGTTGGTTAGAATTTGTTGACTTGGATAGGAATTAGTTTATTGTCAGTTACAAGGGTGGATTTCAACATGATGTCAGAGTTTTTCTGTTCAACTTGAAACCCTTTCGCTACACCGAGCTCTCTTTGAATAACATTTTCTCTTACATTCTTTTCTAATTTTCCCTTTCAATTTCTTTCACTCTCATTCTCCAAACAATTTTCCTCACATTTTCATCACCCTATCAGCATATCCTCTTTCTTTGAAATTGTCTTTGACATTCTCCATTTCTCAAAAATCAATGTAAAACACAAGAAAACAAGCTTCAAATCATTCCTTCTTCAAGATACTGTTGCCTGTTTCACCTATGCCTCCTCACATTCCAAATCGATGTTGATGGGCTCGTCGAATGGGAGCAGAGACTTGCATTAGACGTTGGCATGCCTAGGAGGACAGTCATGATGAGGATGGTGATGATGATGCGTGTTTAGACATTGTCCAGTTCTCACATAATGGGTGCTCCTAATCACAAGTACATGGCTAGGTCAAATTCGCACACAGTGGGTTATTTTGCACATAAGTACATGGCTGGGTTGAGTTCTCACCCAATGGGTGCTTTTGTGCAGGAGTACATGGCTGAGTCGAGTTCATACACGGTGGGTGCTTTTGTTGGTGAGAACATTGCTGGGTTGAGTTCTCACGAGTACATGCCAAGTCTGCATCAGGTCTTGAAAATATGGACATGATTGCATGTGAGAAATTTATGAACCAGACCTGACTATTTGGTCTATCTTCCAGATCTACACAAAGACGTATGGAGAAGGCGTATGTCATACCAACAGCTATTGACTACTACGAGTCCTATGACTACGGACTATTATCGGTCGTTATTTGATCTCTTTAGTGGGATTCCTCCTTTGGCATTTGTTGCTCACTAGGGGTGGCAAAATGGGTTGGACCTACTGGGTTACTTGTTAACTCGTCATTTTTTTAGGGGCGAATTAACATTTTCAACCCAAATAACTATGACAGATCAATCCACCCCACTCATTTTATGGCCAACTAGCAACGGGATTAGGCGAGTTGGCAAAACAGCTAAGAATATAACCAAAAGAAGGTTAATCCACTGGGTTAACCCGTCAACCCTCATTTTTTTGATGGGGTGAACTGTCACTTTCAACCCAAATAATCAAAGAGGATCAACCCACCCCACCCCCATTTTATAGCCAACCTAGGGTAAGGCAGGTTGGCTCGCCCCACCTGATTTGCCACCCCTATGCCTCACATACATTGCAGAACCTTGGAGGCGACAATCATGGGGGCAAGAATCATGGCGGTGAGGACCATTGGGGCGAGGACCTTGGAGCATGGGAAATTCAACTCCGATGCTGCCATACTAGTGAGCATCTCTTAGTCTATTGACGTAACAAATGAGATTGCTAGACAGGCAACCAGGTTAAGGTCTATATTTTTTTTTCAAATTTTAGCTTGTGTGGTATTATATCTCCCCGTTTTTAATGCTTATTTTATATTGTTAAGTTTAACTTGTGCAAAATGACAATTTCTTTTACAGGCATCCATAAGAGATCTATATCCACAAAGTGTTGTAGGGCATTGGAGCTGATGTATTTTGACTAATGACTTGATTGGCTTTCTAATTGCCTTTCTCGTTTGAGCTCAAGATTTGGCCATATTCAAGGTCCATACTAATGTGGTCGATATGCTTCATTCGTAATAAGTTCAAACTCCATTTTGTAGACATTGAGAACAATGTGCATGCGGTAAACATCGTTGACATAAGTATCCCATTCAACTCGTGCTTCATTATGTCCACATGTAGCAAGTACATGATGGCAAGGATAATACAACATTTGAAATTCCCTGTATAGTCACATTAACAATCAATGAGCCTAACTTTGTAAGTTCTCTAGCTCCAACTCCCCACCAGTTGTTGCTCCTCTACAACAAAGAACTCATCAAACTGTGAAACATTAGTAACGTACATGGTCTATGACAATTGCTTGTTCTTTTGTATCGCTTGCATCAGGCTTCCAAGAGCATCTGACTAACTGCTAGTTGGACCCTGCCTACTTACCTTTTTTGACAAATCATGCAGCAAGACAATAGTAATTGGCCTTAGCTAAGATAGTTATTGGAAGATTGTGGACATCTTTCAAGACAACATTTATACACTTGAACATATTAGTTATCATATGAACATAATTAACAGCCTTTGTCTTGGTGTTGCGTCCACATTTCTATGGGGATCTTATAGACCCGCGCACGTATTTTGGGTCCTCATCTCTCACTAACCTATAATGATAAAGAAACTCACTCCGAGTCTTCGAATATACTGCATTGATTGATCTTGCTCTGCATCTTTGCTCTTGAATCTTAGTGCAAGGTTTGATTCAATGTGGTGAGTGCAATAAGTGTGATAAGCAGGTGGAGGATGCCACGGACTACCTTCTACATCTAAAGCGGCTCTGATAGTAGCATGCCTGTCAGAAATAATCAGAATGCCCTTACGTGGTGTCACATGCACTAAAGATTTGTCAGGAAAAAAGACCAAGCCTCTATCATCTCCTTTTCCACTATAGCAAATATAATAGGAAAAGTATTTAAGTTGCCATCCTGTGTAATTTGCATCACTAGTTTTCCACCATACTTGACATACAAATGCATGCCATTAATAGTCACAAAATGCTTGCAGTGTCTTAGCGCCTCTACACATGGCAGGAATGTCCAAAATAAATGGTGGAACATTATACATGTATGGTCAACCAAATCACCCACATAATAAGGCAGAGTCGGCAATTCAATGATTGTACTTGACATGAATGACTGCAAACCTTATAGCCATTTGAAAGCTCATTGTATAACTCTTCCCAATCTTCATAAATTTGGGCAATGATCTTTTTCTTTGCAAGCCATGTCTTCATGTATGAAACTATGAATTCATACTTTGAATAAACTACGACCTGCAACACTCTAATAGGAACCATTGGACCAACTTCCACTATAAAATGGATGCTAGCAGCAATGACGTAATATCCCGTTGATGGTCTTTTTGTGAAATTCTAGTATAAAAATAGGTATGGTCTCCATTGCACTTTTAAATCTCCCATAGCCCCTCCTTTCATTAATATATAACACAAATGCTCCAATTACACCAATTCCCAAAGTGTTTGCATTCCCCCTTATATTTCACTTAATCTGATTGACATACCCTGTACTCAAATCCCTTTTGGATGCTATAGTTTTGTTTTTTTTATACAAGTAGTAGAACTTCTATGTTCAGGAATTGTTGCCTTTTATGCAGCTGATTCTCTCCACATAATCTCATTTTATCACCAATGGAAAATTGCTCACTTGTAATGCTTCCAACTTGAAACTTGAATAGTGACTAACACATTGACTTTCAGATTGTGCCTGTGATTGGGTTATTGATGGTTGGCTCTAGGTAATAGGCACTACATCATCTATGTCATCATAGAAGGAATTGTAATTTAAACTAAATTAATTTTTCATCAAATATTGAAATATTAAAAAAGATAGATTCTTCAAAATTAAATAATATAAAAATTAAAATATGACACCCTAGTGAATTTAACTTACCAATTCTACAACCAAAATATTATAACTATTAAAATGTAATAAAAGGAATTCAACTTATTACCTTCATCAAGCTAGACTTTAGAATCCTCCTCATTAGAAATACTTCCTAACCCAAAATTAGACAATCTCGAGGAACTCTCTACCAACCTCCATTGCAAGTTGTGCCAAGCTTAGGCCATCCCTCATATCATCCTCATTTTCTGCCATAAAGTTTTCATTCTACACTGGACTTGACATTGCAAATGTCGAGGAGCTGGGCCAATGCACTCTAGCAAATTCTGGATTGGAGGTATATCCCTCAAAGCTTAAGTGTGAGTCTCTGAGAGCTATAAATACCTCCATAACACTAAAATCATGAAATCGGCATGATAATTGAACATAATCCCGATGTCGTTATCAGTTTCAATTGAGCAACATGTGAAGCATAACACTCCTTGATGTACCAACAAGGGCAGCTGATACAACATTTGGATTACTTGCTTGTTTTGTCGGCATAACTTGTGAAGAATATTGTCATGAAACTCTAAAAGAGTCTTAGATGAACGAACACTCACAAGTACTAGACTTTTACAACAAAATTGTACTTCATCCTGTGAATTTTGAAATATTTCATAATTGTAATTAATGAACAAAGATGTAACCTCTTGTGGCCATTTTTTCCCTCAACACCTCACTATATTTTCTCTCTCGCCATCTCAAAAAATGAGTAACACATTGTGTAAGAGTTTGAGGCACGAGACAAGTTTATATAGAGGCTAAGGTAGAATGTCACTAAGAAACATTAAATGGAATTGGTTCATAACTAGTAGATTGTTGTTCTAGCCCAAAATCGGTTAGTTGTTAGTAGATTCCTACATAGCTAGCATGTGCTAGGAATCAGTTAACTATTAACCAATTCCTGACACATGTCAGCCATGTAGAAACCTAGTGGTGACTAACCAATTTCTTTAAGAAATAAAAAACCTAGGAATCCAATTATTATTATCCGAGTTCTTTGTCTTTTTGGTAGGAAGAATCTAGTGACAATTAATCAATTTCACATATATAAAAAAGAATGACTATGCAAAATTAATCTTCACAAAATGGAGATTGATATATAATTATTTTTTTTAATCTATTCAATTGTAAAAAATCCTCTCTTCTCTCTCATTCTCTATTTTTCAACTAAACAAATGAGAAATGTAGGTGATCCATTTTCTTTCCTCACATGTTTTTGTCTTCTCATTTCCTATCAAAACAAACAGAGGCTAAGAAAACTAAGAGTAAAGAAAATGAACTAAGAAAAAAAGGATATTCCAAAGAGCAAATAGGATTGGACTTTGGTATTTGTAGAGATTAGTAACATTCTAGCAGTGACAATTGTAAGTACAAAATCATTAATTTTATCAGTCATATGCCATTTCCGTAATGACTTAACGATAGCGTACAATGCCACAATAGGATAGGATATTGCCACTCCTATTTATCAAATATCAATCATATTCATTGATATTTTATTTAATTTTCCTAATATACCCTTTTATTCTCTTTCATAATTATTTATGTAGATGCAACTATCATTTGCTTGTAGATCTGCCTACATCTGCTAGTTGTGCAAAATGATACTTAGTGGATGATTCTTTAGCATTCTATTGTATTTTGGTGTGTTATAACTATGAATACTTCCTTCTACTTCATATATATATATATATTAATGAAAGAATTTTTTCGAGTTGTGTGTCTTGGTAATTTTGGTTGGTCTAGTGTCAAACACTTATTTGAGCTGGTGTAATATTTTTTTCTCCTCATTTTTTTAATCCTCTTTTGTTAATATTATTTTTTTCTATCCCCATCCTCTAAATTTAGGTTCTTATAAATAGTTTAAAATATATATTTAATTCTTACAAATATTAGAATTTGTATTTTTGTTATTATAATTATCCTAAAAATTTTCCTTTGATCCTTATAAATATTGCTACTTAATATAGTAAACTAACAATATTGACAAAAGACATAATACAAGAAACATAGATTATTGAAATCCAAAAAAAAAGGGACTAAAACCAAAATGATCTATATTTATAAGGACCCAAAACATATTTAAATCTTTTGAATAAAATCAATTTAGTATTCTTTTAGTACTTTAACATTTTGGACAAATAAAGAAACCAATGTTCCTTTTTCACTCTTTGACACACACAAGGTAAGGGATAATACTTTTTTTTTTTTGGGGAAATTTTAAGTTTAAAATTAACACAATCTAATGACAATAAAAGAATAGTAAATTAAGTTTCAATGAAGTGTGACAATATTTAAATTTATTAATGAGGAAGAAAAAAAATTGAGTGTATTTATATTAAAACGTGAAATAAATTAAGGGTTTTTTTAAAATAAAAGTTCAAAGTTTATATAAAGTACATTTATATTTATATTTTATAAAATAAGTAATATATAACTTATCCTCATATTCAACCATTATGCAAAGCTTTGAACTTTTATTTTCTAAAGAAGTAAAGTTTATATAAAGTACATTTATATTTATATTTTATAAAATAAGTAATATATAACTTATCCTTATATTCAACCATTATGCAAAGCTTTGAACTTTTATTTTCTAAAAAAGTCTCTTAATTTAAGTTCAGTACAAAACATTGTCTTGCATGACCTATACATACAAGCAGATACACAAGCACATAACAATTGCATTCTATATAATTAATTACGAAAGAGAATAAAAATGATATATTAGAAAGTGAGTGGGAGTGGCAGCAGACAAATGCTAATAGCAATAGCCCCTCCTAGTCACAATATTTAAAACAAATTGAATTATTGAAATGAACTGATTTTCCAAATCAATGTTGCTTTTTTGTTTCCTCTTTGGTTAAACATATCAAAGTGTTTTATGTTGCAATTTTGCTAAAATTGTACGTTAGTGGAGAACATTTGTGTACCATTTGGGGTTTAATCAAAATGCAAGATGGAAATGCTTATATAGGTAAACGTCTGTATCACCAAAAATATTATATAAATCATATGTCACGTCTAGAAGAGAACAAGTTGTTGAGAGTTAAAAGCTAGTTCTAGGTGGACCGATGATGTTGGTAATTCCATTTGACAGCTCTAATCTATTATACATGAACTAGGCAAATTTTGATGAAGATAACTCGATCCTATATGTTATCATGGGTACCCGGGATAACATTGTCATAACTCTCTGTTGGAAAAATTAGAACTTTGCTCCTGCAAAATAAGAAAATAGATAAGAAGATTGTTAAGCCTGAGGCATGCTATGCACTGCGCTTAAGGATTATTCTGTCACTATTTAGAAATCCTCCAGGGTACAGTAGGCTCTTTCTGGTAAATCAGGAACTCAAGAACTATAATGAAGATATATTATGATGTATAACCCAGATAATAGAATAAAAGTATTGTTATAAGACACTTGAAAATTCTTATCTGTAATGTTCTCATCGTGAAAACCACTTTATATATATATATAGCCAAAAGGCCAAATTCTAATATGAAAGGAAGTCTACTCAATGTCTATATCACTATGGTTCTATAACGTTATAAAATGGAAATTGAATATAAAAAAAAACCAATCAAACCATTTAAGAAAACACTTAATAATGGAATTTAATTATGCAATCAAAACTGATATGACTTAAAAGGAATTAAACAAAGGAAAACACAACCTGATATGCTTGTCATTAGAACTAATATGCATTGTAATTTAAAACTAGCATGGTTTTAGAAATAATTTAATCACAATAGTATCAATTTTGTTTAAATACAAGGTTCTCTTGTACTATATAAATAAATATTTGAAAGTCAATTACAATATAATAATAATATTAAATAATTATATAAACCTTTTGAAATATATATTTTAAATTTAAAAAAGTCCAACAATCTCCCTCCTATTTCAAAAGGTTTTCTTTAAAATAAATAAATAAAACCATGGGTTATACATGGGTGACAATGCTTGGAATCCGATGTCTTTTGGACTATGAACCAGACCTAGATAGAAAAGACTTTAAATTTCAATGTATTGGTGATGTTTTGTCTACTTCTATGAACCAAACATTTTTTTTCTGTAACTTAGAGTCCTATCTGATCACATTTACACCCTCAAAACATATCACCATCGTTGTTAACGTTGTTTTACGCTTTTCGGCCATGCGCATGCTTGGTAGTTCATGAGTGCTCTCATAATTTCATAGGAAGGATCCCACTCCTATACTCATACAGGTGATTTTTATCAAGTGTATATTGCACTTTATATACCACCTTTTAAGGGTTATGAAATTCATTAAAAGCATTAGCTTAACCTCACATTATGCAGTCTAGCACAACTCATATTTCCCACACCATAGGAAGAGACACATAATGTGCTAGCAAGAACTAACAAATGACTTATTATTACCCGTATGAACCTTATTCTTAGGATCTCCATTCACAAAGGTTGGGTTCCCATCACTGTTAATTTTCATATTAGCTTAAATCTCATTCCCCTTGATATGGCATTTATATAAATTCATATATTCTATGGATATAATTTCACCTAATCTTGGCAGCTGCTTATCACATCATATGTCAACAACTAAACTAGATCACAATTCTAGTTGGCATCAGAGTACTTTTTAAGTGCTTATGGATATCTCTATATATAATATCTCAAAAACTTTTATCAACCTAGCATAAAGCTCAATACTCAATATTTATATGCTCACTCAAAGTCAAATACTCAACTTATTATTCCGTATTGGATGAAGAACAGTATGATACAAATTGATGATCGATGATAATACAAATAATAATTATATTTCACATTAATTTTTTTTTCACAAAACTAAAAAAATATGATAATTGATATAGAAAATAATTACTAGAAAGCAACAATTAATTGAAAGCAATTAACAAACACAAAATCAGAGATTAATATCAATGGAATTAAGAAGCAATAAAAGCAAACGGACATAAAATTATCATCTATCATTAATTAAGAAATTTGAAATATAACTTATTTGATAAAACTTATTTGAAAATAATTATAGTGATAACAATCAAATAAAACTTATATTTATATATATATATATTAGTCATTATTTGAAAGAGGATCTGATTTTTATATATATCTCAACATGATTAGCTAAAAACAAAATCAAAGGAACAAAGATTTTACACGAAAAAAAAATTGTCATATTAATTTATTGTATAAAGCAAGATTACAATGATTTCTATTGCTATTATTTTAACCATCATGATTTATTCATATAAATCCTAACTTTCAAGCTATTTTATAGTAACAAATCAGTTTATTTGTTTCATGTTTGAAAAAACAATTTCTCATATTAAGAAGTTAATCTTATAGTTTTCTCTATCCATATACTATTTACAGCAAACTCTGTGACTTTGTACAAATGCAAACTAGTGCATTAAAAATATACTCTTAACATATTCTATGTCACATGTTCATAAAATCAAGCAAGTAAGCCAAAAAAAAATTCATTTCAATTTATTATTTCTAAAACATTCAATACAAATAGTCCTTGGTTAAAATTACCTTTTCCAATGAACACATTATTCTTTGTCATGACAATTTTGTCATATTCAAAAGATACCTTGACACCAGCCTTTCCTAGTAGGGCTACAGAAATCAAATTTGCCCTTCTGCTAGGCACATGTAAAACATCATTCAAAGCCAGAGTCTTGCTAAATATGAGCTTTAAAAGAACTTTCCCTTTTCCTAAAACTATTGTAGTTCTAGAATCACCAAGATACACAAGTTCTTCTCCATCTCCCACAGAAGTGTAAGAGGTAAAAGCATTCCAATTAGCATATATGTGCTTGGTAGCCCCAGAGTCTACCACCCAATCATTCATATTGTCCATCAGCAATACTTGAGAGACAACCACAACAATTATATCATCTCCTTCAACCAAGTTAGCCCTTTGTTTAGGAGGGTTCTCATTTCGGATCGTGGTTGTTCTCTTACGACGCTATGCAACACAATGTCCTAGTTTTCCACACACATAATAACCTCCACTTCCTTTGAAAGTGAGATTAGAAATTCTTGGAACAAAATTCGACTTATTATAGTCAGAATTAAATTTTCCACCATTATACCTTTTCTTACAGGCTTGAACCATATTTGCTCTTGCAGCCAATGCATTTGCTCTTGCCTCCTCGATCTCCTTCCTGTTTGTATCTTCTATAATTATATGCTTCATCAATTTGGTCAGAGAAAGTTGCTTGCTTTTATGTTTCAACTGTTGCTTGTAGTTCTTCCATGACTTTAGTAATTTTTCAATGAGCAATCCAGCTACAAATTCATCTTGTAGTTTGATGTTTTCTGCCTTCAACTCCTCCAACAATTTGTGATACTTGTTGATTTGATCTCGAATATCCTTATCATCGGTCATCTCCCACCGATAGTAGTTACCAATCATAAACTTTTGTTTCCCCGCATCTTCAGCTGTATACTTCAGAATCATGGACTCCCAAATTGCCTTTGCTTCCTTATAGGAGGAATAGACATCAAATAATTCATTAGATAAAGTAGATAAAATAATATATCTACAAACTTTATTTGAATTAACCCAATGTTCCATTTTCTTTGGTTCTGCAGATTTATCTGGCTTGGGATTCTCCAAGGCATCAGCTACTCCATGCATGTCCAAGATAGATAAAACTCACTTTTGCCATCTCTTGAAGTTTTGTCCTTGAAATATTTCTATTTTAGAGACATCATGTAATGGTCGAGCATAGATGACAGAAGGCTATGGTGTGACATTGTTAACAATGGGAATATCATTGCTAGCATTTTTAGCAACGTGACCCATAATCCTTAGAATTGTTGGAAAAATTAGAACTCTACTCCTACAAAATAAGAAAATAGAGAAGAAGATTGTTAAGCCTAAGGCATGCTATGTGTTGCCCTTAAGGATTATTTTGTCACTGTTCAGAAATCCTCCAAGATGCAGCAGGCTCTTTTGGTAAACCAAGAACTTAAGAACTACAATGGAGATATATTATGATGTATAACCCAGATAATAGAATAAAAGTATTGTTATAAGACACTTGAAAATTCTTATCTGTAATGTTCTCATCATGAAAACCACTTTATATATATAGCCAAAAGGCCAAATTCTAACATGAAAGGAAATCTACTCAATGTTTATATCAATATGGTTCTGTAACGTTATAAGACGAAAATTGAGTAAAAAACCAATCAAACCATTTAAGAAAAACACTTAATCAATGGAATTTAATTATGTAATCAAAACTGATTTGACTTAAAAAGAATTAAACAAGGAAAAACACAACCTAATATGTTTGTCATTAGAACTAATATGCATTGTAATTTAAAACTAGCATGATTTTATAAATAATTTAATCACGATAGTATGAATTTTGTTTAAATATGCAGTTCTCTTGTAATATATAAACAAATATTTGAAAGTCAATTGCAATATAACAATAATATTAAATAATTATACAAGCCTTTTGAAATATATATTTTAAATTTAAAAAGGTCAAACAAACTCGAGGTTTTGAATTTCCTCTATCATTCTAAATTGAAGAAGGGAGCTATGGCTTTCAAGATTGATTCGAAGAAAGCTTATGATAGAGTTAACTGGAATTTTTTGGAGACAACTTTATTTGAGGTTAGGTTTTCGGTGGTATGATAAGGTTAATTATGTCTTGTATTCATTCTTCTCATCTTCCTATATTATGGAATGAATCAAGATTATCTTCATTTTCTCCAACGAGGGGCCTTCATCAAGGGGACCTCATGTCACTGTATCTTTGTTTTATGTATGGAGCGTTTGGCTATTACTATTCAGGAGAAGGTTGAAGACCGAATTTGGGAACCCATTCATCTTTCAAGGGGTGGTCTTGATTTTTCTTATCTTATGTTTGCTAATGATCTTTTATTATTTTGCAAGGCTAAGAAATCACAAATCAGGATGATTATGGATGTGATGATTGATTTGCATGCAGTATCATATTTGAAAAATTAATGCCACAAAATAAAGAGCTTTATGCTCGTACAATGTCTCTAAGATTTAGCGATATCAAATTACTTCTATTTCTGCCATTAGGTTTACTAGGGACCTTGGTAAATATCTGGGGTTCCTACTTTCTACAGAAAGGGTGACTAAGAGACACTTTGCCAATGTACTGGAAAACAATCCAAGCCACTTAGCAAGTTAGAAAACCTCCCTGTTAAATAGGGCAGGGCGTCTTTACCTTTTGAAGTCTATGATATCATCTATTCCAGTTTATCTCATGCATGTATTTTGGCTTCCAGAGGAGACTTATGAGATTGTTAACAAGTTGATACATCATTTTATTTGGAAAAGATAGGTTCTTCATGAACTTTACGCCTTGTTAAGTGGAGGACGGTAACCTTGCCTACGAATCATGGGGGTCTCGGGGTGTTAGGGTAGCATGGTGGCAGATTATTGTGCTCATGCGAAGTTTGGTTTGGTCTTTTCTAATAGATCCTGATAAACCATGGGTGCGAGGGAGGAAGAACAAGTCCTATGTGAATGGGTCTCTTTCTCATGTGCGATCTCTTAACACATTTTCCTCCCTTTTGAAGAAGGGATTTGATTTTGCCATAGGTCCTGGTACTTCATCTCATTGGTATGATAATTAGTTAAGTATCAGACCTCTTTGTCATAAGGGAACCTATGTTCATATTGCGGATACGACACTTCAGGTTTAGGATATTTGAGGCCACAATCATTAGCAATTGTAGCACTTATATACCTAGTCACCTGCTGATATTGTTGATTTATTCATGCCATAACAAGCCCGTCTTCGCTTTTAAATGATGGCTGGACATGGAACTTTTCTACTGGTGGTATTTATTCTGTCTCTAAAAGGTAGTAATGGATCCTTTCTCAATAGGGGATTGTATAGACCACAATCATTGGAAAAAGCTCTGGGAAATGCAGTGCTCAGAAAAAAGATCAAGTTGTTTCTATGGCAGTGCTACTAAGATGTGATGTTGTTTCCACAACAATATACTGATTCAATTGTTGTCTTGCGTCATCAGCCACTTGGCAACGTTGCCTCCAACATGATAAGGATCTTATTCATTACTTGTTTTCTTGTGAATATTCTATGGACATTATTGAATTGGTGTAGGATCGCTCTCCTTTGCTAGTATGTGATTTTTTCATGTATGGCTTGACTCGTTTTTGGCAACCCTAGATCATTCCTTGCTAGCAATAATTTGGTGGGTGTGGAGGTATCACAACAATCACTTATTGGATGATGAGTATTGGAGTATTCACAAAATGTTGCATAATATTTGGTTGGGTACTAGTGGTTTTTCTTTTTTTCAAGCCATGGCTGGTATGACTTTGCTTGGGGAGATTGTCTCAACTTGTTGACTTCTGCCTTCTATGGGTTTTGTCAAGATTAATGTTGATGCTAGTGGATTTCTTGATAGGCATGCGGCTAGGTATGGAGGTGTTATTATAAATGCCCAAGGAGTATGGTGATGCAGTTTTCTTACAAAAGCTAAAAGCATGGATGCCACTATTTTGGAGATAATGGCTATCGGGGATGGACTTGGTTTGGCATTGTAGCATGGTTATAAGCATATTCTTTACGAATCTAATTTTGCCCTTGAAGTGTAATTTATCACCTCTAATATCCTAATGCGGGCCCCAAGCTTGGCTAATTTTCTGTATTAAATTGGTGAGCTTCTTTGATATAAAAAAAAAAAAAAAAAACACAATCACTAACAAATATTGAGAGAATGGAAGCTTAAAGAGGAAGAGGAATATTACAAAACTTTATTCAATTATTTAATCTTTTTAAGTACACACAAAACCTTAACAATTTTTTTGCTAACTTAAGCACATATACAAATGGAAATGCAAGCCTTTTATAGGCTACGAACATTAATAAGAAGTAAAACACAAACAACTACCCCCATTAACTTATACATGTGGCTATTAAATGCTATGTAAAATTACAAATCAAATTTTTCCTTGCTTCAAATTTTTTCTTCAACTTTATGGATTGTATAGGATGGCCATAATATAAGGTAGAGATTTTGAAGCATGCAACACCTTGATTCTTGGCATGCTTGGTTTAATTTTTGTTTGACATTGCCTCCCTTAAACCAAGCATGTAAAGTTAATCATTTCAAACATTTTCTTCAACCTGGAAAACAACTAAATCTTTAATGGCTTTGTAAAATTATTTGCAACTTGTTCTTTAGTATAACAGTAATTAATCAACATTTTTTTCTCAGCCACCAATTTTCAAATCTTGTGAAATCGAATATCAGTATGTTTGGATCTCTCATGAAATATTGGATTTTTGCAAAGTGTAATAGCAGACTTATCACAAAATATTATTGTGGGAGTATTTTCCATCTACTTTAATGCTTCAAGAACCTTTCTCAACCATACTACCTGTGTAGCATAGCTGGCTACTACAATATATTTTGCTTCAGCTATGGAGAGTGCAACAAAAGGTTGTTTCTTTGATGACCAAAATACTAAGCCAAACCCAAGATGTAAAATATATCATGAAGTACTTTTGCTTATTTTTATGTCACTTGCCCAATCATTATCTCCTCACATAATTAGTATTGCCATAAAAATAAATTTCATCAGTCATGGTATCTTTGATATAGCAAAGAATTCTTTTAGCTGCTTGCAAATGACAGGCGTGTGGCTCTTCCATGAACCTGCTCAGTAATCCAACTACAAAAACTATGTCTAGTCTAGTTGTAGTCAAATATCTCAAACTTCTAATCAAACTCTTATAATAGGTTGGATCCACAACTCTTCCTTATTCTCCCATTATGAATTTCAGTTTTCTTCAACTAGAGTAGAGACTAGCTTGGAATTCTCCATCTGAAACTTCTTCAAAACATCATTAACATATTTCTTTTGAGAAATGAAAATGCAATGATCCTGTTAAACAACTTCAATACCTAGAAAGTAAGACATCAAACCTAGATCCATCATTTCAAAATGTTCATTATGGCCTCCTTGAATTCTACAGCCATCTTCAACTTTCCAATGAAAATCAAATCATCTATTTGATATATCTTCCACTTATTTTGAGCAGAAAATGAAATAATCATCTAAATTGTATCAAGTCTAGCCCTAGCTTTTGCTTGTATCTCTATATAACCAACTTCGCTTTGAATGAATCAATATCACCATTAGGCTTATATTTTGTCTTGTATACCCATTTCACTCCTATTGGCCTATTATCTGCAGGCAAATCTGTTTGTACCCAGATATCATTTTTCATATTTGCAAAGATATCTTCATCCATAGCTTCTCTTATTCTTATCAGTGGAAGCTTCTTCAAAGCTTACTAGTTCACAATATGCAAATAAAGCAAAATTGATAATCTCCTTATTATATGGATCGTTATCATTGCTCACAACATAATCCTCCAGTCTTGCTTGTAATTGATGGTTTCTCTAAGGTCAACTTGATGATTATGATTGAGCTGATGTGCCAGCCTGTCCATCCTCTTCTTCATAACTGTTAGGAATCACTACCAGCTCCTTTTAAGTTTTGGAAGACCAGTCCCACATTGCTTTTTCATCAAAAGTCATATCTCAACTAAAGATCACCTTCTTAATTTGTGCATAGATTATACAGTTTATAAGCCTTGGAGTTTATGCTATAACTAATGAAAATACATTTCTCACTTTTGCCATCCAATTTCTTCCTTAGCTGATCTGGTACATGAGTATATGCAATACACCCAAAACCTCTAAGGTGATGAATTGAAGGCCTTCTTACACTCTGAGTTTCTTCAAGAGTCCTATAATTACCAACACTACTTGTTAAGCACCTGATCAAAATATACACAGCAATGGCTATTACTTCTATCGAAAATTCTTTTAGCAGTTGTTTGAACCGCAACATGCATCTCACCATATCCATAATTGTCTTGTTCTTCTTTTCAGTGGCTCCATTCTGTTGGGGAATGTATCTGGTTGTCAATTGATGTTGAATTCCATGCTACTCAAAGAAATTTGCACACGCAAGATATTCATGTCCTCTATCTGTTCTTCGAATCTTGATTCTATAGCTACTTTGATTCTCCACACAAATGCCTTGAATGACTTCAGATATCACAAGTTTATGATTTCTACTTCAAAAAATACACTCAAGTTTTTTTTGCTAAAGTCATCAATAAAAGTAATGAAATATTTGCTTCCATTATGTGATGGGACATCAATGGTGCATAAATCTGAATACACAATCTCTGACAACATTTTTGCTCTTCAAGATTTTTCAACAAGAAATGATTCTGTGCTTCTTTCTCAATGGCGGAGTCTCACAAATACAAATAGAAATTTAAACAACTGGTAAACTAGAAACAAGTTTTTTCCTTGATAGGTAATTTAATCTAAAAAAATGATAATATCCAAAAGGCATGTACCACAACCAATTATCATTAGATATCACTGAACTTAGGCAAGAAATATTTCATGTTGCATTTTCAATAGGAAAAGTTTGTTTCGAGTCATTTTTATCTTGACTATAAATCTTCTATTCTTGTCAAACATTGTGTAGTATCCTTAATAAATTTGAATATTAAAGTATTTTTTTACAATTTCTCCAAACTCAATGGATTGTGATAAAGACTGAGAATATTTGATTTGTTACCAAATTCCACAAATGATTTTACAATCTCATCTAGTGAAGGAAATAACTCATTTTTGCCACACATGTGATTGCTATAGCCAATATCTAAATACAATGTATTTTTTTTCCACATCAAAAGAATTGTTTGTCAAAAATAGACTTTATGAATTAGAATTCTCATCAATATCTTGATATTGGTTTTTGACAACATTTGCTTCAGTGTTATTGCTTTGATTCATTGGTCTAAATTTGTAATATGTAGTATTGTGCCCAAACTTTCCACGATGAAAACAATTAAAGTTTGTTCTTTCTTGATAAAAATTACCTCTTTCTCTTCCATGATTAGCATAACCAAAATTATTTCCTCCTCTTTCTTGATTGTGATGTCTGAAATTATTGTCTCTTCCTTAATTGTAATTGATGACACGATCTCTTCCTCTAAAATTCCCTTTGCCTTGGCCATAGCTTCTTCCTTCTCCATCATGGCTTGACTTAGCAAATTTGTTTAAATTCACCTTATTCTTCAAGGCCTCTTCTATTGCTTTTTCTGTTTTCTTCAGGATACTGCTAACATGACTTTCTATTCTTCCCTCCAATTCCGCAATTGCCATTTTGTCTATGTCTTGTGACTCAATTATTGTAGTCACCACATGGTCAAATTTGATCGGCAAGGTATGGAGGATTTTCTCAACCACCTTGTTGTCTTCTATATTCTCTTTATATACTCTCATCTTATTGACAAGGTCAGTAGGAGAAAAATATTGTTCAACAATTTCTGAGTTGAACATTTCATACATTCATATTCTCTGCACAAAATATTGTAGTTTGAATTTTTTTTTTTTCACCTTATCTACACCTTTGTAAAACAATTTTAGAGTATCCCAAGCTTTCTTGGCAGTTTTTACATTAGCAATTTTATCAAACACCGAATAATCCGCTCCTTAATTGATTTGTGATAACGCCAATTTATCTATCATTTGTGTTACTTGATATGCTCCTTCTTGAATGCCTAGTTCAACAAAGTTCTAAATATTGTGAGGTTTTAAATGGGTGCACATTATAGTTTCTCAATAATAGTAATCAAGTTTCCCATCTAATTTGGGACCGAACCAAACAATATTGTAAATGTTTGTCATACTGACTCTAGAAAAATTAATTGTATGAGACCACTCTTATTTCTCACAAACTTTCTAAAAAATTGGCACTTGATTTAACCAGCTCTGACACAAATATCATATCAGAAATACACAATCATTCACAAGTATTGTGACAACGAAAGTTTAAAGAGGAAAACGAATACTATAAAACTTCATTCGATTATCTGATCTTTATAATTACACACACAACCTTAAGAATTTTCTTACTAATTTTCTTTTTCTTTCGGCAGAAAGAAAAACAAACAAACAAAGGACTATCCTCTAATATGCACCGTCCCTACCGAGTCACTTAAGAGAAACAAGGAGAGCTTGGGTGGAGGTGTTTGCCACACAAAATAAGAGGATAAAACACAAACAACTACCCCCATTGACTTGTGCACATGGCTATTAAATGTTATATTAAATCACAAATCAAATTTTTTCATGCTTCAGATTTTATCTTCAACTTTATGGATTGCACAGGACGGCCATAGTATAAGCTAGAGATATTGAAGCATGCAACACCTTGATTCTTGGCATGCTTGGTTTAATTTTTGTCCGACATTCTTCGTCTTGACTGGAGGGTGAGCCTTCATAATATTCCCAGATCAGCTAGCGGTTGTGCCAACGCTGTAGCTAGAATGGGAGCCCTTAATGCTCAAGCCCATTGTGTGTTGCGTGACCCATCTGAGGAGATTGTGCCTATTCTCCAACAAGAAGGGGTTGTAGCTTCTTAGCGCTGCTTACTCCTTTTGTTTTCTTTCTTACTCTACCACAGAAAAAAAAAGTAGTTACACAACAAAATTAGGAAGTTTCAAGTTTGAAATTTGTACTACTGCCAGTGACCACGAAATTAGGTTCGTAGCCTATTATTCAACTGCTACTACTCCACCACATTTATTCATTCGACAATCAAATCAAATTCTAAACGACGTGGGTACTATTTAGCTCCAATCTTGTTTCCTGTGATTCCATCTCTTTTCTACCCTTTTTCTTTCATTGGATTGATTTTAATTTACATGAGAACTGATGTTATTATATCTCCATCATTCGGGAATATGTATATATATATATATATATATCCATCTTAATTTTCTACGTCACTTTTAACAATTATGCTACATTCAAGGAGTACAACTAATTTTAAAATTTCAGTAAGCATAATGATAGTAACAATTACGAAGAATTAAACCACTAGACATGTCAGAATGATGATATTGACATAGACTTAAATATGTTTTGTAGTCCTTGAAAAGTAAGTGAGTTTTGGTTTTGATCTCTATGATCTTTTTGTTCAAATATTTTCAAAATTATAGGATTGTAATCCCTTCAGGTAGTATGCCTATGCTAAATGCTAAGTTGGCTAATAAAAACAAGATATCTGATCATATATGGTAGCCGCTATTTGTACGTGATATATTATAATTATAGATGTTAAAATTCTACTATAAAATAAGTTATTAAGTATGATAAGATACGTTAATAGGGTGGGCTATGTTTAACGGGTTATTTGATAAGGGTTTTGACTCACAAGATCATAATATGTCATATATGGCTACTGATTATTATGTATACCTGGATAACCTACTTTTTCGACAATCAGCTCAACATTTAACAAAAACAAGATAATATCAAGGACTAAAACCTAATACTTTTAAAAAAGTTTGGACCAAAATCCTTTTTTTGTAAAGATTAAAATCACAAATCATTTATTTATCAGGAAAAAAATATAGTTAAACCATTAACATATTTAATGTAATTATTTATAGTTATCATATTAAAACGGACAAACATATAAAAATTAAATGACAATATAGGCTCCTTAAAAGTGTATACAATATTACATATCTTAAAAATTATGCTAAGAAATAAGTAAATGTAGCCTTCAAATTGTTTCTATTATCACAACAATATATATATATATATAGGTCGCATAAAAAATATTTTACTTGTTTTTTACTCAAAAAAATTTAATCTAATGTGATTATATTGAAGTTGAACATTTTTGTTGATTTAACTAAAATAAGAAAACATATTTCAATAAAATTAATAAATAAATTCATTGAGTTGATAATAGAGGGGGAAAAAAGAGTGACAATAGTCACTCCTAGCAATTATTATTTAAATATTTTAGGAGCAAATTGTATTGACCACCCATCAAGTAAAATTCATCTCAATTTCTTTCTATTTGTAAAGTTTGCATAAAAAATATCTAAGTTTGGAAAATTATTCTATTGATCTTTTCTAAATTTATAAAATCATTGCACCGTCTCATCATGTATCACGCATGAACAGTAAATTTAATGGTGGTCAATGTGACCCAAATAAATAGAGAAGGACTGGGATAAATTTTATCAAATCTCAAAAAGATGTTGGCATAATTTTACCAATATTTTGTGAATGGTTAAATTTTTATTTTTCAATATTTAGATTATTTGAAAAAATTGATCTATTTCTTATCTTAATGCATAATAGTATGGTGTCCTCCTAAATTTTTATGAAAATAACACTTTTCATATAATAAAGGGAAATGATTAGAGTTAATCATCTTCAACAGCAACTAAGCCACGTGTAGCTGTCGTAACCTATGACCCATAGGCAAGTAATGATTAAATAACACAAAGTGGACTTCGTTCCTGGTTCCCATTCCTTTTCATAATGAAAGTCCATTCCCCTCAATAATGCAGGAAAAAAGCAAACCGGATAGTTAAATTTTAGAAACTTAGTGCAGTGAACACAAAGCTTAATATTAAAATTTTTTCCGAAGGATCAAAAAATAAAAGCTTAATATTAAAAACTAAAAAAGAAAAAATATATTTAGCCCTTGATGTATAAAGAAATGTTACTCCACCTCATTTATTTTAAAAATCCACACTCCACCCACTTTTACCAAGGGTGTATTTGATGCATTCTATTTTATCATTTTTTTTTATAAATTATGTACTAAATAATAAAAATAATTATAAAATAAGCAATGATACAGAATATACTTTCTTAAATTTTCATTGATTCATAGTTAAATTTTTTTATGCTATTAGTTCATAGAAATTAAATTCATAAATAATATTAAAAGTTAACATTAATTGTTTTAATTAAAAATAATAATAATAATTTTAATAAGAAGAAATAAAAATTAAATAAATGTTTAGAATAATATTAAAGAATATAAATAAATATTATTTAGTTTTTGAAAAATAAATAACACATAATAAATAAAATTAGTAATAAACACTATCAACATAAAATATAAATATATAAATGAGATTTAAAATATAAACAATAATTGTTATAAATTAGTAATTTAATTATCATTGCTAATAATTAGCTATCTGATTTGATACTATTTTAAACTTTTATTAATTTGCAATGTAAAATTGATTTTACACTATAAACAAATAGAAATTCAAGAAATTGTCAAACCATGATGGGTAGTTATTATAGTGGAGAATTATCCAGCATGACTTGATATTTTGTTTGGTTTCTATTGATTGATTTCTTTTATAATGATTATTTTATAAATTCAATTTTGATGTGCTATCATTATAAATGAGCTCTATAATGTATTTAAGCATATATTATCATGTAGTAAAACTAACTTACTCTTATATCGATTACTTAAAAAGTAATTTAAATGAAACAATTAGTTAGATAACAATATAAAAAAAAAATTTACACCATAAACGTATCAAAATTAAATTTTTATTTTTTTATAATTTTGTTTTTTAATATTTCATTTTCATATAATATCAAATATATGTATATATATATCATTTTATTTTTCTTATAATATTTCCAACTTCTACATTTTTGTCATAATAATGTAATGAACATAGAAAATATACTAAAGTAATATTATTTACGAATCATTTATAGCTAAATTTTAAAAAAAAATTATAACTAAAATATTAATTTTTAAAAAATTTAATTTTTATTTTTCTTATATTTAATTATATTTTATATGAAATTTTATATTATTTATCATGTATTATAAATTTATATATTAGTTTATATATTTTAATATTATTTTAAATATTTACTTAATCATCATCTATTATTTATTTAAAATATTTATTATTAAATTTTTAAATAAAAAATAAATCTTAAAATTATCTACCATTTTAATATATAAAAGTGGTTATGATAAGTAAGTTTATTTAAGGGTAAAATGATTTTTCCTCTTGAGGTACAAAAAAATGACACTTCATCCCTTTGGTTTACAAAGCCTACACCCCATCCCATTTCAATAAAAGTGTGTTTCGTGCACTCTCCTTTATGATTTTTTTTATAAATTATATACTAAATAATAAAAATATTTATAAAATAAATAATGAATTTAATTTTTGTGTACTAATAGTATAAAATAAATATTGCTAAATAAATTTCTACAGAGTACACTTTCTTAAATTTTTATCAGTTCACAGTTAAAACTCTTTTATACTGTCAGTTTATAGAAATTAAATTCATAAAAATATTAAAATATATATTAAAAGTTAACGACAATTGTTTTAATTAAAACATAATAATAAGAATTTTAAATAAAGATATAAAAATTAAATAGATATTTAGAATAATATTGAAATATAAATAAATATTATTTATTTTTTAAAAATAAATAATATATGATAAATAAAATTAGTAATAAATAATATTAATATAAAATATAATTATATAAATGAGATTCAAAATATTAAAAATAATTTATATTAGCCAATAATTTAATAATCATATTTAATTGTTAGTAATCTGTCATGATTTGACACTTTTTTGAATTTTTATTAGTTTGTAGTGTAAAATTGATTTTACATTGTTAACTAATAAAAAGTCAAGAAACTATTAAGCCATGGTAGGTAGTTATCATAGTAGACAGTTGCTTAGCATGGTTTCACATGTTTTTAAATTTTTATTGATTGGTTTATTTTATAATATTATTTAATGATTTTAATTTTAATATATTAATAGCATAAATGAATTCTATAATGCATTCAAGCATATATTGTCTTGTAGTCAAATTGATTTACTCTTATATCGACTACTAAAAAAAGTAATTTAAATGGAATAATTAATTGAATAACAATGTAAATTTTTTTTACGATATCAACACATTAAAATTAAATTCTAGTTTTTTATAATCATTTTTTTTGTAATATGTTATTTTCATATATATATATATATATATATATATATATATATTATCTTCTTTTTCTTATAGTATTTCCAAATTCTACACTTTTATCATAATAATTAATGAACATAGAAACATACCAAAGTAATATTATTTACTAATTATTTTTGATAAATTCCAAAATATTATAATTTTAAATATTTATTTAAAATATGTATTCTTAATTTTTTAACTAAAATATTAAATTTGAAAATTATCTATCATTTTAATATATAAAAAGCACTTATGATAAATAAGTTTATTTAATGCGTTGTAAACATCAAATAACATAAAATCAATGCATAAAAATTAAATTTATTATTTATTCTATGATTATTTTTATTATTTAATATATAATTAGTAAAAATCAAATAATAAATAAGGTGAAGTATCATTTCTCTATACCTTAAGGGGATAAGTGCAATTCACTCTTTATTTAATATGTTGTATGCATAACAAAACATGAAATCAATGCATACAAATTAAATTTAATATTTATTCTATAATTATTTTTATTATTTAATATATAATTTATAAAATTCAATAATGAAATAAAATATGTTGAGCACACCTTTAATGAAATGAGGTGAAGTGTAAGTTTTTCAAATAAATGGGGTAAAGTATCATTTATTTACCAATATATACTACTTTTTTAATAAAAGCAATATGACTAGCAGCTAAACATATTGCATGCAAAAATATAACACATAATACGTTCTTGCTTGTCACGGTTTAGTTTGGAGAGGATAGTATAATACTACTTGCAACACGACAGTAAGGCGTTCTTGCTTGTCACGGTTTAGTTTGGAGAGACTAGTCAAAGGCTACTCGATTTTAGCTTGGAAAGGCTAGTACAATACTACTTGCAACGAGATAGTAAATGTTGTTTAACTTGTCACTGTTTTAGCTTGGAGAGGCTGGCCAAAGACTACTCAGTTCAACCTAAAGAGGCTAGTGAATAACTACTTGGTTTGTGACAGCAGGGGTTGTCTACTAGTCACAAGTTAGAGCTTGGGAAGGCTACTGTAAAGACTATTCGATTTTCTTTCTCGAGTTGAGAAAGGTTTTACTGAATCTCAACAAAAGTTGAGTACTGGATGTAGGCAGAATTGGCCAAACTAGTATAAAATTATCTGTGTCATATATTTTTCTTCTTTATCTCTTTTATATTCATTACTCTTCATTATCATTCAATATCTGTTAAAGGTTCCCTTTTTGGTTGTTCTATTACTACCATTATGGTTCAGGAAGTTACTTTCAGAATTATCTAACCTATTTCTACTGCACTTCAAGCTCAATGCTTGATAGTATATTTTCTAAAATTTCAGTTTCAAAAAGAGATGAGAAAAGAAGCAAAGCATGATTCAATCCCCTTTCTCGTGCTTTTTTCAACCTACAACTAAGTCAATCTTATTATGATAATTCTATTAGAATTGTGAAATTTTGATTAATAAGGTTCAAATAAAATTTGGAATAACTTCGGGTGTTACATAATTCATTGCTAAGCGCTACCACACGCATTTAGCATCGCAACGCTCATGTGACAGTGCGAGAAAACTAGATCATGGCCCTAATTTTAGGCCTAGCTTGACTTATTGCATACAGTATAAATAAGATTAGTACAAACTTTTAATTTACTTTTGACTCAATTTTGGAATATGAGTTTTAGCAGCTAGGATTCTCTTTCCACCTCTTCTTCTCTGTTTAGGGATTCCTTTAGTGAGTTTGATTTATTCTTGGAGATTGTAACAAGGATTATTGTTATTATCTTCAGGTATACTTTTTTTTTTCATTATTGTAGTTCTCTAGAGATGAAGGAGTAGATTTTCTTACTAGCGCAAAGGTTCCAAGATGGATTAAGATTATGTTTGAGACATCTTTTTTATATTGAATGTATTAGTTTTCTCAATATTCTGTAGTTTCTATTTTTATAATTATTATTGTGATTGTTACAATTTTTATTGGAATAACTAAATTGACGATCATCGTTTAGGGAAACCCTTTGGGCATAAATTGATTGATCAATTAGTTTATGTTTAAAGAAGAACATTAGAATTAGCCTTCTGATTGATAGTTAGGATATAGCAATTGATACTTTAAATCAATGTAATTTCTAATTAAATTAGGATTTCGTTTGTTAGTTATTCGTATTGGTCAAATTCTAGAGGTTGATCGATCACTAATATAATTGCTAATAATTATTTACTAATAGCCACTAATGTATTCAATATTTTATCTGTGATAACTAATTCAAATCCTAGGAATGTCTTGCACTAGTGCCTCGAATTATTGATTTTTCTCAATTAATTTCAATTGCTTTAATTTTAATTCTCAAGACCCCTAATTTTCCAAAACTAAGTGGCATAGTCTCATTGAGAGACGACCCAAGTTGCATCATAACTGCAGTTTTTGTGTATTTGGTACTTAAACTATTTAACTCTAATTTGAGAAGGTAGCAACAACCTTTGTCAGCAGTAGACGTGGCCCTCTGCTTGAGACTTCCACTATGGTAAGGGTTGTCCTTAAAGGTGGAGTCGTCGAGTGTAGGAGTCATGATAGGTGCCTCTGTTGTCGTAACGAGAAAGGGCTACCCTAAAAAGTGGAGCCACTCAGACATGACAAATGGCATCCTTAGCAAGAGTAATGGAGTAGCAACTTTTAGGATGGCACTACTTGCCAATCTATTAGCAATATAGCCAGTGTATCATGCTAGCATATTTTGGGCATACATGCAGGTCCTAAAAGTGGTGTACAGTCCAAGTATCCCATGTCTTTGAACCTTAAAATATGCAAGTTCAGATCTAGGGACCAAATTTCTTTTAAGGGGGAGTATGTGATGCCTCATATCCATGCATTTCCAGATAAGTCAAGTACAGTCTTAGATAAGTATAGTATGCACCAAGAAGGCCTCGGATTTATGAAAAACCCTAAACATGCAGAACCTGCATTCTTGTGATTGCTATAGCAATAACTGATATAGTGGTGGTCAGTATAGTGGCTTTAGTGCTAGGTTTGTGGTTGACTGCTATAACGGCCATTGGGGGGATTTTAGGGGGTTTCAGCCACTAAGGACCGCTAGAGCAGTCCTAGACAACTATAGCAATCATGTATTTGTTGGCCATGGTGTTTTTCCCTGTTAACTAGCAGTCCTAAAGGGCTATAGCAATCATGTATTTGTAGGCCATGGTGTTTTTCCCTTTTAACCACTATAGTAGTCTTAGACCACTATAGTAGTACCTCCGAAGTCAGAATATGTCCAAAACAATGTAGTTCCAGTAAGTGACCCTTAATGCTATAAAAAAAAAAAAAAAACCCCTCCCCCATTTGCTTTTAACTTAGAAATATGATCCTTATTCTCTCTTGCTCATCTTCCACCTTTTCACCCTCTTCCTCATTCAATCCTACCTTCCCCAAACTTCAAGGTAAGGATTTGTTAATGGATTATGCCATATTCCTTCCTTTCTCTACCTTTTCATGTGATTGGGTGTTTAAGTTCTTGTTCATTGCCAAGTTCAGGTATTGTCCCAACGCTAAGATAGTTGTTCTAGTTGGGGCCATTCCTACTCCTCAGAGCTCCATTGGTGCTGGCAGTTCTCGTCTGCCCCTTTAAGGTGAGTGGGTTTAAACTCATGGCTTTAATTTTGTCCATTGTGAATAGTTTCTACAAGCTATCTATACGTTCCATGAACTTAGAAATTTTATTATGCTATGAACATACATTTTTCAAACTATGCCAAGTTAGAAAAATCATGATTTTAGAACCTTCCATGAAAATGCTTGACTTTTGGAAAAGGCATGGCACCATTATTGTCTATTGTATGTCATTTTCCACTATCATGTTTATTTAACTTATTCCAACAAATTATTAGATGAAATTATTTGCTTTAGAAATTTTGAATATGAACTGTAGAGATGTTAGAAAGCACTAATTTGAGATGTCAACTTTTGAGTTTTTAGGATATAACTGTGAATGAAGCTTAGATAGGAATTACATATAAACAAAGCTATGAGTAAATGATAGTAATTTCATTAATCTTGGTATACCATGATGCCCATGTAGGGCAACTACGCTTTACTCAGATTAGTCCATGAGGGATTGTTACAGTCTGAATCAGATGCTCTTGTCTGACAGGGATGCAGTTTGCAAGGGAACATTACAATCTGGATTAGATGTTCTTGTTCACAAGGGACTGATCATCACCTTCATGACTTATTTAACATTTGTCTCTCTTTTAATTCCATAGTAAAGTTCAATATATTTTCGTATGGTATATACAAAATTGTTGACATTGTTATCTTATTTATGTATTATGAAAGAATTGGTTTTTGGCTGCTACATTATAGTTTACGTATATTCCTTTATTTTCCTATGTATGGCTATGAGTGAGAATCCACTCCCTTAGATGAAACTCACCGCTTCTTCCCCTTTATAGATATAGTTGTTGTTCCAGAGTCCTCCTAGATAGATCTTCAGTAGCTATTAGCATTGTCCTTTAGTGAGCTTCATTTTGGAGTGAAGTATAGTCTAGCTTATGTTTAGCTTGTGCTCTAGTTCATTTGCAGGCAGAATTCGTGGACCATGCATTTATATTAGTTTATGATTATTTTAATGAAACTATGTAACTATATGTTTATCATATTTATAACTTAAGGTTAGGAGCAACAATTTAATTTGAATGTTGTTTATGGATTGATTTGTAAAATATGAGAAAAGTTATCTAGTTCTTGTTACAATGATGTTTATTTAGGAAATTGAGAGGTTTTCATGCATAACATATCATGTAAAGGCTTCCCTGGGGTTGGTTCCCCATATGCAGGTAACGTTTCCAGATCAAGTCATGATAACAACCCAGTCATGTCTTCCTCCCCCACTAACAACAAATAGGAGGCCTTGTAACCATGCCCTAGAGTGTTTTTCTCTTCAAAATATTAGCAAAAACCATTATTTCTCCTTAATTTGATTTCAGTTGCTGTCAAGTACTGGTATTGATTTAGGTTAGAACCTATGCTGGATTGAAGGGTTAGACTATTAATCACTGGTCTAAAGCTTGCGGGGTTTCGAGAATTACTCCCTTGGATAATGGTTTGAGATTGGCTCACCTTTCTCACTAATGGAGAATAACCATGGACTTATGTCTCCACGAATTGCCCTTTACCTCGCTATAATTGAGTTAATGTCACATGCTTCTATTCATGAAGTTTAGCTAAGGACGCTGTAACAATGTATGATTTGGGTTTGGCTAACAAAGGCTCACACTTGAGATATTCTTGTAATCCAGCCACAAATAAAGACTCCAACCACCCTTCATTTAGCCTAGTGGTTTGATTCGAGAGCTCCTCAAATAGATGTTGATACTCTTACATTATTCCTCCTGCTTCTAACTCTTTGAGCGATGCCTTGGGGTCAAAATAAATGCTTTTACCAAATATGAGCCGTAAAGCCTCCAAGAAGGTCTCCCAAGTATAAGCTATGCTATTATTCACCCTAACCAGCACCAAGTGTATGCTGGTCCAGTCAAATTCTCACCCTTATATCCCCAAGCACACCATAGGCCTCGAAATATGTTGTGCCAAGAAAATTGACTCCTATACACCCTCGCTATCAAACATGGGTAGAGTTACTCCCTTTATCCCCTTTTTCCATACATGTTGAGAATCACTATGAACAACTAAGGGTTGAGAATTGTTCTCATCTGAATTTCCTTGGGAGTATTCATTCACGATCAATTGTTTGAGTTTCAAGGCTTCTTTTAACATAGCTTTGATGGATTTAGTGAGTTTTCCACATTTCTAAGCTTATTATGTGCTTCAGTTATCCTAGTATGTTAGTCTCAACCTGACTGCGCTAGAAACTACCAATCTATTGACGATTCGAAAGACCTAACTCCTCTATTCGATTTAGTCAAGTTACATTTGCCATTGATGCTGGAATTCTCTCAATGAAAGCACCAATGGCGGATTGTCGAGTTCCATCCAACATAGGTCTTTCACTAATTTGGGCTTGAGTCAAATCTTCTTGGCCCAGCTGATGGACTTGGACTGCCTGGTTCACATCATCACTCCCTTGATCATTCCCAAAAATAACTTGTTTTAAATCATTCATAAGTGGTGCAATCCTCCCATTTCTTATTTTACTTCGCCTAAAGGCAAGGCCAACTTTTTTTTTCCTCTTTTTTGGTGACATATTGAAGAGTAGAAAAAGCATGATGTTAATTAATTAGTGAGAGGTTTTGGAAGATATGGATATCATCATATATATTCCTTTTAGCTGCTCCATTTATTTTAACCTTTAACCTTTTAATAATCATTTTTAATCCCTAATGGCCATCCTCACAGCGTTTGGTCTTGTTTCGCATGGAGGGATTCCATTGCGTGATTGTTGGCTTGCCTCTTATCCCTATGTAAACTAGAATTTTTCTGGGCGAAGACTTTGGCTGAAGATGCCCACTTCAGCTGAATAATATATCTGTAGGGTATTTATTATTCCCTACACATGAACATATATTTTAGACACGTACATGAAGTCATGGCTTTCTTTTCCATTTTATTTGTAAATTAGTTATAGCGTTGAAAAGAGAACAAATGGGGGCCACAATAGTTTGCATCATCGTCATTGTATAGTGGATTTGGTTAGTCAACAATATAATTTGGAGGAGTTGGTGCTTGTGGAAAGTGGAATCGACTTTGTTCGGCAGGACTTTTAAGTCTTTTTCTTTTCGATTGAATTTTCTTCATTATTCGACACTACCATCTTGTATAATGAGTTGCATTGAAATTCAATGGTCGTGCAGCGTCTGTTCAATAGAGTAGTGGGAAATCCGTAACCCTTTAATTTATTTAAGCAAAATGAAAAAAAAAAAAGAAAATTTGGATATTTTGTAATGAGTTTAATTTCTATATATTGACAATGGAACAAAATTTTATAATAACATCCAATCAAATCATCTCATTTTAATAACTTTTCAAGTAGTAAGTGTAAAACTCAACTATTTTTACTAATTAGTCATTTGACCAGTGCGATGTACGGTATGATAATAAAAAAAAATACTTTGTTAACAATTGAGTATATAAATTTATTTTGAAAATAAATTAATAGTTAAATAATTATATAAATAAATAAAATATGAATGTGTCATTTTATTTTTTTATATCATATTTTAAATATCATATGTATAAGATTGAAAAAATCTCAATACATGACCTTTAACTAACAATAAAGAGTCTATTTTATGAAAATTTTACACATTTTAAAAGTCAAAATTGTTGAATAATAAAAAAGAATAAGTTAATAATTTTACTATATCATGAGTTATTTATAGGGATCATAATGGGTATCCATGAGAGAGGAGATATATCTCCCATTCTCATTTCAAATTTTGCCTCTTATCCTTATCCCCGTCCCCATCATGAGTTCTCATTCCTCACTCCCCATAGGGATTTAAATCTTTACTGGTATTTGCAGATTTATTCAAAAAAAAATTAAAAAAGAGAACAATTTTAAAAATATTTTGGAATTCGAAACATAAATGTTTATAATAACAAATACCACGAACATAGCATAATCCAAAATAAAAATAAAAATAAATTACGCAAATCCAATAAAGATAATTAAAATATGAAGGTGAGCTAAGGTTTTATTGAGATAAATATATTTATTTATAAGTGGATATTTAAAACATTTATATAAATAGGGGAATTGATGGGTTTCATTGGGTGGGGGTCTTATTCTTTGTATCCACATTTTTTAACAAACAAGGACTTTGTCTTATCCACATGAAGATTAAAGATGTCCACATTGCGAGTAATCCTCATGGATATCTGTTTCAGTAGATTTTTTTAGTAATTAAATAACCATTTACATCTTGTTAGTAAATTAAAATATTTAATTTATAAAAACATAAAAGTATATTTTCTGATTAATAAAACTAATGAATAAATTTAATTTATGTGATTTCAATTATACATCCTTTCCTTCTACATCCTTTTAGCAAATTAAAATGTCAATTGTAAAATATATGTTATGATTAATATGTTAATTAGAAAAAAAAAACGAACAATCCTAATTGATGTTATCTCAATTATTGAAGTAGTACATCAATTACAATATTATTTTCAATAACAAAATAAGGTAATTATTGAATTTTTTTAAAAAATTTAATAAATAATTAGTATAATTATGAACAAAGTGTAAATTGTGAAAATGATTTTTCTTAAATATTTTAATATTGAAAAATCAACCTCATTTTTTTCAAAAAAAATTAATATGAAAAAATTATGGAATTAATAAGTTAGAATGTTTAAGTTGCAAAATATCAAATATGATATATTGAGACAAGTAAATAGATCATTTTTTTTGTTACTTTCAAAAGCTCTTGATTTGAAATTAGAAACTTTTTGGGAAAGAGGACGAATTGAAAAATAGATTGTTGATGTAATTGTTTAGGAAAGAGATAGATTTAGGAGAAAATATGCACTGATCTGTGAAAGAATATGCATGAAAAAATTAATTATGCAAAATGAATGAAGAAATATTTTCCAACATCCAAGTTAAGGAATGAATATTAAATTTTTTGTTTGATTTGTTATTTTGGTGGTGGTTTCCAAAAATTATATTTGTGCAAAGGTTAATTTTTTTTTCTTCAAATATATGAATGCATTTATTTTTTATGTCTTTGATTTATTTTTCCTTTTTATTAGTAATATTAAATGTTATAATACCTTTTAATGTTGTGCCAAATGTAAGTTATAAAAAATTTCAACTATAACATTTTAAGGCATATAATATGTTGAATGTTTAAAAATTATAGAACTAATAATTGGCTTGATATTCAATGTAGAGTACATGTTAGTAAAAGAAAGATATGATAGTATAATTAGAAAAAATTAATTAATAATTACAGTACAACAAAAAAAAATTTAAAAATTTACTTTAAATAAAAATGTCAAGAAAATGATATGGCATAAAATTTTCAATGAATGATATTAAGCAAAACTTTACTTGAAATTATCTAAATTATTAGTAGTACAAATGAGTAGTATAGATTGGCTATAATTATTGCCAAAACTAAGCAGACTAAATTAAAGTCAATGACAAAGATATAATATAGAAATTGAGAAATATGACATATATATATATATATATATATATATATATATATATATATATATATAGTTGGGATCAAGTTACACCGGTATAACTTTAAGCAAATATTATACTATTGAATAATTTTTTATTGATGTAAATTTTTACAAAATCCACCGTTAGATTAAAAGCTCACATTGTATAGATTAAGTCTGTAAAATTTCAAATTAATCTAAAATTATTTGGCATAATTTTTATATACATCAAAATTAACATAATACATATACTTAAAATGAGCAAAAAAATAAGAGCTACATAATTGTATTGCTCTTGATATTCAATTTTTATGAAATTTGACACAACTGATCTTTATGATATGTAATTGTAATTCAACGGTTGAATCGATAAAAAAATAATTTTATTAAAAGTTATAAGTAATATAACTTTGCTTAAATGTGACATATATTTTTTTATATAAAAAATTGATTTAAACGTAGTATCATAATTAAAGTTATTATCAAATTGATTTAAAAATGTTACTTCATTAATATTAATTATGAAACTTTTGAACTAATTTCAAATAAAAAACTAATTGCAATACAATAATAATAATAATAATAATAATAATAATAATAATAAACTATATATTTGGGATATAAAATGACAATTGATATCTAATTAATACTATAACAATTAACGATAACATCAAATAATTGATATCAAATAAGAATGATTGACCAATTGATATTAGTTGCAAAATTTATGTATTAATTAATTAGATTTTTATTATTTTCTTTTATTCAAATTTTATTTTTCTATAAATATCTGTTATTCATTATTTAAATGATTTCTTTTTAATTTGAAATTTTATATTTCACTTATATTTTGTGTAAATTGTAAAAAAGTTTTTTCAAGTTAAATTAATTAAGTAAAATTTTAGGCAAATATGTACTGTTCAATTCGAATAATATAATCTTTTTTCCATTATATTATAAAGCATTGTCAATTTATTCTTTTTCTAATTTTTATGTGAAAATTTTTTATTCCTATATGTTGTAGGATAAATGAATATGAATAAATGAGTCTAATATTATGCAAGACAAAAATATAATTCTATATCAGTTCATTGCATAATTCGAGATAAAAAAATAATTAATCATGTTACCCGAAATATTAAAAAATGAAATTTCGAAAATATATTCTTTAACGCTAATTTAATGTACTACCAAAAAAAATGCATAAAATATAATAAGAATCATATGTGAACTATCATCACAGAAATAAATTTTAAAATTATAAATATATATTTAATAGTATTGGTATTTAATTTGAATAATAATAGAAACCTTATTTTAAAAAATTTAAACTGTACACATAATAATAATAAGTACAAAAATGATCAATGTTAAAAAGTTGTAAAAACAAAAAGGATTTTCATTTTAGTAATGGGAATATTTAATTAATTGACAATAAGAGCCATAAAAAATAAAACCAAATAATATTATGAATCATATAATATAAACACTATAATTCAAAACTTATTCTTGCAAAATAAAAAATCAAATGATATTTCATGAAGAAAAAAAAAAGAAACTACAAGCGTAAAAAATTGTAAAAATAGAGAAGCAAAAACATGATGATAGAAGAAGCAAATACAGCAAGAGATCATGATATTTATGTAAGCTCCAGAATCCTTCAGAAAGCATTGGAGCTATATGTTTTGAATGACAACAAAACCAATTTAAAGAAAATACTTTGAAGAACGACTAATGTCTACTTTAAGTTTCTTAACAAAGCACACGTGAATTTTTTAATTGCATAACACGGACTTGAGCAACACGGACTTGAGCGAGAATAATTTTACTATTACATGTGCAAACATAATTTATCTCGTATTAAGAGATTGAACCAAATAGAAGTGAACATTATATCGTGCAAAGAGCGTATACATGCTTTACAGATTGAATTAAATCAAGTTAAGAATAAGAAACCAAGGCACGGGTCTTTAGAAAGTAGCACGGGACATTAGAAAGTACACTTAGAATGAAGATATCTAGCAAACTCTGATAACAATGTGTTACACAATCTTTAATCATCATAATCGCAAATCTTTCACCATCTTAAAGCTTGGATTGAAGGCTAGGAGACCGGAGATTCATCAAGGAACTAATAGCGCACGTCAGAAAACTCACTTCATTGTTGAGCACTGAACATTACAGGAAAATGAGGGAAATTTAAATTTTTAAGATTCAAATTTTAAGTCAAACCCAGTTTCAAATTGATATGTCATCTCTTATGCCTATTTGGCCAACCACCATAGCTTTTGGAATGAAGAGTTTAGAAATTATGATCAAAAAGTAAAAAATAGTTACTGAAGGACATAAGAAACCTCAACTATATAATGGTTTCTGTAACAGATGTGATAAACTGCCAACCTACTCTTCTAGACTAACTTTCGAAGACACAAACAAATGATCTACATGTGTCATTTGAAGAATTGATCAAGGGCAATGATCATAAAGGAAGACCTCTATAAATGAAGATGTTGTGCTCAAAAGCCCCAGTGAGGATTTTACGATATAAGAGTGGAAACTCTGCAAACATCCCTCCACACATCCTGCAAGGTTCATATATATCATGTAATCAATTTTTTTGAAGTGTAAAAATCTTCTATCTATGCTCCTCAATGATTTATATGTTCTGCCATGGAAGAATCATTAGAAAGGAGTCGCTCAAATTATCCCAAGTCTATTCATTTTATATTTGTAAAGAAACTTGAGTGTAGGTTAGTTTGAGTGGTAACCCAAATATAAAACCTTTGTATTCTTAATACGGTGGTGATCGGTGTGAGATAGCTTGGAAAAGCTAAGATAAAACTACTTGCAAAGTGATAGGAGGGGCGATATACTTATCACAGTTAAGCCTAGAGAAGCTGGTGAATAACTACTTGCAATGTGGCTGTAGGAGTTGTCTATTTCAGCTTAGAGAGGCTGGTGAATAACTACTCGGTTTGTGATAATAGGGGTTGCCTACAAGTTACGAGTTAGAACTTGGGAAGGCTACTAGAAAAACTATCCAGTTTTTTCTTTCTCAGTTTGAGAAAGAGGTTAACGAATCTCAACGGAAGTTGAGTACTAGATGTAGACAGGATTGGTCGAACCAATATAAAATATTCGTGTCATATCTTCTTCTCTTTAATCTCTTTTATTTTTATTGCTTTAATTTATTATTCAATATATGTTGAAATTTATCTTTATCTGTTTAGTTATTCACGTTATACTTTAGAAACCTTCTTTCTGAAACACCTAACTTTGTTTCTGTTGCACTTCAAGCAAAATGTTTGATAGTATATTGTTTAACATTTAAGCTAAACACAAAGGAGCAGAAGTAAAGCAAAGTGCAATTCAACCCCCATTTCTTGTGCGCTTTTCTCTCTGCAATTTATCCTTCTATGAAGGCACCTTCTTCTAAAGGATGCTCTTAGTCAAATGATATCCTGTTTCGATTAGAAAAGATAGAGAAAATTCTCATATTGACAAAAGGTCACATATCAACATTAAACGACAATCACAACTATTCAAAGAATGATTACAATCCTTTTAAAGTCAGTGTATATAGCTGCAACAAATGACAATAGTAACCATTCATAGCGAGCAAACACAAAAGCAAAAATTAAAAGAGATATACGGATGTGAAATCATTTAGTTGCACCTGAAAAAAAATCTATTAGATAAAAAGTAAAATCGAAGTAAAATGATTGCAATAGAAAAATTTAAAAATGCATTACATGTATAAATGGAAAAGAAGAACATAGACAACAGAAAAATAACGTAAAAGAGAGGAAGAAAAAGGGTCGGAACAATGAAGAAGATGAAGGTAAAAGAACGAAAGCGTAAAAATTGCAAGAGAGAGAGAGAGATAGAGAGAGAGTTTGAGGTTCAAAAGACAGGAAAAATGAACATATTGATTAAAATATTTTAATCATAATTCATCAACTATGTCAATCAAATTACACATTAAAATAGTCCAATAATTATGTCATTACAATTAGAATTTAATATTTGATCACAAATATAGAAATCATATTTTTTTAGCATAAATTAGATCAAATCATTACCCTAATTTAACACATGTGAAATTTATTACAATCATGAAATTAAATAAATATGGAATGTTAAAATTTCAATTGCAGGGAAATATATGAAAATTCATTCTTTAATTATTGCATTGCAACTCTACAATATTAAATACTAATAATTTTCAATGATATTCTAATGATATATAATAATTACGATTATAATTTTTTAAATTATTAATTATCAAGGTTATAAAAATTGTGAGTCCTAAATTACTCTAAAAGTGACATGCGACAAAACTTCCTTTGAAATGAGTTTGAACTATTAGTAAAGTATAAATAAAAAGTAAAATCAAACTAAAATTATTGCAATAAAAAGTAAAAAAATGCATTACTTATATAAATGCGAAAAAAATAGACAACAGAAAAAAAATGTAAAAGAGGAAGAAGAGGAGAGAGAAAAAAGAAGAGGATGAAGGTAAAAGAAGGAAAGCATAAAAATTGTAAGAGAGACGGAGAGATAGATAGAGAGAGAAATAGTGTGAGTAGGAATATTCTGGTTTAAGGTTCAAAAGGGAATAAAAATGAATATATATTGATTAAAATATTCCAATCATAATTCACTAAGTATGTCAATAATATCTCACATTAAAATAGTCCAATGTTTATGTCATTAGAATTAGAATTTAATGTATAATCACAAAAATATAAATTACATTTTTTTAGTGTAAATTATATCAAATCATTACTCTAATTTAGCGTATGTAAAGCTGATAATAATCACGAAATTAAACAAATGTGGCATGTTAAAATTTCAATTGCAGAGAAATATCAGAAAATTCATTCTTTAATTGTTTTAATGCAATTATACGATATTAAATCTTGATAATTTTCAATGATATTCTAATGATATATAATAATTATGGTTATAATTTTTAAAATTATTAATTATTAAGATTATGAAAATTATGGTTCCTAAATTACTTTAGAAGTTATTAGCTCTAGAACCCTTTAGAAATCTCTAAAGCTTGTGTTTTGAACGACAACAAAACAAATTTTGTAGAAAGTACCAACATTTCAATTGAATTCGTGTAGTGCTTTAACAAGACTATTCTCAATTCATATAAATTCAAATAGATGACATATTTTTCACAATATCACGATTTAACATGAATATAATCTCATTCAAAGATATTCAAAGCTTAAATGATATGAAAAATACTTCAGAAAGCATATTAGTATATGTTAGAAACTCAAGAAAACACTAGCAAGCATTATAAACCAAGCTTAATTCATTAGATGAAACTCGAACGATTAAAAAACTCGAAGAACAATGAAGAAATGACCATATCATGATCAAAATCTTCAATCTCAATCGGAATCAACTCTAAAGACTATATAAATGATGAAAAGATTCCCATCAAGTTTAGAGTCAATTAAAGAAGATCAACATGAAGATTGGAAGCTATAAAGCTACTTCAGAAAGCATGCTTTAATTTAGAAACCGTGCTAAGTCAATAGAAATAAAGAGAAATTTGAATTTCAAATTAAAGTCAAGTCTCAAAAAAGTATTGATAGTGACGTATTACTTTTGTATTTGTTTAATGTCCTCACCCTCTAGAAGAATAATTTCAAAAACCACGTTTAAAAAATAAAAGTTGTTTATGAAAGTTCATCCAGAAACCACATTTGACAACAATTCTATACCTGCAAAAGATAGCGTTGACATAACTCAACTACTCTTCTAGAAGACGGTTCCTAGAACACATAAAGAACATCAACACATGTTAAGAGGAAGCAAAATTAAGAGGAAATGGCTACGGTTGAAATCTAAGTATAAAATGAAGAGATCTTCATACATGTAGAAGACTTTTGCGCACAAGAACATTGAAGCTCTTTAATACTCATTTACAAAAGTTCATTACTTCTTGTAATTTGTTTCTGTTTTAGAGATCTTCTATTCTATACTTATTAGATCAAATTTTCTTCTAAGGAAGAACATGGAAAAGAAGTCTATGAAGTTTGAGTCCATACACTGTTTCATTTACAGAAAAACTTGACTATTGATTGTTAGAGAGAACCAACCAAAACTAAAATATTGTACCCCGATTTAGTAGTGATATTATTTATTATTAGCAATTTTTCAATTATATATATATATATATATATATATATATATATATATATATATATATTATTGTAAATGGTCTTGCTCTAGAGACTCTTAGGTCATAAATGTGAATACTTTTCCAAAAATTTGAATTGCTTTTCGCTACATGTAAGGAAAGTGGGTAAGGTTCCTCTCAAGTTGATTTTAACAAGAAAAAGTTGATGATGTAAGAGAGATATATAAATAGTGGTGAGGATTTAACATGACCATATCATATAAAAATGATATGAGATGATCTGCTTCCAAGAAAAGGGGGTGAGGATCCTCTCAAGTTGATTTTTAACAAGAAAGAGTCACGTTTTCATCATAATCGTTGATTGTGTTGAAAGAAAAAAAAATTGATAATGTAAGAAAGAGACATAATTAGTGGTGAGGATTTAACATAACCATGTCACTTCAAAGAATTAGTGGAAAGGGTTGAGGATGCTCTCAATCCTTGTTGGTCTACAACATAAATATTTAACTCTTGTAATCCTTACATAAAAAGTCATGCATATAATATTATATAGTTTATTGAGTATAATAGTATATATTTTGTTAATAGTTTAAAATACTTTATATTACAATATGTAAAAATTAATATTAATATTAATATTTCATACAAATGTGAACTAATGCATTTTGGTGTTGATTTAATTTTAGTGTATTGTAAATATTAAATTTTTTAAAAATATTTAATTATATATTATTATATAATTAAAAGTACTTGATTTTTATAATTAATTCAAAAGTGATACATATGACGCAATATAACTAATCGAATTGGTAAATATTTATAATTAATATTAGTTTCTTATATGTTAGAATTATATGAAGCCAAAAGTGATACATGTGGCATTTTCTTTTCATTTGCGTCTTCTGATTCCTTTCTTGATGAGCATAATTTGGAAGCTGTTCTCGTATCCTGTCGAAGTGGATTTATAGATTATCTTTATGATCCAATATTAGTAAAAATAAGGTAAAAAAATTTGGTGAGGGGGTGGCGCCCAACGGCATCCTACCCATCTATAATGATGATGGGGTAGGGGCTTATTTATTGACTTCAACAGCACCAAAACACACACCAATCATTTTTTTCAGTTATATCATAGTCAAAGCAGAAAATGACCAAAACCCAAATACAGCAGCACCCTCTACTTTTCAACCTACTTATTTTATTAATTTCAGTTACATCATTTTCCCTATTATTATTATTATTATTATTATTATTATTTGTTTAAAACTTTAATGATGTGTTTGGTATGGCACAGAGATAGGGGTGAGAGTTTTATTGATATACTCAATTAAAAAAATTAATTTTAATATATTAATAATATAAAATATATTTATATTGTTATTTAATTAAAAAATTTATTTGTATAATTTTTTAAATAATTGGTATAAAAGAACTTTTATGAATAATATGTTAATACATTTTTTTTGGTAAGATTATATGTTAATACATGATTAGATGATTATATAACAAACTTTTATACTGTTAATACATATAAATTAAATTCATACAAAATTACTTACAAAAATACAAAACTAGTAAATAAAATTTTCACCCATTTTTTAAGAGTTTAATGTTTATGCATTGATAGTGTAAAATATTTTTATACTGTCATCTAATTATATTTTACCACACCAATAAAAGTTATTGAGTCTTACACTCAATACTTTAAAAATTATTTAAATAAGATAATTTAATTAAATAAAAGTATAAAAAAATAGAGCTCATTTGGATGTGTTTCTCAAAAAAGATATTTTTCAATTGATCTTTTTAATTAAAATCTTTTAAAAAATAAAAGTTAATTTATATTCAAATGTAACATTAATTTATATTTAGATATAATATTAAAGAATCTTTATTTATTGTCAAATATCTTTTTTATGCTATAAAAAATATTTTTTTTTCAAAAGATAAAATTTATAACTTAAAAAAGGTTTTTTTAACATTTTATAATGATTCTACTTTTATTTAAAAAGTTTATCTAAAATATACTGAAAAGCATTGAAAGTTTTTTTTTTTATCGAAAAAAGCACATTTAAACGGGCCCTTAATATTATCTATTCTGAGAAATTAAACTATTTTTCAGCAGGAATCATACCCCTATTTAGGTTTTTGCCCTTTTCTTTTTAACCCTCCTAAACCATTTGAAAACCCCAAGAAAGAAACCCTCCTTGATGAACCGCACTTAGACTCTTCATCATCAAACCAAATCTCCAATTTTTTTTTCTAATTTTTTTTTGGGGTTTTCATTTTTAAATATTGCAACCAAAATCCCCACTTCTCCCTTTCTTCCGCCTTTGCTCTCTCCCCATTATTCCATCACAACAACATGCTCTCTCACTTCCCTCCTCCATTTCACACTCATTCTCAGTTTCCATCACCAACCCCCCAAAAAAAAGAAATTCAACTGTGTTTCTTTTTTGTTTTGTTCTCTTTGTAACACTACAAGGGAGTAGTTTCTATGCCACTCTGATTCAATCTGATGGGTCGAATCAATTTGGGTACAGGCTCAGATTCCACAAAGAAGAAAAAAAAAATATTTATACATATAATAAATTTTGAAATGGGTTTCTGTGTCTGTTTCTGGTGCTGTTAGATCTGTTTGAGAGCGTGCTCGATCCACCCTTTTACCTACAAGGGTAGATCAACAATGTTTTTTTCAAAGAAAGTTCGGTTTCTCTTTTAAGCTTTATCTCTTTGGGGGCACTGTTTGAAATCTTGTCAGCGTGTTTTTTTTTTTTTTAATGGTAGTTCTGGTCGAAACGGCATATGGGTTGCGTCGTTTTGTGGGTTGGAATTTGATGATGATGCATGTTCAGCTGAGCAATCATGGGGTGGTTGTGGGGTTTGTTGGGTTTGTTTCAAGGAGTTGGGTCTCTCGTTTGTATCTCTATTTGCTGAGGGTGCTTAGGTTCAGGAACCACATATCAGCATCTTAGGAGTTAGTTAGGGGGGGTTCTAAAGGGGATTGTGTGTTTGTTTGTGATAATGGGTAACGGCACTTCTCGTGTTGTTGGGTGTTTGGTGCCATTCAATGGCAAGAGTGGTGTTGATTTGGAGTTTCTTGAGCCTTTGGATGAAGGCTTAGGCCATTCTTTCTGTTATGTGAGGCCTTCCATTTTCGAGTCTCCTGCCATTACCCCATCAAACTCAGAGAGGTTCACAGTTGATTCTAGCACCCTCGATTCCGAGACCTTGAGTGGATCCTTTAGGCATGATAGTATGGAGGATTCTTCCGGCTTGCATAATAAGCCGGGCAAGAATTTTCCTGAGACCACATTCAAGACGATTTCGGGGGCTTCTGTTAGTGCCAATGTTTCGACCGCGAGGACCGGTAACCAGAGTGCACTGCTTGCTAGTGATGCCCTGGAACCGGCTGCCTCATTTGAGGGAACCGCGTCGTTTGCGGCTATCCCTCTGCAGCCTGTTCCCCGTGGTTCTGGACCTCTGAATGGGTTCATGTCTGGACCTCTGGAGAGAGGCTATGCCTCGGGTCCATTGGATAGGGGTGGTGGTTTCATGTCTGGGCCGATAGAGAAAGGAGTTATGTCAGGTCCTCTTGATGCCCCTGACAAATCCAACTTTTCGGCACCGCTTGCTCGCGGCCGCCGGAGGCCGCGCCTCCAACATCTCATGAGAAGTGTGAGTGGACCAATGAAGAACACTTTTTCGCGGACCTTCTCTAAGCATTCCATGCGTGGCAGTTGGATGCAGAGGTTGTTGTTTCACCCGGTGACCCAACTAGCCTGGCATTCCAAAGAGGCAAAGTTTCGACCAGAAGTCTCGAGGAACAACTGCATTGAAGTTGGACCATCTGAGGAGGAGTATAAACATACACACAATTTGCAGTGGGCTCAAGGCAAGGCTGGTGAAGATAGGGTTCATGTAGTGCTTTCGGAAGATCAAGGGTGGTTGTTTATAGGGATATATGATGGTTTTAGTGGACCAGATGCACCTGACTTTTTGATGAGCCATCTTTATAGATTTATAGACAAGGAATTGGAAGGGTTACTTTGGGATTATGAAGATAATCCTGCAGATCCAGTTAAACACGAAGTCCCCAAAACTGTAAATGCTGCGGTTACTTCAGAATGCAGTAGGGAGGGAATGTCTGATACTTGCACTAATTCAAATCAAGAAGGTTTAGAAGATTCTTCTGGTCCAGTAATGATCAAGGATCAATCGTCTAACAGTGAGATTGTTGAGGAAAATGCTGAAATGAAGGTTACTGAACACCAGTTACCTGACTGTCGAAGTCAGAGTATCTCATGTACTGTTCCAGCTTCTGTTCCTCTTGAACACTTGACCGGTAAAGGTAGAAAAAGTGTGCGGCTTTATGAGTTACTTCAGATGGAATCTTGGCATGAGCGTGGTTTGTTGTCAGTCTCAGAACAAGGTAAGGATTCTTCGGTACCTAGGGAATCAACACTGGAGGGGCGTATGAGACCTTGCTCATCTAGTGTTAAAGAAAATAGTTCTCGACATCAGGATGAAGATCCCACTACATCGGGAGAAAATGGAGGCATTGGGTTTGATTCGACTGAGAAGGATTCTGCAGGTGCTTTTTCTCTTTCAGGACTACGGCAGAATTCTAGAAAGTCATTTATCGGCACAAAAATCAGAAAGATGTACAGGAAGCCAAAGTCCTTGTGTAAGAAACTTTTTCCTTGGAGTTATGATTGGCATAGGGAAGAGTCTAGTGTTGATGAGAAAATAGTGGAAGCTTCAGGACCTATCAGAAAATGCAAGTCTGGAGTAGATCACAATGCAGTTTTGAGAGCAATGGCTCGAGCTCTTGAAAGAACAGAAGAGGTGTACATGGAAATGGTGGAGAACAATCTGGACAAAAATCCAGAGCTTGCTTTAATGGGATCATGTGTTTTAGTGATGCTGATGAAGGATCAAGATGTTTATGTCATGAACCTTGGGGATAGTCGTGCAATTTTGGCTCAAGAAAGACCAAATGATCGTTATCCTAATCTAAGTTTTGTCAAGGATGATGTGAGGCATAGAAATCGATCTAGAGAGTCATTAGTAAGGATGGAGTTGGATAGGATTTCGGAGGAGTCCCCGATTCACAATCATAACAGCCATGTTAACAAGCTGAACAAAAACAGAGAGATATCTATGTGCAGATTAAAAATGAGGGCTCTTCAGCTTTCCACTGATCACAGCACGGGTATTGAAGAGGTTTGTTTCCCCCATTTTGGTGTTTTGGTGATCGAATAGTTTGTCATACCTATTTAGAGATCTTAATAAAATATGGTCAAATCTTCTAGTTGTAAAGTGAAAACTTTATCAGCTTGGTTGAAATGAATCATTGTATCGTGTTCTGATTCTTGGCACCTGCATATGTGTGTTGACAAGATATTAGTTTAAGCACATTTACTTGAGGGAAAAACGTGCATGCTAATCAAAGTTACTACACTTGTTTTTATAACAAAAATGTTCCCTGACACAATAAATTGCATTAGTGCAGTACCATTGACAATTATGTGTCATTTTGCATTCATATGGCATACCCAGTTATTCGTTAGAACAGCTATTAGTCATTTGATTGGACAGAGGATTTTCTTTCTTTGTTCACTGGCTTTTTTAATAACAGATGAAGTAAAATGCGGTTCCTAGATGGCAGAGTCCCTTTCTTGGTGCAGTTCTCTACATCAAACTAGTTTTGTTTTGCAGTTCATTTTGCTTGAGGTCTTCTCTGATATTCTGAGGACTGTTACATTCACAAACAAAATCTCCAATCAGATATCCTTAATCATACTAGGAATATGAACCATCTGCTAGAAAGAAAAGTTGATAGCATTTGATAAAATGTTTTTCACCGAATATTTTTCAATTTTGCATGTTTCCTGCAGGAAGTTTTTAGAATAAGAGCAGAGCACCCTGATGATAATCAAGCTATATTAAATGATCGAGTGAAAGGACAATTAAAAGTTACCAGAGCATTTGGTGCTGGGTTCTTGAAGAGGGTCAGTTGATCTTCTGACTTTGACCTATCTCAAATTTTGTTTGCTGCAGTCCTTTTGTATATAGTTTATAGGTAGGATTCTACTTGCTTCCATACTTATACATTTTTCATAGGGAAAAAATAAGGAAAGAAGTTATATACATCATAACAGTGTCATCATTACAATTTCTGAATTTAAACCCATCAATTTCCCTTTTTTCTCAGGTTCATTGTCTTTTCCTGTTTGGGTGGATCACCTATCACCTTGAAAGAAAATTAATCAACACTGTAGTCAAAGCTTCAGGGCTCATGTAGATAAATAGCTTATTTAAGCCCTTATGCAGGATGAACTTCTGAAAATTAACTTGTAAATAAGTTATCCTGTGTTTGGCTGTGTACTAACAAAAGTGCTTGTTTTGAATGTTTTAAAAGGTGTTCTTTTTCAAAAAGTGTGTTAAAAAATGTTATTGAGTAGTTAGATATTTTAATTTCTCCAAAGACACGAAAAATGATTTTTTGGCAAGTAATAAGATGTATAGCCAAAAGTACAAAAAGGCTAAAAATGTGACTTTTAACTTTTAAAAAGTTAAAAAAGGTCATCACTCGTAAGTAGTTTTGTCCAAAAGAGCCATTTCAAGATAAATTGGCAAGTATTTCTTGCTTTACATCCTTTTGCAATTAACTACCTTTTCCATTGTGTCTTCCTCAAGTATTTAATTTACATTTCTTCTCTTTCGAGGGGTATCTAAGTGTTTTATGTTATGTACTAGATGATTTATGTTCTTGTGGTTTTCTTTCATTGAAGTTTGTTAGTCATTAAGGTGAAATTTTGATGATGGCTAATTGTGAGAAAAGATGCACAATAATGATAAGAAGAGGGAATCCTAAATCCATTACTCTCTACTGATATCTATGCGTCTTATTGTTATTAAAAAGCCTGTGTGCTGCGGGCTGGCAGCTGGATTCATTCTTGCCATTTCTTATTTCAGTCTTATACTATTAACTGCTGTAACTCTTGAGTACAACCATGGACATGATTATTAAATGATGGCATGAGGATAAGAATAAAAGGTAGGTTGGGGAGATGGCACCCGGATGTGACAATCTAATAGCTGTAAGTGTCACTGTGTCGCTTCCATCCTTGATTCAGTAGTTTAGAAGGGTAATTGGCTTGTAAATCGCCATGTACTTCCTGTCAGGCATTACTTAGCATGTTTATAGTTTTACATCCTTCCTCTTTTACTCTGTATATTGAGTTGCCCATGGAAGTAGGATTATGTTTGGCCCAACTTTTGTTTGGAGTAGCATGATTCTTCACTCATAAACTATTAAACTCCAACAACAACTAAGTCTTATCCCGCTAGGTGAGCTTAGCCACATGGATCAAACAATACTGTAATGTCCCATAAACTATTGAACGCCGTTCTGTGAAATATTTTTCATGAATGATTTGGAGGACTATTCCAAGATTTTGTGAATGCAAAATGGTATGAAGTGCACCTTGAAACGGGGAATTCGTGCAAGTAGGATTTATGTATGTTATTAGTGATAGGAGTGCTCATAACTCGGCCTAGCCCGCCAACCCGACCCAGCCCGAAGAACATTAGGATGTGTTCAGGTCTTGAAATTTGACTTAGTACACTTTTCGTGTCAGGTTTAGGTTATATGTCGGGTTGGCCCGACTTGGTTCGAAGTTAAATAATTTCTTAAGAAATTATTATATATTTTATAATAATTTGTGAAAAATTATAAGATTTTAAAATTTAATTAATATATTTTACATAACTTGATATTATTTTTATATTGATATAGTTTATTTTGAGACCTATATTGTAAAATATCTCTTAAATTTTGTTTCTTATGTATAAAATTTTATAAATTTCCTATGTATAATATCCAAATTCTCATATATTGTTCGAATATTGTTCGTATGTCGGGTTGGCCCGGAACGACTTGATACATAATTGGGTTGGCTATGGATTTTAAAAATTGACCCAATCTAAAAGTCAAGTTGAGTTCAGGTTTTGTTTAACTTGGCTCAACTCATCTCTTGTACAGTGATAGGCAAACTATATCAAGTGGAAGTAATCAAAGGTTTTGGGTTTGGTTGTAAGCTTACTATACCTTGTGGTCCTGGACAGAATGACATCAACGTGTCTTATTAATACTTTTGGAATCTATGGCCACAAGATTATTCCCATTGATGTTAGGCTATTGATTTCTTAGCACTCTACCTAGGTAAGTGGTTGACTATGGAGTGTGGGTACTTCTAAATGGCAACTGTGTACGGGTATGCACTTGTTGGGTACCACCACCAGTATTTGTTGGGCATTCATGAGTACTTGTTGGTCAAGCGTTGCAACTAGCAAATGTCATATAAATACAAGTTAATCCTTACAAAACAAGCAAATTTTGCAACTAAGCTACTTAGTTTGCTTTTAAGTGAAACAAACTACTACATCCCTTCAAAGCTCGTGCCTTTTTTTTATTTTTGTATATCTTATAGTGCTTTGATGAAAACTTCGAGTAAAAACAGTATAAATATTACATTTATCTTATAATTTAATTACTTTATGGTTTATGATTTTATATTTTTATATAATATATAACCTTTGTACCTTAGTATTTGCAAAATTTTCATCCCTTGTATCCCATTCGAATACCTAGTATCGGTATTGTGCTCGTAGCTATGAATCATATGTGGCTAAGCTAATAAATTATGGTTAGGATGACAAATAGGGCATCTACACTGTTCACACTGATCATCAAATTCCTCTTGGTAGTGGTTCTCTAGCAAGAATGGATGATATCTATGGTGGTGCATTAAGAGGGTTCCCATTTTTCTCCTCTCTCTCTCTCTCTCTCTCTCATTTAACTATAAAGTTTCTTCCTGAAAAAGTGTGGCTGATAATAATGGATGACATAATATCAATAGTGGATTAATCACATTTTGACCGCTCAAGTGTATAGTCGACCTTAGGGGGAAAGAGAGAGTTGAGGAAAGGGTGGAATATTGGATTTTGTTAGTATATTACTGTTTTAGCAGGTTAGCTGCAAGGAGTATGTGGTGCAACATTTTGGTTTTGTTATATTATTGCATTGCATCCGTTACATTTTCAGCATGTGATGCTACATTGTGAATTAAATGACCTCGAGCTACCCACATATTATTGGATTACCTAGGCTTGAGAGGACTATAAATGAGATCATATGTATGCCTTTAGACTAACTTTTCAGCGACAACAACAATAACACCTTGCAATGCTCATGCTCACTTGTTTTATTTAGTCTGTCTAATGTAGAATCACCCAAAACCTTTTTCTGACATTTGTTGTTTGGGTCTAGTCATCTTTCAATGAGCCACTACTGGAGATGTTTCGAGTCGATTATGTAGGCATGGCTGCGTATCTAAGCTGCATTCCTTCTGTTCTTCATCACCGACTTTCCTCGAGTGATCGGTTCCTGGTACTTTCCTCTGATGGGCTTTACCAATATTTCAGCAATGAGGAAGTAGTTGCCCATGTTACATGGTTCATGGAAAATGTCCCTGAAGGTGACCCTGCGCAATACCTTATTGCAGAGCTTCTCTTCCGTGCTGCTAAAAAGAATGGTTAGTTGCTTCACGTTCCTGGCCCTTCAAATATTATTGTTACATATCAGCAATTTTCCACGCAAGAGAACTTTTTTCTTTATTTATTTTTTTCCTCCTTTTCTGTATCCTAACATCAAAGTGAGCTGATGTTCTCCGAGTGTGAAGGTTTTGTATCTCACATGCTTTATTCTTCGATTAGTTCTGAATCGATATAGCTCTTAAAATAAACAAGGATCGTAGTCGTGTCTAGGATAAGAAACTGAATCCTGACGCATGACTTTTGTTGTCCACAACAATTTTTTCTCTGAACAATATATTTATGAATGGATTGAAAATTTTAGTTTTGTTATCTCTTCTTTTTCGCTATCCTTTTTTTTCTTGCAACTTATTCATAACTCAGCTTATGTTGTTTTTATTGAAAATCTTTATACAGTTAATCTCAAATTTGGTTAATAGCGGACGGTTGTATTAAGCCGTCAACTATGTGTTTTTTTTTTCCTTCTCATTCACATATTGCTTATTTTGTATAAATTATTGCAGGAATGGATTTCCATGAATTGCTTGATATTCCTCATGGAGATCGACGTAAATATCATGATGATGTATCTGTTATGGTGGTTTCTTTGGAGGGAAGGATTTGGAGATCATCAGGATGATTTTTTTTTTTTTTCCCTTTTAAATGTTTATCTATTTCAGTTCTGGCTAGATGCCTTCATATTTGCATGTTGCCTTGATAATGTAACAATTTTGGGTTAGGAGTAAAATGATTTTAGAAATCGAAATCAGTCCTTGAAATATTTTGAAATGGAAGCTGTTTTCTTGTTCTTAACCGAGAAATTTATAGGAAATTCAGTTTGTCAAAGTTAGCAACAATTTTACAACTATGAATCAAAGTTTATTGTTAACGAGAATTTTATTAAGTAATAAAGTAAAATGCATAGTTAATTTGTAAAACAGAATAAAGATGGATAATGTATGTCAATATGTGGACTTTTGTCGTTTCCGTGGAGCAAATAAACAATAATTAATTCTGTTAATTTTTTTTCCCTAAGCAAGTAGATAAGAAGTTGCTTATTATTTTAAGAAAAACAGTAATAGAGAAAGGTTTAACTGAAAATTTGGAATATTTGCTTTACAACAGTAGTTTTACAATATTTTAATAAAGATAATCTTTACCTCTGTCTGGGCTAATTTTTGGCTAAATGGCTTTGAGTATGCGAGCGTGTCAAATCTTGTAAATCAACTAATCTTAAAGACAAAGTCATTTGTCAATTTCAAAGATTAAGCGACTACTCCAAAGAGGCCAAATTGGCTCTTTGGACATGGGTTTCCAAATTGTTTAATGATAAGCCTTTGGTTGAGGTTAATCTATGGTAATAAGAAGTAAGTCAAAGCACAAGAAATGAAAATTGGCTGTAATTGAACAAGCTATTGTTTCATTTGAGAAAAATCTGCAAGAGGCATTGCCAAATCATATAGTTAACAAGAGTTGCTAAGGACCATCGTCAGGTTGTAAGGAACCTAAGATTAAAGCTACAACTAAAGCTAAAAGATACAATGAAATGAGAAAATTATTGATTCGGTCAAGGATATTTATAGAGCTTTCCCCACGCATATTTACTGTATCCTATTTAAAAATATATTCTCGTTTCAAGAAATAACACATAAGAGCTCGCCGAATTGCTAGTCCAAGTTCTCAGTTGAAAATGCTTTAATAATTGTGGGTCTTCATCTCCTTCTTCTCCATTGGCTAAGTCTTATTTTATCATCGACAAACATAAATTACTTAGGAATCAATACTTGGACTTCAATTAATTCCAATAGTATTTTTCAGATGCCAACATATTATTGTCTTCTTGCATTATAGTAGCCGAGATAAGTAGAAGAATGGGATGCAATCGGTTTAAACTAAACTAGTCGTTTTGTTAATAGAATTAATCCATAATTGTGGAATTAATTTTGTCACAGTAACTTCATTCTTCATTAGCCATTCAATAAGGTAATATTTGTGAGTTTGGATTTTGGAGAAGAAGGAAGGGGATGGAAGGATTTGTAGTGTAAAATTATATTACAAGTCCTTTCTTTCTCTTCTTTTCCCTTCAAAACCCAAACTCACAGACATATTTTAAGTATTTTAGTCTTTGCAACGATTATTTTATTGATTACTCCTGCCAACGAAAATCATAGTTTTACCTTTACCATTTTTGTGCGAATCATGCCATCTTCTTGCTCTTCACTATGCCCTCTACAATTCTTCATTTTCCAATATTCTTCTTTCTTTCCAACAAAGATTCATTCTTTTGGTTTCTTCCTTCAAGAAACAGTGTCATCATCTTCTAGCCCTGGATCCAGGGCTAACAACCTTGCTGATGGAATATTCCATGGCTCCGGATCATATTGCTTTGCAATTGGTGGCACTTGCAGATTGTCCCTTTCAAATTCGGACCTGGTCGAGGCCCACTGCTGCTTAGGTTGAATGAGTGAAGCATGAGTAGCAAAAAAAGAAGAGGGGAAATTTGGGGCATTTACAATGCAATCATGATTTCCACAAAAGAGATGCCCACGCTTTTTAGGGTATGTTTGTGAGTGTGGATTTTAAAGGAAAAAAGAGAAGAGAGAAGAACTTGTAATATAATTTTATTTTACAAGTCCTCCCCTTCCTTTCTCTTTAAAATCCAAACTGACATACATACCCTTAGTCTCTTTTATGGGCTACTGAGTTTCTGGAACAAGGATTGAACGCCTTCTGTTTTCCCGTCAACATGGTGATGCCAAAATTGTTGGACGTGGTGGCAATCTTGGGCTCGCTGATTAAAGGCATTAAGCTTCCCTTTTTGCATGGTGCAATTTCGGAGGAGCTTGGCTTCAAAGGTGATGCGAGTTGCAAAGTGAGAAAGTGAAACCTTAATTAACTACCCTTTGAATCATTTGGTAGGACTCACTCACCATTCAAGTTAATGATCAAATAGTAATTAACCTCTCATTCAAGGGTTGTGCCTCTTATATACTTGGGGTGCCCAAGGTCCCTCTTGGAATTTTCAATTTTTATGCTATATATGTAAATATATGTATGCTTGGCCCATTCTAAGTTTAATATATCTATAATTCAATTTTATCAACCACCTTTGTTTTTTTTTTTTTATAGTATATTTCTATGTAAATTTGAAAATGCGATTCAAATATTTGAGATAAATTCTTATAGAGTTTTTACTTATTTAGACAGTTAAATATTGTAATAAATTATATGTTGTGTATATATATGTTTCTTAAGTTTTGATTGGGATGTCTATTTTCTTTTAAAGTAACACCTAGCATAACACAAATTATCCCTCCACAAAAAAAAAATTTCATGATTCCTTACAAAAAAAGTTATATGACAAGTTAGTCTTTTCTTAATATATTTTAATGATTTATAGAAAAACCGACCTTTAATAATTTACAAATAGTTCAAATTGACTACTAATAAAAATACAAATAGGACAAAGAAATTCACCAAAATATTGAGAATGAGCTATGGGTAGATCCACCTTGACACCCCCACAACAATTTTAAGTATCTTTTTAATAATTATATAGATATATAATTTTTTGAGCCCACAATTTTATTGAGTTTGGTCACATAGTAACTCTAAATGACATAAAATAAGAAGATATAGTACAATTTACGTATTCATATATTGATGTACAATTTTTGTCCCAATTGTCAAAATTTTCCTACTTCGTTATTGGAATGAGCTAACTTATCTTGTATTTTCAATTGTAAGGAGTGCAGGTTTTTTTATATTTGAAAAACCAATTTATTTAGCATTATTATTTTTTATTTTTGAGAGGCCAACTTGAGGTTCATTCTTTATATATATATACATTATTTTTATTTTTGATCCTTTAGTGCTTGCCCACCGTTAAAATTTGGGTCTAGCTCCTCTATTACCCTCAATTTATTACTTTACAATTCTTCTCACTTTAGCTCGAAATCCATTAAGTACAACCTAAGGGGTATTTGTTTAGGGGTATATTTATTTATTTCCAGGAATAAGTAGTTAGAAATGATGTATTCCTATATTTTCAGGTATTAATTATTTCATGGGAAAAGATTTTCTATGAGTTTTTGAAATTTCATTCCCCAATTGAAGGGTGGGGAAAAATTATTCATGTGACTTGGGAATAACAATTATTAAGCACAATTACTAAGCTATCCCTCAATTATTTAGTTTTTCCTTCTAAATTTTCATTCAGCCGTGCGGGCTCTCTTTCTTCGGTGGTTTAGCCGTGCTCTTTCTGCACTTCATATATCCCATTCACAAGGCTCTTAGACCTTTCAAAACAGACTCCACTCTCAGCTTCTATCTATTTTGTGGTAGTTTCGTTTTTCCTTTTTTATTTTTTCACTCTTCTTTTTGGCCTTAGACCTTTTTTATTTTGGTGTGTGTGTGTGTGTGTTTTTTTTTATTATTATTATTACTTTTGTGGCAGAGTCTTCGTTGTACAATTTTTTTCATTTGATTTAATTTGAATGAGATGAACAAATTTTAGAAGTTAATGTGTTAAGGTTATTTTGGAAATTATGACATGTATTATCAGAAATATAGATTATAAAACAAATAAATTTTAAATTTATTTCAACTAATCTCAACAAATAATCCTGAGAATGCTTAATGCTAAACAAATAATTTTTTAAATATACCTAGGAATAGTATTTCTAAGAATATCATTCCCAAAAACATGGTTCACAGAAAAATAATTTCATATCTTAAAACAAATGCTCCCTGTTTGAAATTTCTAGTCACATTACTTACGGAACTAATAGATGCAACATTATGGCATGTCGCTTGACATTAAATAATTTCTGCAATCTCATTACATAGTGACATATTTTCTAATAGTGCTACAGCTGTTTCAATCGAAAATAACTTTAACCATAATGCGCCATAGATAAGGTACGTGCTTGATGGTCAAATTAAAACATTGCTTGAATTCTTAAACATTTTAGTCTTTAAGTGGTCCTAAATTTTTCTCCCAATTTTGACCATTCAACTACAATTTTTTCTTGGGTTTTCTTTGCTAAACCCTGCTCATTCTTCAAACAGGGCATTTTACCCAAAACTCATCTTTTTGGGCTTTAATTGTCTTTTCTTCTTCAAAAATATCTCTCTTTCTCAAAACAACCATGTTCTTTTCTGATTCACAAGCAGATAAATTAGCTTTGATGGCATTGATTTGCTCTCCTAGCTCGTTTTTGCTTTTCTCCATGCAAACCAACTTTTGGAGAAGCTCATTTTCCATGGCCACAACGTCCTTGCACTGGTTCTTGTTAGCTTCCAAACCTGCTTCTAATTCATCAGCTCTTTGCATCTCTGATGCTACGGACTCAATTTTCATACTTGCTTCAACATAGTCCCTACTACAATGAGTGAAGAACCATGGAGCTTCTGATATCAATGTTTCCAATTCTCATGATATGCCATCATCTGCAGACAAATTGCAGAGGTAATCTAAGCAGGATTTCATCACGCTGCATTGTTTAGGGCGCAACAAAATTGAAGCATCATTGGGGATGAAGTCTTGAACTGTTTTCGATGCTTCCTTGGCCTCTTCACTTGGAGCAGTTGTGGGCATTTATCATCACAGGACCATGAAAGAACATTGATCCTAAAATCAAGAGAAGCATAAAATGCTTCCATTTCTGCATCATCATCTTGAATTTGAATAACTTGATTTCTGAAAGATTCTTCAAATTTTGTTGGCAATTCAGTGAAGCAAGTTTTTATGTGTATTTCTTGTTCTCCACTAACTTTGCCACTTGATGATGTGAAACATGGGGTTCGAACATTTTGGGTCTCATCAGCAAATGCTAAGGCTTGAGATGAATCTCCTTGGGCATTCGCTAGATTATCTTGGGATGCTAGATCAGATCCAGAATGAAGGAGACTGATTAATGATTAGACAATACACATATCTCTTATGGTAGTTCTACTAATATGATTGATTTTCTTTTTACATTTTTCAGACAACTATGTGAAACTCCAAATAATTTATGCTAAAGTTAATTTTGCATCGCATGAGCACTCCAATACTCTTGGAACATGTTTTCTATTTGCTCCATTATTGTATAGAAGCAAAATACATTAGGCAATTAAAATCACTAATAATAAATTTAAAGTGTTAGCTCGAGAACCTTTAAATGATGATAATTATGTTAGTTGTCCTAATGTGTTTGTTAGTATTTTAGAAATTCATATTATATCAAACAACAAATGTCTCCTAGTCAAAGATGATATTCTGGATATAGTTCAAAATGCCATCTACACCATATAAGTTGAAGATGACATATACGAAGTTGACAAAAGGACAGAGAGTAGAGAGCGGTGCTACACAAGTAAAAGGTACACTTCATGAAAATTGTGAACCCGTGAAGCAAGAAAGGTCCACACCCAAATTACAAAAAGGAAAAAGGAAGAGTATTCAACAAGATAAAATACAAGGGAACAAGTGGAGACAATACTTAAAAGACAGAAGCTCATCTGACCCTGCTATGTGTAAAAGCAGCAAAAGCATAGCAGGTGGCTCTATGAAACTGTCAAAAACTTACTCCAATTTAGTACCCACTTTGCTGAAAGTTTTTCTACATAAACGAAGTATCCTTATTGACTATCATCCTAAAAGAAAATGTTTGTCTTCCTCTTCCTCGAAGCTTCTTTCTCTGCCGAACCAATGCTTCCTCATTTCAAACTCTTTGTTTATTATTTCTTTTGCATGATGGACTGTGAAAGTGGATCTCTATATATTGACTTAAAAAAGGTTGAAGCAAGCATCAAACAAATATTTGAAAATGTTATACTCTTGAGCCCTCCTTGAGTGATAATTTTTGTGAGAACATTTTATTAAAAAGGAAGAGCTTGTCATCTTGTAATCCATCTTAGTTCTTTGATTTGATTCTTGAGTTTGTATTTATGAGTGAGTTTTCGGTCTACTATAACTTTGAAATTAGTAGAACTCTCACCATCCTTAGTGACGACTAGAGTAGACTTCATTTTGAAGTTGAACCAGTATAAATATCTTGGTGTATTTCTCTTAACTCAATTCTCTTTTATTTTCTTTGAACTGATTTCTTTTACCTATTACTGAATCACATTTTTAGTCGCTGAAACTGCTGCTTAAAAGATAAACTGATTATGAAATTCTAATTTCTGAATGTGTTGTTTCACAAGTTATAAACAGTTTAAAGAATATCTCCTAAATATTTGAGAGACATGTGAGTGAATATTTTAATAGTTTGCTAAGTGTGCATAAAATTTTAAAAGATCACTTGATTCAAATCTCTGTTTTTCAAGTGATATGATACCATTAAAAAGAGCATGAGAAAGAAAAGCACCACATTTCGGAGTTCGACACAAGTTATGCTACTTGTCGGCTTTGATCCCATTGAGTCGTCCAAGCCCCATTCCGCATGCTCGTCCACCAATCCATGCTGCAACAATGGATCGGATTTCCTCCATGTTGCTACTTTGCTCAAAATGGAGTCCAAATTGATGGGGTGCCCACACTACCTGGCACTGTGCATACATCAGGAACATTAGACAATTTCACATAATTCCATTCACTTGTTAAAAGTACATCATCCGTCTCATGTTTGAATTTTATTAGTTTTTGACCCAGAAGAAGAACTAATAAATGATTAGCTTCTAGGTAAAACTTAGGGAACTTACGCACTACATGGTCGTTGACGATCAATATGAGTGGAAATGGTGTGCCAACTTGTTCATTGACGACAGAGATGTAAGATACCAGACGAATAATACAACTTGAATATAGAAGTGAGAAAATGTAAATTTGTGGGAAAAGGTCCTTGAGGATTATAACTTCTTTGCTTTACAAGGAGATAACAAAAACATTCTTGATAAAAGGAGAAAACACTCTCTTTAAATAAACAGAAGAAAACTACTCAAAGAAATAGGGACCGCTTGCTTTCAATTTTTAGTTTTCGATTTTCATTTTCAGTTTTTCAAAATTAGTGAAAAAAAAATTAAAAATTCTGAAAACTATAAATTTCAATTTTCAGTTTTTCTTTCACAAGTTCTGGAAAACTGAAAAATCAAAATTGAAAACTAAAAACTAGAAACTGAAAGCAAACAAGCCCTTATGTTTTTGCTATGTGGAAGGCGTGATGGAAAAAATGAATTGATTTTGATAGAAATAATCTGTTATGATTTTATTTAATTTTATTATATTTCTTATCCTTTGACAATACATAGCCTTTTTAGAAGCTCTACGTATTGTACCTTTTTTTTTGTTGAGATTACTAATAAGATTATTCTCACTTCTTTTTTTTTATTATTCTCTCTATTATTATTATTTTACAGCAATAGATACCTTTATAATTACTTCAAAATTGAAAATATATTTTTGTTTTTGCTTCTAATTTTGTTTATTGTAACAAAAAAGTTTTAAAAAGCTTATTTAAACATACCCAATTGAGAATAATACCTACAATTAATGCTCGTAGCATCAGTATCCTAAGTAAATAAATAAAACAGTTGACATAAAAACAAATAAAAAAATGAATACTTGTGAAGAAATGTAAATAATTGTTGCCTCTAAGTTTATGACTATAGCCACACCTTATTAAGCTAGATTTTGAAAATTTTTTTAACAATATTACTTGAATTCAATTCTTATACAATAATAATGTAAGCAATTTTATATTATTAATTAATCAATAAAATTTCATCAAAATAATAAATTATAGAAAATAATTAACCACCGTTACAATAACCACAATAATTTATCATTTTGGTGAAATTTTATTGTCTGATAATATAAAACTATTTACACTGATTTAGAATTTATAAGAATATTATCGACTTACAAATATTAAAATAAATAAGTGTAAACCAGTATAAACCAGAGCAATAAACTGTTTGTACTACCCCGGATTATTTTTGTTAACCCTGGAAATTAAACTCGTATTAATTTGTAATACTTTTTCGCAAATTTTCGTGATAATGTTTTGATTTGCTATTTGTCCAAGTTTTGAAGAGGCTGCAAAAGACTCTGATACCCAAGCCAATATTTAATCGATTCTGGGCAATAAAAATGTCTGAACGGCATTCCTAACATTGGAGGGATGGAAACCATTCAAAACTAATAAGGAAATTAGAACTGTTTGTATTCATTTTTGTTGTTTTTTTTTTTCATTTATATGTTTTTTACATTTTTACTATGTAATCCCTGCTTTATTTCATTGCGTAGAGCTTTTCTAATTAAAAAGGTTGAAAAGTTACCGACAGATCAAGTTAGAGGTAAAATATTACAACCATTGATTTGTTTTTGAAGACATCCAATCCTTGATACATAAGGAGGAGTCGTGGCGTTTACCTTGCAGGTCCATAATAAGAAAACCGCAGTTAAAACATCGAAAGAAACAGCAGAACTGAAGCGGTGGGTGTCTAGTCGCTATCGCCAATCGTTTGCCAGAGCTGTTCAGAATTGGTAATTGACGCTAATCTTAGGAGTCGTTTTATTTCTTATTAATGACTCCCGGGAAAAAAAAATAGAAATGCCATGTGCTTTTTTGTCTTCTACTTGTTTTGGGTTTAATTGCTCTAAACAAAAAGAGTTTCTGTATTTATAATAGGGGCAGAAATAGATGAGTGGCTCGTCAGGGCGTTCTATCTAGCCTATATTCAATCTAGTTTGGTCCACACTATTTAATAAATAAGTAAGATTTAAACTTTTTGTCAAGTTGAGACTTTTTCAAAAAAATCTTTTTAGTTAGATGGGTTAGACTCCAAGCATTAAAAATAGCCTACTAGGCTTGAAAAGGTTAACCTGCTTATATTTCTATTATTATTATTGATATTTTTATCTAAGAAAATTTAATGATAATTAAAATATTTTAATCTCTATAAAAATATACTTTTAAAATTATTTAAAAAACCGTTTAGATCATTTTAAAATATATTTTTATATATATTTAGAAGTCATTTGACTTAACAAAAAGTAGGTTTTTTGTTTTTATTAAAATTAACATCAAGTAGGCCTCTAAATGGATTTTGATCCAGGCTAGGCTATTAAAAACGCTAGACTAATGCCATAAAAAAAAACTTATGTCGACGCTAAATCTATTTAAATCAAAGTCTAGCATAGTGCAACCTTCTTCCACCACTAATTAATAATAAGGATTTTACATTGAATGACTAAAATAATAAATAAATATGCTACCATCCTGATTTCCCGATCATTTACATAAATTATAGTTTATTCACACATGAATCATTTCATTATCATTATTATTTACTATTTCAGTTTTACAATTCTCCCTAACCAACTAAATGCATTTTGGTATGTCAATGAGTATTTAAAAAAAAAAAAAACCCAAATCGATTCAAAATGTATCGGGAATAAATTAATCCCTTAAATTTAAAAAAAAAAGGGGGACAAATTAAAAGCTCTGTATAATTCTTAATAGTGTTTTTTTTAATAAATTTGTACAGGTTCACAGGTTTATCTCTCTTTGATCAATTTGGGTATTTACTAGAAAAATGGTTAGAAAAACTACCAAGAATAAACAAGATAGAAGTTGGCCAGCCCTCCAGTAACTGAATAATGTATGGATCAAGTCTGGTTTGCTTAGCATCTTTTACCTCTCACCAAACCCCTCTTCATTGGACTGTTAATGTTGGCATTTTCCCAGCAAGCAATCAATTAATCTGTACGTTGATGTCCATTCACATGAATATTTTTCTTTTCTAGGAAATACTTCAAAAAGTTGAAACAATTTGTACCCGAAAAAAGAGCTAAAGGAATTCCCATGAGGACCTTTTCCTCAATTGCTTTGAATTTAAGTTGAAGGACTTTATTCTAATGCTTTAGCATCACATCAGTTCCTAATCCCATCTACTCTGCCCATAACCATTGCCTGTTTATTATATATAAAAGAGCACCTCGGCACATTTCTCACCATCCAACTTTCCTAGCTTCTCCTCTTGCAACTAACAATATATCAAACTTCTCTTCTTTCATTCCTCATTATAACACTTCACTCTTACAATCAATAATGTTATCAACCATGTCACCTGCTAACATTTTTGCAGTTTTGGTTATTTTCAGCAGAGCCATATCCTTTGCCTTGGCTTCTGATCCTGACACACTTCAAGACCTTTGTGTAGCTCTGCCGTCTTCAGGTAATATACACCTACCCATGTTTCTTATTTTTTAGTATGTTCTCAATTTTTCCAGGCTTATTGAGGCAAATTGTGCAAACAGAAAATGAAAATTGGACTTTAGTTTTATTGTTTTCTGCACAAATTGAAAATAAGAAATGAGAACAGAAAAGTATTATCTGACACTAAACAGGCCTAAATAATTTAACTTTTCTTTCTCAATATGCTACCCTTTATTTTAGTTCAATGTGGCAGTACCCAAATTATACGTGTATTGGAAATGAATCAGTGGTAGTGATGTGCATGCATGGTGTGTGTTTATGTGCAGGTGTGAAGGTGAATGGGTTTGCCTGCAAGCCAGAGACAAATGTTACAGCAGCTGATTTCTTCTTTGCTGGTATAGCCAAGCCTGGAGTCATCAACAACACAGTAGGGTCATTGGTCACTGCAGCCAACGTGGAAAAAATCCCTGGGCTTAACACAATGGGGGTGTCTCTATCAAGGATAGACTATAAAGCTGGAGGGCTTAACCCACCTCACACACACCCTCGTGCCACTGAAGTTATCTTTGTGTTGGAAGGAGAATTAGATGTGGGGTTCATCACCACATCCGACAAGCTCATCTCAAAGTCCATAAAGAAAGGTGAAATCTTTGTGTTCCCTAAAGGTTTGGTTCACTATCAGAAGAACAATGGTGAAAAGCCTGCTTCTGTGCTTTCTGCCTTCAGCAGCCAACTCCCTGGCACCCTCACTATATCAGCAGCTCTTTTCACCTCAAAGCCAGCTGTCCCTGATGATGTGCTTGCTCAGACCTTCCAGATTGATACTAAACTTGTTGACAAAATCAAGACCAACCTTGCTCCTAAGAAGAGTTAATTGATTTAAGTTGAGCTAAATGATGTACCAGAGAGGAAGATTAATTTGGTCACATAAAATGGTTTTTTTATCTTTACCTTGAAGGGTTTATGAGTTATGGGAATTTTGTCACTTGCATTTTGCTCATTCATATGATACACAGCATAAAATAATTGTACTGAGGATTGTGATGCGTGTTTTGGAATAACAATGCAAGTTCTGTGAAGAGGAAGGTGTAACAGTGTCATCTTTTTTGTATGGTAGTTTTGTTCCTTTTTTTTTTTTTGGTGGTTCATTGGTGCTGCGAATACTGAACAAAGATTGGACCATCCCACCTCACTTTCTCTCTCATGTTGGTAAGTTGTTGAATCAATTTGGTAAGATGAAGATATCTTAAAATTGGGGGCTCTCGATCATTTGGTAGAAAATGTGATTGATTATTCTGGGCCTTATGAAAGTAAAAGGGCATTTTCCTGATGGCCAAAGTGGTTTAGGTAGAAAAGAATATCCATGCGGAATAATTAAAAGTTCAAATTATCAAATTGAAATTTTATATAATTTATTCTACCACTTAAGATAGACGTAAGGTGATGTGCACCATACTGAGAAGCATTATTTCTCATTATATAATAAGATGGATTTTTTCGGTCATCTTCCAGTAGCCAAAACAAAAGTTTGGTTTTGATATTTTAAAGAGTAGATGTTTCGTACAAATTTGTACTTTCTTTTTAATTTTTGATCAGGAAATAAATAACTAAATTTTAAGACAATATAATATCTTCTGTCATAATTTATAGTCACAGAAGGGTAATTTTTGTCGAAAATTGTCCATAACCATGAAATCATTCTAGTGTCTACCGAAAAATAATAATAAAACAACCAAATCATCTCAGTAGTATTTTTTCAGATGAACCAAGTAAGCACTTTCAAAAATAGTGACTAATCTCCTTGAGATGTAAAGTTTATAAATGTGGGTATTGTCTCTGATCACAAGACCCTTCATTACAAAAAGAGAAGGAGAAACTACATAACGTAAACATGACAAATACTGTGTATTTTTATCTTCTTGTATCTTGCAAAGATGCTAGCCTTATAGAGGCTTTACAAGAAAATAAATATGTGGTAGTGAAATTTTTTGCTCTGATACCATTGTTACAAAAAAAAAGGAGAAAGTACATCATGTAAACATGACGAATGTTGTGTATTTTCATATATTTATCTTGCAAAGATGTTAGCCTTTTATATAGGCTTTACAAGAAAACAAATGTGGTAGCATAATTATTATTCAGGTAAACCACCAAATTATTAGAGAATTACCAATGATAATTTTCCTTATTGTGAGGGAATATTGACCATTATTTTCCAACAAACCCTCCTTTAAACTGAAAGCTCTCAAGGTTCAGTTTATATCTAAGTAATAGTAGAAATGCCCGTCAACCTTTTCAATTTTTGAAAAAGAAGTGGGCCTAATTGGTTTAGTAAAAATATTTGCTAATTGTCCTTCACTTTGACAATATTCTAGCTTGATTGTTCCTTCATTATAGCGGTCTCTCAAGAAGTAATATTTCACATCAATGTGTTTGTTTCTTCCATGCAGCACCAGGCTCTTCAACAATTTTGATAACAAAACTATTTTCAATAAAGATTGTAGAAGTACCTTCTTGCTTAAATTGCAACTTTGCATGAATTTTCCTAAGCCAACTAGCTTGACAAGCACATATTGTAGCAGCAACAAAATTCAGCTCCTATAGTTGATAGAGTGATAATGGACTACTTCTTGGAAGACCATGATACAACTCCTATGCCAAGTATGAAAATATAACCCAAAATGCTCCTTTTGTCATCTTGATCTCTAGCATAATCACTATCAATATATCCAACCAATTTTGACTTCTCACCCCTCTTATACAGCAACACAAAAATCCTTGGTTCTTTGTAAGTAAGAAGGATCTCTTGGCAGCTTCAGTTGGTCTTTCCATATACCTATTTATAAGACTCACTGCATATATAATGTCTAGCCTTGTAGCAATTAAATAGATCAAAGTGGGGATAATTTGCTCATAAATTGTATTGTCGACCTTCTCCTCTTCTTCATCTTTGGTCAGCTTTAAGTCGAACTCAGTTGAAGTATTTACAAGATTGTAATTCTTCATCTTGAACCTGTCCAAAACTTCATGTACCTACTTCTTTTGGGAAACTAAAATCTAATCATCTGATTGTATTACTTCTAAGCCAAGAAAATAGTGCATTTTGCTAAGAACAGACATTTCAAACTCATCCATCATGGACTTCTTAAATTCATCAAACATGGCAGTATCATTCGCGGCATATATATAAGCAAACAATGAGAATTTTTCCTCCATCTCCATTTTTTACAAAAAGTGTATGCTCATACGGACACTTCTGAAAACTTTCCTTTAGAAAATAAGCTTCAATATGACTATACCAAGCTTATGGAGCTTTTTTTTTTTCCCTTTAGAAATTAAGATTCAATACAACTATACCAAGCTTGTGGAGCTTATTTTAATCCATAAAGAGTCTTTCTCAATTAAAAACTTTATGCTCATTGCCCAACTTAATATAACCTAGGGGCTACTCAAAAAATACCTTTTCCTTCAAGCTTCCCTACAAGAATGCCAATTTGACATCTAAGTGATAAATTGGCCAACAACTATATGCTGCTAAAGAAACCACCAGTCTGATTGTGTCATACCTTACAACTAGAGCAAAACCTTCTGTATAGTTAACTACTCCATACTCCTGTTTGTATGCCTTAGCCACCATTCTTGCCTTTTTTTTTTTTTTTATCAATCTCACCATTCTCCTTGAGCTTTGTTTTGAAATCCCATTTTACACTAATAGCCTTGTGTTCTTCCGGAAGATTAGTTAACTCCCAAGTCTCATTTTTTTCAATAGCTTCAATTTCAGCATCCATTGCCTTCTTCCACTTTGCTTCCTTTATAGCACTTTCAAAGTTATTGGATCACAATAGGTAAATAATGCAAAAGGAGTGATTTCATCTCCATCAATTCCGGTTACCTCACATCTTGCATCCATGTGGGTCTTTTTCTAACACGACGAAGTGCTTCAGTTGTTGTGCTTATTTCTTCTCCTGTTGTTGATAAAACTTCAGTCACTATGGAATAGTATTTGTAGAAATTTCAAATAATAGAACTACTGTTTCAACTTCATTATTATCAAGAACATGAGTAGGTTGTTTCTCATCCCAAATCCATATGTTTTCTTCATCAAAAACAACATCCCTGATAGTCTTGATTTCCTTTGTCAACTTAAAGAACTATTACAACTTGTATGTCTTGGATACTTTGCTAACACCAAGGAATACACATTTTTCTCCTCTGTCATCAAATTTTTTTCCTCATTGCATCGATTAGGACGTGTGCATAGGCAATGCACCAAGAAATTCTAAAGTGATCTACATATGATCTGTTTACACTCCAAGCTTCCTCCAACCTCATGTCTCGAAGAGCAAAAGTAGAACTCCTATTCAAGATGTGAATGCTCCAATTCACAGCCTCTAGCCAAAACTCCTTTGGAATTCTTCCTCTTGCCAGCACATTACGAACCATGTTGAGGATTGTTCATTTGATAGATTCTCAACCGCGATTTGTTTAGAATGAAGGAAGGTAATGCTCTGTTGATTCCACTTAATCAGAAATATATACATCATTACAAGATCAATACTAAGCTATGATTAAGCTATAATTACAGAAGCTAATTATGCACTTGCATAATACAAGATTATTGACTTATTTACATTAATTCTGACACACCCCCGCAGTCGAAGCAGGAGGTTTGCGAACACTGAGACTGTCCTGAAAATCTTCAAATAGAACCAATGGAAACCCTTTCATGAAGATATCTGCAATTTGATAAGTGACGGGACATGTAAGACACGTACTTGTCCACGAGCAACCTTTTCACGAACAAAATGAATATCCATCTCAATATGTTTAGTGCGTTGGTGTTGAACAGGATTGCCAGAGAGATAAATCGCACTAACATTGTCACAGCAGACCAATGTACCTTTCTGAATAGGACAATGAAGCTCCAGAAGAAGGTTTCGTAACCAACAAGAATTAGAAACTACATTTGCGACCCCGTAGTATTCAACTTCTGCACTAGAACGAGATAAAGTTGCCTGCCGTTTAGAGGACCAAGAGATCAAATTATCACCAAGAAAAACACAATAACCAGATGTCAAACGTCTGGTATCGGGACATTCACCCAAATCAGCATCAGGATAAGAAAGGAGAATGGTTGTTGAGGACGGACAAAGATGCAACCCATAATCCAGAGTGCCCTGAATGTAGCATATAATGCGCTTGAGAGCATGCATGTGTTCCTCCATCGGATTATGCATGAATAAGCAAATTTGTTGCACAGCATATGATATGTCGGGTCTCGTGAAAGTGAGATATTGCAGGGCATCTGCAAGGCTGCGATAATGTGATGCATCATCATAAGGTGTGCTAAAAGTAGCACTCAACTTCGGTCTAGTATCAACCGAAGTCGTAGTTGGCTTACAAGAAGACATGCCAGCTCGTTCAATGATTTCTTTTGCATACTTCTTCAGCATTACCTTGCGAGGATGTCATGTGAGAGGTTGCACCAGTATCCATATACTAGTTTAGGTCCGGAGGAGTAAGCCCAAGTGTGTGCATTGCTTGCTCGATGTCAGTTGGTGTATGAGTTGTGGCAGAAAAAGCCTGTTGAGGCTTGGGTCCAAGAACTCCTACTGCTGGGTAGGCTGGGCATTGTTGAGAATTGGGCCTGGCCCAATGAGTGGATGGGTAAGGACATGGAGGGATAGGCCAAGGCATCCATTGCCAAGGCCACTATGTGCTATTCCAACCTCCCTGCCAAAGTTGTTGCTGGCTGCCACCACGCTTGGTGCTGCTGCCACCACCCTTGCCACCACTATGGCCACCACCGCAATTTTGACCCTTGTTGTTGTGGGTTTGACCCTTTTTGCCACCATTGTTGTTACGGTTTTGAGGTTTGTTGTCTGCATATGAAGGTGCGTCGATCGACTCCCTAGCCACCATTGCTGTACCAAAACCGGCAGCCACCTGTTTTGCCATGCCTGCCTCCTCCAAAGTAAGCATAGATCACGCTTGGTAGAATGGGGGAAGCGGGTTGCTTTGCCGTATGAGTGTTCCAACAACACGATAGGCTTCGGTGAGACCAACGACCATTTGAAGAACGAGCCGGTTATTTGAGACCGGTGCTTCGACATTCTTGAGTTAATCCGACAGTACTTTGAGCCTTTGATAATACGCAGAGGCAGTCGGGAAATCCTCGATGTTTGTGTGAGAAAATTCTTGCTCAAGGGTTATGGCACGTGAATTTTTGTTATCTTGGAATATGCCACACAATCTATTCCAAGCCTCTATTGCCATTGAGACGAGTTCAAGAATTGTGTGCAACAAGTCACTAGAAATCGTGGCATAAATCCACTGGAGAACCATTGCATCGAGGGTCGACCATATAAATCCACTGGAGAACCGTTGCATCGAGGGTCGACCATAGCTCTTTTTCATCATCGGTTGTTGGCACCTTCTCCTTGCCTTTTTCTGGTGAGATGATGTGGTTGATAACCTTATGTGATCAACAGTGAATTTTGAAAAGCTCCGCCCACGTTGCGTATTGGACTTCTCTATATCAAGAGTAATGGAGATGTGGGTCTTGATGTTTGAAACAGCAAGAACGGGATCAAAGGGTGATTTTGGGTTAGACATAAAGGCTAACGGAGAAAAAAGAGATAGGTTAGGAGGAAGAAGAAGTGGGGTTAGGCGGAGCAACGCCAAGCGCGGCGAAAGCATGAAGGAGAGGAAATGCACCTAGGCTCTGATACCATGAAGGAAGGTAATGCTCTGTTGATTCCATTGACTAATCAGAAATATATACATCATTACAAGATCAATACTAGGCTATGATTGAGCTATAATTACGGAAGCTAATTATGCACTTGCCTAATACAAGATTATTGACTTATTTACATTAATTTTGACACAGAGAACTTTAATGGTCTTTCTAGACTCATTTTCAATATGAGCCTTAAGTTTTTTAATGCATTACAAGCCTTCGATTTCCCTTGTTAAAGAAAAATCCTAGATTTCTTAGAGTAGTCATCAATAAAGCAGATAAAGTATCTTTTACCTCTATTGGAAGCAGGAGTTATAAAACCACAAATGTTGGAGTGGATGAGCTCCAAGACCTCCTTTGCTCTCCATGGCTTGCCTTTTAGGAATTAAAAGAATGGTGTTGGTTTCCAACGACCCATTTTTCATAAACTTGATAGGGAATAACAATTTCAAGAAAACCAATGACCATATTTTTCTTAGGTTTTAAGTTCACTAAAACCCGAATGGCCATATAAAAAATGTCATAACCATGATGGATATTTTAGTTTTGCCATCAAACAATATTGAGCACTCTCAATCTTTAATGGATACAACCTTTTGGAATTCATTTCCACAATAGCAACAACACCCCTTATAGGACTTGAAATCACACAAGCACCGTTTCAAAGAGCGATAACATATTTTTTTTTCTAGCAATTGACTAACATTCAATAAATTGCCTTTCAAAGTAGGAACATATAGGACATTAGATATTTTTTCTAGTTGACCATTCTTGGTTTTAATTCTAATATCACCTTTTCCCATTACATCCACGGTAGAGTAATCACCAAAACTAATCGCAGAACGAAAGTCATCATTTAAATGAGAAAAAAAAAAGACTTACTTCCACTCATGTGGTTAGTATAGCCTGTATACACGTACCATACATCTTGTTCATAATCCTTTTCCACTTGATACATTGTCAACAAGGTTCATCTTTGCTTGTTCTCAACAAAATTTGACTTCTCTTCCTTGTCATTATGCAACCTTGTATAAGATTCAGAGCGATAATGACCAAATTTATGGTATTTGAAACATATTACCTTGAATTTTTCAAAATCACATTCTTTGCCATCATTTATTCTAAAATTCTTACTGCCATCTCTGTTACCTCCATCTCTATGTCGTCAATTTCTTCATATTCTTGCTCTACATTTACCCTTTCTTCTAAAATTGGAGAAGCCTTTAGTGCTTGCTTATTGGAAGTTAAACTTCAGTTATTCTTTTGTTCATGGATAAACAAGGAGCTTTGTAATTCATCAAGAGATAATGCATCTATGTTTTTTTGCTCTTCTATGAACCAAACAACATAATCAAACTTCGATTTCAGGGAGCGCAATATCTTTTTGCAATGTTGACATCCATGATTTTTTTCACCATGGAACTGCATTTTATTGCAGACCTCCATGGTTCTAGCAAAATAGCTAGAGATAGATTTTCCATCTTTCCTTTTTTGCAGAGTCTTGAAATCCTTTTTCAAAGCCTAAAGTTGTGCATGCTTTATGCTAGCAGACCATTGATACTTCTTTTTTCATCAAATCCTAAATATTCTTGGAAGTTTATTTGCAAAGAATAGTTCCCAAGATGGGATGTTTGATTGCTGGAAAGAGATAATTTTTTGCTTTCAACATTTTCAGCTCCATTGCTTCAAACTTTGGTTTTCGGCCATCCGTCATATATGCTTCTTTTGCTAGTTCTTCAATACCAAATTTGATAATTGGCCAAAACTCCTTTGACTGTAGGAAATTTCCCATCAGCATGCTCCACTACCTGAAAAATGCGGGATACCAACAGAAAATACCGACGGGCTCGTACCTGTCAGTAGTTACCGACTCCACCTCTGACAGGTTGTCGCGTTTTGGGAAATATTTATGGTTGGTACTAGTGTGCACGACAAACATGTCGGTAACATCGTCGATAAAAACTGGTGCCAGTTCGTGCCACATGGCGATAATAATATCTGATGAGTGTACGACGGGTATATTTAAACAATGTTTTATTCTTTATATTTTATTAAATAAGCCTATGGGTTAAGTGACGAGTATATTTAACATTTTTATTTTTTTTAAATATACCGACCGGTATTTATTTTTAAAATTATTATAATCATAATAATTATAATTATATTTATTAATTATATTATCGACGGGTGTTTATATTTTAAATGATTAATTATTACCTATTACCGATGGGTTACCTAAGGGTTTTTGAAAGTTCCTAAGTTGCAGCGCAAATTTCGGATGTTCCATCAGTATACCCATTGGTAATTACTGGTTATTGAAATGCACCGTTTCACTAAACACATACCTGTCGGTATACCCATCGGTAACACGTGGATTTATCACCACTGCAACCTTCTTTCTCCTCACTCTCTGAACACACACACTCTCTCTCTCTCTCTCTCTCTAAGCTCATCGCTGCTGCCATTTTTGCCTCCATTCGCCGCCACCAAAGCTCCTTTTGATAAATGGAGGCCATCATTACGATCTAGGGACTTTGGTGAGCATTTTAATGGGTTTAGTTTTTTGATTTGGTTTACTTTTTTCATTCGTTTATGGGTGCCCATACTGTTGTGTTTTGTTACATTGGGGAGTAATTATTATTGTTAATTTGTTAATGTAAGAGTTTTATTTTAGGGTGACAGTGATTATCTAGTTGACATCGGTTTGTCATTCTTATTCTTTATGTTACTTTATGTTTTCTATATATATAAGTATATTGATTTAAATTTATTATATTGGATTTTCAGGATTGGAGTTTGTTGGACACTAAGAGCTGTCCTACATTTTGCATTTTTTACTACTATAGAGGTTAGTAACTAAATCCTTGTTATTTATATCATTTAATGGTTTGATATATATGTAGGATATATAGAGACTTATATTTTCTAGGATTAAGTTGTAGGGAATAGAGATTGCGTGACTGGGGGAAAGGGCGTAGAGGTCCTTCCCTGACTTATTTGATTTGTTTGCTATGGGAATTTTTGTGTTTGCGGAGATTGCAATATGCATATTATGGAGTTATAATGGGATGTGCAATAGAACGGTTTTTAGGATTATGTGAATTATATGTAACTATTAGCATGTAACTATTTTACTATATCTATTTTGTTATTGAATTTTATAATAATATCTATAATTGTTGAATTGACTGAAATATCTAACGATGAAAGCTCCTAATTTAAGGGGAGATGTTGTTGAAATTTTATTAAAATTTTTTGTAGGAATAATAGATTAAAAAAAGTAACTATATTTAAAAAAAATTAAAAGCTAGTTGAATTTGTTTAAAAACAATAATTTAAATATAACTTAAAGCCCAATTGAATGTGTTTTAAAGACCAAACAAAATAAATATCTGACAATGGAAGCTCCTAATTTAAGGGGAGATGTTATTGAAATTTTGTTAAAATTTCTTGTAGGGATAACTGATTAAAAAAAAGTAACTATATTAAGAAAAAGTTAAAAGCCAATCGAATTTGTTCAAAAAAATAATTTATTTTAAAATTACAAAAGAAATATTGAGATAATATTTTTTATTTTCACAGAGTTTTTTAATATCAAATATAATGAAAAATAATATAATATTGTTGAAATTAAAATTGAAAGCAGAAAATGGCTTATTTGCAAGTGATGCAAAAGTGGGAGGAATCATGTTTATTGGAAAGATGAACCCATAGGTTCTTGCTTCATTCTATTATTATATTCTTAATCTTTCTCGTTGATAAATTCAGAGGTTATATAAAAAGATAATTAAAAAATAGAATGAAAATAAAAACATTTTCTTAAACAAGTAAAGATTAAATTTCAACCCTAGTTAAACCCTATAGTTGAACTATATATATATATATATATATATATATATATATTCAGTGTCTATGGATTGGGTGGTTTGAAAAAGCTTTTGGAGTCGGTCCATTTATTAAATTAGTGGATAGGTTGGGTTTCGTTGAACAAATTTTTTCTTTCAGTCCAACCTAACCCAATTCATTCATAAGTGGATTTAGTTGGACTAAACATATAGGTCCAATATACTGTGAAAATAATTATTGTCAATATATAATCGAATACTTATATATCTTCTACCAAATACAATAAGTACAATAAGTCTTAACTAAACTTAAAAGAGCATAGACTATGAGTCCAATGAAATATTGGATGAACAAAACACGGTGCTGTTTTGACAAAAAAAAAAGGATGCTAGTTACTTATTGTCTCATTATATATATGAAAAGACATGCTGAAATAAATTATGAAAAACCTGTCCATTTTTTCTCTTTAATATTGCTTTAGTTGGATAACACTTAAATAAAAGACAAATTGATTGTGTTTTAAAGGCCAATAAAAAGAAATATCTGATGACGAAAGCTCCTAAATTGAGGGGAGATATTATCAAAATTTTGTGGAAATTTTTGTTATGAATAATTGATTAAATAAACATAATTATATTAGGAAAAACTTAAAGCCAATCGAATTTTTTAAAAAAATAATTTAAATGAAACACCTTATTATCATAACTGTGAAAACAGTATCGCCTCCAAGCTAACTCCTCCAAGTAATTCACACATTATATAAGAAACTAATATATAGAACTGATTTATGATCAAACTAACAAAACATATATGTATGGAGTTCAAGATATCTAAAGCATAGATGCTAAAACCATCACAATCACCAAATCATTACAAAGAAACTAGTAAACTAAAAAAAGTAGAAGCAATAAATCAAACCAGGATATATCAATATAGAATATAGCATATCAGATCAGTAGAATATTGTGGCTATTGTGCTTAACTTCTAAACCTTTATGTAGAATTCAAGTTTCTTTTTAATTGTTTTAGTATGGCTGGAAAAGGCAGAGACTGACTTCAAAATGTCGATTTACCCACCAGCATCGCAAGCACTGCCCCTCCTACCCCTCCACTACCATCTATTCCACTACCTCCCCATCCACTACCTCCACCTCAGTCCCTACCATCAGCACCCTAAGTTTCAGGATGATGCCTAGGGTAATTGTTCTGGTACGATGGGAATTTTCATTTTCAATACAAATCAAAACCTCTAAGCTAGATGAAGATTCAACTATTAGGACCGCAACATATAATTCTTTATGCGGAAATAATATTTCAAAATAATAAATATAAGTCCTGTTTGAGAATTTTTGTCAAATTTTTTAAGAGTAGTCACCTACAAATTATTCCAAAACTAAATTTAAATTTGTAAATTTGTGGGTAAAATCTACTGATTTTGTGAGAATTTACTTAAGCTCTCATGAGTTTAACAAAAAGAAAATTTGTATACAAGTTGACTCATTTTATATGATAAAATAGTAAATTTATAAGAATTTAAAAGTTAAGTCAAGAATTTAATAACAACAATTACATTTAAAAAGTTGCTGATTGAACTTAATTTAAATAAGTCGATGATCCCTAGTAAAACTAAAATAAAATAATGTAGGTATTTTTTTTCAGCAAGTAGACAGATCATTCTAGCTCTTAACAAAAATACTTTCTTTTAAGGCTTAACAAAAATATTTGATTTGATTTAGACTAAATATGTCTCTCTTTTTTTTTTTTAGTTTGACCTTGATTTTCAAAGATATTCACCATTGGTAGAAGTGACCAATCACTTTGAGATACGAGCTACTCCACTGGGGTAAATCTAAGGTTTTTTTCCTTCCATCCTTGTCAAAATCACTTCTGCTGCTAGACTAAAAAAAATAAATCACTTTATTTTAAAATTCATCCTAACAAAATTAATTCAACTCAATCAATTTTATAAAAGCATAACCAAACACACTATGAGAAGTCAAGCCAATTCCCCATCCTTATCTAGATGTTGGAATGGAGTGCAGGATTTAGCTTATTGTATTAGAGATTGCAAGTATTCAAGTCAGCTGTGGAAAATGATGGGGTTTAATGATTCGTTGTTTGTCTCAGATGATCCTATTGTGTGGTTGAATCATTACCTCACGCAACGTTCAAATCAATGCTTTCTAATTGCACTATGGTGGGGCTGCACGTGGAGAAATGAGGCTATATCATTAGGGACAATTGGTGTTGTGCATTTGATTAAAAACTATCTCTAGTATGGGATTAGCATTTCAGTTTCCCAAGTAGATATAACATGCCATTCCTCGACATGTGTGCTAGGTGAAGCCACAAGATAGTGCAGTTGAAGCTATTATATTGTTGATGATAGGTGCATGGAGAATCCTACCCGGTTAGGTTATGGCCGGATAATAAGATATTATAATGGGGTTTGGGTCTTTGGTTTTTTAAGTGCCCTAGGTAAAAAGATATTCTTTTTGCTAAGTTATTAATTTGCTATGACGACTAATAGTCCCTTGAAACTAACTCTCAGGAAGCTCTTAAAATGATTAATGAAGGAAACCAGCCATTCCATACTTATGGGATGTTCCTGGCGGACATTATCAGCTTGCCGAATAGGCGATAGGATGTAGAGGTTATTCATACCCTCATGAAAGCTAACCAATGTGTAGACTTTTTGGCTAAACAGGGTGCTAAATGGCAGGAACATCTCTGTAGCTAGCATATCCCTCATCCTGCTATGGTTGATAAGCTAGCAATTGATGCTAGTGGTGGTGTTCATTTGCATTTCTAGTTCTTTGTGTTTCTTTGTTCTTTCTCCTTTATTTGTACACCTAAAAAAGATATAAATACAGGGACAGTCTATCTTATATGCTGTTTGGTAAGAGGGATGGGGTACAAGGATGGAAAAATTTTCTGTCCTAGAGAAAAAAATTTCCTGTATTTTTGTCCCTCGAAAAAGTAGGGACATGACACAGAGACACAAATTTCCAATAGTGGTCAGGCCACTGGTCAATGGTCAGCCATCATCGATCAATGGCGGGCTAGTGCTGGTCAACAGCTGGTCAGCGGTGGTCAATGGTCTTCGACAGTTGTCAACGCCGGTCAACAGAAAGTCAACATCTGTCTTGGTCTCTATAAACCAAACATGATGTAGAGATAATATTTTTTTATGTCTTCGTCTCCATTGTCTCTATATTTCTGTCCCCGTCCCCCTTACCAAACGCTACCTTAGGCTGTGTTTGGAAAGGGGGTAGGACACAGATACAAAGATAGGAGGGATAAAATTATGTTTGTACAGGGAGATAGACACAAATATTAGAAAACTATCTCTATCTCTCTATCATTTTAGCCCCATTTTTCTGTCCACTTGATAAAGAGGGCCACAGGATTCTTGCCTGGAAACAGTTAACTTTAATGATTTTTCTTCCCACTATACCCTCAAAATAATTTCATATTTACACCATTTAACTTTCTCATATATTTACACAGACCTAACCTGGTTCTTCTCCTTCTCCTTATTCGTGAAAGATCCACCTCCATGAGCAGTGCTACCTTTAACTGGGATATTCGCATTCAGGTTAGTTCCACAACCCTTTCCATTTTCGCTTCCATCTCCGTTGCCAACTGGATCTAGTTTTAGATATGTATTTTTCATATATGCTTCCATCTTCGTGTCAGCATTGGTTTCTTCTTTATTTATTTACTTAGTCAAAGTGGTGATTCTTTCATTTCTTCTTTGTTTCTTCTTAGTCAAAGGCTATTTCTCCTGTGTAAGGGCATTCCCCCAGCATGAAAAGTTATAGGTAAATTTTTTTTTTCTTTTCAGTTCTTGTGGCAAAGCCCTAATAATTTGGGAATTTCATTTGAATTTTGGAGCACCTTTGTGTTTAGTATTTAGTTTACAATCTGGAGTGGATATACTACCAGAAAAATATGGAATACCAACGTAAACTACCGATGGGTGCGAAGCTGTCGGTAATTACCAACGGTATTTCCGACGGGTTGACAAAATTTGGGAAACAATTATGGTTGTTAATGATACTCGTCGGTAAATGATGGCGCCAATACCTGCCACTTGGTGTGCATAATATCTAACGGGTAAACCGACGGGTGAATTCAAAAATTTGTTTTATGTATAAAGTTACCGACGATGTAACCGACGAGTTAATTTAATATTTTATTTTAAGTCTTTATATTTTATTATACAAACCGACGGGTGTTTATTATAATTATAGTTATATTTATTGATTAATTTACCGAAGGGTATATTTATTAGTATATTATTTTTTTTATAATTTATTATATTAACCGATGGGTATTAATTATAATTATAATTATTAATTGCTTTACCAACGGTAGAACCGACGGATATGTATTTGTTAATTGTTATTTTTTATTTATTACTGACGTGGTTACCGATGAGTTTTTGAAAATTCACAGGTTGTCATGCAAATGATTCTATTATGGATTTTCCATCGGTAAACCCGTCGGTAATTAATTGTTAATGAAATGCATCATTTCATTAAATATTTTGACTATTTTTATTTATTTATTTTATCTATGTAATAGTTTTCAATCGTTTGTGTCGGCTCACCATAGGATCACGTAGGTTATACAGAGATGGTATAACCATCCATGGCCCACATGGACTGACATCCCTGCTGATGTCAAGGAGTCATGGTGGACGGACTGGAAAGTAATTCTATGATTTATTTGCTTTTATTAAAATATATGCTTATAGATAATAACTTATATGTTGTGAATTTGTATATGCAGAGATCCTTCTACATTCAGCCCAAGCATGAGCCTGTACTGAGGAAGGCTTAGAGGATTAGGTCCTCTAAGAGACTGCAAGATATGTTTCATGATGTCCGTAAAGGACACATGAGTAGCTCGTGGCTGAATAATGCCACGCTCAGTAAGTTGCAGTGCCATTGGGCTAGCGACTGGACCTTTAAGGATAGGTCGAATAAGGGAAAGAGAAACCGAGCCTCACAGAAAGGCGAGTTGCTGCACACAGGTGGGTCGAGCACCGAGGAGGGGACTCACAAACATTTGGTAATTCTTTAACCTTTCTACATTTTATAGTAACATTTACTATATTTGAATTATGACAAATACTATATGTTTATGACTTTATTATGGTTATTTGTGCAGGTGAGGGAGTTGAGCCGCCTTCTGACACATGGTGAGCTATTTTGATAGACCCATACTTGAAAGGATGAGTAGAGGGGTTAGTCTAGACAGGTCTAGGTGGACCCTCACTTCGAGGCGACCTATGTAAGTTTCAATTTATACATAACTTTACTTAATTTTTATAATTATTTTCATTTGTGTCATAATTATTACTTACAATGTATTTTATCACTTTTCCTTTACAGTACGGGTTTACTGACCTTTAGGAGCATGTACATACAGACCCAGGTGGCTGGGCCCGATACTGACATACCTCCTCCTCCAAATGAGGGGGATGTTTGGGCCCAGGTGGTTGGTGGCCCTTACAAGGGCCGCATATATGGGATAAGGTACTATCCTAAGAGTATATCCCCATTCTCTGCCATTAGGTTAGCTATTATTAGGAAAGAGAAACCGAGCCTCACAGAAAGACATGCTTGCATGTAATGCGTTTCGATGGAATGATGATAAAAAAAAACTGTAGAAGTGGATAGCAAACAAGTGTTAGAGCTCTAAATTAAGGTTTGTTACATTGTTATGATCATTTGACTAAATTTTGTTATGATATAGATACATGCATGTTACATTACACTTTCTAACTTTTGTTTCCTATAATTTTTTTCAACATCATCCTCTTAGGTTCTACATTCTAGGGAAACCATTTACGTTTTTCCCTCGATTAGAGACTATATTTGGAAAGGATAGAGCAACTGGATATTATGCGATGAGTGGCAATGATGCAAATGAGCAATTGGAAACAAAGGAGGAAGAACAAATGGGTGTCAATGATGTTGACATGTTTGAAAGTAACTCTCCACTCCAAACAAATGCTTCAATGGCTTCTTCCAGTGGCAAAATGCAAGGGGAAAATGCTCCAACAAAAAAAGGGAAAAGAAACTTAGATCTTGCAAGATTTGGCTCAATCTGTGAGATATTCAGTGGAGTAGCAGGGAAAGCATGTCCAAGTTCTAGCCAAAGCAATGGCAAGGGTTAATGAGAAGGTAAAGCTTGGTGAAACCCTCAAAGATCTTGCTTCATTGATGATGAAGTTGTTCTAGTGGCACTCAAATTCTTGGAGAAGCCTTAACTACATATAACCTTCTGGAGTTTGAATGGGAACCAAAGGCATGCATTTGCCAGAGCTATTATCCATAGTTAGTCATGTGGATTGTTACTTTCAGGATTGTAATGTTATTTTGGATAGGACATGTTCAATATTTGGAACAAATGATGTATGAATATTCTGGCTATGAATAATTTATTTATGAGTGTTTCTATTATATGTATGAATATTTCTCTTTGCTGTATTAGAATAAGATATTTTAACTTATTGGAGGAATTCCTTTTGATTGATTCTATAATTTTCAAACCAGTGTGATATGCTTCTTGTGTGAATCACATCACCAATAATTTTGAGTTGTTACTTATATGATTTTATCCATAATTGTGATGAATACTTGATTAATATTTGTGAGATTATACTTGTGCTTGGGATAGATATAAATAAACAGGGTATTGGGTCTAGTGTCAAAGATTATCTTATTCATATCACAAGGTAAAATAAATTCACAATTTTGAAAACTTTGTAACTTTCCAATAGAAACTTTTGCTATCTTATTCTGATTGTCCTTGATAATATCCTACACTTTACATGCTCAGTTGCTTATCATGGATTGATTTTTGATCTTTGCTACTCATAACAACATCAAATTATTTGGAGAATTGCTTGCTTTGCATTCATTCATTCAAAACTAAATACAATCATCAGTTTTATCCATTCATTAGTTTCAACAAATATATATAGAGAGTGTCTCAATGACAACAAAGAAATAAACCCCTAACCACACATCTCCCTAACACTAATACAATACATAATAGAGAAAAATGTCACTGCCTATGACACCACAATAGGCACCACAAGCCAATTTGATTTCCTCCTCTTATCACCTAGTTTTTTTTAAGCTTCATTTTCTTTCATCTCCATTCTTCATGTAACAAATTTGAGGCAAAGGAGGATTGAGACGTTTTAGCTACAGTGGTGTCAATCTCTAGTATGTCTTTCTTGTCGGCCTAGTTAAAGAGGTTACAAGTATTCGGGGTCTAAAAAGATCACAAACATAAACATAATCATCACAAAAAATACATGCATATTATGTAAATAGAAGTTATGATCAGCTGCATTATCAATCTTTATTTAGTGGTGATTGACCAAGGAAAAAGATTCAAAAGGTGGCATCGGAGCTTAGCACAAATGGAGACCACAAAATAATTTAGAAGAACAATTTAAACAAAGTAGAATTCTTGGTCTGATTTGTATGTTGTGCTTAAGTAACAAAAGGATAAAAAGTCCCAAAACTTGTCTGCATATTGCTCCAACCCACAGTTCAACTTTTTCTCATCCCTGGCTTATTCTTATTAGAAAGAATATGCAGTACTGTGAAAGATCTTTGCATTCCCTTCCAAAGCATAACACAAATCAAGGATTGAACAATATCTTTGCATATACCTAACAGCTAACACTATGTGAAACCAACTTGCTTTCTATATTCTTAAAGACATATCAAGCCCCACTGTGAATCTAAATCATTTTTTTCCTTGAGATCAATGTAAATTGTTTTCATTAAGATAATTGCCATAATAAAGAATATAAGTGAATATGATATGCTACACTTCACTGATCTTCTGATAATTTTTTTGTTTGTTATCGTTATCAATTTATTATGAAACAGCAAAAGAATGCAAATTCAAGTAATAGCACTAGCAACAAGTTATTACAACTTTTCAATGTTTCGAATAATAAAGTGATGGAAATTAAACTCGTGCTAGGGTAGACTAATGACCTCTTACTGAAACATAACCTAACAATTTAACTTTCTTGCATACATATCTTGTACTGAAATTCTTGCCAAGCGGGTATGCCAAGTGTTGAGAAACATCTAACAAGAGAAAGCTCTTATTCAATCTTACGTACAACTTGAACTGATTTTGCGTCCAAGAGCTTTCTCAAAATTATTCATGCAGCAAATCCATGGCCTCTAAACCATTATAAGTGTAAAATGCAGTTCGGTATCTAATGGAAATTAACTGTACTGATTACCTTACAATATTTAACCACTAAAGAAAACCTATTGATATAAATAAAAATTTAGAATTCATAGGACATGTAATTTAGTAATGTCAAATTGAAGCACCACAATTATCATAGCAAAATTAAGCAAACCAATTCACAGAAGTTTAAAACATATATACAAGCAACACTAGTGGTAATAAAGCTTTCACACTATTGTGTAGCAATCTATCTAGCCTTAAACCCTTCTACTTCTTCCCTTTTTTACAGTAACTTCAAAAAATAAAGATAGAGCTATTAACCCCTATAAACTCACAAATTAACCAGTTGTCATGCCCAGTTTATATTTGAGAACAAATAATACAAATAAAGACATCACAAAAACAGATTTGTAAACTATTAGAGCAAACTAACAGAGCAATTTTAGTAATTTTAGCAGAGTAAACATCACAAAAACAAAGTCCATTTAATTGTTTGGGAAAGAATCAACTTACATTCCAATTAAAGCACCTCCAAAACTTTCTCCTAGGATTGACATCACTCTTAGAAACGAAGAGAATTAAGTTGTCCCTATAGCACACCTTCTAGAACCCGTGGAGACCGTTGAAGATGATGATTTGCACCTGCAACCCATGGTTGCGTCGCCGCCGTGAAAGGAAGACGAACCAAAGGAAAGTAACTGGTCAATAATACCCAGTCGAAAAGGAAGAAAAGAAGAAAGACGAGGTTGAGCCATACCTAGAAGCTATGAACGGATGAAAGTGTAGCCTCTGTGAATGGAGGAAAATGCCGCCACTATGAATGAAGGAAAACACCGCCACTGTGAATGTAGGAAAGCGATGCCATTATGAATGGTGGAGGGTGATGGCTCGGGACGATGGCTCGATGGGGGGAGGGCTCTTTTCTTCACAGAGGCACAATCCCTTCCTTTTTTTTCTTTTTTTGTTTGCTTTAAAAAGGGCATGGGTTAAATGAGAGGTACAAGGGTCTTTTAATTGTTGTTTTGTTCTTGTATTTTGTATTCTTTACACTATTACCAAACATAATACTAAGGCACTATTTTTTTGTGTCTTTGTCTCTATTGTCCCACTGTCCCTATATTTTGTGTCATGTTTAACTAACCAAACGCTACCTTAGTTTGCACCAAAAACAATTTCTTGAGCCCAAATGAGTATTAGGAAAATTGTTTGGCGAGCCTAATAAAGTGTATTGTGTAGACTTGGAAGTTTAGAACTCATAGTCCTAAAGATGTATCTACAAGTGGAGTCTCTCATATCTCTAGTTATTCTAGTTAAGCCAATATGAGCCGTAAATTTATGGTTGTATGTTTTTTCGTCGTTGTAAAGTTAGCCTTGGCTTATGTTTATAGCAATGAAATTTTTGTTTATAATAAAAAGAGAAACTCATAGTCATAATGACAAAGAAGATAAAGAAAAAGCATTCACAGTCATGTTTACAGGAAAAAAAAAAAAGCCAACAGTCTTGTGAGAAAAAAAGGAATTCATAGTGATTAAAAAAATTTATCAAAACAACATAAAAGAAAGAAATTTGGAATTTTATAGAAGATGGTTTGAAAATTTCCATAATAATATAATAAAAATAAAAAGTGAAGAGTAGAGTGAAGTAAAATCATGTCATTCCGTCTTGTTTAACTAGTTCATCTCTTTATTAAGAGAAGGAAAAAGAAATGACAACTATTCTCTCTTGACCTCAATTTGGAAGACAAAAAATTGAAGATTTTAAGCGGTAAGAAAAAAGACGTATTGTCTCCATCTAACTATCTCACTCTTTTCTATTAAATTGCTTCTAAATATATATTCACTTAAATTTAGTTATTTCACAACTTATTACTCCCTTTGCTATCATCCTTTCAAACATACTCTTAGTTAAGGGCGAAAATATCTTGAGTTTATCAAGGGCTTTTAGCTAGGGTAAATAGACTGGCCAAATTTGACCTATTTATTGAATAAATTATATCAAGACTTTCTAAAATTCCATTTTAGTTAGGATGAGTGCTATACGGTATGAAAATATATGTCTAAGGTGCACAAGTTCAAATTAAGGGTACATTTATTTTATAATTTAAAAAAATAATTATAAAAATTAAATTTTATATATAATTGAAAAAGTTAAAAATTAATTTTTTTTCAAAAACTACTTTTTCAAAACTTATATAAGAAACCTAAAAATTAATTTTTTAATTCTAATTATTTTTTAAAATTATTTAAATATATAAAACATGGTGAAATAAGAAAAAGTGATTTTTGTACCCCTAAAAAGCCCATCCAACCTTCCCCTAAATATCTTAGAGAAGAGTAAAATAGAGAAGTCACATGAAAAAAAAACCCGGGAAATGATTAATTGTCAAAATATTTGGCCAATCAAATTCATTTTTACCATTGATACGACTTTGCATTAGGAATTTAATCTAAAACCATCTTTCTCTATTATTTTAGTGTAAAAAAACTAGATTACATGCTTTAAAATGGTCCATCGAGCTTGATAGGCTGTTGCGTTTTATTACTAGTATTATTATTTTAGTTTAATTTTCATATATTAACAATCAATATTATAAATTTTTATATACAACCCTTCAATCATATAAGTTTAATTACATGACAATACAAAAAACACAGTGAATATATTTAAATTTTTTTTACTGGTGAATATATCCAAATTAAATTCTCATTTTTATATAATAACCGTTTTTTGTAAACTATTTAAATTAAATTATTAGTTATTATTATTTTCATTTTCCTAAAACCCTAACCTAAATCTCAGCCGCTTCTCAAGTCCACCACCACGGCATCCATTGTACAGTATCACAATTCACAACCTCGCAAGGGGCTGTCTCATTAAGTCGCCGCCGGAAGCCACCACTCTTCACCGCACGTCGCCGCCACCCGCGTCTGCAGTCGCCGACCTCGTCGCTGGTACTGGGTCCTTCTATATTTATTTTTGACGAAGCCCTGTTATTGTTAATTTGTGGTTTCATCCTACATGCTGAATCACTGATACTTGATATGCTACTGATATTTATTGCTTAACTTAATATGAAACTGCTATTTTTTTCTCTCTTCTTTCCTTTTTAGCTACAACGATGTCTTCGGAGAACGAGGAGTCAATGTCGGAGATGGAAGAGCAAGAGAATAAGAAGAAACAAACGAAGCAGAAGAACGATGATGAAGGAGGAGGAGTGCTTGATTACATAATGAGCTTGGAAAGTGTTCCATCGAAGCTCCCCCCGCACCTCGACCTTCTCAGGACCCGCGTTCTCTGCAACACCGATGCTCCTCAGCATGTACTTCCTTTCTCTCTATTTTCACCTCTTTCCCTTAATTTTGAAATAATGAAAATAAAAAAAAAAGAAAGAAGATTCTAAGGGTCTGTTTGGTTTTAGAAGACTATTTTCAATTTTCATTGCCTGTGTTTTTTGGTCGGCGAACTGTTTTCAGGATTTTGTGAAGGAATTAGCCAAAACTATGAGTGAAAACTGAAAATTAGAACTTCCGGTTTTCACTTTTTTATTTTCCTGAAAAACAAAAAATGAAAACTGAACACTGTTTCTATATTGAAACTTCTTATTTTCATGTAAAGTTGTGTTTGGTATATTGGAAGATCGGATGTTCGTGAATTTCAATGCAAAGCTATTGCCTTTTCTATTCAGCTCTTGCTGCTTTTGATTGATTGGGTTCCTATACCTCTTCTGTTGAAGAATTTGCTGATTCTGGTATTTTTTTTTTGTTTTGTTATTCATATTTTCCTATGTTTATGCTTGTAGACAGATACCATACAATACTCTGGTGCTTATGCAGCGTTAGGAGTAGATAACAGTCTGCGGTTGGATAATTTCTGTCAGAACTTCAAAGTTGAAGTGAAACAGCTCACGGATGAGGACATTGAGTTTGATATGATTGGTATTGATCCTGCGCTTGCCAATGCGTTTCGAAGAATCCTTATAGCAGAGGTGAAATATTTATCTGATGTTTCCCTCAATATTCAGAGTCATTATGTCTGACTTGTTGGTTTTAAATGTTTTATTAATATTAGTCCAATTTGTTAAGAACTTATTTTTTTAAAAAAATTAAAAAATTGTAGTGAAATATTTGGTTCATAAGAATGGAAGGATGACTTCAACTAGTTATTTGATGTGCTAACATTAAGAATTTAGGATAACATGTTAGTTACTACATTTTTCAGCTTTTATGAAGTTTTGTGGATACCTCATACCGTGAGTGCGTGGCACCATAGTTGTCAAATCGTGAATCGTATCGTGAATTGTTTGAGCATTTTTTGAATCGTGAATCATTTCATATCGTATGATTCAGAAACATACTAATACAAGACTTAATAACAGAATTACATACCTAAAACAAAAAGAAAATGCTTGAAATTACAAATGAGTACTTAAACTTTAGTATATCATTGAAGGAATCATAAAAGTAAAGTACTAAATCAAACTCTTCCACTAATACCAAAGCCCAAAAATACCATCATAAGCCACTGCCCACTAGTCTTAATGCAGTAGAGGCTGTTCACATACCTTCTAAATGCTTAACGCACGTTCGTGATGTTCGTGAATCTTGGGTTAATGTAATTACTCACTTTTGTTTTTCTCTCTGTAGTTAAATGTTTGGATGGTTGCAGCAGCTGACCCTTCAATTTCTTTCTTTTTCTAATTTCTCGCTGCAATTATGTTTGGGTGATTGGCAGCCCAACTCTTCAATTCCCAAAATTTTGGAGGGCGGCTCCTGAATCGCTTGTATTGTCTGAATCATATCAGACCTCATGAATCGCATGATTCAACCGATTCGTGTACAAGTCAAGCCTATTTCTGATTCAACTTCCTTTCTGTATCATTGGGCCTTCGAATCAAATCAAATCATACAATTCATATCGCGAATCACACGATTCTGATAATGTACCTAAGTTATACAACACTGAGCTTTGTCTCACTAGATAGGGTCTACTACTTAGATTAGATGACAGCACTATACTGTCCTACATATGCATTGTGTTATTTTCATGGTCCTTACTGAGTTAATTCATCTTGTTCGTAAAATATTCATTATTATATGATGTTATTGTGTTGTAGTCTATGTGCTGCTGGATAAAATCCAACTCGACAATCTTGCATCGTAGTGATGCAGTTATTGAAATTGAAATAGTTCCTTCATACACCAGAAATTATTAAGTTGTTTATTCTCATAAAATGTTTCAAGGCAACCTCTAACAGTAAGATACTTATGGAAATAACTACTTAATGTAAAATGTTATATTAAACAAGGAGCTAGTTTGTAGCAAAATGTGTTGCCCTTTAGAATTGAAAATGCAAAATTTAGTGACACTGAATGGAAAAGAGGGATAAGTCACTTGGCTTTGATGCTTTTGTTGAGTTAAAATTTCTTTCATGAACTGTTTCTTCAACCCTTCAAACCATGGTTATTAAATTCTCGCGTTAACTTATTACGAATTTACGATCTTGCCACACAAAAACAAGTTTGTCTAAACTCTTGTTTGATAACCTTGTAAACCTACATGGTTGTTAAACTCACGAGTTAACTCATGAACTTGTACGAGTTTGCGATCTTACTGCACAAAAATGAGTTTATCTAAACTCTCAGGTTTGATAATCTTGCTTCAACTTAAAACTACTCTGGTTTTATGTATAACATCTTCCAGCAGTCTTATTTTTCACCTTGAAGTGTTGTCCTTTGTACTCTTAAGTTGGTTGTTAATAGATCTGAGGTTATCAAATTTTAATGTGGTTGTTATAAACTTAGGTTCCAACAATGGCTATTGAAAGAGTATACATTGCAAACAATACATCAGTTATACAAGATGAAGTTCTTGCCCATAGACTGGGCCTCATACCAATCAGTGCGGATCCCAGGCTATTTGATTATCCAGGTCTAATTTCTATACTGACTCATACATAATTTATTTCTGATTACTTATATGACTCTGTTGTGTGATAAACAGAAATTCTACATATGTTGTTTTGTGGACTCCCCTTACATGGAAGACTTGAATATTTGTTGTTTGTCTATTTTGTTATGAATAGAAAATGCAGGAGATGACAAGAATGAAAAGAACACCATTGTCTTCAAACTACATGTTCGTTGTGGTTTGGGTCAGCCTCGTATTACCGGTAAATGAGTTTAGCTCTTGCTTAGTAATTTATATGTTGTATTTAATTTCTTATTTCTTATCCGGCTGTTGTAACTTCATCCTTATGGTAATCTTTCTTGTCTAATGATGTTGCAAAACGCATGCAGTGCAATCAGATCAACTAAAGTGGTTACCTAATGGGAGTGAGCTTATCTCTGAAGATGCCAAGCCAAGTGCAGGTTCAAAACCAAAAACATTTACATCTTTTAGTTGCAGCCAAGATTCGCTTCATGAATTTTCTGGCAATCCACTTGGTCCCAAATATTTGGACATCATATTAGCTAAACTTGGACCTGGTCAGGTAACCCTTCTATCTCACTGCTACTACTGGTAGAGTAGATTATTAATAAAGTATTCTTGGATGCTTTGGTGATAAATAAACTGATACAAGAAAGTATGCAATGGCAATTTATTGTGACTTGTAAGTGGGTAAGTTTTGGGTGCCAAGAGAGAAAGGAATATTACATATACAATGTGTCGTTGGTGTGTATTGATGTACTACAAGCCTTATTGGAAATTCATCCTGCATAGTGCTAAAACAAGCACGTTTAAGTTCGACTCTATCAGGGGGGATTGTTATTAGAACCTTTATTCTCTACTAAGCTTCCTGTGCTCTAAAAAACAAAACAACAAAAACTGAAAAAGAACAAAAGCACGATTTTGCTATCAACGCACATACATGGCTTGCATAGGATGGCAGGCATGTTTCTTGGCTTGTTTTGATAGGCTATAATGTGCTTGTGTACCAATTAACCTATTTCATGCTAGATGAGTTTCTCTCCCCTCTTAGAATGGTTCAATCTTATCTTAAATCTGATATCAACTTCCTCTTTGAAAATCTCTCATTCCGTTTCTATAAAAAAGTTCCATTCCCCCTAGGGTGAGGATAAATACATATACAACAGCCTACAAACCTAGCCAAGCCGCAATCTTAGCTATTCCCAGCCATTTCATCCTCAACCTTTCTATTGTCAAGATCCAATATAACCTCACCACTAAAATCCCCAATCCCCAGTGACACACACACACACAAAAAAAAAAAAACAAAAAAGAACTTTGCAGCATACCTCCATACATCAATCCGATCCTCTTCATCCACCAAACCCAAATCACGAAAAAAAGAAGAGAGAAAAAAAATCAAACCAGCCCACATAATCACAACAAAACAGAACAGTTCCAAGTTCATGTTCGTACTCAGTTCACCATCCATCATTCACATCTCAACCAATCTTTGCCTATACTACTACCAGATCAACCCACCATCGTTGCCAGCCACCGGTATCGTGTCACCTGTCAACTGTGCACCCACGACTGACCATGCTTCCACCTGGCCGTGTCCATCACTGGAATGGCATTCACCTTGTCCTTGTCTCACCATTCCATGTTGATGGATCACCACTCTAGAAGTTGAAAGCATCATCTCGGTGCCTCCTCTTTAGCATTGTGCTGCAGCCACTGCCGGTGTCCTGTCACTGTGCGCTGCCCATAATGCACCGACTGCTTACTTCCGTATCATGCCACTGCACCCACACTACCTAGCCACCGGAGCTCTGTGACCATGTCATCCTCTCTGGTTGAACCCCATCTTTTGTTCTCCTTCCTACTCTTCTTCTCAGCATCTTCTTCATGCCTGAGGAGGATAACAAAGGGGTTTGCTTATGAAGTTATGACTTATGAGTGTTTTTTCAAATATTTGGGCTGAAACTAAGTTTGGGCCCCAAGCATGTTGCTTCTGTTTTATATTGTTCATTTTTTTTTTGGGGGGTTTTTCTGGTTTAAATGGTTTTATATTTTAGATTTGGCTGGCATCTTTTATTTCAGGAAGAAAAAATCAAAAGTTGCAAATAAAAAATATAAAATAAATCACAATTGAAAATATTTAAAATAAAAAACATATAAATGATTTTGCTTGCTCAGTTTTTTTATTGACTGCTCATTTGACTAATGCTTGTTTAATCTTTTGATTGATTATCTTATGTTGGCATGTTGTTTTGGTTGAAATTAATTTTTCACCAAATAGAGTTGTTTATTTTATTTTTCTCAAATTTTTTCAGTCCATGTGATAACTTGTGATGTTGATTTATGGTTTCCTTTCCTCAAGTTTCCTATGAAATGGTTAGGGTTTATTGTATAGCTCATATTATCTTGAAGACATGCAATCTTCTCAATTTTTTATTAAGTGGATTCTTTTTCAATTTTTTTTTTAAATCTTTACGTAATCTTTTAGATTTTTTTTAATCTTTTCATAAATATAATTAACCTAACACAATTATTTTCTAGAAGAACTACATGCTTTAAGCTTCTCGTTGCATCAAAGAATATGCGAGTGCAAGTTAAGCCAAAATTTAAATTCTCAGTGTTTTTATGTAAATAGATTTTAGGCTTTAATTCTTCTAGGGAAAAAATAAAAAATTTAAAAATTATTATCTAATTAACGATCGTTAAGTAACCACTCTACGACGGATTACAAGGTGCAATTAGATTCAATTTTTACCCTTCCCTATGCATAATCAAAAACTGGAATATGATTTCATTTTTAGATATGCCCTTGCCAAATAAAAATGGTTTTTCCAATATTTTCTTCAAAAAGCAATGGTGGCGACTCCATAATTTAGTTTTCAATTAAAATTTTGTAGTTGCTTCCTCATCGCGGCACTCTCCGAGTACATTGTGGCAGTCATTAATGGCTTTTTTATGAATACATGTGATACTTTGACGCCTTTTTATATTATCTATCCTATATTTTATCATGCAAAGGCTTTATTGATGGGAGCTGTCGTGACTCAAACAAATTAAAATTTATAAAGTGCTAAGTTGCACAGAAAATATAGTAAAGGGTACAACTCAGGTCGTCTCACAAGGAAGTGTTCTAATTGATTCAAGAAATTGGGGGATTTTTGGAGAGTTAAGATTAAAGCAATTTAAATTAAAAGATAATGGCAACAAGGTAATAATAACAATGAAGAAAGCACTAGTGCAAGGTATTCCTAGGATTGGAAATTAATTATCATTGACCAAATATTAAACCCATTGGTGGCTATTAGTGATAAATTACTGGCAATTCTACTAGTGATCGATCGACCTCTAGAATTTGATCAATGCAAATAACTAATAAACGACGATCACCAATTTGATTAGAAATCACATTAATTTATTGAATCAATTGCTATAGTCTAACTGCCAATCAGAAAGTTAATTCTAATGTTCTCCCTCAAATATAAACCAATAGATCTATCAATTTATGCCCAAAGGAATTCCCTAAACGACGATCGCCAATTTAGTTATCCCAATAAAGATTATAGCAATCATCACAATAATTATAGGAATAGAAACTGCAGAACATTAAGAAAACTAATGCATTTAATATCAAAAGAGGTCTTAAACATCATCCCAATCCATCTGGAAACCCTTACACTAGTAAAGAAATCTTCTCCTCCATCTCTGGAGGATTACAACAATAAAGATAAAAGTACCTGGAAATAATAGCAATGATCATCGCCACGATTTTCAAGACAAATCACCTTCACTAATGAAATCCTGAGAGAGAGAAGAATAGAGAAGAAAAAGATGTAGAGAGAAGATGGAGAGAGAGAAAGTGAAAAGGGAGAGAATGGAATTAGAGAGAGTCCCCCCTAGAGTGCTCTATGAAGCCCTAAAATAATCACTAAAAGAATTAAAGCAAAATTGGGCCCACTCTGGAAAAATCACGCTATTCTAACGCTGACTGCTCGCATATGACCGCCTGGGCAGTCATTGATCGCTTGGGCAGTCCTGCATGACTTTGCTGAAAAGTTGCGCCCTCTGTTCACCGCCTAGGCGGTCATCAGTGTTGCTGAATCCCTTTTTCTGCTCTAGTGCACCAACCTGGAAGCTCCTGTTAACAAACAACACTCCCACAAAGAGGTTAAAAGCACAAATCACTTCCAAAAAATGATTATGCACTAAAAACAATATTAATAGCTATGAAATTAACCAATGATGCATATTGAGGACAAAGTGCAAATTCACTAATTTAACCAACAATTAAGTACAAAACAAATGTAACATATTCATAGTTAGGATGGAAAATGGGTGCATAAATGCAACCCATCATCTATACAAGTTTTTTTATTTTGTGAACATATTGTTTGCATGTGTATTCATATGGTAAACTAGTTGGAGTATTTGTACCAAATATTGGAGCCACTATAAGCATGCTTTTGTAGGAAATCGAACTTGAAGCTCATGCGGTTAAAGGCATTGGTAGGACACATGCAAAATGGTCTCCGGTTGCCACTGCTTGGTATAGGATGCTTCCGGAGGTAAGGGGATACCTTGTCTGCTGCTCACATTCATTCACCACCAAAACTTAGCAAACTTGTCTTCTCTAGGTTGTCCTCTTGGAAAACATTGAGGATGAGCTGGCCGAAGAACTAAAAGAAAAATGTCCAGTTGGAGTATTTGACATTGAAGATCTTGGGAAAGGTAATTTGGCTTTTATATCTGTGCTCCTGGCATCAGATTTATCTTTCAATTGTGGACCGCAATGTTGAGGGATTAGTCTCCAAAAATTGCCATTGCTTTTGCATCAATGCCTGCCTTGTGTTGTATACAACATGTGCTATTTTAAATCTTGGTACGTCCTTGAATTGCTGATTGTGATTGTTGTGTAGGTCGAAGAAGGGCAACCATAGCCAGACCACGGGCATGCACTTTGTGTAGGGAATGCATCAGAGGGGGGAAAGAATGGGAAGATCGCATATCATTACGCCGTGTTAAAGATCATTTCATTTGTAAGTAATATGTGGCTTATTGAATTTGTTCGATTAGAATTTGGAATTGTCTGAAAATGCAAATAAATTGCTTTCAGTTTCAAGGTAGCTAAATTCTTTTAGTTCTAGTTGAGAAGTAATAATAGTTCCTAAAGTGGGTGCTTGTATTTTTATTATTATTATCATTAACAACCTACCAGCAGCTGAAAGTCCCTGGTTTCCAATCATATATTTTTCTTGTTTACCATGTAAATAATAAGGCCTTACAGATGTTGATTGTTCAATGAAGAAGTTTTATGAATGTTCATAGATTAGATGATAAGAAGTGGTTTCAGCAAGTATAAATAATTTGTGCGTCCTTACTGTTTAACACCAAATATGTTTTGGCAGGTGTGAGTTTAAGAGAGATGCATACCAATGCTGCTGCTTGATTTAAAAATTTTATCTGGAGTTATCTGAATATCTACATGTTTCAACTCAATTTTTTGCAAATTTGGGTTTAACAAGAGAGTTCTGCTAGAGATTATTGTTTGACATTTTCCTAAAGTTCTTACTCTTTTTTTTTCTTTTTTTTTTCCATTTCTCCTGTAGTTACTATTGAATCAACTGGAGCGTTACCCCCTGAAGTGCTATTTACTGAAGCTGTGAAGATTCTGGAAGATAAGTGTGAACGTGTGATTACTGAGCTTTCTTGATTCTTCTTTTTGCCATATATTATAATGAAAGAAATGGGTTAGTGTTGTGTATGATACACGATCTGTTGTTATTTTATTTTATCTTCTATAGACGTATATTTTTCTTTCGATATTGAAAGCTGCTCTCCCTTTCCTCGTAGTGAATTCCAATCCTAGTTAGTTATAATTCATTTTATTAGAGAGGATGCATTGAAATATGTCAAAAAAATTATGAAATTATGTGTTAAAAAAGGCTTAAATTCATGTTGTTCCTCTAAATAAGCAAATTTTAGTTTTGGTTCTTGAAAATTCTTTTGTTTGGTTTTGCTCAAAATATTTATAAAATTGCTTGGTTTCAGTTGCTGACATGTAAGATTATTGGCTATCATATAGGTTTGTGATCTGACCTTCCGGTAGTTAGTCCAGTCTTCAACATATACATTTTAACAACAGGGACTAAAATCCAGAAGTTTTAGAAATTTTGGATTGATACCAAACAAAAGCCCTTTTAGATCTAAAACTAAAATTCGCTTATTGTTTTTTGGGAGACCTAACATATAGGCTGTAAAAAAAATTCTTCATATATCTTCGGTCTCACTTTGATCCTACACTTAATTGATTCATCTTCAATAATTATGTCTTGGCTATCCACAACTTTGTTGGAACCTATGCTAATTTGTTGTTGTAGTAATGAAAAATGCCAATAAAATTTCTATGTATCATTAACCTTAATTAGGCATGCAATGTGCTCGGTTAAAAAGTAACGAGAGAAACTATGTTAATAGTTCAAACTAGTGTTCTATACCAAAAAAGTTCCAACAAGTGTTGGAAAGTCAATCAAGAAGGATAATTAACTTGTTTTATAAACATGAGTTTTGTTAATTGAAATTGCATGCTAAGAGTTTATATCTTGTCTCAATCTCTTCATTTTGACATGGGAAAAGTCTATAAAAATCCCATTTGATTTTGGTTCATATGTACTCTAATTATGATACTTTAAAAATATGTAATATAGTTCTTGCATTTTTTTTTAATTGTGCATATTATTATAATATGCCAATAGGTGTTTATTTTTTTATATGAAGAATTTAAAAATATTCTTTAATTTTTTATCTATATTAAATTTTATCTTTCTTTTTTTAACCAAATGAGATTGTAGAGTTCATATATGCAATTTTTCATTGAAAATTAAACATTCATTATCAAATTATAGTAATGCACATAAATCAAAAAGTTTAAGGACTATTTTGCATGTTTTCAAAGTAAAAAGAACATAGTGCACACAAGCTAAAGTTGAGGAGAGTTTTCTAAATTTTTTTTACACTTTTTCAATTTCCTCGTTTTATACCTTTTTGTGCTTTTTTTTTTTTATTTTGAAAAATAACATTTACTTCTATTGTGATTATCCTTATTCTCATGAATTCCACAACTAAGATACCAACAATATCCAACAACTGATTGGCAGTTGTTAATTTAAATTAAAAATAAAAGACTTCGTGATTATAGCAAATATTTGTTCAAGGTTCAAGAATCGAATTCATTCAAGAATTAGAATTTAATACCTTGATTTGAAACACAACATAGCCCAAAAATTAAAATCTCAAAAGAATTTAATTCTATCAAAATCCCTAAAAGCAAATCACATCCAAATTGATCTGATTTGGTATGCAAATTGAATTCTAACAAATGAAAGTATCAAAATAACCATACTTAAATATAATGATTTGTTTCTAATATATTAATGAATGACAAAATAGTAAAAATGATGAAATCAATTCATCTTTAGACACATTCCAAATCAAAAAATTGAATTTAATTTTTTAATTTACTAACTTGTTTCAAACATAAGAATTAAATTCAATTATATTATTAATTCAATTCTTAATAGAATTCAATTTCATTTCATTAAAATATTCTAACCACCCTTTTAAGAGTGTGTGATTATCACTATGGAAAGGAATGGGTGGTTACTCTTTAAATCCCTTTTCTTTTCTTTATTCCTTTTCAAAGTGAAACTCACACACGTCTTGAAGAAACTAATGAGGCTCAAATGGGGCAAGGGATAATATTTTTCTTTCTTGAAGGATAAAGAAAGATTGTCAAACTTCATTTTAAACCATGATAGTTTATTTTCATTTCTTCGATACTAGAACAAAGTTTTCTGTCCTTTCATTGAGTGATGGTACAACGAGCTTGGACACGTGCTCCCATGAGTCCGAGAGGTGGCTTATAAGAGCCACTTGTTTCATTCTATCAAATCAACAAATCATGTTTGAGCTTCAAGCGAGTTATAACATGCTACACACACACAAACTAATTTAGTTTTCATTTTTGAATTTTTTATTCAAACAAAAAAAAAACCTATTTGATCTTTAAAAAAAAGCCTATTTAGTACACATTTGGATGCAAAAATAAAAGTTTTCTTTATTTTTGGGTAAAATTACCAAAATATTCATGAAGTAATTTTCTCAGAAATGAAATGCAACTGAACCTACTCATCACCCTAGGAATTATATATGTGTTCTTATGGTGAAGTGGGATATATGGTAAAAATTTATATGAAATTACCGTTTTGCCTTTAATCAGAAGTAATTAAGCTCAATCAAGGTAAGTAAGGGTATATAATCAATATCATACTCAAAATAAAAGTTATTTTATTTTATATAGGGTTTAGGGTCAAAATAATTAACTAAAGTGAATTGTGTGATTAAAATTGCTAAATATGCTTAATTACATATTTGCACATAGAAAGTACAAGATGAGATGGCACAAAAAGATGAAATAGTATTTAAGAGTGCATTACCTCCACTACTCTTGCTTGCTTAGGCCTAAATACTCCTAATTAGCATGGAGTAAACATATTGATACAATCGAGCTTAAATCTTAGCCCTTAGATCAAGATTAAGTACCCTTAAGTGATTATTTTGAATCTTAATCATTTTAGAAACCCTATGCTACCACGAACCCTAATTCTCACTCTCACAAAGTTGCAAAAAAAATAATAATAAATGACCCCTTGCCCAGGAGAAAGCTGCAATGCCCCATTCCTCATTTTCCCTGTCATTTTTATTTTTTGTCACTAATATTTAAGATACCTCACACCCTAACCCCTTATATGCTCTCTCATTTGCATTTTCTCTTTTTTCTTTTTTTGGAGAGGCTTGGTCTCTAAGTTTAGCTAAAAATAATGCTCTCTTTTCTCTCTTCTATTCTCTTCTTTAAACCACTATTTTTGAAAGAAAACCAAGCTCCAAACACATACTCTCATCCTGTTTACATTTTCAATCACCCTCTAAACACTACACCAACCCTATAATCCATCAATTTCCATTAAAAACACTCCTTACTCTTATTGTTTCATCTAGGCCGCAGCTAAGCAACAAGGAGGAAGAGGAGGAGTTTTGTTCATTCTGTGCTTTGAGCAAGTCAGAGCTTCATTTTGGTAGGGACTATGCTATTTTTTTCTACCTCTTTTTATTTTTTCTTTTGATTTTGAGAATGATCCATGAATCTTGATGATAAGAACTTTCTAATGGTGTTGAAACCTCTAGAGATTACTAAATGGTCACCTTTGATCTTAAAAAGAAAAGCTCTATTTCTCAACAAAAATATTTTTAGTGGGCTTGATGATGAGTTTATCTAATCATGGTTCTTTTCATGCCTTGGTCATGATGCTTTAAAGATATTTATGCTCTATGAGGGCTAGAGACTACTTATCTTATGTAATTATCTATCATAAACATTGTGTCAAATTTCATAAAAATTGAATATCAATGGCATTGCAATTATGTAGCTCTTATTCTTGTTCATTTTAAGCATATATATTATTATTGATTTTGATGTGCGCAAAAAAATGCCAAAAGATTTTAGATTGATTTTAAATCTTATAGACATGATCTATTTAATGTAAATTTCTAATCCAACAATGGGTTTTGTGAAAAAAAAAAATCATATTAATAAAAAGTTATTCAATAGTGTAGCATTTGCGTAGAGTTACACAAGTGTGACTTGATCTTAACCCTAAGCATAGAAAATTTGGAATATAGAATAGAAGAGATAAGGAAGTACAAAATTGGAAATAGACATTATAGAGATAGGAGACTTACATAAGTTTATTTCTTTGATAGAGTGGTAGATATAAAATGCTTACAAATTCAAATTTAGAAAACAATTTAGAGATGATATGAGCTTTTGGGAGACTTAAGAGAGAGGGGGAGAAAGAAATTGACGATGAACTGATGCCTTCTTCATGAGATAAAGGTGCTTTTTATAGTCTTGAGGGATGAAAGATTCAAGTAGAATTATCGAACCTTTTTCTATAGAGCTTTTGTTGTTCTACAACATTATTGAATACTTTTCCAGTAGCCTTTTTTTACTGTAGGAGTGTCGGCAACATTATTGAATATTTTTGGTAGCCTTTTTGACTTTAGGAGCATCAGTAGCATTATTGAACACTTTTGCTAAACCGTATTTTGACACATTGTGAGAGCTTTTCTTTAAACTTATCCTCCTTATGCTGAAGTTTTTGTAAAAGAAGATTAATGTGCATCTTTACTTTACAGCTATTGATAGGGTATGGTCCTAGTAATTTAGTTTTGAAAATTCAATCCCAAAACAATCATCTTCATTAAGTGGGGTAAAACTTTTTAAAGACCTTGCCTAATGGTTTGTCCATTCGTATCCATTGCTTCAGGGTCTGGAGAGGAATTCTTGAGGAGAACTTACCGCAACTAGTTCGGCCCATTATTTGAGATTTTTCTATTAAAAATTGAGTTGCCTTTTGATCTTGTTGAACTTCTTTTAAGTATTTTGTATTGGTATTATTTCTGAACCAATCTTGAAGATTTTCTATCGAAGCATATTTTAAATCATACTTTTTCCCACCCTTTTGTTCCATAAATCGATACTCAGAGTGAACCAGCCAAGCCGCCACCGAATCAGATCCATGAACAGCCAACAAATTTGTTGCTGTGAAATTATCTAAAATTATGCAAAAACACCCAAGCAAGGATTTGAACCCATGCATGTGCTAAAGGATGGAAGCAACACCTCTACCACTAGGCTGGATGCTTCCTTTGTTAATATAGGTGATTGTTTCTATATATAACATATATTTAATTGTATTAAAATATTGTAAAATCCAAATCCTCAAAGCTAGGATTCGAACCCAAGTTGTTGATTAGTGAGGGAAGGACATTACCAATAGACTAGCTTACTATTTTGTCAACAAACTTCATTATACACACACATACACACACACACACACACACACACTCAATTGTATTAATTTAGTAATATTCGGTTCAATCGGTAACCAGTGACCTAGTACCTTGGTCGAGTTGATTGTCAAGCCAAGTTTGAAAACTGTGAGGGTGAGGCACAAAATGTGGAAACCAATTAATAAACCAATTGAGAAATTTTAATGATATTCTTCTGTTGAACCAAATAAACCAAGAATGGGAATACGGCCTTAGGAAGAAAGTATTATACCATGCATCTATATAATCTTGATAACTAAAAGCATGGGGTTAAAAAGGGTTTTGGAGTATGGATAGACTGTTCCGATCAATCTGAGGGAGAAAGTATTCTAAGAATTTTTTTCTTAAGAAAATGTTATTTTGTTAGTTTCTCCTTTGTTATGAGTTAACTCTATTGAATCGGTGTCTACAAGGATGAATTCATAAAATATTCTTGTTTTTGTTGTATGAGATGGTAGCTATTCAAAACCTAGGGGAAACATTTTTCTTGCAATCTGTCTAGGATTCCTTCTATCCATTTGAGTTCTATTATTAAAATAGTAATCGATTCTAGATTTTCTAAATAGGGATGTTTTGAATAGGAGATCTTTTAGCTAGATCGAGTGGTTATAGTGGTTGGTGTTTGAGGTCTTAATAAAATGGGCATAGGTTTACATGAGGAGGGGGTAAATGCTTATAGATAGGTTGGGGAGTTTGATGTAATAAGAGGGGGAAGGTCTTATTGAACTTATTGGAATGAATTTACTGGTTAATTCTATTGCTGAGGAACTGTATTGAACCAAGTGATTTCTAAAACCGCTTGTTGAAATAGATGAGGATGGGGCCCCATATTGATCTTTAGTCATTTTCTTACTCGTGACTTTCCCTGCAAAAATCCTGGCAAAAATATGTTTACAAACTAGATTTTTAACATCCTTTTCTAAAGTTGGCATGGCAGCTTTACAATAAGTTCTTAAAGAATTTTTTTGGAAAATAGATCATCGTGAAACTTAGTGATACATAATACCATTGAATGTGCTGCCTTTCTGATAGTACTATATTTTTCTTAAGGCCTTGTCCATATCCTGAATAGAACTTAACAATTTGTGTTTTTTTTAGAATGGGGTCTCACTTGCTTAAGGATTCCTCCAAAGCCTATTTCTGAGATATCGATTTCTATAATCATGGAAGCATTGGGGCTTGGTGGTTGGTAGGGACTAGAGTGTCACATCTCTAGCTCTAACAAATTAACAAATTTATTTAAAACTGAATTGCAACTAAATGTAGTATAATGGTGCGCAACTCAGGTCGTCTCCCAATGATATTGGTGAACTAATAGACTATGCAACAAGGGGGATTTTTCATTGATTGCATCAAACAAAAATATAATATAAACTAAAAGAAGGAAACAACTAACAACTAACTAAAGCACTAGCACAAGGATTTCTTAGGCCTAAAATCCATCTATCATTAACACATACATTTTATAAAACACATGGTAGGTGACTAACTTGTGCTTAGAATCATGCAATCACGCAACCTTGGCACCATAATTCACTTAGCAATCAATCAATCACCAAGTATTTGGCTAGCATACAACACCTAAGTAATTGACATCTCAACCACTAAATGCATACATTAACTTGAGCACCAATTACATTAGTCTAACCTCAATCAAGAATTAATCCCAATTTCCTAAGCTAACCAAGCATTCATTAATCAATCAACCAATTCATGCCTAGTCAACAATCCCAATTATGTATCCAACCCACAATCATAAATTAGCATACCAAATCAAAATTCATTCCAACCACATACTCACACATTCACATATCATAATCAATCAATTAATCAACATAAACATATGAGCAATGGAAGGAATGTCAGAGAAGGAAAATCAAGAAACCAAACCATGTATTCATTGAATATGAAGCCTCAAGACAAACCCTTAGGCTTGGAGGATCCTTGATGCTAGTTACAAACTCACTTCTCCATGGAGAAGCTACAATGAAAATAGAAAGTAAAACCTAACCTAAGATACGCAGAGAGTGGGTGAGGAAGAAGATGAGTGAAGAAAAGGAAATGGGAAAGTAGAGGAAGGATAAGGAGATGGGAAGAGAGGGTTTAGAGAAGGAGAGCCTAACCAAACCTAATTTAAGCTAGAAGGTCGTGTGTTTCTATTCTATGGGTTTGAGGATTATTTGAAGACCCAAAAACTCACTAAAAGACGTACATAACTGTTACAGATCTTTATGAACTCACTGCAGCGACTCTGACTCGCTGCAACGACTCTGTTTGGACTAGAAAGTTGGAACGACAGCACTAGGGGTGGTTGCAGCCACCTAGGCTCACTACAACGAGTTTGATCACGTTTTGACCCTAGAAAATACCGAATTAGCTTTAGGTGTCTTCATGAAAGTTTTAGATTTTTTTCTTCTATTCAACATGGATGCCTTATTTGCCTAATTTGTACTCCAGATAAGAGAGATATGCCCTAGTTATTGTAGCATGGCCAATATGGAAATTTAACACCTCAATTTTGACTTCCAAGCTTATTTTGACCAGCTAGACTTTTGACCTGGCTTTTAACCTCTTCATGAAAGTTGTTGATAATCCTTTGAACTTTCCTACAAGCTAAAGAGCATAAGTTTTAGAGGTCTATAACTCTAGTTAAGTGCAAACTACAAAACAATGCTAGCAGTACAATTATGCAGAAAGTTCTCATTAATGCTCAAATCAATGTCCAAACTCAAACATGATGCAATTGCATACAATTAAGCATAAAAGAGAGCTAGGACACTAAGAATAGGGTGCAAAATATGTATAGAAATGTATACTTGTTAGTGTTCCTAGGCATGAAAGTTTTGTTTACTAGAGTTTTTAAAGTTTTGATACTATTAGTCATCTCTTGGGTTTGTGGAGTAGAGTTTTTAAAGTTCTTAACCTTTTGTATAATAGTTTACAAATTATCCTTAAGTTGGGAACAAAATCAAATACACAATTAATACATTCTAAAAATCTTTGAACTTGAGCTTTGTCCTTAATTTCATCGGGAAATTTATCAGTAAATGCTATTGACCTACTAATTTAAGTTATTGTTCATTGGTGTATTTCAAATCCTAAAAATCTTATTTTTGGTTGGAATAACTTCATCTTCATTGCAGATACTACAAATCCATTTTTGACAATATTATTATAAAATATTTCAAAGTGTTCAAAATGTTTATTTATGGACTTTGGAAAGACAAGTACATTGTCTGAATAAACTAGGATAAATTCTGAATATTGATTGAATATATCATTCATTATATTTTGAACTTAGTAGGAGCATTATTTAATCTTTATGACATTATATTCCATTCATAGTTCTCGAAAGGGACTATGAAGGCAGTTTTGTATCCATCTTTTTCTTCCACTTGTATTTGATATTATCCTAATTTCATATCAAATTTTGAAAAGATTATTGCCTTATTTATTCTACTTATCATGTCCTTTTTATTAGGCATAGTATATCTTACCTATTTTAAAACTTTGTTTAAAGGTTCATAATTGACTACTACTCTACGAGCACTTCTTTCTTGTTCTGATGCATTTGCAACATAGAAACTAGCACAATTCCAAGGAGACTTACTAGGTCTTATTAAACCTTTATTTAGAAATTATTGAATTTCTAGTTTATAGTCATTTAACATTCTGCATTCATTTGGATAGGCCTTACTTTTGTTGGAATATTGTTTTCATCAAAATTGTCAATATATGGTAATGATACTGCATGCTGCTTTCTATCCCAAAAGGCATTATGAAGTTTTGTGCATATATTATTTTCGAACTTTTCTTGAATTTTTTTAATTTTATTTTTTTCTCCTTTACTTAATTTTTTTTCTATTCTTTTATATTTAATTTCTTGTTTAGCATATTCATCTATTTTTGTTTTCTTTTGATTAAATTTGGAGAAGAGGTTAAAGATTCTTGTACTGTATTTAAATTTTTAATTTGTAGAGGGTTCAAAAATTCAAAATGAACTTCTCTCCCCCTATATTTGTAACTAGACCATCTTTTGTTACAGTAAAAGGATATAGAAGTAATAAAATTGGATTTCCAAGAATGACTGATTCTTGCATATTTTTAATTAATAAAAAGGAAGTGTTGTAACCTATGAAGCACAGACACGGACACGATACGAATACAGATACGGAGATACACAAAACTCAACAATTTACAGCACATGGATACGATATATATATATATATATATATAATTTTTTTTATTTTGTTGTTTGATTCTTTTTTTTTTTTTGTCATGTTTGTATAATTTTTTAATCTAATTAATTCTTCTTTTTATTTTTTTTTGTGATTAATTGAAGAATTTTTAAAATAAAATGACACAACAGCACATGTCCAACTAAACAACTAGGGTTAATTTTGGGCTTATATTGGTATTAAAAATTAAAAAATAAGAAACCAACTCAAGCATGATGGCGGCGTGTTCAAGCCACGTCCACAGTGGATTATAGCTGTATCTAGCCATGTTCGATGCATGTACGAGTTTGAAAACATTATTTTTTTAATTGGACACGTACGGATGCATGTTCGACACATGTCTGACACACGAACACACCACCTTCTTGGGTTGTAACATATTTTATCTTTGCATATTTTTCCTTTGGATAGCTTATATGTTACCTATAATCTTTTTTTGTGAGGGTCATTTAAAGCTTCAAAAAAATTTTAGAAAATTTTGTAGGTATTATTCCTTTTTGTATACAATCCGAATATGCTCCAGAGTCTATTAAGTCTATTAATTCATTGGTTTGATTATGCATTATTAAATTTATTTTGCAATGCCATTTATGTACCATTATTTGTGAGATCATATTAATGTAGGTTTCTAAAGATTCCTCTTTAGTTTGCTTTTGGTAAAGTAGAATTTTGGGAGTTAACAATTATTTCTCCTTTTAATTCTAGGAATTTTAGTTCTAATTCAAAATCTTTTTGTTTTAATTGAACTATTTCTTGTTTAAGATTTTTAATATCATTTTGTAAATCTTGTGAAGTTATTCGGGTTTGAGAGTTTTCCAATCTTTGTAAAATATCTTTTAACTAGTCATTGGACCCATGCGATGCACGGGGAGATAATAAAACATAATTTGTTTATCATTATAAAAAATAAATAATAATTTATTTAAATATATCTTATTGAAAATTGAGTATATAAATTTATCTTAAAAGTAAGTTAATATTTAAATAATAAATAAGTAGAAAAAATATAAATATGTCATTTTATTTTATATCTTATTTTGAATATCATGTTTATAAGGTTGAAAAAATCTCAATAGATGACCTACAACTAATAATAAAAAGTCTATTTTATGAAAATTTTTCACATTTTGAAAGTTGAAATTGTTGAATAAAAAAAGATAATAAATGAATAATTTTATCATATCATAAGCCACTTATAGGGAGGACAATGAGTATCTATGAAAAAGGGACATGTCCCACACTTCTTGTCACTGTTTAGAATTTTACTCTCATCCTCATCCCCATCTCCCTTATGGGTCCCTATTTCCCATTTCTCGTAGGAATTTTGAATCCCTATGATATTAAGGGGTTTATTAACAAATTTCAAAAAGAGAAAAATTTTAAAAATATTTTATAATTTGAAAATAAATATCCATAATAACAAATACTATTAATGAAACATAATCTAAATTAAAATTAGAATGCATCCATAATACAAAATACAATAAAAATAATTAAAAAATAAAGATGTGCTATCCATGTCGCTATCCCGTTTAACAAACAGGGACTTAACACCATCGATCGTTCCTATGAAGACAAAATATGCCTCAACTCCCTTTCCCATTGTGGGTAATTTCCGCATATACCCACTTTCAATTTTTTTTTTATCATCCCTAGCCGTTTATATTTTTTCAGTAAAATAAAATATTTAATTTATAAAAATATATTTTCTAATTAAAATGATAATAAATAAATTTAATTTATATGATTTCAATTACATGTTTTTTCCTTGTACATCCTTTTGATAAATTAAAATTTCAATTTTAAAATATATGTTATAATTAATGTGTAATAATTAGTAAAAAAAAATATAATTCTAATTTATATAATCTCAATTGTTATAGTAGTATATCAACTATAATATTATTTTGAATAAAAAAGTAATATAATTATTTAATTTTTAAAATTAATAAATATTTAGTATCATTATCAATAAGTGTAAATTGTGGAATTAATTTTTTTAAAATATTTTAGTGTTGAAAAATTAAAGGTGTTTTTTCTAAAAAAAAATTAGTATGAAAAAATTATGGAATTAATATATTGGAATATGCAAGTTGTAAAAAATTAAATAGAATATAGTGATATAGGTAGATAGATAATTTTTTTATTATGATTTTCAAAAATGCTAAATTTGAAGTTAGAAAATGTTTTCCTAATTCCATCCTCATTTAGAATTTTGCCTCCATTCTTATCCACATCCTTGTCATGAGTCTCCATTCCTCATTCCACGTGAAGATTTGAATCCCTATTGATATTTATGGGTTTATTAGAAAAATTTAAAAATACTTTGAAGTTTAAAATATAAATATCCATAATAAAAAATACTACTAATGCAACATAAATATAATAGCTTTATGATCATTAATACTATAATTATATATAAAAATTTTATGGTATAATATATTGAATTATAATTTTGTTTATGTTATTTTTTATTTATATTACTTTTGTTAATGGTAGAGAGATGTAAAGGTATTATTGGAAAAAATAATTAATAATTAGAAGGTAAATTAAATTAAAAAACTTAATTTAAGTATTAAGATTATGAAATGAAGGGGTATAATTTTTCTATGAATAGCGCATGAAATTTTTTTATGTAATGAGTCTTAAATATTAGTATTATATCAATTTTTATCATATTTGATTAAAAATAAATTATTATATTTGTATTATAATGAGTCTTAAATATTTGATTAAGAATAAATTTGGTAGAAATTGAATTTTGAATTATTATCATATCAAAATCAATCAATTAGTAATTCGTTAACAAATTGACCTGCCTGTTTTCTTTAGAAAAAAAATACTAATTTTAAAGCTTATTTATTTTGAAAATATTTCCTTTATAATTTTTTATATTACATTCATAATGTGAGGCTATTAATGGTTGTTAATTTAATTGTAAGTCGTAATTATATTGACATGAGTTCTTTCTTAGTGCAAATTGTAATTTTTAATGATTGTAATATTCGATTCTTTAATGATTGTAATATTATTTGATTTTATTTCATATAAAAATAATTAATAAGTAAATTGTAAACTAAGTTTAAAAAAATCTTTAGACATAAAGATTAAGAAAGGTGGAGCCTAAATCACTATATGAATGATACATAAAGCCTAAATCACCATATGAATGATACATGTAATAGTTTCCATGAAATGAGTCTCAAATATTGGTATAGTAGATTCTATCCTTGGAGCTTTTTGTTTATATTTTTCTTCTTCATCTAGTAAATTCTTTAGTTGTAAAAATTCATTTTTAACTTTTGATTCTTTTGTTTTATCAATTGTTCCTATCAAAGTATTGGTTTGATGTTTTGTTAATACATTTATTGATTTTTGACAATTTGAACAATTATATAAACCTAGTCCTAAACAATCTTCTGTTTTTTATTCTTGAACAAACTCACTATTTGATGAAGAATTTTCATAAATTAATGAATTAATTTTTTATTCTCCACAGGATTTGTATTGCTCATTTATTAAAACATTTTTAGACCTTCTTTTAGTTTTTAGGAATATTTAAGTTATTCATCTTTTCTTTAACTTTACAGTTTCGTGGGTAATGACCTATCCTTCCACATTTGTAACATTTTCCTTCAAACTACTTTTTTGTTTGTTTTGTCTTAGATTGTGTTTTTTTCAGGTGTTGAAATGGGTACTTCTCTTTTAAATTTACCTTTATATATCTTCTTTATAGGTTTTATTTTTTAAGTCATTTTTACTAGGAGCTTTTATTCCTACTATCTCAAATTGGTCACGGAAGGATACTAATTCTTGTCTACTAGTTTGCACGTCATGTTTAATTTTGTTTTGTAATTTGAAATTATTATAGAGTTGTATTCCTGTTTCAAGTATGCCATGTGTTTGTCCAAAAGTTAAATGTTGATAAGGAATATCTCCAATAAATTGTTGAGTTAAATTGAGTTTTATCCTTTCACGTAGTAATTTTGGTAGCCATGCTATGAATTTCTCTTTCCAATAAGTAGCCGCCCCATCTGGTCTTAAACAGAGTTTTAATAAAAACTTTTTTCTTAGTTTTGGCTTATCTATTTCAAATGGAAGATCTATTCTTGATATATTTTTTTATAACTTTGGATCTAGTATGAGAGTATGTAGGTGATTCAAATTTTTAAAATTCTTAATAAATAGGTCGTGGAATGTTTTGAGAGAAAGTTACTCCTCTTAAATCCAGGCTTACAATAGATCTACTATCTACCGAATTTCTAGCAACCTATTCATATAATTTTAATCTTTTAGAAAGTTTTAAAGTTCCTACAATGGAATTAACCAATCAATTCGCTCCAATGAGTTTAAGAAGACATTCTCCCCTCTTATTACATCGAACTCCTTGACCTATCACTTATCAACAAGCAAGCAATTACCCTTTCTTCATATAAATCTAAGCCCATTTTCACTAAGACCTCAAACACCAACCACTGTAACAACTTGATCTAGCCAAAAGACTTCCCATTCAAAACATCCCTATTTAGAAGATCCATAACTGATTACTTTTTCAATAATAAAACCCGAATGGATAGGAGAAAATCCTAAAGACTGCACACAAAAAAAAAAAAAAGAATTGTTTCCCCCAAATTTTGAATACCTACCATCCCATCTAACCAAAACAAGAATTTTTTATGAATTCACCCTTGTAGAGACAGATTCAATAGAGTTAACTTATAACAAAGGAGAAACTGACAAAATAATAATTTCTCAAGTAAAAATTTTTAAAATACTTTCTCCCTTAGATTAGTTGGAACAGTCTATACATACTCCAAAACCCTTTTCAAAACCTTTTGAACCCTGGACTTTTAGTTATCAACATTATATAGATGCATGGTATAATACTTTCTTCCTAAGGCTCTATCCCCATTCTTGGTTTACTTGATTCAACAGGGAAAAAAAAAAGATATCCTTGAAATTTCCCAATTGATTTATTCATTGGTTTCTATATTTTGGGCCTTGCCCTAATATTTTCTTGGACCTATTAATTCCTATCATCAATAAATTAAAGACTACACTTCTTTCCCCATGGGGGTCTAAAAATCTATCTTTCCAAGCCATAGTTGGAGTTAGTTGGATATTTGCCTGGGATTGTATTTATGTTGTACGAGAAGACAATAGGATAAAATTAAAATGGTTATCCATAATATTTACAACAAGATGGTGAGAAAAGTATGATTTAAAATATGCTTCGAAAGAAATACTTTGAGATTGGTTTAGAAATATTGCCAATACAAAATAATTAAAAGAAGTTCAACAAGATAAAAATGCAACTCATTTTTAGTAGAAAAGTCTAAAATAATGGCCAAACTAGCTGTAGCAGGTTCTCTTTAAGAATTCCTCTCAAGACTTCATGAAGCAATGGACAAGATTGGACAAACCATTAAGCAAGAACATAATGAAGATGCAAGGTCTTTAGAAAGTTATACCACACTTAATGAAGATGATTGTTTTGGGTTCAAATTTTAAAAACCAAATTATCAGGACCATACTCTGTCAACGGTTGTAAAGTAAATATGTGCATTAATCTTCTTTTATGAAAACTTCAGGATCAGAAGGATAGGTTTCAAGAAAAGCTCACATGACATGTCAAAATCCAGTTTATCATAAGTATTCAATAATGGTGCCAACAGTTAGAGTCAAAAAGGCTCTATAGGAAAAGATTCAATAATTCTGCTAGAATCTTTCTTCCCTTAAGACTATTAGAAGAACATTTATTTCAAGAAGAAGGCATGAGTTGGTCACCAAATTTTTTTCTCTTTCTCTCTCTAAGCCTCCCAAAAGCTCATGTTATCTTTCAATCATTTTGTAAATTTTAAGTTGTTAGCACTTTGTATAAAGCACTTTGTGTCTATCACTCTATCAAAGAAATAAACTTTCAAAAGTCTTCTTTCTCTATAATGTCTATTTGCAATTTTGTACTTCCTTATCTTTTCTATTCTATATTACAATTTTTTTGTTCTTCTTGTTTAATAGGTATACATATGGAGATCCATTTATACTAGATTTAAGTCTAATAATTTACTCCTCGTCTTGATCTTTTATTTTTATACAATCTAATTGTCTAAATTAATTCATTTAATTCACTCATAAGCATATTTATCTCACAATTAATTTCCGTATCTTGCCTGAAAACTCCTCCTCTTTCACTGAAAAATCTACCATCACCAAATCTTGCCCAAAAATTTGTATAATTATGAGATAGATATGCACACGAGTGAATTAAATGAATTAATTCAAACGATAGATTGTATGAAAATAAATGGCAAAGGTGAAGAGTAAATTATTAGACTGACAATGGGTACATAATGTTTTTTATAATGTATTCATTGTCTTATTTCCATATTTTCAAATAAGATAGGGAGACAGTTATCATATTTTATATTTAACAACTAAATATGATATTGAGTTAATATTTTTTATATTTTCGTCTCCATTGTCTCTACTATTTATACCTTTATTGTCATGGGACAAAAAGCAAAGCGAAACCCTAAATGGTAAACCAAATCCAAACACTACCTAAGGCTATTGAACTATTGGCATGATGGTAAAACTGTAAAAGCCCAGAAAGCGGTACGTTTCAACGGAGGCGGGGCTTTACCTGATTAACGTATGATTTGCCTTACCGCTAACAACAGAATCGATGGAAGAGTCGAAACAAGAGCAGCGACAGCAGCGAAAGAAGAACTACCGAAAGAGAAGCGCTCCAATCGAAGAAGACAACCCCGAACATTCCCAAAACAACAATGAATCCGACGACGAACGAGAAAGAAGGTTCTCTTCCCGCTTTCCCTCTCTCTTTTTCCTCCTTTCAAAAACACAAATTTTTTTTTTCTCCCTTTGTGATTTGGAAATTAATGTTAGGGTTTAGTTTTATTGGTTCCAATTATACTGATGAAAACGATGGCAATTGACGGAGCAGAATGACGCTGGAAGAGATTAAGCTTCTCCAGAAGCAGAGGGAAAGGAAATCCGGAATTCCCGCAAACCCTAGTTTGCAGGCGCAGAGCGCAATTAGCGGCGGTTTAGCTGCAAAATCTACCGAAAAGAACGACGGCGACGGTGGCGACAAGGACGAGCTTGTTCTTCAGGACACCTTCGCTCAAGAGACCGCTGTTATGGTTGAAGACCCCAATATGTATGTGTGTAGATTATTATTATTTTTTTAATGTATTTAATTTGTTATATGTATTATGTTGTGTTATTATTTGTGATGAGGTTGATGGATTTGATTTGAAGGTAGTTGGTTAATCTTAGTGTACTTTTGGTTTTCATGCGGTTGGTTACTTGAACAGGGTGAAATATATTGAGCATGAATTAGCAAAGAAGAGGGGCAGGATAATTGATTCGGCGGATCAAGTTGAGAATGAGTTGAAACGTGCTGAAGATGAGCTGTATAAAATCCCTGAGCATCTTAAAGTGAGTAACTGTGCTTTATTATGGAATATTGCAATGTCCCCATTTTGTTGTTTTGGTTTAATATATGGTTTATTGCATCTAAAGTGGACTATTAATGATACCAACGTATGCCTCCCAGTTAGCATCTGATATGAAGGTTCCTATTCTTTTTATTTTTCCCCCTTGTTTTTTTTAAAATTATTGTGCCTTGTCAGGTTAAAAGGCGAAATTCAGAAGAAAGCTCTACTCAATGGACTACCGGTATTGCTGAGGTTCAGCTTCCTATCGAGTATGTTTTTCTTATACATGTCCAATGTGATGGTTTTTTTTTTTTTTTTTTTGTTTGTGGCTTTATCAATTGTTAGAGAATTACAAAATAACCTAGCAATTGTTTCTCTCTATTTTGGGAAGTTAAATTTTGGCTATACGTGATTTATCTGGTTAATAAGTTGATCTGTATGAGCCTATTAAATATAAAATTATTCATGTGACTCAGCTCAACAACTTATTAGATATAAATCCATTTTATGTGCCTCAATCCAACAACTTAAGCTTTTGGAATAAGTGATTTCATGACATAGTATTAGAGCTTCTGTGACCGACTCTATGATCAAGTGGTTAAGAGTTTGATCCTTGCCCCCATTCTTCAAAATAAAAATAATTAAAATTTAGCACAAGATAAAGGTGAGCCTCTGCATTGTCCACACTTCAAACCCAAAAGATGCATTCGTGTGAAGGGGTGTATTAGATATTAAACCATTCATGTGCCTTAGCTCAACAGCTTAAGCTTTTGGGACAAGTGGTTTTCATGACAGTGCCTATAGTTGGTGCTTGGAAGTAAGCACCACAGTTTTAGGACTTTGGCTTTTCAGTTGAAATTTTCTGTTTTCAATGACTTACACCAGATGATTCATCTTTGTTGTTGGTTCTGTGCCTTCAAGTGTGATAGTTTCTATTCTTTTTCTTATATGTTGCTTGTTGCTACTTCTTGGTAGTGCTTGTTTAATGTTTCGTCATGATTATATTTATTGCAAAGAAAAATGGGAGATGTGTCTTGATGGTTTGATCTTGTGTTTGCAGATATAAGTTAAAAAATATTGAAGAAACGGAGGCTGCGAAAAAGCTTCTACAGGAAAAGAGGCTTATGGGTCGGACAAAATCAGAATTCAGCATTCCTTCAAGTTATAGTGCTGATTATTTCCAGCGTGGCAGGGATTATGCTGAAAAACTTAGAAGAGGTTGCATTTCCTTGATTCTATATGCATACCTATTTGGTGTTAGGTTGCTGTGTGTCATTGTTGGCCTTCATTCAGTTGTCCATGAATTTGTCTTGCAGTATTTACCTTTTTGTAGATAGAGATCTGTTGCTTTGAATCGTTCTTGTTACTAACGAAAAAGTGTCTAATTTGCAGAGCATCCAGAGTTGTACAAAGATAGAACTCTACAGGATGATAATACTGGATCCAAACAAAATGATTCCGGCACTGAAGCAGCAGGAGCAGGACAGAGGCAGGCTGCAACAGATGAATTCATGCTAGAGCGCTTCAGGAAACGAGAACGTCATCGAGTTATGCGGAGATAACATACACGTGATAGTGGCATATTATTCAACAATGGTATGCCAAGGATTGGAAGAAGCCCAATACCTGTTGAATGGTATGGCAGTGATCTGCATGAGTTCCTTGTTGAATCAGCATCAGAAGATTTAACAGCTGCCTTATTATTTGTTGGTTCTCAATATTTTATTTGAATAAGTGTAAGAAAACTGTTTTAAGAGGTGACAAAATGTATAATTTTTATCCACTGCTGGCATCATGTGTCTAAGCTTAAGGTGGTGGGATTGTGATATTTAGCGCATTTCTGGTTGCTGTGAGCCTGTAACAACGAGTTTCTGGCAATGGTCAGAAATGATAACGGCGCAAAATAGTTTGGCCACCTTGTTAGGCGACCTGCTTGTATGATACTGATGTTCAAAATATTTAATTTTCCTTTGAGGAGTTGCATCTTGAGGAAGCTCTGTCAACTGTCAAGGCTAATTCATTGATGTTTTGTTTTCTTCCTCATGAAGCATTACTTGGCCTCGTGACTCGATGTTAATTTGGTGGGCGCGTTTCGAATAAAAACAGTCAGCAAAGGTGATGTTCTCCCTGCAAGCGATTTTGTACTCTGTACTACAAGCCTATAGAGGGTGTTTGAACTTTGAATCAGTAGATTTCATTGTCTTGAAAATAAGAGAAAAATACATAAACTTTGGGCTAACATAAAATGTTTCCCAAGATCGTTTGGCAACAAGAAAAGAGTGCATCACCCAAGTTAGTGGGCTTCATCGCAGCTAAAATTGCTGAGGCACGACCACTTGGAAGTTGGAAGGCAAGCACAAATAACATATTCCTTCAACTAACAAATTAGTAAAATGGATATTAAGTGTTTACCAAAAAAAAAAAAAAAAAATGGATATTAAGTACTGAAGATTCAGAACTGAATACTGCTTTTGAAAGACTGGCCAAAACTCCAATTGGGGGGTGCCACATTATAAGCTGTGCCAGTCTTTCCATTGCTGAGTTGGACTCTGAATGACAAGCTCTGACCATTGAGATAGCTTAAGCTTTGCCAGTTAGCTCCCCAGTTCCTTGACATGGTCTCCCAGTTGTTCATTTTGGACCCTTTGATCCAAACTCGGGAGATCTCTCCTACTCCGCCCACGTTGCTTATAAGGACTAGTTCGAAATAGTCTTTTCCATTGATTGTAAATCTGATGCCTCCAGTCCTTTTGCACCCAACTCTGCATAGATGCAGCGAAATTTGCATAATACTAGTTAGCTAGGTGTATTCAGCAGGGAGACAACTTTTTTAATAATTTCCGGTTTAAATATGTTTTCAATATTCAGATTTTAGACCATTTTGGGTTTTAGCCTCCTTATAGATATATTCAATTTTGGCCCCTTTTTAATATTATGTTTTTTATATCTAATGTTGAAAGAAGAATTCTTAAAATATTTATAAGGGTCAAAAATAAATTTTTCAATATGTTTAAGTATTAAATATATACTCTAAGATATTTATAGATACCTAAATTCAAAGTGCAGGAACCAAAAAACATAATAACGAAAAAAAGGCACCAAAAGTCAAACAAATATTTTTGGGATGAATAAAATCAAAATAACGTATATTTACAGGAAGCAAAAGCATATTTAAACTGTAGTTTTTATTTGTGGAGAATAAAAAGAAAAAACCAGAGGGAGGACATAAGTAACATACTTTCTGTAGAAAATGGGAACAATTCCAGCCTTGTACTTGGCGATCATCTCAAACGCAGGTTGAGACATGTCAAAGTGTGGTCTAGGAGGGTTGCACCAACCACCATTGTCACTAGGGAGTGCATAGTTTGGTGGACAGAAATTTGTGGCTGTAATTGTGATGGAAGTGCCCTTTAGGCACCATTGTGGCACTTGATTTGCGTCACAAACTATCTGATAGCAACCACCGCATGCCTTGCCATCATTAAACAAAGCAGTACTCAACGCAGCTGTTTTTGTGCCATAACCATCCGTGTAGAGGTTTCCATAGCCACATGCTCCCCCTACAGGCAGAAAACAAGTTACTCATATCATATGGGAATATTACTATTCTGTACTTGAAATTGCAGGGTGATTTATTTGGGAAAAATAATTTGTTTACGAATTTTTGATAGGTGATTTACACTTATATGAGATAATAAAAAAAATTACTTCTATATGATATTTATACAATCCGCTTGTGATGAATTCTATGTTATTTTCGTTTTATATTAAATCTACTTGTGGTGGATTCTGAATCTGCCTTTAGTGGATTCTATACTAAAAAACACCATATTGCATGATTTTTTTTTTCCAAAACACCATATTAATATAAATACACCACCCAAATCCTATATGCAAAAAAGAGACCCTATTTATCTATTTATTTATTTTAATTCCAAATGAATTTCACAAATGATAAGAAGAAGACCACAAAACAAAAACAAAATATAAATGCATTATACCCATTGTTCCCGAGGCATCACTTCCGCCATAGAAAGTTGCATGAGCTTGCAACCACGCTGCGGATGCTACTCTAAGTTCTGTGGTGAATAACCCCACAAGCAATAGTAGACCACTGAAAATTAGCTTTTCCATTCCCTTTTTCTCTGGGTTGCACAAGAAAGGGTTACTTTATCTGCTATGCTCAAGATGGAAGACTCCTAAGGGTTATTTATAACTGCAGTTAAGGGCATTTAGCCCATAGAATTAACTAAATCTAAAGTTCAAATTTTGAATAAAGAAGGTGGTGTTGACCGAATAATTCTCCTATTTGTAAAAAGAACTATTATGTGATATATGATATGACAAATATTATTTCAACACTCAAAAATATGTTTTTCAAATTGGATATTCATTTTTAGGTGTTGAAATAACAATATTGTATATTTTATACATTAAAGGTGTGTTTGTGAGTTTGGATTTTGAAGGGAAAAGAAAAGACTTGTAATATAATTTTACACTATAAGTTCTCCCTTTTCCTCTTTTTTCCTCTAAAATCCAAACTCACATACATACCTTTAATAAACAGGCAAGGCAGTGAGGCAGATGTGAATAAGACTCGAACCATCAAACTATACAACGATGCATTCTAGTTTAATCTCAACACGCCATCTCGAAACATGTAACCAGATCAATATTAAATTATTAATCTTACATAGGCATTCTAGAGATGGTTCAGTCAAGGTCATTGTGCAGTGAAAGAACATGCTTTGTCTGTTCTAGGATCCGTGGTACGTAAGTGGTACAATTGAATACAATTTCCACAGCCTGCTTTGCAGTAAGCCATGCATTAATATAATGACAAATAGTATGAATTATTGTAAGAAAAATCTCTATCTGAATGATAGACTGACTGAGAAACCTGATAGAAGAATCTACTCTGGAATTGTACAAAGGAAAAATAAAAATCATGTGCTTAAAAACTGAAGTTAAAATATACCTCTCGCAAAAGTCAAGAAATCTTTAGATCAGAATTGTGAGATAAACAAGTGAGAAAGCGAGGGGTGTCCACCATTACCAACTTGTTTGAATTACAATATCGGTTCAATGGAGTGAGGACCTTCTAACCTTCCCCAAAAATTGCCTTGCAAAGCCGCAAAATAGCATTCTTAAGCAATACCAAACATGCTATATAGAACAATAAGGGTGTGTTTGATAATTGGCGTGCCTTATCCTATAAAATACATTGTACTTATTATAACCTACTAATTTTAATTTTTTTTTTTTGGAAGGGTATAACCAACTAAATAATTTAACGTTGATGCCCGGTATTGTTATTCTCGACTGAGTTGTCTAGAATTTATAGGAGTAGAGAAAAAATAACCAAGGATAAATGAATGGGACAAAAATCGAATACAATTGAACAGTTACCACTTCACTCGGTCTGTGCATAATAGTTGATCGAGGAGTATTTTCTTATATCCTCATGTTCTCACTTTAGAAACAAATTCACTTGAATATAATAATTTCCAAATTTATGTTCACTTAATATAAAAATTAAAATCTCTAATACCATGTTAAAAACTTCAAGATGTTTTGTGAGTCTCGGATGTAGACTCAATTCGTACACGCAAGAGAACTAAAGAAAATGTGTATAAACGTTTGCTTTAATGGTTGTTGTAACATGCGATTCCTTAGTGTGTGCAGTGACCTTACCTTGTTTATCAAGAAATGGAATCTTTTTAATTATAATTATCAAAGAGTATTGGCAAACATTAACAAGTCAGCTATATAAAAGTGCTCATGAACAGATGCCATATATTATGCCATATCTCGTGGAACTTCCACCCATATGGCACATGGCTGTTGACATCTCCTGCCATGTTCAACCAACGACTCACCCATGAGTGCCACTATGCTTATTATATAGTTGAATGGGAGCTGCATATCCTCCTTTCATATAATTATTTAAAATGTATTCCCACAGCTGAAAATCATTAAATGATCTAAAGGAGAAATATTTGCATGGTGATGGAACATTAGATGGATTGTGTCACGCTCAATAACACAGTGGTATTTTAGATAAAATTATGGATCATACAACTAACTCAGATTTTAATACCACTCCATCATTGGATAGAATACAGTTCACTTTTTTACTTTGGAACATGGAAAAATTTCTCATTCTAAATATAGGGTGCTTTTGTATTTGATTTTTTAGGGAAAAAATCACTTTTTTAACACTTTTTTTCATGTTTCAACAAATTTTCAAAAATAATTAGAATTTTTAAAAAAATTGGTTTTCAATTTTTTTGAAGAAGCTAAAAAAAGTAGCTTATGAAAAAAAATCACCTTTTTAGCTTTTTCTATTTATATAAGATTTAAATTGTAGAATCACCTTTTTCAAAATTTGAAACAAATAGACCTGTAATGAATTAGGAGACCCTGTTTTAATGAAGGAATGGTACAATAAATTTTAATGGGCGCAACTTTAACTGGATCCTCTGTTTCTAACTAAGACGGTATCCAAAAACTCGGTTTGAATTTTAACAATATGTTAACTTATTATATAAGTTAACGACTTATATATACAAGTTTTTTTTTTTTTGGGGGTGCAACTTATATATACAAATAAACATAATATAAAAATATATATGAAATGTATTTGTGATTTTACACAACCTATTACTACAATTATTGAACTGCATGATTTCTTATGACATATTTGTCGATTTGACTGTGTTATAAGCGTATTTCTTATGCTATTTAAACTACAAAGTAAAATATTTCAGTATTACCTTTTATAATTTTGTTCAAAACTAAACTATATATATATATATATATATATATATATATAAGAGGGGCATATCATATGATAATAGGAGTGATTTATTATGAGAACAAAAAGAGTAAATCTGGGTCATATAATCATATACAGATTGTCAGGATTGAAAGTTAATTAATGTAATTAATATTCACATGTTCATTTGAAAAAATCACATGATTTTATATTTTTTAATTTTAACTATCGATATAAGATCTAACGATCAAGGTTCACTCATCCTACTCTCATAATAAACCACAACTTTCATACTATACACTTCCTATATAAGAGATATAGCTTTTTATATACTTGTATTGTATGAACACAATGATGCGCTGTAGCAACATGATTTGGAGAACGCAATAAATCCCATGTGAGTCTCATGAGCGTGGATGTGCTTACCATAGATAAAAGGACACCCTCATAATTTTTTTATGGATATAAAATGGAAATGTGTACGTTTATGTGAACGATTAACTGATAAGCTCAGAATCCGACTCAAATTCACATGAATGAGCGAACTGCAAATTAATACGATCAAACAGGAAATTAGAAGTTTAAAATCACAAACATTTCACTCATCCACTCAATAGAATTGTCACCCCGAATAGTTAAATTTTAACAGGAATCGTTGATTTGCTTAAATTATTTTGGGTTCAAACAATGGATACTTCTGTACCTAAAATGACCAAATGGATACTTACAATACACTGCAAGTCTTTGGCCAGAATATAATCGTCTAAAATTTTCCTTTCTCGCCAAGCCAAATAAGATAGTTAAGTATAACTAACATTAGAATGTGCAGTTCCCAGTGATGTAGTTTTGTATATCCGGTATGTCTTAATTTTTATTTTTTTTGGGGGTGGTTATTATGTCCTAATCATTTGGTGTTATAGAAAATGTGTTACCATATCCACAAAAAATGACCAAAATCGTTGGTGGTTCTTAGAATAAGGGATTTGTTCTCCACGTTCACCGCTTCTATAGATCGCCCCTCCTAAACGCAATATGTAACTAGCCTTTTATGTTATAACATATCCTCAATCGATAATTTGGAGTTTCTAATGCCAACAGTAAGGAGCAACAACGATTTTATCGTCTTCCCTTTTTATTGAAAAAATTACACTAACCTCTCCTACAATTTATACTCTTGTCACTCCTCTATTTTTGTAAAATAATATTTAGCTCCTTTACATGTATTGATTCAATAATCTAAATAATAAAAAAAACAACATGTGATATGTATATATTTATTAGTGACAAAATTATAATATTTTGATTAGAGTTTGATTTTAATATACTAACAATATTTTATATTTTTAGTCAATCAAAATATTTTATTTGGATTATTTAAATAATAGATGTAAAAGTCCACCGTCATAATTGATGTGGCAATACATAATTGAATAACTAATTTTTTTATATTATCAATATATAGAAATTAAATCTTTTACATATATATATATATATATGGAGAGAGAGAGAGACTAAAATACCTTACTTTTATCAATATATTAAATATTGTCAAAGTATAATTTTATTTTTAATATATATATATATATATGTTACATCTTATTTTTTTTTATTACTTAAATTAATGTTCAATATCTATAGGTGAGGTTAGTGTATTTTAATGAATCTCATAAAAAGTCAATAATAATTTTGTATAATAAAAAGATACTAATTATAATTATATTAAATCTTAGTAGTGGTTACTGTGTTTCTTCTTTTTTTTCCTTTAAGCTGAGTCAGAAGTGACGACGTGTGAATTTGACAAACTAATCATACGTACGTTCTGACTTCTGATACTATGGCTAGCTATAAACTAAGGCTACGAAAAAGGAAAAATAAAATTGGCGACAGGCATGACATGCATGTGCAATTTTTAGTCATAGTAATTTTATTAGTAAAATTATATAACAAACGTACACTATATATCTTATTATCATTATATTTAATAAGTGATATGATATATATTTATTATGTAATTTTATTATTCTCGTAACATTACTCTATACTTTATTCTGTTTCTAGGTGTGGCATTATTACGATTCATGCTCGTGCCTCACTTAAATCTACCAACGCTGGTGTATCGGATAGCGTTCATGACATGAGATTATCACACAGGAGTTGACTGATAATCACCACCGGAGATTTTTATCCTTAAGGTGTGTTTGGTATGAGGGTAAAAATTAGGGTGACTCATAAATCCAACCCATATCTCTTTTGACCTCCACACCGAAACACATCATTTATTTAGTTCTTGTTTTCAGTTGATTGATGAGCCATGACCATATAGCGGAGAACCTACTAAAGACTCGAGTATAAACCAGAGTGACATAACATGCATATTGTTACACCCAACAGCTAGTTGGAATTAGTTACAGTTTCAGTTATTTAGTTAGGGATTAAGTTTTTATATTGTACATGAGATGTAGAGATATCTTTCGGTGCTCCCATTGGTTTTTATAAAAACTCAGTCGAAGTTAATGATAGATTAGAATACACATTTCTCACATTCTATTACTGTGATACATATGCTATCATTCCTTCTACCGATGGCTTATGCTTCTCTAAATCCAATATAATGCTTTATTGTACAATAATGTGAGCCTATTTTCAATCACACAGGTGTATGTAACAGCAACACAGATAAAACTACGAAAGAAGTTAGTTGCTGCATAATTCTATAGCTTTCTATGTAGAGTGAACAAACAATGTTCTTGGGTTTTTCTAAACATATAATGAGATATACAGCAGCATTTTTTCATTTGCTGAGAGAAGTTTATCAAGTATGGGATCGACAGTGAGAAAAAAAACAGATATCTACTTGTCTGCCTAACTTAGCTCTACTATGATGGCACCAAACTACTATTAGTAACCATAAAACTTTTTTTCTCTCTTCACCCAAGCAAAGGAACACTACATTGGTTTGGTACTTGGCTATCAGACCAAACTTGTCATTTAAACATCTAATATATTTCTATGTATACCAATAAAAAGCGACTATTACTAGCGATCCACAAATTGGTGCCAGGTAAAGGGAAAGACAGATCATAAACCTCATGAATTTTCACTTAATCAGCAAATGTTCGAAACCTGCATGTGAACATCTCAATATCAGCCCTTTCAGGAATGTTAGGCAAAAGCAAAGCTCAAGTCATCTTCTGGAAATCAGTCAAGGGAAGTTGAATTCAAACAAAGGCAAGTTCAAAGAAGAAATGCATTAAAACTAACAAAAAAAAAAAGGACAAGAAAAATCTACTCAAGCTGTTGTTGAGTTGTCATCCCGCAAGCTGAAATTCTACAAATTTTCCTGATTGCCATGACATGATTGGTAAAAGTTTAAAATATCTGCTAACCCCTCAACCAGATAAACCAAACCAAATTGCATACCATTTTACATAAAGATTATGTTCATGAGTGATTATGTTAATGAACTTGGACATTAGACGAATACCTTCACTGATCATTATGATTGAGGTGAAGTAGATATCGCGCATTATGTAGAAGAGCATTGGCTTCTTCATTTGAGGCATCAAGTGCACGCAATTCTTTGATTTCTTCTTGCCATTTTTCGACTTGCTCCTTATGAATCCTGCATATGATCAGAATAATATAATCTTACCACAGAAAACCAAAAAATAACAACAATCACAAAGCCAAAAGAGTTCCATAATCTCTGAAATTTTTAAGGTCAGCTTCATAGCTCACATAATCAGTTTCTCTTCAAATAAATTGCCTAATTCCTTGAACATGGTTTTCCCTGATTCTAAGAGCTCAGACACCTACACAAAGACCATCATTCCGCAATGTCAAAGAGTTGATTCTCCATATATTCAAGCTTAACACAGTGGGTGTATAATGTAACTTATACATAAATACCTACCCTCTGAGTAAAATTCTCAATCTTCTCAAGAATAAGAGAGATATTGAGTTCCACTTCCTCAGATCCTGTAATGTTCGCCTCAATTTCTTCCTCCTGTACAGTCTGTGATTCTGCTTCATCTCCTCCTCCCTTTTCTTCCCCCTATTTATTGCGAAAAAAGCATAAACAAATAAACGCAAAATGAAATTTCACACAAGGCCAAAACCGACGAAAGGTAAAATTCAAGAAAGCAAAAGGTCTAAAGATATAGAAAACAAAACAAAACAAAACAAAACCTCAGCTTTCATGCGTTTCCTTGTAGCTCCACTATCTGAGCTTTTGCTTCGAGTTGACATTTTTCAAGCCTACAATCACAATTTATCCTTAAAATGATCTTTGCGTTCTAAATCTAAAACCAATTTTACACAGTAACAAAAACAGTTAGAAAATTTATCTAATAATTTTAAAGAAAAAATCAGCACATAGAGCAAGTAAATCCGAAGATTCCAAGCTACAACAGCACAAGCAAAAAACATTGAAGAGCTGCAAATAACACAGTATTGATTTGAATGAGAACGCAATCATGAAGCAAAGCAAAAAAATCGAAGACATTAGAAAACGAAAGGAAACGGTATGATCATGTAGATAATTGATTGAGTAGCAAGCATCAATTAATCGCAAAAAAATAATAAAAAAATCACAGAAAAGGGAAGGGGAAAAAAAAAAGATCGATGAATTGAATTTTTCGATGGATTTGCGGATATGATTATATGAAGAAAGAGAAATATTTTTACCGTTCAGCTTCAAGGCCAGACGTTGATCAGAACGAGATAGCGTTGTTATATTTTGGAATTTCAGAGTTGAAAGAGAAGGATTGGACCGAAGAGAAGAGCGGAGACACTCTTTGGTTCCTGATTTTGAAATGCGCGCGTTTTCTAGTAACAGAATTACAGAACCGTTAGTTTTTGGATTCTTTTTTTTTTTTTTTTGGTCAATTTTTTTGGGTCAAGTTTTCTTTTCCGGCGGGGCACGGGTCGGGTTTTGGTAAAAAAGTGTTTGAACCAATTAGGGGTTGCTTTTAATTTCCAATTTTTTAGAGGAAAAACTGAAAATTTTAAAAATTACAAATTTTAATTTTTAGTTTTTTTTTCAATTTTTCTTTCACAATTTTCTAAAATCTAGAAAACTTAAAATTGGAAAATGAAAGTCACCAACCCTTAAAAGTTCATGGGTTGGGTTGGGTCGGGTCAATTTTGTGAATTTTTCCATCCCAACCCGAACCAATCCAACCCACCCACCCATGGGTTGGTCTGGCTCGGAGTCAGTTTTTTATTTTTTATTTTTGTGACTTCGCAGACCGAGTCAATCACTCAATTTGACTTATTGAGAGTAATTTTTCACAATTAAATTACTTTCACATTCGTCTATTTATAAAGTAAAAACAATAAAACTTGGGGACAATCTTTAATTATCAAATAGATTACTTACATTACATAATTAAACTATATATAAATTACATACAGATCAAAAGTATCGATTAATCAATCTAAATAATACACATCACTCATGTATGCTCCAAGGCACCAACGGCACTGCCACTGCAGCTGCGGGCAACACGACCACCAAACATAACCAAACATGAATTAAACAAACAACAACCAGGCAACAACCACCAAATCAATAAAAAGCCAATAGAGTAGTGTCAATGTATAAATATCAAATGAGCAACTAAACATCTCAGAAGAGTAATTAAAACTCTAAATAGCAACCAAACATCAAGTCAAGTAGTCAATACTGAACAGAGCAGTATCATCCAGCCAATAATAAAAATAAAAGTGTGGACAAATGGCATTAGACAGCAATTATACGTCCCAAAACAGCAAAGTCAGCAGCAGCCTTCAAACAGCAAGTGCTTCCAGAAGTCCAGCAACATTCAAAACTCTAGCCCACTTAATAAACAATTGTTAGAAGACATTTTAATGAAATATCAATGTATAAATTTCAAATCAAGTTATTACATGATCACCCTATGGCTGAGTTTGCAAAGCACTCCCAATCTCAACATTTTCAAGTCGTAAAACTCCCGAAATTTCTAATGTAAACAAAATGCACCAAAACATCAAAAGAACAAAATCTTAAGCAAAAGGTAATCATCAAAGTTTAAATTATATTCCTGATTTAACTTTATCAAGATCATATATTTCTCTCGGTAACCCTTATCCTCCTTATGAGGCCTCGACCAATTTTGTGAGCAAATCAAGGCCTCCATTGTGATTGGAGATAAAGAACTATGATAAGGATCTAGCACACAACCTTACATGCTAAAGGCAGACTCGGATGATACCGTAGACGCTGGAATGGCCAACATATCTCTAGCCATGCAAGACAAAAAGGATACTTCACAGTTTTTCCTCTCCTCCATTTCACAGCTCATTCCTCTCCACCATTTCACAGCTCACCTTGCTTTTTCTTCAGTGTGGGTATGTTTGGTTGGAGAGTAAAAATAGAGAGTAAATTTTCCATGAATGAGGTTCATGTATAATTTTAGACATGGAACTCATCCATAAGAATTTACACTCTATTTTTACCCCATAACCAAACATATCCTTAATCAATTTTTCCAAAAGGTTACCAGTACCACTATCATCAACACTTCCAGCTTTAGATTGTGATGCAACATCCAATGATAAGCCACTGGAATGATCACGACTATCAGGAAGAAGGGGATTCAATATCTTGCATTAAGAAAACAAACTCCTTATGACATCCATTAATTTTCTCAATATTCCATTGGAGTTTTCTTTCCCATACATCTCTATGAAACAAAAATCAACGTACTCCGACTTAAATCTTGGCTCAAGAAAAATAGCGATAAGAAAAGGATAATTAATGCCATTCACATCCCACTACTTGTCAAACTTAGATTTCATAGTTGTGGCCATCCTTTGCAGCACATCATCATCACTATGAATTTAACTCACCAAAGTACTTTGAATTTCATACATAACTTATGGAAGAAAGAGTTTGCAGTAACATGCAACAAACTTGAAATGGAAAGTGTAGCATCATAGAAAATCTTTGATAAGTTTCATTCATGCACCCTTTTTCCTTCATAACTCTAGGCATATTGCATCATTTATGTGTTTAATTGATTGACATTTGGAAGATTTGCATTTAATCCTCATTGTACATCACTGAGTAATATCATGGTTAATTGCATCATTTTGATGAGCAAATATGTTTTGGAGCTTCCTATGTTTTTAATCCTCTTTTGTAAGCATTATTTGCTTGCAGGGACATCCTATGTTTGTGCATGAAACTTAGAGCAGTGTTCAATTTCAGAGAATTTGGGGAGCTAAATAGCAAAGTTCTAGAGCTTATTTGAGCAAATTTGCAACAAGTATTGCAATTAAAAATTCTTATTTCTCTCTATAGAGATTAGATTAAAACAATAAAGATGTTTTACAATGCTCAAAAAGTCCTCTATAACTTATGTCAGATGAAGCATGGGAAGAGATGGCGATGAAAGCTGTTAGTACAATTCACTCGAGTCTAACACCTAAGGTAAAATACAATGTTTTGAATGAAACTCACTACCAGAAAAACACAGACTATAGATGTAAAATATCGATGGTATTTTCAATGGATTGATGCAAAATGGGAAACAATTATTTTTATTATGCGTACTTGTTGGTAAATCCGTCAGTAAATTCTGGCGCCAAAAGCCGCCAACTGACGTGCATAATATCCGACGGGTATATTCAATAATTTTTTATACATGGAATTACCGACGATTATGTAAACTATAATTAATAATTATATTTATTAATTACATTATCGACAGGTTCACCAACGATTTTATTTATCATTACATTTTCTTATAATAATTATCGTAACCGACGACTGTTCATTTTTTAATTCTTATTTTTTTGTTATTTACCGACGGGTATTTGAAAATTCACTCGTTGCCGCGCAAACGATAAATGGTGAGGATGCCATTGGTAAATACATGGGTAATTGATTTTTATAAAATGCGTCGTTTCACTAAACTCTTTACCCGTCGGTAATTCACAGATTTATTCCATTGTCGCCTTCTTCCTCCTCATTGTCTGAAAGCGCTCTCTCTCTCTCTCTCTAAGTCGCCACGCCGTGCCATTTTTGCCGCCGTTCGCCACCGCCGTAGCTCCGTTCGAGAAACAAAGACCATCATTATGATCTTGGGGCTCTGGAGAGCATTTGAATCGGTTTAGTTTTTTGAATTAGTGTACTTTTTTCGTTCATTTATGGGTGCTCATAGCATTGTGTCTTGTTGCATTTTGGAGTAATTATTGTTGTTAATTTGTTAACATAGGAGTTATTCTTGAGGGTGACAGCAATTGTCAACTATTGGATTGGTTTGTCATTCTTTTTGTTTATGTTTTTTCATGTATATAATTGTATTGATTTAAATTTATCATGTACTCTTTTTCAGGATTGAATTTGGTTGGATGTCGAGAGCTTTACTACATTTTGTATTTTATTTACTACTATAGAAGTTAGTAACTTAATCTTTGTTATTTATATTGTTTAATATATAGGTAGGATATATAGAGACTTATGTTTTTTATGATAGAGTTGTAGGAAATAGGGATTGCATGATTAGGGAGAAGGGCATAGAAGTCCTTCCTCGACTTGTTTGATTTGTTTGCTGTGGGATTCTTTGTATTTACGGAGATTGCAGAATGCATGTTATGGAGTTATAAAGGGATATGCAATAGAACGGTCTTTAGGATTATGTGAATTGTATGTAATTATTAACATGTAATTGTTTCACTATATATATTTTGTTGTTGATCTTTATAATAATATCTATAATTATTGAATTGACTAATATATCTAACGATGGAAGCTCCTAATTTATGGGGAGATGCTATCAAAATTTTGTTATCTTTTGTATTTGAAATAGCAATTAAATTTGTATTTGAAAGTAATAACTTACCATCTTTGCAAAATTGTAGCAGGGTCTAAGGTTAAACCCAAACACAATGTTATCTTCAAATCGATTATGGATGTATGATAGATTGCATCCTAATAGAGGGGGGATTAAACCAAATTTCATAGTGGCGTTGAAGAATTTATGAGAGTGGCATGTAAACCACAACAATTCATTAATGAAGCAAAAGTTAGGTGTCCATGTAATATGTGCAAATGTAGGAAGTATTTGGATAATGATACAATAAGGGTTCATTTGTATAAGTGGGGATTCATGCCTAACTATTGGGTTTTGACTGAGCATGGGGAGGTAGTTAATACATGGAATCAAGTGGGTATGTTTCAAACTGAAAGTAGTTCTAATGGGATCCATGTACCTCAACACAACATGGGTAATGTGCTATGGGAGGATAACCTGGTTAGGCATCAAGATATGGTGTTTAATGTTACTGGTCCTGAATTTCCTGCTCGTTATTCGCAGTTTTCAGTCGAGGAGCCAAATCAAGATGCCACTCGGTTTTATAATCTCCTAGAAGTTGCCAATCAACCTTTATGGGAGGATTGTGTGCACTTTGAATTGTCATTAGCAGTTTGAATGTTGAGCATTAAGTCTGAAAGGAATCAAAGCCAAAGTTCTTTTGATCAGTGGGCTGCATTGATAAGTGAGCTGAATCCGAACCCCAATGTAATTCCAAAAGGTTTTTATCAAGCTAAAAAATTAGTTTATAAACTTGAGTTGAAGGAAATACAGATCGATTGCTGTTTGCAAGGTTGCATGCTTTATTATAAAGATAATATTTCATTAACTGAGTGTAAGTTCTGCCAATAGCCTAGATTTAAACCAAAGAGACGTGGAAGTGGGAGGTATAAGGATGTCCCTCAGAAAAGAATGCATTATTTGCCCTCAATCCTTAGACTCATGAGACTCTATGCGTCAATGAGCTCGGCTTCTCATATGAGGTGGCACAGTGAAAATCAGGGGGATGATGGTGTGATGACGCATCCATCACATGGTGAGGCGTGGAAAAAGTTCGATCAACAATATCCTGATTTTTCTTGTGACCCCCGAAATGTTAGATTGAGACTCTGTTCAGATGGATTTACTCCAAATAACCAATTTAGTAAACCATATTCCTATTGGCCTATAATTGTTACACCCTATAATCTCCCTCCTAAAATGTGCATGAAAGATCCTTATCTGTTCTTAACATGTATAATTCCTGGTCCTGATAATCTAAAAGCTAAGATTGATGTGTATCTTCAACCCCTAGTTGATAAACTGAATGAGTTGTGGTGTCAGGGTGTTCTTACTTATGACATTTCAACAAAGTAGAATTTCATGATGAGAGCTGCATTAATGTGGACCATCAATGATTTTCCAGCTTATGGAATGCTGTCTGGATAGATAACCCAAGGCAAATTAGCATACCCGATTTGTCTGGAGGATGCTAAAGCATTCACCTTGAAACATGGAGGAAAAAAGTCATGGTTTAATTATCATAAAAGGTTCTTAGATTTTGACAATCCATATAGGCGAATTAGATATGACTTTAAAGGTAATTATGTTGAGCATGATGAGCCTCCAGTTAGACTAAGTGGCCCCGAAATATGGGATCGAGTTAAGGATTTCCAAAAAATAACAAAAGTCGGGAATGCCAAGGTATGGGGTATACCATAATATAGTAGTTCGAATGCTAGGGTATAGGGTATATCATAATTGGACCAAACAAAGTATTTTCTAGGAGTTGCCGTATTGGAAGGATAATTTGTTACGTCATTGTTTATATGTCATGCATATTAAGAAAAATGTGTTTGACAACGTTCTGAATATTGTATTGGATACAGATCAAACCAAAGACAATGAGAAGGCAAGGCATGATCTGGTGGAGTATTGCACGCAACTTGATTTGAATTACAAGAATTAAGATATGGTCGTTTCTATAAACCAAAGGCCAAATATGCTTTGAGTTCTAATTAGAAACAAGCTATTTGTCAATGGCTGAAGAAGTTGAGAATGCTCGATGATTATCCTTCTAATTTAAGTTGGTGCGTGAATGTTACACAGGGTAAGCTTGTTGGCATGAAAAGTCATGATTGCCATGTCTTCATGGAGTGTTTGCTTCCAATTGCATTTAGAGAGCTACTTGATGTTGTCTGGAAGCCCCTAACCGAGCTGAGTCAGTATTTTAGGGATATATGCTCTTCTACTCTTAGGGTTGATAATCTGTTTGTCATGGGAAAAAAAAATATTACCATAATTCTCTGCAAATTAGAGAGAAATTTTCCTTTTGGGTTCTTTGACTCAATGGAACTCTGCCAATACATTTGGCATACGAAGCACGGGTGTGTGGACCAGTTCAATAGAGGTGGATGTATCCATTTAAAAGGAAAATAGGAGGATTTAAAATAATCGTGAAGAATAGGTCTCAAGTGGAAAGATCAATATGTCAAGCTTATTTAGCGAAAGAGACTTTAAATTTTTGCTCATTTTACTTTCAGCCACATGTTCAATCTAGGAGAACTCAAGCTGGTCATAACAACGATGGAAGGGAGTGTTCTACTCTATCAACTTTGTCTATATTCAATCAACCTGGTCAAGGAGCTGGAAAGAGCATGGCTCGATGGCTTACTTCCCAGGTGTGGAATTCTGAATATTTACATATATTGATAAACTATGATGAGGTGCCACCATTCAAATTGCAAGTCAACAATCCTTTTTTTTTAATGTGAAAGTGCGATATTATGCATATTTGAAATAACATAAAATAGATTTTCAACAACAGATACTTTGAGCAACTGCATGGTCAAGATTCTCTTCAACAATTTTCATATTGGTTTAGATTACATGTAAGTCTACTTGTTTAAGATTATGTAACCCAATATATTCTTATCTGTTTATTTTATTTGATACAAGTCTGTTTGACATTTTAAACTTCATGTACGTAGGCTCATAACAAAAACAATGATGTAACATGTCCCTACTTGTTTAATTTGGCTTGAGGGCCAAAAAAATAAAGTAGTAAGTTAGCCCATGTACTGTGTTAATGGGTACAAGTTTCACACAGCAGATTGGGATGTGGGGAACAAAATTGACAATACATGTGTTTGTGTTAAAGGAGATACTAGGGACAGAGAATGTAATTGGTATGGTGTTATTAAGGAAATCCTTGAGTTTGAGTACGTGGATGAGCTTGTAAATAAATGTGTCCTATTCAAATGTGAATGTTATAAGCCTACCGACTTACTGGGACACGACAACACAACAATTACAAAATCATTGAAATCAATCATACCAGAAGATACAAAAGTTATGATCCATTTAATATAGCCCAAAATGCTAGACAAGTATATTATATGTCCTATCCTGGGAAAAGTAGGTCACGATAGAGGGTTGTGAATAAGATAAAACCAAAAGGTAGGATTGAAATTGACGAAGCTACTGTTGAAGATGCTTATCAATTGGATGATCCACCCTCTTCAAGGGCAGTAATCGATGTAGACAACCCTGAAAACCCTCTTTCATTGACTACTAGGGAAGTTGACATAATTGAATAGATGAGTAATCACCCAATTAGAAATCACAAAGATGAAATAAGTGCTAATAGTGCTGATGATTCACCTAGTGATCAACAACATAGTGATTATGACAACAACCCTGCACTTTCAGATTAACTGAGGTATTTAGTACTCTATGCAATATTATTATGAAATTATTTAGAATTTCCTAATTTATTAATGTTTATTTATGGACTACTTTTTAATTGTTTCAGTATGGGTGGTAGAACCAGAGGCCAACCTCGGAAGGTCAATTTACCCAGCCGGACCCACCTCAGATGATGATGATGGTGATGCCGCCGACGATGCTGACGCCCGAGAGTTCATCTAGTTTTTATCTAGCTTCTAGATATTTTTTTTCATTCTAGATATTTTTTACATTTATTGTAGTTTGTATATACTTTATTGTCATAATTTGCTATTTTATTTAATTACTTTAATTTATTCATTTTAATATTTTCTTATTTAATATCAACTTAATTTATGATTAGGTTATTATATAAATAAACAACTAATAGATAGCATATTATCAATCACATAAAGTTTTAAAGGGAATAATTAAAAAAAATTATTTATTATCAATGGGTAACGCCATCGGTAGTTTGCAATTTTATTTTAAATTTAATTTTTGCATGATAAATAAATCGTCGGTAAACCAGTCGATAAATATAAATAAAACCGTCGGTATAAATTTGCCCCTGACAACAAAGGTGACGCCTTTTACTTAGTTATACCGATGGCTAATTATCATTAAACTCGTCGATAAAAGCGTCAAAATTAACCGACGGTTTTTTTTTTGCCGTTAGTAATATTCATCGATGGCCTTATCACTGATACCCCCGTAACCATCGGTAATGCCACCAGTAAAAAAAGGAACTGTCGGTAACTGTGTTAGTTTCCCGCCCCTTTCTTGTAGTGACTTTTGCTATTGATTTGTGGAAGAAGTTAAAAATATGTATATGTCAAAGTCTCTCACAAATTGTTTATTTTTAAAGAAAGAATTATATTAGTTGAAGAATGTTGGTGCAAACATTTGAGATCATGTGAATCATTTTACAAAATTGATTACACAGTTATCTGGTATTGGTGTAAAAATTAATGATAAAGATAAGACAATGTTGTTATTATCATCTCTTTCAAATAATTATGATAGTTTAATCACTACATTGCTAGTCAGAAAAGACACTTTGAAAGTTGATGATGTGATTATTATGTTATTGGAGAATGAAAAGTTGAAAAGATCAAATGGTCAATCAGAAGAAAGTGCCTTTGTCGTTAGAATTGGCCGTGGTAGAAGTGTCACGACCCACCTACGGAGTGTGACCGGCACATGAGGATTTGGGTCCCCACGGAAACCTCTGGTAACGTAATTGACTAATATGCATAAATAATCCAAATTTATTCAAAATATCTCAAGTTCAACTAAAACTTCAATAATATGAAATTGTTCTCAAAACATAAATTCTGAACATAAATTTGCATAAAATCCATATTTTAGGCCAAAGCCAAACATAACAAAACAATTAACAGAAATTCTGAAAATATATCATGCATGTCGGGGGATCCTGCCTACACAATTTATTGGAGCACTACTAGACTGAAATAATTGACAATAAGCTCCACTCCAAAGCGAAGCTCACCAAGGAAGTTGTAGCACAACTACTGAGGATCCTGTGGTACAACTGAAATCAGAGTCAGTATCTGTAGGGAAAGGAAAAGAGAGGGGTGAGTTCATCAAAAATCAGTGAGCGAGCCTCCACTCACAACCCACACGGGACAATAACAAAATACATAACATATACATGCAACTGATGTGAAATATATTACATATATAATTACATATAAATTAACTGAATCTATAGCAATAACTAGTAGAGAAATATGAATTATTCTGTACATAATTATCTGAGCTGAATAGCTAAATCTGAGCCAATGGCTAATCTGATGGGCACCTAACTAGGTCCCATAAATGGACACCTCACTAGGTTCCTTATTGTGGGTGAGCTAGTCCTCTAGCGGACCACTTGGTACCAAGGTTAACGATCAATTCTGCAGCCGTTAACTCGCTGATCTCTTTCTTACTAATTAATATAAAATAATTTGTTCATAAACCAAATAAATATAAAAGCTTTGAATTCATATAATTCTAACAATTTGACTGTAGCATAACTGAGATTCTAAAATCATGCCCAAGGGATCACCAGCTTGTAGACATAGTGATTTGAATCAATAGAATATGTATCTGACAATTGTTATGAATTATACTTTATTCAACACTTTCAATAAATCATATCTAATATTCTAAAATCTTCATAGGAAATACATAGTCTGAAAATATGATAATCAATATTTCTACTGTAAACATTAAACTGAGGTCTCACAATTTTATAAACTAGGAAAAAGATATTCTATAACACGCAAGGTATCAATTATGGTCCTATGAGTTTTTCTAAAATGATTAATTTTCATGATAACTGTAAAAGTAATAATATTTCTAAAACAAGCATAATCATAACAATTTATTCTCTTGACGTAAATCATTCTAAAATTTCATAAATAATTTATATAATATGGAAAAATATTAATAATGACCAAAAGTATGATTATGAGTTTAAACCCACTCACTGTTGGTAGTCGTGAGTGTGCTTCTACTAATAACTTTACTCTGAAGTATTGGAATGGTACAAATAACTAATCTCACATATTAAAAGAAAGGAGCATCACAACATCCCAAGAGAGGATTAGCTAGGCTCACTGAAGCTCGGCCATGAAGATCATGAGCTTGACAAGAGATGAGTTCGGCCAAGAAGATGTTTGGTTTAGAGGAGGTGTGACTTAGAGGAGGTGGAAGCAAAACTTAGCAAAATGAAACTAAACATTTCTTACACATACACACTCCTACACTCATATATTTATACACAAATATAATAATCATGAATAATATTAGTGCTATTTGTCTACACTTAATAATAATAATAAATATTATTAATGCTTACTACACTTAGTAATTATAATGTTAAATAATAATAATGCTAACTACACTTAGTAATAATAATTATATTGCTAGCTGCACTTAGTAATTATAATGTTAAATAATAATAATGCTAGGTACACTTAATAATAATAATACTAATGCTAGCTACACTTAGTAATAATAATGTTAAATAATAATAATGGTAGGTACACTTAATAATAATAATGCTAATGCTAGCTACACTTAGTAATAATAATGTTAAATAATAATAATGCTAGGTACACTTAATAATAATAACGCTAATGCTAGTTACACTTAGTAATATTAATTATTATTAATATTAGTGGCATATATCTAGACTTAATAATAGTAATAACTAATATTAATGCTAACCACACTTAGTTATTATAATGTTAAATAATATTAGTGTTAGGTGCACTTGATAATAATAATAAATAATAATAATAATAATAATTCATAATAATTATAATTTCTTTATTTGGGATATCACAAGAAGCATGTCTCGTGGTGAAAATTTTGGCATGGATAACTCAAGATCTTCGATGTCAAGAGCAAACTATAGACAAGGATAACTCAAGATCTTTGATGTCAAGATCTAACTATAAAAACAATGTTATTATTGTCATGAGATAGGCTATACTAAACTTTATTGCAGGAAATTAAAAGCAAATATGAAAAAATTTGAAAAAAGTAAAAAGAAAAGAGAAGTTTGACGATGTCACTGTAGCTACGGAAGAATACTCAAATTATGAAATTGAAGTGTTGATGGTTAAAGAAGAGAAAAATATTAATATATTGTGATTGCTGGCTTTTAGATTTTAGTTGTTCTAATCATGTTTACAACAAAAAGGAATTGTTTGACATTTGTGATGCTTGTAGTGATGGGATTTTTAGATTGGCTAATGATGATTGCTTTGATTTTGTTGGAAAAGGGCATTGTTAAAATTAAACTGTATAATGATTGTGTGCGGACACTTTGTGATGTGAGGTATATACCTACACTTGAAAGAAATTTGATTTCTTTGGACAAACTTGATATGTTGGGCTATGAATATTCTGTAAGAGATGAAGTAATGCAAATTAATTAAGGTTCTTTGAAGATAATGAAAGATAAGAAGATTGATGGCAACTTATATAAGTTGATAGGAGAAACTGTTGAATGTGAAAATGGCATAATATGTGTATGTACCAAAGAAAAAGGTAACATTTGCTACTACTTTGACAAAACCTTCTGGCTTTTGTTATTGGCATATGTAATTTGTCCTAATTGCAAGGCAATGTGGAGATTTGTTAGATTTATTTTGCCTTGAATTGGACCTTGATCAATAAAAGAAAAAAAATTGGGCTTATTTTGTGAGGGCGGAAATGAAGTTTGAACGCACTCCATCGACGCACACACCCAACTCCTCTATGTTACTCACTCACTCTCTCACTCTCTCTCTCTCTCTCTCTCTCTCTCTCTCTCTCTCTCTTTTCCTTTTCCTTTTTTTTTATCTCTCGTTCTCTCTCAGTGAGTCGATGGACTCACCTTTTTGGTGAGTACAAATATCAACCCTCTTGTGAAGGTACATGTATTCCTATGGAAGGCTACTCACTTTAGTTTTTTCCTTCAAAATGAATCATGTGTTGTGACATCTATTTGTGTGGAGAGTTACGTCATTTGCTTTTGACAATTTGTGTGTTGTTGTGCGTTATGCATCGTGCGCAAAACTGAGAAGAAAAATTGAGTGTAAGTGAATTTGTGCTAGGTAGAGGAAGTTTGAATAAAGTGGGTATTTTATTTGTGTGAGAAAAATTATTTTGTGAGATTAGGTATGTTGGGATTTTGGGTTTCTGAGAGACTGTCAGATTGGTGATTATAATTTTTCACAGAATTTAGTGCATTGATTTGTGAAATTGTGGACGTAGACATTGTTGGCCAAACCGTGTTAAATCAAAGATAAAGAAAATCTGCAGAAGAAATTGTGTTCTATTCGCATAAAACTAGAAACAGCCACTGTACAACAGCTTATATACTAGCAAGAGAAAACAGAAAAAATATCTACAGCTCATAGAAATAAAGAATCAAATCTAATGAAATCTACCAATGGAGCAAAATGAAAACAGAATGCAAATGCAATCCAAATCCTAACAAACTTGACAGGTCAGCCTTTTTCTAGAAGGAGTATTTTCTGCTCTTCCTTGCAATCATAACTGATTTGCTGAGACCTGATGTGGGAAATGCTATGTTGAAATGCTACTACTATATGGGCTAAGGGTGCATCAGGTTGGTCTCTAAGAGTAGTAGCATATTGGGCCTCTTTTGGTATATTGGGCTCATCCTTTGATACCCTCCCCCCACAATCTAGCGGTTGGAAAATATTGAGTAACCCTAGCTTGGACATTAAAGCAGAAAACAACCTAGGAGGAAGAGCTTTAGTGAAGATGTCAACAAGTTGATTATGAGAAGAAACAAGTAGCAATTTCATGAGACCTGCCTGCAATTTTTCACGCACAATATGACAATCAATGTCCAAGTGCTTGGTGCGTTCATGAAAAACCGGGTTGGCTGCAATGTCTAATGCACTTTGGTTGTCACAATATAAAACAGTAGGCTTAACACAAAAGACCTTGAGATCATGTAAAAGGTAAGCAAGCCATTGCAACTCACAAGTGGTTGTGGCAAGTGCTCTGTATTCAGCTTCCGCAGAGGAATGCGAAATTGTAGTCTGCTTCTTGGTTTTCCAAGAAACCAATGATGTGCCAAGAAAGAAACAATAACCAGTAATGGATTTCCTAGAATCAACGCATCGACCCTAATCAGCATCACTAAAAGCCATTATTTGAAGAAGAGAATCTCTGTGAAACAATAGGCCTTGCCCGAGACTACCCTTAAGGTATTTTAGAATGCGCAAGGCTACCTGGAAATGTTCTTTTCGGGGCTGAGACATGAATTGGCTTAGTTGTTGTGTGGCGAATGCAATATCAGGCCTTGTAGCTGATAAGTATAATAACTTTCCAACCAATCGCCTATAAACTAGAACATCCTCAATCAAATCCCTAGAATTTTGATGTAATCTAATAGCACTGTCCATGGGGGTTGAGACAGGCTTACATCCCAATAAACCATAATCAGAGATGAGGTCAAGACAGTATTTTCTTTGACATACAGAAATGCCAGTACTGGAATGTGATACTTCACGGCCTAGAAAATATTTTAAAACTCCAAGGTCTTTAATTTAGAATTCAGAGTGCAGGATATGCTTAATAGAAGTTATTTCTTCCATTGAATTTATGTTAAGACTATGTCATCAACATATATAATCAATGCAGTAAAATTATTTGCACCATATTTCACAAATAGACTATGATTAGATTGGGCTTGTTTATAACCACAAGACAAAAGAAGAAGGGATAACTTCTCATACCATTTACGACTGGCCTGCTTCAATCCATAGATGGACTTGGTAAGTTTACAGCACTGAGAAGAATTGGAGGTTGCAAGTCCAGGAGGAATCATCATGTACACATCCTCAGCAAGGTCACCATGTAGAAACGCATTGTTGACATCAAGTTGTTGGATGTGCCATTTGTTAACTGAGGCAAGTGCAAGAATGACTCTGATGGTAACCATTTTTATCACTGGTGAGAATGTCTCAAAGTAGTCTATTCCCTCAGTCTGTGAAAAGCCCTTGGCAACCAACCTTTCCTTATAGCGTTCTATACTGTCGTCAGGTTTTTGTTTGATTTTGAAAACCCATTTACACCCAATTGGCTTGACATTGGAAGGAATATCAACAATGTCCCAAGTGTTATTCCGTTCCAAAGCCTCAATCTTGCGCTGCATGGCTTCACGCCAACAATGATATTCCACAGCCTCTTTGTAACTTGTAGGTTCTTGGTCAAATGACAGTGATAAGAGAAAACGTCGATGAGGAGAAGAAAGCTGTGAGTAATCAAGAACAGAGGTGAGTGGATATAAATACTTCGAAGATGATTGAAGAGGCAAATTGGAAGCAAGGTTGTAGTGGTAATCGACAAGATACGATGGGGTTTTGTATGGCCGGGTTGAGCGACGGAGAGGAAGGGCGTCAGAGATAGAGGAAGAAGAGGATGACTTGTTCTCGATGGGGAGTGTGAGATGTGAGGCAGAAGGAGAATGATATAAGTCAAGAGTAGTATTGGGTTGGTTGAATGGGATTCGGCCAGTATGTGTTATTGGGTCAAATAAAGAAGGGTGAATATGGGTTTTAGGTTGAGGGATGAGGTGTGGGGATGGGTTAGGCATGTGTGGGTCTATTGGGAAAGGCACGTGAGGTTGATTGGAGACAGTGGACTGAAGAAATGGAAATTGGAGCTCATAGAAGAGAACATGCCTGGAAATGAAAATTTCTTTGTTATGTAAATCATAAACAATGTACCCTTTAGTTCCCAGTTGAAAACCCAAAAAGACTCCACGCCTAGCACGTGGATCAAACTTGTGACGTTGTGAGGAAAGAGTAGAAGCATAGCATAAGCAACCAAAAACCTTGAGAGTAGAAAAATCAGGAAAAGTTTGAAATAAAAGCTCAAATGGAGTTTTGTTGGAATTGAGGGGTGATGGAACCCGTTTGATTAAATAAACAGCATGTTTGATGGCATAATTCCAAAAATGTTTTGGTAAATTAGATTGAAATATTAGAGCTCTAGCAACATTGAGAATGTGTTGGTGTTTACGCTCAACTCTTCCATTTTGTTGAGGAGTTTCAACGTAACTAGTTTGATGCAAAATTCCTTTTGACGAAAATAAATCCTTCAAGAAAAATTCAGGGCTATCATCAGATCGAATGCACTTGATGGTTGTCTCAAATTGGTTTTCTATTAAAGTAATGAAACTTGTAATATTAGAACTAACTTCAGCCTTTGATTTTAACAAGATAACCCATGTATAACGACTAAAGTCATCAAGAATGGTGAGAAAATATTTATGCCCATGAATAGAGGATTGAGAAAAAGGGCCCCAAATGTCCATGTGAAGTAATTCAAAAGGTCTAGAAGCTCTGTTTGCACTAAAAGGGAAAGACAATTTATTTTGTTTTGCTAAATGATAAACGTCACAAGTTTCATTAGAATGCTTAGAAACAAAGGGAAATTGTTGATGTAAAACATTCAAGTGTTTTCCAGACAAGTGTCCCAATCTATAATGCCAAAGGTTTGATGGAGAGATGGTGGTAGTGGTGGTTGAAACATGGATGGAGTTAATGGAGGAATAATCCCAGTCTTGCTTGTCGATTACCAAGTGATAAAGTCTTCCCTTCAATTTAGCCAAACCAATCATCCTCGACGTGCTCAACTCCTGAATTTTGCAAAAATCATAGGCAAAAATTATTGTGTAACAAAGTGTCAAAATAAGCTTGGAGATGGAAAGTAAATTAAATGTAAAATCTGGAACAAACAAAACATTGTCAATGACAAAATTAGTAGAGAAAGAAACGGTGCCAGAATAATGTGCAAAAACATGGGAACGATTAGGGAGATTTATTTGGACAGGATTAATGCGTGAATAATGTGTAAACCATTTCAAAGAGGAAGCTACATGACCAGTAGCTCCTGAATCAATAATCCAGGAATTAGAAGTTGAAAAATTAAAAGGAAGTGTGTAAGTAGTTGAAGAAGTCTGATTGATGAAACTAAAAACAGATAGGATACCAAACATTGGGTTAGAAGAAAATTGAAGGTGCCCATTTGGTTTAGTAGAGTGAGTAAGATTTATGTGACTGGGTTGCATATTGTCATCTAGGCCCGAACCAGTACCAGGACAAAGAGGAGGTTAGAGTAAAGCCATTAGTCGCTCATATTGGGCTGGAGTGAAAGTGAACCCAGGCCCACTTGCAGATACTTCCTTCTTCATGTCAGCGACCCCTGTAGAGCTTCCTTCAGTAACGACAGCAGAGTTAACGGAGCGATTCACACGGGGTTTACCGGGGTACTTTGGATGCCTAAAGGGATACCCGTGTTTTTCATAACATTCTTCGATCGTATGCCCAGAACGACCACAAAAAGTGCACATTTTGTTGGACTGGCCTCTAGCTCTGCCGAAGTAATTACCGCGACTTTAAGAACCAGAGTCGCAACTGCGCCCAAAAGAGGAGCGTCGGGTGCCTGAAGCATTGAAAAGGATGTTGGCATCAGGTGGCATAGGGAGAAGAGGAACCTGGAGTTGCCGTTCATGCTGAATAACCATCGAGAAAACCTTAGTCGAAAAGGGCAAGGGATCCATGAGAAAGACTTGAGAATGCACAATAGCAAAGCATTCATCAAGACCTTTCAGAAATCGTATGATGAAATCTTGATTGTGATAGTTGCGGGCAGAACAAGAATAGGGAGCAAGGGGTCTAAAATTGTCAAGTTCTTCCCACAAAGATTTGAGAAAGGTGTAGTAGTCTGTAACAAATTAGGAGCCTTGTTTAAGGCTGTAAAGTTGTTCCTGGAGCTCTACTATACTGAGAAAATCACATTGGGAGAAACGGTCTCGGAGATCATTCCACACATCGATGGCATGGTCAAAGTATATAATACTCTAAGCAATAGATTGTGAAACTGAGTTGAGAATCCAAGAAAGGACAAGGGTATTACGACGTTCCCAGGAGGAGTAAAATGGATCAGAATGAGGTGGAATAGGGATTGAACCAGAGAGAAAAGCCATTTTGTTTTTGGAAACTAAAGCCATTCGAAAAGAACGGGACCAAGAGTGGTAATTGTTACCAACAAGGGGAGGTGAAACAACAACAGAGGTGAGGTTTTCATTTGGGTGAATAAAAAAGGGGCTGGAAGGGTTTTGAGAAGGGTCAAGAACAGGTTGATTAATATGCATATCAGATGCAGGGGAAGAAGAAGAACTTGTGGTAGAAAAAGGCATGATGAAGTGAGGAAGGTATTAGCAGAGCTCCAGGGTGGAGCTCTGATACCATAAAAGATAAAGAAAATTTGCAAAAGAAATTGTGTTCTATTCGAATAAAACCAAAAACAGCCACTGTACAATAGCTTATATACTAGCAAGGGAAAACAGAAAAAATATCTACAACTCATAGAAATAAAGAATCAAATCTAATGAAATCTACCAATGGAGCAAAATGAAAACAGAATGCAAATGCAATCCAAATCCTAACAAACTTGACAGGTCAACCTTTTTCTAGAAGAAGTATTTTCTGCTCTTCCTTGCAATCGTAACTGATTTGCTGAGAACTGATGTAGGAAATGCTATGTTGAAATGCTGCTGCTATATGGGCTAAGGGTGCATCAGGTTGGTCTCTAAGAGTAGTAGCATATTGGGCATCTTTTGGTATATTGGGCTCATCCTTTGAATTTGTGTGCTTTTTTTGCTCTATTTATTTGTTTGGCTTATGTGAATTTGAGATTTTTCCCAACACTAACCTATGATTTTCTTCCACTACAGTAGCCAACACCTAAAAAGAAAATTGCAGTTTTGCTTTTGAAAAATTAATTGGCTATAATAATCTAGGGTTGATAATTTGACATGATTGAGTTGTTCCAGTTTTGGCCAAGATTATAACCTGATATGGGCTAGAACATGGGCAATTGGGCAATGATCCAAAGGATGTATGGACAGAAAGCGCAAAAGGCAAAAGAAGGGCAAAGGGCACTTACTACTTTCCCCATGTCCATGCACGCCAATGCTAATACACCACGTAGGTGACACCGGCATAGCTGAAATTAGTTAGCTTACGTGTTTGCATGGGCTCAATTTCTTATCAGCACTGTATCAACTTTTTATGGAGAAACAATAAAAACAAAAAATAATATGGAATAAAATGGTCATCACTTATCAGTATGGGAGATAACGATTAACGAATTTTATTGGCCATGCAATGTCATTAAACTTAAAAGGAAGACGACACCTTGAGGAAAAATAATTTTCATATTGTGTTTTGATGGGTGATATGCTTATCTATGTGCTTGTGAAGTGATTTATTTAAAAAATGGTGTAAATCACTTCGCTAATGGCGGATTTAGCTAGATTCAAACGGGAATCTCAGTCAAACTATTATATTTACTGAACTATTCATTTTCACTCCTTTTTAAATACTCTTAGATTTTTTTTTTCCATTCTCACATAAGAAACTCGCATTCTTCCAACCCCTCTACTGAATATTAACATTAGTATGCATGGTTTGAGCAGACTTGAGACTTTATATAGAGTATGAAAAATAATTTAATAGTCAAAACGGCTTTGACAGATTTTAAAATTAATTTTTTAATTAAAACTTCCGCCTGTGGTGGATTCATACTCAGAGTAGTCAAAAGACTTGTCAGAAGAAGCAGTTTCTTGTTTTTCAATTCTTTTTTTTTTTGGGGTTCAATCCATTCTTTTCTTTTTTGTAATTTTTTAATTACCTAATTGGCCAAAGGCGGATTCTTTACAATTTTACTCCATATTTAAATCCTACCCCTCAAAACCCCATATTAGTGTAAATGTCTCATTTAAATTCCATATTGAAAAAAAAGGCCCTATGCATGGTATGAGCGGACTTGAGACTTTATATAGAGTATGGAAAATAATTTAATAGTCAAAACATCTTTAGCATATTTTAAAATTAATATTTTTAATCAAAACTTCCGCTTGTGGCGGATTCATACTCAGAGTAGTCAAAAGACTTGTCAGAAGAAGCAGTTTCCCGTATTTCAATTCTTTTTTATTTATTTATTTATTTTTTGGTTCAATATGCCAAAGGCAGATGATTTTCTTTTTTTTTTTTTAATTACCTCATTAGCCAAAGGCGGATTCTTTACAATTTTACCCCATATTAGTGTAAATGCCCCACTTAAATTCCATATTGAAAAAAAAAAAGCTCATTAGGGAACAATGGAGGAGGGATGAGGGAACAAGTTCGGGGACTTGGCTTGGGTTCTCATGAGCTTGGATCCCTCTATCGAGGACTTGGTTTAGGCTAATATGAATGTGACAAGTGTAATACAACAGCATTTTTTAATTAAAAAATATATATATTATTACTACATGTTAATTGTTATTTTCCAAAAAATCTGGTTCTTTTTTTAACGCCACAAATATCAACTAATTTAGCTTTTATTTTTACCATTCTTCTCCAATACTTTCCAATTTTCTTCTCATATAAATACTATTAATCTTTTATTTCATTAAAAATGTATACATGTTAATTCAATTTAATTTGCTAAAAATTTATTTAAAATAAAAAATATTCTAAAAAAATAATTTATTTTTTTATCAAAATTAAAAATAAAATTGCATAATATAAGATATTAAAATAAAGTATTTCATTATGATATTAATTTTTTATTCTTAATTTAAAAATATATATAGAACCTAAATGGGGACCAAAGTTGGTCCCTTCTATTGGAGAGAAGAGGGACATTTTTTATCCTCATTTACTTTTTATAATACAAAGATTATATGTCCATAATAGGGCCAAAAAGAGGGATCAAAACTGATCCCGCATTGGAGATGCTCCAAAAAAAAGAGTACTCTACTGACAAAAGGAAAAAACATTTCATTTAAATTATAATAATGGACACTCATATTTATATCTCTGTACTTTTTATTATTTAATTGTAGAATTGTACTTAATTTCAATTTTTTTCATATTCAGATTTTGTTTAATTTCAATTTTCAATTTTGGCTATAAATATACCGTCTAATTATTTACGACTTGTTTTATTTTTAGCGTTAGGTAAAAAAATGAAGATAAAAATTTTTCACTTTTTATTTATATCTTTTATTTTTCACTTTTTTATTCAGAAAACTTAAAAAAAAAAAAAAAAAAAAAAAAAAAAAAACTAAACGTATTCTCGCATTCTGACTTAACATATAAATAAATGTACGAGTCGCATCTTTAAAATGATGCGCGTCTAACATTTTTTCTTTGAATTATAGTAAATGAATGATGATGATGTGAAAGTTTTTTATTTTCATTTTTTGAAATACTAATCATGTGAAAAGTTTGTGTACGAAGGAAATAGATGAGTTCCATTTTATTCCGCATGCACGAAACCAAACGGCCCAAAAACTGAATGCAAGGCTTATCTTTGAGGTGGGGTCCATTCAAAATGTATATTGTGATAACAAATCTTATACACCTATATTCATATGAGAAGTGATTTTCAGCGCCTACTTTTTCATATTTGTTATAGATGTCCAATTTTTCACTCTTGGATTTTATGGGACCTTATTCTAATATTTTCTACCTTGTTCTCCACCCTTAAATTTTGATAGACACTATCTTATCTTTTGAGTGTTAAAATAACATAACTCTATTCATATACATCTAGTGTATTATGGGACCCCTGCATGGCATGATGCATTCATGGATAGCTCTCGTATGAATCGTTTCATTTGCTCTTACGTAGCTTGGCCTAAAGCGATGCATCGGCGCCTATATAAACTCCATCAGAGTTAGCCGTTTGGCCGTAGAACCAAATACCCTTCGTATCTCAAAATATTCAGCTTTCTTCTGCTCCTTAACATTGGGGTCGGTAATATTGGTCATCAGTAAGTATCTTTACTTGATTTTGGGTCAAATTAATAAAAGCATCACTCTAATTGAATATATAAAAGTAAGCTGATATTATGCTAGTTGTTCATAACAGAGCCATGGGTTTCCAAAAATCGGTTTTGATGGCTTTCACAGTGGCTTTGATCGTTGTTCAACAAGGGAGTTGCAGGCATATGGGTCATCATCGTCATCATCATCATCACTACTCAGCCAGTGATAGAGTTCACGATGGAGGTTTTATCCAACGAAGTGGGACCCATTTTATTCTGAATGGGAAGCCTCACTACTTGAACGGGTTCAATTCCTACTGGTTAATATAATGTACATGGCATCCGACCCATCTACAATATCTAAGGTCACTTCCACTTTCCAAGAAGCTTCTAAGCATGGATTAAACGTGGCCAGAACATGGGCCTTCAGCGATGGGGGTTATAGAGCTCTTCAGATCTCTCCTGGTTCCTATGATGAAAATGTCTTTAGGGTACTGCATCTTCATTTCAATTCCTAGCTCTACTTGTTTAAATAATGTTCCTCAGCTGTGTATATACGTATACACTTATATATTTTTTGGCATAGTCAATGTTATTAGAAAATCATACTCATTATTACACTACAATTTACTTTCTTAAGAAATTGCTGCTTTCTCAGCATTACATGCAATGGGTGCATAGATAAATCGACTAATTGCTGTGTAAGTGTGTATAGATTTAAAATATAATTTTGAAAAAGTGACATGCAAATTTTATGTGATGCACACACAATATATGATTACTAGCTCAAGCGAAGTGGCCTTTGGCCAGATTGGTCGGCCTTTGACTAGGATCATATGCAAAATTTACTATTTGACTAGTCATAGTTTTCTCAATTGTTATTATTATTATTTTTGGTTTCTTTGAATGGTACTTTGGTGATTTTAGTGATTTGCATGTATAGGGACTGGACTTTGTGATATCAGAAGCAGGAAAATACGGGGTGCGACTGATACTAAGCTTGGTGAATAATTGGAACGATTATGGAGGGAAAAATAGATATGTCCAATGGGCTAGAGAACGCGGCCAGAATATGAACAATGATGATGACTTCTTTACACACCCTATTGTCAAGCAATATTACAAAGACCACATCAAGGTGATGGAGCATATACAATTTCTAATTCATACGTACTATATATAGTTTTTAATCATTGAAAATTACTTATTTTATACACTATTAAATTATTTTATAATATGCATAACGTTATCAATAGATAACTGAATAGGTTCCCACACATACAAACACATTTTTTTGTAGACATTATTTCTAGCTCTTTTCCAGGGCATTTGGTTGTGATCAGGTGGTAAAATTGTGTGTGTTTTAGTTTTGTGCGAGAATGGGTTAGTCCAAAGTTATCTCTAGTACACAATTATTGTCTGTATTGTATTTACTAGTAAATTCATTAAAATTGAGCAAATAAATCAACGACGCACAACAAAGTGAACTAATGGTGATGATGGGCAATAAGCATTAAAATCTTAAATTTTGTGGCTGAAAAATATTATTAACAATTTAAACCATTAATTTGTAACATTCGTTAAATGGTTTGCAGGCTGTGCTGACAAGAAAGAACACCATAACTGGGCGGGAATATAAAGACGACCCAACCATTTTCGCATGGGAGCTTATGAATGAACCTCGTTCCCAAAGTGACTCCTCAGGAAAATCAATTCAGGTCCTTTTCTTTCCAACTTGCTTGGACTTACTAAATACTCCACTATCAATGTCACGTGCATTATTTGTACTGCGTGTCATTGTTGTGTACTGTAATTATGTTTGTGCTCACATAACTATAAAGAAAAAAAAATAGATGCATTCGAAAAGATTATTTTCTTAAATTATTTAATGTTTATCATTTCCAATTGTGAAATTCTTTCCCCTTCATTTTTACGGCACTTCTAATTTTTAATATATTGCAGTGGACATGATATTTAATATCAATTAATACTCCATCCGACTTTGACTAACTAAGCATTTTAAAAACTTTATTTGTCCATAAATAATTGTATATTTAAAAAATTTAGATAGTATTAGTTACTTCTTTTCTATTGAATAAAATAGCGGAGAGAGAAATTTAGTGGAAATAAATAAGAATAATTTAATAAATTACACTTAATTTTTTTTACCATTAAGATTTCTCCCATCATTTTGTTAATTCATGTAAATATTTTAAACTAGATAGTTAATTGAGACTAAAGAGATTGGATAAGAGATTTATCTATACCAAAAAACAACTCGTATAAAGTGGGTCCTCCTAATTACACATCTCTCATTATTCATAAAAATAAAATACAATTGCTACTAATCATAACGTACGTTAATTATTGAAAAATATTATCTGTATTCATCATATATGAGATACTATATCGACTTACATCCTATATACTATTAGATTTGATGTGAATCATCCCACTTAAATGGGGTTTACACTCCATCCAATGATAGTTAAGATATGAATTGATAAAGCATCTCATAAATAATGAAAACATATAACATAACTTTTAATTATATTACAGGACTGGGTAAGTGAGATGGCGGCCTATGTCAAATCCATTGACAGTAACCATTTATTGGAGGTTGGGCTTGAAGGGTTCTATGGTGAATCGATCCCAGAAAAGAAGCAGTTTAATCCTGGGTATGAAGTTGGAACTGATTTCATTTTCAACAACCAAGTTCCCCAAATCGATTTCGCCACCATGCATCTTTATCCAGAGCAATGGTAAATCTCACGTAGTTAATTTCATTTATTAACCGTAAACTTGTCACAATTTTTTTTTTTTTTTTTTTTTGGGTTTTCTTTTTAGGTTGACGATGACAAGTGATCTGAATTAATTATTAATTGGGGATTATGGTTGTAGGGTATCAGGCTCAAACGAAGCAGCTCAAGAAGCATTTGTTGATAGGTGGGTCCAAGCTCATTTCAAGGATTCAAATGATGTCTTACGAAAGCCCATTCTTCTAACCGAGTTTGGGAAGTCCTCAAGGTCATCTGGGTACAGTGTGGACAAGAGAGATTGTTACTTTGAGAAACTGTATAATGCAATATACAATAGTGCTAGTAGTGGAGGCCCATGTGCCGGTGGGCTTTTCTGGCAGCTCATGACCCAAGGAATGGATGGTTTTAGAGATGGCAACGAAGTCATCTTCGAGGAGAGTCCTTCAACTGCTAATGTCATCGCTCAACAATCCAACAAGTTGTCAAATCTACAAGAGCAGCATGACATCATAAGTTGTTGAATAATATTTTGTGTATAATTAAATTATATAATAAATATATATCATATATCTTATCACTATTAGATGTGATATGTGGTCTATACTCATCCCACTCATTCATCAAATCCAATAGTAATAAGGTGTGTGATATGTATTTATTATATAATTTAATTATACACCTAACATCATTCTAATTTCTTCAATTACACAATCTTTGCAGCTATCACAAACAGTGCGTGCTATAATAGCATATACTAAGGAAAAAAAATATCAAATGGAAATAAAATGTGTATTCATTATTCAATAAAAAAAAATCTGCCCTTTTGGTTTGTAGCATAATTTATCTCTCCTTGAGTAAGCTTATTTCTATTTCTTGGTCCTAAATCTGGTCATGCCATTTTATGTCTCTACATGCGATCGCTACTCATAAATTAACTAATAATCACTTCTACACACAAATTTTCCTTGGAGAAATGTTACAAGAACAATAATTCCTCACAACATTTTCATGGGTCAGTTATTCTGATATTGGATTTGAGTGTATAAAACACAAAGGAATGGGATTGGGGCGATAATAATTACAGGAAAATGAGTGGAGAAATCTCGCATGATGCATTATTTTAAAAATAAAATAAAATAATAATTTAATATTAATCTCGCAAAAGGCAAGATTTTTCTAAAATAATTTTAATAATTTAAAAAACAAAACTCGCCTCTAGCGAGATTTTTGACAAGAATTTAAAAAAAATTGCCTATGGCGAAATTTAGTAAAAAATAATATTAAAAAAACAAAAATCAAATATCAGATGTTGCGAGATTTCAATAACGCCTTTTGCAAGATTTTAATAACGCCTCTTGCGAGATTTTCTATCAAATATTAAAAATATTATAAATTTTCTATTTAAACCGCTTCCACCCTCCTTTCTTTTTGTTCGATTTGTTAACACAAAGAGGCTAGATGTAAAAAAAAGGATAGAATGGGAGGAAAATATAGATCTTCTTCTTCTTTTTTCTTCATATTTATCGGTGTATTTTTCTTTTTCAGTTCCTAAAAAAGAGATGCGTAAAAAAAAAAAAAAGTGTCTCATTCTTCTTTTTTCCTTCTAATCTTAATTGTTTACTTTGTGTTCCTAGTCTTTAAAAAAAAAAAGAAACAGAATGATTTGAGTGTGGAAAAAAAGAGTTCTGTGTCTAAAAAAATAAAAAAGAGTAGAGCAGAAAAAAATAAATAAAAATGGAGAGCATGGTAAATATCATAGTATATTTCAGTGGTAATATTATTAATACGAGTGAAGGTTCACATTTATATGTGAAAATCCAGCATGTTTTTTTCTTCTTTACACCATGTCCTTTGGAGAGTTAGAGAGTGGACTTCGTCAGTATATACATTCTGAAACTCCAAAGACAATGGAGAGAATAACATACAACTGTCCAATGTCCATTTTTTATGGGTCCACACATTATTAAGCAGTCACAATAAGCAATGATGAAAATATGCATCAAATGTTTCAAATCTACCAGCAGCATCGAGCAAAAATTTCTGCCATCCAATTGTATATCGATTTCAAAGAAGCAGCTCCTATCTCTTTCCATCAAGTTGACAATGAGGAAGAAGAACCTAACCCGAACACATTTCCAAAGGGTAGGGCAGAATCAAAAGAAAACAATAGTGATAGTGATGGGGAGGACTTTGCAAGGGAATATGAAAGTAGTGACGGTGGTGTCGATGATATGGATCTAGATGATGAAGTAGATGATGAGCACACACCAAACACAATTACTAGTTAGCACCCGTTTGGGGAGCCATCATTTATGCGTGCTTTAGATCTTGAAACTATGAATACACCTGAGTTTTCAGAGAATGTCAGTATGTAGTTATTTATGTTGGTTCATCTTAATAATTATCTTCAACATAAAAACTGTGTGATAATTATGTCTCCTAATTTTTGTTGTATCTCTGTATGTCTTTGTTCTCCACTTCCTTTTATAACAAATCATGAGCTAGATTTTAATTATATCTCATTGCTCACATACTGATAACATTAACATAATGACAATAATCAAATTTCAAATAACTTCTAGTCTAACATGAACTCGTAGCTTTTATTCACCTTCATTTTTTTAATTTTATTTTATTAAATTTATGAGTTATATGAATGGTGTCATTATATTTTTTTAATTTAAGTTAAACATTATATTTATATTAGAAATTTTTTGTGTTGTGCTAAAAGTTTAATTATAGTTAATTTTTATATTTAATATTAATTAGTAAAATTATAAAATATAAATTTAAAATATCATAGTAGTAATATATTACAAATACAGAATAAGTTTTTGATTAAAGATATTTAGAAATATCACAAATAAAAATTGTAAAAAAGGAGTGACGATAACTAATTAAAATTGGTCTAATACAAAATTTTAAATTTATTTTTAAAATAAAAATGTCTAAATTTTAATTATTATACTATTTATGTTAATTGTTTTGTTGTTATTATTTTATTTTTGGTTAATCTTTATTTATATGCTTTTTAATTTGTTGATTTCTTTTTTTTTCATATTGTATTTCATAGGTGTCCCTGTTGGTGATGGTGAATTATGCATTGGAATGCAATTTGGCAATAGAAAGGCTATCATACAGGCAATTACGAAGTACAGTATATCTGAAGGAGTGGATTATAAAGTGTATGAATCAAAACCAACAACATTTTATGCTAAATGTACTCGCTATGGGGTAGATTGTCAATGGCTTCTTAAGGCCAACTTCAGAAAGAATAGGTACTTTTGGGAAATCAGGAAGTATAATGACCTACATACTTGCATTGTTGAAAGATTTTCTTAGGATCACACTAATTTAGATTAAGATACAATTGCAAAACTTACAAAGCCCATGATAGAATCTGACCCATCTTTCAAGATTAAATCTGTGATTGCAGAGATTAAATCTCGATACGGTTACACAGTGACATACCGAAAAACATGGATAGCAAAACAAAAGGCGATTGAAAAAGTTTTTAGTCAATGGAAAGCCTCCTATGAAGCTTTGTCACAATGGTGTGTGGCAATGTGTGATGCTGTTCAAGGATCAATGGTTCAGATGGATACTGTGGAGGCCTTCCGCGATGAAGAACTAGTTCCAGAAGTTCGAATTTTTCGCCGTGTGTTTTGGAGTTTTAGTCCTTGCATTAAAGCATTTAGACACTGCAAACCACTTGTTCAAGTTGATGAGACACATTTGTATGGAAAATATAGAGGGACTTTATTGGTAGCAGTTGCACAAGATAGCAATCAGAATATATTGCCTGTTACTTTTGCTATTGTTAAGGGTGAGACTGCAGATGCCTGACATTTTTTCCTTGATAATTTGCGAGAAGTGTTGTGACCCAGGATGGAGTTGGTATTATTTTTTATTGTCATGAATCAATAAATGCAACAATAAGGAGAAGCAATAGTCAATGGGAACCTTCGAGAGAATTTCACATGTATTGCGTAAGGCACATCGGTGCCAATTTTTTGCAAAGATTCAAGGCATCTTACTTGCACAAATTGGTCGTGAACATGGGTAATTTACACTCTGGTCGTAATATTGAATTAATGGATTTGTGGCTTTGATTTTTAAAACATAGTATATTGAACATATTGTATCTTGCAGGATACTCGAGAACGGAGCATCAATTCAACATTAATTATGAGTAGGTGCGGGAACGTGGAGATAGATATGCAGCTTGGCTTAATGAAATACCATGAGAAAAATGGGTCTTAGCATATGATGGAGGACACCGATGGGGTCACATGACCACGAACTTAGTCGAGTGTGTGAATTCGGTATTAAATAGGGCTCGCAATCTTTCCATTACATCTTTGGTTAGAGCAACATACTTTCGATTGGCTAAGTTGTTTACAAGGAAAAGTGACGAGGCATGTGCTCGTAAAAATGCAGGGCAGTTTTTCTCTGATATGGTAATGCCTCGACTTCGAGCAAATGAGTAGGCGTCCAGAACCTTTTGCATTACTCAAGCAGATAGACATCATCAGATTTTCCAAGTTCAAGATCCATCTAGCGGACAAGCATATAGAGTTAATCTAAGGCACAGGAATTGTGATTGTGGTGACTTCCAGATAGATCGATATTCATGTTGTCACATGATGGGTTGTTGCTCATACTTAAAGGTTACTTGGCACCCCTATGTTGATAATGTTTATACGATGGAGAGAATTTGCAAAGTGTATAAAAAACAGTTTAGGGTCATAGGGAATGAAAGCATATGACGTCGATATAGAGGTCCAAGAATTTGTCCTAACCCTTCATTGAAGCACACAGGAAAAGGTCGCCCCAAATCAACTCATTTCCTAAATGAAATGGACTCGCATGAGATGTGGGGAACTCGACGATGCGGTCTTTGTAGAAGTGAGGGCCACAGTCGCAGCTGATGTTCGCATGCTCCTGAGCCTAGTTTGTAGTGTGGTTTATAATAGCATGTCAGCTTTTCTTGATGTTTCTTACTAATGATTTGTTAGGATTTATGTTTCTTAGGATTAATGTTTCCAATAGCTTGTCAATGTACTTCCATGTTTTTTGTTTTTATGACTTCTTAGGAGTCTTGTTTGTAATGGCTTGTTAGCCTATCATTATATGCTTGGTAGTCCTTATTAATTTGTTATTAATGTTATTGTCATGTTTATAATAGCTTGTTAACGTTCTAGTTACTATTGTTAATTGAAATAACTACTTTCAAAATGAAAAAATAAATTTCAAAATCTAAATACAAAAAAAGATAATATATTTAATCAAAGGAAATAATCATAAATACATCTCATACAAAAAAGATAAAATAACTACATGTGATACAAATAAAAAAAAAAGAAGATAAAATAGGAACATCAAAGACTATTTTCCTTTAGGTGGCTTTTTTCCTGAAAGGGTCAACCTGATGGGTGTAGAAATAGTTTTTCGTAAACCAGACCCAAACCTTCTCATCCAATGTGGGAGGGGGCTATTGCTTCTCCGACGCCTCTTTCTCCCTCTCTCGTCCATTCTTCCTTCTTCTCCTTCTCCATTGTCTCCTACAATCTTAGGCTTTACCATGCAGCCAGATGTGGATGTTCCTACTAACCCCATCCCCTACTCTGTCTGAACCCACTGAGTCATTGGTGTCCACTGATGTGTTGGGGAGAGTATTGGCTGAGAAGCAATATCAGACACAACTGGTCAGTATACATCTTCCTGTACATCTGCCTCTTCATTCAGGTCAAAGAGATGTCGGGATGCGGATTGGGCTTCATCAATATTGATTTCATAATTTCCCCTAAATGATCCCGAACGAGATGGTCCGGTGCCACTACGGTCAACAAACCTTCTTCTTCCCTTGCATCCGAGGACATTCGAGGTGGCTCCCAATTCTGTTGACTTTGTCGGCTCAAGTGACTATTTACATGCAAAGACTATTGATTCAGCCATTGATCTACCTCATCATTCAAAACTTGCACAGATGCAAGGTCTTCCTGCTGATGAGGTGGTGGCAAGGGTATTGGAAATGGTGACATTTGTGGGGATGGATGGTCCAGTGGAAATGACTGGTACTGTAGTAGTGGGTGATGCAATGGGAATGGCTGTTCATAGTGTGGTGGCTTATGGTGTAGGAATGGTTGCTCATTGAGGAACGGTTGGTGGTGTGGGAATGGCTGGTCCTGAGGGATATGATGGTGATGTGGGATTGTCTGGTCTTGGGGAATATATTGGTGTTGTGGTATTTGCTGATTCTAGGGGATTGATTGGTTTTCAGGGATTAGCTGATGTTGGAGGATTGGTTGTTGCTGCATATAAAGGGACAACTATAACCAATTTATTACATATTGCGTATACCAATCTTGGTATTCATATGATGGAACATACTGATTAGTAGGTTGCCCCTACAATAAACGCTCATAACGGGTCTCCCACAATATCATACACTCATCCTGCACATCATCTGGAATATGAGCACCAATCATCGTATCTAGATATAGTTGCCACATAAAATGCATTAACCAAAAAAAACTATATTACAAATAAATAATATTTAATTTAATATTAAAAAGAAGTCTTTGATTTAGCAATGTTTACCTGATGAAATTCCATTTGATTTAATGCAAGTCTGATATTAGGGACATTAGTGTAGTTGCATTGATATCGTGGTTCTTTCCATCTGCAAAATATTTTTTATTTATGAACAATCTTTTTAACTAAGTAATTTATTTAAAATATTTTTATTTGAGAGCAAGAGGGAAAGCACTTGGCATACTTGGCAAAGGAGCCAACCAGGGGAGTCGATACCATGCCCACACTTGTAACAGTACCTTGCAATCGGCGATTTCTCACGTAGTCTTACATGTTGGACGATCTAACACTCGGTAAAGAACCGCGAGGCACACCGAGCCCCAACTACACCATCTAATTTCATCCACATTTGCAAGTAGCTACAAGAACTTTCCATGAACCAATGATGTGCTCTTATTTAGCATTAGAAAATGCCCAAACAGAGCTAATATATAACTGTAAACATTAAATGTTATTGGCTACTTAGATTTGTTTCAAGATTATTTACATGAAAATCAAGCCATTCAAGTTTGATTTCTCCAGCCACAAGATCAATCAGATTTGGCTGACCACCAAGTAGTTGTTCACACATTCTGGAGTACTATGGTGGTGCCATTGGTAATTCTAGTGACTGGTAAACCTTCTATACAAAGTCCAAGTAAAATAGCGACATCCTCTAGTGTTATCGAGCACTCCCCAACTAGAAAGTGAAATGTATGAGTTTCTGGTCTCCACCTTTCCACTAAAGCATTTATAAGAGGTCTATTTATCTCTAATTCACAAATCAGGGAAACTCAGTAGAGACCAGCCTGCCATCAGTGCTCATTAATCTCTGCTTTCGGTGACTTCATGTATAGGTGATGAGGCCGTAATAAATCCCTTTCCTGTTACAAGAGCAAAATATATATTAATTAAATAATTAAATTTAATCTTTATATATTTTTTTAAAAATACATATGCAAAATAAAATTAATCATTATAAAAAGAGTCTGCTCAGACAATTTAATTTTTAATTTGTTATAAAAAATGTTAAATAAAATTACATAAAATATTAAATATAAAATGTAATTCCCTACTTACCAGTATTTAATCTTTAATTTTTTATATAAAAAAATACATACGCAAAATGAAATTTATCATTATAGAAAGAGTCTGCTCAAACAATTTAATCTTTAATTTGTTATAAAAAATTTTAAATAAAATTACATATAATATTAAATATAAAATGTAATTCCCTACTTACCAGCATTTAATCTTTAATTTTTTTTATATAAAATGTTAAATATAAAATGAAATACTTACAATATTTTTACGAATCTGCTCGGATACATGTTTTCTCGAAATTATTGTTCTATCAGGAGCCATAGATAATTTTTTGTTTCAAACACTGAAAGAGTCACACTCTGTGTATTCGTAGCGGATAAACCTTCTTCAATCTCTTCTCCGAATTTTTTCTCAACGTAATGGCCTTCTCCCATGGCTCCTATTTAGTCTCGAGGCATGCATTACCACTTTCCAAAATGAAGTAAGGTTGTCACAGAGATTCTCTAGTTTCTGAAATCATGCCACAAGTGAGATTCCCTTTCTTCAGCAATATTCATGTTGCACACTAGCAGGGAGTTAACAGCGCTGCACTTTGCACTTGCGTGGCCCTCCCCCTACTTCGAATGATGCCCCCCCGCCCCCGCTCCCTCTTCGATGCTGGCCCCGCTCCTAGTTGGCGTGTGTGGTGCACATCCCTGCTTCACAGACTCTAGACAAATTAGCAACTACCAGTACATGGAGGTATGAAAAAGAAATCTCACAAAAGTCGAGATTTTGCAAACCATGGAAGTGGCGTGATTTAGGCAAGAGTTGCAGGTGTTTTGCAAGTGTAATTATTTGTTTTTGCAGGTGGCAAGTAATCACGCTTATTGCATGATTTACATAGTCATATGTGGGTAATTTAAGCCTGATAATCATATTATTGATAATAATGCATTTGAAACCCATAAAAAAAAAAATAATTTCCCACATTTCCATACCATATGTGTTGTTGTGCTAAATGACAAAAAATATCATGAGAGTAGTGATTCTACAATAGGGTGGTAGGGTGGGGAGAAAATATTTCCTGCCCCAATTCTCTCCCATCACACTCTAATCTCTTATATCACTCCCTCTCCCACCTCACTCTCTCTTTTCTCAACTACTCTCTCTTCCACCTCACTATGTTTCCTTCTCATTCAATCACTCACCCTATCCCTTTTCTTTCTGTCACTTGAGAGTTTGAGAAGAAGCCATGTCGCCCATATGTGTAAGAAGATTGATGCGGCGAATCTTCCTAGGGCATACTGTGGGTTTTTGTTTCTTTGAATCGTGAAGAAGATTGAATCGTCAATGGATTGTAGCCGACAAATACGATGGCATATGCAGTGAGACTTTTGACAACACCGTTTCAGAAGAAGGCAAAGCGTTTGAGGTAGTTGAGAAGCTCTGCAATTGATAACACTGCTCATAGTTAGCATTATCATCGATGCAGACAGGCTCACCTCCATTTATGATATCCAAATCGGCAAGTTCCAGGTTTTGTTTCTCTTTGAATTTTTCTTTTTTGGTTGAGAGAATTTCAGAACATGATAGTGAAGTTGTTTTTTTAATTTTATTTTATGTTCTTTTCACCTGCTGGTGAGTCAGGCTTTTATGAAAGATAGGTAGGTTGTTCAATTGTGAGAAGCTCATCTTTCTTGTTTCCTAGGTATTCCCTATTTCCTTTACATATGAATGGTTGTGACTATGCTTAGCTGTTCTATTAAGAATATTAAAAGTACAAAATCTATCATGTTCCAGTATTGGTTGTCAGTTCAATATGCGCCAGATATTTCTACTGCAAGTCTACAACTAATTAAGTCTCGAAACTAAATAATTAAGCTCTTAACGCAAGGTACTAGTTGAGGAGTCTTAAATTGCTTAAATAATATATGTTCTCAAAAAAAGGTTTCAGATATTGTAACTTTAAAGTTTAAACCAAACCAATTATAGCATGAGCGAGGATACTTTCCCAATTTCTACTGCATATTTATGGAGTCTAAATTTGTAAATGTTTGGAATCTTTCTACTTCCTGTTAAAACTTTCTACCCCCAATACCTTGTATACAAAATTGATGTTTGTATACAATTGCAAACCATGTCTCACATGCAACTCCCCCCAGCAAACTTTTTTCTTCCATCATTCTAGCTTTTATGTCATGTTCTTATTTTTCTAGGGGTTGAATTTTTTTTGGACTTATTTTTTATTTTTTGATTGGTTGTTCCAGTTTTTTTTGTGTGCTCAATAATAGGAATTTCTTAGTTGTGATGTCCAAGGAAGCACCGACGCTTTGTTGAAGCCGCCACACCGATGTCGAATGTGGCGACACGGTGGACATCGGTTTGACTCAGTGGATTCGCGTGTCAGGGGCGTGTTTGGTTCGGGCCCCTCTTTTTTAATGACCCGAGTTGTTTGACATGGGTCGGACTCGGGTCAGACGCGAATCAGAAAAAAAAAAAACGAATCTTAACTGAATCATCATAAAATAATTTAAACTGATATGATTTTATCTTTTTTTTTTATTATTTTTTTCCCTTCTCTTTGCACAATCAACATACCAACATTCCTCCTTTTTTCTGGACCTTGGAGAAGGAGATTGTTTTCTCTGAAGCTAGTCAAGCAACCACCCACTGAGGCACCAACCAGCACTCAGAATTGCACAAATAGTGTTGGCCAGGCATCGCATGTAACAGCCACCAACACAAAGACGACGCACGAACGCAGGCAACATCCAGCGACTATAACTCTATGAGTGACCGAGTGTCTTCTGTTGTTCTTAACTTCTTATGTTCTTATTTTTCTATGGAGTAGAGAGAGAAAGAGAGTTAATGGTGTTGAATTGTTGATAAGGTTGAGAGAATGAGAGGTTTTGCAGTTTCACATTTTTTACATTCAACATTCTTTTTTAAAAAGAAAAAAAATAAAAAAGATGAGTGGTTGGTAATCAATTGCACTTGGAGAAGAGAGATGAAATATCTTTGGTGGTGTACAGCTAACATAGTCTGGTGCACATGATTTATTAATAGTGCTCTTAATTTCTTATTGGTTGGTAATCAATTGCAACTTCATTATACACTATTAATCATCAGCTATCATTATACATTCACGATGAGCATAATGTATTAGTGTATGACATGTACTTAATTATTTTTCTTTTTTACCTTACAAGTTACAAACTTACAATAATTCAATAACGCTATTTTTTTTTAATTTTGCAATATAATAGATAAATTATTATTGTACATATTTTTATAATTTTTATATTATCATATAAGTATTTTATTTCTTCTTTTAGAATAATGGCATCTCCAAGTTCAAATGTTACCTCCAATATGGTTATTTCGAGCAAATATATATCTTTTGAGGATCAAGATTCCAAAAATCCTCTTTGGGCATACGTTAAGATTCTAAACAAGAATGCAAGTGTTGGTGGTGGAAATAAAAGTTGGCAATGCAATTTTGTGATAGAGTGATCATTGGATCATATTCAAGAGTCAGGGCACATTTATTGAAAATACCAGGAAAAAGGGTTGCTGCTTGTAAGAAGGTAAACAACGACTATTTGTCAAAATTGAAAAAAATTGATAAAGAGGCTACAAAAACATTAGAACGACCTCATGTTCCATTGCCTTCTGAAACTAGACATGTTCCTTCCAGCTTTGGCTCTAGTTGTGGCTTTGATGGTTTTAAGGAAAAAAAAGAAACCCAGGTCCTTTGGAAAGAGCTTTTAATAATGAAGAAAGAGCTCAATTTACTGAACAATGGTTTGCCTTTCCATATTGCTAGAAATCCTTACTATATGAGTTCCTACACTTTTGCAGCAAGTCATTCCATGTCTGGCTATAAACCTCCAGGTTCAAATGCTTTGAGAACAACTTTATTACAAAAGGAGAAAGTGAATGTTGAAAGAATGCTTCAACCAATCAAAAGTTTGTGGAGTTCAAAAGTTGTTAGCATTGTTACTGATGGATGGACTGATTCATAGAGGAGACCCTTAATTAATTTTATGGTTACAAGTGAAAGAGGTCCTATTTTTTTGAAGTCCATTGATAGCACTATGGAATGTAAAGATAGGCACTATATGGCTCGCTTGTTCAAAGAAGCAATCATTGAGGTTGGAGTTGATAACGTTGTCTAACTTATAACTAATAATGCTTCTATGTGTAAAGCGGCAGGATTGTTAGTTGAAGATGAATTTTTGGACTCCTTGTGTGGTGCACACATTGAACTTAGCTTTGAAAAATATGTGTACTGTGAAGAATATAGAAAAAAATGCAATTGCATATACTGAGTGTCATTGGATCACTCTGATAGCCGATGATGTTTCCTTTAGTAGAAATCTCATCATGAACCATTCAATGAGATTGGCTATCTTCAATAAATTTGTGCCATTAAAACTTCTTACTATTGCTAAGACAAGATTTGCATAAGTAATAGTTATGCTAAAAAGGTTTAAACTCATAAAGCAAGCTTTGCAAGAAATGGTCATCATTCAATAATGGAACACTTATAGGGATGATGATCAACAAAAAGCTGCAACTGTTAAAGGTTTTCTCTTGAATTGTCTGTGGTTGGATAAAATTGATTACATAATCAATTTCACAAATCCCATTTATGAAATGCTACAAGTTTGTGACACAGATGCTCCTACTCTTCACTTAGTATATGATATGTGGGACACAATGATAGAAAAAGTGAACATGGATATTTATATACATGAAGGAAAGAGAGCAGATGAGGACTCAATATTTTATGAAGTGGTGTATTCAATACTCATTGATAGATGGACTAAGAGCAATACCCCACTCCATTGCATGACACACTCTTTAAATCCAAAGTAAGTTTATATGTTACTAAATTATTTTTTAAATTTTATTTAATTATTTAAAATTTTTTATTAAATTATTTTTTTAATTTTAATAAATTATTTTAAAACTTTTTGAATAATTTAAAAAGTTTTATTAGTATGTAACATATAGTTAAATTTATTTTGTGTAGGTATTATAGTACACACTGGCTTCAAGGAGCTCCAAACAGAGTTGCTCCTCATCAAGATGAAAAAATTTCTATACAGAGGAATAAGTATTTAAGAAGATATTTTTCAGACCTTGAGAATAGAAAGAAGATTGCTATTGAATTCTTTAGATTTTCTTCAGCTACAACCATATTTTCCAATTTTGATTCAATTGAAGATAGGTGAGCACTAGACCCAAGATCTTGGTGGTCAAACTATGGATCTTCTACCCCTCTTCGTCAAAAGATAGCATTGAAACTTGTACAACCTTGCTCTTCATCATGTTGCGAAAGAAATTGGAGTACATACTCCTTCATTCATTCTAAAAGGAGAAATAAATTGAATCCCTCAAGAGCCGAAGATTTGGTATATGTACATACTAATCTTTGATTGTTATCTAGGAGGAGTGAAGACTATAAATAAAGAGCTTCCAAGATGTGGGATGTCAGAGTAGATGACAATAATTATGATCTTGACTCTTCATACCTATTATTAGATGAACCAGAGATTGAAGATGTTCTATTTGAATATGATGGACTTGGAGGAGAAGAGATTGACAATTTTCCTATTAATAATGAGATTATCAGAGTAGATTAAGTTATTAGAAAAATAATATTATTTTTGACTAATTATACTATTTTGAGATGATCTTTTTAATTTTTTATGCAAAATATATCTAATTTACATTTTATTATATTATTTTTTATTATAAAACATTATTTCTATGTTTTTTTATCCAACGTGTCCTCGCCATGTCGTGTCATGTATTTTAAAAAAATTGCCGTGTCCCCGAATTCGTGCCATGTCGTATCCGTGTCATGTGTCGTATCTGTGCTTCCTAGATGATGTCTAGAATTCTTGGTATTGTTTTATAGAATGTGAAAAAAAAAGTGTATTTTGGAAATATGGGGCTTAAAAGCAAAAGTAAAGGCACAATTGGGAGGGGGAATTTGTTGTCCAAATTTATATTGTAAAGCTTATTTGGTTTTTCATTTAAGCTTGTAGACCTAGTTTTCAATTTGTACTTGCAGTCTTTAAAATGAATCTGCATGGCTAGTTGCTTTTGTTCATGCCAAGCTCTAAACTCTTAGTATTTTATACATGTTGGATACTTGACTTTCATTAGAAGTTCATGTTTAATGAAAGTGATGAAATAGAAGATGATTGTTCATTGCTATCCTAATATAAACGGTTGCAACTTTGTCCTTGTCTAATGCCCTGCTCTATTCTATGAGGAGGTGGACATATCCAAGCTTGGCATGCAAGAAAAGGTCTTCAATGGTATGCTAAGAACTGTTGAAGAGAACAATGAGAAGTTCCTCTTTAGGATGAGGGAGAGGATTGATAACATATTGTTTGGTTTTGATTTTTATAGATTGGACTACTATTTTATAGCTTGGACTACTACTACTACTACCATTATTTTATAGCTTGGACTACCTTTTTTAATTTATTCATATTTTAATAATGTTTGAGTGTTTATGTTGTTTGGTCTACAAGACTTACTATTGATTATTAAGCTTTGTGTCTTGTTTTTGTTTTTTGGTCTGCAAGACTTACTATTGATTATTAAGCTTTATGCCTTTTTTTTTGTTTTACTTTTTGTTGATTAGGGTTAGTATAGAGATTCCCAAGATTGAAGTAAGATTTAAGCATTTGTTTGTAGAAAGGGATGCATATATTGGAACCAGAGCATTGCTACCACAAGAGTAGTGTAGTTCATGGTCAGTTTCTATTTCTCTCATATTCATGGATATTCATATAGTATTAATGATCATGTTATGTTACTTTGTCCTTTACATTTCCGGTTTCATGTATGATAATTGATAGGCTTTGGTTAGGTAGGACAAAGAAAAACATAAAAACATTTTAGTTGTCACCATGATTGTCTTCTTTGATAGTACAAAGGACAACTAAGCATTGTTTCACATTTCATTAATAGATCAAAAGTATATGGAATAGGTCATGCAATTCAGAATTAGCTAGTTGTCTAAAAGTACAACTACTCATATACAATACCCAATCTCCTCAAATTAGTATAAGGATCCATTTGGAGATATTTATAGTATTTGATACATATGTGAACTCATAATATTAATTCTTCATAAACCTTGTATAGTTCATCGAATCCACTTCACTTACCTATACAACAGATTCATATGATTAAACTCAAAACTTGTGACAACTTCTCCTAAAACTTAGTGAAGTGTAAAAGTATTGAATGCTTTAATTCTGCTTGTCAAATTGCATGGAAGGGAAAATAGAAACTAAGGAAGTAAGAAATAAGAACCGAAGAAATTTATTCAACTATATCTAGTTAATATGCATTTTATCGATGCTGATGCATTTCTCTAGTAATAGTTAACTAATTAAGCTTTCTAATGCGTTATTATTATCTTTTGTTTGAGATAAAGATAAACAACTTTTAAATGTGGTTGCACTGATTGAGAAATCTTCTTTATTTTTATTAGTTGGCTAGTATGTAGCGATAGCTCTTTTCCAAGTCAATTGCTGCATCCAAGGTATTTTATTTTATCATTGACAATTGGCAAAGCATTTGTTTACTATTGGTGGTGTTATATGAGCAAAGAATGTGAGACGTACAAGCTGAAATATGTTCTGTTTTTGTTGAGAATTTAATTTATTTTATCTGAATTTGTGTTGATAAGGCACATAAGAATTAGTTTGAAGTCTATATGCTATTTTTGGTGAACTTCTCCAACATAATGTAAATAACTTTTTATTACATTTGGTGGCTGATATGATTTGCTGGATCTTTTAGGCTAGAAAATGGTGAGCTGGATGTCATGATGATACTTTTGGATGTTCATTTGCATATTGTGGATGCCATGATAATATCTATCATTAACTAAGCGGCATATTTATTTGATGAGTTGACTTGGAATTATTCACATGGATATTATGATAAACTCAAAAGTTTTCAACAGAACTTGTTCTTGTTGAATGTTGTAATGTTGTATTCCACTACTTCTCCATCTAGTTATTGTTTTTCCTTTTACAAAGAGAATTTTCTGGTCTGTTGATAGAATTAACATTTGAAACTAATATATTTCAAGTTCTTATAAGCATTTATGTTGTTAGGATGATTGTTCCTCTCTAGTTGAGGCTCTCTTGTTTGCAATTCATATAAAAAAAATGCTTAGATTACTTGTTTGTCTTTTGTTTTTAGGTCTTTAAAGATGAATATTGAATGAAGTTGTTGTTCTCTGCCTTCCTTTGAAGCCCACAATCAAGAAGATTTTCATTAATGCCTTTACACCTTTATTGAAGGAATCAAACTATTATGATGTCTAACTAGGTAGTGATATGGATTGTGGCCAATACTTTTAAACCAGAGGCCCTGTTATAAAAGCCACATTGTCAATGAGATGCAGATTACCTAAGAGAAAATGAGAAATTAAATCTCAACCTCCCTTGTGTCATTTGACATTTATGTTAAAACCTTCTTTCTATTGTGGAAGGTTTTGATTGTATTTATATTGATAGATTCTCCATATAATTTAGTTTGAAATGTACAATTATTCTATTCAAAAGTTTTTCCTCAAGCTTTGTATAACACTTCGTGTACCACAATTGTTGAGTATTACTCTCGTTTCTCCAATTAATTTAAAAACATGATTTTAAAAGGCATAAAAATTTCAATTAAGTAAAAAATTCTTTTTTTTTAAAAAAAAAGAGACTTAGGTGTAAGAATTTGAAAGCACAAAACATCCAATCCATGGTTCATTCGATGTAGCTTAGTTTAATCATTTAGAATTGCAATTTGGTTAATTTTATTGTTTTTTACGAATGAAGGAACCTAACCAGAGAAAATTGAAAATAAAATCTAAAAAGAGAACCAACCAAAAAGTGTATAACACTAAGGCTAGAGTCAATAGAAGTCGCCTTGAAATTAACTATTAGTAGCTGCTAACTTAGCCTTATATGCTAATAAAGTGTCTCACTTACCAACTAAAGTAGAACTCGTGCGCAAGCCATTCAAACTTTGTCAAATACTTTAGAAATAGTTCTTTGATGAATTATGAGGGTAACAACCTCTAAATTTTTTATTTTTTGCTCTTCCTATCAGCAACAAATTGAAATCATCTACTATGGTCAATAAATTTTATGGCAAGTGAGTAATAATGCAGTCTGAAATACTTCAGCATACTTCCACATGGGATTACTATGCATTCATATACCAAGTAAATGTCCTTATAAAAAATTGAAAAACTTACCAACATAACATGAAACTTATCAGCGTCTTATGAAAAACTTATCACCCAAAGTGTCATACTTATTAGCTAAAGCTATACCCATGTGCAAGTCATTCTAACTTATCAAATAACTTAGAATGCTTCTAGCTAGTAAGTAAGGCACCTTATCTAATAAATTATTAACAAAATGCTTGTAAGTTTGATTTTATGCTTGTAAATGATTCAATTTTAACTTCAAAATGCATCATAGAAACATTTCTAAGGTATTTGACAAGTAGAAATGACTTGCACATGGGTGCTAATTTAACCAGTAAGTAAGGCACTTTGGTTGATAAGTTATACATAAAATGTTGCTAAGTTTGATGTTATGCAGGTAAGTTCTTCAATTTGTGATAAAGACAGTTATTTTGCACATGAAGTTACATTTATCACATGTGAACGCGGAATTGAAGTATTTCAAAGCACACAATACTCTCATGTGAGAAAATCTAATGGCCAAATTGTCATTTTAATTTCATTCATACTAGTTCACTTTTACTGATAAGTAGTGTTGTTTTGCTTATAATTTGTACACTTTATGTTGGTAACATTGTGAAATAGCTACTGATTTGTACACCAGAATGGTGTAATAGCACTAAAATGTAAACAAACAAAAGAAAATAATGAGAACCTAAATTGCATAAACTGAACAAAAGCAAATTAAAAATACATAACTAAAGACATTTCAGGTAATATAACAAAAAATAAATAAATAAACAACTTAGTGTGTGTATGTCATAGGCAACAGTAATTGAAAATTTATACATTTTCGATTAATTCTCTTTTTTATTTTTATTTTTTACTCCTTTGGCTCTTTCATTCCTCTAAAATACAAAGCAAAACACCAAAATTAACCAAATTGCAATGCCTAAATAATCAAATTAAAATCATACCAAAATGATCAAACCTTTCATCCAAGCTATTTAGATGCTTATTGGTTTAAGTATTCTTGACCCTATACTCCTGCCATCCAACACAGGATCCTTAGTGGGTATGTTGCAATTGAAATACCTTAATTTTAAATTAAAAAAAGGCTATAAAAATTATTCTAAACTAAAAGGGTGCCAATTACCCCTATTTGTCAATCTAGGTCCTGAATTTTACTAATTCTGGACCACCCTGCATGTCCTTGGAGAGTTATAAGATATAATTACTTTCCTGAATTCAAATGTCCCGATAATTATTTCCTAGATGAAAATAAGTTAAAGGATGATTTTTAAATAAATTTTAAGAAAATTTTAAGCCTTTCATTTTTAGCCTACATGTTTATAAAATCTTAGAAATTCCTGAATTTAAACTAAAACCCAAAAATTTGAATTTTGATCAGTTGAGATTTTAATTTTTATGATACTTTATATCTAAATCTAAATGGGGAGTATTTCCTTATTTACATTTATATTTTAAAATTAATGGAGAGTAAAATAGATGAGGACATTAACTTCTCTACGCACCCACTCCAATACACTACTCACAGTTTTTTTTTCTTTTTCTTTTTCTTCTCTATGCACAGTTTCTTTTTCCTTCCCTTTTTGTTTGTGAAATAGAGGACACAACCCTCCTTCCATTGAAGCTCTCTTTTTTGCTCTCAGTCCATCAATTGCCGCCGCCACCTCTTGCCTTTCACTTTCAGCCCGACCTCTGCTTACTATGACGCCAACAACCACACTTTCTCTCTTTTGGGTTTTTTAAGTGGCTAAACTCCAAGCTCTCAAAAAGTCACCCATACCTACTCCCTTCTCTTCCTTTCCTTAGCCATTAAAGGTATAATAGAGCTAAATCTTACTTCCAATTTCTTGGATTAGCTAGGTTATGTTATGGGAATAGGATTAGAACTCTAATCTTTAAAACATAGGTTATATAATTGGGGATTTATGGTGTTTAGACTAATAGTATAGAAAATTTTGGTTTTAAATGCTAATTAGTGGTTATTAGATGATGTATGTGGCGTTAGATACTTTGGAAAGGTATCCTGTCTATTCTACCATGATGTAGGCTTGGAGCACCACATTCTTGGATTGTGTTGTGAGTGAATAATGTGTTTATGATTATATGGTATTTAGTTCTATGTATTTAAATATCTATATTGCATATTCATTATCTATTTTCCACTAGCAAGTAAAATGATTCTCTTATTGTATTCATGTCTTGAAAGTTGCATTTGTTAGTTCAAGTACACTTAAAATTGTTATATTTTAAAAAGAATATGGAACGAGATTTAATAACCACTATTGATATTGGGGTAGGCACTCTACATGATTTGATACAATTTTATATATTGTTATATTGGAATTAGATTTAGAGACAAGTATATTTTTGAAATGCTTATGGTTTTGGATAAAAGCCCCTTGACTTTATTTCCTTAAGCAAGGTTAATTGAGAACCAAACACAGTTTTAATTTATTCTTTTGCACTTGAAGGAGATTGATAACAATTGCATTCTTTTTGTTTTACTAAAGTGATTAGTTTCTTGAAAGGAAAGTTGATGAAGGAAACTTGAGTTATTTGATGGGAAAAGTTAATATTTTTAAAGAAGGTATCATTGACAGAAACCGTAGCTAACAACAGTGGCATTAGCCTTAATGTACATTGAGATAGACCTCAACTAGCAGAAAGGTTGCTAGCCCAGTATTTTAGGCCAACATACCGGTATTATTAGGTACTAGGGATGGGTATGAGGGCCGTCTAGAAGTAGTGTGAACACATTGGGATAGGTGTGAGGGTCGTCCAGTTGTGGGATCAATTTTGGACTTTGTTCTAACGTAGAGACTTTTTAATGCATAAATTCCATAATTCTATATTATCACTATAAGAGATTTGTATGTTGATCCTATACTACTTAGTTTGGTTAATATCTTATATTATTATTTTTTATTTCGATTATTATCTTGGGACTTGTTCTAATTAACTGTAAACATATTATTGCTCATTAAGTTTCATAACTCACCCCATGATTGTTTGCTTTATTACAAATTTCAGTGTAGCTTCGAGTTCCACTCCTCCCGCTTAGTAGGATTGAGTCGCTACCTTTTTGGTGAGCCCCATCAATGGTGTATGGGCCATTATTTTGTGGTTTCCTGTCTCTTATTTTTATGACAAACCATATATGCTTAGGTGCTCCATTTGATCACAGGTAGGGACTAGATTAGTAGTGTTTAAGTTTATGACCATGCTTATAGTTATCTTACATTAGATTCATGCATATCATCAACCAACTCAAAGAGTTGGGTAAAAGATACTCAAACTCTGAGATGGTGAGAAAAATCTTGAGAAGTCTCTAACCTAAGTGGCTTCCTAAGGTTACAATTATCACAGATGCTAAGAACTTTCAAACCCTTAGCTTGGATGCTCTCATTTGGTTTCTAAAGACTCATGAAGTTGTACTTTTAGAAGTTCATGGTGAAGCCATGAAGAAGAATAAATCTATTAATATAAAGACCTCCCATAAAATGCAAAACAAAAAGGAAGACAATGAAGGTAGCTGAGGTCTTTGATGAAAAAGAAGAATTAAAAAAAAAATAAAGAAGAGGAAGATGAGATCTTCTTGCTTGTGAGAAAAATATTAAGATAGAAAGAAGAATGAGTCTAACTTCAGAAAAGACAAAAAGGGAAAGGGAAAGTTGGACAATGTGAACTGTTGTCACTGTGGTGAGAAAGGACACTTCAAAACCAATTGTCTTTCTGTCAAGGAATCACAGAAAAAGTTCATCCCCAAAAAGAAAGGAATGCTAGCCATATAGGGTAACTCAAAAGACGAGAATGAGTTGGAAGAAGTTGCCAACCTATGCTTGATGGCTGACAATGTTTCTGAAGAAGAAACAAAGGTGAAAGACTCTTTAGCAACTAATCTTTCTTATGATTAACTTTTAAGATTATATGATGATTTGTTAGAGAATTGTTAGACATTGACCTCTCATTACCTTTCTCTCAGAAAGAACCATCAGAATGTAACTCTAGAGCTTGAAAAAGTAAAAATTGAATCTAAGAATGTAAGGCTTGAAAAAGAAAAAGTTCAAGGAGAAAATAAGTTTCTAAACGCCAAACTTAAGGCCTTAAAAATTGAAGTTTCTAATAAGGACTAGAAAGCTCAGAAGGAGATTTCTGAACTTTAGAAAACTTCAAAACTTCTCAAATCAGATTTAGAGAAAATGGTAAATGGCTCCAAGTTTTTAAACATGATGCTTGGTGGTTAGAGACCTTATTTTCAAAAAACTGGTATTGGTTTTAAGAAGGAAATGGATGAGAAAGTGACTGCAAGACATTTACCTTATAAATGCCATATGTTAAATAAGGCAAATAAGCAGGTAAGAAGCATCCCCTTAAGGCAACTAACCCAAAAGGACCTAAGAAGATATGGGCATCTAAAATTAAATCCACATTGTAGGTGTGTCTTATGACACATGTTGAAAAGGATGACAAGTGATAGATGGACAGTGGATGTTATAGACACACGTCAAGCAAAAGAAAATGATTCAGAAAGCTATAGCCCAAGAATTCTAAATTAATGAAATTTGCTAATGGAGGTAAAGCAAAAACTACTGGCATTGGAAATATTGGTAAGGATAATTCTCACCAATTTTCTAATGTACTATTAGTTTATGCCTTGGCTTGTAATCTATTAAGCAGTAGTCAATTTTGTGACCAAGGCTTTAATGTATTGTTTGATGCCAAAGCATGCCATGTGTTGAATTTAGTTTCTAGACTAGACATTTTCTCTGGCAAGAGGCATGATAACACCTATATGTTATTCTTGGATGACCTCTTAGATCAGTATGTAAAATGCATAGCATTATTTGTGGATGATAAGTGTCTATGACATTAAAAACTTGGTCATGCTCATATGAAATTAATTTATGAGCTATCTCAGCCTTCCAAAGATCAGTTATGATAAGGATTCAACTTGTCATTTTCTGTGAGAAATACAAGCAAACCAAGGTTTCGTCCCATAACAAGAATGGGTTTTTGACCACTAGGGCACTAAAGCTTTTGCACGTGGATCTCTTTTGACCAACCAAGACTAAAAGTCTAACTGAAAAAAGATTTTATCTTGTCATTGTGAATTATTACTCTAGATTCATATGGGTTATTTTCTTAACTTCTAAAAATAAGGTGGTTAAAAAGTTTAAAGTTTTTGAAAAAAGTATGTATACAAAGAAACATGCAAGCACATAAATAAAGAAGTCAATTTTATTTTTTGGTACAAAATCTTACCTCAAATTGCCATGGAAATTGCTTTGAAAAATGAATTTCAAAGCATCAAAATCCGATTAAAAGAGTTATATTGAAACAATCTAGAAATTGCTCGGAAAAAATGAAACAATTGCTTTAATATCTCTGCATCAAGATGCACAATAGAAACAAACTAAAGTTTCGATATGCAAGAAAAAAAATAAGGAGAAAAGTAAGAAAAAAGAATAATAATGATAATATAAGTGATTAGTTTCACAAGTATAGACACCTTGTAGGTTAAAGTAGCACAAGAAGGGGGTTGAATCGTGCTTCTAACCTCTTTTTCATTTCTAAAATACTAAACAGAGTTTATCAAGTTTTCACTTGAGGCAGCGACAATTATAGTTAATTTGCTTCAAAAAATAACTTTCTAATCCAAGAGAAAATGCATAGACTTTATAAACTATTTTAAAAACATTTATAAAAGAAACATGCAACACAAACAAACTTGAATGCTACAATATAAGGAGACAAAGAAAGAGAGAGGTATTATGTAGTGATTTTATACTAGTTTGGCCAAACACTGCCTACATCAAGTTCTCAACGACCTGTTGAGTTCCACTGAAAATACTTTCTCAATCCTCAAGAAAGTAAGTAGTAGTTTCACTTTTCTATCAAACAAGTAGTCTTTTTACTAGCTTCTTCAAGCTAACCTCACTTAATCACTCCTTGATTAGGATACAAGTATATGATTTTGGGTTGGTTTTCTCTAACAAAAAACACTCAAGTTTTTCTAAGAATGAAACTTATAAACTAAAAACTTGAAAGACTTCTTTCTATATTCTTCCTAAGAAGAAGATGTTATCTAATAAGTACTAGAAAGAATATTTTCAAAACAAAAACTTATTACAAGAAGTAATAGATGAACTTTTAGAGTGTATTGAAAAGTTTCAGCTCTAGTTGTACAAAAGTTCCTTCTCTTATGAAGGTCTTATTATTTTATATTTGGATTTTGAACATGACTGTTTCCCCTTGATTTCCCTTCCTCTTGACATGTGTTAATCTTCTTTTTGTGTCTTAGAAACTATCCTCTAGTAGAGTAGCTAAGCTGTGTTAGAGTTGTCCTGTAGAGACATTGGCACAATGGTTTTTGGACAACCTTCAGAAACAACTTTTACTTTTTGAACTATGATTTCTGAACCTTTCTTCTAGAGAATGATGAATTTTTCCAAGTACAAAAGTACATGTCATCAATATTTTTCTGAAAGTTGACTAAATTTGAATTTCAAATTTCCCTTCGTTTCTATTGACTTAGCATGATTTATGAAAAAACGCGTGCTTTATGAGATAGCTTCACAGTTTCTTGGCTTCACGTTGATCTTCTTTGCTTAGCTCTGGGCTTGATAAAGATCTTTTTAGCATGTAAAATGTCTTCAAATTTGATAGCTATTGAGATTGAAGATTGTGATCATGATATGCTCAAGAGAAATTGAGCTCTTCAATGATATGACACTTTTCTGAATGCGTAATGCACTTTCTAAAGATCCATACTTAGTTTCTGATGTTGGATATGTTTTCTCATGTCTCTAACATATTTTAGTTCACTTTCTAAACTATTTTTCATATCACAAAGATTTTCAATATCTTTGAATGAGATTTTAATCATATTAAAGCATGTCATTGTGAAAATATGTCATTAATTGAACTTATATATAACGAGAATCGTCGTGTTAAATACTACAGAAATTCAATTGAAACATTAATTCTTTCTTTAAAATATTTTAACAAAATTTGTTTTGTTGTTGCTCAAAACATAAGCCGTAGAGCTTTATAAAGGGTTTCGAAGCTAAAGCAACTCACCATTGTGGTCTATATCTAATAACATTATAATGGCGGATAATGAAACAAAGAAGAGGGAGAGGGGGATTTGCACTATAGAAAAAAATTAGAACTTAAAATGAAATAAAAGTATAGAAAATGTGAATGAAGGTAAAGGATAAAAATCGGATAATGTTGTAAAGCTCAAAAGATCACAAAAGGAATGAACTTTATGACAGATGAAGGAGAAAAGAAATGTTAAGAATAATATTAAGAATATGACTGACAGCAAAATAAAAAAAGAAAAACCCTTAGAACATAAAACTAAGCGTTAAATCCATAAGTAAGATAGGCCTTTTCTTTAACAGACAATATATATAATGACTAGAAATAGCTGAATCAATTTAAAATTCAATTGATTGATGAATTTCGGAAAACAAACCTACTTTGATTGGGTTGCAAATTAAAGATTTGTTACAAAAATTCTTTTTTTTTGTTTGAAATTGTATTTCTATAAAAAAAATTAATTTATTTGAAAACTAGATTCCTTTTAAGAAAAGTAAATCCCATTTTTATATGTAAAAGTCAGTCCATTCCAATGTTTAGCAATGCTATAGAATAAATTTTTTTTTTGATCATTTGAAATTGAAATTATTGTTAGCATTACATGTTATCATATTCTTTTACGTTTGTAAATGAATCCTTACTTCTTAGTAATTAGAATGACTTACTTAAGTGTCTAATTAAATCAATCAATTAGATGACATGAAACTAATCATTTACATTTTAAAATCCGATTTTATTAAAAATATTATAATGCAAATCATTTGTATCCTATTATATTTATTAAAATCAAAATTTAGATTTCAAATATAAAATAGGAAGTAACTAGGCATGTATGTAGGAATTATTCTATTAAAAGAAATAAAGTCAATAAATCTAGCCCGATATATTTATGCAGAGTAATTTATCCCCTCTTTTGAATTGTAAGTGATCAATATAGAGCATCTAAATCCAGCCTGACATAATTCTTATTTTTGAGAGACCCATTTTGTTTATTTATTCTCTGTTTTAGAGGAGAAACACAATTTTAGGCCCGAAAGATCATATCACTAATAAAATAACTTCTAAATGAAACTATATTCACTTGTGACTCTCCAAAAATCCATCACATTTGATAAATTCACCAAAACGTTAACTAATTCCTGTTTTTTCTAATAAAAGTAATTCTTTCAAGTGCTGTTTTGTTTAAAATGTGATATGATCTTTTAAGGGTTAAAGTAATTGTTTTACAATGTCAACCTTGCAAAGAATGAACTATATTTTTAAAGATATAATATTTTGGGATTAACGTAGTGGTTTTGTACTGTAAAATTGACAAAAAAAAAAAAAATATAATCATTTTTATTAATAAAAAATAGTGATTAGTTAAACTTCGAGTGAATTTATCAAACAAAGTAGAACTTCTCAAAACTATCGAAAAATATATTTTTTTTTTCAAGAACTATTTTAATAGCAATATAATACGTAAAAATGGCACTCCTCCCTCTATTTTATTATGAGAAATACTATTCAAACACCTAAAAGTGGGTGTCTATTGAGACACCCACTGAACAACCATTGGATGTGATGTAATGGATGGAGTATGTGGAATCTACCATCACATCCAATGGTTATTAAGTGGGTGTCCTATTAGACACCCACTTTTTAGGTGTTAAAATAGTATTTTTGATTTTATTATATACTACGTTGAGCCGGTTCCCATCGCAATAGCATTACGATATAAAGATGCCCCTGTGGCCTGTAGTAACATAGCAAGGTGGAGGTTTAAAAAGGTCTTCCATTCTCCACAGAGGTGCGTGGCCTTATCCTCTGGCCGCTGCTTCCCCTTTCCACTTCCTTCTCGCCCGAACACTCCGTTTTGGTTGCTCGCCACTTACTGCTAACAGCATCCGACAGTAAAATGGCTTCCATCGCAGGCGTCTCTTCCGTATGCCAAACCCACGCTCTCGAGCTCCACAAAAGAGCAACCACCACAACGACAGCAGCGGCCACGGGTTCTGCTACCCCCGTTTCGATCCCGTCGCTGTCGTTCGACAGCAAGTCGCACTTCAATGCCGTTTTAAGAGCAGCTCGCCACAACGGCAGTAGTGCCAGCAAGCGCAGGGTCGGTTTTAGTGGCTCTGCTGTTGCGACCCCGAACTCCTCCGTACTCAGCGAAGAAGCCTTCAAGGGTTTCGGCTTGGACGGTGTCGGAGATGATGATGATGATGGAGAAGTCGGTTATGACTTTGAGAGTGAGGGTCCTTCTCCTCCTCCTCCTCCTCCTTCTTCTTCTGCTGTAAGCGAAGAGGAGCTCGATGTTACGAAGTTGGGGTTGCCTACGCGGCTCGTCGACTCGCTCCAGAAGCGTGGAATCACTAGCCTTTTCCCCATTCAGGTTCCATTTTTTTTTTTCAATTTGTTATGTTATTTCAACTGTCACCTTTGGTTTAGTGACGGGGGTGATGATGTTATGTTGTTGTTATAGACTATGGTCATGTAAGATGTTTGTAATTTTATCATTTTCTAGAAGGAAAAAAAAAACACATTTTTGTTTTTTTAATTTTAACATGAAATAATGTATCACGATGGGATGACTTATTATTTTCATATTAGTTTGTCTAAGTCTGCATTATGATCCAGTTAGTGTGTTAGTTTAGTTGCTTGGGTGTAGGATATGAATTTTATGCTTTCTCTTATCTTTCATATTTGCAAACTTTTTTTTTTCTTTTAATGAAATGTCGCACTGCTTATATGTTCGTTGCTTCTGGTAAATTTTTGTAAGATCGATACATGCTTTAGTTCTTTTGTTCATTTAACTTCAATCCTATAATTATGGGTTTGGATTACTCTTATTTCGCTTAATGTTGATGTTCAGTTGTATAATTTGTGTCAAATTCTTTTGTGGAGTTTGACTGTAGTTTCCTCCTTGCAAATTTACTTCTTTTATGTTTGGTTATTTAGAGAGCTGTGTTAGTGCCTGCGCTAGAAGGTAGAGATCTTATTGCTCGCGCAAAGACTGGGACCGGGAAGACGTTAGCATTTGGGATTCCAATTATTAAAGGCCTCACTGATGATGAGCAAAGTTCCTTCAGGTAAGCATTATTCATGCATAATACACCTTACACCCTATTATTGGTTTTTTGATTGCTTGATATATTGTGCATTTGTTTGTTTATATCAGGCGGTCTGGTCGTCTTCCTAGAGTCTTGGTTCTTGCACCTACTAGGGAGTTAGCAAAGCAAGTTGAAAAAGAGATAAAAGAATCTGCACCTTACCTAAACACAGTTTGTGTTTATGGTGGTGTTTCTTACGTAACACAGCAAAGTGCTCTGTCACGTGGTGTTGATGTGGTGGTTGGCACACCTGGTAGAATAATTGACTTAATAAATGGGAACAGCCTTAAATTGAGTGAAGTTCAGTATTTGGTTCTTGATGAAGCTGATCAGATGCTTGCCGTTGGGTTTGAGGAGGATGTGGAAGTAATTTTGGAGAAGGTCCCATCTGAGCGGCAGACCATGCTTTTCTCTGCAACCATGCCTGGTTGGGTGAAGAAATTGTCAAGAAAATATTTGAAGAATCCTTTGACAATTGACTTGGTAGATATTTGTTACTTTTGACTCCTAATCCCTCTGATATACAGAGTATGGTTTATTAAGTTCTTGTTCATTGCATTACCAACAAAACGAAAAAAACTTACTTCATAAACATTACCAAAAAGAAATTATTGATGAAGAATGCAATTATAGATTATGGCTTATAATTGTGTTGACAATATTCTCTTTATATGGCATTATGGCTTGTGACAAATTTAGTGGGTGATGTAGTCATCCTATGTTTCTCATTAGCTGGTGTTGTGAAGCATGTTGTACATGTTACATTGGATTGTTGCTAGAGGAGTGAGGAAACTACTACAAAATGGAGTCAAAATATTTATATATGCAAGTTGAATCCAAAGCAGTGTTGACTGATTGATGTAGCCTTCCTTAATATTTGAGGCTTATTGATGCAAAAATTTATTTGAACAGTTGTAATTAGATAAAAAGAAAGGCTTTTGGTGGTTCTCAGGTTTGATAATCTATCATAACTGCATGACTCGCTGACTTATAACAGCATGTTTTGTGTGGGACTGTGGGTAAAATCTAGTCATAACATGGCCACTGCAAATGTGCACCCCTTGTTCTGAAGAATTTCATTAACGTTAGTTGTGCAATTCCTCATCATAATCCTGTTTTTATTTGTTTGGGAGCATCTTATGCTATGCATGATACAATGGATTTGGAGAGGTGATTACAACGTAGTTTGAATACATCAGCTTATTTCATTTCTTCCAACTCTTTCTATCAAATGACCAGAATTGTTCTTACCAATGTTTAAATTAAATCATGATTATGTGCCTTTTCCTTTTCTTATAAACAAGGTCGGTGATGAAGAAGAAAAGCTTGCTGAGGGGATCAAACTTTATGCTATGTCAACCACTGCCACTTCAAAGCGGACAGTTCTTTCTGATCTTATAACTGTAAGTTTTCTGTTATTTTGTTGTAATCTTAGCTTGATGCTTGGTAATTCTACAATTTGCATTTCTGAGGGTTCGTTTAGAGTATGTACTGTTATTAATAGATTTGAAAATCGAAATTTATTTCAAATAATAATACAATAAAAATTTGTTCAGCAATGTTTGAGATGCTTGAGAAAAGCAAACTACCAGATTCTTTTTAAGAAATTTCATGCTTTATTAGTCAGGTCTAATCAGACAGCAAGGTTTTTTTTACTATTACTCTCATGTTGGGATGTACTTCATGTTGAATGTTGAATACCTAGACACAAACTTACGACTGTTCTCCAAGACTCATTTTGCTGTTGCAAATTTGAAATATATTTTAAATGTTAAATTTTTATAGATTTCGGAACTTGAGCCCCAACCCAATTACCAAAACTGAAATCCCAGGCTTAGACGAAGGGAAGCCATGTCAGTGGCTGGCCTTCACCAGGAAGATGAATGCTAAGGCAAAATGGTTAAAGCGGTTGTTGACAGAGTCCTCGGAGGGTAAAACGTGAGAAATCTGTTGCTGAGAATTTTGGTAAGGTTAATTGGGGGTTTTGATACTGCGGCCCGGGGCAGGGAGGAGGGAGGGGAGTAAAAATCGGGCGGGGTGGGGGGGACATCCATTAAAAAGTTCTGCAAGCTGCTCGGTGTATGGCTGGTCTTGCATGGGAGATTTTCTTCTGGGATTATTTCTTCCTTTCATCTTTCTGCTGTGTTAGTAGATACACTTCTGTTTAAGAATGTTTTTCTTCAAGAAGTCAATTTTGAAAATATATATACATATCTCTGTTCCTACACTCTATCTGTTTCCTGTTCCCAAATGTGCTTTGATCTGCTTTGTAAGATAATAGAATGCAGTGAAATAATTTAACTGAATGTTACTAATTTACTTTGCCTTTTAGGTCTATGCAAGGGGTGGGAAGACTATTGTTTTCACTCGGACAAAAAAAGATGCTGATGAAGTATCATTGTCATTAACAACTAGTATAGCTTCTGAAGCACTGCATGGTGATATATCTCAGCATCAGAGAGAAAGAACATTGAATGGCTTTCGGCAAGGGAAATTCACAGTTCTCGTTGCCACTGATGTTGCAGCTCGTGGACTTGATATTCCCAATGTTGATTTGGTAAGTATCTAAACATCCTATCTGTACACGTGGTTCTGCATGGATCTTCCCATATATTAGCAGTTTTTATTTTTTATTTTTCCATTTAGATCCAATGGTTATTCCCAACTGAGGCTGAAGCAATAAACACAACATTTAGATAATTCTAATTTGGGAATTGTGTTTTTTAATTGGGGATTTAATCATAATCATTTAGTATTTAACTATATTTTAACTTCCAATTTTTGAGAACTTAAGGTCTTGAAATTTGGGTCTTGAGATACTCTAGGATAGATGAAGACTTTACTGCCCTTTCTAAATTTTAGGATTTCCCAAGCCTTAAGTTTTGGTTGCTTGTCCTAGTAGAATTTGATTTGTCTATTTTGACATGAGGATATAATGCACTAACTCTGACCTTATTATTCCAACTTTATCACTTACACTAATTAATTTGACTTTACAGTTGAATTTGATAAAATGTGTGTAAATAGTACCTTGTTTAATGTCTTTGTCACAATGTTAATTATGTTCAGCACCCGAGGAAGTTTGTATTTGAATTAAGTAGAAAGTTCTTCTGCTTTGGTCTAGTACTGAATTCCTTTCTGTTCTCCACATATTGAAAAGCTTGTTGGTGTTACATGTTTTCTTCAGGTTATCCATTATGAGCTTCCTAATGATCCTGAGACTTTTGTCCATCGCTCTGGTCGTACTGGGCGTGCTGGAAAAGAAGGCACTGCCATTTTGATGTACACCAGTAGCCAGAGGAGAACAGTTAGATCCCTAGAGCACGATTTGGGGTGCAAATTTGAATTTATTAGTCCACCAGCTATAGGAGAGATTTTGGAGGCATCTGCCACTCAAGTCGTTGCGACACTTGGTAGAGTCCATCCTGAGTCTATTCAGTTTTTCACTCCAACTGCACAAAAAATGGTTGAAGAACAAGGGGCAAGTGCCCTTGCTGCTGCATTGGCACAGCTGAGTGGATTCTCTCGACCTCCATCATCCCGGTCTTTAATCAACCATGAACAGGTATTGGAGAAGCCTATGTTTCCAATTGAAGTTGTTAAGTCGTTCAAGTTTGTAAAGGACACTTTGTTTCTACATATTTTTTTCATGAACAGTATGTGAAGGACGTTCATCTAACAGAAAATCTGTTCACAACATGAACTTGAAAAATCTAATTTTGCTCTGCAGAATTGCAAATGCAATATCATACCTTCAATTTAATTAGGTATATACCAAACTCTAAAGACCAGATAACTTGGTATGCTGATTTAACCCCAAAAATAACTAAAATATACATGATCAGAAGCAAGAGTTGCACTGGAGGGAATCGGAACCTAGAGCTTGAAATGAAACGGAGTGAGCACACACCTTGTGATTATTGACTAACTGCTGATCTAGCAGTGGGGATGAGTGGGAACCTTGCCATTGTAAGGAGATATTATGCTAGAGAGAGGGGAGAATCAAGCTGAAATTTCTTTAGACCTTTGGAAAGGGTAGGCATTCTCTGAGTTCCTAGACTACTATTAGTTTTCTTCATTCCTCTATTTTTCTTTTCCATTTTCTAGAAACCAGAGGTTGATATCTCCTTCGAACTGTCCTGCGACCTGAGCTAATTTGGTGAATTTTTCATTTCCATCATAGTTCTTTTCTCTGGTACCCATCATATATTATCTCTCATTTTAATATTTCATTTTGCTAATCGGTTAAGCTTTTGAAAAGCTAATTCTTGATTAGTTTTTAAGCTGAAGTTGGTTATATATTGTTAGAAATAAAGAAATATTTATTAATATATTCATTATATCGTAGAATATTTCACATCATATCTTAGATTGATTTATATTTATTTAGGTTGATTTTATCATAATGATTAGATTTTATCATTAGCTTATAAATAGGATTATCTCATTGTATTATCACAATACAATATATCAAATATACTTTTATATTATTGAGTCTCTATTCTCTCTCTTTTCTTCCTCCACTATCTAAAACCCACAAGTTCAACATGATATCAGAGTGGTATCATCCACCATGACTTGTGTCCATTGTTCCGCTATAGAGATTCCAGTAATTTGGAACTCACTTGTCCTATGTCCCAAACTGTCACGACCCAATCTTAGGCCGTGACCGGCACATAAGCTAGATGAACTCACCTAGCTTAGCAAGCCTAAAGACATGATCTCACTAAAATAAATTTCTAACTAAACTGATTTGGCTACTGAAAATCTGGCAGCACCTCCCCTAAAAATTGAACAATCCATAAATCAAATTTAACCTGTTAAACAATGTAATAAATCATAGTCTAGATTCAACAACCAGTATATTCCAATCATACATATATATATACTAAGGACCACTTATACAAAAGCTCAATGCTTAAATCATTGTTCTTACATATAAATCAAAATATTCAACCTAAGTCCTGTAGCTGCAAAATATACTAAAGTCAACAATCAAAAAGCCTCAACTGACCACAGAGGCCTACCAAAAAGGATATCCTGGGCCAACAGCAATCCCAGGACCTGCTACTCAGCTACCTGAAAATCTGGAGGAAAATGGAAGGGTGAGTCAAACAGACCAAGTAAGAACTATAAACAAAGTGGACAAGAAGGAGAAACCAATCGACTCACAAGCATTTAAAAATATACGAGATAGCATGTAAATCGTACACATTTTCTAAAAGTCAATAAGAATATAGTAATCTATACTTTCTAAGCAAAATTTAAATTAATTATTAAATACACTTCCTCACATTTTTTTTTTCAATTCCTTATTCTCAAAAGAAATTAACTTTATCATCAAATCCTCAAAATACCCATGAGAGTTACATAAGAATGATAAATTTTATTTGGGGAGTAATCTCAACCCATTTAGTCTAAATTTAAGGTTCTTTTAAATTTCATCTCACTGAGAGAAACTATGTGCACATAGGCCATTATATCTCTTTGCTACGGCAAGCGGTAATGCTATTATATCTTTTCGTTATGGCGAGCAGTATTGTCATTATATTTCTTCGCTATGGCGAACAGTATTGCCATTACTTCTTTTTGTTATGGCTAGCGGTATTACCATTATATATCTTCGCTATGGCGAGCGGTATTGCCATTAATTCTCTTCGTTATGGCGAGCGGTATTGCCATTAATTCTCTTCGCTATGGTTAGTAGTAAGTTCATCTTAGAACCCATCATGGTTTTCTTAAGTAAGTTTTTATCAAACTCAATCTACAAATCTAAAACTCAATCTTCATATTAATCTAATCTTGTGGGTACCAAATATCATAAATTTTTTTCAATGCGCATTGAAATAACATATAGCAAAATCAATAAAGAAAGCTAGCAATAATCTCAACCAAATCATCAAGTCATATTTAATAACCATTATATTTAAGGAAATCATCCAATCAAGCTAACCAAATAATCCAAGTAGCTTAGAGTAAAATTTTTATCAAATATATTAATATAGTTTCTCCTATAAAAATAATTTAAAACAGTGCCACTATGTAAATAGTCACTCACAGTACAACGGAATCAACCGGACCTCTCCCTGACAGCTTCGGAGGGAGTAGCTCGCTCCACGTCGACAAAATCTAGCAAATATAAGCATTTTGAAGGGTTTTGAAATAATTTATTTCAAAACAATTTATCAATTAGAGAGCCCATTGAACAAAATCCCCAATTTATGGAACCTAGGGTTCCTAAGGATTAGAGAAAAATCAACTCTAGACATTACCTACTACAACCTATTAACATTAAAGCTTCTAACTCACTAGATTTATACTTAAAATATCAAATATAAACTCATCTACCATTTTTGAGAGCTCACTAGTTCTTAAAATAAACTCTAGAGTAACAAAAAGAAAAGATGAGATTGAGATTAGAGACTTACTTTAAATTTTAGAAGCTAATAGGTATCAAGTTTTGATGACAAAAATTAGCAACTATGTGATTGAATGGTTGAAAGTGAGGAAGCAAATGAAAAAAGAATGAAGAAAAAGAAAAAGCAGAAGCAGAGAGCGAGAGAGAGAGAGAGAGAGAGAGAGAGAGAGAGAGCGTCAGATGAGAGCTTTGAGGGGAAGGGGGGAGGGGTTCCGGGGCTTTAAACCACGTCCCCTTCTTTCTCTTTCTTATTATTATTTTTTTTTTGTTTTAAAAGACCCAAGAGGATTTCCAAACTGCCTCTCCACTTAAATTTTTATTCCTTCTCCCTCCCTAAAAGAAACACACGACCTGACAATATCTCCCCCCTCAAAAGAAATTCGTCCTCGAATTTTCAATCTAACTACTAACCTTGTACTTCAAATAGATGTGGATATTTTTCTCGAATAATGGCTTCAGGTTCCCATGTGGTTTCTTCACCAGATTGTCCCCGCCAAAGAACCTTCGCAGATGCAACATCCTTGGATCGTAGACGCTTCACTCGTTTGTCTAATAGTGCTATAGGTTGCTCACTATAACTTAGGTTCTCATCAAGCTCAACTGATTGATGTTGTATGATGGGAGAAGGGTCATGGACATATTTTCGAAGCATTGAAACATGAAAAACTGGATGAACTTCTGAAAGGTCTGGTGGAAGAGCTAGGCGATAAGCTACTTGCCCCACCTTTTCCAGTATCTCAAAAGGTCCAATGAACCTTGGGCTTAACTTCCTTCTCCTGCCAAATCTCAACAAGCCTTTCATGGGAGAAACTCATTAGAACACGTGTTCCCCTACACCAAACTCTAAAGGCCGACGTCTTCGATCTGCATAAGATTTTTGCCTGCTCTGAGCTGTCACTAAGCATTCTCGAATTAATTGAACCTTCTCAATGGCTTCCGGAATTAAATCTGGGCCAACCAATTTGGACTCTCCAGTCTCAAACCAACCAATAGGTGACCTGCAATGCCTTCCATATAAAGCTTCAAATGGAGCTATCTGGATACTAGATTGATAACTGTTATTGTAAGCAAACTCCATCAATGGGAGATATTGGTCCTAACTACCTTTGAAATCTAAGACACAAGCACGAAGCATATCCTCTAAGATTTGTATTGTCCTCTTAGACTGACCGTTCGTTTGAGGGTGAAAAGCAGTGCTCAAGTCGAACCTAGTTCCCAATGCTGATTGAAAGGATCTCCAGAAGTGAGCAGTGAATTGAGACCCTCGATCAGATATAATAGATATTGGCACTCCATGCAGAGATACAATCTTCTCCAAATAGAGCTTGGCATACTGAGTTGCTGTGTAAGTAGTCTTCACAGGTAAAAAGTGTGCTGACTTTGTTGATCGGTCTACAATCACCCAAGCTGAATCATAAACCCTCGTGGTTTTAGGCAACCCCGTCACAAAATCCATTGTGATTCTCTCCCACTTCCACTCTGGTATTTCAATCTGTTGGAGCAGCCCTGCAGGCTTTTGATGTTCTGCCTTCACTTGTTGACATACTAAACATCTAGAAACAAACTGCGCTACGTCTTTTTTCATCCCTTCCCACCAATAAAACTCTTTCAAGTCTTGATACTTTTTTGTAGAACCTGGATGAATAGTATAAGAAGAATGATGCACTTCCTCTAATATTTTCTTTTTCAAATCCGCTATCTTAGGAACACATAAGTGTTTGCCAAGATGCAAAACGCCATCAGAATCAACCACAAACCTTGAAGCTTTGCCTATTTGGACCTCTTCCATAATTTTCTTCAAATAGGGATCTTCTCCTTGATTACCCTTCATATCATCCAACAAGGTAGAATGGACTTGAACATGAGCTAATAGGGACGGTGCACCTGCGACTTCAAACTGCACTCCTCTATCAATAAGTTCTTGGAACTCTCTCACTATTGGTCTTCTAACCTCAACTATATGTGCAAAACTTCCCATAGACTTTCTACTCAAGGCATCAGCCACCATATTTGCTTTTCCTAGATGATACATAATCGTGCAATTATAGTCTTTTAAGAGCTCCATCCACCTCCTTTGCCTTAAATTCAAGTCCTTCTGCTAAAAAATATACTTAAGGCTTTTATGATTAGTGTAAATTTCACATGTCTCACCATATAAGTAATGCCTCCAAATCTTGAGAGCAAATACCACCGCCGCCATTTCTAAATCATGTGTGGGATAATTTTGCCCATGCTTCTTGAGCTGTCTAGATGCATAAGCAATCACCCTCCCCTGTTGCATCAACACCCAACCAAGAACAACTCTAGAAGCATCATAGTAAATTGCATAACCACCACATGAAGTAGGCAATGCTAACACTGGGGCAGATGTCAGACAACTCTTTAACTATTGAAAACTTTGCTCACATGCATCACTCCATTGGAATTTAACTTGCTTCTGTTCCCCCGCATTTGCTTCCGCCGCGCTTGCAAGCGCGTTCAACGACCATTCTCGTCCCTTCCATCACCACCGTACTCATGACACCCTGCCCTTTCTGGATCTACCCACCATTTCGCCAACTGTGCACTTGTGCAGATGTCGTGTTTTGGAAAATATCTCTTCTGCCCTTGTGTTTTTGTGACCCATGGCTGTGAGTGATAATATTTTGTTGTGCTTCCTACCATCCTCCCATTGTGAGTCATACCAATGGTGATATTTGTCTTCACTCAGTCATAACGGTGATATGCTCTTTTGGCTTCAGATCTCTAGGCTTTCAATTGTTCAAGGCTTTCATATGTTGTTCTTACAATCTATTGCTGTATGTATAGGAAATTTCCATTGCCTTCATTGCGTCTCTTCCAGCGCTGATAGCTGTGTGTCTCTCTTCTTTTCCTAGTCATGCAATTATCCATCAAGCTGATGTTCATTCCAGCTGCCTTGTTGTGCTATCTTTTCTTTTTTAGCGTATCTAGCATCACTGAGTTGCCTTGCTAGTTTTCAACGGAAATCATTTTTATATTTTAAGAGTTTAATTGTAACAAGTTTAAAGCTTAGTAAGCTTTAGCTTGAAGGGGAGTATTAGAAATAAGGAAATATTTATTAATATCTTCATTATATATTAGAATATTTCATATCATATCTTAGATTGATTTATATTTATTTAGATTGATTTTATCATAATGATTAGATTTTATCTTTAGCTTATAAATAAGATTATCTCATTGTATTATCACAGCACAATATATCAAATTTACTTTCATATTATTGAGTTTCTATTCTTTCTCTTTTCTTCCTCCACCATCTAAAACCTTCAATTTCAACATATATATCATGGAAGAGACAATCAAACCGGACCGACCGGTAACTGGTCACCTGGCTAGTTCAATTAAGCTCTAAAAATCGGGAGAAATCAAAACCGGTCAAAACTGACGAACTGGACCGGTTAGACCGGTTCGGGACTTTTTTTTTTTTTTGGAGAAGCTTAAATATTGATATTTTGTAGCAGCCACAGAGCAAAAACGAAGGGAATAAAAAAAGAACCAAAGAAGTGCAGTAACAAAGATTGTTAAGTTGTTCTTCTTCTCTCTCTATTATTCATAGGCTGCTCACCATAGATGTCGCTGGTAACCAACAAATATTGTTTTCAAATGCTTTATGACCATGTTGTGAAGTTAAGATTAGAGAAATTTTATATAGATTGTGTTTATTTTTATAGACGTGTGTGTGTGTGTGTGTGTTGAAGGTTGGTTCTGACTTAGGTTTTTATCTGCATAAAAATTTCCTTGTCTAATTCATAGTTGATCTTACATATAATTATTGTTTTTTCTCAATGTATTTGGTTAGCTCATTAAAAAGCTATTGATTGCAGGGGTGGATTACATTGCAACTGACTCGAGATGCTGAGAATTCTAGAAGATTTCTTTCTGCAAGATCAGTCACTGGGTTTCTTTCTGATGTTTATTCTCCAGCTGCTGACGAAGTTGGAAAAATATATTTAATTGCAGATGAAAGGGTTTGTAACTTTTTATCTCAACTGTAATCTTTTATTCTTGTGTAATCTTTTAATTGCAACCATAATGTTCAATTTTTTTAATTTGAAAATGCTAATACCTAATATCAGGTTCAAGGAGCTGTTTTTGATCTTCCGGAGGACATCGCTAAAGAGTTACTCAATAAGGACTTTCCAGCTGGAAACACTATTTCCAAGATCACCAAGGTAAGCTACACTGTTGGGTTAACAATTTGGTTAAAATAGTAAATAATACTCCCGCCATTGCATCTTAATGTTTCAAAACCAAAAAGGAAAAAAGCACATATTAAGAAAGCAATGAATGAATATTGATAATAGCATAGTTTTTAGAACCAAACCTGCGATCGACCCAGTCAAGACATTGGGTTAATGAGTTACTGGTTCAACTAGTGATTTAAATTGGTTCTGATTAAATCAATATATAAAATTACAATTTAGTACAATGTAATATGTAACATATATATATATATATATAATGAGACATAAATAAACAACTAAGCATATCAAGAAAGCACTAAGCACATGGCCTAGTGGTAGCCATGCTTGTCACCATGTGTGAGACATAAATAAACAACTAAGCATATCAAGAAAGCACTAAGCACATGGCCTAGTGGTAGCCATGCTTGTCACCATGTGTTAGCCTGCTATGTGCAGGGTTCGAATCCCCTTGATGGAATTTTTTATTAAAATTCCGTCTAGCATGCAAGCACCATACACAGTCCAGTCCGCATGCACGGGTTGGTTCACAAGGTTTGACTATGGCTCACCCGGTTCGCTTTGGGTTTGACCAAAGATGACCGGTTCGCATGTGGATCCCGTCTAGTCAAAGAACGGGACTGGACCAGTGACTGGTTCCCGGTCTGAAAATTATGGATTATAGCGTAAAAGTGTGTTAATTGACAAAATTGCCTCTATTTAATATAATTATGCTCTTGAAAAAACAAAAGTAGATAAGGTGTAATTAATTGCAATAAGGGTGAAACTGGGAAATAAAAATTAATGCTTTCTTGATTTGATGAATGAACGGATGAAGTGAAGCAAAAAAAAACAAAAGAAAAGGTGGACAAGTAAGACGCAACGAGGGAGTAATTAATTGTGGATTATGTATTTATGAGTGTGAAACCACATTTTGGTTTTAGTATGTTTGGATGCCTAGATTGATAAATGCAACTGCGTGTATTACTCTGTATTGGCAGTTACCTGCTTTGCAAGATGATGGACCTCCAAGTGATTACTATGGGAAGTTTTCTGATAGAGATCGTAGTAGTAACCGAAGAGGTTCTAGGGATCAGAGAGTATTTAAAACATCAAGGGGTTGGGAAGGGGGCCGAGACTCCGATGACGATTTTGGGGATTCATTTGGAAGAGGGAGTAGAAGTTTTAAATCTGGCAATGACAGGCCTCGAATGGGGAAAAGCAGTGGAAATGACTGGCTGATTGGCAACAACAGGTCTCGAATCGGGAAAAGCAGTGGGGATGACTGGCTGATTGGAGGTAGACAATCAAGCAGGTATCAATCATCAAACAAGTTATAGAAACTGTTTTATTTTTTGCGCAAAAAATTTCATGCCATGCAATTTATAGTAAGATTCGTTTGTGTAATATTTAGGTCTATGTATATACTGATTTGACATCTGAATGTGACTTGCAGAGGCGCTGGCCATGGAGGGGCCTGTTTTAATTGTGGAGAGTCTGGGCATCGGGCATCAAATTGTCCCAAAAAGCGAGATTTCTTTTAGTTTGCACATGTTTGATTTTGGTGCCATCTCATTAATGTCTTGAGCTGCTGCCACTGGTGATGGCGAAATGGGTTCAAGAAATTGAAAGATGCTGGCCCAGAAAGGATTACAGAATCAATGCTGCTTTGCATCTTTCTTCATGGTAATCACTATAGAGGTCTCCGGTTTTGGCCTTCAGATGTTTTACCGTCTATCTTATTGATGTAAATTTATCATTTAACTGCGGCATGGGTGTTTCCTATCGGCAAGAACAGTAACTGTGTGGTCCCGTTTCCGTTTAGCTACCTTGTTTATAGTCCGCTCCAATCTTCATATGGTTCAGGAAAAAAAAAGAAAAAAGAAAAAAAAGGAGGAGTTGGCTATGTATGCAGAATTTTTCCGAATTCTAGTTGTTCTTGATATTGCTATTAAATTCATTTCATACAAGTCCGTCCTTATCCTTTTTCTTCTGTCAATCTCCAAAATTCCAATCTCATTTCAAAACTTGTGAGTAGTATTGTGGTGTGTCTGGTATCTCGTTTCCAATGCTTCAAACCTTAATTTAAAAGTTGAAAACGGCAATCTAAAGATGCGCCTAGTATTATTATGCATGTGGATGAAAGGATGAATAAAGGTTAACTCTTAACATGTTCGATTTTTCCCGCTTAACCTAAAGCATGATTTGAACAAAAGAAAGAACCTTTTCTCCAAAGTATAGCGAGGTTTCTAAAAGAAATTAAACTCGCATTGACTAACATTGAGTATCACCGAATAAAAAGGTAAAAATTGGGGCATTCAAGGGGTAGGTTGGGATGGATTAAATGATGGCGGTTGCCAGTTGCTCAGGTGCCTATTGCAATCAATGGTTGTGGTGTAATTAGCATTTAATCACATTTAAAAAATATCGCTAGAAAAAAATAATGTGGCTAAACCCTTTTTGCTGCAGGAAATAGAAGCAGACATGATTCATCTCGGGATAAGTATCAGGTCTAAATGTTCCTAGATAAATCTAGTGTAGCATTAAGGCCTCCAAGGATTTACCCATATTGTCGGAAGACCTCAAACGCTTGAAAAACATCAGAAAGTGTAGAACCAAGGCTCCAAAGACTGTTATAGGAGTCATAAACCATTATAGCGATGATGGCAATGGAAGAGACCACTATAATAGTCAAGCATTTTGGCTTATATTGGTTTTGCTTCCTGGAGACTGCTATAGCAGTCAGGTGGTTGTTTGATGTTGTTGTGCAGTGAGTGTTTCCTTTATCGACTGCTATAGTGGTGATCTCGATACCAAAACACATCAAAACGATGCAATTTCATTAAAACACCCCCTATACTATATAAACTTATTACTAGGCTCAGGATTCACACCCTAGCTACTGCCAACAACCTTACCCAAGCTCCTGGTAAGTAATTTTCATGGATTTTGACTGGTATTGTCGGTTGTTTATGGTTTCCTTATATTCTTAGGCAGTTACCAGTGTCATTCTTGCTCCCAGTGTCAAGTTGTTATTGGAAGCACACTCCCAACTATCAATGGTGAGTGAATTTAAACTCATGACCATACATTTGGTCATTATTAATGCATTTTCAGTATCATACGAATTGTATATAAAATTTTAGAATGATTTATTCCAAAAAAACATGCTTTCATGGATTATGTCAATTTTAGAAATTATTGTTTTTCTAGTTATCATGAAAATATTATTTTAGAAAGCTCATGAAACTAGATTTGTTATCTTAATGTTTTAGAATAATTTTCTTAGGAAAATGACATGCATAATATTATATTTATTTATTTTGACCTTAAACTATTTTTATTATTTATGTTTGTCATTGGCCCACTTAATTTTGTATTCACGATTTATATTTGGAAATATTTGCAGGATTATGATTTTCAGTCAAGATTGATTTACTTGGAACATATATATGCATAAAGTCAGCTTATCAGAAGGGAGGAAGGAGAAGCGGTGGTCTCTCAGTGGTTGCGCGGCTAGAAGCGGCGACAGCAGTGTAGGGGCAACGCAAAGAAGCAGGGAGGCACGGCGGGTTCATGGCGATGGTTTCCTTGTTGCGTAGAGAGACAGATAGAGGAGATGAGTAAGAAAGGCATTGTTCTAAGTTAATCTGTTTAAAATTATTCCCGAATATGTCAATGCATTTTCACCATTTCCGTTTTCACAATTGACAAAGAAAATACTAAAATCAACGATTCTGCGTTTTCATGTTTTCACACAATATAGAAAATATTTTCAGGAAAATATTTTTAATGAAATGGAACCAAACAGATTTTCACTTGGAGAACTCTTATAAGAATAACAAAATTACATATTACATATTTTATTACCATTGAATATAATTAATGAATGGATGAATAGACAACACTCATCACATCCAATAATAATAAAGTATATAATGTGTATTTATTATATAATTTTATTGTTCCACTCATTTTTATTTTTATTTTTTTCACTTGTGTTTCCTATTTCCAATGAAAATGAAAAATAGCCAAAACCAGACACAATATTACTGCTCAGGCGTCTATCAAATATGTGATATTCTCAACCAAGATAAAACCAAAGACCAAGATCAATGAAAAAAGGACAAGAAGATGCACACATGATTTCAACATCTCATATTCCAACCTTAGATTACATGTCCCAAACGGCCAAACCCCACACTATTTCCCGAAAAGAATGTTCATGACACTTCTGAAAACAGGTCCTCTTTTATTGCTCATAACCTTCCTCACAGCCTTCTCGTCAGGGACAAACCCCTTACCCTTCATTTCCCCCAACAACTCCGCAGCCTCATCACCCTTCTCCTCCCTAACCAGCCCTTCGAAAACGGCCGTGTAGGTCTCAGCATTGGGCCTCATCCCCTTATCCATCATCTCCAACACAAATCTCTTTGCGTCCCTCAGAAACTTCGCATCCCCAGCAGCAAGCCCCCTTATCAGAACCGCATAGCTGTACGCATTGGGAGACACCCCAGAGGCCAGCATTCGCATGTGGGCCTTGAGGGCCTCCTTGGGCTGGCCCGCGTTCACATAGGCCTCCACGATGGCGGTGTGAGCCACCACGTCGGGCACGTGACCCTTGTCCTTAATCTCCCCGAAGAGCTCCAGAGCCACGTGCGTGAGGCCCTCCTTGGACAATGCGTCGAACATCTTCACCGCGTGGTTCAGCAGCCCGTCGCCGCTTCTCATGTTGTGGAAGATCTCTTGCAGGTCCTTGGGGTCCTTGGGTTCTTGTATCGCTGGCTTCTTGCCGAACGGGTCGTAAGGGGGTGGCAGCTTCGTGTTCTTGTTTTCGGTGGGTGGGGTAGCAGCGCCAACGTTGTTGTCGTCGTCGTCATCGTCGCCGTCGGAATCGGTGAGTGAGAAGTTGAGCTTGGTGTCTTTGGTGTTGGTTTTCGAGCTGAAGAGGCGTTTTGTGGCGTCGAAGTTGGAAGAGTTTTTGAGAGGTGGGTGTGCGGAGGAGGAGGAGAAGGTGTTTGTGGAAATGGGTGGTGAGTGGATGGAGGTGCGGGAGAAAAAGAGTAAGGAGCGAGATAGAGCGGCGATTGTGGCTCTGCCGGTGCCTTGGAAGGCCATTGATTTGATGTTGCGTATGGGGTTAGTGTGATTTGGGGTGGTTGTTTTACTGCGAGTGCTACAGTAGCAGGTGTGGGAGACAATTTGGCCAAGAGAGACGGAAAGGCATGTATGTGCCTGTTGAAACATTTCCAATTCTTCTAGAAAATTCGCAGATGGGGACGCTATTCTCGTAATGATTTTGGCTGTTCTCACTTACGAAAAATACATGGTAAATTACTAGGTGGTTACTCCCTACATTTGTCAATGTCGCAGTTGCTACAGTTAACCACACTTTAAGAATGCGGTTAAATGAATTTAGTTATGTGGCTAAATACCAAAATACTCTCCACCCCCTTTCAACCCTCCCTCCTCTCCTGTCACCCTCATTCTCCCACCTCCTACGGCGACCCTTGCCACCGTACCATCTTCTCCCTCTTCGCCACCACCATAACCGTCCCTCCTCCCCCCATTATCTGAAAACCCTAAGTTGCAACATCCAAGTTTCAAATTCAACAAATCCATATTGCAACATAATCACCACTCCTTGCCACCACCATAACCACTCCTCCCCCTCATTCTTTGAAAACCCCAAGTTGCAACATCCAAGTTTCAGGTTCAACAAATCGATAAAACGAGTTTCAGATGTAGGTCAATAACAACAACAACAACAACATCCATATTCGCGAACGAGTCTCCGAACCTGCTACTCCAACCCGTGCTAGGCTCGTTGTCTCCCAAACCACATCTTTAAACCTCGGGTCCCAAATCCGAACGAAACTGAAGTAACCAAATGCGTCGCTCACACCCATGCTTCTGACGAGAACTCTGGTCGCCGGAACAAATGCCAGTTTCCTCGTAACCATGTGCTTCACCTAGTTCCCCAGTTGGCGCCCTAACTGCGATACAATTTGGATCCGCTCTTTGTCTATCTCAAAATGCAATTCTGGACAATCGAACGAAGCAAAGCCGGAGGTTTCCGATGCTGTTATGGTGTTGATGCGAGCCTTAAAGATCGTCGGATCTGACGGATTGAACCAGTGTACGGATTCAATGTGGCGGCTGCCCAAGAAGTCATAGAAGTGGAGGCAGGGCATCGGATTCTGATCCACCAACAGTGCTTGTTGGTATGGTGCAGTTGATTTGGAGGCTGTGGTAAAATCCAAAGAATCGCATCTGAGAGGGAGAACAAGAAGAGGAAGAGGATAGGTGGCATTTGACCAAATTCTTTTTATAGTTAACCACATTTTATAAGTGTGACTAAAAGCAACTGCATCAACTCCATTGGCTAACAACTGTAGGTGAGAATCCACCAAATTACTCAGGTAAATGACAATTAGATTTATCTCATTTTAGATTTTAAAAAATCAATCCCATTCATTACATTTATACTGATCTTATACTATCTTTCATTTATAATAATAAAAAATTAAATGAAATTGCCAAAATTTTCCCCACTTTTCCTTCCCTCTCTTCTCCACTCTAACAAACCCCAATGACCTCTCCCATTAGAACCAGTGAATTTTCCAGAAAATCCACAACCCTTTCTCTCAAAATCCCTTATCTTAGGATTGTCTCAGCAACCCACCCTCTCAAAACCCCTAATCTCTCCTCCTCCCCCATCATGAAACCTCCCAATCCCAATTTTAAACCTTCTTCTACAACACATCGTAACAATTCGAATAGCCAAAAACAGACCCAAAATAGGTTAAATCAAACTCGACTTTCATCCTCCATATTTGATGCCAAACCCCAAGTCAACAAGCTAGTCATGGGCTAGATCAAAATCCTAAAACATGGTGAGCAATCGCCTGAAACGACGTCGATCCAAAAATGCATCGTCAAGGAGGCATTTCGTTCAACGAAGCACCCTTTAACGGAGAGAGTCAGTGGCTTGTATGTGTGTTCTTCAATGTGTGTGCCATCGTCGCCACCTAGCTCATTTTGTTGCTGCTTTTCATCACTAAGAAAATTGCAAATGTCATTAGCACTACCAATGACCTCCGAAAGATGCTGAGGCTAGAATTTTCATAACATTTATGTGAATGGAGGTGGATTTGAATGGTGGTTGTTTGGTGATTAGGGTTTTGTAGAGCTAGATCTTCTCTTACTTTTTTAGCAAGAAGGTCGAGTGCAATTCTCTAATTGTTTAGTGCGTTGTTTAGATTACCCATACATATTGGGATTACTCTCGTTAGCTATGTTTATTTTGTTGTAATAGGTGTTTAATTGATTGAAATGATAGGCTTCTCTTTGTCTAGGTAATACTTTGTAAAGTATTTATGATTTATGATGTAGATGTATTCCCTTGATATTGATTTTATGTATTTGTTCAAGTTTTTAGTCAAATGTAATTGTTCATTTCTGATTATGAAAGTCTTCTTCCATCCATAATTTCATATTCATCTCAATGACGCATTACTACAAAATATAAAAAATTCACCATCAAAACAATCCTCAGATTTGGGGTTTTGAGAGGTAGGGTTATGGGTTTACTATGAAACTCAATGGTTCTGAGGGTGGAGGTGATGACAATGGAGGTGGTGATGATGGTTTGGGATTTGAGATGTGTGTGGAGAAGAGAGAAGAGGAAGATTTGGGAAATTTTCACAATTTTATTGAATTTTTTATTTTTATAAATGAAAAATAATGATAAGGGTGTTACTGTAATGACTTTAAATTACTTAAGTACAATGAGTATTTTTTTAAAATTTAGAAAGAGTACTTAGTATCATTAATCTCATGAGAGATCTTTATAATTTACCTAAAATCATAAGCTAATAATTTTTGTTTGGTGAACTAAAATGTTGGGGTGCTTTTCAGAGCACCTTATGGAATGTTTTTCAAAGCTAACTTCTGTTATATGAAATTAAAAATAATAATACAATCCTTGAATTTTAAGGGATTTATCTAGTACCCTTATAAAATTCATGAATATCGACATTTTTAAATAAGTTGTGGCTGAAAATTTGACACGTGTTCCACTAAATAAATTTATTAATATTTTAAATAGTCATAATTAAATCACAACCATTGGATTCAAAAGGGTACCAATACTCTTGGGGAATGAAAATAAAAACATGAATTTTAATAAAATGTTGACTTCATACTTCTATTAATTAAGGCTTTTAATATTTTATTATTCACATAAATATTTATGTCTATTATAGTTATTTTATAGTTTGAAAGCAACTTCAAAAAATATATTTGCCAAACATTATTTCAATAGCTCATGCTTATTGAAAACAACTTTTGCATTTTTACCGACTAATTAATTCTTCAGTCCCTATAGTTTTATCAAATTTTCAATTGAGTCTCTACATTTTAATATTTTTTAATTAGATCCTTATGTTGAAAAATATTTAATTGGATTCCTGGTCCTATCCACGCTTACAAAAAAGTGAAAGTTAACAAGATGACATGACACCTTCCTCTATATCAGAATTATGGCTCATCAGAGGCCCCTCATTTACCCAAAATTAGCCATAACCAAACACAATATACATTGAAGTTTATCTTGACATTCCTTCCTTAATAATCCAAAGATTTGCTTCGTCATACCCCCCTCCCCTAATTTTTCTCCTTTCTTTCTTCTTTCTCATTCATTCAAGCTATCATATGCAGCACTTCACATCATTGGTAGTTCTACCAGAAACCTTTGATTTTGCCTTGCCATTGCCCTCATTCTTTCATTCACCATGGCGTATTCCATGAATTCTACAAGTAAAAGCTTACAATCATTTGGTTTCCTTGATTCTAGAAGAACTCATTGCTATTGTGGGTATGAACTAGTGGTCAAAGTGTTAACCACATTGACTAATCCTAGAAGAACATTCATGGGTTATCCTAAATACCAGGTCTCAGACTTGATTGTCTCTATTTTCCATTATTCTTTGCTTCCTATTGGAATAATAATGGGTTTCTTTTTTTTTTAAAATGTAGGATCCATCAAAATGTGGCTTTTTCCAATGGATTGATGGTCCAGTTGATAAAGGGATGAAATGTTGTTTACAAAGCACGAAAAGAAAATGAAAGCTTTAGAGGCCGAGGTTGGAAGACTAGATGCTCATATTTGAAAACTAGAGGCTCATATTACAAAAATGGAGGCTGACTTTGGAAGATTGGAGACTAATTACTTGAAGTAAAAAAAAATTAGAATATTTTTGTCGATTTGCTCTGTAACTAAAATGATTTCTTTAATATTAGGAAGGGCTTAAGATATTTTGGAAAAGAGAATGTAAGTGAATAATGAAAATTTAAAGAATATTTAGCTCTTATTCAGAAGGTGTTTAGCTCATATCTTTAGTGTTTTGCTCCTAGACCTTGCTGGTCAATTTATGGCATTGTACTTCAATGTTTTGTTAATAAAATGAAATGACATAGCCACTTGCTTGTGAGAATTTTCAAATGTCATTTGTATTGGACAAATATCACCTGATGCCGCACATAAGTAAATGGACAACACCACTTTACTTTAAAATATTGGATCTAAATTGACTATTCAAAATAGTAGGTCTCAAGGGTATATAATATTTAATGACAAAGTTAATACCCTTGCCAACGCATCGATTTAATAGTCACAAGAAAACAATAAAGATAGCCCCCAAAATAAATAAAAAAAAATAGTCCATGACCGCATGACAATCATATACATTGGATTCCTTAAAGTTACAAATCTAATCTAGCAAAATGGTAAATAAAGTTTCATAATGTTTTGTTTAAAGATGTCATTGAGTGTTTGAAGCAAAGTCATCATCAATAAGATCAATTGTCACAATCTGGCTCAAGAATTTCCTTGCAGTTTGTTTACGTCTTCCATTAGTCCTATTTCTAAATACTAGTGGGGATTCTTTCTTGGCAGAATCTTGGGTAATAGCTTTGGTGGCATCTTGGATAGTATTTTCCACACTTTGGTTTGTTTCAGCCTAAGTTCAGCTTCAGTCTCTCTTCGTCATCCCCATCTTTTCCCTCTTCCTCTCCCTACTCCTCTTCTTTCTCCTTGTCCCATATAGCAATAATAATAATAATAATAAAGCACCATCAAATCCCATATTAGCACTAGTGTGACATGTAAGGAAAAATGATTGACACATACCACCATTAGTCATTGTAGAAGGTGCACATTGAACAAAGGCAACTAGAGTAGATGAAACAACAGGATTTGCTACCTCAAGGTATGGCTCTTCAGTATAAGGTGTATGTCTAACTCCCGTCCCTTTTCCTCCTTCCCTCCCTTTTCCTCTCCCTTTCCATTTTCCCCTCATCTTCCATTCCCTAAATATTTAGATGCAAACCATAAGCTTGTAAGTCACCTCGCTCTCCATTAGTCATACACATGCATGCACAAATCAAAATGGCTTATTCAAGATTGTAATGGGATATAGGTGAAGGTAGGGAATGTCAAAAGGAAGGCAAGGCTAAACCTAAGGCTAGAAAGAGTAAATGCATATGCATAAGAAAAAAAATGCAAGAAGTATAATTCCAAAGAAAACATGCTCACACAAGCCTTATCGCACAATTCAATCAATTTTCCAAAACTTTTATTCATAAACAACTTTCTTTTGAATTTTGTTAATTTTATTTTCACTTATTTTTTTGTTTGCTTTTCTGTTTCTTTTTTGGTTTTTAGGTATATTTATGCATATTGGTTGTCAGACTTCCCCTTTTTATGAATTTCCTTTATAATATCACCCTCCCCCATACTTAAAACAATGCTTGTCCTTATGCATACCCCTACATTTATGCTCAAGCACATATAAAAAATGCACAATTACTCTCCTAAACCTAGAGGTTAGGTACTTTTATTATTCTCTACTTAGGCTTGTAATGTGCTAAAACAAAATAGGGTCCATTAAGACTCAATGGGGTTCAAACAAAGGCAATATGCAAGGTTGGCTATGTGTTCAAATAGCAGGAAAAAAAAAGAAGACAACTTCTAGAATCCATAACCAAGAGAAGACACACAGAAGAAACAAGAATGACATCCAACATATTCATCCATGAAAGGATCAAAGGTTCAAGCAATGGTTATGTCCATATACTCAATCCAAGAAATGAAGAGAAAATTACCAAACGCGCATTGTACAAAGGACAAATCATAGCCAAGTAAGCACATAGAGATGATCCTATAAGTAGATCCCGGTTGGGCCGATAGAGGTAATCCAATGCCCTTAGAAACTCGTACCTAAGAGTCAGGAAGATCAATATGATTATGTTTTATGCTAGTGATGATCAACTAGGGATGAGCTCATACCATTAGATAAAATGAAAGAAAGAAAGAATAGAGAGAAATAGGGTGGCTAAAGCAAAGATGAATAATAAATCACCTAATGAAAGAGAAGTATTGTGTGTTTAAAGACTTAGATCCCCATTAATATTTATGCTTATGACTTACGTGGTAATTTGTTGCTTACAGTATTGCCATGTGTATGACTTTATATGATGCATTCATGACATTAAAATTCATGTTTAAAAGGCACGTACTTCAGGTAATGAAGCTTTGAATATTTAAAATGAACCTTATATGCATGTACACCTTGTTAGAAAGGAAAACTGAAGTGGCTGGAGACGATAATGGTGACACCTTTGTTAGAGTCGGAGTGCCTATTGAGATTCTTGTTTTAAGATTTTCATCCATCTCTTCTTCTTTCCGTGAAATCTTCAGACGATGTCGATAGCAACCTTCTGGTATACTTTGAGATGCCTTTATAGAAGATGCACTTCAACCCGGATCTTCGAGGCTACCATTTTGTGGTCGTTGTGCTATCCAAGTATTCATTTACTTGCAGTGTCTGCTCCTTATGCTTGTAGATAGTGTGTGGCTCCCTACCTCATCCCCATATGCCAATGAGGATATTTTGGAGTGCCTTCACCCACATTTCGAGGGGAGTGCTAATGTATACTTGGCTAGGTCCAAGGCTTTCAGACATCCTAACTATGTTACTCAGTCTTGCTTGCGTACTGTATCCATGGAGTCGGACCCATCTGAGGACTTTTCTTCCCAAGGTTCATCTAAGGAGTCTTCCCCACACCTCACTGGCGATAGTGCTAAGAGCGAGGAGCTTACTGTTCAGCCACCAAGAGGAGTAATGCACCCATGTAGAGGAGCCCACGCGTTACTAGCTAGATGCCTAACTACACCTACTGACCTCACCAGTCATATTGGCTACATCTTTCCCCTTTATGGGCAATGGCCTTAGACGATGTTCATGGATCCGATATCAGTGCTTCTAGGTAGTACAGATAGCCCCCTTTTGTGCAGTATTTTCCTAGGGTTATCAATTATTTTTCACACTTAGTAGAAGTAATTGGGGATAGATACTATATGATTTTTAGGATAAGACAACACTTTTTTTCAGTAACACCTAAAAAAGTGGTCTTAATTACATATAAACAACACTTATACAAGAGTTGCATTTGATATAGTTTTGGCAATATTTTTGATGTTACACTTAAACAATGTACTCTTAAATGGAATAGAATACACTTATAAAGTGTAATCACATCATATATAGATAAATAACATTTAGTTACATAAAACTCATATTTTATAAGTGTTGCCTTTTAAAAATATTAATCCACATAAAAAGACTATAGCCTATACTTTCAGTAACGGCACCACACAAATAAATAGTAAAAAAGTAACTCACTTTCTTCATTTTCAATACTCACTCCTATAACTAATTTGACATTTTTTTTTATGAATATTAATTTTATGAATATTCAATACCTTCAATACCATTTTCAATACCTTCATTATACATAACTTTACATTCTTCTCCGTCAAACTCTTCATTCTGCTAAACACTTTCAATACCTTCCATGGCCGCTTTCCGTCTTCTCTCTGGCATCACTGCATATCCATCACCGGTTTCCCCTACTTCTCTGCCGTCGCCTTACACCATTTCATCGCTCCTTGACATTCTCTTGCCAATTTGAAACATTCGATCATTGCTACACTTCTTTAACCGTTCACCTCTCTCATCGCCCTTTAGTCATCATCATCATCATCCTAAGGTTGCTCTTTCTTCTTCCACTTTTTATTTTTATTTTTTATCTTTTTTCTTGATTTGTTCGTGTTGGATTTGTTTTAGCGATATGCTTGCATCTGTTAGTGAATTTTTCCTATTTTCTGGATCTGTTCACATTTTGCAAAAAGCACTCCCATCATTGATACATTGTTATTTCGATTTTGTAACCAAAGGAATATACAATTCCATTCAATAAGGTAAGGAGTAAATTGATCCTAGTTGTTTCACTTTTCTTATTTTGCATATTTGATTTTAATTTTGTCTTTGATAAATGTTTAGGGATCAATTCTATGGAGTTTGTAGGGCTGGTTCATTCTATGGTGGATTTAGATTGTGTGTTCTTTACGTTAATTATTGGGAAAATTAAAGGAAGGAAAACAATATCTGAAACCTAAGCAATTTGTTGAGCTTGTATTAATGTTATTCTTTGGTTGTGGAAGGTTCCTTTGTCTCTTTCATTTACCGTTGTAGTTAGCATTAGAAACACAAATACTATTTGAATGTCTCACAAGCTCTAGGCCGTGGAACTCGCCATTTATTTATATTCAAAAAGCGGAATTGAATGTCAGGTTCTGTCTAGTAAAAGCATTATATATGATATAGGACTATGAATTGAACAAACAAGCTTGATACCAAAAAGCATAATCAAGATTTAAGACGGTTAACGCACACCAAAGATTAGGAAAAACCAGAGGCTGAAAGCTCTGTTGTTGGTTTTGGGGACAATGGTTTTATTTTAATGGATTTATATAGGTAAAGTTAAATTCATACTCCATAGTCACTTCTTAGTGGTGCAGCCACATGTCTAACTCAGCATAAGGAAATTCTTATGCTTACACGTCATAAGGAAAAATCATTTTGTACTCTATTCTCTTTTTTTTTTTTTGAACATACGAAATATTATTTTAACTAAGACCAATAAAAAAGTGTGATGGAGGGAATCTTTATAAATTCTAGCAACTTTTATGGAAATTAAGCCATTAATGTGTTGACGAATCATATTCAACACACACCTTACTTAATGGACACCATATGCATTAACTGCCTTTATCAGATTATTTGCTATATCACCACTCAATAAAAAAGTTATTGGCTCATATCACTTCATAATCACATCGTGGCTCATGAGTATGAGCACATTACTCATGATGAATATTCCATTAAACTTTAAAAGTGACCAATCTTTAATGGCTTAATATTATATTAAATTAAAGAGGGTTAGCAATTAAGATTAATTCTTGAATGGCTTTCACATCAAAAAATATGTAATGGTTTAAATATTATAATTAAAAACCGGTTTAAATAAGATTGACTAGTGCTGCTATTTTATTTCATTTGCTATTTCTGCAGGTGTTGCTGAGGTTTGGTGTTTGTGTTGTTGTTGAAGTTGTGGCTTTGTTCTTTGTGTTTTGCCATTGCTGTTGTTTGATCTTGTGCGGATAGAGGCTTTTGCTTAGGGTTAAACTCAATTGATTTGATTTTATTAGTCATCAGTTTATGTATTTCCAAGACTGTTCCGCGATTGTGCTATATCCAAGAATTACATATAGTTTTGGTTCATTTGTGTTATTAAGCTTTTGTTTTCAATTCTTTTCATTAAGGACACAAGTTGAATTAGGATTAGTATTGTTCTTATTTGTTTGGGTTGCTTTTTCTTTGCTTAAAATGTTTTTATGAACATTTGCAAGATTTTTACTTCTGATAGCATCATGATTTCGTAAGAAATTTTTATCTTCTTGCTTTTTGTGTTATTGGTATACATGTAAACTCTTACAAAAGATAAAGTTAGTGATACTACTATTATTTTGTTTAAGTGGTTATTTATACCTTTCTTTAGATAAATCGCTAATTCTTAAAACTTTGGTTGATTCTGATATGATTTTGTGTCACCATTCATATATGCTTCAAGGTTGCCTCTGTCAAATGAATAAGTAGTAGCATAAGTTACTAGGTTTCTACCACCAGCAGTAGTGACTAGTTCTAGGGCCTATGGTTGGCTTTGTAGGAACCAATAGTGGCATGTATTAGGCCCTACAAACCAAGCTCAGTAATATGTCAGATATGCCAGAACCATCCAAATTGGCTTATATGTTCATTCTGGTTGCTATTTTGGGAAGTCACCATCTGCACACACTAGTGGAAATAAAAGATCATAAAGATCTATAGTATTTTTTTTTTCTCTTGTACTTTTTGAACACTAAATAGTTGATATAAAAGCGATAAATACATGCCACATTATGTGAGTAGTGTTGCAGACGATATATAGAAATAAATGTTTTTTCTCTTAAAGTGTATTTTTATGTTAATAAGAAAGTAGTAGTTTTAGATGATGAACCATTCTTAATCATTGGTTAGTTCATGTTCTGAAAAGTTTGCCAAATCACAAGCAAATGCAACACTTCAACCATGTTAAAAGTGTTGTCTATATCTATATGTAAAAGCAACACTTATAATATGTTACCTAGTTCAAATAGTAGGCATCACTTATAACAAGTTGCCTATATTTAAACAATAAGCAACACATATAATGTGTTCTCTATTCTAACAATAGGCAACACTTATAGGGTTTTCTTTATTCTAACAATAGGCAACTCTTATTAGTAGTTGTCATAGATGCTAGCAATAAATGTTGTCTTAGGTCCAAAATATGTTGCCTTAGAAAAAAGGTAACACCTCTTTAGGCCATCCACCAAAAGAGTTGTCTTAACCTTGGAAGTGTTGTCTTTGGTTAAAAGCTACACTTTTTGGATGTTTAGGCCACACTTTTTTAGTGTCACCGTTGGCTAAAAATATTGTAGATTTGGGAGACTAAGACCACTTTTATATTTTATTTTGGATCACTATACTATGCTCAATCTTTGTTGGTAAGCCCGATGCATTTATTATGCTACTTATTTAGTTTCAAAACGTTATTATGAGATTATGTTACTATCACTATGTTGCCTTCATGATTATGTTGTGATGATTTACTATATGTGGTGATTGTTATATGCATGTGTGAGATGCCCTGGTATGTGTAAGATTAAATGTGATGTTCACTGTACAACGGACGACTAGTATGTAGTAACTTATGCGTTAGAGATAATATGCGAAAGGCTCATACTTTAGTTTTACCATAAAGAAAAAAAATAGATGTATTTTTGGTAAACTTGTTTTCAAAAGTAAAGTCAAGTAAAACTCTAAAATGAAAAAGAGTAACAACTGACAATTAGCTATTATGCGACCTAGGCGTATTGTGTTGAAAGTTAGGGTGTTACAATACTACTCTATTATTATTACCCATCATCGGTATATCTCTGTTGATGTTTCCTTTTTTGAGGACATACCATACTTTACCTAAGGTTAAGCCCAATGTTGTCTCTAAGTCCTACCTACTCCATATTTTCGTCCACTAATGCAGGAATCCTCAGTGGAGCCTATCTCTTCAAGTCCACTTAGATGCCCATTGCTCATATACACAGAAGATAGTGATGATATTGAGGTGGCTGAGTATTCTAGTGCACAATGTCTTACTCCAATGGCATCTCCCACCAAGGAGCTTCTTATTGCTCATAGAATAGGTACTTGTTCTTGAGCTTTCATCATTTATCATCACCATATTATGTATTTGTTTCCACGTTGTCTTCTGTTTCCATTCCTAAATCTATCAATGAGGCACTTGTTACTCCAAAACCCTTCAGAAAGTATGAGCTTTATCATTTTGATTGACAACAAAGCCAATTTAAAGAAAATACTTTGAAGAACGACTAATGACTACCTTGAGTTTTTTTACTAAGCTTAACAAGTATTTCGTAAGTGCACTATCGAACTTAAGCGAAAATAATTTTACTTTGCATGTGCAAACATGTTTTTATCTTATGGGAAGAGAATAAGTTCAAATGAAGTGAAAATTATATCAAGCAAAATATGCTCTTATGCATCAAGGAACATAACTCATCGAAACAGAATTAAGAAACCAAGGAAATGGCCGTCATAAAGTAACACTGAACTTCAGAAAGATTGCCTACAATGAAGATAATATTGAAAAGCTGAAAGTAATGTGTTACTCAATCTTTAATCATCACAATCGTGGATTATTTATCATCAAAAACCAAGATTAAAGATCAGAAGACAAAATGAATTAACAAGAAACTAGTAGCACTCTTTAGAAAGTTCGCTTCATAAAAAGGGAAAGAAAGCGATTAAATTTGAAATTCAAAATCAAAAGTCAAACCAGTTTCTTTTAACTGGCATATCATCTCTTCAAAACCTTCGATCAACTATGAGAAGCATATTAAGAAGTTCAGAAACTATGCTCAGAAAATAAAAAAGTAGTTTCTGATTGACCTTAGAAACCTTAACTCATCAACGGCTTCTGAAAAAGAGCTCTGACACCATACAAGCTACTCATCTAGATTATATTTCCAACACACAATCTGATGCTCGACAAGTGTCATTTGGATAGAAGATCAAGGGCAATAGTAACAATGGGAAACCATCTATAAATAGAGATGATTGAGCTTCCAAGAAGATTGACGGAGTGAGCCAAAATGTTGAAAAAAAACTTTCAAAATCCCTCTGTGAAATATAACTGCTAATTCTTTTGTATAGTAAAATCTTCTTTCTAAGTTCCAGATTGTTTACATGTTCTTTTAAGGAAAAATTAGAAGAAAGAAGTCACTCAAGTCATTTTAGATTTGTCATTTCTTATCCATTTGTAAAAAAGCTTGAGTGTAAGATAGTTTGAGCTAAACATCAAACTCCAATCATTTGTGTCCTCGATCTAGTAATGATCGGAAGTTGAATAGCTTGAAGAGACTACTACAAAACTACTTGTTGTGTGTATTAGTAAGTGTTGTCTATTGACACCAGTAAGAGCTTGAGAATGCTATTGAAAAGACTATCCCGTGTTTTCATCTGCTCGGTTTGAGGAAGATTAGTGAAACTCAGTGGTGACTGAGAATTGGATGTAGGCAAAAGTTGGCCGAACTAGTATAAAACTCCTATTCAGTATCCTCTTATCCTTCACTTCTTTATTTTCAGCATTTGATTCTACATTAAAATATCTTGATTATTATCTCTTACTCTTAATCTATCTACTCAAACTGCTTAATTCAGAAAGTTGCTTTTTGAATAATTTAACCCATTTTCCACTACACTTTAAGCTCAATGCTTGATAGATTTTTGCTATAAAATTTCAGTTTCAAAAGGTTCTAAAAAGGTAGCACAATTCAACCCCCACTATCGTGCATTTCCTCGCCAACATCACTCTCTAATCTGGGATGATGACAGGCTATGATTGATGAGATGCTTGCTCTTAAGTAAGTGTTGCGTAGGACTTGGTTCAACTTCTTCTTGGAAAATCTATTGTGGGATGTCGATGGTTGTGTGCCATCACAACCTTGGAGATTAGTTGATACGTTGGAACTCATATCGAGGGCTTATGATCAAATGATTACTAGTTTTGTGGTTCAACTTCATAATCATCAACGCATGACCTAAACTCAGACAATGTCGTTCCATCCACAGATGCAAGCTAGGCCTTTATTGGGTCCTATATTGCTCATTTAAACTGGTGGAAAATATCTTTTTCCTTGTTTTTGTCATAACCTCATCGGAGCTAAAGAACCCTAATGATAGAAATGGACAAAAAGCAATACCAGACCATGTTGTTCCCACAAATGACACTAATGTTAGGAACTAGGAGATTGTGATTTGAGTTAATTGGTTCTTGCTGTTGTCCTTACTCCAAAGTGGTGGTAGTGTATTTGCAAGAACTTCAACACTAAGTCAGGGAGTGCTTAAGATACTAAGTTAGATAAATTGCCTACTCGTGATAGGTCTCAAACCATCAAGTAAATATAGATTGGAAGGATGCAACCACTTACTATGTCTATGTGATCATGCCTCCAAGATCCTATTTAGAGTGTAAACTTCTCTCTACGCAATTGCTAGCATGCACCTTGAATTTAAATTAAGTGTGGAATGGATCAAAATGGATTGCTCACCCAAGTTGTATGGATTGAACTCGAGGCCTTGAATCCTTGGATTGCACTAGAGTGCCTAAAGGAATAGTCGGTAACAAATACAATTAAATATGTTAGAAATATTTTTAAATGATTTAATTCTAATGCATTAATAGTATTTTATATTATAATTTAATAATGTATTGTCGCATCAACTAATGTAGTTGATTCTCATAATCATTACTTAAAAGGTAATATAAATAAAATAATTTGATTAAATAGTAATGTAAAAGTAGTCTATCAGAATTAAACTATTTTAACATTTATTACCTATATTACCAAAAACAAATATTTTTTTCCTAAAATACTCAAAATAGAGAATACCTAAGTTGATCCTTAATAAAAAAAAAAGTTCATGATAAATTAGTCCTTTAAGAAAAGAAACACATTCCATAGTCCTAAATGATAGTCCTAAACGATTAAAAATATAAGACAAATTAATCCTTATCAATATTTTCATGAGCTTATTTGGTCATTTGTGTTTCAATCATAGTTTTAAAACTCGGATCGGACCGACCAGCCTGTCCGGTTTGGCTGGTGAACTGGCGAACTGACCAGCCAGCTAGTCTAAGCAGCACAATGGATTGAATATTCATAGGAACCATTACAAATCGATTTGACCTAGTGGTTTTACGCTAAAATTGGCCACTTGGTGAACCATCGGTTTGCATACTTCAATCACCTAAGAAAAAAAAAGGTAAAAGAAAAAAGGATTGTGTCGCTACCACCATGCCACACTATTGCACCATTACTATGTCGTCCTATTGTTGTGCTCCGTTGACCGTGCTGCTTTGAGGAAGGGCTTGAATAAAAGAAGAGCTTAAGGTAGAGAAAGATGGAGTATGAGAATGAGAAAGAGAAAGGAGGTGTGAAAGGGAAGACAAAAACTCATAAAAGAAGCAGAACAAGAAGCTATTGTGTCCAATGTTATGCAGTGCAGGTAAGTGAGAAAAAGGTTAGCAACTTAAGATATTAGGATTTTTGTGGGTCATGATTTTTTGGGTTATGCTTCATATTATAATTGGGATACAATGGGCCAAACAAAAGATATACTTAGCAGGATAATAATCAAATAAATACATAACCATAAGCTATTATGACCCACACAAAAAAAATCCTGTGAGCTACAAACAATCTAATCTAAATTTTTTGGGATTGTTTTTCCTTTTTTTTTCTTGTTAGGGATTACTTTTTCTTTTTACTTTTTTGTCCTTTGATAATTGAAGATAATTTTATTTTATTTTTTTTGCATCTTGACTTTCTCTTCAGTGAGACTTTTTTGTAAACAAATTTTATTTTATATGTATATATTATAATTTAAATGAATTAATTATGTATTTACTTTTATATATATTTATATAAGCATATGAATTTTTAAATGTTAAATTATTAATTAATTAATCACTCCATACAAAGATTAATTTAATATTTTTCATGTGATTTTTCAGAGACTAATATATTTTATTTTTTTAAAATAATTAATTTATCCAATATTTTAAATTGTCCAGTTTAGACAAAATTTTAAAACACCCCTTTGGTGTTTTGTTTTTTGTTTTTTCCTTAAATGAAAATCTTAAACAAAACCCGGTGAGAAATGCTTTGCAATAATTATGTCTGCCAGTGAATAACAGTACACCCGTTAGGCAGATGTTGCTGGCACTCGGAATACAAAACAAGGTACCCAATTCTGTACTTCCGGCTCCGTGCCTTATTCCGATTCCTTCACAGCAACGCCAAAAAGCCGCCATTAATCAGGTGCCACTACACCATTTTTTTTCCCCTTCTCCAAATATTCCCTTCCTTCACACGCTCCGCAGATCCATCCCAACTTTCTCTTCTCCGATACCCAAAATCGTCAACCTCCGATTCCGGCCAGTCAGGGTTTCACACTCTCTTCTCCCGCGTTGGGTTTTCGTACCATTCTCCCCGCGTCGCGAGTGCGCGGAAATGTGTCCTTAACGACTCGCCAATTTTTTTTAGTTAAAACTTGCGAAAGGGAGATTTCTAAATTTGGGTGTTGGGGCTGAGAATGGGGGAAGGGATTCCGATTTACTTATACGTCGTCGCTTTCTTGTGCACGGTTGGAGCTATTGCCTTGGCCCTGCTTCACATTTATAGGCACCTCCTCAATTACACCGAGCCCACTTTCCAACGGTACATTGTTCGGATCGTCTTCATGGTCCCGGTGAGCGATTCAATCACTTATTTGTGACTACGAAAATGCTTTTATTAGCAATTTGTTTCTTTTCTTGTGGGTTTTAGTGTTGTTTGATTAGTGGATTGATTTGTTGTCCTTGTGCCTTTTGTTTGGTGCACGACGTAGTCTTTAGTAGCTTAGGGTTGGTTTGATACTTACTGTTGTGGCTATCAGAAGGCTGGTGAGCTCTTTGAGCTCTTAAAAAGCTGCTTCGAAAAAATCATAGTAGCACTATTTGATAAAATAATGCAGAAGTTGCATGATATTAGTGTTTGGTAAATATGATCTAAATATCCAAAATTACAATAATGCGTATAGATAGTAAAGGGTGTAATTTGTACATTTATTGCCAATAATTAGAGTAAGGTTATATTAGTTTTTTCCTTTTATTTAATTTCAGAGAGTAGAAGATAGTTTTGAAAATCACCCCATGAGGTGCTTTTGAAAACACCTGACTTTTAAAAGCCGATTGCAAGAGCACCCTAGCTTTTTGGTTCAAAAAACGGAAAAATTTGGCTTATGTTTTTCATAGGCTAGAGCACCCATGGATTACTAAACCCACCCTTAGTGAGTGATCAAACAATTAATGTATTGCCCATACGTTAGAATATCAAATCAGATTCAAGTTATATGATTATGCTATATTGCATTTATTTAAGTGAAGGATTGTTGGCATTGTCCAGTATAAACCTGGAAGTGGGATTTAGGGTATGTGTGTGAGTGGGAAACTGGGGAATGTGGTGTGGTTCCGTTTCTGTTGATTAGCTTTTCCAGAAAGTGCACAAATTCGGGAGTTCTTTGCAGTTCCTTGACTATTTGCAGTTACTTGCTGTATCTGAAGAGTGTATTTTTCTGCCTATCATTCTTTACTTTAACTGCCACATGTCATGTATGTGTGTTTCCTAGTTCTTTTGTTTGTTTATTAATAGGATTAGGATTAGGATTATTTGGATTTAATTTAAATGTATTGACAATTTAAAAAAAAAATTACATTATCATCTAATCAAATGAGACAAACTTATTTTTCCTAATGTGGCAATATGAATGACTGTATAAAAATGTTTTACATTATCTTATGTTTAATCCATTATTTTCTTCTCTATTTTCATAGGATAGAACTTTTCTTTATTTCACTGGGGATAATACCAGTTTGTATTCTGCATTATATTGCTGCAATTCAATTTAATCAATTTAAAATTAATTTTTTTTGGCCAGGTGTATGCGCTGATGTCATTCTTGTCACTTGTTATACCTAAGAGTTCAATCTATTTTGACTCCATCCGGGAAGTGTAAGTAATTCTCGGTTCCTGTTTCTAGTTGTTACTGATTTTAAGTCTGAATACTTTGTTCATTTGTAATACAAGGTTAACACGTACACTTCTCTGTTTTGGTTTTTATGATTTGGGAGATTAACTTGTATCCACTTATGGCTTAGTTGTATGGGTGTCTGGTATAAGAACTACAATCATTCTGCGTTTTGATTTAGTGACAGTCACAAGTAGTTGTCGGTTTCATTATATCCAGAAACCCCTTGAAGTTACGTGATGGAATTTACTTGTTTGAGATCCTACTTTGGATAGATTCACAACAATTACATGGATAAATTTTTATTTCTTGTCTACTTAAAAGATTGATTTAGGTTTTGAGCATGCCTTAAGACATGTAACTAAGGTTGTACACTTTTATTTTGTTAGCCAGAAACAACCAAACAATGCTTAAGAAAAGTAGTATTCTTCTGTTGGTTATGTCACCAAGGTGGCTAATACTAAATGATACTCTTTATTGATGAGAACCCTTGGTAAATCCAAGAATCCCTAGGAATGATACAATAGTGTGAGGAAGAGTGAGAGCTCCTCTAATTTCTCAAGAGCCTAAACTCAATTACAAATGATCAAAGACACTCTAACTAATCCCTATTTTCCTAATTTATAGTTAACTAATCCTCTAACTAACTAACTAACTTCCCTAACTAATCTCTAACTAATGGATCCTAACAGAGGTGCTACAGCAGCAACTTTACTTACACATGAAGTCATCAGAATGATTTGACTCTTTTTTACATTCCTTAGTGTCTCCGTAAACCTTTAGTTCACTATTCTCCCTGTCTTTTCTTGTTTGTTTTATAAATGGAAATGCATTTTATGGATCTATGTTTGTTAATGAAGAGCAGGGTATTCATTACATTCTCTTGTCTACTTCTTCAGATATGAAGCTTGGGTCATTTATAATTTCCTATCACTGTGTCTTGCATGGGTTGGTGGTCCTGGAGCAGTGGTCCTAAGTTTAAGCGGCCGGATTCTGAAGCCATCATGGTTTCTTATGACTTGTTGCTTACCTCCTCTACCACTGGATGGGTGGGTGATGTATATTTTTGGATTGAAGGCTTTTCAGCCTCAAAAATGTTGTCTTATATTCCTTGAAAACTGATCCCGAGAATTATGCATTTTTTTTTCCTTGATTTAAACTTAAGTCATTCAGATCATTTAATTAGCACAACATGGAAAATTTCATTTTGTAGATTATTGGATAATGTAATTCTAGGCATCCCAGAGAAACCCTAATTCTGATACAACTTTTGACATGGCACTATGGCAGTATGATCATTATATCTTTGTTGATGATCATCTCTCACGCACGAACTTTTATTGCAGGCGGTTCATACGTAAATGCAAGCAAGGATGCTTGCAGTTTGTGATTTTGAAGCCCATTTTAGTTGCTGTTACACTAATACTTTATGCGAAGGGCAAATATCAAGATGGCAATTTCAATCCAAAGCAATCATACTTGTATCTTACAATCATATATACAATCTCATACACAATGGCTCTCTATGCTCTTGCTTTATTTTATGTGGCATGCAGGGATCTGCTTCATCCATTCAATCCAGTCCCAAAGTTTATCATAATAAAGTCTGTTGTATTCCTGACTTATTGGCAGGTTATTTTCACCTCTTTCTTGTTATGGTCTGTTCTGTCCTATTATCATCTCCCTTCCATACCTCATTTCCTTTCTTCTTTTTTTCGGTATGGTGGGGGTAGGGTTGGCACCTTTATCTTGGATTAGTTTTGTTGAATACTCGAAGGTTGCTATGGGATCTAATGCAGAATTTGAAGACAATTTGTGTTAATTTTACTTTGTTTGGTACTTCTGTGTTTGCTGTAGAGGTTTCTTAAGTGGGATGACTTTATATTTTTGATATCTTAGGGAGTCTTGGTCTTCCTTGCTGCAAAGTCGGGATTCATCAAGGGTGCAGATGAAGCTGCTCTACTTCAAAATTTTATCATTTGTGTTGAGATGCTTCTTGCTGCAGTGGGCCACTTCTATGCATTTCCTTACAAAGAATATGCCGGTGCTAATATAGGTGGATCCCGTGGTTTGACAGCTAGCCTTGGCCATGCTTTGAAGTTAAATGACTTTTACGATGATACAGTCCACCAGGTGAGTCCCATTTTTTATATCCTGCCCAATATTGCCATACTTCATATTGTTGACATATTTCTGTCCATCAGGCTTAATGCCTGGCTGGGCTTTCATTACATTGTAGTTCTGGTTCCATGTTTTCTCCTAAAAGTTTCGGGCTTTCACATTGTTTTGTCTCACCTCCACTGATAATCTGATATTCAAATTTCCGGCAGTTTGCACCAACTTATCATGAATATGTTCTCTATAATCATGAAGGAGATGAGGGACCAAGGAAGTACCGATCGCGAACTTTTGTTCCCATTGGCACAGAAATGGACAGTGTAAGAAGAAATAAGCACATGGTTACAAACAAGTTAGATGACACACGGCTCTCAGGTTTCTCTTCCAACAGTAGCAGTCCCACAAATTCTGGTCCCGTTTCTGATACTTCACACTCTGGTGCAATGAAATCTTCTTTGCTTGTGGATGTGTCAAATTCTGTATCTGTGCCATACGATTTTACTCTTATTGACTTGGATGCTTCCAGTTACCCTGGAAAGGTTCCTGCAGCTGATAAAGCTGGTAATAGGTGACCATGAGGAAGATTAACAAACTAAGTTATTGGAAAATTGATCATTGTGAGAAAGAAGAGGACAGTAGTGGGGGCATCCAACAGTTTTTCTGTTCTGGAGGATTATGAACCAAGTGTGATTTGTTTGATTCCACTAAAGCATGTAAGAAGATCTGAGCTCCAATGTTTGTGTCAGTGTTAGCTTAAAAGCCTTTATCAGTTATCAGTTATGACGGCCCCCAAGCAAATCAGTTCTTGATGATTGGCCTTCTTTCTTCAGACTGTAATTGTCTCCAGTGTTTGTGCATGGTGTGCACATTGTAAATACAGAACTTGTGGGCATACTTCAGACATGACACATGCTGAGCAAATATGAATTCCAAATGAATTAACTAATTGATCGATTCTTTTCTCTAGTGTTCCTTGGCGATACAGATTCCTGTTCAGTTTGTTTCATGGAATGTCATTGCCATGATTGTTATACCAAATTTTAACTTTCTACTTCTGGAATGTCTTCAGCCTCCTAATGCTTCGTGACCCACATTGAAGCATGCAATTTTACTGCGTTGCAGCTGCTAACAACTTGTGTCACGTGATCCAAACATTTTTATTTTTTTTGGGGTCAACGATCCAATCTTTAATTTCCTCACCAACCATTCCTTCAAAAGAGTTGAATTTTATGTAGATGCAGTAGTTGTTGCTAATTTATTCGTCTTCTTTTGTAGTAATAACTAAAATTTAATGCAAGTCTACACCCAATTAAAACGTATTATCAGTCTGTACTTGGTGCCTGTTTGATAGTTCGTTTTCAGTGAAAAATACTGTTTTGGTGACATGAAAAATACTTTTCAACATGAAACTTCTTAAAATAAAACTCTAGCTTGCTCTTCCATCGTGATAGGTGATCCGAAGTTCTAATTTCAAACCTGCCACGTGACTTACAAGTTCCTCTATAAAAGAAATTCTACCAGGCGATGAGTGATGAAACTCAATTCGTCTCACCATGTCATCATCAGCTAGCTGAAACTGCTTATATCTCCAATTCACAAAACCAATTATTGTAATCTTCAACGGAAAACTATAAGATGGACCTCAAATTTGTGGGTCTATCATGGACCCCTTATTATTAGTCATTGGATGATTATCATTTTTGTTAGATGGTTTGATCAAATGACTAATAATGAGGTCTATGATGAATTTAAAGATAAGAGGTTCATCGTAAAACTCACTTATCTTCAACATGTAACGATCGTCTCCATCGTCATCATCCAAATCGTTTTGTTTTGTTGCCTTTTCACATATTTCTTTAGGCACCGTCTGTCTTCTGTTGTCAACTGTGCACACAACTATTTGTGGTGGTAATGATAGTCCTCCTTTACATTATTTGCTACACGCATGGGATCATGTTCAAGTGTTTTGGTTTGGACCGTGAACCCTAAAAGCCCTGCCATTTGGACAACCTGCTGATGTGGACGGCTGTGATCCCACTCCACCAAACCATCCATGGAGCCCACAAATGGAGGAGGGTGTTATGGGAGTTTGTCTTGACTTGTATGTCTGCCTAAGGATTAAGAAGGAAGAGGCCACGTGGGTTTGTCTCGACTTGTACGTCTCATAAGCCATAGCCAACCATAAATTCAGAACCACTACGGGGAGGAAAAATTGAAAGAAATAAAGGAAGATTACATTTGTACCCACTTTAAGAAGTATGTCAATTAACACCAAGGTAGTATTGGTCCGAGTACGAGACTCGGGTCTCTTAAGGATGACATATTGAGTTCAATTTCAAGATTCATGTGTATGGATAAAACACTGTTAAGAGAAATGTTTAGACATCTAAAGTAGCTCGAAAGATTAGTTTCTCACATGTCGAGTGAAGAGATACTTTGATAGAAAATTATGCCAATCAACCAAAGAAGTATACAAGTAAATAGTGATTCATGTATATTTATGATAAGTCTAGACACTCCATTAGGAATTAATAATAATATCACTTCTTAAATAAGAATTTATATAGAAATAGTTGGGCATTATACGCATATGACTGAATAATCGGATAATCGTATTCTATTATTCATTACTCCTCAATTTCTCATTAATTAACGTGAATGAATTCTGCATTTTTTATAGGTGGACACCCTTTTCTCCATTCATGTACTTGCGAAGGGTGTATAAATATGGCTCCTACCTACTAATGCAAGAATCGGGTCAAAGTCAAACATATAAAGAGGAACACAAAGGGCACGTGACCGTCCATCCAAAAAGAACAAGAGCTTATCAGGCTGTCCACGTGTTAAAGTGCCTAAAGTAGTGCTGCGGCCACCCTCGTGTATTGTATAGTATATCAAAGAAGGAAGAGGAAAGTGAAGGAAATGGGCAAGGAGGTAAAAGCAAAAATGAGTTGTCCTTAGACTTCAGCTATTACGGTGGCGCACTGGTCGGAACGCAGAGCAAAAACAAAGCAACGCAAAATCAGGTGCGTTGAATTTCTTAAAGTTCAGTGTAACACTACGGAGACACCCTTTCTTCTTTTTATTTCAACATATTACGTCTTTGATGAAAGCGTTTCTTCTTCTTATTTCTTCAACAGCACGTAGCTAATTGTTAATTCGTTGTGCGTATTTCTTTCTTACGTTTCTATTTTTTTGGTTCCTCACTTATTAAGGCAGCGACTCAGAGCTCACTTTCTCTTTTGAGTGATGACTCTGATTCAGAAAAACCAGAGTGAGAATCAAGAAGTTATGGGTGGTAATACCGTGACTATGAACCCACTGTTCAGAAGTGAGTCCCTTGTTGGGCACTATAACTACTACCCGGAGCAGAACTACACCATGATTGAAAAGAGGCAGCTGTTCCTGAGAAGCTACCAGTTCTGCCGAAAGAAGAGTCTCACGGAGAGAATCAAAGGGTCTTTTGTAAGGGCGAAGAGAGTTGTGTGGCTAAGGCTAAGGTCCGCTCGTAGATTGAGGTGGATGGTCTTTTCCAGGATCAAATGCGCCTTCTATTACCGCAGGAGAAGGTTTTCACGGCTTTTGAACAACCACAGCCGCAAGAATAATGAGTCTTCCTCGTGTTTCTGGTAAAATAAAACAGTTTGGTCATAAGATTGGCACGGTATATCTGTGTTACTCAACTCGTTTTTTATTTCTCTATTAACTGGTTACAGTCCTTTAATATGAACTTGTGATGACAATTTGAAACTAGCATAGGTATTGTTCATTAATTAATCTCAGAAGTGTAGCTGCTTTGCTATTGTTTTTTTTTTAGCTTTACTTTATCTTGTTGAATCGTTATGCTCAGAGAATCGTAGCCTCATAAGTAATATCCTTAACTGCTCCCCGCTCGTCTTTTTCCCCATTGGCGTTATCAGAAATACATATTGAATCAATTAACTAAGGAATTTTGTCTTGGTTGGGTATATAGCTTGGAAATCCTAACATTTAATGCATATGCCATATTTATTTAGCATTTCCATACCAGTTTTCATTTTTCACCCAAATCCAAGTCTTTAATTCCTAATTTCCTATTAAATTATTGCTATTGAGAGGCCAGGTTAACATGGCATGAATAGATTAAAACAAAAAAGGGGTCAATTCTGAAGCAGGATTTCATGCGTGTTATCAGAGTTAGAAACTTAGAATCCCAAGATATATATATATAATCCAATGAGTGAATAATATAGCACCATGCGATGTCGTCTTTACTCCGGCAAAGCTGCAATGGCTTAGAATTGTGGTGGGGGACCTTTTGTTAGAAGTCCATAGTTTTGGGTACTCAAGGGACGGGGCGAAGCACAAAAAAGAAAAAAGTCAAGAATTTCAAAGTTCCAGGTTTGAATAATAGTAATAATAGTAGCTGGAATGGACCATCACTGGGGGGAACGGTAACTATTTTTTGTACTATTTAACACTCTCACAGCGGGGGTGCTGCATTTGCCACTAAAATGGTGTGAAACATCATGCACTTTCTCCTTCCTTTTCTATTAAAGTGCCATACGGCTACTGTATCCAGTTTCCAATTTAAGGACTTCTGAACAATTCATGATGCCTCACATGGAATCTATTTCTTGTATAAGGTTGTTTTAAAATAAAATTAACAAAAGTTGTGAAATTATTTTAACTCTACCTAAAATTTTAGTTCATTTAACTGAATTAGTTTTTATTGAAATATTTGAGCCTTTATTATTGTGTTATATATATTGATGTTTTGAACTTAATAATATTAAAAAAAAAACTATAAGGATAATTATTTATTTTTAAAGAAAGGGAATAATAACGCATAAAAGAAATAGATGTTTAATTAAATGAATTTCAGGAGCAATTCTATATGTGGTGATTGCGTATGTTCCTCACTAAACATTAAGTTATTTAAGAAGTTGAGGGAGTGAAACTGAAAGGGGAAGCACTCAACCGGGAAGGTACTGTACATAAAGTTTTTTTTTTTCTTTTTTGAAAAAGAAAATAAAACAGTTCGAATACATAAAGGTACAGATGCAATTTGAAAGCTTTTCCACCGAAACAAGCTGGAAATGAAACTTTCATCTGCTGGATTTATTGCACAGCAAGAAAAAAGTACTACACTTTATGTGATGGCGAGTAAAATTTTCTTTTTTCAACTTTAAATTAAAATAAAAATAAAAAGCACAAAACAAAACAGGAGAACCATGAAACCTGAAGGATCATATGAACCCTGAGAAAAATTATATTTATGCACGACCCTCTTGAGATACAACCCATTTGACAATTCCACTCAAACATTAATTGTCTTCTATTATTGCCAATTGAAGTCACTATGTGCCACATTTTACATTAATTTGAAAATGCAGAACCACCGTTTTATCTCCTGGAAGATATATTTTGTGCTAAGTTTGTACTGTAGAGCAATAACGTTATCTCTCTCTCTCAAAGGAGGCGAGTTCTTATTTGTTGAGTTTGAGTTTATGACTATAGTGGTGACAGAATCCTAGCCACTCATATTATTATCCAATGGTTCAAATTAGTTTACTATGAGTACATTGGGAAATTGAATTTCTAGCATCATTGAAGTTGCAAATAAAAATTTGGAATTAGAAATTTGACATTAACAAGTAAGGGAAATTGCATTGTGATCCATAATTTAATTTTAGGAATGGATTTGTGACTTAATCTATGTTATAATTTTTGTGTGTTTTGTCATGGTCCTGCACCAGCGGCATCCCATGGAGGTCAAGTCGAGACTGCGGCCCTTCCACCGACACCTCCACCACCCACCCTCACCACCACTGCGTGCAACAACGTGGAACCATAGCCGCCTCCACCACCATGTACTCAAAAGTAGCCTCTGTCAAATCCTCCGCCACAAACCTCACCTTCCATTCCATTCAATCTTTACACATATTACTTCAATTCCATAACAATAGTAATTTTGAACCAATTAAGTTCATTGAAAAGTCAAATGGAAGTAGTAGTATACATAACAAATAATAAAATTCTCTTAGTGTAGTTACATATATGGTATGAAAGTATGAAACATATAAACGTCTTTAGAATGTCTTTTTAAGGATTTTTCTCTTATTAACTTTTTTTATCAAGCCTAAAAGATGTCTGAGAAGAAACTATTGACTCATTTATTAATAGTAAAGAGATGATGAATGATAAAATAAACTCTAGTTTACTAATAATTTAGAAAAAAAAAACTATATAGTGACTCATTTTATGTTTTCTATACCATATTTTATTTTATTGTGTTAACTAATTTGGCCCCTCTTCTAAAATTCCTCGCTCTGCCCCTAGTTGCACCTATCATAGTGATGGAGCTCTAAAGATAGTGGCGGTGATTTTGAAGAAGAAGAAAGAAGAACGTAAAATACGTAATATGATTTTTTAATAAACACTTGTCTACAAAAGAGTGTTTTCATTTTAATCCCTCTATTTTTAAGTAATTGTCAAGTTATAAATACGTACTAGAATTAAGGAAAATGATCATGAACACATCAAAGTTAGAAAAAGTTTAAAATAATTTACTAAATTGCCCTCACTGTTTTTTAATATTTCAACTTTATTTTCCCTCCTCCACTGTATATTTCTCCTCCTCTAATAGTATTTAATAGAAATATTATTGAAAAGAAATAATTAATGCAACTTAAATTTTTGAAATAGATAATTATTTCTAGATAAATAAAATTTTTTAAAATGAACAATTATTCAAAAACTGAGGGAATTTATTCAATAAAATTTTAAAAATTCTAATCTGGCCCCATTCACTTTTGTTGTCTTGTCTTTTAACCCTGATCCTATAATTTAATTTGAGTCCATTGCTTTTCCTTATTGACAGTTTTCAATGGTCCTAAACTCATCCAAGACCAAATAAGAAGGCACCCTCAAAAGATCATATCACCAACAAAAAGAGTCCTTGAAAGAATAGCTTTTGTTAATGAAAATAGAGATTAGTTTATATTTGAGTGGATTTGTCAAAATGAATAAATTTTTAGAGAGGGTCACCAGAAATATAGTTTTTTTTATTGCTAGCGACATAATTTTTCGGCCAGTAAAATGATAGTTCTCAATATATATATATATATATATAGAAGTAATTTATAAATTGTTGAACTGCTTAAATAGAAGAATCTAATGGATGTAGCTAACTATAGGTGTTTAATCAAGCTTTCTGTGGTTTTTATTATTTTTTTATAGTATTTTGATTTTAATTCTTAATTATTTAACTGTCAATTTAACCCAAATATATGTGTTGCTATGATAATTTGATTGGCCTTTAGACGATCTTGAAACTTCGACCAGCAACACATATCTATCAATAATGTTATTTTATAAGGAAAAAAGCGATATCTTTGCTCATCAATATTACATGATTCAACCACCCGTAGTAGTAATAAAATTCAATGTTTATTATTTAAGGAGTTAGTTGTACTTCCACAAGATGTAAGTTATTTACATGATTAAGGTGTTATTCTGTAAGATGAAATTAAGTTGTTCTTCTACAAGTTGAAACATTTTTCTTCATCTTTTACATAGATCAATAAGAGAAAATTGAAAAAAAGAATCCTAGAATCACTGACTCATCTTCATTGACTAGCTGTGTTTTGGGATTAAACTAAATCTGCCCATTGGGCTTTGGCTTGAATTTATTTAGTTATATGTGTCATGCTCCTTTGGAAAACCACGTAACTATCTTCCAGTGGTCGACTTAATTTAATTTTAAGCTAGGTCTAATTGATAATTCTTGGCTGACGAATGTGAAGCACCCCGTTTGAAAAGCTTTCTGCACTCTCAATCTTTGCAGATCTATCCATGACGTCAAAATACATAGAGGGACTCAAAAGAATTTATTTAATTTGAAGGTACACTATCAGCATAAAAAAATTTCAATTATATATTAATATATTGATAAAAATATTTCATTTAATTATTTATTATTTTATAAATTTTATAAATAAATATATACGATTAGAAGATAATATAAATATTTTTTTTATAATTACAGTGTATCAAAATTAAATCTTAAAAGAAATACACGTATTTTGATGTACAGCTAATGTGAGGCATGCATTTCTTCCTCGACGAATAATGTGCGTGCTTTGCTCTCACAGAAAAATAAAAAATGTGGGATTCTAGAAGAAAATTGTCGCTCATGAAGAAATTTGCAGAGACCAAAGATACATGCAGAACCACTAGATGTGGGTTGTAACATGTGCTCACTTGTGAGCTAATTTATTATGAGAGAACGTTGGCTGGCCTTGAATTATCCCTCTGAGTGTTCAGAAAAGTCAACAGCTTTTGCAAAGTCACCAACGGTAACATACATACCAAGCAAATGGAATGAAGTCCTACACACTAGTGAGTCATTTTAATTATTTATTTTTAAAATAAAATAAATTAATTTTTGATATTTCATAACATAAATTATTTTAATTTCTCAGTATATTTTTATTTAATATTTTATTAATTAAATACTAATATATAATATTAAATAATATTTTAATATATCTTATATTTTTTAAAATTAAATTAAATTTAAAATAATTCATTTTACTATTTAAATTTATATAAAATAAATTATTTAAATTTTTATTTTAAATTATAAAATAATCCATTTTATACAACTTTAGAAAATCCAAAATCATCAGTGTATCCAAAATTGTCAAACTTCAACGCGCCTAATTCTTAGACTCAAACAATTTGCTGACGTTCACATTAATTGGCCTTATCGTACTGTTTCTCACCGTTACTCCTCAAATCATACAAAATATATAATTATGCTTGCAAGATTAACAGAAAACATTTGAAGAAAGGCTATGCGATTTCCGATTGAATGATATTTCCTTATAAGACTAAATATTCAATGTAGTCTATCATATTTATAGTTGCAGACAAATTAGTTTTTTAGATTTAAAATTTTTCATATTAGTCCATCAAATTTTATAAATGGAAACAAATTAATCTCTCCGTCAAATTATTATCTGAACTGTTAATAGAAATATTTACATATTCTGTTAACTTACTTTCATATACTGTTAATTTTCACAATGAGTCCTAACTTGTCTCACTTCTTTATCCTACAAAGAAAAAATAAAAGTTTAAAATCAAAATCTTTCAAATAGTTATAATGAAAAAGAATGTTTAAACTACCTTATTTAGAGGAGTGGGCAAGTTAGAGTACCATGAAAACTAATGGTACACATAAATAAATTAATAATATATATAAGTAATTAATAGGATGCAACTCAGGTAATAATTTTACATAGAGACTAATTTGTCTCCACTTATGAAATTTAAGGGACTATTGCTGTAAATCTGATGGACTAAGTTGGGATTTTAGTCCTCTTATTATTTAAGTCAAGGTTGATAAAATAATGAGAAAATAGGTATTTTGTTCTCTTTCTTTACTAAATTTTTCAATTTGATATTTTACCTTTTATTTTCTCAATTTTAATCCCTTGTATATGAATTTTTTTTTTTTTCGGTAAACCATGAAATTGTTTTTAATTTGGCCTCAAATCACTCTTTCATCAAAGAACTGACCAAAAAAACCGATGAGCCAAATAAGCCCCGTTTGTGTCATATCGGCATTTTCCATCAATCGATATCCATACATTATACAAATGAACAGTCAACATTCCCATCGAAGCCAGTACTCTTCATTTGCCAATACTGTTCATTTATAATACGCCTAGCCCACCTGATTTCCCGTGAAACCACACAGGGGAGCGCATTAGCCTTGTGCACCAATTATAGCAGGGTAGCATCCTCATTGAAAGGGTGCAGTGGTCTACTCTATTGGGCTATGTTTGGATCAGCCTATGATTGGAGTTTGAAGGCTCCCTGACATGCTTTGTGTCTAGCCCTTAGGTGCCGTATCGTTCACGGACACAGGCCCCGTCCCAGGGAAGAAACAAATGGCTCCATAGTGAACTAGGATACCGTTTTAGATACCATCCAATTTTGAAAACATAGGCTTTTGTAAATGCTTACCATCAGATTTTCTCAGACCCAAAAGAACAAAAAAAAAAAAAAGATTTTCTCGCAATCATTTTTATTGTGTTATTCAAGATCGATCCCTAGATTTATTGTTTTGGATTTTTTTAGAACAGTTGTCATATCATGTCTATATAAAAAAAAATGTAATGTAATATTACCTAAAAATATTGAAAACATGTAAAAAAATCTTCAATCAAAATTGTCAAATCCTTTGACACAAAAAAGGGAACTGTTTCTGTGCAAATAGGGATATATACTAAATGATGTTGTTTTTCTAAATCATTTCGACTTTTAATGAATTTTCGCTGGGATATAATCAATTTGAGAAGGCAACATACATTCACTTTTAGGCCTTTAGTTTAAAAATAAAAGTTGATAAGATCTGTACTTTATTTTTAACTAGTTTTTAACCCAGTGCAATGTACGGCATTTTATATTTATAAATTCTAAAAAATTAATAGAGTATATATATATATATATATATATATATAATTGAATTAAATTACAATATATTAATTTTGTATGATTTATCATGCATATGATTTTGAAAAATAAATAACTAATATATTTACTTGTGCGACACTTGTAAGGTATTAAAAAATTAAAAAGTATGTTAATAATCCTAATAAAGGATAATTGTAATATTATAAGATGTATCATTGGATATATTTTTGCTCAATTTACTTAAATACAATTATGATATGAAATTGTAACAATAAGTACAAGTTGTAAAATTCTTATAAATTTTTTATTCTATTGGTTTTTTGAGCAATTCAATTTCTTGTATTTATATTAATGAAAAGGTAAATAAGATTTTTTATTAAAATAAATCATTACATTTAATACACTAATTGTTGTCTATGCAATTTATATGTTTGCATCATGTAATATTATTTATTCACCTACGTATTATATATTTGATATCATCACCTAGCTATTTAGGATTTTAATATCCATAAGAAAATTATTCTACAATTTTATTTGTCATGTGAGTAATATTATGCTAAATAAGAATTTAATATGGTTCATTTTACAAATGAATATAATTATAAAAGAAATACAAATTGATCCGATAATCAAAATAAACTTAATTAGTTCTTTTTAAAAGTTCTTTTTTTTTGGGTTTGTCATGTATCTTCTTAGTGTATAAATATGTTTTTTAAATGTTATTCTTGCAATATATATATATATATATATATAATATATATATATATATATATATTAAAAATATTTTTTATGCTAGAATGAATTAAATTAAATGCTTATACAAATAAATATTAATAATTTTATTATATTAATAAAAATTTAAGTACACTTAATATTAAATCGATATAAAACAACTACTTGACTTAAAATAGGAAACTTTTGAATCAATATCAAATGATTAAATTTCAAATAAAAAATAATTGCAGTATAAGAATAATATCACATTAAATCTTTTGAATATAAAATTAGAATTGATATTAGATTAATTTGATATGACTTAAAGATTCAAATAATCAAAATGAAATAACAAATTGATATAAGTTGCAATATTAATGTATTATTCATTTAGATTTTTTAATATTTTATTTGATTGGTAGTCTATATATTGTCAATGATAAAATACTCATTGTTTATTATTAATTAGATAATTTATTTTATTTCATATCTATTTGAAATTGTTCAAGAGATTCAATTTAATATCAAGGACAATGCATAAAATGATTTTTAAAAAGTATGCAAATCGCTCTGCAATTATGTTTTCAAAATAAATTTTAAAACTTCATTTTTATTATTTAAATAAGTTAAATTAAATATTTATGCTAATCCATATTAATCATTTCAAAGAATATAATCTTTTATCCATTAAAATGCAGTTATGATTAATTCATTTATTTATTTGCATATTATATTATATCTCATATATATATTTTTTAGGTTCATAAATAACGTTCTTTTGAAATAATGTTCATAAATAATTCTATTGTATTATAAGTCAAACCTTAATTCTTTAAGCAACTCAAATTTTTTTTAGGTTCATAAACAAATTAATTTACAATGAAATCAATATATATAATTGAGATTTGGATCATATTTTAGATTTAATCATTTATATTACAATCATTGTTGAATAAACCTAGTGAATCGATATGATATTAAATTTTCAAATAGAAAAAAATGAAATTGAAATATAACAATAATGAAAATCTTAATTTTGGGATATAAATTGAAATTTGTATATCATATTAATATGATATATTAAGTAATGATAATATAAAAAATTAGAGTAAACCCCCTAAAATAGTCCCTAAGGATTATTAAATTGGACAAAACCCTCACCTTTTCGAAAACTTGACAAAATGGTCCTTTAGAAATAAAAACAGATAAATCAATTCCTCACCTTTTAAAAAACTAGACAAAATAGTCCTTCCGTCAAATTTTTCTGTTAATGATCTGTTAAGTAGATGACATTGCACCTTTGATCATCCCTATTAAACTAAACTAAATGTCACACATTCCCTCACAAATCTTCATCTTCATCTTGATAGAAGGACCATTTTGTCTAGTTTTTGAAAATGTGAGGGATTGATTTGTCTGTTTTCATTTCTCAGGAACCATTTTATTCAGTTTTTGAAAATGTGAGAGACTGCTTTGTCTATTTTTATTCCTATTTTGTCCAATTTAAAAATTCTTAGGGATTATTTTGGGGGTTTACTGAAAAAAGTAATATTAAATAAGATAAAAAGATTAATGTATAAAAAGAATGGTAGAGTAATTGATATTAGTTGTCCAACTTTGATTCACAAATTAAAAATTGGAAATTATTGCTTCTAAACTATCTATTTATTTATCAACCTTTAATTGGCCCTCAAAATGTCATTTAAAAATATTTTTCAGATTTATGTATATTAAATCAAATATTTGCAAATAAAAATTGATCTTTTCAAATGATATAAAAATTGATTTAAATGTAATATCATAAATAATATAAATTAAATTTTTGGGTTATAAATATAGAATATATATGAGGAGTGAATGTTAAAAAAAAATATGTTAAAGAAAAATAGAACAAAATATTAATGAAATTAGTGCCGCATGAATCAAACATTTTAATTGCAACAAAAATAACAAAACAAACCATAAAATAATACTTGGGCAACCGCCAAGTATATCTAAAATCTAAAATTATTCTCATGGATAAAATTTTCGGTATTTACACAAAAATGTAAAATGAAATAAACATTTACCAATAAACACTAATTAAAATTGACAATATTAGGCGAAGCACGAGAAAAAAGAGATTTTCCTAAACTTGGATCATCAATTATTCTTCTTTGAAAATTCTCTTGATCTTGTTTATTGAATTGACAACTCATTTATTAGAGTATCCTCAAGTTTGGCAATGTGTTCTCCTTGTGATGTGCTTTTTTCAAATATGGAGTTCCAATATTTGAGAAATTTTTGCTTTGTTCACTAGTTTGAGTCACTATTCTAGAATTATTGTTCATCAATGGTAACCGCATCATAGCAAAAAAAAAAAAAATCATTTTATTATTAGATATTATATTATACTTTGGAAATTGAAAAAAGTCTCAAATTAGAAGCACTTATGTAACATCCCAGACACCCAGCGATGCAGATATTGTCCACTTTGAGGTCTAACTGAGTGCCCCTCACGGATTTGCTCTTCCCCTCTCTATGGGAAAAACGCGTCTACATGGAGAAGGTATCCACACCCTTATAAGGCATACTTCGTTCCCCTTGCCAATCGATGTGGGACTAACTCCATCCCCCTATGGGGACCCAGCGTTCTCACTAACTGGCACACCGATCTCGGGACTGGCTTTGATGTCATCTGTAACATCCCAGACACCTGACAATACAGATATTGTCCGCTTTGAAATAGTTAGTCCTACATCGGTTGGGGAGGGAAAAGAAACATGCCTTATAAGGGTGGGGATACCTCCCCATGCAGACGCGTTTTTCCCACAGAGAGGGGAAGAGCAAATCCATGAGGGTATGGACATTGAGCCTGCCAAAGCGGACAATATCTGTATTGTTGGATATCTGGGATGTTACAACTTATGTTCAAGAACTTTGAACTTTCCCGATCAAACAATAAAAAAGAGACTAATTCCCACCGCTCTTATATGGATGCTATACCTAAAGATGAATTGATCATATCACTTCACTTAGAAAAAAGAGTAATTCATTACCTTGGTGTAAATGTAGAGCAGTTAATTTCACACATTTCACAATTGTATTTTGTCTTAATCTCTTCCACTGTTCCAAGATTTGCGAAAACTCCATTGTAATTGCATTTAGAAGAACAAATCGTGAAATATGTTAGGCTAGGAAGAGTGGGTTGAACAAAAAAAAAAAAACCGATACAAAATAGTTCATGATATATAAATCAATATATATAATTTCGCAAACATAATTATAGTTCAATTCATTTGTGATTGATGAAATATTCCTTATACTTTTTAATCATATATTTATGATTTAATTGATTCATGCATTAATTGATATACTATGCTATATATTTTAATTGATTTCTGATTGATCTAATAATAATATTTATTACATTTTTTAATCATTTATGAGAATAGATTTTTTTTTATTGAAATGTAATAATTAACATTATGAGAATGGAAATTGAAATCAAGTATGTTTATTATGGACACCTGATTTTGTCTGGCCCAGAAAACAGAAAAAATTCAAAAACAATTAACATATTTTTATTGTTTGTGAAGAATGTCATTATCATTTTTAGCCCATCATTTTTTACATTATTTTTACATCAAAAGGGATGAGGAGTGTGCACCGATTTCCCTCTTGTCTTCTAATACAATAAAGAGAGGAGCGCCTGTCTTAGCACCTCTTGTCAATAAAAAAAATCGATAAGCGCCTACCAGTCAGCACCATTTCTATTTAGTTTTCATTATAGAAAATACAAAAAAAAGAAGAAAAGAAAACAAAGGGGAGGGGAAGAGGATCACCGAACCAAAAGAAGAGGAAATTCAAAGAGCATCGTCAGATCCTTAAAATCAGCAATAATTTGGGGATAAAAATTCTTCAATTAGATCACAAATCTTACCTACCATATCTAGAAAAATCAACCTATAACTGTGTATAAATTCACAGAAGAGGGGGATTCTCTGATCACCATCATCAAGAGAAGGCTATTCTCTTATTACTATCTTCATCTTCATTAAAGAAAAAAAAAGGAGAGATACAAACATAGAGAAGAGAAAGCCAACACAAGTAAGCAATTAGCATTGATTCATACTGTAAGATTTTTTAGCCATCTCAATCCCTTGTAAACCATGCCCTTTTACATGAACCCAAAACCAGTCTCCTATTGCAACCTATTCACACATTATTGACTCAACCCAGCAACACCCAATATCATCTCATCCCAGACCACAAGCAATCTATAAGTCACAGCCAAGATAAGAAACTAATCAACATCCATCATTATTAGCATCAACCCAGTTAAATGCCCAATAATTTCTAAACCAGATCTAAACCCTTTTTTTTTATTTAAAAAAAAGCAAAAACAAAAGGGGAGGCAGGCGGAGACTTCACTGCCACCATTGTCGCTTTCCACCACTCCATTTCCCTCTACCTAGTAGCGAGGCCTAGCTGCGGCACTACCTTTCTCTGCACGCCTCCTTCCCTTCCTTGTACTTTTTGATCTCCCTCCGCCTTTACACTGTATGATCACCGCGCCCTGGCACTTGTAGCATGAACTCCTCTTCTTCTTTAGCGCACCACCCTGACCTCCTCCACATTCCCCTCCTCCTTTGTGATTGCCACATTTTACGCCTCCATGGTGCTGGTCGAGATGGACTAGCCCATCGCCTGCATTAGCCCACTGCTGTGTGTTGGTACTACGACCCTTTTTCCCAATGCTTCTCCGTGGCTGCCGTGCGCAGATCCAGTGTAACATCCCAAACACCCAACAATACAGATATTGTTTGCTTTGGCAGGCTCGATGTCCATACCCTCACGGATTTGCTCTTCCCTTCTTTGTGGGAAAAATGTGTCTGCATGGGGGCGGTATCCACATCCTTATAAGGCATGTTTCATTCTCCTCCCCAACCGATATGAGACTAACTATAAGGGGATGGAGTTAGTCCCACATCGGTTGGGGAGGGGAACGAAGCATGCCTTATAAGGGTGTGGATACTTCCCCCATGCAGACGTGTTTTTCCCATAGAGAGGGGGAGAGCAAATTCGTGAGGGTATGGACATCGAGCCTGCCAAAGTGGACAATATCTGTATTGCTGGATATCTAAGATATTACAGATGGTATCAGAGCCAGTCCTGGATCGGTGTGCCAGCTGTGCCAGCCAGCGAGGACGCTGGGTCCCCATAGGGGAATGGAGCTAGTTCCACATCGGTTGGGGAGAGAAACGAAGCATGCCTTATAAGGGTGTGGATACCTCCCCCATGCAGACACTTTTTTCCCAGAAGAGAAGGGAAGAGCAAATCCGTGAGGGGGCCCCAGTTAGGCCCCAAAGCGGACAATATCTGCATTGCCAGGTATTTGGGATGTTACAGATGGTATCAGAGCCAGTCCTGGGATTGGTGTGCTAGCCAGTGAGGATGTTGGGTCCCCATAGAGGGATGGAGTTAGTCCCACATCGGTTGGGGAGGGGAACGAAACATGCCTTATAAAGGTATGGATACCTCCCCTATGCAGACGCATTTTTCCCACAAAGAGGGGAAGAGTAAATCTGTGAGGTTATGGACATCGAGCCTGCCAAAGCAGACAATATCTGTATTGCTGGGTGTCTGGGATGTTACATCCCAACTGAACCGGCCCTGCATAGCACGTTTGCCAACCCATTCCTCCTTCCTTTACTCTGCCACCATCATGAATTTGGAACCAAATCTGAACCAGAAGCCTTCCTTTTAGCCATGAGCCATCCACCTCGGTCCCTTTCCCTTAGCCATAAACAACCATCACCATTGCAAAAACAACTGCCGCTGCTCTCCCTTTTAGTTATCATCATCATCATCATTGAACCCCACGAGCCGTGAACCTCCTTGCATAGCTACGAAAGACCACCTCGCCACGCCCCTTCGTTAACATCGCAAGCGTCACTTCCCTTTTTCTGCGCCACAGCCGCATGCTCACCACGGTGAATCGGTCAGCCATCATGTGAAGGCACGTTGCCGTAGCCTCTACCCTTACCACTGCGGCCTCCCTTTCCCCCTTGCATGGGTTCCTTCCTCCATCAATGAACACCTCTTTGTGTATCAAACCCCTTTGAGACCCAAATCCCCAAACCATTGCTCTACTGTTCCAGACACTTCTCATACTTCCCTTGCTATTTCTTTTTACTATATTCATTTATTTTTGTTGTTCCTTTGTCTTCTATTGGGGTGGGCTGCGTTTGGTCTTATTGGTTCACTTAGGATTGCATTTGGGCTTGCTAGTTGGTAGGCCATGTTGCTTTTGGGCTCTATTATTTTGTTTAGGATTAGGATATGTTTTGAGCAGTTGAGTTGATCATAGTTTTTTTTTTATTATTTCCATTAGAAAAAAACTGTTTGATTGTGCTAGCATTCAAGTCATGCTTCTTTCGTGGTTTCCATTCCTTTTTTATTTATGTCTTTTAATAAAATTTGAGTTTATAATTTGTTCTTAGTTTTTTTTTAGATTAAATGTTTGTTCTTTTTTTCCAAAAAAAAAAAAAGATATGCATTTGGGTCATGCTTCTTTCATGGTTCCCATCCTTTTTATTTATTTATTTATGTGTTTTAATAAAATTTGGGTTTATAATTTGTTCTTAGGTCTTTTTTTTGTTAAATGTTTGTTCTTGTTATTAAAAAAAATGAATGACTTGCTAGCCTACATTTCTTTTTCTTCAGTTGATTTCCTCTAAAAAAAAGAGAGAAAAAAGGGTTTTATTCAGTTTGGGTCTAAATGGAAAAAGCAGTTTTATTTAATTTGGGTTTACAATGAATTCTTTGGTATTTTGGTTTTGTTTTTTTAAAGAAAAAAATAAAAACTAATTAATAGATTGCATTTTGAAAATAGATCTAATTGAGCTGTGACGGCTTGTTAATTCTATATTCTATAATGTTTTAACTGTGACAGCTTGATATTCTAAATTTCTTTTTCAGAAAAAAAAAATCAAACAACCTACAAATATTTTATATAGAATTACGTGACTTTGAATTCACCATTGCATCATAGGATGCATAGGAGCAAGCTGATCCCTGTTAAGCCAAAATTAAATTTTCATAATTTTTATTTTACTTGTAAATAATTTCTCTAATGAAATTATTATTATTATTATTATTATTATTATTATCTTGCTTTTTAGGAGACATTTTATTTAATTTTAAATTATTCATTTGTTTGGGGATATTTTATTTTGAATAAAGATGTTAATTTAGCCAAGACGGCTTATTAATTCAATATTTGGACATTTGAGTTGTGATAGCTTAATGCTCCATTTTTTTTTTGCTTTAAAATGGAAATTTTTTGTAATTTATTTTTAGTAATAAAAATGATAAAATAATTACACTTTTAAAGGTTATTAATAATTAGTACAATCAATTAAGGTAACCGTAGTAACACAGACATATTAGGGGTGCTACAAAAATAAACTTTTTACCCTTTCCTATGCATAATTGACTCATGAACTCAAATCTGATTTCAAAAATCATTTCTTTTTAAATAAAAATGGTTTTTCCTTGTTTTTACCTATTTAAATTAAACATCGTGTCGATTCCATTTTTGACACTCTTTTTTGTCATCCCCTCGCGATCTCGGTTGCGACAGATGGCGACTCCACTAGGGAGTGTGTTAGAGTCAAGCCTAAAACAATTTATTGTGCTTATTATTATAACCTCACCTTTTTTTATTTTATTTTATTTTATTTTTGTTAATTATCTGTTGTTCTCTTTTCATGTCAACTTTTGTCGCCATTATGTTTGTATGGTTTTTTTTTATATATATCTTTGTTTCTTTGTGATAACCTTAGGGTAGAAGACTTTTGTTTTGTATTGTCTACTTTTTTTTTTTTGCAGGTGTTGTTAAAGGCGTTGTTGTTTTCGCATTTTGATGTGTAGGTTGAAAAGTGCACGAGAAGGGGAGGAGTTTGAATCGTGCTTTAACTTTTCATTACCCTTTAGATTTTGAAAAGCTTAAATAGAAACTATCAAGTATGAACTTGAAGTACAACAGAAATACTGTCAGTAAGTATTAGAAAGTAACTTTTTGAACTAAAGCAGATGTAATAAACACAAGATTAAATAAGTTTTTTAGAGAAATAAATACAATAAGCACAAAACAAAATATAAAGGAGATTTAGGGAGAGAGAAGACACTACACAAGAGTTTTTATATTGGTTTGGCCAACCTGCCTACATCTAATTCTCAACAATCTTTGAGTTCTACTAAAACCTCTTTTTCAACCCTGAGAAAGTTAGATAGTCTTTCTATAACCTTCTCAAGCTATCTCTATGTGACAAATAGCTCACTTTACTATCACTTACAAGTAGTCTTTAATTAGCCTGTTCAAGCTAACTCAACATGACCAGTAGCTCACTTTACTATCACCTTCAAGTAGTCTTTGACTAGACTCTTCAAACTATCTCGTAGCAATCACTATTGAATCAGGTTACAAAGATTTGTTTTTGGGGTTGGAATACTCAAACTATCAAACACTCAAGTTTTCTTAGAATAAACAATATCAGAGCTGAAAAATTGAATGACTGTTGCCCTTGGTCTATTTTCCTGGTGTCGATTTTCTTCTTGTGTCTTGGAAATGAAGTCTAGAAGAGTAGTTCTGCATGTCAGAGTTACTTTTTATAGTTGTAGAAGCCGTTGTCTAATAGAGGTTTTTTAGTCACCTTCAGAAACTACTTTTTGCTTTTCGAACAAGGTTTATGAACTTTTCCTTAGAAGTTAGGAAAGTTGACCAAGTTGAAAAGAGATGTCACTATTAATCCTTGCTTGAGTTTGACTTTAAATTTGAATTTCAAATTTTCTCTCCTATTTCTGTAAAGTGCATCGTTTACAGTAAACGTACTTGCCGAAGTGTTGTCTTAGTTTCTAGACAATCCATTTAGTTTTCTATTCTTCAATCAGAGCTTGTTATATATGAGGAAATGATCACGATCATGATGATTGAAAATGATAACCACACTTTTCTTCATAGTTGGATTTAAATCTTCACTTAAATTTACTTTCTAGAGTTGTGGCATAGCTTTTGAAGAATTGAACCTTGGTTTCTTGTTATTGATAAATTTATTGCATGAGTTAAGCATAGAAATGTTCATTTCACGATTTATTTACGCTTTCTTTGCGTTTTGAATCTCTTTGAATGAGATTAAACATGTTTGCATATGTCATCGTGAAAATATTCTCGTTTTAAGAAGAAGTGTGCTAACATGAATTGTCTTGTTTAGTACTTCAAAAAACTCAAGTAACAAATTAGTTATTCTTCAAAATATTTTCACGAAATTAGTTTTGTTATCGCTCAAAACATTAAGTACTGAAGCTTTTTGAAGGGTTTTGGAGCTAACATGATGTGCTTGAGGCCTTCCCCACAACACGAGTGGATCCTAGGAGAACCTGAGACTGTACTAGATTTATCTGGAAACTCGTGGGCCTGAGGCATGACAAGTTTGACCTATATATCAATTCTTTTGGTTTATAATTTATATGTTGTCTATTGAGATGACAAGTTTGAAATGTTTTGAAAATATTAAGTACATGAATAGAACAAAAAAAACTTTTGGACTAAATTGAAATTTTGGTAAATGCGAGAGACATAAATAAAATTTTATGTGAAATATTTACTTTATTCATAAATGAACAACAACAACTATACAAAAATGTTGTCAATTGCATATCATGTGAAATTAGTGGAGCCTTTTTTTTAATTTTTTTTAACCACTTTGATAGTATAGAAAAAAAAACCTTCATATAAAAGGTATTATCATATCAATCAAAAACAAAAATTGTTTTAGAATGTACGCTACAAAAAATATTGGACTGGGTCCTCCTACTTATAAATTCCACATTTTAAATATCATGTGTGAACTTATATCGTTGACTAAAGCTTTTTGGGGATTTAAGTTGAGGTCAACTTTTTCAATCAATGGTGTAAATTCACACATGGCGTTGTCTTGTGGAATATGTGGAATTCACTATTAAGAGAATCCAATGTGATAAAATTGTAGCTCCTTGTTACTTAGTAGAAAAATTGTGCATTTATTTTTAACATGATCACATTGTTAATTTCTTTATAAGTGTTTACTAGGGGTGAATAAGGGAAGGGTTGGGTCAGGTTAGACCAAACTTGAACACGACCTTATTTTTAGGCCGAGCCATTATTTGCAACCCAAATTCGACTCAACTAATGACGAGGTCAAATCAACTTTTAAACTGATCCTAAACCCTAAATCCTAAACTATAATCTATAAAGATTTTGACATTCTACATAGTGAAATTATAAATTTTAACAAGTAAAACAAAATTTGAGAGATGTTTTGCAATATATAATTCAAAACAAACCATATAACTTAAAGAATAATAAGGTTAAGTTACCTAAAATATATTAACTAAAATATAAAATCTTATAGTTTATTATTGTTTACTATTAAAAACTATAAAATAATTGTTTGACTTTGGGCTAGGCTAACCCAACCCGAAATATAACTCGAACATGACCTGAAAAATACACAGTGTCAAGCTTGATAACCTGTACATGACCTAATAAATTTCAAGTTGAGTTTAGTTAGCAAGTCAGGTGAAGTCATGAACAGCCTCCATAACATCTACTTGCCTTTCTCTATTTTTAAACTATTATAAACTAACATTTTAGCCGTGGCATAGCACAAGTACACTACTAGTTATATTACAAAGTAGTTATTTGAGACCAACTTGAAAATGATTGAAACATAAGAGACCAAAATGAGAAGAAAAAAAAAAGTAATGGACCAAATTAAAAATGTTTAGGAAAGTTAAGAAATGAAAAAAAAAAGATTGGATATTTTATGTTTGTGGATAGACATAAATCATATTTTGTTATAATTTTTTTAATTTGATTCTAGATTAATTGTATGCCAAAATATTGGACTATATTGTTTAGCCCATTTCATGATTAATTTTGTTATTGAGCTTAAGTATGTTAATTTTTTATGTTAGTGGATATGTTTTGGTTATTGAAAATGGGATGAGACATAATGGGTAGGTTTAACCCGTTCTGTTATTAATCAAAAATGCCCCTGCTTCTAACAACTTCAATTTGGTTGTTGCGCCATTAAGAGAAAATGCGTATTTTGGAACTGTAGTAGTGATAAGAGGAGTATTCTCTTTGCTGCTTGGTTTCTCTCACAAGTCAAAGGAATCAAATAGTCATAAACTCATCAATCTCTACTGTTCAAGGTAATTCTGACACCTAATCTTAGTTACAATATTCATCTATCACATATCATATTAAGAATTAGATTAATGATAAATAGTAGAAATTTTGGAACTTATGTTATTTACATATTAAAACTTCTACATATTTTACTTGTATAAAAACAAGGATAGACTATTCAAAAGCCTATTGGCTATATATATATATATATGTTGGTTGAAGTTTATAGGCTATATGTGACTATCATTTAATGCCTTTGAGCATTAAATAGTTTCTTTTTTGAACTACAAGGTCTAGTATAGTTGGTAACAAATTGAGTTTCTTAAATAATATCATTTTTTTGTCATTTTTTTGTTTTAGTCATGATTGAACGTTAGACTTGCTTGATATGGACATACATTGTATTATGACCATGGTCTCCAACCCAACTAGTTCCCATACCCTTAGGGAAAGCCCACTCTAGAAGTTGGATACCTTTAAGGTTAGGGTCCTACGATTGAAAAAAAATTGTATGGTTAACGTTTGAAGAAAAAAAGAACACATTCAACTATTTGTGCTTGAGAATTTTGAAGCAACTGAGAATCCGAAAGTTAAGACAGGGATCCACCAAGATTCTATCCTCATTCTGTTAATTCCTCCAAGCATGCAGTCCAAGCATGCATAATTCACTTAGTTAGTGACAAGAGTGCTCCTTGTTCGGAAATGCTGTCTTAACACCCCGCTGGGGTGTCTATACAGACACCGTATGGCACTGTAGCGGGGTGCATGTATGGAGACATAAAAAAGAGCCCATCATAGTGTAGCCCAAAACTTATTCTTATTTTACCTCATTCCTTCCCGTGCTTATACCATCTCCCTCCCCTTCACTTTACTTCTACACATAGCACCCTCTGTTTCCACCCTCTGTTTCTTGTTTCCTTCCACTCTTATCGAAGATCCTCCACCCCAAAGCCGCTTCCCTCACCACCATTTGCATTGTCGGGTTGATGGAGTCCCTGTCCTAGGCAACCACCAGTGGCGCTCTCAATCTCATATGCTCTGTGTAGCTTACTTCCCTTCACAATATTGGCATAGCCATAACTCTCATAATCGCTCACTCTTGGTTCCTATCTCTGTTGAACCCCTCTCTCGAGCCATGCTTTGTTAGCGCCTTGTCTTATGCTATCATCGGTGGTCATCGACAGTTCCGTGTTGCCGTGTTCCCTATTGTTCTTCTCAGATTATGTGTGGGGTATTTTTCCCGGTGAGTGGTTGTGTTTTACCATCTCTGTTTTTTGTTTTGGCAGATTGGGTGGTTGATTTTGTTAGCATTTTCATGTCACTATTTTTTTTATGCTTTTTGTGCACTATTTCTGGGTTTGTTGCAAAATTTGTATTGGTCTTGGTTCTAAGTGTGTTTGTCTTGTGTGACTTAGATATTTTGTTCAATAATGGTCTAGCTTGATTTGTAGGTAATTATGCTTCGCTTGAAGCTCTGGCAATGCCGATTTTGAAAGATAACTTAGACTTTAGTGTTGTTTGGGGCCAACTATTGTTTCCAAAAGATTTTTTAGGAATTTGATATGCAATATAATTTGAGTGTGTAGGAAATATTTATTTTTTCTTAGGATATATTATCAAGTTTTGTTTGTGTTGGGGCTTTTTTTTAAGTTGTTGTTTAGGATTTATCTTTTACAAGGTAGCTAAAGAGCATTTGAGGCAAGTTATTACCGAGGCAGGGGAGGACTAGTTCCTTATATGCCACCACCAGGTGAAACTTAATATAACAAAGTTCTCTCATATCTTCAATTGGCAAAAATAAAAATTCTACTCTATCTATGTCTCTCAAAAGGGGTTCTTTGCATCTTAACCTCAACATCAATGCTGTTAGAGCCATGGTCTAATTTGCAATCAGCATATTTAAAGTTTTTTTATTTTAATTTATGACCGTTTAATAAGTTTTGTAAAAGTTGGAAAATATATCATGTGGTTTGGCCCATGTAGATTATGTTTGCACATTGTTTGCTCTAGATAAAGGGAAAAGTACAAGCTCTGGGGTATCGTTCATCATTTGCTTTATCAGGTCACATTTAATATTTCATAGACTAGAAAGTTATAGCTACTGGGGTTGGTTGGGTTTTACTAACATATGTAAGCATATATATATATATGCTCATTTGTAATCCTATGTGCATAGTGGTTGGCCACCATGAGTGTGTGTGAGATAATGATTTGTTGCATTATGAGATTAGTGAGTGAGAGTGGTTATGGGAAAGAGCGTCTTTAGTGAGTGCACAAATAAAAAGTTTAAAACCTTGTACATCTACCGCATGTTTATAAAATTACTAGCTTTCTGATAAGAAATTACCTTTGTGTGAGAGTAATTACTAGCTACGGATAGTGGTTTTTTTTTGTGTGACTTCTAATCATGTTCGCAATAGCGTGATTTTCAATTACTGGAACTTGACCCAATAAATATAGGTAGAGCTTTTGGAAGGCTTACATCCTCCCAATTTTTTTTTTTTATTTGAATGGTAACAATTGAACATTGGAACAATTAGCACAAGTTCTAGCAAAACTTAAAAAATTCGCAGCAAGTTTATGATGCCTAGGCAATGTACAGCTACTCATGGTTAATTTCTTTTGAATTTGTTTGTGTGTGTATTATGTGTGCATTTATTTTGTCAACAACATTATCCAATTTTCTTATACTCTTTATTTAGGTGGTTTTGTAAGAGTTTTTTTTTTGTTGTTGTTCTTTTTTTTTTTTTCCTATTTTGTGCAGGTGGGTTAGTTTTCTAATTAACGTATATGGAGGTGGAGAGGTCTATGGAGGAGGAATCAATCAACCATGACTTTGAGAATCAATCAACCATGACTTTGCCCTTTTGAGCACGTATCATTCCCTCCCTCCTCAAAAAGATTCATCCCCTAATCTGCATCCATATGAAATGGAGAAAGGTCAGAAACATTAAAAGCAATAGACACATTGTACTCACCAGGAAGGTCAATCTTATAAGCATTGTCATTGATCCTCTCGAGTACTTGAAAATGACCATCTCCCTTTGGACCAAGTTTAGATTTCCTTTAACAAGTAAACTTCTCCTTCCTCAAATGAACCCAAACCTAATCACCAGGGTGAAAGACAACTTGTGTCCATCCCTTGTTAACTCTTTCAGTTGTCACCTGGTTCTTCCTTTCAATCAACTTACGTACTTTTAATTGCATTGCTTTAACTTTCTCGGCCTTGCTTTCAGCGTCTAAGCTAACAAGATCACTCAAGGGCAAAGGCATTAAATCCAAAATAGTTAAAGGATTAAAACCATACACAAGCTCAAAAAGAGAAAACCTTGTAGAAGAATGAATAGTCCTGTTATAAGCAAACTCAATAAAAGGCAAACAATCTTCCCAAGTTTTCAAATTCTTACCAACAACATCATGCAATAAGGTCCCCAATGTTCTATTTACCATCTCAGTTTGACCATCAGTTTGCGAGTGACAAGTAGTACAATATAACAATTTTGTTCCCAACTTGCCCCACAACACTTTCCAAAAATGACTCAAAAATTTTACATCACGGTCAGAAACAATGGTTCTAAGGACAACATGCAAATGCACAACTTCCCTAAAGAACAAATCAGCAATGCTTGTGGCATCATCAGTTTTATGACATGTAATAAAGTGAGCCATCTTACTAAATCGATCCACCATAACAAAAATGCTATCTTTGTCTTTCTAAGTTCTAGGTAAACCAAGAACAAACTCCATAGATATATCAACCCACGGATGGGTAGGAACAGGCAATGGTGTATACAACCCATGTGGCATAGACTTAGATTTAGCCTGCTTACATGCAATACATTTAGCACAAATCTTTTCAACATCTCTATGCATGTGTGGCCAATAAAAATGCTCAGATAACACATCTAAAGTCTTATGCACACCAAAATGACCCATTAAACCACTGCAATGTGACTCCCTGACAAGCAATTCCTTAACAGAACAAATAGGCACACAAATCCTATTGCCACGAACAAAAAGTCTTCATTCCTATAGAATTTGTTAAATGCACCATGCTCACATGAGGCATAAATACTAGAAAAATAAGAATAAGTGGCATACAATTCCTTCAAATACTCAAATCCTAATAGCTTAAATATAAGAGTAGTGATCAAAGAATACCTGCGAGACAAAGCATCAACAATCACATTCTCTTTACCTTGCTTATAGACAATCACATATGGAAAAGTCTCAATGAATTCCATCCATTTAGCATGTCTTTTATCCAACTTACCTTGCCCCTTCAGGTGCTTCAAAGATTCATTATCTGTGTGAATCACAAACTCTTTAAGAAGCAAGTAATGTTGCCATACCTCCAAAGCTCTAACCAAAGCATACAACTCCTTGTCATATGTGGAATACTTGAGGCAAACTGTAGTTAATTTTCCACTGAAGAAAGCAATGGGTTATTTTTCCCGCATCAAGACATCACCTATACCAATCTCAGAAGCATCACATTCAATCTCAAAAGTCTTATCAAAACTAGGCAAAATAAGAATAGGAGCAGAGCACAAATAATCTTTTAAAGCATTAAATGTAAGTTCTTGTTCCTTTTCCCATTTAAACCCACATTCTTTTTAATGACTTGTGTAAGAGGAGCAGCAATGGTAGAAATTTTTTTCATAAATCTGTGATAAAATCCAGCTAAAACATGAAAACTCCTTACCTCAAAAGTGTTCTTAGGCATTGGCCATTCACGAATAGCCTTCACCTTATCATCATCAACCTCAATTCCACATGCACTCACAACAAAACTAAGAAAGACAACTTTATCAATGTAAAATGTGCACTTTTTAAGGTTGGCAAACAACTTCTCTTTCCTTATGACCTCTAAAACAGCCTTAACATGAAAAATATGATCATCTAAGTAAGTGCTATAAATGAGAATATCATCAAAATAAACAACACAAACTTGCCTAAGAAATCTCTCAAAATATGATTCATCAAACGCATGAAAGTACTAGGTGCATTTGTTAGCCCAAAAGGCATAACCAACCACTCATAAAGACCATATTTTGTTTTAAAGGCATTCTTCCATTCATCCCCTAGTTCTATTTGAATATGATGATATCCACTTTTTAAATCAATTTTAGTGAATATGCATGTACCATGAAGCTTATCAAGTATGTCATCTAACCTAGGGATATGATGATTATACTTTACCGTGATTTTATTGACTGTATGACAGTCAACACACATCTGCCAAGTGCCACCTTTTTTTGGAACCAACAACATTGGCACTGCATAGGGACTCATGCTCTCCCTGACGTGTCCTTTGGCTAGTAGCTCATCCGCTTGCCTTTGAAGTTCCTTTGTCTCCTCAGGATTACTTCTATAGGCAGGTCTATTTGGAATGCTAACACCAGGTACAAAATCAATTTGGTGCTCAATTCTACGCAATGGTGGCAAACCACTTGGTACTTCAGTAGGAAACACATCTGCAAACTCCTATAGCAAAGAAACAAAACAACTAGGCAAATTTGGGTTAAGTTTAGTGTCAGAGAGTAAAACTTCCCTAAATCAAATCATAATCAAAGCTCTCTTGCTTAACCAAGCACTCTTTAAATCTCTCTCTCTTGCATAGAAACATAATTTGCTCTCAACTTTGTCACTCTTTTCTTTTCTCTTACCTTTTTCTTGTTTTTCAATCACCAGTGGGCCTTTGTCTTTACTTTTGTCACTCATGACCTCTTTTCTCTCTACTTTTTCACTGACCTCAGTTCCCATATTTCCCAAAGTAGTTTGGTGAAGTTTCACTTGATCAAGATACACCTCCTTGGGCGATGACGAGGCAAGAGTGATTTTGTGACCCCTATGCTCAAATGAGTATCGATTCTTGAAGCCATCATGTAGCACCCATCGATCATATTGCCAAAGTCTCCCCAACAACATCTGACTGACTTGCATAGTTACTACATCACACAACACTTCATCAACATACCTCCCAATAGAGAAAGCAACTCTCACTTGTTTATCGACCTTCAACTCACCACTATCATTCAACCACTGCAACCTATAGGGATTAGGATGCTTAACACATTTTAGCCCCAATTTCTCCACCATAACATTACTAGCAACATTAGTACAACTCCCTCCATCAATAATCAAACTGCACGCCTTGCCATAAACTAGACATCTAGTATGAAAGATGTTTTCTCGTTGCTCTAGGCTATCCTCCTTCATGTGCAAATTTAAAGCACACCTAGCAACAAGAGATTCACCCTGCATAGCGTACTCCACATCACCATTAGAACAATCCTCCAAAGGTAGCATACTATCATGATCAGAATCATCACCATGATCAAATTCAGACATAACTTCACCTTCTCTAATAACCATCATTCTCTTGTTTGGGCAATCAGTAGCATAATGACCCAAACCATGACACCGAAAACATTTAATATCTTTGTGTCTAGTAGTAGAAGAAGATGAAGAAGAATAAGGAATACCTTTCTTCTTTGTTGAATCCGGAGCCAACTCCTTGGAATTGGAGCCAGTGGCTTTCTTTTTCTCATCATCACGAGACCATCTTGAACCCAATTTTGAAGTGGAATTTGAAAATGGTTTTGACGCCACCGTTTTGTTGCCTTTCCACTTTCATTGCCATGCTTACCAAATCTTCCATCTCCACATAATGATACAATTCAACCACATCAGCTATCTCTCTATTAAGACCACCAAGAAACCTTGCCATAGTTACCTCTGGATCTTCCTCTATATTGGCCTTGATCATAAGCATTTCTATCTCTTTATGGTAGTCTTCAACAGATTGTGACCTTAACTTAGCTTGTGCAACTTATGATGCACCTCCCTATAGTAATAAGAAGGCACAAATCACTTCCTTATGATACACTTCATGGCATTCCAAGTCTCAATGGGAGGCTCTCCATTCTTTCATTTGGACTTTATCAGCTCATCCCATGAAATTAGAGCATAATCAGAAGACTCTACTGCAGCCAAACGAACTTTCTTCCGCTCAGAATAATTGTGGCAGGCAAAGGTCATATTTATCTTCCTTTCCCACTGTAAATATGCTTCAGCATCATTCCTTCCCTTAAATGGTGGTATCTGCATCTTGATAGCATTCAGGTTGTTGTCCAAGTGTCCTTTATTCCCAAACTTCATATTCCCAACTGAATCATCATCATCAAACTCCTCCTCAGAATGCTCATGGTAGGAATCATTGTGATGATGCCTTGTAAAAAACTTGCCACCACCCTTGGTCTTAGTTTATGACACCTTATTCAGTCGTGTATCCATATTATCCAATCTATTTTGTATTTACTGAAGGGTCTTCTGCATGAGCTTCATGTTAGCGACTATATTATCCTCAGTGTCACTCTTTGATGTGTTGCGAGCCATTCGCACAACCTGCAAAGTGATAAAATAGACAACCTCACAAAGCACTCACGCACGTGTTTCACTCAAAAGTGGACACTTGTGTTTGCACTCAATATGGCTTTTACTCTTTGTTGTACTCAACACTCTTGCCTTTTACCGCTCTGGACCCCTTATAAATGTTGCACGTCAGAAACCAAACAAACTTAAACAAGATAAAGTCTTAAGTAATATGTAAATGGCACAAGGAATAACAAAATAACAAGACCAAACAGAAAGAAAGGAAAAAAAATGACCCAAAAAGAGATAAAATAAAATAAAATAAAATTGGAAGGACACAAATAAAATAAAAGAGAAATGAAGCTGATTCTCTTTTTTGTTTTTTATTTTTTTGGGTGTCTCTTTTTTTTGCCTTTTTTTTAGCTTTTTTTTTTTGCTGATGTGTTGAAGCTTTGCGCTGCTATGCGAATTGCTAAATGAAAGAAAAGTAAAGAATGGAGGTGAGAATGTGAACACGACGCGAATAGGGAATGTTGTTTTTTTTTTTTGTTGAAACCGAAACAAAACAAAACAACGAAACACTATTGATTAGAGAAAAAGGATGACGTACGATCCCAGAAGGAAAAAAGCAAAATAGATAAATAGGGATTTATCTAAAGCCTAAAATTGATACCAAATGATGCAGAACCCCGTCGATATCAAAATCCAGAAACCTTAACACATAATTGATATGAAAGATAGGATTGAAAACTAAATAAAATATCACAGAGGCATCACTCTACCTTGTAATCTTCTATTTAGCTTCCTGATGCAACAAGATAAGGGAATCACTCAACCTCACTTACACACGCAAAGTTTATGAAAGAAACCAGAGAAATTTTATTCAAGATAAAACTTTGCTCCAATAGTTGTCAAGTTTGAAACTTATTTCCTAACCCTAACTCTACTAGACTGGGCCCAAATTAGTACACTACCAGCTAGGCTTAACAAACATAAAAATAAAATAAAACAAGTCTTAAAAACATTTTAAAAATGAAACTAATAAAATAAATAAACCAGACTTGGCCCAATATGACTGGAATATTTTATTAATGCAAATTTACTAATAATAATATTTTGGGCTGCGCATAATTACTAATAGCAGTCTTGGCTAATTCTTGATGTATCTCTTCAACAAATGATTTAGCCAAGTTTCCAAAATTGTTTTGAATCCTTTTAGCTGACGCCCTTATGATAGGTCCCATGGGCATGCTACAATTCTCATATGTTCTTCCAGTGCTAAAATGTCCAATTTGCCCTTCTGAGCATGTATCAAAGTGTGTTGCAAGTATATTCTAAGTAGATGGAGCAAGAAGATCAAACAAAGACATTCCTACATAAAGAGCAGTTCTGAAAAAAAATGAGTTGAAGCCAATGAAAGAGAAGTATGATAAATTGTGCAGGCATTTCTATAATGTGGCTGAAATTGTTGCAGATTTTGAGGAAACAAGCAATCTCCTCCATATTACACTTGACAATTTCACTTTAAAGTTGCCATTCGTCTCTTGTTCATTACATAATTTGAATAGACCTTCAAATGAGCAAGACATTTCCAAGAACAAGGGTGAAGGGTGTCCGATTCAATTGAATGAGATTCATAGCCTTACAAGTGTAACATACAAAGGTCGGCCAACAATGAAAAGAAAGATTTCTCAATGCGAGAAAGTTGTGAGAAAGTATAGGAAGCAAAGCATTGAAACAAGTGAAAAGTTTCTCATTAAGGTGCTCTTATTTTTAATTATATTTATTAATGTATATTCAAGTGGTATAAATAGACAGAGAAATACTAATGTGATCTTTGCTTGTCACAATGTCTAGGAATCTTTGGGTGGAATGATTAATGAGCAGGGTGGAAGCAGCTTCTGTATTGAGTCCTTTGTGGAGATTGTAAGTCGTGCAAATTTGAATGAAAATAGTTCAGTGATTTGTGTACACACCAAGTTAAAGTTAAAGTTGTAATTTTGACCAATTTGGGTTTTGGTGCCATGATAGCAGTTAAGGCTTATGAATTATCAGATACACTTGTATCAATGATACAATCTCTAGAATTTAAATATTGTGTTGTTTTAAAGCACCATTGTTTGGTGGTGCCAATGGGTTGTACTTATGATGGACATTTGAATTATTCATCATTATCATATCTCCATATACTTGAGTGCTTACCCCAAGGTTTATAATGGTTGATGTGGCAAATGAAACTTCAAGAGCCACATTATAACAATTTATGTCCCATGTTCGTCATATGAGAAACATATGACAGTGCACCATTTGTATTGTTATGTTCATCCAAATTGGGGTCCTTTTTTGTTGGGTTAAGGAGCAATTTAACTTTGAACTGTTTCATTAGCATCATATATTTTGGTTACAGGTTTGATACAGTGATGAGGATGGTCTTATATTTATATGTTCCATTCTTTGCATAACAAAGGATAATATCCAACCATATGCTAGTGAATGCAAGATGATCTTTAATGATTGATGATAGTGGGCTGTGAAAACAATTGTATAGTGCTTACTTCTTTATTGAAGCATAAGATAAAAATGTTATTTCATAATTTATTGGACCAATGTGAAAAATGAAAACTCACTTTAGATGATCTTTGTTTGAAAGTTAATTTTAAATATTAATTATAAGATATTTGTATGATGTTTTTATTTTGTTATTATGTAACAGTCGAGGGATGTCTGCATCAGCAAAAGTATTGCAGTTCCCAGGTTTCAAGAAAATTTATTGGGGTCACAATAACTCGCACCCAAGTGGATTTGTTTCTTTTCTTCAATCTGTTCAGCAGAATAGTTGTCCAAGGGTGCAAGCATGTAAACCACATGATTTTCTTTCTTCTTTGGACTTATTTATATGCAAGATTATTGATGATGTCCTCTTATCCAGGTTGTACAGGATTTATGTTACACAAATCTATTGGTGAGGATGAATACAACTAAACCCCATGATATTAAAGAGGATAGTGTTCAAGAATATAGTCAGAATACATAATTGACTATCAATATTTTTGAGACTTTTTGGAGAAGTAAATGACTTAAATATATATGATGGCAGATAGGTTAGGGTAATGATAGCTAGATTGTGTTTCCTTTTGTTGTTGAATAGGTAAGATAAGTAGAACTCATATCGAAATCTACCAACTTGTTAAATATTCATGATAAATAACTTTTGCAAGGTAGTCGAAGAGTGAGCAATATGGACAATTAAAATACCATCTTGTGGTAGGCCAAACACTTTGCCTACATCGGGATAGCTAAGTCGAATCTCTTCTCCCTTAGCATATATGCAAAGTTGACGTAAATCCAAACAATTGACCAGTTTTAAGCACACCCTCCTATCAGGTCTTGTACATTTCACATGGAGAAGTCCTTCAAACCCTATCTGTATGACTGTGTTTCGTTGCTTTGGTATCAAGTTCTTACAAATTGTTTTTGTAAACTATTTGGTGAGCATCGACTAAGGAATACAGCCTGTATACATGTATTGCAATTAAACTATCAACCATAAAACGTCACTATCAATGATAAAAGGAAAAAAAAAAGTTTTATGAATACGTACATTGCCAGATTTCTTCTTGTTTTGTTCAGTGTAAACGTTCCTGGATTTCTTTTTCCTATCTTCAATGCGAACCTTTCTAAATTTATTTTTGTTTTCTTTGGTACGAACTTTCGTAAATTTCTTCTTAGTGTGCTTCTTCGATTGTTCAGGGATCTCAACACTCTGGAAGATTTCTAGATCACCACAACTTTCATCACTATAGCCATGCTCATCTATATGAAAAGTATTTTGATTAAATATGTTAGTAGACCACAGGTTTTGCAAGTCAACAAGTTGTATTTGTATAGCCTAGTCATCCTCACCCTCATTGATTGCATTAGGATCAAAGTCCTTGTCCGATCTTGAGCTTGTCGAATCTTCAACTACAGGTGCAACTATCAATTGAAAACATAGCCAACATTTCATTACATGGTGCCAATACATAACTATAAAAATTTGTTAGCATCTTCTAAACTTTGCTACCACTTATAATAGATGATAAATTAGGTACCATGGAATGACATACCACATACAGAATGCCCAATACGTCATTTTCCTCATTCCATTTGATATGCAGGAAATAATTGCAATATATTCAAGTTACCTACAAACAGAACATCAAGGGTACAAAAAAAGTAAAAATTTAAATTAACTACCCATTGGTATATACATTTCTACATAGTTTCCCATTGGTATATCAATTTTATATAATTAGCTTCATATTTAAAGTCCAACCTCTGCAAAATTCAAAAGTTGGAATAATCTTAAAGAAAATAGCAATGAGGCTACTCTGCACTATAACACAAAAAATTTGATATACAAAGAAAAGTTTCCAACTGAATAGATGATCCATATGCCAATCATTAGTCAAGTTAATTAAGCCTTCCAGGCAACCACAACAATGCCCACACTCAAGTGAAGTCTAGTTACACAATTCCAGAATCTTTTGCAAATGAATTAGAAACCAAATTAAATTATACTCTATGCACAAATACTTAACTCCAATCATATGTCACAAATTCACATAAATATTGCAAGAAGCTTACATTTACAAATTCAGCACAGCAACATAAACCATTCCTCCAACCCAACCATTTCACGCACAAGGATAAATTGGCATTTCTCAACCACACTCAACAACACATTCATGAACGAAAACAAAAGTCAAGAACACAACCAACATTGTAGTGAAAAATACAACTATATTAAGCTTTGTTTAATATGCAAAGCTCTACCACAAAGAGCTTAGCAACCTAACAGCAACATCAATCACTATCCAATGGTTCAAAAAACAAACATCAAATCCCCAACAAATCTGATACCCACCCTACCCCCTTCAAAAAAGAAAAAAAAATCAAAACACACACACACACACACACACACACACACACTCTTAAAAACAAACTCGAAACCTCAAACACCTTTACTGTTTTCACGAGCTTGATAAAGGGACACTGAGAGCTTCAGCGGCAGATAGGGGAAACGACAGCTTGTGGGGCGGACAAGGGAACTGAGAGCGAACTGAGAGGGAGACCACGGGCTTCAACAACGGATAGTCGATGGATACCGAGAGTCCAAACGCGACCTTCAGACCATGGGTTAAGGGTTCATGGGTTCAGGCAGACCGACAGAAGGAGAACGTAGCGAGAGTGTGCGGAACAGAGCTGGTTTTCAACTTGCTTGAGGGAGTGCGAGGGAGATCGAGAGTGCGCGGAGGAGAAACCAAAAGAGAGGGGACTCAGAGTGTGCAGAAAACTTGAGGGAGTGAAGGTTTCATGAGCTTCACAATGGGATTTGAGAGGGAGAAGCAAATGGGTCTGAGAGGAAATGGGAGATGGAGATAAAGAGATTGAAAATGAAGTTTGGAATCCACTATGGTGTGCTGCTTTTTATTTCTCTATGCATGCACCTCGCTACAGTGCTCTACGGTATCTATATAGACGTTATCATTTCTCCTCCTTGTTGGGTTAAGTATTGAGGGCTTGTAGTTGGCTACCCATCTTCAACTTATATAGCTGGTTTAGATGTGCTTTATTTTAAAATAAAGAAAATATTTTTTTAATAAAATAGATATTTTTATGTTTTTTGATATATTTGGATAATTTTTTTAAATAAAATAAAAAATTTTCATCTCCTAAAAAAATATCTTTTTTTATAACATAAACGAGATAAACAAGATGTTTGACAATAAATAAAGATCTTTTAATATTATATCTAAACATAAATTAATATTTCATCCACCCAAAAATTAACCTTTACTTTTTTCAAAAAAATTTAATTAAAAACATCGATTGTAAAAAATGTCTTTGATAAGATACACATCAAAATGATCCCTTTAAGCGTGGAGAAAGGAAGGTCGAGAACTAGTAGATTCATATTCTCCCACCATTCTCACATTTGAGTAATTTCATAATCGAGTTCACCCTTCCGAACATTGGTCTGTGGGAACGCGTGTTATCCATCTTCCTTTCTCTATCATCAAGATCATCATCTCATTATGACCAGCACCCGGAGGCAAGTGACCTCTGTATAGCTCATAGCAAGCGCCAAGAGCCCCAACATGGAGTTCCCTCGCCATGAGCAGAAAAAGTCGTTGCGTTAGAATCCGACTCCCCGGCAGATGATTGACTTGACCAGCGATCTCCCTGACTAATTGGCCAATGGTTTGAACGGAGGCATCTGCAAGAGCAAGAGACCCAATCCTCTATTATGATATTGTTAAGGTGGGTGAAAGATCAGATGGTGAGGATTCGAGAGATGGAACCTTGATCGAATGCGGGATAGAGAGAGACGGTGTAGGGAGGAACAACTTGGAAATATGATGGAACCATGTGTTAAATAAGTTATCCAGTGGCCATTTCCATTTTCATTTTAATTCGTATTTGTATGTATCTCAAAAAACTTTTAAACCAAATGTCTTACCTCTTGTTCTGCTACATTTTTAGCTTCTCTAACTCTATACACATTTCATTCATTGGCTTCCTAGTGCCCCCACCCATTTTTCTTCTTCTCCGTTCTGTCTCTAGTAGCTCTCAATGCTGCACATGGGTTTGCAATATCTTTCCAGCAGACGCATGAGATGTGGCTATGAAAACTTGACAAGTCCAGATCAAAAGATGGGGAGGCATGCAAGAAGAAGTGGTTGGGTGAAATATATGAATGGAAGATGAAGAGCCCTTGGGTTATCACAGTCTAGGAAGCTTCCTATAAAGGCCTTTTCTGCAATTATTGTACTGCCAAGCAGAATTGTAGGAACCTACACTGATTTTGTCAGCCGAATGAACATAGAAAACATATATCCTGCTATTGTTCTCCCCACCCAATTTGGTCTTCCTGTTCTATCTTATCCCTCTGTTGTAAGTAGAAGGTGTCATCACAGAAATTTGACCTGCTAATGCTGTTCTTACTATTAGCTGCTCTTCTTTTTCTTTTCTTTTTTTTTCCCTTTCTGCCTTTTGTTTTCATAATAAACATATTTGCTCCACAATATTATATATGGTTGATTGTTTTCCTGCTTCCGACCTACAGTCAATTACATTGAGTAACTACACTCAACTCTTGGTGCCATGCATAAACTTGTTGAATAACCATTCATAGAAAAAAGATTAAAACTTATTTTGGCTGCATTTTTTTATGCTGAAGTCTATGTCATTCTGCAAACGGTTCAAGCCTATTCCCATTTCAGGAAAATTTTGTTCAAAAATTTGCACACCAATAATATACTCGCAGGCAGACATTTGAAACTTTGTTCTGGCTTTATTCATATAATGGAACGGATGAATGTCTTTCCTCTACAGAATACTTGAGGGTTTAAACAGATATCTGATTACCAGTAGATGATGCCAGAGCCACATTTTTAACCTCATTGTCCAAACTGGAACAATACTTTTTGTTCTTTAGAGTAGCATGTGAAGCCATACTCTTTTTATTTTTTCAAAAGGGTTAATTCCGCAGTTTTTTATCGCCATCTTCACGGTACAGAACATTTAAGTCCTTGATAATTTGAAAGAATATTTCACACAGTGCCACGTATACTTTGGCATTTTTAAATGAAAATGTTTATGAGCTAAAAGGGATCATACTGATTTTCTTATGTTGTTCCACTCTACGGGCTCCTACGTGGTGCACAGAAACTACTATTTGAGTCATTGATTAAGCAGCAGATCACAAAATCTACAAGAAAAAGGACATTATTCCACTTGTGTAGATGTCACAACAATTTTGTTAGGACTTTATGCAACCCATTATGGCAAAAAATATTAGGCCTGGGGAGAAGGATCCAGCATTAACATTAAAATACATATAGCAAATTATCAATGAGAAAGTAAGTTTCATATTGCAGGAAGGAAATAACTGTACATCCTACGTACATAAAATAGTTAAGTACACACCATCACACCATAAATTGAAATATTGGCCCACCTTGCAACCATTATCTTCAGGTCTTTGCCAAGAAGAGACTTCTTTCTGTTCTTATTGGGAGAGAGTACTAATACTAATGCTCGAGGCTCAGGTTAATTATCTTTGAAGGAACCCAGCGAAGGAACCTTTGGAGGCAAACCCAGTAATAAATAAGACATAAGACTGCTTCAGGTTGACATGTGGTACTAAACAACGTCCTGTCTTGTCTTTTCCACCTTGCATCTTCTTCCCTTGCTTCTTGGCCGTCCTCATATTCCTTGGTGGTGTTATCTTGTTCTGTTCACATGATGAGTACTCTGGCTCTTCCTTTATAGTTGAAAGCTTAGCCCTCAGAATTTCCTCCATATCCTTCCTAGAGTCTGTTGTCAAGCTTTTCCTGCTTGTGCAAGGCACTGACCGCCATAGTTTCCTGCATGCCCTCCTCATTATTTTATTGGCTTGTGGTTTCAAATTTTCAATAGCTTTATATACATATATATATATACACACACATATATAAACATATTAAAACAACTATGCCTATTGATGATACCTTGAGTGACCTTCCTCTTCCAGATATGACATATATGAGTTGTCATCATTTATTGGCATTACTAACTCTTCTCTATATGTATGAGATCGAGGAAATTTCAATGAGCAACAGATTAGTTGGAAAGCTAGTAGCTGTTGAAAGGGGCCACAAAAAGTGGTGACTGTCTATTTAGGCTATTATGCTCATTCCTTTACAGCGATGGCTCAATTATAATCAGCTTATAAATTATAAATTTTGTGGCCACCCGGACTAGTATTCATTAAATCATGCACAGGGTTAAGTTGAGATTCGAAGTATATTATCTTCAGAGTGGGCACTAATAATTATTAGCACTTTTCTTTGTTCCAAGTCCAACTACAAATTTTCAAAATGAATGTTCACCAAAGCTGGAAATGTGTGCTAGTTACTGTAACAATATTCCCGGTGCTCGGTTGTCAATCTCTCCTGCTACCGTGGCCATTTATGATTTGTAATTAAGTGCTTACAGCAAGGGTAAATCGCAGATAAAAATTTGATACAAAAGTTTTTTAAAAATATAAAATCTAAAAATTCAAGCTTTCTTTTGCGGCATTCTTCGTGAAATCAATTGTCCCAAAAGCTTAAGCTATTGGATTATGGCATATTAATGGTTTAATATCTAATATGTCCCTCACCGCAAATGTCTCTTTGAACTTGAAATGTGAACAATGCATAAGTTCACCTTACTTTGTGCTGAAATTCAATTACTTGTTTTAGATAAATGAGGGCAGCAAGGATCAAACTCTAGACCTTTTACTTATATAGACTCTGATACTATGTCATAAAAACATATTTAAGCTTTTGGGAGAGATGGTTCCATGACATGGTCCTTGAAAGTAAGTATTTTAGATAGCAGAAGAGGAAATGAGGGAGAATAATAACTCTAGATAATATGAAAAATACATTGATATTATGTGTTGTGATATACAATGAGATAATTTTATTTATAAGTCAAGGACAAAATCTAAAAATAATGATAAAATCAACTTAACTCAATCTAAATCAATCTAAGATATGATGTGAAATGTTTTAAGATATAATGAAGATATTAATCAATATTTCCTTATTTCTAACACTCCCCCTCCAGCTAAAGCTTACTAAACTTTAAGCTTGTTATAATTAAATCCTTAAAATATAAAATGACCTTCGTTGAAGACTAGCTTGGCAACTCAGGGTTGTCGGATATGTCTGAAAAAGATAAGACAACAAGATGGCTTGAATGACCATCAAGTTCAACAACTTGTTGGAGAATTGCATGACTAGGAAAAGATACATAGGACTAGGAAGAAGAAAAGATACACAAGTATCAGAAGAGTTTTCAAACAGTAATTAAGGTGTTAAACTATTCAAACGGTCCAACAATGAAGGCTAGAAGAGACGCAATGAAGTCTTTGGAAATTCCCAACACATGCAATAGAAGATCGCAAGAACAACATATGGAAGCCTTGAAAAGTTGAGAAATTGGACATCCAAATAATCCATAAGAGCATATCACTGACATGATTGAGTGAAAGACAAATATCACTATTGGTTTGATTCACCTTAGGAGGTTGGCAAGAAGCACAACCAAATATTCATTACTCACAATCATAGGTCACAAGAAACCAATTACACAAAGCAAGGGTAATATAATATCAGAAATAAGAAAAAGCTGAGATTGATGAAGTACGGACAAGGAAACTGAGGCCAAATCCAAGAAGAAGGTAGTGAGGAGTTGGAGACGACACTGGATGTGTTGCCATGCACAGCAAAGAATGGCGATGGGTGGTTAGTCTCGTAGAGAGATAGAACATGTGTGAGAGTGTGTGCCTGTCAAAACAAGGATACGATTTCCGAGGGTGGGTTGCACAGTGGATGGCAGTTCTAGTGGTGAGGTCGTCGGTGGGAACCATCACTTAAAAAAGAGTCATCAGTGGCAGTTAAAGTGACAAAAGGTGGTTTTCTCCTTGCTAAAGGTGATAACACAACGAAGAAAAAGGGACAACAACCAAAAAGAGGACACAATTGTCTGTAAAGTGGTGGATAGCAACTGTAGGCAATGTGAGGAGGCTATTGGAAGAGACAACATAGTCGAAAAGGGGCCAAAAGACCAAAAGAAAATTATAGGGTTCCTATTCTTTTATTAGGTAATAACATGATGCTGGAAAATAGCACTATAGGTCACGAATGATGATACTGCTTTGATACCATGTTGAAATTGAAGATTTTAGATAATGGAGGAGGAAAAGAAGGATAATAACAACTCTATATAATATGAAAATCTATTGATATTATGTGGTGTGATATATAATAAGCTAATTCTATTTATAAGTCAAAGATAAAATCTAAACATAATAATAAAATCAATCTAAATCAATACAAGATATTTTAAAATATAATAGAGATATTAATAAATAATTTAAAGGTTGTGTACAAAATTGAAAGTTGGCAAGCAACATTGCATAATTATAACATTATATAACTAACAACTTTACTTAATGGGTATTGTTGAATTACCAAATATGTTCCACAAAGTTTTCTTGCAGTTGTTGATGTCTTTGACTATCATGGAGTTGGATATTCATTTGGATATAGCTCTTACGTGGAGCACCTCACCCAAAGGTTCTTGCATAGATGTCTCTCTTATCTTCAACAATCATATTATGCAGTATGATGCAGGCTCTGATTATCCTATTAGCTTTCTCTTCTTCTAAAATTATGCCAGGCCACATACAATTCCAAACCGGGCTACTAGCACTCCAAATGCTCATTTTACATCCTTTTGTTGGCCTTCATATTTTGTAAACAACTTCCACTTTTCTCCTTGTGGTTAGGAGATTGTTTTGACAAATGTTGGCCATTCAGGATATATACCATATGCTAAACAGTACCCCATCATATAAGTGGTACAATTTACATTAAATTTACCTCTGGTAGTGACCTTTTAGAATTTCATCAAACACTAATGAACGGTCTAACACATTGATGTCATTATTTGAATTGACAACTCTAAAAAATGCATATCATATCTAAAGGTCAAATGAAGTCATAGCTTCAAGTGCTGTACTTGGGACTCCTTGATTGGTAGTAGAGTGTTGCGAATCTGGCTCATATCAAGTTAGAATTTATTAAATAACCAAATTGCAAAGAAAACACAGCACGATAATGTAACTCTAGTTATCTCATGGATATTCGGTCACTACTTAATCAAGAATGTACATGAAACAAAAGGTTTTGGTTTTAAGGATTTAATGCAAAGAAATTAAAATGGAAATAGAATAAAATCACTAAGCTCACAACTAAAAAGCTCTTGTTTAAGATCCCTAGATACATGCGATAGCTCAATTATTGACTTCAATAAGGCATTAATTATAGAACTATGAGATTAAACCTCTCTAAGCCAAGATCCCTAACACTTAAAGGGATGCAACCTAAGAGCCATATGGAATCCTAATTCCTTATATTCTCAAACTCACACCCATTCTTATAGACCTACAAACATAAATGTAACAACTTAACTAGCTTGCAATGTGAGTAATTACCATACATTCGCACCACAAACATAACAAAGATATAGCATACAATTAAATACAATTCACATAAGGTTAGGCCTAGACACCAATCCTACCCAATTCCCTTGAAGATCAAACACATGCCAATATACCAATTAGTACATATTCAGCCCAACCTAATCACAAATATACATCTCAATATCATTACAATGCATAGTCATTATAGAGAGAAGAGAAAATAATAAGAAACATAAATTGCATTACCAAATTGAGAATAAAGTCTCAAGAGCATACCACAATATCCAAGTTTCCTAGATTAAAAATTCACTCCTCCATTAAAAACTCACTCCTCCATTAATGGAGGTTACAAGAGAAAAATTATCCTAAATCTAAAACAAAAGGTGAAGAGAAGAAGAGAAGATATGAGAAGAAAGAGTGAGAGTGATGGAAAAGAAGAAAAAAAAAAGAAAGAGTGAGGGTGATGGAAGAGAAGATGCAAGGAAAAAGGATAGGAAGAGAGGAAAAATCCTAAAACTAAGTCTAACCTAACCTATATTGAGAAAAAGGGTCGTGATTTTTGTGTTTTTGGAGCAAATGTTGCATTTTATAACACAAAAATTAGGCAAAAATGTGGCAGAACACAATTTGTTGCATTCAAGGATAGATAGACAAACTTCAATGATATTTTCTCTATAGCGATAGTTTGGTTCACTTTAGTGATAGTTTTCGACATTAACAGTCTTATGAAATTGGTTCATCAGTTCACTTTCAAGCCTTGTTTGATCTCTGAAACCTTCGAATTTGCTCTTGGTGTCTTCAAGAAGTTATAGATTTTTTTTTTCATTCAAAATGGGAACCTTATTGGTCTCGTTTAGATATAGGATTAGAGTGACATTTCCTGATTATTGAAGCATGCCCAATCTGGAAAATTAGCTTGTCGATTTTGACTTTCATGCTTATTATGACTAGATAGACTTTTGATTTGGCTTTCGTGCTCTTCATGAAAGTTTTAGATAATCTTCTTAGTCTTCCTATAAGCCAAAGAACACAATTTTTAAAGGTCTGCAAGTATAGTTATGCTCAAAATACAAAATAGTTCTAGAAGCACAATTATGCAGAAAGCTCTCATTAATGTTCAAATTGATGCCCAAACTCAAACATGATGTAAATTCACCCAATTAAACAAATGCATACAAATGCATATCTATCACCCCTCGATTACTACTAATGTGCATACCTTCCCACATTATTGGACAATTTTTCCATACCCAATGCGTGCAATTGATATTGCCCATCATGCCAAAGAAGCCACGGTCCTCCTTGATTTGTAACAAGCATTATACATCATTTGAATTTGGATTTCACAAGTATTCATTCTTGGAGACGAAAATAACATTTTTTACGAACTTTGCTAAGCATTATATTGTCACTCTTTCTCCTATCTACACATAATCATCAACCGCATCAGCTAATACACCGTATGTCAACATGCACATTGTTGTTGTTATGTATTTCTATAATGGTGATTATCATTTCTTACTTGCAATATCAGCCTCTTGCTAAAAATATGGATCAATCTTTGAAAGGGCATTGATATGAGTTGTCACGAATCAAACAAATTAAAATTTATAAAGTGTCAAGTTGCACAAAAAATATAGTAGAGAGCACAACCTAGGTCGTTCACGGGGAAGTACTACTAGCCAATTGGAAATTGGGGGGGGGGAGGTTTGCTTGGAAGAAATTAATAAAATAATGGAAGAAAGTTCAATTAAATAAATTAATTGCACAAGGAGTTCCTGCAAATCTAGAATTATGTTATCATTGACTCAAAAGAATAATTCACGGAGGCAATTATTTTCACCAATTCACAATTGCACAATCAGTGATATAATTCTATATGGCAATCACACAATTGCACAACTAACCAATGTTTTGGTTAACATGAACAGCAGGAAATCAAATTGCAATCCTTAAATGCTAACACTGAGAGTGCATTTGGTTTACCTTTTTCCCATTTTCATTTCGACTAAAAATGAAAATGAGATAAGAAATATGTTTGGTTAACATTTATAGAAAACATTTCATGAAAATATTTCTTGAATTCATGGAAAAATTGAAAGTCTCATTTTCATGTTTTTGCATTTTTAGTGAAATATTTTCATTCAAAACACGGTGTCATATTTGTAATTATGAAGAACTGTCATTTCCTTTTCCCAAGAAAGACCCACCACATGCTCCTTTTGTTCCAATTTCTAGCTCGTCACTCTCTAGTGCCTCCGCCTTTAGGCTAGTGGTGATCTTGGTGATTGGCGAAGGCAAAAACAGTGGCATCCACAAGCATATGATCTTCGTCATGCCGCTAGTTCTTCCTCCCTGCTCCATCGCAGCACTAGTTCATCTTATTTTTCTTTGTATTTTCTTTTCATTCTTCTTCCCTATTATGGTTTTCTTGGCAGCTAAACATTTAGGGGTTTTCTCATTTATTTTCTACTGTTGGTTGTGATTGATTATTTGGTTCTAACATGAGGCTATTTGGATTGAATTTGGCATCATTTCATTTGGGTGATTCTGTATCTTGTTGAATAAAGTTTTGATTTTTCCATTTTTTTAGCTTAATTGGTGGATTTTTTTAATGGGTTTGTGTTATTATGATTATTTTTGTTGTTTTTACAAGTTTATTGAAAGGGGTTGTGGTACACATTGAATATAGAAATTGCATTGGAATTGTCTCTTTAGTTTACTTCTAGGAATACATAAGATCTGAGATATATGAGCCTCTATCTGCCCTCATGTATAGAACCCTATTTAGAAAAGCTTCTTCTGTGCCCTTTTAGGTGATTTGAGCCTCCACACCATGTAGCACAATATCAAATTGGTAGATCTTTTTTGTCCATACATAGACCAGAATCTTTATGTCCGCAAGTTGTAACTTGTATGAGGTCAAGGTATTTAACATAATTACCACAAATTATTTAGAGGTTGAGAAGTTTGCACAAGAACTTTCCATTTCTAGGCTATACATAGTGACAAATATTATGTGAAGTTGTGGACACACACTAGTAACATATTTTTAGTACTCTACAGTTTTAAACAAGACTATATGAGATCTTAGGCTTAGCTATAAAAAAATGTTTACCTCTAGCTCAAAAGCTGCTCCATCATATAGTATTCTAAAAGCTCTAGGATCCTAGTCCCATAAGAAGCTGAGAACAAGAAGAAGTCTCAGTCCTAGTTTTTCATTTTTATTATTTTATGTAATTGTTCTTTTGACTAAGACTTACTTATAATATATAGACAAAAAGGATTAAAGGGAACTCTATCAAACACTATACACAAAGTGCAACAACTGAAGACTTTGAAAAGAAATAATAAAACATGGCCAAAAGATAAAACTATAAAAGCAAAAGTACAAGGGAATCATTTGATCTTATCATGTTTAACTAGGAGGGTATATTTTTTGAAATAAAGATGAATGTAATTTGAGCGAAGAGATTATGAAAATTATATTCCTACTGAGGACAGATTAGTATAATTGAATGAATAATTGAAATATGATCTAGCTAGCTTAGACCATCTATCTCATTGTGTTAGTGTAATCATTGTATCAAGTGAACTCATTGATCTGCTTGTCTAAGTCTTCTATGTATCAAGTGAACTCATTCATCTGCTTGTCTAAATCTTCTTTCATTACTTCATCAAATTAAATCTTCTATATGTCATGTTTTCTTAACTTGAGAATCAATAGCAAAACTTCATCTCAAATTATTTGTTGTGATTATTACTGTGCTTTTTGTTAAGTAAACTATTATATAGTGTAGTGATATAGGAATAAATAAGTCTCAATAATGACATGACTCATTCATTTAAAATGATACCCTACATGTGTTTGTTCACACTTTCATACTGATGACTTGATTGGACTTTATAGTATTTCATGCTTGGATTGCATAGAAATTAGGTTGAGCATTACCAAATGTACCTTTGGTCTAAGGCTTTGATTTCATATACAAAATATAAAGTTATTAGCACAAGATAGGAGGGAAAAGTGAGAAAGGGGATAATAAGAATTGGTCAATACAAAATACAATATCATTAATTGATATTGTGTACAATCACTTCAAGAAGAGGATGTTACAATTATCAACATTTAATAAGCCATTATGGGAAGATATAAACAATGATTTGATTTCAATTAGTGGAAAAATTATGGAGTTGATAGGTTGATGAGTAAGTTTAATCACCCACGCATGCAATATCGTGAATTTTCAGCTTTGTTAGGTAAAACTAGAGTTATATGAGACTCAAAATCTAATAAAGTGAATGCTCCAAAAGATATATGGGAAGACAAGTATATGGTATGTTTACTTTAGATTTGTGCTATTGTTATATTATATTGGTTTATATTGTGCCATAAGATTGGAAATATTTATCTATATTTTGTAGAAAGGAAGGTTCTACAAGCAATTTAAGAAGAATGGATTTGAGTACAATTATGAAATCCTTAGTGAAATCTTCAACAATAGTACAACAATAAGAAAAATAATTCATGCCTCTACTAAAGAGCCATTGACATTTGATGAAGAGAAATAATTAGAGCAAGATTTTCTTTCAAAAGGTGTTCATGTTGACTCTCATATTGTTGATGTTGATGGCGATGACCTAGAAGAAGCAAATAAAAGAAAGAAAACCATTGGGCCCATAAGTGAGAGTCGACATAAAAAGGCCAAGAATGCCAGGCTAAATAAATTTGAATCTGTATTGGTAAATGGGTAAAGTTAGTGAGTGCATGGATAGAAGTATTAAGGGCTAAGGCTAAAAAATACAAATCACTTGGAAGTCAAGCTATTAGTCCATTGTTGGATCCATAATATATAGAGGCTTTCATGAGGTTGCTAAATTCCATGAATGATATTCAAGAGCAATGTACAACAAAGCTATAGCAAAGTTTGTCCAAGCGGAATGGAGATGCATATTTATGATGATGCTTGCTGATAGAAGGATGGACTAGCTTGTTGATCTTGAGTAATTTTCTTTAGATGACTTATGGCAATTTATGTTTGTTATGCTTTAAAGACTTGATATTTTTATGATTGCTAGATTTGTGTTATATTTCTATGGTATCTCTTATTGCTAGATATGATCTAGTATTATATGATTTGATTGTTTCAAACAATTGTATTTTGTTAATTTGAATTAATATTGGTAGCATGCTTTCTTATTTTCTTATTATTGTTACTAGTATTAGTTAAATAAATTATTTATTTATTTCAACTAGAAAACATGTCTATATCCGAATTAGTTGCTAATTCACATGATGAGAGTAGTGATAATTCAAGTGATTTTGAAGATGAAATGGGGAATATTATTATGCTACAATTGATGATTGAATATGAAAGGAGTTATGTTGATAGAGTATCTTATAAAACTTCTCCGTTGACAAAAAAGATGTACACTCTTGAATTTTTAGCAAGTTATAAATCTAGATGTTATAAAAATTTTCAAATGGAGAAACATGATTTTAAGAATTTTTGTGACATTCTGAAAGAAGTTGCGAATTTAATCAATGACAAAAAGGCAATCGTAGAAAAAGAAGTTACAATGTGTATAACAATTTTTTGTCATGGTATGTGTCGCCAAGTTACTGCTGCATGCTTTTAACATTCTCCATACATTGTAAGCAAATGGTTCAGAAGAGTTTTTAAGAGCAATTTGAAAATTAGGCAAACATATTATTCGACCTCAAAATCAATGAACCAATCATCCACACATCTTGGATAACTGCAAATACTTCTCGTATGTTAAGGTAATTTTGTATTTATGTTTTAATATTTATAAATATCCATAACTGTAATTAAACTAAAGTATTTTTATTTTTGAATGAATAACTGTGTTGATGCTATTGATTGTGCACATCTAGCTCCATGGGCTCCTACTTCCAAACAGAATGCTCCTCATGGGAGAAAAGCTTCAATAACACAAAATGTGTGAGTAGTGTATGATTTTGACATGTTGTTCGTTTTTATTTATTCTGGTTGAAAATGGATAACAAATGGTTCTGAAGTGTTTTTAGATGCACTAAAACCTGAAAATGATTTCCCAAAGCCTCATGGCGGTGTGTCATATTGCATTAGTAGTTGTTCGCTTTATCATTATTTTAATTTTATGACAGATCAAATTTATCTTGTTGACTTTGGAATTCCTAACATGCCAACCTTTTTTGCTCCATTTCATAGTAAAAGACATTATTTGCATGACTTTCGTGATAGAGAACAACCACGGGGTAAATACGAATTGTTCAATTATAGACATTCTTCATTGAGTAATGTTATTGAGAGGTGTTTTAAAAGTGAGATTTCCAATTTTAATATTAATGCCAAATTATCCTATTAGAAGACAAAGGCAAATTCCCACTGCTTGTTGCACCATATACAAATTTATTAGAATGTAACATGGTGCGAATAGATTATTTGGGAATTATTCTTGAGAAGGCATAACAGAAAATAAAGAAACTTTGAGAGTTGATCATGATAGTGTTCAAGTTAATGCTACTGATGCAGCTCAAATGACACGAATTAGGGAAACAATAGCTGATGAGTTATGGGATAATTATCGTAGATGATTGAAGATGGTCTTTTTTTGCTTCTTTTGGCTGTGTGGTTTGTTTATCTTTATTTTTGTATCTTTTTGAGCGATTGATGCATGAAGTATAACAAAAACAATGATTTACTCCAAAATCAAATATATTCTACATATATTTTTGTCATTATAGGTAATTTTTGTAGTGAAAGTTTCCTTTATAGTATTTAATTAATATCATATATCACACATGTAATATTTATGATTTATTACATTGAAGTAAAAATTTCTATCAAATAAGCAATAAAATAATACTATAGTGTTTAAATATTTATCCATGTACAAATGACAACATAAAGATTGATAACTATAATAAAAATAACTTAAAAGTGAGCAATTTATTTGATTCTTAGTCTTAATATTTTATGGAGGTATTTTTATAAATATGTTTAGAAGATAGATCAATGCAAATCAAATATGTGTGTGTGTGTGTGTGTGTGTGTGTGTGTGTGTGTGTGTATGTGTGCCTTTTATCATTCAATAACAAATATAATATTATTATCTTAATTTTGAAGATCTATTTTGAAATGAGACAAACCAAACATATTTTCAATGTTTTCACTTTCTGAAAATAGGATATCTTTTTATAAACCAATTGTATTTCTGGATTTTGAAAATCTAAAAATGGAAATGCTTTTCTGAAAATGAAAATAGGAAATGAAAATAAGAAATATTTTCACAAACCAAACATGCTCTAACTTAAATGCCAATCACAATAACATAATTCTTATTAGAATTAATTTCAGTACTCTTACCAATCAAACACACTTCAAATTATTAGGTAAATTATGCCTAATTGAAACCTTAACCATGCATGACATTCATAATAGCCAACACACACAATCAAAGAAATATAAGTATATCAACCAACTAACACAAAAATATGAAAGAGAAAGGAGAAGAAGAAAGATTGGAAAGTCAAACTGTAAATTGCATTAAAATAATGTGAGTCTCAAAACATAATACTTGGATCCTTGGAATCCCTTGCATCAGGTAAAGAAATTACTCCTCCATAACCCGAGGATCACAATCAATGTAATGGAAAGTATGATCATAATTCCAAACAGGAGCCAAAACAAGGATTAGAAGCTCCCAAAATCTAGAATGAGTAGAGAAATGAAAAGAGAGAAAGTAGGGAGAGTAGAGAGTATGGAGGCAGTCTTAGAGCAATTGTGGAAGATTCTCTTTTAACCTAGGCTAAATAGACATATATAATATATCATCACAGTGTCAAAAACAATCCCCAAAATAATAAAAAAAAAGTTGTTTCATGAATTGGTCTCACATAGACACCACCCCATACAATTTCAAGCCCATTTTGAGCTCCAAAATATTCAAATTAGCTTTTGGGCCTAGAAATAGAAGTTGTAGCTCTTTGAATAACTTTTCCTATGCCGTAATATCTTTAGCTCTAAATATTAGTAAAATACTAATTGAGGGTCAAACTAAACTACATTAGAACATCAACAACCTTTAATTTTGCAACTCAATTTTCACCAAAAGGCCCTTAGAACTGGATTTTGAGCTAAATACGAAAGTCATAGAGGATTTCTTGGGCTTTTGAAAAAATCTTCATTTCTCTCAATCCGATCTCTGTAGAGAGTTATACAAATTTTTCATTATAATACTTCCTGTAAATATACTCAAATAAGCTCTAGAACTCTTCTATTTAGCTTTCAAATTCTCCCATATTGATCACTACTATAAGCTTCATGCACTTCTATGATCTGCAAGTCCCTGTAATAAAATTACACTTATAAGAGATGATTAAAAGCAAAGGAAGCTCCAAAACATATTTGCTCATCAAAATGATACAATTAACTATGATATTACTCAATGATTCACAATGAGGACTAAATACAAATCAACCAAATATCAACCAATTAAGCACATAAATGATCTAATATGCCTAGAATTATATAAGAAAAGGGGTGCATGAATGCAACTTATCAAGCTCCCCCATACTTAGAAAATTACATGTCCTTATGCAAGAGACGTAGATGGATACAACAAGGAGACTGGACTCCTAACTCTACTAACTCCAAAAAATGCATAATGCATGAAAAATAACAATACATCAATCGAATAGACCAAGAAGCACAAACAGTAAGCTCTCATACCAACGATCAAAGAGGATCCCAACAAGCAAGACATAAACAAAAACATAGCACATAAGGTAAAATCATATACATGAAGCATGAATCAATTACTCAAATCCTTTGAAGGTCAGTGTTTGTCACTTTTTCACTCAAGTGCTTTGGGATAAGATGCACACTTAATCACTTCAAATAAAAATGCATTACTATAGGCTTATCACGATTCTCATTCTCTATACATCACATATATGCATACTGAATCAATAGGACTTGCTTTGGATTGTAATGGACCTCAGGTGAAGATGGGAAAATATAAAGCCAATAAAGCCAAACCCCAAGTCAAAGAAGAACAAATGCATACACCAAGAGCATAAGTGCCTAAGGATACACATTGTCTAACTCAACCATTCACACCTCTTAATTTGCAAGGTAGCAAACCTTCATCTAAACTTTTGCTATCTTTTTCTTTTCTTTTTTCTTTTTGTTTTTAACTTTTTCTAACTTTACTTTTTTTGGTGTGCCACTTGCTAAAAAATTTTATTTTTGTTACTCACAAATACACATTATCCCTCCTCTACACTTTAATTATCAAATGCCCCTATGCTCTCTTCCACACTTGTGATCAAACATATATGCAAAATGCACACATGCTCTCCTAAAGCCAAAAGGATAGAAGTTTTCATTGTTTTTACATTTTAGCTAAGAATGTGTTGAAACAAAAGAAGGGAACATAAGGCTCAAAAGTGTTAGACAATAGTAATATGAAAAGGTTAGCTATATAGCCAAGTGGCTAAAAATAACAAAAATGCCTTAATCATCTTCAAGCATGCACATGGGAACATATTTTCAAACAAGACAAAAGGTAAGTTCTAGAATACAAATCCAAAAAAGGAAACTTACACGAACAAACAAGGATGACACATGATAGTCTAAACCAATAGAAAAGGCTAAAATACTTATAGGTAAAGTGCGTGTATTGAATCCAAACAATACAGTCAATCAATAAGCATGTAATACAAAATAAAATCAATGCCAAGCAAGCCAATATAGTGCATGTGGTGCAGCCTATGCTTGTAACCTCTAAGGTATCAAAGAAATAGTGTATGACATAAATAAAATAAAACATAATGCAAGACTCAATATTAGAACAAAAAATATATATAAATAAAATGCATAAACATAAAAGATAAAAAGGAAAGAAGAGCTCCCTCATGGTAGGTTGTCTTTCACATAGCACTTTGCTTTAACGTTCCTAACTTTAACGATCCTGATCCTCATGGTAGCTTATGCTTGAATTGTTCCAGGAAGTCCCACCAATACTTGCATATTTTGACTCTGCTTGGATCCTATCATATATGGAGCATACAACGAGTTTTGAAACTATTGAGCTTCCAGGATCCAAATATTGAAGATGTCAAAGCATTCTTAGAAGCTTTTAAGATCCTTTTGAGCCTTGCATTCACAAAGCAAACCACTTGCAATGGGAAGAAATATGTGTTCCCAAAAGAAGTATTCCACTGAGACATACCACCACCAAGTTCCTAGGAAGTCTCAGCAAGCTCATCACATAGTACACATGGAGGTCAAAGTTAGGCATCAACTGTAGAATAGCATATTCATTCCACTTTAGAAGGTGCTCAGGGACGAGGGATTCCAATTTTAATAAAAGAAATTGGTTCTCCTAAAGAGGTAGTTGGGCACATGATACAACCTCTGTAGCTAACATCTCAACCATAGAATCTTTCTTTGTAGTATCAACAGTCTTATCATTATCAATCAACTCTACTATATTAGCAAAGTCCTCAAAAACAAAAAGTGAACTCTCTAGATCTTCAACATGTGTGAAGTGTTGAAATTCTCCAAATGAAACCCTCTGAAGGGATTATATTTGAGGTAGATTTACTTACATTGTTGACATCTATACTGTTTGTATCTTCACCACAATCAGGGCTATAAAAATTGGTAAGTGGAATGCAAGAAACATCAAATGTCCCCTTAACTAATTCCTCTTATGGTGTTTAATCCATATGATTCATGCCTTGTTAGGATGTATCACTGCTCTGCTCAAAACTTGGCAGCACATCTAGAATCTAAGATGAACTTGATTGTTACAACCATGAGTTCTGTAACTCAATTATGTCATTCATCATCTCCTACAAAACATCATTAGTTCTCTTTTTATGCTTCATCATTAATTTCATCATTTCTTGCCATGGAGATTTAGAGATGCTAGGAGGGGCAGACAATGCTAGAGGTTACTGATACTACAAGTCATATGTCTCCTGTTGTTGGAGTGGTTGTAAGTTCTACTAATAGAGAGGTGTTAATGGCTAGAATTGTTGCTAGAAATACAAGTGTTGAGATGGCTCAACACCTTTGTATCCCTGAACCATATAATCATTCCAATTAGATTGGGATATGCTAGAGTAAGCATCATCTCCATGTATGGCTCCTCATGGCATATTGTTTTAGTATATACTTTATCTCATCTAGTTGGCACTCTATTCTTTGATATAGGTTATCATCAACAACATGTGTACCTACAACATTACAACAACCATGTGTCTGGGAACTAAAATATGTGTTAGTAAACATGAAAAATCAAGTCAAAAAATAAAATAAATAAAACAAAAATAAATTTTTTCAAATTTTTTATTACTTTTCATGGGGAACCAAAATAAAAATAAAAAAGAAAATAGAAATTAAAATTAAAATTACATAACAATTAAGATAAAAAAATATTTACAAAAATTAACTAGCAATACTTCCTTGGCAACGGCTAAGGATAGGAATAGGTCAAGTGAGCTGTTAAGGGCCTCTAGCCTGGCTGAGCCTATATAATAGCCTGTTTACCTTAAAAGGCTAGGCCTATGTCCACTGTTTAGCCTCACAAGCCTGTCAAGCTGGCCTGTTAATGATTTTATTATTTAAAATTGTAAAATGTTAAATATGGGGTTTGAACCCATACCTTCACGTTAAGTATTATGTTTTTAATAAGTGCTAACCACCACTCCATCACACTACCCATGCTAATGTGTGTAGAATATTTTATTTTAAAAAACTTCTTTTTTTCATTCTATTTAAAATTCATGTTTTGAACCCACATCCTTAAAAAAAGATGCACCTACCGATTCCATTCCCTTCATAGACTCTCTCATTTCATTTTCTTCTTGTCTATCACCCATATCTTATTCTCTAACATGCTATTCCACCACATCATCGTGTTCTCTCTTTTTTCCGTTGTTAGATCACCTCACTATCGGACCACCTACCATAACCAAGCTGTCATGCATGGCTACCTCGCCAGACTGTCATGCACAACCACCTTGCCATACTGTTATGGACTATTGCATCACAACCGGCTTGCCTTACGCTTCTATGCCCCTCAACCATTTTTTATGACACTCATAAATGCTTTGGGGAATTTGTTATGGGCTCATAGATCTGTGGAAATTGATGTCTCATTAGTGTTTTGTTGAACCTATGTGACGATTTTTGAGTTCTTTTGACTTCAAATTAGCTACTATGGTTAGATATGATGATTATAGATTTTTGGTTTTCTTTTTTCTTCAATTCCTTTATAGTGTCTTCTTTTTTCTTGTTTTATGTTGATGATTAGCAATGAAAATATAATGATATTTTGAAATTAAAGTTAGATTAGTTCACTGTCTAACTGAGCGTGAATGCAAAAATTGGATGTATATTGGATTATTGAGCAATTTGATCACTCATTTTTGGCATATTATTTTATTTTTAAAATATTATAAATAACATGCTTTGGTAATAGACTTCAAGCCAAGCCAAGCTCTTAAATAGGCTAGACTTAGGCTCAAGATAATGTTTATAATAGGATACGAACCAGGCTCATGCTATAGGCCAGGCTCAGGCCAAATAGTTATAATTTAGGCCTAGCCTATTAAGGGGAAAGCCTAGCTTGTTCCCACCCTTAGCAACTATGCCAAAATTGATACAAGTTGTCGCAAATCACAAACAAATTACAATTTATAAGTGCCAAGTTGTAAAAAAAATATAGTAAAGGACATAACCTAGATAATCTCACAAGAAAGTGTTACTAGTTAATTAGAAATTTGGGGGGTTTTGTTTGGAAGAAAGTTCGATTAAATAAATTACCTTTACAAGGAGTTCTTGTAGATATGGAATTATGTTATCATTGACTCAAAAGAATAATTCACGTAGGCGATTATTTTCATCAATTCATAATTGCACAATCAGTGATGTAATTTTATTTGGTAGTTGCATAATTGCATAACTGACTAAGGGTTTAGTTAACATGAACACTAGGAAATCACAATCGCAATCCCTAAATGCTTACACTTTTAGTTAACATAAACACTAGGAAATCACAGTCCCTAAATGCTTACACTAACTTAAATTTGAATCACAGTAACCTAATTCTTATTACAATTAATTCCAAAACCCTTACCTATTAAATTATGCCCAATTGGAACCCAAACCGTGGATGACATTCACAATAGCAAACACACATAATCAAAGCTGGAGAGATCAAAATCAATGTAATGGGGTGTACGACCATAATCCTAAATAGGAGTTAAAACAAGGATTGGAAGCTTCCAAAACATAGAGAAAGAGTAGAGATATGAAGAAAGAGAAAGTAGAGAGTGTAGAGGGAGCCCTGGAGCAAATGTGGAAGATCCCCTTTTAACCTAGCTAAGTAGGTATATATAATCATTGTGTCAAAAACTAAAAAAAAAATGATGTTTTATGAATTGGTCTCACATAGACGTCGCCTATACACTTTCAAACCCATTTTGAGCTTCAAAATGTTCGCATTATCTCTTGGGCGTAGAAATAAATGTTATATTTCCTTGAATAAACTTTTCAACGCCACAAGAATCACCTCAGTAGGACATATGTAGCTCCAGATATTGACAAAATACTATCTGAGGGTTAAACTAAGCAATATCATAATATTAACAACCTTTAATTTTGCAACTCAATTTTCACCAAGAGGCTCTTTGAAATGAATTTTGAGCTAAACACAAAAGTTATAGAGGACTTATTAGGCTTTCTAAAATATCTTTATTTGTCTCAATCCAATCGTTTTAGAGAGAGAAATAAAAATTTTTCATTACAATATTTCTTACAAATATGCTCAAATGAACTCTAGAACTCTTTTATTTATCTCTTAAATTCTCCTAAATTGATCACTATTACAAGTTTCATGCACCTTTATGATCTAGAAGTTCCTATAATAACATTACACTCATAAGAGATTATATAAAGCATAGGAAGCTATAAAACATATTTGCTCATCAAAATGGTGCAATTAACCATGATATTATTTAATGATTTACAATGAGAACTAAATATAAACCAACAAAATGTCAACCAATTAAGTACATAAATCATGTAATATTCCTAGAATCATAGAGGAAAAGGGGTGCATGAATGCAACTTATTAAGCATCCACAATGAGAAGGAAGACATGCTTCCCATTTGAAATCATCAAAATGTCTTGGGAGGGTATACTAAATTAAATGCAAAGTAGTCTCTGAAACATTGTTCATATACTGATATTCTATTTATTTTGTAAATAGAATATCATCATTGAAACCCTCCATAGAAGATGACTATCAGATTCATCAGAGTTTCTAGCCATTCGTAGTAATAGATATAATAGTGGTGCTTCTGAGTGAAGAGTGTTTTCAGAGAAGATAATGAGTGCAACTAAGACTTAATATTTTCAATAAATGGAAGAGGAAGGATATTGTGTGAAAATATGGGAGGATGATAATCCATATTTATAACCTAGATAGTCATGACTAGTTTTTAGCAACTAGCTTTGCAATGACTATTTTATCTTGACTAAATTTGTAATGACTACTTTTGCAGTGACTAATATTTTAACAGTTAGTTTTGTTACGACTAGTTTTGTAATGGTTTGTTTTACAACAACTACCTTTTTAATGGCTAGTAGCACAACCTTTTCGACAGCTAGTTTTGTAATAGCTAACTTTTTAATGGTTCGTTTTGTAACTGCTTGTTTTTCAATAGCTAGTTTTGTAATAGTTAGTTTTTTAATGGTTAGTTTTTCAACTGGTAATGTTTTACATACTAGCTTTTTTATTATATTTACTTTTTGAATGTTAAAAATCTAAACATAAAGTCTAAGATACATTATAAAATACAATCCATTGACCAATATTGCATTGAAACATTACATAAACTAAAAATGCAACCGACATTTAAATTTAAAAATGCAATTGACATTTAAATTAAAAAAATACGATCAAGAATTAAATTTAAAATAGAGTCAGCACTTAAAATTAAAAATATAACCGACACCTAATGTAAATTTTACTATCTTAATTTTCTTTATAAGCTTACCATGACATAATATTTGTTCTTCAGTCATTGTAGAGGTTTCTAATGAAAGGATTTTCATGTTTGCTTACTTTTCCTTCCTCTCTATCCTTTGTATCTTTAGCGCCATTGCCTGTTCCTTTAGCATCGATTTCCTTTCCTTGATAGTCTTAAAATTCTCCGTGATATAGATGATTTTCTAGATGTAGTAGATTTGATTGTCTCAAGCTCTTCTCTATCAGCATTTCCAACATCAAGAACTTTTGATTTCCCCTTATCCTTTCTTTTGGTTGCTTTTGTTCTTTGAGGATGAATTGGAGAGTCCACACCCACATTTTCCCCCACTAGCGTTTCTAGATTCGATGAAAATGAGTATGCTCCAAAAGCACATATCTTTGTTCTTTTGGAACCCCTATTCTGAGATACTTGACTTTTCCATTTTGGTTCTCTCCGAAGTTCATTCCAATGTCTCACAAAAGTGAATCTCTTATGGTGTGGGATTCGTACAAGTTAAGAGCCAACTCCATTATTTTTTTAGCATTCAAACTTCTCCACCTCTTCACATTACTTGATGATGGCAAGCACCCAATCATTGAACCCCGTCATTGATCTTGTACCAACATTTTTTCATCGCTTCTGCTTCCTTTTTTTTTTTATCAAGCCAGGGTTGTTATCCTCACAAATGTCATGTAGCAAAGCCAAAATGTATCACCTTTTTGGTTGATACTATTCATAGCATCTATAGACACATTTAGCCATGTTGTTCTTAGGTGATTATCCTCCTCCCACTACCAATGACTATTATCTTGGGCACGATCTTCAAATTGTTCATTATTCAAGTTAATAGCATCTAAGCCCACGTCGCTAGAAATTTGTGACCATCTTGGACTTGTGGTCGAATCTATGGGTGTTTGATGAGATTATTTAGATAAACCACCAACATCGTGTTGAACCCGATTATGAGCCACTTGTTTAGGTTTGAAATTATTAGAGTGATGTGCCCATATTTAGAGGTGTAAGCATATTGGTCCGACCCGATGAACTAGATGAATTCAAACCAATGTGATTAGATTGGTCTAATTCAGATTGGGTCATCGACTTAATCAGTTCAGATTAGATTAAAACCAACCACATATTGGTTCGATTATTGGATTTGTACCTTTCAACTTGAAATCCAACCTAACTACTGCTACTACTACTATTTATAGAGAAATGTTATTATAACTCACACACTCGACGCACCACATTGATGCATATGTATGAAAATATGGGATTATTGTGCATTATCATTGTGAAACTATATGATGGGGTAGAGGCTTAAGAAATAAAGAGAATAATAAAGCGAAAAAATGCAGGTTGCATCCTCTTCCTCCCCTAAAACTTCAAACTTGTTTTTCACTCTTCTCTAACCTCACACTCTGAAATTGCAAACCCCTTACTTCCTCCTCACCCAAGTTTGCTCTCAATCATTTCCCTATTACTCGATCTCCACCCAAAATTTGCTCCCTTTTTGAACTTGCAATTAATGTCACCCATATCTCTTAACCCACAAAATTTTACTTTGTTATAGAACTACCTTACTCACATCATCTCCCCTACCATTGTGCATCATTTGACCACCAGTCCTTATGAGGCCTTGTTGTTCATCCCTCTCTACACCGCCACTAATAATCTTTGTTATTGCAGTCTCAAGCTTGATCAAGGTAACCTCTCTCTCTTTCATTCTGTCCCATCCCTTTCTATGTGTGTCTCTTTGTCCCCTAGAAAATTTGGGGCTATTGTTATTTTTTGGTTGTGCCTTAGAATATACTAATAGTGGTGGTGGTGATGTTGTCACATTTAGGATTTGAGTGATAGAAAAAGAAATTTTTTGGGGTTGATAAATATATATTTAACAACAAAGAAACATTCATTTTATTTGTTATCATATGGAACTCTAGGAATGCATACGTATTTGAGGAAAAAATAAGTAAATTGGGACCTATTTGATGAATGTATAAAATTTTGTTTGAGGACTTGGCTTGATATTGAAGTGTTATAATTGCTTATCATTGTCTAAAATCATGGCACTATTAATGACAAATACATAGATGTGAAAATGTTGCAAAGGTCATTAAGAAAGAAAAGATGATTTTATATAGGGGCATAAAACAGAAAAGAAAGAACATGAATATGAAATTCTTCTTGAGACTTGAAAGGATATGGAGTATTCTAAGCAATTAAATAAAATTTACTATTTCTTCATAGAATTATCATACAAGTAAACTATTGTTTAGTTGAGCATATACAATGATTTGAGCATTAGATTCTTTTTCTTTTTTTTTCATTTTGAAAATTCATAGAAGAGATATGTGTTTGATTAATTTAGAATATCAATCATACATTTTATGCCCATGTAATATGGTTTCAAAAAATTCCAAAAATAGTTCATGTGTAAGTAGACATACTATTATCTTACAATTAGTACAAGTTTAAGTGAAGTAGCATTTAGAATGTTCAAATGGTAATCCTAAAAAATTTGGACCAACTACAAGCCATTAAATGCATTCTTTTTACTATCTTTACAAGGAAATTTAGCATGCACATAAGTAGACCACATGTCTTTTGTATGGATTGTAACACCCCAATTTTCTATTAGAGTGAAAATGACCAAAATGCCCCTGAGGTCATTTTCAGCCCGGAATTCAAGGAAAGCCAATCCGACAATGCTCGAAGGGCAAACTCAATGTTGAAAGGGGATTAGATGACAGTGTACCTTTCTTAGATCGAAAATCTCATTTTTCGAGTTTTCAGGTCAAAATAACCAAAACACCCCTGCAGTGTTTTACCTGTTTGCAAGTGCCAGATGAATCTGAAACTTCTCTAGATGGTTTTAAAAGGCGTTTTTATGTATTCTATGACCTCAGTTTTAATTATAGAGGTCTCGGGTGAAATTAGTACAAAATTACGGTTTTGCCCCTAGTTTCGTGTTTTTACGCTTAATTGCATGATTAAGCAAACCTAAGCAATATTAGGCTCTAATCGAAAGTTAATTAATTTTCTTAATTAATCTTGAGTCAAAATAATTTATTAAAGTTGATTAGAACCTAAAAGTGCTTAATTACAACTTAAAATCATATTTTAATTTCAAGACTCCTAGTCATGGAATCTTAAATAGTGTTTTCTCTTTCCAATTCCTTAAATCATGGAATTGTGTTACACATTGTTTATTCATAAATGAGTTTTTAATTCTCTAATGATGTATGAGCACTCCTAATCTTGTCATAAAATCCTTAAAACACCTTCTTAGTTACCTAAACTTAAGCTTAATTATTCCTAACCTTGTACCTAAGCTAATACACATTTAAACCTACCATTAACACCCAATTAAATGATCAAAACTCACCTCCTCTCTACTACCTAAGGCCTGGCCGAAGCTGTCCTCCTCCCATATGCATCACATGTTCAATTTTCTAACACTCCAAGGCCATACCTCAAGTCACATACACTATACTTTGTCATAACTTTCAATCAAGCTTGAATTTCCACATGAATAAATAATTAAAACAACCCATTTTCCCATTTATTTGTGGCTGGAAAAGTTCCAGCCATGTCAAGTTTCTAGAAGCCTAATTTCATCAAAAATTGATAGGAAATTAACTCACATCAAGCCATACTTTGTAGCATAGCTTCCATACTTCAAACTATGCTTGAATGACCTTATGTAAGAGATATTTTTCTCTCCCTTTTCCCCTTCAAAAGCCACGGCCACTTCTCCCCTTGGTGAGCCTCATTGTTTTGTTTTTCTATAAATAGGATGCTTGTGATAGCTTAGTTGTACTTTGAAGCATTTGCTAAGTTTAGAATTCTAGAGTTGCCTTGCTAGTTCTTTTCTTTTTCTCTCAAGTTTCAAAAGAGTTCTTCCTTTCTTTCCATCTTCATCTTCTTCATCTCTTCATCATCTCTCAACCTTGAAACACCACCCCATAGCCTTGAACCATCATCAAACCTCTCAAACATCACATCTCAAACACAACCTCACTTGAAACACAACTCCAACCTTCTTGTTTCCTCTTGGTCGAAACCATCAAGCCCCAAGGAGGAGCTCATCATCTTGTTTTTCTTTTCAAAAGTTCAAGCTTTGTGTCTTCACTTTAGGTAGGGATTTGCTTTTCAAACTTGTTTTGCTCAAGAATGTGTTCTTCTTTAGTTTCCTCTTGGATTCTTTTTAAACTTTCCCTTGTTCTTCTTTTCCTTTTCATTTCGGCCTCTTGGCCTTGAATATGAGTATGATAGCTTGATGATGAGAGTTTCTAGATGATGACCTTGTGTTCATCTCAAAGAAACCTCTAAAGCTTGAGTTTTCCTTTTCTTATAACTTCATCTATATGATATCTAGCGCACATGGTTTTTCAACTTAAGAAAATTAATCTAAGGATTTCTAAAAGCCCAAGCCTACCCTTGTCAACCTTAAAGTTGGCCGGCACGTTCTAGAGATCTTTCCCTAGATAGGGGTTTTGGGTATTTAATAAAGAACTTGACTTAGTTTCACTTTCTTTTTCTTTTGTAAGGTTTTCGGTTTTGGTATTTTGATCTTTGAGATTTTGTTTGGTTTTGTTTTGGAAGTTGTTTACTTGAGCTTGATGATGTTGTTCAAGAACCTCATAGTTCTTTTGAGAACTTGGTTCAAGAACTCTAAAGCTCTCTTTGTAAAGAGATATGTGTTGGGTTGTTATCTTGTTAAAGTCTTGAATGAGCTCTAGCTAACCATAAAATGAACCTTGCATCATGTTTACTTTTATGCCTTGCACATCATGTTTATTTTCCTTGCTATCACTAAGTACCAAGATAATAAAGGAACTTGCATTATCATGTTTATATTTCGAGCTATGCATTTTCATATTTACATTTCAAGTTCTCACCTAAATATCAAAGATAATAATATGATGCATCTCATATTTATTTTATGCTCTCACTTTACTTTCTAATGAAAGCTAAAACAAGTGCACAAACATGTTTATCTTTATGCCATCACTTTAATGAACCTAGAGCTCAAAGACTTGCCCATGGTTGTCTCAAACAAAGGTCTAAAAGTATTTATTTCCTTTGGTTCATATTTCGGCCCTAAGAAGTTTTGATGTTTCCAAATATTGAAAAATGTTTCATACTTTTTCTAAGCTTTTATGAGTACAAGGAATACGTAGAACTAAGTTTTATGAATTTAGGACCTCTTGAGACAAAGATGAATTGGTCACTGCCCTCTTGAATATTCTTATGGTTTTAGATGTTAAAAATGTTTATAAATGAGTTTTGAAAGTTTTAAAAAGGTTCCAAGAGAAACTAGTATTTTATGTGCTTTAGAAATTGTGTTCTATGCCTTTTATGGAGATGCACATTTCGGTTATGCCTTGCTATTTATTGCCACTGTGTGTGCTGTTTTAATGATGATAATATGCTTATGTTTGAGTAAAAATAATGTTAAGACTCTTATGTGGAAGATAAGATAAGTTAGAGACTAGAAAAGAATTAATTTGAGAATTTTAGATCCCTTAATTATTGAATTTTCTGGATTCTGTCCAGCAAGGTTTAGATTTGATAATCATGGATTTAAATTAGTTTAAATGTGTAGGAATGCCTCATAAATGGTTTAGGACTTAATCTTGAAGCCTTAGGAGAAAACCGGACTTAGAAAGGGTCACTGTTGTGACTCCTAGGTACCCGTAAAGTTAGGATTATAAATTCTGCATCCTTGAGGTTTAGAGATATTCTTGATCATAGTGTGAGGTGAGAAATACTTAGTTATAACCTCATAGGTACCCAAGAGATTAGGTTTGATGATTAATAACTTAGAACGTGAGTTAAGGACCTTAAGGGTCAATGCATAAGACATTAAAAAGTCTTGAGTTTTATTATGCTTATATGATACATGATACATGCGCTTTATCTATGATAAGTTTGATATGCTCTATGAAGAAGTTTTATATGATGATATGCTGTACCTCATAAGATATGTTTGTATGATCTATATTTTTTCATGGCATAAGCAAATTTGAGGAAATTCGGTCTACAGCCGTTATGCTGCCGAATTTCCATCAAATTTGAGGAACCTAGAGAAAGATATTTTTGAAAATCATGAGAACTTAAATGTGACACAACACTGAGATGCCTTCTTGGGTGACACCGGTTTAGCCGAGCACCCCCAAGAAAACAAATCCGTGAGGGTATTGACATAGAGCTTGCCAAAGCGGACAATACTACTATGCACTAGTTGCTAGTAGAGCGTTTCAAAGAGGAAATGACCCTAACAGGTGATCCTTAATTTGCCCCCTAGCCCGTACTTTAAGTCGGGATTATGTATGTTACGCTTATCATAGGATAAGTAAGAACTAGTGACGACTAGTTAAGATATGAGCTCATAACCTAGAGATGTTTTAGGGTGGCCACATGAGATAAAGTTAAAGTTGAAATGTCACATATGCTATGAAAAACCAAGAAAGTTATTATGAGATTTATACTTGTCAACTTATGCCACTATTATAATGTTTTTGTGATTTTGTTGATTAGTTTATCCTTATGACGCATTCATGTCTTAGTATATTCCATGCTTAGTCATAAGACGCATTGTAAAATATGACGGACCTTGGATAATTAATACTTTAGAAAACTAACTTAAAAGAAGTTTACCTGCATGCGCACCTTTTTAGAAATAAAACCCAAGGTTCCTGAGGATGTGATGATGTCACTTAGTTAGGGATTGCCATACTGAGAATTCTTTTAGAAGATTCTCATTCCCTCTCTCTTTTCTTCCGTCACATCTTCATATGGCGACTTTCGTTCTCTTCATCGACACCCCGACATGGGAGCTGCACCATGACCCAGCACTCGGGTCATACCATTTTGAGGGTCGCTGCACAGTTAGAGTGCTCATGTTTATGGGACGACCCTTCGCGCACCCAGTACGGAGCTACCGCTTCACCCCGACTGCCCCCTACCATCATAACACGATTTTTGAGCGAGCTAGACCACGCGACGAGCAGATCCTCCGCATGCAGCCCGAGGCGTCAGCCGTACGTGACTACCCGGAGTACGTGCCCCGGACTCAGTATTCGCAGACGGATCCATCAGAGGACCCACCCTCACACATGTACAGTTGGAGCTCCAACCCCGCTCCCCCACAGACGAGAGCCGGGAGTGAGGATACGGTGGTTCAGCCGAGGTTGTCTCATAGGCCATCCATGCGCCCCCGCCGCGGTGGACACGCTCCAATGATCCGCACGACCACTCCCGCCGAGATCCGCCAGTGGATCGATTCCACCCCTCAGAACTCAGACCAGCAGGAGTAGGTGTATAGGATGGGTAGTAGCTAGTGCACGCACGCCACATAGTTGAGGACAAACTTTCTTTTGTATATGAGGTTGTCTACTCTAGGTGCACATGGGTATGGGTGTTGCTTTTATGATTTCCTTGTATTTGCTTTTCAGTTGTATTTCGTTCTTCTATGTACCGAATAGTCCTGCCTTTTGGTAGGCACAGTATCTATATATATAATCAGTTAATGTATCCATGTTATTTATATGTTTTATTATGATTTGCTCATCTGACTTGTATGAATTCCCATTCAAAGAATCATGTGTGGCTTTCACTTTGGTTTTAATTCCAAAAAGAAAAATTTTACCCATATTTCCGCTAAGTATTTTCAAGTAAAGAATGAGACCAAGAGGTAATGTTCTAAGGATTAACCTAAATACATACTAGTAGTATTAGGTTAAGACTTAGGGTGTTACATGGATCATTTAACATTATATTCCTTTTAGCAAAAAGAGAATCAGATGTTGATGTAATAAGACAAAGTTTTCAATGTTGAGCAAGAATCCTAATTTTCTATTTGTCTAGATTATCACATTTTATAAACTTATGATAGTATTTCGAACTTGTGAAATCTTGAAAGAAGGCTATGATATAAAGTTTGCTGGTGAAGAATAGGTATAGCTTATGAGCAACATTTGCAATGTCAGAGGGGAGATAACTTCTTTTACTATTTAAATTTTGATAGATTTTGTTAATTAATATCTTTGTTCATTGCTTATTATTCTTGTTGTTCTATGCACAACATTATTATTGTATTTCATTAGCTAATGCCAAACAATATTAGCAGAAAGTCTGTTTGTATATATGACTAAATGACCACTAAAATGAGACTTTGTGATAATATGCAATTTTTGTCTAGGAACCAATATTTTCTTTTCTTGTTTTTGTTTATAAATTGTAGACCTGGGAATAAGGAAAGAAATGGATGGGATGGAGAAGAGGCTATTTTATCAAGTCAAAGTTAACACCATTTTATTTTTGTTGGGGTACAACGCCAAATCTAGAATTCGACAAGTTTATAGTAGAAATATGACAACAAGAACAAGGAGCAGGATGGCGATTCAAACTATTCTCAAAAGCAAACAATTTGTTTCGGTGTTACAAATGTAATTATGTTCGATAGAAAATGTGCGAAAGGCTATGAGGGGTCTTTTATGGGGAGACTTTACACTATGTGATGAAGAAACATATGAAGATTAATGATTTCATGATTGATATATTTGAGATTTGCTTTTGTGTTAAGTATATATATCAGTTTCTATTTCATTCTAAAGATGATTATTGTGTAGTTTGGTTTTATTTTGGTTATTGTCTTTCAAACCTTTGAATTTTTACATTTGATAGAGTGAGTTTGTAATATTTGTAATTTTCTACTTTGCTCAAAAGAAGACTATTGATCATGTTTGTTGTATTTTGATTTTTAATGATTAATTGATGTGGTTAGAGCATATTGCCTAAGACAATGGAAATGTTAGAGAATTATTTGGTCTTGGAGAACATATTCATGTTGTGTTGAATATCAATTTTTCAATTGAAATAGTCCATGAGTTCTCTAAACTAGTTCTCTAACTCGGTTTCTCATAAAAGTGTTATCTCCTTGAATATCAACAAAAACTTGTAGAATACCAGCTTTGTTAAAAGATCATTAACAAATTGCTAAGGAATCACTAACATATTGGAACAACTTACCAATATGTTTCAGTAAAAACTTCAAATCTCTTTGGTCTTTAGCATATATTAGATGTTGTGCAAATATCAATCCATTAATTGAAAGAGTCTATGAGTCCTCTAGATCACTAATCTTCTAACTCAAATTTTTTAAAAATTTAAATATGCTAGAATATAAATAAAAATTGATAACATACTAAATTTTTCCAATGATCACCAACAAACTCCCAAGGAATCAACAACTTATTTGAGTGTTGATTGAATTTTTGTGAAGAAATTTATTAGGTGAAATAAGATACCATATTTTTCAAATGATCACAAATAAATTGAAAATGAGTTACCAACATATTCAAAGTACTTACCAATATCTTCAGCATGATCACCAATAAGTTAATAAGGAATCATCAACACATTAACAGCACTTACCAAAGTGAATCAGAAAAAATTTCAAATATCTTTGGTCTTAAAGTACATATTGGATGTTGTGTTGAGGCTTGATTCATCAATTCATAGAGCCTAAGAGTCTGATAAACCTGTTTTCTAACTCAATTTTTTATACAAATTCCAATTTATTTGAATATAAAATAAAAAATGAACAAATACTAACTTTTTGAAAATGTTACCAACATTTTGAACTAAAATTACAAACATGTTAAAGTAAGATTACCAACTAACATCAGTAAAAAATTTTAATCACTTTATGCTGAATCACAAATTGAATGTTGCATCGAGGATCAATGTATTAATTTAGAGCCCTAAGTCATCTAAACTTATTTTTTTTAACTCAATTTTTATGTAAAATCTGAATAATTGCCAACTTTTTCAATTAGTTACCACGATAAAAACCAAAGCTAACAAAATACCAGCTTTTTTGAATGATCACCAACAAATTAATAAGAAATCACCAATATATTGGCATGACTTACCATTGTGAATCACAAAATATTTCAGATCTCCTTGATCTTGGAGCACATATTGGATGTTGTGTTGAGTATCAATTAATCAATCCATAGAGTCCATGAGTCCTCTAGACTAGTCCATTAACCCAATTTCCTATAAAATTCCTATCTCCTTGGATATAAACCAAAGCTAATAAAATACCATATTTTTCAAATGATCACCAACAAATTGATAAGAAATGACCAACATATTGACATAACTTACTAATGTAAATCAGAAAATATTTTGAATCCCTTTGATCTTGGAGCACATATTGGATGTTGTGTTGAGTATCAATTCATCAATCCATAGAGTTCATAAGTCCTTACACTAGCTTGTTAATTCAATTTCTCATAAAATTTTTATCTCTTTTAAAATAAACAAAAAAAATGATAAAATATTTTTTTTTTCAATGAAAACCAACAAATTGATAAGGAATCACTAATATATTGGTAGCATTTACTAGTGTGTATAGAAAAAAAGGTTTAAAGTCTCTTTGGTCTTCTTTTGAAGAGAGTTTAAGATTTTATTACTAATCTTCTTTTTCTTTTTCTTGATAAATTTCTATATAAAAATTCAATTATTACCCAAAGTGTCATTGAAATGCTTTAAGTTACCTTATGCAATATGATATATAAGATAATGTTCCATTGCTACAAGTAACATGTTCAAACCAAATAAATTAATCAATAAAACTCAAGATACAACCAACATGTAAAAACTTACAAATAAATTCACAAAATATTACAAACCCAAACCTTACCACATGTAAAAATCCAAAGGTTTGAAGGATAATAATCAAAATACAACTAAACTACACAACAATCATCTTTATATTGAAATAAAAACTGATGCATGGACTTAACACAAAACAAATAAATTTAAATTAAAATATCTCATTCATGGAAACATTAATTCATATTCCTTGTACTCTACTTAGGTACCTATAAAAACCAAGAGAACAAGAAAAAAAATTAGACAAACATTAGAAGCAATAATACAAAAGAGCATTAGGTAATTCACTGTCCTATTACAACTAGCACTCCATAACTATGTTCATCTCAAAATCAAAATGAAATCTAAAACTCAATTTTTATTTTTTTCTTTTAAGACTAAAAATTAATGCATGTTAATCAATTAGTGGTTAAAAAAATTGGGACTAGTCCTTAGCAGTTGGGACCTGTCCCATTTCCACCAAAGGGTCCACTTGCAATGGAACACCCCTTTTTAAGCTTAATGGAGCTACAATACTTGTCCAACCAGTTCACGAGACTAGGACAACAATTTGTGAGTTGCAAGAGATGCTTTTATGAGTAAATCCCATTTTAAACCCCATCACATGCCACATAGGCATTTGTGGGTCTATACCTCATAAAAAGCAAAGTATCTCACAAAAGAGACTCTTTTCTCCAATAAAAGAGACCAATTTTGGTCCCACATGATTTATAATTTTTTTAAAAAAAGAAAAGACTATATTTGAGGTCCTAATAAATATTTTGTGTTATTCAATTTATTTTATTGTTGGTCGAAAAATAAAAAAAACTTTTGGATAATCTTCATTTAAAATTAACTTGGAAATAAATTAAATTGAAGATAAAATTTTGATACAACAATTGTTTAAAAATTTAAAATCTAAAACATTCAAACTTTCTTTTGCATCACTCTTCAATATGCTTAAAAAATATTACACAACTGATAACACATCATGGTTGAAAAACACTATGCATGTAATTGAAATGTGACAAACAACTTTGCATAATTAAAACATTATAGGACTAACAACTATACTTGACGAGCATTATCGAATTGCCAGATATGTTACAACATGTCTGAATGTAGTTGTTGATATTTTTGTTTATCATGGAGTTAGATATTCATTTGGATATAGCTCTCATGCAGGCAATAGTTTCCTCACCTAACTCTACTAGTGATATGCCATTAGCCACATCATCATAAGAGAGGAGTTGAGCAAAATTTTCTATATACATATATCTCTTGTCCTCAATAATCATATTATGCAATATGATGTAGGCTCTGTTTATCCTCGCAAACTTACTCTTCTTTTAAAATCATGCCAGGCCATGTATAGTTGCAGAGTGAGTTTGAAGCTCCAAATACTTGTTCCACATCCCTTAGTTGGCCTTGATATTTTGTAAACAAATTTTTTCTTATGTCCTTATGGTTAGGAGATTGTTAATGTTAGCCACCCCAATATATACCATATGCTAAGCACTACCCCATAGTGTAATTGGCCCCTTTTACAGTATAATTTACCATTAGAGTGTGACTTCCCAGAATTTCATTAAACATTAGTAAACAATCTAACACATTGATGTCATTATTCGAGCAATGTCTCCAAAAATGCATGTCATAATCAAAGGTCTGACGAAGCCAGACCTTCGAGTACTATACTTGGGACCCGTTGATAACCACTTATGTACATATCTTTCATTGGACAATTTTTCTAGAATCAATGCATACAGTTGATACTACTGATCATCCAAGTGAAGCCATGGTCCTCCCCCATCTATACTAGGCATTGTACATCATTTGAGTTTGGCTTTTGTAAGTATTCATTCTCAAAGACCAAAATAGCATTTTTTTACCAACTTCTCTAAGCATGCAATTTCATGCAGTACTTTCTCCTATCCATACATAATTATCAACAAAATCAGCTGATATACTGTATGCCAACATATGCATGCTTGCTTTGTATTTCTATAGTGGTGATAACCCTTTTTTATACCTGCAGTATTGACCCTTTTGCAGGAAATAAGGATCAATATTTGAGAGGGCATCCACAATACATAAGAAGACATGTCTTCCCATTCAAAACCGTTGTTGAAATGTCTCGTTAAGGTATGCTGAATTAGGTGCAAAGTACTCTCTAAAAAGATGTTACGACACCGTAGTGGCTCTCTTATCACAACCACTTATGCTTGATAGGTTATGGAAGTTAAAGGAATAAAGTTTCACCTTTGGTAAATAGATATAGCTTTTGGCTTATTGTTAAACACTTAAACTAACAAGTGGTATCAAAACATAAGGTCATGGGTTCAAAATCTCTCAAGATATTGAAATGAGATTGTTGGTTTTATTTAACCTCTCTCTTAGAATTTGATAGACTCAACATCCAAGCTCATGAGCTTCTAGTCTAATGGCAAGCATTTTATCGAACAATATACATTCAACTCATCCTAACTGAACTTGACTAAAGTAATCACTTAATAAATCAATTCCCGGAGGAAGACCCATTAGCTGGCAACAAAGCTAGGAACTACTTGGTCCATTCTTTTGTTGAAATCGCTTATGACAAATATTGTTCCAAATCTCAAGAGCAACCTTTGAATAAGGATATCTCCAATGATGTCTTTTGAAACCAAGCTAAAAACATGAGAAATAATGATATTATTGGCCTAAGTCCAAATATCTAACTGAGGATTGGCATAATTTAGTTCAGGCAAAGAACAGCAAATAAAACTGAGCTTGTTTTTCACCAAGAGGAAAAGTTGCATTGTTGTTCCTCAAGATGAAGAATTTTCATGCCACTAGTGAGTGGAACTAGATTGAGACACATGATTGGTGGAGTAAATAAACATTTGAGAGATTATCCATGGTAAAAGAACCATAGGATGCAAAACAGAGGAAAAAATATGGCAAGAAATTACAAGAAGCAATGAAAAAATATGATAAGAATTCATGGAGTGAGCGCAAGAAATAAAATCTCTTATGATCCCATACATGATTGAATAATATAACTTACATTCAATGGATTAACTTATAGTTTGTGCACAATAATCCTAATCATCCCATGTTCAATTAACAAACTGAACTTGGTTTCAAAATAACTAACTAGTCAACTACATGAGCAACCCCTTAGTAACTTTATTTGAAATACATATACACTAGTAATTGTTTCAAGAACGGTCCACTTAACACTATGAACTAGAAGGATTTAAAGGTAAAGTGGATTTCTCGTTCGCTCTCTCTTTGTTTTCTTTTTTAAGCTCACAGTGTATCACTCACTTACGTGATTCTCTTCTCTCTTTCTTTTCTTTTTTTTTTTTCACCTCTTCTTCTTCATGTTTTTAGGTATTTATAAGTCCTTCTTCCCCTATCCCACATTTTTTCTGCTATCATGTCACACTTTTTTTCCACTTGAACCCTCATGTCCACTTATCCAACTAATTCCCCCTCTCTTCCTTGAGCCCTATGCCTTGTGGTTCTTTTTCCACGTATCCTGCAGTCATTGGTGCTGTCTAGCGGTTCTATGCGGTGCTGAGTTTTCAATGGCTGAGTGGTGGGCCCTTTTGTGTTCATTGCTTTTAGCTATCCTTTTTTGCTTCCACCGCATTTTTTCCCCATAATTGCTTGCTTACCTCTATTCCCACATCATCTTACTTCTTTAATTGTCCGCCTAACTCTATTTTCGTCATCCCTTATTTGCATAATCACCCACCCGACTCTATCTCATCACACTCTACCTACATAATTATCTGCTTAGTTTAATTCCATCATGCCCCATTTACATAATTATCCGCCTAACTCTATCATAACCCTTTTACTCAAATATTTGCCTAACCTCATTTCCCCTGCTCTTTCCCTTACCGCACTAACCTCCCTCTCTCCTTTATTCACTCAACCACACATTATTTGCCCATGCATGTATATGCCCATAAAAAATTAGCCCCCTACTCATTGAGCATTGCGTAGCCTTTCCAACTCATGTGACTACACCGCTAGCCAATTGTCTCCCCTATTCCATTCATTTGTGCGATGCCCATCTCTCACCCCTCGATATTCAGGTCACGTCTCTTCGTTTATCGTGTCGTGGCTACATGGCACTTCCCCTTATCCACCTTTTCATCTCCTTTTCATCACCACATATTTACTTTTATACTTATTTCAAAATTCTACCATAACTGCCATTTTACTAGCTCCCTTCTTTTTTCCTTCCTTCAGCTACCCTCTTACTTTTTCTTTTTCTTCTTCTCTTTTCTACATATTGCTCCCTCCATTGCAAATCTCCATCCTTTTCCTTTATTTTCTTTGCTCAGCCTGCCTCTATAATGGTATCCTCTAATGCCGATGATAGCGCATTGAAGGGGTACTCTTGAATAGAGGTTGTCGCCTACCTACTCAAATTAAAAATTTATTTTAATGCTAAGTTGTATAAAATATGTATTAACGGGCACAAGCTAGGTCGTCTCTCAAGGAGGCTTCAACACTTAGAAAAATTGGTGGTTTTGAAGAATTAAGATTAAAACAATTTAAATTAAAATACAATAGGAACGAGATAATAGTAACAATGAAGAAAGCAATAGTGCAAGGTATTCCTAGGATTGGAATTAATTATCATTGACCAAATATCGAATCCATTAATGGCTATTAGTAATTAATTATTGGCAATTCTACTAGTGATTAATCGATCCCTTGAATCTGATCATTGAAAACAACCTATAAATGAGATATCAATTAATTGGAAATTACAGTGATTTAAGCTACCAATTATTATAGCCTAACCGCCAATCGGAAGGTTAATTCTATTGTTCTTCCTCAAACATAAACCAATAGGTCTATTAATTTATGGCCAAAGGGTATCCCCAAATGACGATCGCCAATTTGGTTATTCCAATAAAAATTATAGTAATCACCACAACAAATATAAGAATAGAAACTGAAGAACAAGGAGAAAACTAATGCAATCAATATAAACAAAGGGTCTCAAAATTCATCCCAATCCATATGAAAATCCCTACACTAGTAAAAACATCTACTTCTCTATCTCTGGACAATTACAACAATGACGATAAAAAAGAATCTGAAAATAATAGCAATAATCTTCGCCACAATATTCAAGACAAAGTTGTTGATAGGAAAACACACAAGAAAGGGGGTTGAATTGTGCTTTTTAAACTTCAACCTGAAAAACTATAAAATCTTATCAAGTTTAGAACTTGAAGAATAGCAGAAGAATAGTTAGCGTGTTCAAAAGATTACTTTCTGAATGAAGTAGTTTGAATAAATAATCTAAAAGTGAAAGACAACAATCTAAATATTTACGCAGAGTTGAAAACTAAATTTAAATGAAGGAAATGAAAGAGAATACTTGACTCATAAGATTTATACAGGTTCGGCCAACATCTGCCTATATCCAGTTCTCAGTACACACTGAGTTCCAATAAACTTCCTCACTGAGGAATCACAAGTATAGGATAGTCTTTACCGTAGCCTTCCCAAGCTCTTACTTCTGTCAGTAAACAACCCTTACTGACTTACAATAACAAGTAATTTTACAGTAACCTCTTCAAGTTATTTTCCTATTGATCACTACTAGATCAGAATTACAATCAGACAGAGATTGATGATATAATCATACAGCCCAACACTCAAGATTTTTAATGTGATTTATTGAAACTGATTCTACTTGAGTGACTTCTTCCTAGTAATTCTTCCTTAGAAGAACAAATAATCAACAAAGAATATAAAAAGAAGAGTTTGATATACAAAGGATTCTAGTAATGAATATTTCCAATGGGAGGTTTTTAGCGTAAAAAATGTTTTTTTTCTCTCGTATCTCTTTTTAAGAGAAGGCTCAGTCATCTCTACTTATAGATGATTTTTCTCTATTTATAGATTATTTTCCTCTTTTTACTATTGCCCCTTGATCTTCCACTTTATCAACAGGTGTTGAACATCTAATCGAGCATTGGAAATATAATCTAGGTAAGTAGCTAGTCTGGTGTCAAAGTTCCTTTTTCAGAAGACGTTGATGAGTTGAGATTTTTGAAGACTATCAGAAACTATTTTTCCACTTTCTGGTGATGGTTTCTGAATCTTTTGATAGGTCCTTTTGTTACTTGATCGAGGGTGCTTGTAGAAATGATACTTTGATTTTGAGAGACTGATTTGAAATTTGATATGAATTTCAAATATAGCCTTTTTTTTCCTTCTCATTTTGAGTTGGATTTTCTGATGAGCATTGCCAGTTCCTTAACGATTTGTTTGTCTTCAATCTTGATTTTTGATGATGAGAACCCTATGATTATGATGATTGAAGATTGAGTAATACTTTACCTCCAGTATTTTATATGTTATCATCATTGTAGCCTTTCTTTCTGAAGCTTAGTATTACTTTCTGACGACCATTTCCTTGATTCTGTTTTGTCGGACCAATTTCTGATGATGTTTTGCTTGATGCACTTCTTGCTTTTTCTCATTTTATCTCATTTTCATGATCAAGACCAGAAGTTTTGTAAGATCATTTTCTTATGCTTTTTTATTGTGTATCTTAAAGAAATATCTAGTATCCTTACAACAGAAACTCAAGGTGGCCATTAGTTATTCTTCAAAACATTTTCTTTGAATTGGCTTTGTTGTCATTCAAAACAATTTTAATTCATCTTTCTAAAGGGTTCTGGAGTTTACAAAAGTACCTTCACCAATGAAACCCCTATAGAGAGAAGACAAAAGAAGAGAAATGTAGCGACAGAATAATAGCAACTTAAAGTGTAGAACTAAAAGTGAGTCAAAAGCAAGGGTAAAAGTCAATAATAATTCCTTAAATACTACTTTCTAAAATATCCCAGTTAAAATATATTGGTGGATTGCAATTCCACTATCACAAGCGCTGCAATGCTCAACAGAATGATGAGTCCCAAAAATTGATGGTTGTTGCTTTGCCGAGCACTGTAGTGTTAAATGAGCGTTGCAGCATTCACTCAAGAATGAACTTCCACACTTTTTCTTCCTTTTTACTCTAGGCTTCTTTTAGAGAGTTTCCAGCCTTGCATTTGATATTTTGTAATTAATCCAAAGTTCCCGTGATCAAAACCATACTCAAGGAGACAAGACAAATACAACGGGGTGTAATTACAAATTATTTCCAAAATCAATGCAATAGTCAATGATTCTATCAAAATCACACAATGAGGAATAAATCAAAATCCTTATTAATTGTATCAACAGCACATTAAAACTCTTGTAAAAAGCTAAGGTTTAGAAGTAAGATAAGTGGTACAAATGCCTCTTATCAACTCTCCTTCCCTTAATTGTACAATGAGCGGTAGTCCAAGTATGGCCAACCCAGACACCGATTATGCAAACATCGTTGAGCAACCATCTCCTCTCGCTTGTTATCATGACCTTCCAACATGCCTCAATTATGAGTTGGTTACAAGTACCATGTTCCTTGGTCCTCTGATTCTCATGGCAAGCGTCAAACGTTGGAGGAAGAATCTAATCCCCTAACTTTCGGTGCTCCGAATTTTGGGGAGGATCTCTTTAGTTACTGCCTAACTTTGAGTCCTAAGGACGATGTGATCTTCTGTAATAGGTACTTGACACTAGAGGCACCTAGTACTGATTTGGGGAATACTATCCTTTGCACCCATTTGAAGAAGGGTGAGTTCCATTGGAGCCCATTGAATTTTGTTTATAGTCTAGTCAAAAAGAAAAATGGACTGAATGGGTTGATGACATATTTTCATGGGCTGTAGATTTTGTAGCGTTATTGGAGGCAGTGGATATAAGGGATGCCATCTATCAATGGTCTCGCCTTGGTGTAATTAAGCGTTTAGGTGACATGGACCTACTAGTCTAGCAGTGGAGTTATCTCACCTCACTTTTATTACCGCATATGGTAAGTTTACCCCTCATTCTGGAAGATGCTTATGTCATGTGGAAGTTGCCCTGTTTTGGTGACTTCGATTTCTTTGAGGACTTTGCCCCTCTAATATTGCTTTCGCAGCCAAGTATATGAAGGATGAGGCAGCAAAGAGTGCTGGTTACGGGGCAGACCTTGTCCCTCAGAAGCTTAAGTCTTAGGCCAAACAAACATACATAGGCTACATTCATTACTTTTTTGCTTATTTTGAACAGATCAAGGTAGATGCGAGAAAAAATATAGAAAGACATCGGGCAGGCTTTCATTATGGCACCATCACAGAACTCCAAGCATTGATAACCTTCTAACTGGATAGGTATGTCTTTCCTGGCCCCTCTACTGAGCCTATTAGCCTTGGGGTATATCTTTTTTTCTAGTGATATTAGCATCAAGGGTTCGCCTCCCCTTAGCTTCAATGTTCTTGGGAGGCTTATATACCCAGTTGGACCAGGTTCAGAAGTATATGGAGATTTCCCATGGTCGTTTCTCGCTGAATAGCTTCTTGGACACTACATTCCTATCCTTATTCCTTTTTTAACATTTCAAGGTTTATAGTCCGCCCTGCTGGTCTCCACGTGAATTTAGGAGTGACAATCCTACTTTCTTAGTCCCTTGCTTATGGGCATGGCGAGGAGTAAATGAAAAGATGCCAAGCCTGCTATTCCACTTAGCCACATGCTTGATGATGAGGACAGTTTTATTTTCCGCCCATATTTGGTCTCTTTCAGTGATTTTGAGCGCCCCTCCTACATCTATGATCATTCTTATGCAAATAAATGAAATCGCTTTAATCCCCCTTCTGAGGGTGTTTATGATTTTTGGCCCGTGGTATGTAAGGTGGGCACTCTGTTGGGGTATGTTACATGAGATTATCTTAATGATCCGGGCAGTTACGCTTTCACTTTCTTATACCGCCCCGATCGCATCGTATGTCAGCTAGGGTGGGACTTAATGCCTTCCAATATGGCTATTGCCTTTCTTTCGCCTGAGTCCATTATTCACGTACTTTACTTGACTGACCCTTCTGCGGATTCAATACTCATCTTAACTTGGTTCCTTATTTAGGTAATGAGGTAGGTGCCTCTAAGGAATGGTATGCTTACTGGGAATCCTTGGTATAGGACCTCCATGAGGCGGAAAAGCCTCTAAAACATCCTCCATCAAGCCGTCACCTTTCTATCCTAAAATCAAATCCTTACTATTCCTTATTTCCCACGGGGAAGGAAAAATGGGTCTCAAACACTGCGCCTAATTAGGGAACCAAGTGTATTCGGTGAGAGTTCCCTCCTACCAGAAAAAATGCTCTTACCGACGAATTTTTTCCGTTACCGATGGGAAAAATTTTTTTGACTAATTTTGACACCGGTAATAACATAGTTGGAAATCATTATTGACAGTAAAAATCCATCGAAAATTTTTACCCACAGATTTACCAAGGGATTTTTCTTTAAAAAAATCCTCGGTAACGTAATTAGCAATTTGTCAGAAAAATTCATCAATTTTAAAAGCTACTGACGAAATTTTCTACATTACCGATGGTAACTTATCATTTTAATTTGTAATTTTTTAAAGTCTAATTTTTCCCAATGAAAAAATCCGTCGGTAACTAATGAATTTCAGATTTTTTTTTAATTTATAGACAGAATAATCCATCGGTAATTTCCAAATTTTATATTTTTTTTTAGTTTAGCGACGGATTTTTCCGTCAGAAAGTTTTACTTTTAAATTTTATTAATTATTTTAATTTATATTATCGACAGAAATATCTGTCAATAATCATTTAGAAAGACTTTATTTTTTATTTTACCAACAAAAAAATCTATTGGTAATTATTTTATTTTTTAAAAATAATTACTCTATAATTTGTGTGTTACCTGATTATTTACGAGTTTAATTTTTATTTAAAGCTAATTATAATTACTAAATATATTTAATATTGAAAAATGATAAAAAAAAATTCCTAATAAATAATAAAAGCAAGGAATTTAAGTTCAAAATATAAAATAGATAAAAATGTCAGAAAGTATACATATACAAATATAAAAAGGTCAGCATATAAAAAAGAAAGAAAAAACAAGAACTTAGATCACGAGAAGTCAGCAGCAGCACCATCATCATCATCATCACCATCGCCATCACCCTTATCATCATCATCATCGGCATCTGGCTGTGTGGAGGAGCTTGTCTGTATCTTCTTCCATAAGACATTATCTCCTTCTTCATCTTCATCTCCATGTCTCTCCACGTCCTGCCCTTTTATGCGATGAAGTTTCACATTAAGCAGGTGAACTCGCTTGCGAACTGCATCATCTTTAGCAGTGGACCCAATACCTGTAGATGCACCAGCGATAGAGGTAAAGGACAAATGACTTGCATAAAATGACCCCATGCCATAGATGTGGTTCTTGTAAGGATCACCGACTACCCCTTGCCACAATGCATCCTCATCAATCGGTGGGCACTCCTCACTAGCTGCGATCCTCTACTCTCGCCAGGTTGTAGCTTCCTAATAGCGCTTCTCATAGGCATGCTATAACAAAATAAAATTAATTAAACACCTATCAAATATATGAAATAATAAATTAAATATACATACAAATAATAAATGCTCAGAACATATATACCCAAGTTGTCTTTGAGCAAGGATCAACCCATGTCTTTTTTTTCTTATGCGAGTGAGACTTTTTGAATATAAAATAATGAATAAACTATCTGGTAATGTGTAGTCTCTATAGTACCAAAACCACCATAATGAGCAGATCCTCCCTTTTGCGACGCTCTGCGCGCCTTAGCCTTCAAAGACTTATCCTTAAATTTCTGACCTCTCCAATATTGACATAAATAGTCCAGGCTGGCCTGAGTCATCCACCTGGGGGTCTCATCTTGTTATTCCCGGATGCCGATGTACATGTCTTGCAACCTGTGACCTGCCTTAGATTTTTATAGAGCTTAAACATGAATTCTTCATCTTTGGGATCGATGATAAAGTGAGACAACATATGGAAGTGAAAAAAAGGTAATTTTTCGGTAGCTTCTAAAGTAAATTACACATTTTTTGTAATACTTATTTTATTTTACCTTCCACTCAATAAACCAGCACAGCTTCTTATCCTTCGTTAGCTTGCCAAAGGACTCAATTGGCCTATCATACAATTTCTGGATGGTGTGTGTCACCTCATGCATGGCCTGTGCATTTGGATACCAACTGCATAGCAAAGAGTTCAAAACAATTTGTATTATATGTCAAGAAATTGTTCTAATTATTACAACAAGATTCATGAATTGAACAATTAAATTACTAACCTTTTTTAATCGAGATGTGCAAGTGATACCCACTCCTCCTATGTGGACCCATGTCCTGATTGCCCTACCGAGGAGCTACCAACAGCCCCGCTTTCATCAGCCCCTTGTTAGTCGTGTATTATGGTGGGGACAGGATTTACCAGTGGTGGTGGTTGCAGAGGTGAAGGCACCTCTCTAGGAGCAGGCATCATAGTAAACTCTTGATGGCCATGGGGTGGTGGCATGGATGGGGTTGAAGTGGAGGTGTGAGCGGCTATGGCAAATGCCTAACTAGGATGGTTGATTGTCTGATTATTTGGGACACCCTTGCCCTTGTTTTTCACTTTACATGCCATATCTGAAAAACAAACGACAATGTATGAAAAAACAAATAATATGATAATTTAAAATAAAAATATGTAATAAGTATGAGACTAGACACATCACATTTAGTTTGAAAGTTTAGGACTATCTTCATCATTCTTAGTCTTAACATCATCCTCAAACTCATTTTCCTCATCATCCTCCTCATCACTACCATCACTTTCGTTGTGTTCACTCACTAATTGTTCACTGGAAGCTCAACCTCACCCAAATTGGAACATAAACTTGGCAATATTTCTATATCAACAACTACTTGAGAGGGGACTGGATCATTCACTTGAAAAGCATCATCAGGTAGTTCTTCGACCTCAACTCAACCCCTAGGTTTAGTTTTCATGACCATCTTCCAATCCTTTCTACAGTTTCCATGGTATGATGCATAATATACTTGTCTTGCATTCTGAGCAATAATGAAGGGATCATAAGCACTGTATCTCTTAGTATGATTTACCTCGGTAATTTTATATTGGTTGTTTATGCATGTTCTGTCAGGACGTCTTGGGTTGTACCAATCATAGCTGAGCAACATTACCAATTTTTTAGGTCCATCACTCACATATTCAATCTCCAGTATTTGTTTAATTACTCCATACCAATCATCCTCCCCACTAACTCCATCCCCTCTTACTCAAACCCCACTATTGTCTATTGCTCTCCCCCGGCCCCATTCAAATGTATGAAACTTATATCTGTTCACATAATATATTGGCCAACTATTTGCTCTGTTTGCAGGACCTGAAGCCAAACTTTGTAAATAAGGACACAAAACATTATTATTTTTATCAAACACCTACACGAATAATTGAAATTCAAACATCAGCATAAAAGATGATAACTAGAACATGTGTGATTTTGGATCAAATGATTACTAGATAGTTAGGTCACATACAAATTATCTGAACCATTGTGGAAATTGTTCAAAGGTGTGTCGCTCATTAACTTATTCAAAATACCTATGAATTAAATATTGCAGATAAAATAAGATTTGATTTATGTCAGTGCATCAACAATTAAAAGTGATACATTGATATCACTTACATTTTAAATAGTTGCACTTCATCACAGTTGATTAAGATATGCAAATGTGCATCATGTTTCTCTCTCTCTAATAGCCAATAGGGTTTGGATTTTCCAGCAGCACGTCCGGGCTGGTTGAATATAAACAAAGTATATTGAACTGAACTTTCACCCCCATGATCATTCCAACCAACCCTTGTTCATCTAGATTGAACATGTGGCTCAAAGTAATAGAAACAAAAGAAAGATGTCTCCTTGGAGATATATGCCTCACATATGGAACCTTCTACTTGAACCCTATTTTTCACAGTTCTTTTAAGACTTCCAATATTTCTTTCGAATGGATACATCCATTTGTATTGACTGGCCCACACACCCGTGCTTCGTATGCCAAGTGTATAGGCAAGTGTTCCATAGAATCAAAGAAACCGAGAGGAAATATTCTCTCTAATTTTCACATAATTATAGGATATTTCTCTCCATATTAGGAGATCTTCAACTCTCAGAGTGGACAAGCATAGGTTTCTAAAATATTGATTCAACTCAGTCAATGGCTTCCAAACAGGGAGAGGTAATTCTCTAAATGCAATTAGAAGTAAACACTCCATGAATACATTACAATCATGACTCTTCATGCCAAAAAATTGTCCTTTTGCAACATTGGCGCATCTACCCAAGTTTGAGCAATAACCGGCAGTCATCCTCAGCTCTTGCATCCACATACACACAGATTGTTTCTACACAGAGGTTAATATGCAACTGGCCTTCGACTTACACACACGGGCATTTGACAACTTCTATAAAAACTCAGGTTGCTTACAATACTCTGCCAAATCTTTCCTTGCTTTCACATTGTCCTTAGTCTTATCTGTGTCCATCACAGTGTTTATGATGTTATCACATATATTTTTTTTACATGCATTACAATGACGAACTAGATTAACCCCCCCAATAAGCCAGCTCCTAAAATAAATTTTGTTTGATCCAGTTATGATCTACGCCATATCATGGAAATCGAATGGATTTACCCGGTTCAGTTATCTTTGGAAAACCTCTAATTCTTTGCCAAACCTGGTTACTGCTTAGCCTAACAGGAGGATCATCACATTCAATAGTCTTCTTTTTGAATGCGTCCTTCTTACCCCTAAATTCATGATTAAGGTCCAAAAACCTCCTATGAGAATCAAACCATGATTTTTTTTTTACCATGTTTCAATGTGAACACCTTTGTATCCTCCATACAAATTGGGCATGCTAATTTTCCCTATGTCATCCAACTTGACAACATTCCATAGGCAGGAAAATCATTGATAGTCCACATCAATGATGCCTCAGCAAGAAATTTTCTTTCATGGAAATATCATAAGTTTGTACACCTGAGTACCATAATTCTTTAAGTTCATCAATCAATGGTTGGAGGTAAATATCAATCTTGGCTTTAGGATTATCGAGGCCAGGGATTATACAAGTTAGAAACATTAAGGATCTTTCATGCACATTTTAGGAAGGAGATTGTAAGGTGTAGCAATCACAGGCCAGCAGGAATATGGTTTGCTAAACTGATTATTGGGAGTAAATCCGTCTGCACAAAACCTCAACCTAACATTCCTAGGATTCGCAGAAAAATCAGAATAAGTTTGGTCAAAGTGTTTCCAGGCTTCACTATGGGAAGGGTGGGCCATGACACCATCATTTCTTTTATTCTTAAAGTGCCATCTCATGTGAGGTGCTAAACTCATTGAAGTATACAATCTCTTTAACCTTGGAATTAGGGGCAAAAATTGCATTCGTTTTTTTTGGGAACATCCTTATATCTTCCATTTTCAAATCTTTTTAGTTTGAACCTACGGCTTTCACAAAATTTGCATTGGGTTAGGTATGCATCGTCTTTGTAGTACAACATACATCCTTTCAAACAACAATCTATTTTTTTTTCTGATTTCAGCCTGAGTTTTGAAACTAATTTCTTGGCCTAATAAAAATCCTTTGGAACAAAGCTAAGTTGTGGATTAATATCACTCATCAATATTGACTATTGGTCAAACGAGTTTTGACTTTGGTTAGCTTCTGACTTTATAGCTAACATTCTAACAGTTAGAGACAACTCTGAGTATACACACCCTTCCCATACAGGGGCCTTTACAGCCTCCAATGTAAAGAAAAATTTCTCAGCCTCGGCATTAGGAGCCTCGATAGAAGATTCATAATCTGCATGAATTTGAGGACCAATTACATTATAAATCACTTCCTCATATCGTCAAGAGTTATCCTCCCAATTAATGTTTCCTGTAACATGCTCACCAATATTAACTTTACTTGAACTACCTCTAACATATGTATCTTCAACACTACCATGTTCAAAATTTTGTGTGGCAATTTCCCTATGCATAGCCCAAACCTAATAATCCATCATAAAACCATCCTTATACAAGTGATACCTAATAGTATCCATATCAAAATATTTCCTACATTTGCACCTAGCACAGAGACACCTAACTTTTTGCTCATTCATAAATTGTATTTTCTGACAAGCCACCCCTACAAACTCTTCAACTCCCACGTAAAATTGAGGTTTGATTCCCCCTCAACTGGGATGCACCCTATCATACTTCCATAGTTTGTTTGCGAAACTCATGGTTCTTGAATATGTAATTTAACCAAACAAATTCATTTAAAATTTCCCAAATTAAAATTTTATTTAATTATATAAATATTTCTAAAAGTTAAAGTGTTTTAAGTAAATAGTTTGTCCTCTTTAACTTAACAAAATTTTGGCAGCACCCCCCTTTAAATTAAAATTCCACTCTTTAAATTAAAAAAAAAAAATCAACATAACCTCCCCTAAAATAAAGACATCCCAAACAATTAATTTCAATTTATACATATATCAATCAAGTCAAATAAAATTCACAATATAATCAAACAAACATTTAAAAATTCTAAAATCATTCTAGAGCACACCCCTTTATAACAACACAACATGCATATCCTGCAATCTCCATATACACAATTAATTTCCACAGCAAACAATGCAAACAAGTTAAGGAAGAACATCTACGCCCTTTTCCCTAGTCATGCAATCCCAATTTCCTACAACTTTATCTTAGAAATCATAAATCTCTATCCTAACAACAATGTAATTAAATAAGGAGAAGAAACAATTACTTACCTTAGAAAAGACAAAATAATAATATGGTCCACGAAAGAAATACTCCAACCGGATTCAATGTTCTATAATAAAATTAGTTACTTAAATTAACAATAATAATAATATGCATAAAGAGCAGGTGTTTTCTATACAAAGAAAAAATTTCCAGTGTTTAATTTTAGAATTAATTTTACCAATAATTAGTAAATAGAGAAAGAGATTGGAATGGAGAATGGATTATTACCTTGAGAATGGAAAGGGGACGATCCTGCTAGGAATGGTGGCGGAGAGAGTCCACGAAGCGGGGGAGGCGCTTTACAGCTACGGGCGTGGCCACGACTGGGGGCTTGGGGGGAGGCGGCTTGTTACGACATTCATCGAGGCAGGGGTCACTGGATGGCGGGCGCGAGTGACAAATAAAGAATCGGGTGGAGAGACAGAGAGAGAGAACCGATCATGAGCAAGGGGCGGGCATGAGCATGGTCGGGCGGATCTAAGACCGGGTGTCCGGTAGATCTGGGTCGGTGGCGGGCTGCAACAGGGTAGAGTAGGCAGCGGGTGGCCAGCTACGACGGGGCTAAGCGTGCTGCGATAAGGCTGACCGTGCTGCGACGCGCCAGCGTGTTGCGACGAGGTTAGTCAAACGGGCAGGCGGAGCAAGGTAAGCGGCCTGGGGGGGTTAGGCTGGCAGATGGCAGGCTGCGCATAACATTTGGTTTTGTAGAAAGAGAACGATATGGATAAAGAGGCGAGCGACATCCAGTGGTTGGAGAGGGGCGGCATCCAGCAGTCGACAGGGGCAGTGTTCGGCGGTCAACAAATAGCAGGCGGCGGTGCAAGGTCGGGAGGCGAGGGAATGTGGGTTCTTCAAAGATAAAGAGGGAGAGAGAGACTAGATGAGATGGAGATATATCATGATAATGAAAAAGTGGCTAATATCAATACTAGAATTACTAACGGATTTTTGAATTTTTGATAGAAAAAATCCATCAATAACAAGGATAAAATGCTGCTAGAAATATCAGAAAATTTTTTATGGATTTTTCATCCAAAAATCCCTTGATAATATTCTCGAAAAAATAAAATAAAAAATAAAAAATAAAATACTTTTACCGACGGATTTTCAAATTCTCAACGGAAAACTCAATCAGTAACACAGCCTAAATGGTGCCAAAATCTCTAAAACTTACCGATGGATTTTTTTGTCGAAAAATCCATCAGTGATATTCTTAGACAATAAAATTTTTTAAAAATTAAAACAAATCACTTTTATCGATGGATTTTTCTATCAATAACAATAATTCATTTTAATATTAACGCTGAAATTAAAAAAGAAAAAAGGAAAAAATCTGTCGGTAAAGTCAAATGCCACTAAAATTCCAAAAGATTACCGACAAATTTTTCTATTGGTGATATTAATTTCCCAAAAAACTTAATAATAATTACCGACGGAAAAATCCGTTAGTAATTCACGCCCTATATTTATCTAAAGTAGTGCGAAGTTTACCGACGGATTTGAGTAAAATCCAAAAATCTCAAATTTCTTGTTTTCCACAAGTAATTTCGTCAGAAATGTCGATGAAAAATCCGTCGAACACTCGTTTGTTTCTTGTAGAGCTCCTTCTCAAGATATTATTCGTGCTCCGCCTCCTCTGCTAATTAGCTGTTCGTGTTTAGCAGTCTTCCAAGCCTATTCAATCTTCTCCTTCTGCTCTGAGGCTCGATTGTACCACTATCATTCCTCGCCTTGATGGCAAGTCAGTTTCCCAGCCTTTTTAGATTTGACACAACCTGCCATATTTGTCAAGTAATTTTTCCTTCTCATGTACATCTTGTTGTTTGCCTACTATCCTATGAGACATTCCATGTATTCATTTGTATGCTTTCTATATTGACTTACACCCATGCATATATATATTTCTCATAGGAACTCCTACAGATGTTTCTGAGCCACCTTCATCTCATTTTCCTATGGTGCATGGCTCACCTAAAGCAATAGATTCTGAGACTCCTGGAGGTTCAAGTACTGATGCTAGTGTCGCCCTATCTCAAATCTGTCATTAACTCCAGGGGCCCATAGTGGTACGCAGCTAGAGAGTGGAGAATGTGATGCCAATAGTGGATGATCCTGGTCCTATGGCGAGCCATTCCAACTGTTGTCCCTGCTTCGCCTCAAGATAATAATGCTATCGAAACTTTTGTGAAGGATGTCACGGGGCATGGTAAATCTCCCTCTAAAGTTAAAGAAAGTTCAGTGGAAGATGCCATAGGGCATGCGCAGTCCTCTTCTAAAATTGAAGTTTCCAAAGTCCAACCTTTGGTTATTGAACCCCTTGTAGTCGCAACTGGTACGGATATGGCTAATGTAGAGACTACCAAAGTTGATGCTTCCATTGTACCACTTGAACCAATTACTTCGTTGAAGCCAGGTAGGTATGTTTTAATGTTTTATAATCACATGTATATCACGGTACATCTTGTTTCAGAAGTTGAGGCCTATCTTGCTGACCTCCATTGTTCACTTTCTCCTTAATTACACAACACTTTGTTTCCCTTTTTATCTACACAGCCTTCCATGCTCTTTTCTACTCATCCAGTTCATCACGGTGCTGCTTATGCTGCCTTGGGCGAGTTCATCCTTCTGGTAAAACAGAGTTCTCTTCATTCTTTGGCTTCCTCCTTGAAAAATGAGTTATCGTACTTGCTAGGTGCCATGTAGGCTTTCTCTTTTCAATCTTCTTGGTTTAATGAGATGGAGAGCAAGGTCTTGTCTCCTCCAAGTAACTCGCCGCTCGGGGTCTTGTCTCGTGCCACTGCAGAAAGGGATGATGCTTTGGTAGAAGTGAACCGCTTGACTATAGAGCTTGCTCACCTCAAGCAGTTGCTTCTCACCACTTGTGGTTTAAGAAGTACATCGTGCTAGCAGATGAAGTGGCTAGGTTTATTGAAGCAATAGATGCTCCTCTTTTTTACTTTTGAATGTTTTTCTTTCTTTGTCACTTTTTTCTTTGGTTTTGTATGTAGTAACTTCTTATAACTTTTTAACATACATTATGCCTTGCCATAGTTAGTGGCAAGCTGATTTTGTTATTAGTCTTTGCCATATTTAATAGAGTGCACATCTTGTTCAAACTTTGTGGGACAATAATATACGTAGTGACAACACATATGGTGCTTTTGGCTAGTTTGGTTAATAATACTATTTTTTGAACGTTAAACTCGTAGTAAACGTAGGCTAAGGAAATATTTTATGACACGTTTGTTGGTCACAAGTGGGGGTTTGAGTGTCCTCTTAAGAGACATTCCTTTCGAGATGTCTTATTGGCATGTTCAAAAAAAATGACAAGCTAGCTATGAGTAATCTTGTCATTCATTGATGGTATACTCCTACGCTTTACGCGATAGTTGATGCACACGTGGCAAAATTGTCCACAAAATGGTGGTATGGCCTCACTCACAATGCTGCGATAAGGGCTTGTGCAGGCAAAATTGTTTATCACAAAAGGTGGTATAGCCTCACACATAACACAGTGGCAGGGGCTCGCATGAGCGAAATTATTTATCACCAAATGGTGGTGTAGCTTCATATGCAATGTGATGGCAAGGGCCTGCGCGGGTGGAATTGGTTATCACTAAATTGTGGTATAGCCTAGCGCATAATGCGGCGGTAGGGGCTTGTGCAGGCAGAATTGTTTATCACCAAAAGGTGGTATAGCCGCACACACAATGAAGCGGCAATGGCTCGTGTGGACGGTATGAGTTTTATGAGGTGCCACGTGTTCTTTAAACTTTGACACACATCCTGAGTGGAATTTTTCCTAGAAATTACACCCTTTTGCCTTTTACAAAAAAAAGGCTCACACTTAGCTTAGACTAGTGATAGTTAACATCACCTTACAATGAGTAATTCAACAAAAATGTTATGGACTATAATTAAAGTTTTGCTACCTAAGCATAATACTTTTTGATGAAATAAAAGTTCTAACCTTCTTGTCATTGTTAGGATTGATTTGTACGCAATACCCGCTGGGGCTTACTATATCTACTATATATGGGTTTTTCTATCTTGGTGCCCACTTCGACGTATGTTGGTTCCTCATGACAGCATCTGTTGCTTTTAATACCAAGTCTCCTTCTTCGAACATCTTGGGTCTCACTAGTTTTTCACAGTTGGAAGCAATCCTTCTTCTGTATACTTGAGTGGCTGCATCAGCTCGAATTTGCTCTTCGTCTATGAGTTCTGCTGATGTAATGCAATCCTCTCCTTCCCATAACTTCATTCTTGCTAGCGGTATTAAAATATCAGTAGGCAACACCGCTTCCACCCCATATACTAGGGAAAACGGCATAGCCCGAGTCGTCCAATGCTTGATTGTGTGGTATGCCCATAACGCCAATGGGAGGGGGTCACCCCAGTCCTTATTGGCGTCTTCCATCATCTTTGTCAAGATTTTGAGTAATAGCTTGTTGGTAGCTTCTATTTAGCCATTGGACTGAGGATGGTACGGGGTAGACTTATCATGTGAGATTTTATAGTATTGTAACAAATCTGCTATGTAGTGGTTAATGAAGGGAATCCCATTATGATCCTCTTGGGTAGCCCAAAATGGCAAATAACATTTTTCTTCAAGAACTGTACTGCAACCTCCGCCTTGGCTTCTTTGACTGCTACGACTTCCATCCATTTTGTAAACTACTTCATGCCTACCAAAATCCATTTTCTGCCTCTTGATACTGGGGAGATTGGGCCTATAAAATCAAAGCACTAAATATGAAATGGATAAGGTGAGAACGTAGGGTGTAAGCTTACCACCAGGGCATGAATTCTGTCAGCATGCTGCTAGCAGGTCTAATAATTCTTTGTCAATGCCATGGAATCCAAATTAACCGTGGGCGAAAGTACCCCATCCTAAGGACTTCTACCGCTAGAGCCTTTCTGCCATAGTGTTTGCCATACTCCCTTTCATGAATAGATGTTAGTACCTTCTCACTTTCCTCTGCCCTGAGGCACCGCATGAGTTCACCTGAGAATCCCCTTTTTTATGATTTGCCACACCCAAGTTCATACCACTGCTTTTTTCTTTATAGCCCTTTAGCTTCATTGGGATTCCTTGACAACACCCCTGGCTCAAAGAATTCCATCAACAATCACCTCCAATCCTCTCCTCTATCTGCAAAGTGCACCTCTTCTTCCTCCTTCCCTTTGCTGCATACTAGACAATTTCGCTGCAATTCATCACCATCTTTTTTCATGCTTGGCCAGTAGTACCCCAACCTTTACATCCTCCTATGTAGACTCTCCTTTTGCACTCCACATATTTCTCTATGTAGACTTCTCATTTCTCTTCTTCCTTCTTCAGTTGTTACACACCTCATGAGACACCTCATGAGAAACCTTCCTCTTCCTTTCTGTATATTCACCCCATGTAAATCATGAATCCTTAAGTTGACTTAGCACACAATGTCCCCATTTTTGACCTGGCAGCGCAATGGTTCGCGCCAATCTTCCTGCCTTACTTTCCATATCACTATTGCCACCATGCAACGACCTATCATTTTCTTGGATGCAGATCACCTGATCACCTCTCACCCTTGCATCTAGCGTGGCTAATGCATCTGCTTCCTTGTTCCCTATTCTTGAGACATGCAAATATTCAACCTACACAAAATTCTTTAGTAACTTTAATACCATTTCTTGATACATGGCTAGTAAAGGTTCTTTGATACCATATTCTCCCTGAACTTGTTTCATATCAGGTTCGAGTCCCCCCTTATTTGGAGATGTTTCATTCTGCATGCTATGCTTGCTTCAAGCCCTCGTATGAAAGCTTCATACTTCGCTTTATTATTGGTACATGGGAAATTAAGCTTGCGGCTTTTTATCACCTCTTGCCCATCGTCCAAACTTAATTTGATACCTACACCTCGTTTGGCTACGACGGGGCTCTATCAAAATGCAACACCCCTTTCAGCAACGTTTCACACACGTCTATCTCCATGGGACCATTCAACAAATCTGCTCTATGGGCTCGTATTTCTCCTTTGAAAGAAGCATCATCATGTCAACAAGTCCTGGCTTTTTATACTCCATGGGAGAACTACTTCAATATCAAATTCACTGAGCATAAGTGCCCATATACTCATCCTTTAAGATGTGCCTTGATGGCGAAGTAGGTATTAGAATACTGGGGCCTTTGAGATGAAATGAACCTGATGCCCCATAAAATAGTGCATGAATTTTTGCGCTGCATACACCAAGGCAAGACATAATATCCTATGAGGTAAGTACCTTTCTTCCAACCTCTTCAGACTCTGACTAATGTAGTGGGTTTTTCAACCCTCTTCCTCCTATGCTACTAGTCCCCCATGGATTTGTTCATTTCTATGAGATACAAAAGCAATGGTTCCCCTTGGATAGGGGACATCATGACTTGAATGGATGTTAGCACTCGTTTGATTCTATCAAAAGCCTCTTGATGCTGCAATTGCCAATCAAAGGCAGGTTTCCGCCTTAGCAAACCTTTAAAAGGGTGGGTAAGCTCCGCTAACTCGAGAATAAACTACCTCACATACCCTACTTTCCCTAAGAACCCCTGGAGTTCTTTCAGGTTTCTTGGGCTTCTTATTTCTCTTATTGCTCTTGCCTTGCCCTTTTTTACCGAGACTTCATCCTTATGCACCCAAAAGCCTAAGAAATTTCCGGATGTTACTCCAAATGCACATTTGAGCGGCTTCATTTTCAAGTTGAACATTTTATGCCTTTCAAATACTCGTTCTAGGTCCTGCATGTGCTCCTCTTTCTGGCTCGACTTAATCACCAGGTCATCTACATAATCCTCCAAATTCTTATGAAGTATGTCAAGAAAGATGGTCGTCATTATACACTAGTACGTGGCGCTCGCATTCTTCAATCTAAAGGGCATCACTACAAAGAAAAAATTACCAAATAGTGTGCCAAAGGCGGTCTTCTCTGCATCCTCTTCCACCACGTAGATTTGGTTGTGACCATTGAACCTATCCATTTACGAAAAATGTTCATGCCTTGCTATGGCATCCACCAGGCTATCGATATTTGGTAATGGGAAATCATCTTTGGGGCATGCTTTGTTCAAGTCCTTAAAGTCCACACAACATATGATCTATCCATTCTTCTTCTTCACTGAAACTATATTTGCAATTCCACTTCTGGATGGAACTTTCTAACACCCTCGCTTTATCGATGTTATAACGTCCCCGGAGGGTGCCATAACAAAATAACGACAAAAATTTATTCCTAAAAGAAATAAATGGAGTTGCCACCAATTTTAATTCTGGCTAAAATTGGAAAACCTTTTGATTTGCAAAACTGATCTTTTAAAAAGATTTGAGTCCTGGAGTCTAATTATGATTAGAGAAGGATGAAAACTTAATCCCACTACATCCCTAATATATCTATATGAATACGGTTACCTTAGAGCTTATTATGCAAATTAATTTATAAATTAATAACATTTATTTTTCCCCTTTAAAAGTCGCTATGATATACAAAAATTAAATTAAATTAAAGAAGAGAAAATTAAATTAAATTAAAAAAAATAATAATTTTGGCTTGATAGTTGTTGGCTATATTGACGTATCCTCTAGTGCAATGCAGAATTCAAAGCTACGTCATTCTTGTAGAAAATAAATGCGTGTTAACGGATTTTAATTAAGAAACAAAAATAAAAATATCTTGATTGATTTTATTTATGAAAAGAATTTTAATTGAAAAATTATTTTTAAAAAGGAAATAAAATAAAACTAAAATAAAAAGAAAACTAAAACAAAAAGAAGACCACACCTACTTGATCACTGTAACGTGGGTATAAGAAAGAAATAAAACCATGAGGAAATAGTAGGACAGTGGTAGCACTAAAGATGATTACTGTGATAACGGTGACTTTGTGGAGATGGTGGTTGCAACGGTTCTGAAGGCTATGTAAAGTTGATAATAATTGTGACTATGATAAAAAAATAAGATCCAAGATAAGGACGATGATAGCAATGGGGTTTATTGATGATGATGACTTATGATTGATGATAAAATGGTTGTGGTTTGGTGAGAGGGTTGTGATGATAATAATGATGATGTGCTATGGTTTGGTTCTTTCAGTGAGGAGGCTATGACAGTGGTGATGGATTAAATGGAAAAGAATGGTGAATTAGTGGCTGGTGCCCCTTTTTTCTTCTCTGTGGTTAATTATTATATAAAGAGCAGAATAGAGAAATTTTGGGAATCAGTTAAGGTTAAGCTAGTTAGGTTTTTAATTGATTTTTTGAGTTAGTTAGGATTTTGATTTTATTTTTGTTGTTGAGTCAGCTAAAAGTTAAATTCAAATTTCAAAGGCACATAAAAAGGAAAAGGAAAAGAATAAAATAAAAAAAGAAAAAATAAATAAGCAAATTAAAGACAAAAATATGGTGTTCACAATTGGCACTGCCCCTGGTTTGAGCGCTAGATTGTGGACAACTAGCAAGGCATCTAGCCCTGGCATTTCATCATATTCCCAAGCAAAGACATCCTTAAACTTTTGTAACAGCTCTATTAGCTCCACTTCTTCTTCCTTTGTAAGCCCAGTACTGATAAATAATGGGCGCGATTGTTCCTTGTTGGAAGGTTCTAGAAATACTTCCTTCATTCTCTCCCCTTGCAGTCTTGGTGAATCCTGCAGTGCGAAGGGTGCTTCTTCAATCCCCTCCTTAATCTCTAACTCATCCTGCTCTCTTTCATCTATAGGGTCAACCAAGTTTAATGACTCCAAACCGGATGACCCCGTGAGTCCCTATAAGATCTTCCAACACAGAGCCCCATTTGGGGCCACCAACCTTTCAATATTCTTCATGCTTCCCTCCTGACGCTCGATTATTTGCTTGGCCTTTTGCTCACACCCATATGCCTTTGTTCACCTGACTTCTTCTTCTCCTCCTTCTTGTCCCATCACTCCCCCTTGCTGTTGTCATCTCCTTTCCTCGCATCGCCATATGTCAATGTCTTCCTACTGCATTGCACCAGGGAACTAGTCCCTGGTGCTGCCCAATCATCGTAAAAGGCCACTTCTACGGGATAAGTCTCATCTTCATCAAATGGAAATTCTGTAGCCATAATTTGTATGTCTCTCCCTTTGTAACACGCTTTAACACATTGGAGTAAGGTAGAAGGCATGTAGCCATGGTTATGTATCCACAGGCGTCCTAGCAATATGTGATAGCTAGGAGTCGCTTCCACGATTTGGAAATCATCTATGAACTTCATTGGCCCTACTTGTAAGGTTACTCTAGCCACTCCCATCCCTTTCACATGCTTCCTCTAGAATGTATTCAAAAGCAATTAAGATGGACGCACCTTTTAATAATATAGTCTTAATGCCTCAAAGATCTCCGTCGGCATTATATTAACTTCGAAACCACTGTTAACCAAACCTTGCTTCACTCTTCTCCCTTCCACCATCGCCTCCACATAGAGCGGCCTATTATGCAGTGGCATTGAACGGAGACTGTCGCTTACCTCCTCAAATTAGAAATTTATTTTAATGCTAAGTTGCACAAAAAATGTAGTAAAGGTCACAACCTAGGTAGTCTCTCAAGGAGGCTTTAACACTTAGTTGGAAAAATTAATGGTTTTGAAAAACTAAGATTAAAGTAATTTAAATTAAAATATAATAGCACCAATGAAGAAAGCACCAGTGCAAGGTATTCCTAGGATTGGAAATTAATTATCATTGACTAAATACTAAACTCACTAATGGCTATTATTAATAAATTACTGGCAATTCTATTAGTAATCAATCTACCTCTAGAATTTGATCAATGCAAATAACTAATAAATGAGATCTCAATATATTTAGAAATCACATTAATTTAAGGAACCAATTGCTATACCTAATTGTCAATTGGAAAGTTAATTCTAATGTTCTCCTTCAAACGTAACCAATAGATCTATCAATTTATGTCCGAAGGGTTTTTCTAAACGACAATCACCAATTTTGTTGTCCCAATAAAGATTATAGTAACCACCACAATAATTATAGGATTAAAAACTACAGAATATTAAGAAAACCAATGCATTTAATATCAAAAAGGGTCTCAAACATCATCCCAATCCATCTGGAAACCCTTACACTAGTAAAGAAATATATTCCTCCATCTCTGGAAGATTATAGCAATAAAGATAAGAGAGAACCTAAAAATAATAGCAATAATCCTTACCACAATCTCCAAGACAAAACACCTTCACCAATGGAATCCTTAGAGAGAAAATAGAGAAGAAGAGAGAGATGTAGAGAGAGAAAGTGACTGCCTAATTGTAGATCTAAAATTGCGTAAAAAGCTAGGGTAAAAGTCTATAACATTCATATATATACTGTTTTCTAAAAATGGGCCAAAATGGGTGCAAAAATAGATTAAATGAGCTGTTCTACGTCATCGCATGAGTGTCGTAGTGCTCATTGAGTGTTATGGCGCTCAGTAGTGAGCTATGCTGATAAAAATCATTTTTTCGGGTGCTGTTGAGCACTGCAGCACTGAACAAAATCGAATTTGTCCTTGGCACTATAAATAGTGATTGTAGCCCTTTGAATAAGCTTTCCAAAGCCATCAAAATCACCTTGATTGGACATCTATAGCTCCAGATATTGCGAAAATACTAACTGAAGGTCAAGTTGGATAACATCAGAACATCAGCAACCTTTAATTTTGCAACTCGATTTTCACCAATATGCTCTTAGAATTGGGTTTTGAGCACTTCTTAAGTTTTCCAAAACATCTTTATTTGTCTTAATTTGATCCTTGTAGAGAGATGCATATTTTCTATTACAATATTTTTTGTAAATGTGCTCAAATGATCTCAAAAACTCTTTTATTTTGCTCCCAAATTCTTCCCAATAGTTTCCAACCTTATTTTTGACATTTTGCACTTGATCCAAAGCTTCTATGCACAAAACCAAACTCAAAGAGACAAGTCAAATGCAATAGGGTGTAATTACAAATTATTCCAAAATCAATGCAAAAGTCAATAATTCTATTAAAATCATACAATGAGGAGTAAATCAAAATCCTTATTAATTGCATCAATAACACAATAAAACTCATGTAAAAAGTTAAGTGGCATAAATGTTCTTTATTAGGCATCTTTGTTATCCTTTTGGTTTCCCTAAAGAGTACAGTATTAACATGTGCTTCCGCCATGTGCCTTATCAATGCATGGATTAACCCAACTATTCCCCTTCATTCTATGATGCTTACTAAGGCCTTCGCTGCTTCTTTCTGTGCCTTCTGATCAAATCCAAACTATCTCAGGCAAGAGCTCATTGCCTTTATATTAAGGATTCCTCCAAACCTGCACCGAGCCCTTGCCTTCCTCACCACAGTCCACGGAATAAACAATTGTGTGACTTCTTCCTATCATATTCACTGTATGTCAAGGCAATTGGCGATTGTGCACATCACTACCCTCTTATGGTAGAATTATTCTGCCAGCCCTCTTTTCCCTCTGAAATACCCTTTGCACTTGCCTGCAATCCATAAGCCCATGAGTACGCGAGTCTTGCATAGAGCAAAAGCTTGTATTTCTCTTTTCCCTTTCTGAGAACTGCTTGTGCTCTACCATAGGTTTGATGAGCCCTTCCACTATCCAAGCATCGACCAAGTGAGATTTCCGGAAAGACTGATAAATCTCTCTCCATCCTATTTCCTACACCCCGGTCACAGACCTGCGTACTCCCCTCCTTCTCTCCTTCCCCTTAATTGTTCGCTCCTATCTCTTTCTTGTCTATAGTTCCTTCCCTCGTCTTCACTCCGTCCCCTAACCGCCTGCACTTCATACACCTCCTCTTCACCTTTTGGTCTCTTCCCTTTGTACTTGAGAAACTCTGAGACATCATTCCCCTTTCTCAATAGCTCGACGAAAGTAGTGATTTCGCTCATCTAAAGAAATACTCTTGACCCATGTTCTATGTTCTTGATACACCCATACACAAGATCTGCCTCGGGCAATGTCTCTTTGCATTGTAGCGCCTTGTCCTTGTACCGCCTGATGAATGCCGCCAATGACTCTCCACCGCGTTGTTTCATCCTCCCCAGGTCCATTACATGGACTTCTCCTTCCTCTTCTAGGAATTTACTACAGAAACTAGCCGCCATGTTTTCCCAAGAATGCAGTGAACCCAATTGCAGCTTGGTATACCAGGTAAAGGCTCACCCTGTAAGGGATTTCGAGAATTCCTTCATGTGCAACTCCCTGTTCTCCCTATATACTCCTAGATCATCCATGAAAGCCATCAAGTGTTCCCGTGCACTCCTCGAATCGTCGAACTTACAGAAAGCAAGCAGTTGATATCCCTTAGGATAACGTGAACATGCGATGTGCACTAGGTAAAGCGAATCGAGGTCGTATTCCTTCATCTTGCTTCCTTTTTGCTCTTCTAACAACCTTAACATCTCCTCTTGGGTCACCCACTTCCCTCTTTCTTATCTCCTTCTCACACTATCTTCTCTAATCTCACTCACTTCACCTGTATGAATTGTCCATTTGCCCCCTCGCTCTTTCCTTATCTCTCGTGGTATGGAGTCTGTATTCCTTCTTCCTTGGGCTTCCACTTACCACAACTGCAAGAAGGTGGTCCTATACCCGCTTTGGAATGGACACTCAAAATGACTCACTCTCAGTTCCTCCATTATTACCTCCACAGGATGAACTATGAAAGGAATCGTATTCATTATTCCAGCCTTTTGGGCTTGAACGCCCTCCGCTTTCCTCTAATGAGCTATGACCAAAATGGAGAGGAAAAGGGATTTCAGCCATTACCCTTTACCTAAAGTCCTTCACGGCTCCCCAGTGGAGTAGCTAAATGTTTCAGGAATGGTCGGCTTAATAATACTAGCCGGAAGGATTTAAAGGTAAATTGGATTTGTTGTTCACTCTCTCTATTTTCTTTTTTAAGCTCACAGTGTATCGCTCACTTATGTGATTCTATGCTCTCTTTCCTTTCTTTTTTTTTTCAACCCTCTTCTTCATGTTTCAGGTATTTATAGGTCCTTCCTCCCATTTCCCGAGTTTTTTCTGCTATCACGTCACACTTTTGATCCGCTTGAACCCTCCTGTCCACTCATCCATATAATCCCCCCTCTCTTCCTTGAGCCCCATGTCTTGTGGTTCTTTTTCCACATGTCATGTGCTCATTGGTGCTGTTTGGCAGTTTTAGGCGGTGCTGAGTTTTCAACGGCTGTGCGGTGGGCCCTTTCGTGATCATTGCTTTTAGCTACCCCTTTTTGCTTCTACCACATTTTGTTTCCATAGTTGTCTGCTTACCTCTACTCTTGCATCATCTTACTTCTTTAATTATCCGCCCAACTCTATTTTCGCTATACCTTACTTACACAATCGCCCACCCAGCTCCATCTCATCACTCTTCACCTACATAATTATCCACCTAGCGTTAATTCCCTCATGCCCCATTTACATAATTATCTGCCTAATTCTATCATAACCTATTTACTCAAATATTCGCCTAACCCCATTTCCCTTGCTCCTTCCCTTATCGCACTAACCTCCCTCTATCCCTTGTTCGTCCAACCGCACATTATTTTCCCACGCATGTATATGCCCTTAAAATAGTAACATTAATGGTATCGCATTGCACTTCAATCTTTAGATAACACGCATCATTTGGTACTTCTTAGCTTTTGTACATCGATCTATAACAATCTTTTTTGTATACTTCTCTAAAATTATGCCTAGCTCATTTTTGGATTTTCCCTTACCTGTGTACGAAAACTTAAAATCTAAAAACATCTATTTCTTTTAATTACCTTTCTCCTAGTCACTCAGTTTTTATGTAGGAATATAATTTAATCCTCTTTTTAATCATGATATCTAGTATATTTTCATTTATTTGCTATAAGCATGCCTACATTCCAAATTTCAAATAAGTCTTACTCCCGTAAACTAACTTTTTGTCGCCTATACCACTGCTGAAAATGAAGAATTCTTTACTTTTTTAGCATCGATGCAGCAGCTCTTATTTGACATTATACTCAAACCACATGGTCTACTATTAAAGCATTAACAGCAACACATTTCTTAGCCATGGAATGAAAATTAAAAGAAGTTTTATTTTATTTATCAATTGTCTGAGACAACACTTCTGTGTTATCCGAATTTAAAGCTTCACTATAAAGTTTTACTACAAAGCACAAAACGCGGAGTTAAATTATTAATGTGAAACATGGTGAATTTTTCTCTAACATTTTCGTCCATCATAAAATATAATAACAATAACAATTATAAATAAATGATAGTAATCAATAAATAATAAGAAACCTTAAAGGATCGGAAACTGATTAAATTTTAGATGAACGCAGTGCAGGACCCTACAGAGGCTTCATTCTGTAGCATCACAGTGCTACAGAGCATGGGCTAATTTGGCCGCTCGTGTCAGCTATGAGTTGTGATCTGAGGATCAGAGCCTGAGACAATGCCGTGAATCAAATCCAAGAATTATTATGATATGGCAAGTTGGTGTTACTTGCACTCTCGTCACACACTACATCCCCAGTTTCCAAGCCTCAGCAAGGCACTGTTCGGTTTGAGGACTGCACGTGACACCCATAAGGCCACAACTTGCTTTTTTTGCTGGTGTTCCCCTTCTCCCAGTCCAATGCATAGGGGCGGCTATCCAATGAAAATGAATGACCCCATAAAAATTTAAATAAAATATAAAGGTTTCTTCTTTCTTTCACTACCTCTGCTTTTCTGGTTAATATTTGTTTATTGTTATCCATCAATAATTGTTAGGAAATCGGAATCAATAATTAAACCAGACTAGACTAAAGTAGCTTGAAACTGGGAACACCCCAGTAAAGGGAAACAGTGAAAAAGAGATTAGATCAAGTAATAGCTCTACACAGTTTCAATTGTATTGAAAAATCAGTCCAAATAGAATTATATTTGAAAAGGAAATGAGTAATTCTTATCATTTAAAATATTTTCAAGACAATGTATATGAAACGGATTTTATAATTAGAGCTAAATCTCATGTCTATAAACTCTAGGCTTAAAAAAACGACAAATAACTTAGATTTCAAAAAGAAAAATTATCGAGACTTTTTTTCAAGGGGTTTGATTACTAGCATTGAAGGACTAATTATAAAGAAATTAAGAAATCAAGAATTTTTTAATTATTTTTTAATATATTATATTAAAATCTTAAAAACTTTATTTCTAATAATCGTTTAAACAGTAGTCAATAGAATATTCATGTTAATTATGTTACATAGCAATATTTATTTCTCACAGTAAAAATTGATGCATATTAGTTTTTTTTGTAATTTTCTCTGAAAAAAATAGTTAATCAATTAAGCGAACTGGGACTGCATCTTACTATGGTCTCGGGAGCCGCCGACATCAAAACCAAAATAGAAAGTGTGTGTTGAAGGAGGTGATGAACGGATGAAGTAAGCGTAGTAAAAGCCCCCAAGTTGCTATAATATATATATATATATATATATATTATTATTTTTAATGGGTATGTGTGAATTGTGATTACCAACTGTAACTATTGTCCACTTTAGAAACCAAACCATGCCCACTTGCCCGATTTAGTGTGACTTTTTTAATAAATAAATATAAAATAGATGCCGGAACCAGAGTGAGTTTGACTGTTCCATGATGACAATTACGGTATGTTTTTTTTTTATTCAATTTATTCATTCATTCATTTATTTCCATTCTCACATTCACATGGTGTTTCACAGTGCCTACTATAATAATATTATTATAATAATAGTATTATAATAATAATAAAATTGATTTATCTTTGTGTTATGGCGGTCCCCTCTTCAGTGATGAGCAGTGCTGAGTGGTGAGCTTGGAGAGGGGGTGGTTTGGTTCCGAGGGGAGACAAAGGGGTTGGGGGGGCCGGTGATCTAGATTCACGTTGGTTTTTCCCCCTTTTTCATGAGATGGGTGCACCTGCAGCACGGTATGGTGGTGGCCACACTAGCTTATTTTAACACCCCCCTTTTAGCTTCTCTTCAGGCTTCTCTCCTCATTGGTTGGGTTTGGTAACACTGTCTATCAGCCTTTTCCCTTCCAAGGTTACTTAGCTTTTCTTTCTTTTATTTCCTTCTGAATTCTCCCAAACACCTTTCTGCTCTCAATTCTGATTATTTTTGCCCTTCTGGGTAGTTAGGTGTGCTAGTTATCTCTTTGCTGTGGTGGTTGTTTCTTCAGTACTTTGTCCTTGAACTTTGCAGCTTTCAACGTCTGAGATGTATGCTTTTTTTTTTTTTATTATTCTCTTTTATATAATCGTGAATGGTTCCTGTCGTATCTGAGGTCATCATTGTTGCTTTGTGTTAAGGTGACGCACCAATGGCTGTTCATGAAAATTATGGATAATAATGACCAATTTTGTACATATCATTATTGCCAAGCGTGTGCAGTTGCGTGCGTGCGTGCTTTTGAGTCCATCCGGGGTGAGAGGGACATTGTTATGTTAGTCCTTATTTGGAATTTACAGCCTGCTTTCAATATGCTAAGGAGAAACAGCAGAAGAACGTTAATGATAAGGATAAGGAAATAGTCAAATCTTTTCACTTGAGATGTCAAAAAATGTTGGTTATTTATGTTTGGGTCATTAACTATCACTGCTTGCCAGATTGAAATTTCCTTTCTTATTCTTAAAGTTTGCCATGTTGAAAACGTGATGGAATTTCCTTCCTCTCTTCTTGAATTGTTACAATGAGCATGATTATAGAGATCAGCATTTCAGGTTGATTAACAATAGGCTTAATAATTCTCTAGTAGAACATACTCTGATATTCTGAGAGGAGATAACAATGATCCAGATTAACTTAGTCATCTTATATTTTTGTCGTTCTGGGTGCAGTTCGGGTGAATATGTCTTCCTCAAGGCCTAGCCAATCGTCTAGCAACTCAGGGAGATCAAGACATAGTGCAAGGATTATCGCTCAGACCACTGTGGATGCGAAACTCCATGCAACTTTTGAGGAGTCCGGCAGTTCCTTTGACTACTCCAGTTCAGTGCGTGTCTCTGGGACGGTTGACGGAGAAAATCAACCGAGGTCTGATGCAGCAACAACGGCTTACCTCCATCACATACAGAAAGGCAAGCTGATCCAGCCTTTTGGGTGCTTGCTAGCTTTGGATGAGAAAACATGCAAGGTCATTGCATACAGTGAGAATGCACCTGAAATGCTGACCATGGTGAGTCATGCTGTCCCCAGTGTTGGTGACCACCCTGCCCTCGGCATTGGCACTGACATAAGAACTATTTTCACTGCACCAAGTGCTTCTGCGTTGCAGAAAGCACTGGGATTCGGGGAGGTTTCACTTCTCAACCCGATCCTAGTTCATTGCAAGACATCTGGGAAGCCCTTCTATGCTATTCTTCATCGTGTCACTGGTAGTTTGATCATTGACTTTGAGCCAGTCAAGCCTTATGAAGTTCCCATGACTGCAGCAGGTGCCTTGCAATCTTACAAGCTTGCTGCCAAAGCAATTACTCGATTGCAATCTCTGCCTAGTGGGAGCATGGATAGGCTTTGTGATACAATGGTTCAAGAAGTTTTTGAGCTCACAGGTTATGACAGGGTGATGGCTTATAAATTTCATGAGGATGATCATGGGGAGGTGATTTCTGAGATAACAAAGCCAGGCCTTGAGCCATATCTTGGTTTGCACTATCCAGCGACTGATATTCCCCAGGCTGCACGCTTTTTATTTCTGAAGAACAAGGTCCGTATGATAGTGGATTGTCATGCAAAACATGTGAAGGTTATTCAAGATGAAAAACTACCATTTGATTTGACTTTGTGTGGTTCAACCTTAAGGGCTCCTCATAGTTGCCATTTGCAATACATGGCGAACATGGATTCAATTGCTTCCCTGGTTATGGCAGTTATAGTCAACGACAACGATGAAGATGGGGATAGCTCTGATGCTGTTCAGCCACAAAAGAGAAAGAGGCTCTGGGGTTTAGTAGTTTGCCACAACACTACTCCCAGGTTTGTTCCCTTTCCTCTAAGGTATGCTTGTGAATTTCTGGCCCAAGTATTTGCCATCCATGTGAACAAAGAAATTGAGTTAGAATATCAGATTATTGAGAAGAATATCCTGCGCACCCAGACACTCTTGTGTGATATGCTGATGCGAGATGCACCCCTAGGCATTGTATCACAGAGCCCTAATATAATGGACCTAGTGAAATGTGATGGTGCTGCTCTTTTGTATAAAAACAAGGTATGGAGATTAGGAGTAACACCAAATGAATCCCATATACGAGAGATAGCTTTGTGGCTGTCTGAGTACCATATGGATTCCACAGGTTTGAGTACAGATAGCTTGTCTGATGCAGGGTTCCCAGGGGCTCTTTCTCTTGGTGATATAGTATGTGGAATGGCAGCTGTTAGAATAACTGAGAAAGACATAGTTTTCTGGTTTCGGTCACACACTGCTGCAGAAATCAGATGGGGTGGTGCAAAGCATGAACCTGGTGAAAAGGATGATGGTAGGAGGATGCATCCAAGATCATCATTTAAGGCTTTCCTTGACGTTGTAAAGACAAGGAGCTTACCATGGAAGGACTATGAAATGGATGCTATTCATTCGTTGCAGCTAATACTGAGAAATGCATTCAAAGAGACAGAGGGTATGGCTATAACTACAAATGCAATCAATACAAGACTGAGTGATTTGAGGATTGAAGGGATGCAGGAACTGGAAGCAGTGACAAGTGAGATGGTTAGGTTAATTGAGACAGCAACAGTGCCTATTTTGGCAGTTGATGTTGATGGGCTGGTCAATGGATGGAATATAAAGATTGCTGAGTTGACTGGTCTTCCAGTTGGTGAAGCTATTGGGAAGCATCTACTCACACTTGTCGAGGATTCTTCAGTTGGTGGAGTCAAGAAGATGCTTGACATGGCACTGCAAGGTATGCCCCCCCTTTTTTTTCTTCTTTTTTTTCGTCGTCTTATCCTTAGACTCTTCGGTTGGTAGAGTGAAGAAGATGCTTGACATGGCACTGCAAGGTATGCCCTTTTTTTTCATCTTATCCTTACATAAGCTCTTACTTTTCTATTTTGATGATGATATATGTCTGTCTGTCTGTCTCTCTCTCTCTCTTTGTTTTTTATCCATAGCATTCATGAGACAAAACTTTAAAATTAAAAATGATTTTGTCTGTCTCTCACTGTTTAGCTGTGTGTACGTCATGTTCTCTAAAGACACACATGAGTATTGTACTGGTGAAGAATTATGAGAAGGATAGCATGTGTTGTTGACAATTTCATTCGATTTTGGCCAACAAGACTTGGGAGTGAGTGGAACACCCTAGGTGTTCATTTTAATTTCGGGGTCTTGGTGGGAGGAATTGGCACATTTTCTCTGATACGGTGGGATTATATTCTTCTAGCCTGCTTTCTATATATCTAAATTCCTGATTGTTCAGTTACAACGTAATTAGGTGAAGAAGAGAAGAATGTCGAATTTGAGATCAAAACGCACGGGTCTAAGATGGATTCTGGTCCTATCAGATTGGTAGTTAATGCTTGTGCAAGCAGGGATCTTCATGAGAATGTTGTGGGGATTTGTTTTGTGGCCCAAGACATAACTGCTCAGAAGACTGTGATGGACAAATTTACCCGAATTGAAGGTGATTACAAGGCAATTGTTCAGAACCCAAACCCCTTAATCCCTCCAATATTTGGTACAGATGAATTTGGCTGGTGTTGTGAATGGAATCCAGCTATGACAAAGTTAACTGGATGGAGGAGAGAAGAGGTGATGGATAAAATGCTTTTAGGAGAGGTTTTTGGGACCCAGATGGCGTGTTGTCGTCTGAAGAATCAAGAAGCTTTTGTGAATTTCGGCATTGTACTTAATAAAGCCATGACTGGTCTGGAAACAGAGAAGGTTGCTTTTGGTTTCTTTGCTCGGGATGGGAAGTATGTGGAATGCCTGCTTTCTGTGAGTAAGAAATTGGATGTAGAGGGTGCAGTTACTGGGGTCTTCTGCTTCTTGCAGCTAGCTAGTCCAGAGTTGCAACAGGCCTTGCATGTTCAGCGCCTATCTGAACAAACTGCCTTGAAGAGACTGAAAGCCTTAACTTATTTGAAAAGGCAGATTAGGAACCCTTTATCTGGGATAATATTTTCCCGGGAAATGTTGGAGGGAACTGAGTTGGGAACTGAACAAAAACAACTTCTGCACACCAGTGCCCAGTGCGAGCGCCAGCTTAGCAAAGTTCTTGATGACTCAGATCTTGACAGCATCATTGAGGGGTACTATATCTGTGAATTCATTATTATTATCACTATTGTTGTTGTTGTTTTTCCCCTGCATTCATTGGTGTTAAGAATTTATCAATTAGAGCTGCTACTAGCATAGATGTTCCTATTCCAAACCTCATTTAAACTCAAGACTAGAAAGTTAACCTCATGCTTGAGTTTTGACCCAAATCCTAAGGAAAAAGGGACAGGAAGTAGACTCCTACCAATGAGTGTCCCTCTGTAGTCAAATGTTTTAAGATGAAAACTATTTTGCCCGGAATAAATTTGAGTGTGCTTTAGCCATTGTAATATGATTTTCATTGGTGTACTCTTACAAAGCAAGAGCAAAGGCTTACAATTGGAACTGTGTATTTTGGGAAGCAAGAGCGAAGGATGAGTGAATACTTTGTTGAGTTTATCTCCTGAACATTGGGAATCATCATTTGTTGAGTTTATCTCCTGAACATTGGGAATCATCCTTTGTTGAGTTTATCTCCTGAACATTGGGAATCATCCTTACAGCCAGTAATTTGAGTAAAATCCTTGTAATTATTTTCCCCTAAGCGATTATCTTGCATCAAAGCGTGCAAGAAAATATAATTTTTTTTGTGCTTGATTCAAAAGTCAATTTTTAGAGCAGCATTTTGTTCTTTGTATGTGAACCTATGCATACAATACAAAGAATAAAAGACTTTTTATTATTTGTGTTGGTGTATATAGTAACAATTGTTTACATTCCTTTTTTCATTGTATCTTCAACAGCTATTTGGATCTTGAGATGGCTGAATTCACTTTGCATGATGTATTGGTTGCCTCCCTCAGTCAAGTCATGACGAAAAGTGACGCCAAAGGTATCCGAGTAGTCAACGATGTTGCAGAGGAGATCGCGATGGAAACCTTATATGGAGATAGTCTTAGACTTCAGCAGGTCTTGGCTGATTTTTTATTGATTTCCATCAATTTTACACCAAATGGGGGTCAAGTTGCTGTAGCAGCCTCTCTAACCAAAGAACAATTAGGGCAATCCGTCCATCTTGTTAATTTGGAGCTCAGGTAACCATCCCACACTCAGGAACATTTGAAACTCCATTCTTACTTAACCAACTTATTTTGGATCTGCTGATCTGTTCCTATTTGTATCCCTATTTTTTGTGTGATTTGTATGTGAAGAGAATAAATGTGACTTGAATTGACACATTATGTTACATCAACAGAGTTTTTGGCTTAATTCAAAGAGACTTATTATTACTGTATCTGCAGCATAACACATGCTGGTAGTGGCGTGCCAGAAGTACTACTGAACCAGATGTTTGGAAATAATGGGCTTGAATCAGAAGAGGGTATCAGCCTGCTCATCAGCAGAAAACTACTAAAGCTGATGAATGGAGATGTGCGCTATGTAAGGGAAGCAGGGAAATCATCTTTAATCTTATCTGCTGAACTTGCTGCAGCACATAAGTCGAAAGCTTAAAATTTTGGGGAAAAAAATAATAATAAGATGATACAAAACAATATGTTTGTACTTCAGAAAGTGGATGGAGTAGAGAGCGATTGTATTCCTAGTTCAAATGTAACTCTTAATTTGTTTCTTGTTCTGTAACTTATTGTATAACTTACGTTGTAGATATGTGTTAATTTCCTTTACATTCCTTGACCTTTCGCGATGGACATGTTTAATGACACTGATTTCTAGCTCAGTAATTGCTTGTTGCACTTTAATTTGTTGATTTGCACATTTATTTCATACGGTTTCTTACACCATTATTATCATCGATCCTTATGTTGTTTCAGTTTTGTCTTTTTGTAATAATTCTGTTTATGCTGCTTTTAATATATGAATGAATGTAAGCGATATTAATAATATGATAATACTCCATAGAAAGATAATATGATAGCAAATTAGGGATTACTTTTTTTTTTAAAATGCAGTTATGATTCATAAGATGCATTTATTTTAACTTAAAAAGAGTGATATTTTAATTTTTTTTTTAAAGAAAAATATTATAGAAATTGAACTCAAAACAAAACCGCTAGAAGGAATTGACTGATTGTGAAACTTCTATTTTATCTGAGACAAAGCGATGAAAACCGAAAACAATACTAGTTACTTGAACTTTATAAAGAAAAAAAAAATCCATTGATACTCTTTCAAAGTAAAGGGGTTTGAAATCTTCGTGTGTACCGTGAATTTGAACATGTGGTAAATGATTAGTCATGTTGGTAATGATATGACAATATTTTGGAATTGAGATTTAGACCCTCTTCAATTTTTCATTTGGTTGCAAATCTTTTTATAGAATTTTTTTTTTTTAGAGTTTAATTTTGATGTGTTGATGATGTAAAAGACTATTATACAATCATCTTATTAAATCTCTCATTTTGTATAATTTTTGAAATAGTATAGACAGAAGTTTACTATATTTATTGATGTGGTATTACATAAGTAAATAACTGTGTTAAGCAACTTCTTCAGCTCTATTTAGAGACTATGGGTTCGTAAACTTGGAAGATACATTACAACGAGGGCTAAGGAACTACTCATCCAAGAGGGATTTGGTAGTAAACAAGTATCACCACCACAATAGGTACAAGTGGATGAAGAACCGGGCCTCTAAAGTAAGATGCTCAAGACACAATCAAGGTGGGATCATGGATGTTTTCTAAAGGGTTAAGGGTTTTTTCTCTTGGTGTCTTGAAACATGTGGGTTCAAATCTTTTAAAAGTATTCTTGGCTTGGCTAGGTCGAGATATATAAGATTAATAAATGTGTTGAAAAGGACGTGTGCTTTTGGTCTGGGAAGAAGGCTTTTGTCAGGACAAATGTTCATTATTAAGATTTGGGTAAGTCAAAGGGGATGCTTTATCAACAAGGAAGTGGGGGACTTTGGGGACATACACTTATCACATTTGAGTTTTTAATTTTTAATTTTTTAATTTTTTAAAATTTTATAAAAAAAATATTAAAAATTAAAAATAAAAATTAAAAATTAGAAACTTAAACTAGAGAGGCTCTAAACATCTCATTGGAGGCTGCTTTGCCGCTCTCCTCGAGCTTTCTGTAGTGCCCATCTCAAAGATTTTCTCTCTATGTGGTAAAGCTAGTACTTCAAATCCTACCAATCCACTCTTGCCTTCGTGGTTTCCAGAGAAGGACAAATCCCTTTGCCAATCCCATTCACACTAGTGGAAGGCACTGGGTTGTGTGAACCAATTTATCCTCTATGTGATTTCAAGCTTCCCCCTTGCTATTAAGGTTCTTTTCATGGAGGAGTTCGTGACGATGGACGTCGTTCCTGCCTCATGAGTTCATAACAAACTAACAATGGTACCTTCAAGAATTAAGCCGAGTCTTCTGTGGGTTCCATGCATTTTTGTTTTTATTTTTTTGTGGGTTGCATAATATAGTTTCAATGCTAAAGTCTACTTGGGTCCGAGATAAGCAATTGGGCATCTTGAGGGCCCATTTTGAAATTGTGTGCAGTAATTCTATTAACGTAACAAACCATGAGCCCTAGTAAAATTAATAGTTGGTTTGGTTTTCTTAAGAATTTAGTCCGGCATATTTGTCTAAGTCTTGTTTTCTGTTTTGGTCTGATTGGTGTTTTTGGTTACATTTTATTTTTATTTTTTTTCACAGTTTTGGTAACTTGTTTTTCATTTTTTAATTAGTCGAGATTGGTAACACATATGGTGTTCAGAACTCCACCAACTGGCTCAGCCCAAAATTTATTAGGACAGGCCGAGTCTTAAAATTTGATCCGGTGCATTTTTCATATTGATTTTGGGTCATACTTTAGGTTTGTCCAACTCAGCCAGAAGTTAAATAAGTCTTATGAACATGTATATTTTTATAATAATTAGTGATAAATTACAAGATTTTATAGTTTAATTAATATATTTTATATAACTTGATGTTAATTTTATATTAATATAATTTGTTTTGAAATATATATGATAAAATACTGCTCAAATTTTATTTTTTACTTATAAAATTTTATAACTTTAATATGTATAATATTTAAATTTTTATATGTTATTTGAAGATTGGGTTAAACCTGATCCTGTTATTAGTCAAAGTTATTATTAGGCCAAGATGTAACCCAGCCCATGCAATACCCCCCAGTAACATGTTTTGGTATGAATGTCTGATCCTAATTCCATCTAAGTCAGATGGGCTCGTCTGAAAAACCAAAAATTAGGAAAGAAAAATGACAACACAAAAAAAAAAAAAGGAAGAAAGAACCCCAAAAACTATTCAAAAGAAGAAAAATGAGAAGGAAAAACGCAACTTTGCCTTTGGCGTGCCCTACCCTGTGGTAAAGTAATCCAGCGTTTCTGTTGATGAGCACGCCACGCAGTGTTTGTATGAAAATGGACATCAAAACCTTTGCTTTCGCCGCCGCTACTCCGCCGTTATCGGTGATCGCCGCTGCCAAGCTCGCCGGAATCTCTCCATCCATTGACACCTCTCTCCCTCCTGACTCCGCCCCCACATTCGTCTTCTCTGATGGGTATATTCCCTTCCCTTCTGATCTCATTTCCATCCCTTCATTTCTCTATACACTAACTCAAGTATTCACCTTTTCCTCTTTTACTTCCCCAAAATCATTTTTTTATTTTTTATGTTTAGTATAGTAACGCATGTTTTAATACTTGTAAGAGGCAGTGACATTATAGTGCCGTATTATATTTCTGCGTTGTTTTTCGTTTCCCAGTGATTGACGACTTCCAGTAGATTCGTTTTCAATCGCTATAAATATTAAATCTGAATTTTTAAGCACCCCCTTTTTGTAAAAAAAATTGAGGTTTATTGGAAGCAAGCAAAACATGGCATGGGCTTATGATGTAGTGGGGTTTAGTTATTGAATTTTGTATTTATAATTTTATATCAGTATTTCATTTCCGTTTGGCTTCCCTTTTAAATGGATTGTGGTTATTATTTCAACTTGGTTTTCTGTGTCTTTTCCTAAAGTGAAGGTGGGAAATGAAAAGACATTGTTTTGTTTGTGGTCTTCACTGTATCTGCTACATGATTGTTTGATTTGTCCCTCCCTGTTTCTGGTGTGACCACGGCAAGGGCATCTGTTATCTAGTAATTGTTGATGAATGCATTTACTTTGCAGGCTGAAATTGCGTGGAGCATATGTTCTTCTGCGTTATGTTGGGCGAGTTGCCAGCATTCCCAATTTCTACGGGCAAAATGAGATTGAAGCTGGCCAGGTGATTTTCCTGATGCGATATCTATATAGCCACATAATGATTTTACAGCCCTCAAAAGGTGTTTTAGTGAAATGAAAGATTGAAAAGATTTCATGGCAAATTACTGATGTTGCTTAGGAATGAAAGTTTAATTTATCTTCTAAATTATTCTTTTGGTTATATTTTAGTTAACTAATGGCATCATTGAATTTTCATTGTTTCCCTTCTGCTTTACAGATTGATGAATGGCTGGAGTACGCACCTGTCCTCTCATCAGGCCCTGCTTTTGAGAATGGATGCAAATATATGGATCAGTTCTTGGAGAAGCGTACATTTTTTGTTGGCCATTCACTATCAATTGCAGACATAGCAATCTGGTCAGGTCTTGCAGGTAGGGACTATTAATTATACCTTATCAACTTTTGATACTGCTATGTTTCTTTTGAACAACCTTTATGAAGAGGAAATCTATATATTTATGATTTTGCTCTGATGTTTTTCCTTTTGTTGCATCCATGTTGATGAATCATGTTTAGGGTTGCCTTATTTGGAATGTGGCTAACAATCTGCGCAGGATCCACTGGGTTTACTGGTTTCATTGTGTAGCAGTATTGTCTTGTTTAGACAAAAGAACTCTATTGTGGTTGATAATTTTACATGAACACTTGGGGAGCATATGTGACAAAAATGCTCTACCTTCCATTTCCCACCTTTAGTAATACTGTTAACTTTCTGGTTAATATGCCCTTCACCCTTTATTATGTTTAACATGATGATCCATTGTTATTACCTATAGCCTGTTTAGATTCTATCTATGCTATGCATTTGCAGGTACTGGAAAGAGATGGGAAAGTCTAAGGAAGTCAAAGAAATATCTTAATCTTGTACGATGGTTCAATTCAATAGCGACAGAACATGGTACTGCCTTAAATGAAGTCACAACAACATATGATGGCAAAAAGGGTATGGGTGATTCATCAGGAACCGTTACAAGAGACCAGCAAGTAGTCACTGATCAAGTGAAGGCTGCGAATGGAGATGTATCTGAAAAAACTAGAGGAAGCAAATCTTCAGCAGAAATAGATCTTCCAGAGGCTGAAGTTGGAAAAGTCCGTTTGCGTTTTGCTCCTGAACCCAGTGGCTATCTTCACATTGGACACTCTAAAGCAGCCCTGTTGAACAAATATTTTGCTGAGCGATACCAAGGTCAAGTTATTCTGCGTTTTGATGATACAAATCCTGCTAAAGAAAGCAATGAATTTGTGGACAACTTGATGAAAGATGTTGATACATTGGGCATCAAATATGAACGTGTTACATATACATCTGATTACTTCCCTGAATTGATGGAAATGGCTGAAAATTTAATTCGCCAGGGTAAAGCATATGTTGATGACACCCCGCGTGAACAAATGCAGAAAGAGAGAATGGATGGCATAGAATCTAAATGCAGAAACAATAGTATAGAGGAGAATTTGAAATTATGGAAGGAAATGATTGCCGGATCAGAGAGGGGCGTGCAATGTTGTGTCCGTGGCAAGTTGGATATGCAGGACCCAAACAAATCACTTCGAGATCCAGTTTATTATCGTTGCAATCCATTGCCTCATCATAGAATTGGACCCAAGTATAAAGTTTACCCAACTTATGACTTCGCATGTCCTTATGTTGATGCTATTGAAGGCATCACACATGCTCTTCGATCTAGTGAATACCATGATCGCAATGATCAGTATTACAGGATTCAAGGAGATATGGGACTTAGAAAAGTTCTCATCTATGAATTCAGTCGACTGAATATGGTCTACACTCTTCTTAGCAAAAGGAAGCTTCTGTGGTTTGTTCAAAATGGGAAAGTTGATGGATGGGATGACCCACGGTTTCCTACAGTGCAAGGGATTGTGCGTAGAGGGTTGAAAATCGAGGCACTAATACAGTTTATTGTTGAGCAAGTATGTAAAAGATTTCCTTTCATCTATATATCAAAAGGAAAAGACGCATTGTCTAACATATTAGAGATGATGGTGTAGAATGTGCTTATCAATTATGGTCTTTCTTTAAAATCTTTGTGCATTCTTCTTTTGTTACACATATGCTTAGAATGTTGGTGACTATTCCATATTTGTTTGTATAGGGGGCATCAAAAAATCTCAATCTCATGGAATGGGACAAGCTCTGGACTATTAATAAGAAGATTATTGATCCTGTCTGTCCCAGACACACTGCTGTCATTGCCGACCGACGTGTGTTGCTGACCCTCATTGATGGTCCTGAGAAACCATTTGTCCGGATCATACCTAAGCACAAGAAATATGAAGCTGCTGGGGATAAAGCTACAACATACACCAATAGGATATGGATTGACCATGCTGATGCAGTGTCCATATCAGCAGGTGAGGAAGTAACCTTAATGGATTGGGGAAATGCCATAGTGAAGGAAATACAGAAGGATCAAGAGGGGAATGTCACAGGGTTGAGTGGTGTTTTGAATCTTGAAGGATCTGTGAAGACCACAAAATTGAAACTCACTTGGCTACCTGACATAGATGAACTAGTTAGCCTGACAATGATGGAGTTTGATTATCTAATTACAAAGAAAAAGGTATGTGCTTGTCCACTGTAATTAGGCCTATTGGCTTCTATTATTAATTAAGATATATAAAATTACCAAGGAAAAAGTATCACTTATGTAAACTATGTTTACAATTGTTTGTATATTCTCCTATTGAAGTCAATGCTGGTCAGATGAATCTGTTAACATCAAGCCGAAACATCACTTCTTCTAACTTCTAAGAGGGTCAGATTGTCATATGAAAGATAGTTCTTAATTTTGTTGCTTATATCATTTGCTGAATTATGATTTGTGCCTGCTTGGCATAGACTGTAAATCCTATTTGTTTCGTTATACATGGCTTGATGGTATAAATTTATAATGTACTGTCTATCATTAATTTTATCATGTTTGATGTGACATATTAAAGTTAACTGATCTACCTGTTTTTATCTAATAATTGTGGGACAAAGTCATCAGTCCCCATGAGGCTTGATAAGACTTGAAATTTTATCTTTAGATCTCAATGGTTTAGACATATATATGATTTATTTTGTGTTTGCTATATCTTTCCCTTGCTGTGGGTTAAAGCTAGGTAGGATAATAAATTAAATATCATTTCTACTCCCTTCCCTGCCCCAGTTGTGATTGTCCCGACCATTGCCGCTACTTGACTGACTGACACACTACAGCGACAAGCCACCACCCTACCCCTATGGCCATTCGCCACTGACTACTAGCACCACTGTTGCCACCACCACAACACACTCTAGACCAGCACCACTCCAACAATCATGTTACCCCCCCTGTGCCTTTGGCTTTAGAATAAGGGAAAAAGTGACACTTGAGAATGTTATATGACACTTGATAATCTTACATTGAATAGTATAGAATTTGTTGGTTTCTTATACCATCCGGCCTCATAACATTCTGTTGCACCATCCTATATCCTATCCTTTTCACTGAACAAATTATTTGTTTAATGTTCTTTAAAACTCTTACTATTATTTTTGAATTCTTAAAAACTACCTGCTTCCTTGTGAATTTATATTACTAAGAGTTTGTTTTCTTTCGATATAGCTTGAGGAAGGGGAGGATTTCATGGATGTGCTTAATCCATGCACCAAAAAGGAGACTTTGGCTTATGGAGACTCCAACATGCGAAATGTTCAGCGTGGTGATGTATTGCAGCTGGAGAGAAAGGGATATTTCAGGTGTGATGTGCCCTTCGTTCGGCCCTCAAAACCAATTGTGCTATTCGCGATCCCCGATGGCAGGCAGCAGACATGTTTGAAGTAATCTTCTTGTTCTTAAAAATGTTTTAGAACATGATCCCACATTTATGCTCAGCATTTGGTATTTGATTATAACAAGTTTGTGGAACTATTTTCATGTTTTTACCATTTATATAAGGAAACCATTTGAATTGGGTTCTTGACCACCATTTTGACAAGTCTTTTCTTTCTTTGTTGGACAAAGAAATGGAATTTAGGTATGGATATAATTTGGATTGGCCCATGCTTCGGCTGCAACTTTTTTTATTTTTCAAAATGAGATGGTTGAAGATAAAGCGCTAGCGAATAATTAGTAGTAGCAAATTGAACATTATATTTGACATCGTAGTGATCAGATTCCGTGGTGGCTGAATTTGTTTTGCAACAGAAACGAAAACGAATATATGACTTACATAGTTTGTTGAGATAGATGTAATGATGATGTAACCAATGGGGATATAGTACTAACATACTTCATAGAGACAAGGATACATCCATCACCATAAGAGTGAGCTGTTTGTGGTAATATTTTGGACTCCTCCTGGTTTCAGTCGATAATACTGTCAAAGTGTCATAACAGTCTACTAGTATATTCTGTCCATGTTCATCTCATTTATATGATGCAATGCACGAGATATTAGCTTAGGTAGCGTTTGATTATTGTCCTAGGGCAGCAGAGACAGACAGCGAAGATGGAGATAAAAAAAAGATTGTCTCCGTATCTTGTTTGGTAATATATAGAGACAAGAACAATAATATACGATAAAAGACTTTTTTACCCCCACTTTGAAGGCAGCGCGCAACATGATAGAAAAGGAAGGAGCAGCCCACTTAGGTTAAATTTGTGAAATGCAAGCCATGTCAATTTGCCATTATTATGAGGGTAACATTGGAAGAAAACTTATTAAAAACCTGTCCCAGATAAGAGAAATCATGTGTCCCCCTCTGTCTCTGCTTTTTTTTTTTTAAGGGGGGGACACTAAATACAACTAAATATTATTGCGGGACAGGGTCTTCATCATATCTCTGTATCTGTCTCGAGCTCCAAATGCAATTCTGTACCAAAATGTCCCTGTGCTGTTGTCTCAAGATAGCAAATAAACGCAGCCTTAGTGTTCTTCAATGGGGGTGGAAACAGGCTACACTATGCTTTTTCCAAGAGGTTAGATTTGAATTGTAACCGTTTGAAGTTGGTCTAATGAGAAGCCGGGCTTAACTTAAAGTCTGTTAACAAACCTGTTATCTATAATTTATAATAGACTTAATAGTCATTTTATTCTCTAACATTTATCTCGTGAGTTATTTTAGTGATTAGCTTTTAGAATGAGTTATTTTAGTTTTTGACATTTATGAACGTGAATCCTTTCTGTTCCTTTATTTATATCCCCTTGTTAGTTAAGTAATGACATGTCACGTTAAGTGTGTAATGATGATTTGAATGACTTATTTTATAAGCTAACAATACATAGAATGAGTCATTTAAGTCCTCAAGTGAATGATATGAAAGTAAAAGTTTTAAAAGTATTTTTATGTTTGAGCCCATAAAATTTATATCTTATAAAAGGTATTAAATCGTTATTACTTATTCTTTTACCCGGAAAAAATGAATTTATTTTTTATTTTAAAAATATGTTATAAAAATTAATTTTTAAGTTCTAGAAATAATCTTGTGCAATTTTTGGTCCGATAACCGCGTAAAAAATTTGGTCTAATAAATAATCAAAGAATTAATTGCATAATAATAATAATATTTATAAGAACATAGAGATTAAGATACCAACACAAAATAAACACCCGGAGGAGAAGATTCCTGGTGAATTTAACATGTAAACAATTAGAACAAAAATAGAAATTAAAAGGAGACATTGAATTGTTGGTGTGTCAACATGGCCTAAAAAACATTTATATACGTGGAAAGAAGTGAATGGGTGAGAGTTACGTGGAAAGTGAAAACTAGACCTTGTGTGCAGGGTCATGACAAAGGATTGCAACAACAGCGACAGAACCCGAAACCGGGTTTCACTCAACTCACTGGCTGTCCCGTTTCCCATTAATGACAACGTAACAACCGTAATAATTAATTATTTTAATTATTATCATGTCCACTGTTGTAACAGAACCAACTACGATATGATAACAAACTAATTAAACCATATCATTAATTAAATTGCACATACAATATGCTCCAATGCAAGCTAGCTCTGGTATAGGATAGTGTTAATGTGGAAGCCATAAAATTGAACAAGATTATTTCTAGAACTTAAAATTTAATTTTTCTAAAATATATGTTTAAAATAAAAAATGAATACATTTTATTTTCATGATAAAAGAATAAGTAATAAGAATTTAATGTCTTTTTTAAGATAAAAATTTTATGGGCTCATATACATGAAAATACTTTTAAAATTTTTACTTTTGTATCATTATCACTTAAATGACTTGTTGTATGTAATGTCAGAGATTAGAATGAGTCACTTAAATCACCGTTACACATTTAACATGATATATCATCACTTAATTGATGGAGAGTTAATGGATATGAATGGTGAGACTAAAGTGATTCACGTTTATTAACAATAGGGACATAAATGATTCAATTTAAAAGCACAGGACTAAAATGACTCATGAGAGAAAGATAAAAGATTAAAGTGAGTATTAACTCTTGATAATATTTTATAAACAAAAAGAATGTAAAAAGTGAGAAATCAACTGATCAATAACAATAAAGATTTAAAATAAAAAATTATTCAAATGCATAATAAGAAATTTGTTGGATTAGTGGTTTTAGGAATAAATGCCTTGGTGAAGGTATAAGCTTAAGGTTTGAATCTTGGTTATGATATTTAATTTTAGAAGTTTAACCAATATAATCCTTAATAGGTCAGCATGGCCTAGGCCTAACCTTTTAAGGTAAAGAGGCTATGGCCTTAGTCTAATCTTATTTTTTATAGGTCAAGTCATAGGCCTTCACAAGCTGTCTAAACTATTTTCACCACTAATTCTCATGCCAAAATTTTGACTTTAATTTTGTATTTAAGAATTTATCAATTTTTAATTAACATATATTTTAGAGAAAATTATATTAACCTCTCCTTAGGTTAGAGTAATTCCACTCTGGCCCCCTTAATTTTTCAAAATTATCACTCACTTCACTTGATTTTGCAAATATTGGATTGTTATTTTAAGTGATAAAAAAAGATTATATATATATATATATATATATATATATTGATGATAAAATCATAATATTTTAGTAATATTTAACATATTGATTGAATAAAGTACATTGTCATCACATGAAGATAAACTTATAGTTATAACATGATAAAATGGGGTATTTTAGTAACTACATATGTCAAATATTGTTAAAATATTATAATTTTAATGCTAATAATTATGTACATATCACATATTATCCTTTTTGTCATTTAAATTTATGAACATAAATATGGAAGGTTAGTGTAATTTTACAAAATAGAGAATTGACAAATATAATTACATTAAAGTTCAGGGGAAGTTAGTGTAAATTTTCCTATATTTTGTGGTCACTAGTTAAATTGATTTTTTTCCAACTTAAAAAATGTTTTGCCTTGTGAAAGATAACTGAATTTTGATTTTGTTCATTGAAAAAAAAAAAGGGATTATGCTTCCAATATTTCAAAAACTTAGTTTATGACATTAACTTATCTCTATTAAATGCTAAGTTAGTTAATAGAAGACCACTTCATTTAGTATTGCATGATAACGAATAATTCTTCATGAAAGACATCAATTTTACATGGCATATCATGATTTTATATGTCAAAATCCTATTATCGAATGAGTTACTATCCTTGTTATCTAATAAATATCTATCTACAAAATTTTATTTTTCTACTATTATCTATCTCTTTAATAATTCTAGATAACATTCATTATTTTTTTCCCCTTGATACCCTTATAAGAGATAGAAAGTTAGTGGATAGATTAAATATGAAAAAAAGTGTTGAAGTAGATGATAAGGGTAATGTTGTAAAATATACTTAAAATATCTAATTTCAAATTCATCTATTCATTTCCTCAATGTGTATACGTAAGTGAAGATTAACACTTATTAGAAAACGAAAGTAGTATTAAGTTGGATAAGATGAGTTATTGAGTTGACTCTAATGGATATTGGTCAATTGGACAAGGGTTTCAACATAGGATTTATGCCACACATAATTACTAGCTCACTTAGAGGGATGACAACAATTTTGCACATGTTTGTATCGAAATTCAAAAGAAGGGGCCAAAAGGGCATTTCTCTGGTACCCCATATATTTTTGGATACCGGTACCTTCACTTTTGAATTAGTTTCCTTGTTAATGGGTTGAAGACTTTACCAGTTACATGCTATTTAATTGTTTTAAACCCTCATTTTCCAAATTGAAAATTTGACAAAGAAATGTTTAAAATTTTATCAAAGCCCCAATAATTGTTTTCATTTCCCTCAGTCATCTTCACATAGTAATGCTATCAAGTTAGGAGTTGTTGTCGGGCTTATTAGCGTTGGCTTTCAATCCCTTGAGGGAGACTATGCATGCGTTGGACGATGCTATGAAATCATTGGGGTCCCCAATCTAAAGCACCATCGAGAATTTCTCCAACATCTTCTTCCTTTTTTTTTCCTGTTATTTCTCTCTCAATTTCTCTTTCTGATCAACAATTTCTCGCTGGAAAAGAAAACAAAAAAGGGGAAAAAAAAAAGAAGCGGAGGTAGGTAGTGATACCCAGTAACTTGATCGGTGAAAAAGGAATAAAGGGTGTGTAGAAAGTATGAAATGTTATGATTTTTGAGGAGGAGTATTACTATGTTTGAGCATGCCTAGAAAGTTGGAGAGCATTGTTAGGTCAAAGGGAAAAATCATAGTATGAGGAAGAACAAGACGCTTTGCAGTGTAGGTTACAATTAAGAAATAAAAATGGGTCCTTTTCAAAATTCAAAAAGTCAAGGGAATAATAACACAATTTTAATAAAATTAAAAAAGACAAAACTACTATTTTAGTACCTCTTAAATTTCATGTCAATCAAATTAATCCCTATAAAAAATAAACTCCTAAATTGGTCCCTCACAAATTCAAACGTCAACCAAGTTAATCCTTCTGTTGACATCCACTAACGGAGCTTGCCTACGTGTGCGTTACTGTGCTGATTTGGCACCGTTATCCCCTCTCTTGAACAAAACGACAGTGTTTAGAGACCACCCACCCTTCCTCGTCTTTTCCCTTCTTCTTCATGAATAAGAAACCCCTAAATCCCATTTGTTGGTCATCTTCTTCAATAAGGTCGTGATAAATAGTGGGGGCAGCTTGCCGATCGTGAACCGTCATGAACAAAGGGAACCTGATGGAGATAGTAACTAGAGTGGTAGTGTTTCAAGTGTGCAAACAGGAATGAATGTGAGGGGTAGTCTTCCTACCTATCATTGTGGGTTGAATGCAACTATATATATGTCCATAACAGTAAAAAATCCAAATAAACCTTTCTTTGGATGCCCATATTACCAGGTATGTAAAGCCTATTTCCTTTGCTTTTGCCTATTACTAATGAACTACTCACCAAAAAGATTGATGTTTGAATTATAGGAAAAGAAAGCTCACTACAAATATTTTTTGTGGTTGGAAGATTATGTGGTTTCATCTGATCTAGCAGGAGCAAGAATTAAGGAAATTGACATGAAGATGGACAAGAATTTTGCAATGGCACAGAAGGAAATTAGGTGTTTGAAGATGGGACTTAGATTATTAGGAATTGCCATGTTATTTGTCATTATGTTAGTTCTAATGAAATGAAAATGGTGTGCTCATCCTTCTGCAATATGGAAGGACCTGTTGGAATGTGAAAATACCAAGTTTTAGTGAAAAAAATGACATTCTGTTGTAATATGTTCAATTAATGAATAATTGTTGTATATGTTGTATGGTATATGGAAAATGCAAAATGGAAGACCAAATTCTAAGCAATGAATTTCGATTAATCTAAATCTCAGTTGAAGTTGAAGTATAAAAAAATTGTGACGGATTAGAACTTGTAAACGTGACATGTAACATTATGACCTAAATTGAACATAATGACATTTAGACTTGAAATGTGACAATACGGATCTGTAATTATTCAATGATTATAACATGTAAATAAGTGACAACTTGGAGACATGTAATAATAATTAATGCACTGGTAATAAACAAGGAGACATAGGAAGGATTCTTCAAATTTCATTCACAATTGGTATAGTTAAACTTGTCAAAATGGTACCATATGGATTGTTCACCATTTACAAAAAAACTAGCTACACTTGTCCAGATGACAACATATAAATTGTTCATCATAACAAACCAAAAAAAAAAAAAACTAGCTCAACCTATCCAAATCCAAGTTCCAATTCTTTAGCCTAAACCAAAATATATAGCTTGACCAAATTGCAAACAAAAATTCACCAAAAAAACATTTACAGTCCAATCATTCACATTACATTTATATCCAAAAAGTACATAAAAAAAAAGTAGTGCATCCTCAATCTTTCTTTGCATGGTTAAACCCTGGGGTGGGAATAAACTTGAAAAGCCTTTTTGCTATGCCAGAGCTTGCTGCTGCCATTGTCTCTGCAGAAATACCATCATGTTGGACTTGGACTTTTGAAGAATGAACAAGTGCTTGGGGTTGGCCTTCAATGGTTGATGGAGCAAGTGGTCTAAATTAAGTGAAAGGAGCAAGTGGTCTCAATGGATTGGATACAAGTAGTGGCCTCGGTGGAGTATTTGCCAGTGGCAGCCTTACAGTTGCCAGTGGTGGCCTACATGCCGGTGGAACAAAAGGAGATTTTTCACTTGCTGGCTTCTTGAATCTGGGAGATCTCCTTAGTGATGATGTTTTCACCACTGGTTGGTTCACCTGAGGTTCATTAGGCACCTGCAAAGCATAAAATATACAGTCATAGTGGCCCATTAAAGTAATAATTATAGCTTAATAGCAATGAGTAAGTCAACAAAGCTTAATAGCAATGAGTAATAATACCTCATTTTTCTCAGAAACAACAATACCAATATTCATAGGTTCATTCTCAGCACTGCCTTGTTGAAGCTAAAATCATGTATAGCAATAAGAATTACAAGTCAGATAGGTCCATCCAAATAAAAAAAAAATTTCAACTTTAGGCCCTACTAAATATAAAATTAAGCCAAATCAGTCCCTGAGTCAGAATCATACCTCTGATTGGTTATCACTGTGAGGGTGGGATTGAGTCAAGTTAAGCTCTTCTTGGTCAGAATTATCCACTCTTTTTCTCTTTTGATTTTGAACTCCTATGCCTTTGCATGTTTTGGCATAGTGGCCAGGTAGTCCACACTTTTGGCAAATGACCTCAACTGATCTTCTAGCCTTGTTGCTGCTACTGGGGACATCTTCATTTGCATCTTTCTTTCTCTGCTTCTTAGGACGGTCAATTAGCCTTTTGATGATAGGGGGATAGGACGAGGATGCTCAGTTGTGGCCCAATATTCTTCACTATTGACAGGTTGAATGCAATGAGCATATGTGGCATTAATTGCATCCATGGTCAACAATTGATGCACATAATCTTTAGCTCTCTCATTTTTCCATCCAATTGCAGCAATTGCATGTTGACATGGAATTCCTGTCACATACAAAAAAGTCATCCAACAAGTTAACCAAGTAATACATTAAATTGAAATTTTATAATTAAAATGAGCAAGTAACAATATCTGTGAGTTGCCACACATTGCAGGTACAAGTCTGGTAGTTTAAGTTGACAGCAAGCTTTCTTGAATGATGATGAACCTCAAATTTTGCATGATCATCATCTCCAATCCATGTCGGGTTCCACTTATTGCTGTCAACCTTGGCCTTCTCTAGTCTTTTTTTGTTGAACAGGAGCTATCTTTCCACTATAAGTCCCAAGGACTTTCTTGTATCCAACCAATTTTCTCATTACATAGCATCTCAATTCTTCACATATTGTGAGAATTGGCTTGGACCTATAGTGGACAATTTTAGAATTCCAAACCTCACACATGTTGTTGGTGAGGCTGTCCACTTTACAGTGGTGACTAAAGTAAGCCTTCACCCATGTGGAGAGGTCAAGCTTGTCAACATAAGCCCATGCATTCAGGTTTGTCCTTTACATTTTTTCAATGCAAGCTTTGAACTCAGGGATAGTGGTGCATTTAGCACACTCCTATACTATCCCTCTTATTTGTTTGTCTCTCCACTGTTTGACAAAATTTTTCCAAATGTGCATCACACAGTTTCTGTGATGCGCATTTGGCATGACTTCCTTTAGGGCAGCAATAAACCCTTCAAAACACACCAAAAATAGCAATGAGTAAGTCAACAAGCTACACTTAATATGAAACAAGCTATAAAATTATTTGGTCAAATAAGTTTACCTTTTGCTTATCTGAAATAAAACTCCAGCCAAACATATTATGATCACCCAAATCTTCTTGTAGAAGTGTCAAAAACCACTTCTAGAAGTCTTTTGTCTCACTGTCAACAATAGCATATGCAACCACATATAAGTGGTTATTAGCATCTTGTCCTATAGCTGACAAAAGCTGTCCACCATAATATCCTTTTAGAAAATAGCCATCAAGTCCTATTAGTGGCCTACACCCAGCTTTGAAGCCATTTTTGCATGCTTCCATGGATATGTAGAGTCTTTGGAAGATTGGTGGTCTTTCTAGGTGTGGAATTACATCCATTTTTGCAGTACTTTCTGGATTGCTTCTCAATACTTCTCCTAAATAATCCCACAATTTTCCATACTGTTCTTTTTCACTTCCTTCAACCATGTCCCTAGCTCTTTTCAGTGACCTATATATTTTGTTGTTATTCAAATGAACCATGTAATTCTCCTTCATGTGGTCAAGAGCTTCCCCATGCTTCAAATGTGGTTGGGTCCTAAGTCTTTTTTTCTAACTTCTTGCTCACCCAAGTCATGTCAACTTGTTTAATCTTGAACACCCTATAGCAAGTATGCTAGGCCTCATATGTTTTCACTTGAAAGCTCTTATACTTGCTATTCCAAGAGCACAATATGTCCCATAAACATCCCTCACTCCTACTTTTGCATCTTGCCCTAGCCCTAACCTTATCATTTTTAACCCATGTTATATCCTTGCCTGTAGCAATTGAAAAATCCCTGACAACATCCTTGAATTGTTTGAGGGTTTCAAATTTGATCTCTTTTTCTAGGTGAATATGGCCAAATTCAACCTTCTCATTGAATTGTGGGAGTGTACCCTTTGAATTGTCCTTATCATTGGATGACTCAGGGGTGTTCAACTCCTCAGAATTATACTCACATACTTCCTCTTCATCCAAACTTACATCCTCAACCTGAGGATGTTTTTCAGTAGCAGTGTTGTTGGCATTGTTTGGGATAGTTTTTTTTTCTTTGGGGTGGGCTTTTTCTTGGCATTTTTTCTCTTAATTGGTTCGGTAATAACCTTAATTGGTTCACTGCTAACCTTTTTTGTCTCAACCTTCTTCCTGCCACTCCTCCTAACTACTGTCTCAACCTTCTTCCTGCCATTCCTCCTAACTACCTTATCTTCCTTGAACTCAGTTTCATTTTCCATACCAGGAGGGGGAGGCTTATAAGGAAGATCCTTAGTACTTTCATAACCATCAAAATCAGAACATGAATCAGGAATCTCCTCAACTTGGATAATTTCAGGAACTTCTATAGCATGCTCAAAATAAATATGGACCTTAATTGACTCTTTATTATTCAGCCTAGCATCACACATCTCATTCAACTCCTTATCCCCATATATAGGCTTAAATTTAAACTCACTATCAGGGCAATTCATATCCATCCAAAACATTATCTTATAACTATGATACCCTAGGCTTTTGTAAAGGGTTACAAAGTCAAATAGGTTAACTAGATCCACATCCATTCGAGGGAACCTATGTTCATTGCCATTCACATATTCAAGAGTCCCCATTTCATTCCTTCCAAACCGACCTCCATGGTGAAAAACAAGTACCATATATTCAATCATCTGAATGGTACAAAACCAAATAAAAGACGTAAATAAACAATGATGACCACAAGCGGACAAGCATGTTAAATCCATCAAACAACAGATAATATTTAAAGCCAAAACACAACACAATATTTTGAAAAAAAGCAACATACCACTCACGCAACACAAGGACCACCAGCCATTAACTATCATTTTCATCATTTTTACTTGGGACTACAAAATATTTTGGGAAGTAAAGAAACTTACCTTTTCTACTTTCGCTGTGCTTCGTGTGACCCGCAACACACTGCAACTGTTCCTTCGTTTCGCTTCCACCAACGTCATTTGTTCCACCTTGGATGAAAATGAGATATGTGTTTGATGCTTTGGAGGGAGATTGAGATGATGTAGACAGGGATATGGAGGGAACAAGAAAGATGATGGAAAAAGGCTTAGGGTAGTGATAACATGGTGAAAGTGAATTTGGGTGAAAGGGTTTTCACGCTGTAAATTGGGGTTGGGGTTGGCCTTTGAACTACTATGGGGGTTAAAATGATGTTTTAGATCGAGTCAAAACGTTGTCATTTTGCTCAAGAAAGGGGATAACAGTGCCACATTAGCACAGTAATGGACATGTAGGCAAGCTCCGTTAGTGGATGTCAATAGAAGGATTAACTTGGTTGACGTTTAAATTTGTGAGGGACCAATTTAGGAGTTATTTTTTACAGGGACTAATTTGGTTGATGTAACACCCTAATTTTTAACCCAAATTTCTAGAATACATTAGGTTAATCATTAGGTTATTACTTCTTAGTCTCATCATTTTATTAAAATACTCAGCAGAAATTACGGGTAAAATTTTTTTTTGAAAACATAAAGCAAAGTGAGAGCCACGAACTTAACTAGTCGAACGATAGAAATATAAAGCACGCGTAACAATCATTATAAATCATAAAGTAAAGCATATAACCAAAGAACGACAATCATGATAACAAAGGAACATTTCATTAATAACTTAATTAGAGTACATAAGTAGTCATACCCTCATGAAGACAGGCAGAGCTTGTAATACAACGGGAATAAAATACAACATAAAATAAGAAAGCAAAAATAAATCATAACTACCCGAGTGCACCTATGGTGAATAACCTCAAAAACAAAAAAAGGTTTATCCACTCTACATGTGGTGTGTGCACTAAGCCTCCCCTACGACGTCAACTACTGGAATCCGAGAAACGGTGGAGTGTAACCAATCCATGGACGTAAGGCAGTAGGAGTGGGAACACGTGAAGACTGAGCATGAGCTCCTAGATAGGGGCGCCTCTCGGCTCGCCTAGCCAGCCTCGGCTGTGTAACAGTCGCCTCGTTCTCGCCTCGCATGAACTGAGGTGTAGGAGCAGAACTCTCGCTATACATATGCGTCGGCGGGTCCTCGGATGGGTCGTCCTCCGAACTCCGGGATCGAGGCACGTAGTCCTGGAAGTCTCGAGGCATCGAACCGCCAGTATACGTCGGCAGAATCCTCTCGTCACGCGTCCGGGCACGCTCAAAAACCATCGCGTCGTCGTAAGGTGACATCGGGGAGAAACGATAGCTCTGTACAGGATGTGCAAAGGGGCGTCCAATGAATGTGAAAACTCACACGGTACACTGCCCCTCAAAATGATATGACCCGTGGTCCGGGTCATAGTGAACCTCCCAAGTGGGTGTGTCAACAAAGACCACGAACTTCGTCATCGCTCTGTAAAGATGTGATGGAAGAAAGAAGAGAGAGGAGTGAGAATTCTTGCTAAAAAAATCTCAATAGGAGTTTCCTACCCTAGGGTTACATCATTCACATCCTCAAGAACCTTGGGTTTAATTATAAAATAGTGATCATGCATATAACATTCGATTTAGGGCTTTCCAAAACTAATTATCCAAGGTCCATTCCTTTTAGCATGCATCTTGATGTTATGAATGCAATAGGTTATATCATGGATGCATGTCAATACTTGAGCATATACAACAACACATCAAAGCACATAAACATAAACCATGTGGCATAAGGGCATATAACTTTCAAGAGGATCAATCCTCAACTTCGTGACATCAATCATGGTACTTTAGCATAATAAGCCACCCTAAAAATAACTAGATTATGAGCTCATACCTCAGCTAGTTGTCACTAGCTCTTGCTTATTATCTGAATAAGCGAAACATAAATAATAATAATCCCGACTCGCAAGTACGGGTAAGGGGTAGGGATCACCTCTCTTAGGATATACCCTCTTTGAAACGCTTTGCGGGCATTATGCCACAGCAATTTGTCTACTTTGGTAGGCTGCATCTACTCATACCCTCACAGATTTGTCTCCCCTGGGGGTGCTCGGCCGAACTGGTCTCACCCAGGAAAGCGCGTCTCAGTGCTTTGTCACATAAAAATCTCCTAGGGGTGCTTGGCCAAACTGGTGTCACCTAGGGTTTTCAACTTATATGGTACTCATAAACATTTCTTTCAACCCTTTAAGGTTTGACGGAAATTTGGCAGCATAACAGCTGTTAAACTGAATTTCCTTCAAACTGCCACAAGCTAATTCACATAACATGTTCTCATGAAATCTTATGTTATGATAAACTTTAACATTTTCATCAATCATTTTCTCATGCATCAAGCACATCTCATCATATCATTGCATCATATAACACATCATAGCATTAACAACTTCTTAGTGTCTTATGCATGGACCCTTAAGATCCTTAACTTACTTTCTAAGTTATAAATCATCAAACCTAATCTCTCAGGAACTTATAAGGTTATAACTAAGTCTTTCTCACCTCACACTATGGTCAAGAACATCTCTAATCCTCAATGATGTTGAATTCATAATCCTAACTTTACGGGTACCTAGGAGTGACAATAATGACCCTTTCTAGGTCCGGTTTGCTCCTAAGGCATCAAGATCAAGTCCTAAACCTTTTATGAGTCATTCCTACACATTTAAATTAATTTAAATCCATGATTAGCATTACTAAACCTTGCTGGATAGAATCCAGAAAATTCAAACATTAAGGGATCTAAAACTCTCAAATTAATTATTTTCTAGTTTCTAACTTCTCTTATCTTTCACATATGAGTTTTAACATTAATTATACTCAACCGTAAGCATATGACCATCATTAAAACAGCTCATACAGTGGTCATTCAAGGCAAGGCAGAACCAAAACCAACATCTCCAAACAAAGGCATCAAACACAATTTCTAAAGCACATAACATACTAGTTTCTCTTGGAACCTTTTTAAAACTTCCAAAACTCATTTATAAACATTTTTATTATCTAAAATCATAAAAATATTTAAGAGGGCAGTAACTAAATCAAACTTGTCTCAAGAGGTCCTAAATTCATAAAACTTGGTTCTACACATTCCTTTCACTCATAAGAGCTTAGAAAAATTACAAAACATAGTTTTCAATTCTTGTATATAATAAATCTCATTGAGGCCAAAAACATGAAGACCAAAAACATAGATTTTCAAGCCTTTGCTTGAGACAACAATGGGCAAGTCTTTGAGCTCTAGGTTCATTTAAGTGATGACATAAAGATAAATATGCTTATGCACTTGTTTTAGCTTTCATTAGAAAGTAAAGTGAGAGCATAAAATAAACATGAGATGCAACTTATTATTATCTTTGATATTATGTGAGAACTTGAAACATAAACATGATAATGCATAGCTTGAAATATAAATATGATAATGCAAGTTCATTCATTATCTTGATACTTAGTGATAGCAAGGAAAGTAAATATGATGTGCAATGCATAAAAGTAAACATGATGCAAGGTTCATTTTAAGGTTGGCTAGAGCTCATACAAAACTTTAACATATAACAACCCAACACTCATCTCATCACAAAGAGAGCTTTAGAGTTCTTGAATCAAGTTCTCAAAGGAACTATGAGGTTCTTGAACATCATCATCAAGCTCAAAATAAATAAACTTTCAAAACAAAACAAAACCTCAAAGATCAAAGGACTAAAACCGAAATATTAAAGGAAAGGAACCAAGAAAAACCGAAACCAAAATAGCAAGGAAAGTAAAGGTGTTCTTGAACAAAATCCTTTTGAGCTAGATAATAAAGATGAAACTTAGAGAAAACAAAAACTCAAGCTCTAGAGGTTCCTTTGAGATGAAAACATAGTCATCATCTAGGAGCTCTCATCATTGAGCTATCATATACTCCTCAAGGCCATGAGGCCGAATACTCAAAGAAAAAGAAACAAAGAAAATTTCAAAAAGAAAATCCAAGAGCAAGCTAGAAAAACTCATTTTTCAAGAAACAAGGTTTAGAAAAACACTCCTACCTAGAGTGGAGACAAAAAGCTTGAACTTTTGAAAAGGAAAACAAGATGATGAGCTCTTCCTTGGGGCTAGATGGTTTCGGCCAAGGAAGAACAAGAAGGTTGGAGTTGTGTTTCAAGTGAGGTTGTGTTTGAGGTGTGGTGTTTGAGAGGTTTGATGATGGTTCAAGACTATGGGGTGGTGTTTGAAGGTTGTGTGATGATGATTAGATGAAGAAAGGATGAAGATGAAGATGAAGAACAAGAGAGAACTCTCTTGGAACTTAGAGAGAAAAAGAAAGGAAACTCAAGAAAGCTTAGAAAACTAAAAAGTGTGCAATGAGCTAAAGTGTTTGCAAGTTCTTCTAATGCACCTATTTATAGAAAAACAAAACAATTGAGGCTCACTCATAGAGGCCTTGGCAGTAGCAATTTGGAGGGAAAAGAAGAGAAAAATATCTCTTACACAAGGTCATTCAAGCATGGTTTGAAGTATGGAGTGTATGATACAAAGTATGGCTTGATGTGAGTGAATTTCCTATCAATTTTTGAATGAAATTAGGCTTCTAGAAACAATGCATGACTGGAACTTTTTCAGCCACAAATAAGTGGAGAAAAATGGGCTATTTAATTAGTTATTCATTTGGAAAATCAAGCTTGATTGAAAATATGACAAGGCATGGTGTGTGTGACTTGAGGTATGGCTTTGGAGTGTTGAAAATTTGAACATGTGATGCATATGGAGGGGGAAGGGTGTTCGGCCAGACTGGGTAGCATGGGGGGAGGGAGATTTGATCATCTGATTGTGTGTTAATTATAGGTTTAAGTGTAGGTTAGCTTAGGTACAAAGTTATGAATAATTAAGCTTAAGTTTAGGTGACTAAGAATGTAATTTAAGGATTTTATGACAAGATTAGGAGTGCTCATACATCATTAGAGAATTAAAAACCCATTTGTGAATAAACAATGTGTAACACAATTCCATGATTTAAGGAATTGGAAAGAGAAAATACTATTCAAGATTCCATGACTAGGAGTCTTGAAATTAAAATATGATTTTAAGTTGTAATTAAGCACTTTTAGGTTCTAATCAACTTTAATAAATTATTTTGACTCAAGATTAATTAAGAAAATTAATTAACCTTCGGTTAGAGCCTAATATTGCTTAGGTTTGCTTAATCACACGATTAAGCGTAAAAACACAAAATTAGGGGCAAAACCGTAATTTTGCACTAATTTCGCCCGGGACCTCCGGGACCAAAACTAAAGTCACAGAATACATAAAAACGCCTTTTAAAACCATCTGGAGAAGTTTTGGGTTCATCCGACACTTGCAAACAGGTAAAACACCGCAGGGGCGTTTTGGTCATTTTGACCCGAAAACTCGAAAAACGAGATTTTCGATCCTGGAAAGATATACAAGTCATCTAATCCCCTTCCAACATTGAGTTTGCCCTTCGAGTACTGTCGGACCAGCTTTCCGCGAATTCCGGGCCGAAAATGACCTCAGGGGCATTTTGGTCATTTTCACTCTAACAGAAAATCGGGGCATTACAGTTGACGTGAAATTGAAGAGGGACTAAAATGGTAGTTTTGTCGTTAAAAAATTTACTGGTTTAGCAGGTTACCTATTATTATGATAGTTTATATTAAAATTTCACTCTAAAAGAACCAATCATTAATTGACACATGTATATGGTATTGGCACCCTTATTTGTTAGTGGGTACCAAAGCAAAAACTATATATGTAATTATTTCTAAAATTGTAAATTATTAATTACTTATAAGCATCTTTTTGATATCTTTTATATATTTTTTTTAAGGATTACTTTTGATACCCTCAATTAATTGAAGGTATCGTTACCTTGTAAGAATTAGTAATTAAAATTAAACCACATGTGCAATTTTGAAAAGAAAAGTATAGAAATATATATTTAAAAATATTCGAATTCGTGTTTAAATAACAACTATTCATTGATAATGGTTATTGATACCCTTAGGGTGTGTTTGCCATTTCGTATTAAGTATGATACGATAAACTAATATTATATGATATGTCTTTATTTATTATTTGGTATCAGCGATGTAAGCATATCCATTATAAACCTTATATATCAAATATTGTATAAGATAATGCAACGTGCGAAGACCAGATTAGGAATGATTAGGTTTTAACATATAAGATTATTGCTTTTATTTTACACACACACACACACACACATATTGAAATAAATATTTCTTAAATAAATAATAATAACAAAAATTATATAAATAAAAAAACTTAAAAAGCATCATCATACGTTAGTAATATATAATGAGTTTAATTATATATAATAAAAATAAAAATAATTATAAATTATTTATAAATTTTTATTTTAATATTTTATTTTAAACTTTATTTGAATAAATAAATATTTTATGATAATTTTTTTATGTAACACATGATGAAAGATTCAAGTAAAACAAATTAAAATACTAAAATATTTAAACAATAGAGTATATATATATATATATTTTAAAAAATTATATTATATTAAATTAATGATAGTTATTAAAAATTATAGTGAATAATCAATTGAATTTAATATCAATTATAACTTAAATGATAAAATTAATAAATATTTATAATAATAATAATTTTAATTTTTATGTATCAAGAATTTCATCAAAATGATAAATTATAAAGATGAATTTGATAATGAGTTGTTATTTTCTATGCTTTCTCATTTTAACGAAATTTTATTAGTTGGCAATATAAATTATTTTAAATGGAATCCACTTTTGATATAAGTATATCTAAATAAGATGTATCTCCAAAAAAACATCTAAATAAAATATATTAGACTTATTCAAGAAAGAATGTCTCACTTTAGTTTTACCCTTACTATAGGAGAATAAATATAAGAAAGGAAAAAGAAACAAATTTGATTAACAACAAAACAACCCATCCTCCAAATTTCAATTATCAAACAAATCAATGTGCCCCAATTATTAAATTCCACATCCTTTATTTAACGAGTTACAAACATGAATTTTCCAAGAGACGAAAGATTAACTAAGGAAAAGAAACAACTGACACTTGACAGTGACAAGACAACTAATAACCAACAACAACATTCCCACAACCTATGTGGTTCCTACACTTAATTCTTCTTTGGTGCAAACTTGGACTTGATTTGGTCAACCTCCTGGGTACTCACTTGGAATGCCTTGGCGAGCACATTGTCCGGAACAGGTGGCGTGGCACCAAACAAGGTGGTAGCAATGGACTGTGTCCCAGGGAGTTGGCTGTTGAAACCAGCGATCACAGCAGCAGGCACATACCCATTGTTCTTCTGGAAATGAACCAACCCTCTTGGGAACACAAACACCTCACCCTTGCTGATGGTCTTTGTGATGAGAACATTGGCCGTGGTGATGAACCCAACATTTAGCTGCCCTTCAAGGACGAACACGATCTCAGTGGCACGTGGGTGGGTGTGGGGTGGGTTGAGCCCGCCAGGGGCGTAGTCAATCCTTGAAAGGGACACACCAAGGGTGTTCAGCCCTGGGATCTTCTCAACGTTGGCTGCAGTCACCAGTGACCCGAATGTGTTGTTTGTGGCCCCTGGCTTGGATAGTATGTTGGTGAAGAAATCGGTCGCGTTCACCTTGCTTGCGTTTTTGCAGGTGAAGCCATTCACTTTCACAGCTGTTGTTTCGCATCAACATGCAGAAACATGGAGCGTTAAATTAAATTAAGTATATGTGGAAAAGAAAAATAGAAAAACTCATTGTTGTCACAGCTACTATTTATTTATACCGGTGGCCAGTAAATTTTATGAAAAATATTATTTATACTCATTTGAAACACCATGCCTAACATTTCTATTCATCTTTGGATTGAATTCGGATCTCTATTAGTTTAGGTCTAATGTCTTATCCAATAATAAATTTAAATTGGTTGACATGGTGCCTCAAAGAATATGAATAGTCTTGAAATACATAGTTTCCCTCGGCAAAAGATTTTTTAAGGGAAGAAAAGAAACGGAAACTTAGAAGGGTCAAAGGAATTTAAATCACATTCTTTGAGAGAATTTTAAGCTGGCTTGAATTGACACATGATTAGTCATGAGTTGGGAAAAAGCAAAATTAGAAGTGTAGTTTGGTAGCAATGGTAGGTCTAAATAGTGAGGTCGAGTAGCCGTTGATGAAAGAAAACCAAAGGAAAAAGGGGGGGGGGGGGGGGAGAGCGGAGTAAAGAAAAAGGATTAAATCTTAATTATTGAAAAGGAAAAGAAAAAAAAAAGGAGGGGAGAGGTGGTACTTTTTTCCAGCTTACTCTTCTTCGATGCATGAATTTGCGTACTCCTTTACTCTATGGGTTATATCATTCAACACTAATGTGAAATATTTAAATGCTGTTGAAGTCTTAGCTGGATATCCTCTGTAATAAAGTGACATTTTACCTAAAATGAAGGTTGAAAATAAGTTCTAACTAAAATGTCACTCATTATAAAATGTCACTCATTATTAAATATAGTATATAGAGCACATAGTTGATGCTCTGGAGGTTTGTAAATATTTCTAGCAAATTTCATCTCTTACTTAAATGATAATTTTAATGCAAATGCAGATGTATTAAACAAGAAGGAAAAAAAATTCTTGACAGCTACGACTTTTATTTGAGTTTATTTATCAAAATGGTGTTATATACATATATACTAATCTTCGGATGGATGAGTGAAACATGCACTTTATTTTACCTACTAATTACCTATATATATATTCCAACATTACAATTCTAACACCCAAAAGTGGTTGAATATGATGGATGAGTAGATAAAGTTGGAGTCACCATCACATCCAATAGTAATGAAATATGTGTCTTAATTAGACATCTACTTTAGACTGTTAATAGTGTTTTTGCATATCTTCTATCAAACAAATTCGGACCATTTATAATCACTGAAGCAATAAATGAGACATAATATCATTTGTCCGTTCGAGACACTTTTTACGAGTTTCTCACACTGTAGTCCAATAATCAAAGATAAAGAGGTTATAGTGATGTAATGGAGTACCTGAGGCAAGATCAGCGACACAGATGTCTTGAAGAGGGTCAGGATCTGATGAGATTGCGGTGGTTAACACCAGAGCAAGAGTTACCAAAAGCAGTGTGTTTGTGGGCTTCATGGCTAGCTATAAGAAGAAAATGTTTAAAGTGGGCAACCAAAAGGAGCAAATATTCTAAGAAACCAGCCGGAGACTTTGGAAGGCAACAAGTTGCTTGTAGTAGTTTGGATAGCTTGGAAATAAATTGGTGGGGTTGTGTGTATTTATAGCAAGCTTATGAATGAAGAGCGTATCTAAGGCAGGTTCACGTGAGAAAAAAAAAAATGAGGAAGTTGTTATAGCAAGCTTAAGAATGAAGGACGTATCTAAGGCAGGTTCACGTGAGAAAAAAAAATGAGGAAGTTGTTATTAAAAAAAAAATTTCTCCTAACAAATAGCTACTCTTTAGGATTTAAAAGTAAAACTATTCAAAAATATATAAGAGAAACAATATTAGCTTATAAAAATTAGCAATAAAATTTTAAATTCGTCTCTGACTATTGTAGAAGAGAAATCAGTCCTCAGAAACTTAAAAGTTTCATGTGCTCCCTTATTTTGTATAAGAGGACATGTTGGTTTCGTTGTCAACTCTTCAATTTAATACAACAAAAATGGTCCGTTCAATTGATGGTGTGACTTTTTAAAACTTTATTATAGCACTACTGATGATGTTTTAGCTTGAGATATGTGATAATAGGAAAATATTAGAGAATGTCGGAGGTTATGGTTTATAACGGTGCATAAATGTAGTTAATGAAAAAGAAAATCAAAACATATGGTCATCTAGCGATTTAATTGCTCACATTTGTTTTCCCATTAAGTATTGAAATTATGAGTTCGTAATGGTACTAAGCAGGGACGGATTAAGGAATCAATTAAAGAGGATGTCAAAATTGTAAAACTTCGAAAAGCTGAATGAGGATAATCCATTTTTTTATGGCTATGGTTAGGAAAAGTCATATTTTAGTCTTTATTTTTACCACATTTAGGGAGCTCCGGTACCAAAAAAACATTTAAGGTATGTTTGTGAGTTTGGATTTTGGAGGAGAAGGAAAGGGAAGGGAGAACTTGTAATATAATTTTACACTACAAGTCCTCCCCTCCCCTCTCTTTTCCTAAAAAATTCAAACTCACAAACATTACCTTAGAGAGTTCTTATACCAATACTTGAGTTTCAAAAAACTTTAATGGCTAAATGAGATATTTTCATTTGTTTTGAGTCTAAATTGGGATTTTGGTTGGACAATCCTAGTTCTTTTAGGGAAAAAGTTACAATCATTTTATACTACCTCACAAAATCAAATTATTAAACCAAGCTGGGTTGGCGTAGTGGTTTAGCACTTTGTCCCTTAAGCAAGTGGTTGGGGTTCGAATCTCAGCTCTTGTGAATGGAAAAAACTCCTTGGCCAGTCCCCTACCACTTAGTGTGCTGACAGACAGGACGTGGGATTAGTCCTATGGCTGTCGGCTATGGGGAACCAAAAAAAAAAATCAAATTATTAACTCAACTTGCACTTCGCTCTTTAACATTGATCTACCGTAATTTCTCTCAAGTTATAGTCATAAAAGCATTAAAATTGAAAAACTTTTAATGTTATACTATTTTTTTTTTGGGGGGGGGGGGTGATCACGTAAATGTGTGAATTTAGGACAATTCACCACCACAAGTTAGAACAATTTTTTTTAAAAATTCATTTTTAACTCGTTGACTAAGAGTGATAAATTAAATGCATTTAGCCTGTTGATCCTCTTTACTTTGGCAATTTTTCGCAAGTAGTTGCGTGTTCCATACTTATTGTTATTTTCCTTACAATCTGACATGGTGGAAAATTTCACATTTTGTTATTATATTTTCAGACAACTCGCCTCACAGCTCGTTGGTTGCATGTTTGCAACCCTCAAAATAAACTCTATGAGTAGCTTAAATCTTATCGTATATGGACACTTTAAAATAGTCAATATACTTATATAGAATATGTATCATATTAAATATCGATATAAATACTTTAGATACTTTTAGTTATAATTAACATATTTTTAATTTAATTTATAACGTATATCTTCGTATCATATTTGATATTTGTACTAATAATATCCATTCAACATAGCTTAGAATTGATTTTAGTTGTTTTGCATCATATTTGGTTTATATAAATCAGAATTGATTATTATCTCTAGGATTGATTCTAGGATAAGTGAAAATTTATTATTTTTATCTTAATCAATTTTGAAGTAACTACCAAACATAAATCAATTTAAATAATTTTAACAAAATCAATTCTACCTAAAATCAATTACACATGTAAAACCAGACACGCTAACAGTTCCTAGTGAATTCCATTAAAGCCCCCCAACCTTTTGCAAAATCTTATATAAACATAAAAGTTCCTGGAAAGAAATATTAAATTTTTATTTGATATTTCTTACTTCTAAATTGATGTTAATAAAAGTTCTTTAAAACCTCCTAAAAAACATACTTGAAAAAGAAGAGAATGTTTTATTTTTCCAATAACTTTATTACTACTAATAAAAAATAAAAAATATAAAAACGACTCAACAATTAATCAATTTAAGCTGTTAGAAGAAGGAACAATCTATGAATGATTAGTTCATTCAAATGATTCAGACACTTATTTTTCTTCAATAAAATCTTCTGTTCAAGCTTTATAAATAGAAAATAGTATACGTACTCATTTTACTCTGAATATACACCGATGGTTTAAATGAAAAAAATTGGAATAATCCGTAACTCTTGCACTATACCATTAGTGAAAAAAAAAAAAACACTAAAGTCAACAAAGTTAGTCTTTTATATATTTTATATGATTCTTATCTCTTTGATAATTTCTAATTGTTGTCTTCAGTAGTTGGCATTTCCCTAATTAGTTCATTAATATATCTGTCTGCCTACTAAGAGCATCTTCAATATTAAATCCTATGGACTAACTTTGGTGCTAACTTCTTCCTTACTTTTTATACTTTTATTATTCACGTACAAATGAGGTAAAGGGATTGCACAAGAGATAAATGATTTTTTTTTTTCTGGAAAAAGTTTAAGTTGAGGAGAAAGCTCATCTTAATTCAGGGTCAGGACATGTCTCTAGACTCATCGAATATTTATAAGTACTTATAGATCATCTACCTCTGAAACTGATCCCAGTTTTATGAAGCACTCCAATAAAACTAAAATAATCAGATAGTCTCATTTAATGGAATCCACCCAAAATAGAGACTCACTCCATCCCTACTGAAGATGCTTAAGTTAAATAATTATGCTTTGGTTTGTAACAGACAACGTGCCTAAGAACATGGAATAATCCGCAACTCCTGCACAATAACATAATTTTTTGAACAAACTAAAGTCAACTAAGTGAGTCTCATATATTTTATACGATTGTTATCCCTTTGATCATTTATGATTGCCGTCTTCACATTGGCTTTCCTAGTTAGTCTGCCTAGAGCCATTAATGTTTCTGCACGGATTAACTGATTAAGATTCGGTTTGTAATGGCCAAGATATTAGCTTCTCAAAGAAACTAGTCGGCTTTGTAGTTAGCAAGAAATTTATTTTAATAAAAAAAAATGCTCTCACAAGATGACAAATTTTAACCAATGTATCGCTCAATTGATGGCTTGAGCTGCCATCTGTGCATATTAATTAATCTTAATAATCATTTAAAAACGTCGGATGAAATATTATTAGAGGGTAATGTATTTTTTAAGAGAATTTCAAATGACTTAGCATAACATTTCTTGTTTGGATATTAACACAAGGCAATTTTAAATTCTCACTCCATAAAGACGGATTTCAAATTCTCTCTTATCTATGTCTCAAAATTCTCAGCGTTGCAAGTCTACTACTATTCATCAACCACTACTCGTTCACCATCAGCTGGCCGGCTGGTGCCCTCACCAGTTAGTCATCCACCACCCTTGCCAATCGGCCATCTGCCGCTTGTATTAGCCACCCACCACTAATTGTTGCATGCCCACCAGTGGTCATCGCTCGCCTGCTCGCCAATCGTTGATCGCCCTTCACACGCCACCCACAATTGGTCATTATATTGGCCGCCACTGCCACTACCGTCTTATTGTCCATTGTCGATTGTCCACCTGCTATCTACCACCAATCACTTGTTTTTGCATACCCATAATATACTTTTACCCATAGAGAATGTGATATAATTTCATTACACAAACAAGGTATCTTGTAAATGAAGTCACTTAATTACCTTATCCAAACAAAAGAATTTAAAAATGAAGGAAACTCAATTGAAGCAATTAGAATTTCTTACATTTTAAATTCCTTGAAATTTAAGAGTACTCCATCCAAATGCAACCTTAACTCTTCACAATAGTGATATGTTGGGAATATTCTACAATCAGGATAAGAATTGTGTAAGAGGTGAAGGTTCTAAAATACCTTCTACTCATTATATATATAATGATTTGGAATGAAATGACATAAAGAAAATTGTAGCTCTTGTTTTGGCCATAGTTTCTTAGTTTTCCTATCCTTTAGCTTTGTTTTATTTTTTTCATAACAAATCTTGTGGAAACTTTTTTTCATGTTTTTGATAAAAGATAATACAAAAAAAATAGTTTAGGATTGCAAATTTTTTAGGCACTTAAAATAATTATTTTTGTTTTTGTTTTTAACAACCTTGAGGAAAGATTTGGTGTCATCCGGATGTAATGTTAGGAAAAATATTCGTTAAAAATATTCTAGAGTTATAATAAAGGCTGTTAAGGATATAAAGGAATATTTAATAGGAATATTCTATTGCTAGGAAAAGGATCTAGATTACTTTCACTATTTTATATGTAATCACTGGGATGAAAAAAAATCAATGAAGAAGAATGATTACTCAACAGAAAAGAAGAAGATGATGATGATGAAGCACCCACCCTAACCCATTTCCTAAACAACTAGCTAAGCTCAACCCTTGGTCCAACAACGCCATTCAACCTACCCTTTTTTGGCCAACAATAATCATAGGGGAAGAGTTGCAAGGGAAATGCCTCGCACATGCAACTGCGAGTGTGTCCTTGTGTTCCTATATTGGAGATGATGCCAGCTTCATAGCGAAGGACGATGCTAGATAAAGTGACGATGAATGAAAGCTCCTCACATCACCACTGTCATTTGTTTCTCATCCACATTGGAGCAAGCACCATGCCATCGCCGCAAGCAGAGCATCTTCTAACACCTAGAGTAGCACCTCACCAACCACCACAGTCCCTCTATGTGGGTTGGTTTTTGCCCAAGTTGCTGGGATCATTGCCGCAATCTTGTCATTGTCTTATTGCCTCTGTAAGCCCCAGAACCCGTTAGAAAGTATGAGTTTTAATGTTTTGAATAACGACAAAGCCAATTTAAAGAAAATATTTTGGGAATGACTAATGTCTGCCTTGGGTTTCTTGACTAAGCAAAATAGGTATTTCCAAAGTTCATAACACAAACTTAAGCGAGAATAATTTCACTATACATATGCAAACATATTTTATCTCGTGTTAAGAGATTGAGCTTAAATGAAAGGAATATTATATCATGTAAAGTACGCTTACATGTATCAAGGAATGGAGATAATCAAAGCAAGAACAAGAAACCAAGGCAATGATCTTCAGAAAGTAGCATGGAAAATCAAAAAGTATGCTAACAATGAAGATATTATGCAAAAACTGATATCAACGTGTTACTCAATTTTCAATCATCACAATCGAAAATCATTTATCATCCTAAAGCCAAGATTGAAGATCAGAAGACCAAAGAATCAACAAGGAATTGACAATGCTTTTCAAAAAATTCACCTTATTGAAAAGTAGGGAAAAATTTTGAATTTTGAATTTTAAATTAAAAGTCAAATCACTTTTCAGACGGGCACATTATCTCTTTAGCCTCTTCGGTTAACTATCAAAGCTTCTAGAAGAAGAAGTTTAGAAACTATGTTGAGAAAGTAGAAAAATAGTTTCTGATGAACTTCATAAACCTCAACTCATCAATGGCTTCTGTAAAAAAGCTCTGACACCAGATGAGCTACTCTTCTAGATTATGCTTCCAAGACAAGCTGATGATCAACACATGTCACTTGGATAGCAAATCAAGAGCAACGGTCACAAAGAGAAACCATCTATAAATAGAGATGTTGAGCTTTTAAGAAATAGACAACACATATAAGAGATGAAATGATGAAAAATCTTATCCTCAACTTTTTTGTAAAGTCTATTTTTTCAGTTCCTTTTTTCATAAAAATCTTTTTCTAAGTCCCTAGATTGTTCACACGTTCTTCTTAGGAAGAATCAATAGAAAGAAGTCACTCAAGTTATCTTAGAATTATCATTTATATATATTTGCGAAGAAACTTGAATGCAGGTTAGTTTGAGCTGCAAATCAAACACTAAACCTCTGTATCATTGATCCAGTAGTGATCAGTGTGAAATAGCTTGAATAGGCTATGACAAAACTACTTGCAATATGACAGTAAGAATGCTTTCTTTACTACTCACAATTTAGATTGAAGAAGCCAGTTAAGAACTACTTATTGAAGGACAGTGGGTGTTATTTACTTGTCACCGATGAGAGCTTGGGAAGACTATTGTAGAGTGTGAACACCCGATTTTTCTGGCTCATATAATACACTCGAGTTTTCTTTCAAGACTACGAGTACTGGGTTCATTTTATTTTTCAGTAAAAATTTTCAATCCATTTCATTTTAATTAAGTTTTAAGTCCATTTAAAAAAAAGGCCCATTTCATCAAAAATAAAAAAGAAAAAAAGAATGAGTCCATTTAGTTTTTGAGTAAAAAAAAAAAAATTAATAAAAAACGAAGCACCGTTTCGCTTCCTGTCAAGTTGCTAAAAAATAAAAATCAAATTTGTATAATAATGCTAAAGAGATGAGGTGCAACGGCTGCCCTTTTTCTTTGACAATTTTTCTTTCCATTGTCTTCTTTTGACAATATAATACAATAAATGGCCAGGCGTGATGGCCACAGTGGCTCTTCTATTGTTTGCTTTTTACGTATTTGCTGCACGAAAGGAAAATTTTCAGAAACAAAGGCACATCAGATCCCATAAAATCAGAAGCAGTTTGAAAAAAATTCTTCTAAGATCAAAAATGGCTGCTGTAAGGTTGACAAATTTATTCATGAAAGATGTATAAATGGGAATGAAATTTACAGACAAAGGGGAACTCTAAATCACGATCTTCATATTCTAAACAAAATTTTTTTTTTGGAGATTTCAAAAAGAAAAAAAGAGCTGTCTGTTTTGAGATTTGGAGAAAAGTTAGAGATTGAAGATCATTGTGAATTCTAGAGCTGAGAGATTTTGAAGGAGAGGGAAAAAGCAGAAGCAAGAAGTCATGGTATGGTTATGTTTATGTTTGATTAATACTTGATTTCATATGCTTCCCTGTTCTGATGTCACAAATGACAGACACACACACAGCCTTCACACCTTCACCATCACCATTCACAATATAGCCATTTAACCTTTAAGTCCAGCACAATTATCATCTATTAACCATCATACACATGCACAATTTCCATCCTTACACCAAGATCAAACCAATCAAGAACAAGAACCAAAAACCAAAAACAAACACAGGCCCAGATCATCATCATCCAATACAAACAATAATCAAAATTAATTCTTCCTCATATTCCCAATAACAGTAGTCAAATATAGATGCAGAAGTTTTCCAAACAAAAAACAATAATAGAAAAAGAAAGCTGAAAAAGGAGAGAGCCGCCATGGACCACCACTGCCGGCGGCCTCCTTTTCTCCTCTATCTGACCGCCGCCGCGCATTCCCCTTGCAGATCCGAATCACGGCGGATAGCGCCGTCCACCCCCATGTGACTGAATCCTTTTCTCTGACCGCGAATCGCCAAATCGGCCTCCTAAACATCATCATCATCACCTAAGCCAAAGACAAGAAAACCATTTCTCATCATATTTCAGCATAGATCCAGAATTGTTTTGAAAAAAAAAAATAAAAAGGAAGCTAAAAATCGTTCTTCCTTTCCAGCAAGCAAGGCAACCGCGCGACCTCCTCCTCCCTCTTTCCCTCGCGTCGCCGGCGCGAGCTTGGCTCTCAGTCACGGCGGCGGTCTGCTTCTCTTCCCCCCTTCCAGATCGCAGACTCCTCCTCCATCTTCAAACCGCGAAAAGCCCAGCTTGGCCGCGCCACCGCCGCGCACTCCCCTTCCCTTCCTCTGCGTCGCTACCTTGGCCGCGATCCAGCCACCACCATGCCTTCAACAGCCACGGTCTCTCTCATTTTCACATGAACAATCTCTCCCTTATCCCTTCTTTCCCGTGTGATTTTCCAGAACTTCACCCTTTCTGATCCCTCTTTTCCCCCCTCCATTCGCTTTCTCCCCCTTCCTCTATATGTGCTTGCAAACTTAAACCCATAGTCTCCTACTCTCTGTTATGCCAACTCAAAAAAAAAAAGGAAAATGAAACCCAAACCTTTGCTTTGTTCCATACGGTTCTCATCCTTCTTATTTCTTTTAATTGTTTATTTTTCAGGTTATTTAGTGTAGGAAGCATTTAAGTAGTCATGAGTCAGTTTGGATTATCTTACTTGGGTCATGGTTTGTTTATTTACTTGTTTCCTGTCATTGACTGAATTGGGCCGCATGAAATGTTAATCATTTCATTTTATTTATCCCATGGATTCAAGTGGCATGTAAATTAGATTTGAATTCCAATCATAACATTGTATTTATTTTGTGTAGACTGTTTGAAGCTTTAAAAAAATAATAATGAATATATATATAATGAGGTTGTTAGGCTGTTGCGTTTTAATTAACACAGGTCCTGGATAGATTTTTAGTTGGAGACATTCTTTTATATGCTTTGATAGATTGTTTGCTTATTCTAATTAGTATTGGACTTTTTAAAATGTTTACAGGTTGTTTGTTTGTTTAGCCTTGTCTTGGGCTCATTTTTTTGTTTATAAACTTGTTAAGGCTTGTCAAAAAAAAAAAATCATCAAATAAATGTGCTCCTATCTTGTAAATAATTTGTAACATGTTCTAAGTAAATTTGTTAGTTATTTGGTGCTAAAGTTTTTAGAAGGAAAAAAATGAAGATAATAATTAGAGCCTTCACATTTCTTCAATTATCTTACTTATTTCAATATTTTGCATTGGTTGAATTTATGCTCATCATCTCTTTGCAATTTAGCTTCATCAATTCATGCCAAAAAAATAAATAAATATGTTTCATAATTATCTCTTGTAAATAGAAATTATTTTCTAAAAACAATAAACAAATAATTTCTCATGCAATGATCAATAATGGTGATTGAGTAGCAAATGTTATCTTCACTATTGTTGAATCATAAGGATTCATTGAGTAGCCAAATGCTAACTTGAATCCTATGATAAATTTTTTAAAAAAACATAATCATTTTAATTAATTAAAATCAAACAACACAAAATATTTTCTACAAAACTACGTGACTTTGAGTTCCTCATTGCACCAGAGGATACGTAGGAGCAGGCAACCCCTGTCAAGCCAAAATTAATTTTTTTTAATTTATTTATTTTTAGTTTATGTGTTTAAATTATAAATATATTTGTGTAAATTAAATTTCTTGAATTTATATGTTTAAATTGTAATTATATTTGTGTAAATTAATTTATGTGTTTAAATTATAAATATATTTGTGTAAATTAAATTTCTTGAACTTATATGTTTAAATTGTAAATATCTTTTTATAAATTAATTTTCATTAGTTTATTGTTAAGGTGGTGTATTTTTATTACATTTTGAGGGGTTATTAATTAATTTGCAACACTCACTAAGGTACCGTTTAAATATGAGTGTACTAGGGGTGCTGTAGGATTAGGTTCTTACCCTTCCCTATGCATAACCGACTCCCGAACTCATATCTGGTTTTCAAAGACTATCTTTAAGATGATAAGATTGGTTTTTCCAAGGTTTTCCAATTAAAATAAATCTGGTGGCGACTCCAATTTTCAAAAACTTATTTTTCGCCGTCCTGTCGCGATCCCGGTTGTGACATAAAGATTATCCAGTTTTTTGATTTCTCGAATTGAGAATGATTAGTGAAACTCAGGTGTTGCCCGAACCAATATTAAACCCTTGTGCAATATCTTCTTATCCCTCGTCTCGTTATTTTCAATATTCAACTTCTAATATATCTCTATTAAAATTCATCATTTCAATTTATTTACTCTTATCTCTTTAATTTAGAGAGTTACTTTCTAAATTTTTTAACTATGTTTCAGTTGCACTTCAAGCTTCATAGGTTGATAGTACTCATTTCAGGTTTCAGTTTCAAAAAGGTTTAGAAAAGAAAAGCACAATTCAACCCCCTTTTTCTCGTGCACTTGCATACCTACAAGTGGCATCAAAGCTTAGCTTCTAAGAGATTGAGCATTCTGATGACTGTAGAGCACAAAAATTTGAAGGAAAAATGGTACAAAACATTCATATAGCAGAATAACACTCCGTCAACAGACCACTATTCTTTGATCGTGGAGACTATGCCTATTAGAGAGATCGTATGGAGCTATTCATAAAATATACAAGTCTTGATTGGTGGGAAATAATTCAAGGAGGCAACTATGTTCGAATCGAAGAGGTTCCTGGAATAGATGATGCACTCTCTATATTAAGAGAAGTTCCCAAAAGTAAATGGACAGAGCAACATAAGGCCAGAGTTCAACTGAATGCCAAAGCTAAGTATATGCTTACATGTGCACTAAGCAAAGTTGAATATGGCAAAATAATTATTTGTGACACACTAAAGGAAATACGGGATAGGCAGCTCATGCTGCACGAGGGAACTAATCAAGTCAAGAAGACAAAGATCAACATATTGGTCCATTAATGTGAAATGTTTAAAATGACATATCAAGAGAGTATTGAAGACATGACCACAAGGTTTATGCATATCATAAACCAACTGAAAGGTCTTGGCAAAAGATATTCTAATTTTGAGCTAGTTAGAAAAATCTTAAGAAGTCTCCTTACTAAATGGCTGCCAAAAGTAACAGTCATTACTGAGCTAAAGATCTTCAAAGTCTAGGCTTGGATGCACTTATTGGATCTCTCAAAACCCATGAAGTAGTGTTGGCAGAAATGCATGCTGAATCCATGAGAAAGAATAAGTCCATAGCCCTAAAGTCACCCCATCAAAAGTCAAGTAAAGGGAAAGCAATGAAAATTGCCAAAACCTCTTATGAGGAGGACGAATCTGATGACAACTTTAAAGATGATGGTGGAGATGAGATGTCCATGCTAGTAAGGAAGATGTCAAGAGCCTATAAAAGTGAGCTAAAAAGAAGAAGAGACATCAACCTAAAAAGGGACAAGAAAGGCAAAGTAAAGCTAGAAAGCATCACTTGCTTTAACTTGGAGAGAAGGGTCACTTTAGCCTTGAATTTCCTAAACTTAAGGGTCCACAAAAGAAGTTCTCCAACAAAAAGAAAGGAATGTTGGCGACATGGAGTGACTTCGATGAAGAAAAGGAAGGATCGGAAAGCCAAGATGAGTAAGAAGATATAGCCAACCTTTGCTTTATGGCTAGCTATGATTCAGAAGATGAATCCGAGGTAAATAACTCTGACTCTGATCCTTCTTATGATGAATTAATAACATTATATGAAGAACTACTTGAAAATTCTCAAATAATTTCTTCTCATTATCTCAATTTAAAAAGAAAACATCAAAAAGTTATTTTAGAACTTCAAATAGCAAATTCAGAAGTTGAAAAACTAAGAAATGAGAAAGAGGAATTGAGAAAAGAAAATGAAGTTTCAAATATTAAACTAAATGCCTTAGAAATTGAAGTCTCCAAAGAGAATGAGAAAAATCAAAAAATTATTTCTAAACTGGAGAAAACAGAAAACTTTTGAAATCTGACCTAGAAAAAAATGATAAATAGCTTAAAAAATCTTGAGCTAATACTTGGTAGCTAAAGGCCATATTTTCAAAAAACTGAATTGGAATATGAAGAAGTGGAGGATGAGAAAGGAAGGGCAACTCGGCCAAAAAAAGTAAAAGACAAACTCTCTTGCACTGTCTGTTATAAATGGAGACACCATCTGACAAGTACTTTATGAAAAGAAAGTTAGTCAAACTGGTTGGAAAACATTTTTCTTACACCACTAACCCAAAAGGACCTAAGAAAGTCTGGGTATTTAAATTAAAAAAAAAAAGTGTTTATTGTAGGTGTACCTGAGAACACATGTGGAACTGCACAACAAGTGGTACATGAATAGTGTTTACTCCAGACATATGTTTGATCCAGAAAATGGCTCAAAAATCTGAAACCGCAGAACTTAGGAACAGTAAAATTTGCTGATGGAGGAAAAACCAAAGTCACTTGTATTAGAAATGTTAGTAAGGATGATTGTCACCAAATCTTTGATGTATTGTTCGTTGATAGTCTAGCTCACAACTTATTAAGTATAAGCCAATTTTGTTGTCAAGGTTTTAATGCTCATGCTTGTAGGATAACACGTATGTGTTATTTTTGGATGATCTTTGAGATTAAGATGTAAAATATCTAGCATCCTTCATGGATGAAAAGTGGTTATGGTATAAGAAGCTTGACATGCTCATATGAAACCTATCTCTAGGCTATCTCAGAAAAAACTAGTTGAAGGCCTACCAAAAATCATATTTAACAAGGACTCAACTTGTGATTTCTATGAGAAAGGTAAGCAAACCAAAGCTTCTTTCCATAATAAACAAGCGGTATCAACCACTAGACCACTGGAACTTTTACATATGGATCTTTTTGGTCTAACCCAGACTGCTAGATTTGTTGGAAAAAGATATTGTCTTGTGATTGTAGATGACTTCACCAGATTTACATGGGACATTATTTTCTTAGCTTTTAAAGATGAAGTGATTGAAAGATTTAAAGTTTTACAAAACATATTTATATTAAAAAGAATTCACAAATTATCTCCATAAGATCTGATCACGGAGGAGAATTTGAAAATCATATTTTTAAAGAGTTTTGTGTAAAACATGGCATCCTTCACAAGTTTTCTATACCTAGAACTCCCCAACAAAATAGGGTTGCTGAAAGGAAAAATAGAAGCTTGCAGGAGATGGCCAAAACAATGCTTTTAGGAAGTGGCTTATCAAAAAAACTTTGGGCAGAAGCTGTGAACACCTCTTGTTATATACAAAACAGAATCTTTTTAAGATCAATCCTTAAAAAGACTCCCTATGAGCTATGAAAAGGTAGAAAACCCAGCATTTCATACTTTTATATCTTTAGCTCATCATGTTTCATACTTAACACTAGGGACAAACTTGCAAAGTTTGATTCTAAATCTGATGATGGTATTTTTCCTAGGATATTCTTCTGTCTCTAAAGCTTATAGATTATAAAATAAAAGAACTCTATGTGTTGAAGAGACAATTTATATCAGATTCAAGGAGCTCAAAAAAGACTTTGATGATGACCTGGATGATCTGGAACAAGTTTTTGAAAAATTGAGTCTCAAAGAAGACTCAAAAAGTAAGCAGTAAAAGCTCAATCTCTAAAAATCATATTCCAGAACTCAAATGCTTCAGAAAGTATGCTCAGAACTCCTAAGTCATCAGAAAGTAATAACTCTGAACTTGAAAAAGAGTAACCTAAAGATGAAAAAGAAGCTGAAGGATATCATAAGTAAAGAAACTATAAAGGAGTCTCTAATCTTAAGGTAGTATCTCAAAATAGAGTCATTACAGACATTTTTAAGGGAGTGAAAACCAAATCATTCCTAAGAAATATGTCAAATTGTGCTTTCATCTCTACCATTAAAGCTGCATGCATTGAAGAAGCTTTGAGTGATCAAGGTTGGGTGGAGGTCATGCAAGAAGAACTAGATCAATTTGAGAAAAGAAAAGTCTGGACTCTTGTAGAAAAACCCAAAGGAAAAACCATCATCGGGACAAAATGGGTGTTTAAGAACAAATTGGATGAAGTAGGCAAAGTTGTCAGGAACAAAGCAAGATTAGTTGCACTAGGTTATAATCAACAAGAGGGAATTGATTATGATGAGACCTTTGCACCAGTAGCTAGGTTGAAAGCCATAAGAATGTTACTTGCTTTGGCTACCTTCAAGGGATTCACTCTTTACTAGATAGATGTTAGGTCTGGCTTTCTAAATGGTTTCCTCTCTAAGGAAGTATATGTAAAGCAACCTCTAGCTTTTGAGAGTGAAGACTTTCCCAACCATGTTTTCAAGCTAACTAAGGCTCTATATGACTTGAAACAAGCTCCTCGAGCTTGTTATGAAAGGTTAAGCAGCTTTCTATTGAAGAATAGGTTCAAGAAAAGTAATATTGATACTACTCTATTTACTCTTGAATTAAATAATCACTTTCTAATAGCTGAAACATATATTTATGACACTATATTTGGTGTATTTGATTATTCTCTCTATGAAAATTTTTCAAAACTAATGCAGAGTGAATTTGAAATGAGCATAATGGGTGAACTTAAATTTTTCCTTGGTTTGAAAATAAAACAACAAAAGGATGAAACCCTGATCCATCAAGAAAAATATACAAAAGAACTTTTGAAAAGTTTAACATGGATCAAGCAAAACCAATAAGTACTCTCATGCATCTATCTCAAATCATTGATACCAATAAGAATAGTGAAATGGTCTCAGAAACCAACTACAGAGGAATGATTGGGTTACTACTGCATCTTACAGCCAGTAGACCACATATTCAATTAAGTGTGGGAATTTGTGCTAGATTTCAATCAAACCCAAAGCAATCACACTTAAATAGTGTTAAGAGAATCTTCAGATATTTATTAGGTACTACGAATCTCAGCTTATGGTATGAGCAAGGTACTTCTTGTGAGGTTGTAGGTTATTGTGATGTTGACTTCGTAGGAGATAGAGTAGAAAGAAAAAGCACCAGTGGATGTTGCTGCTTCTTTGGAAATAGCTTGATCACTTGGTCATGTATAAAGCAAAATACCATTACCCTCTCTACTGCAGAAGCAGAATATGTAACAATTACAAACTATTGTACTCAGATGCTATGGATCAAAAATCATCTAGAAGATTATCACATAAGATATTCCAAAATTCCCATATTCTGTGATAACACTAGTACTACAAATCTTGCTAGGAATCCTATTCAACACTTCAAATCCAAGCATATTGATATAAAGCATCATTTCATTAGAGATCGTGTTCAAAAATGAGATGTTGAATTAATATTTGTAAATACTGAAGACCAAGAGTCTAGCATATTCACTAAACCATCAGTAGAAGATTGTTTTTGTGCTTTGAAAAATATTTTAAACTTAAAGTCATTTTAATCTGTACAAAGCATTCACGTACACAAATTTCTCTGGGTATTCTATCTTCATAACTCCAAGCTGAAGCTAAAAGAAATTAGCTTGTAAGTTCAGAAAGAAGAATCTGGAATCAGCAAGTGAATATCGAAGCTCAAAAAGTAACATTATCAGAAAGAGACATCACCCTTGAAGTTACTGCAGCAGACGCTAAAGATGGTTCTGTGGACAGTGAGAAACATGAAGTAACTTTCAAATACGGGAAAAGACATTCTCACTCTTCTATAATCTTAGAAGAAACATCAAAATTCAAAACATCTTCAAGGAGCATAACAAAAAGTGAAACTACTTTTCTTATAGCTTAGATTATCTCAGGAATCAACTCTTTCTCACATCAATGCTATTTCATCCAATCAGCCATCATCTACTTTGCATCTGAAGCTCTCCCTGAAACTCTTATTACTGTTGAAAGCAATGCTATACCAACATCAACCTCAATGAACTCGAAACTCAATTATTAAGACAATAGGCACTTCTGACGGGGCTAGTGATGTTGTTCCCAACTTCCGGCACACTTCTTTTTTAATTTACTGATGTCAAAAGGGAGAGAAGAAAAGAGGTGAAAATCTTGTGCTGAGAAATACAGGAGAAGTAAACTGAGAGGGAGCTACTCAGAAAAAGTTTAAATTCTTTAAAAAGTTTTAAGCATCTACATATCACATATTTTTTAGAATCTACTTTTTTTTTTCTACATATCTATGGATTGAATTAACTATATACATCAATATATTTATTGCTATCGATGCATGATAGAACATATTGTGCTTATTGCTCTAATTCATTCTGAACTAATTCCTGTTTGAGCATTAGAAACTACATGAACGTCACTTGGGTTTTCTCATGACATGCTCAAAAAGGTTTATCATATATACATCTTTGAGCATTAGTTTTAAAAAGGGCTTAGAAAAAGAATGTGCTAAATAAGGAGTTCAAGCACGAAAGAATATCAAAAGTATTACTTGTTTATTATTTATTCAAGCACATCTAAATTTTAGAAAGTTTTCCTTTATAACAAAAGAGCCAGGCTGTTGGTGCAATAGGACTTAAACGATAATATCTGCTTTAGTATCTTTGTAATACAATCTCAAGAAGCACTTTGATTTAATTTAGAAAGTATCATCATAAACCAAACAACTCTTATTTGAGTTAATTTAAAGCTTCAAAATTCTCTTGAACACATAGAATCATGCCTTAAGAAAAGAACCTACTAAAATTTAGATACCGTGATGTTTTGAAAGAACACGTGCTTATTTAGATATATTTCATTATATTTCTTTCAACATCTCTTCAAAATATTTTCTTCAAATTGATTTGTCATCATCAAAAAGGGGAGATTGTAAGCTCCAGAACCCTTCAGAAAATATGAGCTTTATATTTTAAATGACAACAAAGCCAATTTAAAGAAAATATTTTGAAGAACGACTAATTTCTGCCTTGAGTTTCTTGACTAAGCAAAACAAGTATTTCCAAAGTGCATAACACGGACTTGAGCGAGAATAATTTCACTATATATATGCAAACATGTTTTATCTCGTGTTAAGAAACTGAGCTTAAATGAAGTGACTATTATAACATGTAAAGTACGTTTACATGCATCGAGGAATTAAGGGAATCAAAGCAAGAACAAGAAACCAAGGAAAAGATCTTCAGAAAGCAGTAGAGACATCAGAAAGTATGCTGACAATGAAGATATCATGGAAAAATTGAGATCAACGTGTTAGTCAATCTTCAATCATCACAATCGAAAATCATTCATCATCTTAAAGCCGAGATTGAAGAATCAATAAGGAACTGACAGCGCTCTTCAGAAAATTCACCTCATTGAAAAGGAATGAAAAAAATTTTGAATTTTGAATTTTCAAAATTAAAATTCAAACTAGTTTTCAGACTAGCATGTCATCTCTTCAACCCCTTTGGTCAACTATGAAAGCTTTTAGAAGAAGAAGTTCAAAAACGATGCTCAGAAAGTAGAAAAGTGGTTTATGATTAATTTCAAAAATCTCAACTCATCAATGGCTTCTGTGAAAAGGCTTTGACACCAGACGAACTACTCTTCTAGATTATGTTTCCAAGACACAAGCTAGTGATCAACATGCATCACTTGGACAATAGATTAAGGGCAACGGGCATAAAGGGAAATCATCTATAAATAGAAATGTTAAGCTTTCAAGAAACATACAACATATATAAGAGCTAAAATGCTGAAAAATCTTTTCCTCAACTTTTCTGTGAAGTCTATTTTTTCAGTTCCTTGTCATAAAAGTTTTCTTTCTAAGTTCCTAGATTGTTCATGCATTCTTCTTAGGAAGAATCAGTAGAAAAAAGTCACTCAAGTTATCTTAGAATTATCATTATATACATTTGTAAAGAAACTTGAGTGCAGATTAGTTTGAGCTGTAAACCAAACACTAAACCTCTGTATCCTTGATCCAATAGTGATTGGTATGAAATATCTTGAAGAGGCTATGATAAAACTACTTGCAACGTGACAGTAAGAACGTTTTTCTTTACTGTTCATGATTTAGCTTGAAAAGGCTGGTAAAAGACTACTCTCTTCAGCTTGAAGAGAATGGTTAAGAAATACTTGTTGTGGGATAGTAGGTGTTGTCTACTTGTCACTAGTGAGAGCTTGGGAAGGCTATTGTAAAGAATATCTAGTTTTTCACTTTCTTGGGTTAAGAAAGATTAGTGAAGCTCAGTGATTGCTGAGAACTGGATGTAGGCAGGTGTTGGCCGAACCAATACAAAACCCTTGCATAGTATCTTCTTATCCTTCATCTCGTTATTTTCAGTATTCAACTTCACATAATATATTTTTGTTAAAATTTATCATTTCAATTTATTTCCTCTTACCTATTTAATTCAAAGAGTTACTTTCTGAATCTTTTAACTGTGTTTTAGCTGCATTTCAAGCTTCACGCTTGATAGTACTTGTTTCAGATTTCAGTTTTGAAAAAGGTTTAGAAAAGAAAAGCACAATGCAATTCCCCATTTCTCGTGCGTTTTCATACCTACAACCTCACCATTGCCGTCACAACCTGCTTGTCAATGTGGCGATGGAGAATCGGCAAGCAAGTTGTGATTATGATGGCGAAGCAACAGGACGACGATAAGATCGCGGTGGTGATGCTAGTGGCTTGGGCAGAAATTGACTCCCAGACAGAGGTTGTGGTGAAGCTGTAGTGGTGATGTGAGGAGCTTTCTTTCATCCTTGCTCTTTTTGGCATTGTCCTTCCCTTTGAATTGAGCAATGTCATCGATATTGGAATGCAGTTACGCACTCATGGTTGTGTGCACGAAGCATTAATTTCCGTTGTGGCTATTCCTCTGTGACTGTTGTCGGTCCGAAAGGGGTTGTGTTGGATGGTTTTGTTCGACCAAGGCTTGATGATGTGCTGTGAGATAGAGTGTCGCAAGCTCCAAACCAACCAAATTTAAACAAATTATTATATAACCAAGTTGCACAAGAAAACGTACTGGGAAGTGCAAACTCGAATCTTCTCTCACAAGGAAGCAGTGCTAATTATTATTTTTTTTTTGTGGGGGTTATTGCATTCTAAAGATAAATTGACAAAGATAAATTCAATAATAAAGAGCACTAACTCAAGGTAATTCTTAGGATTAAAATATAGTCTATCATCAACATGTAAAACGTCAAACACATGGCATGTGGCTTTTTATGTCAATAGTCGAATCAACAACTAACTCAATAATCAACTAAGTAATCACAAAATCATGTAATTAACTTTGTCTTAGCCAATAAGCACACTTGAATCATATATAAGTTTAAAAATATATAAAAAGGATATCAATCCAAATCAAAGTTATTTGATTCTGTTTGGTATTTGATTACGTGGGCTTGATTTAATTATAAACATTCTTAACTCTATATTTAAACACATTAGTTCCACACTTAATGTACGTAAATACACCAAGAAAAAGTCTACCAAAAAATAGACCAAGAAAAAAAAATGATTAAATCTGTAAGCTTTCATCACGTAAATTCAAGAGTGACACTAAGTATTTTTGAACGCTGTAGCCGGGGAAGGGGTAAACACACAGTTGAGTATCTGATTTATTACTCAAATATTCAATTATTACCAGCATCAGATCCAATTGGAAGGTAGTGCCCTATGATTTCTACAAATCTTTTCTTACTACGAATTGAGGATAAAATTTGTTACGCCAATAATTGCTTTCTATAACATTGGAAGCTAATAACGTATCATTGAAGCTATTACATGCACTAGCTACCAATCGCCAGCGAAAACGCAATTTGTCAAGAAGGATATATGAGGTACACGTGTTCAAGACCCGATCTGACGTGGCGTGCTAACTTGATCAGATTTGAAATTTATTACATCGAGTTTGGGTCTTTATATTTAATCCAGTGTATTTTTCGGATCAGATTTATATCACGCTTTAGATTGATTGGACCCAATCAAAAGTCAAATTTTCTATTATAATTATATTTTTTGTATAATAGTTAATAATGAATTATAAAAATTTATGTTTAAATTAATATATTTGAAATAACTTGACATTATTTTTATAGTTAGATAATTTTTTTTGAAATATATATTAAAATATCTTTTGAGTTTTATTTCTTACTTGTAAAATTTTATAACTTTACTATATATAATATAAAAAATTTTATATATTGTTTAAAAATTGGATTGATATAGTCATTTATTGTATTATTATCAAATCATGTTCAAATTTTAAAATATAATCCGATTTAAAAATTGCGTTGAGTTGAGATTTAATCCGAACCTCTAGACGCGTCAATTTTACTCCGAATATGAAGCATAGCCTTAACTTGATCTGCCAAGTAGGCAAGTACTTTCTTTCATTATTCTGTTTTGCCATATTGCACCATCGGTCCTCGTCATGTCTTTTTCGTACTTTCATCTTTCGTACACCCCAAGACAACGATGAATTAATTTTCAACCCCACTAGGTTGTATCGGATTGGAGGTTTTAGGGTGGCGAAATATTCGGCGTTTAGATTGGCTTTAGGTTTGTACAAATTTGAACTAAGCACGTCAAAAGGTGAAGTATATAACAAAATATTAGCTCAGAAATTGACCAAAATTATATATATATGCATTAGTTGATAAAACTGCAGGGTAATCTTTTTATATGGATCTTGGGTGATAAAACTGCAGCAATAGTGTTTCGCTGGAAATGATTTTGGTACGACCGTGGATATACAATTTGCAGAAAGCGAATTACGTATACAACAAAACAAGTTTTTTTTTTTTCCAAAAAGAATCTACTATAACCGGCGTATGTATAAAACAAATTTTACCTATTTGTAAAGAATCCACAACAAGCGAATTTTATACAAAAATTAGTAAAATATATTTTGTTAAAATCCACTGTAAGCGGATTAGGTACGACAAAGTTAATAAAATTATTATTAAAACATAATTAAACTTGTTTTTGGACAAATTAATAATCCAAAAACAAAATTAAAATACTATTACAAATATTAAAATATTACTAAAAATAATATTAAAATATTAAAAAAATGAGGATTTCTTAGGTATCCTTATAAAATTTAAGGGTACCTGGACCGCATAGTTATTTGTTACTAGATTATATCATATGTTCTGCTAACCTAATTTATTAAAAATTGAAGAACAAAGATTCAACCAATATCCATTGTGTTGCCAAATTTTCCTCATGATTCTATATATAGACCATGATTTTTTTTTGGGGGGGGACTATGATTTTTAAAATTGTTTGTGACCTTATTGTGAGGAGAGACTAGAGAAATTGTGTTAATTATATTAATGTTAATGATTCAATATAATTTGTATATTCTAATTAATTATATATATATTATTCTGATCGAACTTTGATTGAACCAATTATACCTCTAAACCTTTAAACCAATGCCTTAACTAATTTGATACTCAATTCATTTTTCTTTTCCTTAGTTGATATTGTGTGAAGCCGCCAAAAATCAAGATTAGACATCTATATCTTATTATTGTTGCCACTATCTTTGGAGTGCTAGGATTTGTTGAACAGCATGGACCATTCCCTTGCTCCTCAAATGAAAATGTGTAGGAAACGGAAAAATATACTGGACTCTCACTGTCTCACATGTAAACATGTGCCATCAATTGTATTTATAAATAAATGACCATTAAAATATAATATTTTATTTTGTACTAAATTATAAGAAATGACCATTAAAATATTTTATTAAAATAAATGACCCTAAAATTCTAAAATTATAAAATAAACAAATAAAATGTTTATATTTTGATTTTGAAGTAAAATAATATTTTATTTTTATTAAATTATCCTTTAATATATTTTATTCATAAACTTTTTCTTTTGGAATAAAATATTGTTTTATTAAAGTTACTAATTTACTACAAGCGAATTTTATTACAATGTTAGTATTTTTTATCAAACGTTTATTCATAAATTAGAATATTATGCATGCACACAATTCGCTTGCAGCCAATTTTTTCTTTTCATGCATTTTTGCTAGTATATGGAATCTGCTACCTCCAAATTCCATTATCCACACCATGCTCCGATAGTTAACAAAATGCCCATATATTTAGACATGAAACCATTTCAAACACCATATGAAAATTAATTTCCCAGAGATACTGAAAAGACATAAGATACTGAAATAGTCAAGCAGTCTTTCTTTTTCTTTTTCTTTTTTTAATATGGGTACAGAACACTGAAGGACGGGTATCTCAACTAAATGAAGTAGCATCTCAAATGGCCGTTGTGCAAAGCAGAACTCTAGCTTAAACAAGTCAAATTCCACAAGTCTACATCACAAAGATTTTTACAAGTTGGAAGATTGTCAGTATTGTGAATCAAACCTCCTTCATGCTAACTGCAGGAGATCAGAGCGAAAGAGAGGTACAGTCAAAGATGTTAACGCATGAAAATGGCACGGTTGCAGTAATAAGTGATTATAAAAAAAATGAGACATCCAGAAGCCACTCTAACCGGATCAACGCACATGGCTCGGGCAAAATATATTTTTTTTTTTACACAGCCAACTATTTCTTCTTCTTAGCACCACTGGCCTTAGCCTTTTTGTTAGTATCTTTAGCATTATTGTCCGGTGTTTCCTGCCAAAAGGAAAAGAGAACTTGTCAAAGCATTGACATTTTAAACAAGAACAGTAACGCATCTAGGGGTGCTTTACCTTAACGCCAATAAAGGGAGTATTTTGTCTGTTTAGTTAACCCATCAGCAGATATTTTGAAATATATGGCTCTTTATTGGGGTGGCTTCTATAGCAGATCAAGGGCAGCTCTACAAGCTGCTCAGATTTTCTTTTAAAACTATTACAAACCTATTTTGAGCATCTAACTGAAATTCTCGATCTACAAAGTAGGTGCACTTTGCTCATATTAAAAATCTTAATCCCTCACTCCCACCACCATGTGGGAGCAGGGCTTGGCACACCCATGGCAACATGGGGGTAGCCACTAGTATATACCAAATAGATTGCCAGTTGTAATCAATATTCTTTTGCATATTGTGTAGTATTATTAGAAGGAAATACAATGTCTAGGAAGAGGTGGATAAGATATCTAGTTGATAAAGAAACAGAAGAAAATATACACAAGCAAGCAAGATAAAACAATAATTCTCTCCAGTTCTTTGCTGCCTAACCAATGAGACTTTTTGCATCTATATTAAAAAGCCAATGGAACCTCATTAAATAGTAAACCAGTTATTGTAATGCCAGAACAGATAGTGCCAAGATAATTTATCTTTCCACAAAGTCACCATAATTATGTTTAAATCTTAACAATGGTTATTAAAACATGGATTCTGCATAAGCACAGATTGACTTTGAAGGTTCACCAGGGCTATTCAGCTTCAGGCACCAAAGCAGACACTTCTATACAATGGCACAGAGTGCTTGGAACCCGGATTGTTTACTGGCAAGCTCAACTTGCCAAAACCCACAGGCCTTGACCAGTTAGAAAGTTGCAGAGAGAACATCTTATGCTCAACTGCTGGTTTGAAAGACCTAAGCATGCATTTGCTTTCCTGTCATTAAGTTTAGCCAAAATTATGCTAACAATCAGCTTAATATGTTTAGTAGATATGACAAAGTTCGTATTTCTGGTACTTCAAATTTTTCTCAGAAGGGAGAGCATCCCATTATTAGAAAATGAAAATATATGGGAATGAAAAGTGGGTGATTGAAGCGCTGCAAATCTAAGCTAGGTGAAGGAGGCAATAGGATTTCCTTGCCACACAAGTACGATGTTCAATTGCTTTTTTCTGTACCGAATAACGTTAATCACCACAACTTGAGAAGAAATCCAATCTTGAAAACAAAAAAAAGAATAAAACCTCCCATGTGAGACACAAATATAGTGTATTTATATCTCTTACTTAAAAGGTTGTACTCAATCAATACTTTTCCACACAATTTAAGTTGGTGGGACTTGTCGTGGAATGCAAGAGTTTTTTCCTGATCCATGAGTGTATGAAAAATCAAAGAGAATGAAAATAATGCAAGGAAACAATAATTCATGATGTAGCTTCAGCCAAAAGAAAGGCAAATTAAGCTGAATAACAAAATCAAGTCCGACCATAAATGTGCTGATGGAGTATTTGACAGGATTTCTTCAAATATTCCGGGATATTAACAAATAATGGAGATCATAGGCTTAGTGGATATCATACCTTCCGTTTAATAGGTATAGATGGATTCGCGGCAGGTTTAAAAAATGATTCCAATCTGTTATCAGAAAGAAGGAAAGTGGACGAGTTATGCAGAAAGAGAAAAGACAGGTTTCTATTTGTTTTCAGTTTTCATTTCCTTTTTTTTTTTTTGGGTTTTTTGAAGGAAACTGAAAACAGTGAAAACAGCAAAATCTTGTTTTCTACCTTCATTTTTCTATTTTCACGGTTCTGTTCACAAAATCTTAACAATAGAAGATAAAAAAAATTAAAACAGAAAATAAAAACTCAAACCAAACAGAAACACAATCATGTCCAATGAGCTAAGAATCACGTACCGGCCTTGTGATGACTTGTTCTTTGCCGCTTTAATTTTTTCTATTGCCTAACATTGATATAAAAACCATAACAAAAGAGATGAAAGCCCACCAAAATCCTAATCAAACAGTCCACGAAAGAAATATATTATTTATAGCCACACACCTTTGTCACCCTATCACTGTTGAATCCATTCTCATTTACCAGAAATGTTATCAACCCCTGTAAACATAATCCAACCTAGTTATATTGCCCAAGAACTTAGAATGAACATGCATGTCAGTATGTAAATCCATGTCTGTTTGAAAGGATATTCAATAACAGACTAGTTATTACTTCTTCATCTGGAGCAGACCACTTAAGATTAAGTTCCTCATCATTGGTTATGACCATTGGCTCTTTAAAAAGCCGCCGAGCCTCCTGATATGGCCAATCATCCGGTATCTGGTACCTGAATCAACACACATGATTTATTACAAAGGATGAGAAGTCATCATAAAGAAATATCATGGACCTTGCATTTAAAGGAATGAGCATTTCGACAGCATAGTTAAGTGTGGATGCTGCACACAACACTTATCTGGTAACAATAGAGAGCATTGATCCAATACCAATCAGTAAATAAAGTGGCCAAAAGCCAAAAGGCTCCATTAACAAAATTTTATACAACAATAAAATCAAACCATGATGTAAGCACATTATCAAAGCACAAAAAAGTACAGTGTACTGCGCCCATGATCAGTAAACTTAGAAGGGCTCAAATATCTGAGGTAGAGATGTCTGTGAGAACTGGTAACAGCAAGAATAATAAAGATCACACACAAGAATTGAATAACCTCGGGTGAAGTATCAAGGTGAGAATTCAGCTATGTATATTCTGTATCATTCCATTCTGTGCCCGCAGCTGTTGCTCCCTTAGTTCATCCAGCATCAGATCTGTTTCCCTCACTTCCTCCATACCAGAGGGTGTCGAAATCCCTCTCAACAAGGAAGGAGGTTTTCTGCCATACAGGGTCTTGAAGGGGGTTGTGTTGGAGGAGTGGAAATTTGTATTGTACCAATACTCAGCCCATGTTAACCACTGTGGCCATGACTTAGGTTTCAGTCCAGCAAAGCATCTCAGGTAGGTGTTTAGGCATCTATTCACCATCCCAGTCTGCCCATCTGAATCTTGATGATAGGTTGTTGTGTACCTGAGCTTCTTGGCAGCGTGCTTGAACAATTCATCCAAAAATGCCTCATGAAGAGCCTGCCCCTATCAGACACTATTTTTTGAAGAAAGTCATGCAATCGAAATACTCCTTTCACAAACACCTCAGCCACTTCCTTGGCTGTATAAGGATGTGCCAAATCAATAAAATGAGCATACTTAGTTAGCCCATCCACCACCACTAAGATAGTGTCTAAGCCCTTAGACTTAGGCAATCCCCCTAAGAAATCCATAGATAAATCAGTCCAAGTAGAACTGGGAACCAGTAATGGATGCGTTTCATATTTATTTCTGTGGCAGAATTCACATCCTTGGACATAATGCTGAATATCTCTTCATCCCCTCCCAGAAGAGGTAGGCTGAGATCCTCTTGTATGTCCTGAACCCGAGTGGCCCCCAATAGCTGAATCATGAAACTTCTCCATGGAACTCGGGTGGATGCCTTAGACAGTACCAGCCTGCCCTTATATAACAGTCTTCCCTCTTTAATCTCATACCCTGGGTACAAATCTAGTTTTTTAATTAGCCCTTGCATCACTTGTCTGAGTTGTTCGTCTGCCATGTTCTCTTCCTCAATGCCCTCCCAATCAAAGTTCCATGTTCTCTTCCTCAATTCCATCCCGATAGAAGAACTGAACTGATGAAACAGTGAAATATACCTTCCTTAACAGGGCATCCGCAACATTATTGAACTTTCCAGTCTGTATGTAATTTCAAAGTCATATCCCAGCAGCTTGGTCACCCCATTGTGTTGATCCTCCCCCATCAATCACAGGTCCACCAAGAATTGGAGGCTCCTTTGATCCGTTTCAACCTCAAAGTACCTGCCTACGAGGTAGTATCTCCATTTTTGAATGGCTAAGACAATAGTTGATCAATTTTCTCTCATAGACATATATTCTGGGCCCCTTCTGATAAAGCTTTGCTCATGAAGGCAATAGGTTGTCCTTCTTGCATCAGAACTGCCCCTACACCCCTGCCTGATGCATCCGATTCAATGAAAAAACTGGGAACAGCTAAAGTGGGCAACCTCACCATAGCAGCCTTTAATTGCTCAAATGACTGCAGTGCTTCTTTTCCCCAAGCAAATGCATCCTTCTTCGGCAGTTGAGTTAGTGGATAAGCTATCTTGCCATAATTTCTCATGAATCTCTTGTAATAACCGGTCAACCCCAAGAAACCCCTTAAGCTCTTTAGGTCCTTGGGGATTGGCCAGTCCAACATCACAGCAACCTTCTTAGGGTCAGCTGAAATCCATGTGCCTGAGATTAGGTGAGCCAAATGCTCCAATTCCTTCTGCCCAAAGTTGCATTTCTTTCTGTTCACATGCAGCTGGTGGGCTTTCTACAATTCCAGAACCTGCAGTAAGAGTTTCACATGCTGCTGCAAATCCTTGCTATAAACTAAAATATCATTAAAGAACACCAAGGTGAACTTCCTCAAAAATGGTTTCAGGACCCTTTCATCAATACCTGGAAAGTTGAGGGGGCATTGGTTAAGCCAAAAGGCATAACCAAGAACTCATAATGCCCCTCATGAGTCCTAAAGCTTTCTTTGCCACATTTTCCTTCATTCGGATTTCGTGATATCCTGATTTCAAATCCAATTTAGTTAAAATTTGGGCATCTCCTAATTCATCTTGCAGCTCTTCTATGACAGGTATAGGGAACTTATCAGAAACAGTAACCTTGTTTAAGGCCCTATAATCCACGCAAAATCTTGACCCAATGTCTTTCTTCTTCACCAATATCAGGGCTGCTATAAGGGCTCAGACTAGGCTGGTTCACACCAGCTAGCAACGTCTCATTCTCTATTCTCTCAATCTTTTTTTTTTCTGATATAAGGGATACCTATAAGGTCTAATGTTTGGAAGTCAGCCCCCTCCTCCAAATTAATTGCATGGTCTTCATCCCTTTCGGGTGGGAGTCCTTTTGTGGATTGGAAAATCTCAGGTAACTCCCCAATTGACTTCTGAACCTCTTGAGGGACATCATCTATCTCACCCTCAATCTGAGATTCCTGCAAAGGGGCAATGAAGTACCCTTCTCCATCTTTTTTTAAGCACCTTCAAGGCAGTTCTACAAGTGGTTTGGGCATGGCATAATGCAGGGTCTCCATGAAGCTCCAAAATCTTACCTTCTGATCACCATTTCAGGCACAACTCCTGGAAGTATACTACTATTCTGCCCAAACACGAGAACCAATCCATTCCAAGAACCAATTCAGAGCCCCCTAACTCCATGAGAGATATTTTGGACGATGTCTACCTCCTGGATTTTCAACCTCACATCACAGCAAACTCCCTCACCCTTTTCTTTTTTCCCATTGCTCACTTCTCCAGTAAAGGTTGGGCCTCAGTAATTTCCAATCCTAGCTCATGAGCTAATCTAGTGGTAAAAAAATTACCTGACACCCCATTGTCTATCAAAATAATCACCTTCCTGCCTGTGAGCTCTCCTGCAACCTTGAAGGATTTGTTAGATGTCAATCCCTCGAAACTCTTGAGGGATAATTTCATATTCCTCATTACAAGGGGTTCTTCGATTTGCTCCCCAAATTCCACATCCCCGATCTCTTCTCCTCTTGTTCCTGTCTTGGACTCTTCATCCTTGTCCACTAACAAGAGCTTCATCCGCACAAACAAGGTTGCACCTCCACCCCCACCGCTCACTGCATCCCCTTCGCTGCCTCTCCTACAAGGGTTCTTGAGAGCATCTTCAACGCTCTGCTCTCTTTCGTTATCCATCAAGTGGTCTACAACCTCCCCTCTCTCGGAACATTGTTGAGCCTGGCCCTCCTAATGTTCTCACTGAGCTCACGTTCCTCCATACCAAAGTTGAAGGCCCTCGATACAAGCCCCCACTCCTCTTAAGACCCACCTACACCACCTTCCTTCCAGGCTTGATAACGCTCGTCCAACTTCGGCGCCTTATCCATCATCGCGGCTAGGGTGCGGAACTGATCCACCTTTAGCTCAATTTGGATCTCCACCTTCAGGCCAATGAGATGAATTCCTATCATCACCTTTGTCCAGGTCCTTGTGAGCTCCTGTCACAGCCTCGAACTCGCAACAATATTGCGTCACACTTCTCGTTTGTCTAATGCACAACAAAGGCCCATGGGGTTGATCGTCGCACCTGGCAAAAACCTCCTCATTAGATCCTCCTTGAACTCACACCAAGTGGGAAACAGGGCCTGATCTTCCCATCCAGACATGAGCCTCGCTCTCCATGGCCACAAATGTGAGCTCTAAATAATCCTCCATAACATTGATTCAAAAGTAACACTCCACCTTCACAATCCACCCACGTAACCATCATTGCTAGAGAATACGGGGAGTTCGAACTTCGTCCCAACCTCTGCTCGCCTCAGCAAAGCATCATCATCTTCATATCCTTCCGACAACCACTCTCTCCTCGATAGTTGTCAGTTTCACTATCGATTCTTGCTCAACCCACCACTAGGTCTCCTCATGTTAGGTGTGGGCTCTCGATTCTGGGACCTGTGCTCAGTGTTCCCTCCCTGTTGACACACATTCCTCTGTTCTCAAACCAACTCCTCGATTTTTTGAGAAAGAGACTGTTCAACCACCTTGTTCTGCTCTTGTCTATGATTCTGCTCATGCCACCTCCTTTCAATCACCACGAAATTCGCGAGCCTTCGCTCCACCGCCTCCAACCTCGATTCCATTGCAACAGCATGTGTTGAGACCATTCACATAGCTCCCTAGGATCATGGAGCTCTTACACCAGTTGTGAGGACTAGTATTAAAGATCACACACAAAGAATTGAATAACCTCAGCTGAAGTCTCAAGGTGAGAATTCAGCTATGTATATTCTGTATTTTTTGTGCAATAGTAATATGAACAAGTAAGATAATCACAAAGTGGAAAGGAAAATCTTGGGCATGAGGAGCCTCTATCCTTGACCTCACTAATTTTCTGAATAATCCCCCCCCCCCCAAAAAATAAAATAAAATAAACAGACAAAAACACCTACCAACACTAGCTATAACAACGTCCTAACAAACCAACCCCTGGTCCCCCACTTTGATTGTCTCTCATATGTGGCTAGCATCCCACATACCACTAATTTATCCGGTATTTAACAATTGGGCCCTTGTTGGGCCTTAGACAGCTTAGTCTTCTTTCCGGAATAATATTTCCCAAAACTTGGGTCTAACAATGTCTAATTGCAAATGCAGCACAAATATAACAAAGGGAAATAAGTAACCCTAATTTTGCTCATGTGACTAATGAGTATCCAATTGCACATACTAGAAATGGTAATTTACAGATTGGAAAAATAAGAAAAAAAACCTCTCTTTGTTTATGTTCTCCAGTATATTTTCAATAGAGCCATGTTGACGTATGAGCTTCAAAGCTGTCGTTCCCCCAATCCCTGCAGCAAACACGGTTTTTATATTATATACATACGCAAAATGAGCTTGTATAGCAATCATAAAACAAAACTTGGACGTAGCATCATACAAATCAAAAGGGGATATAAAATACCTCGAATGCTTTCACAATAATCACACCCAGAAAGAATGCACAAGTCAATAAATTGGTCCATGGTCACATTAAGCTCCTCCAAAATCTGAAACAAGAGGACTATCAAAATGGGTAGATCAAAAAGTGAAAAACTCAACATTTTGAAAGCTATAAGGACCTTGGCAATTTCAAATTCCATCACTGGAACTTTTTTGGAGCTAGGATCCATTAAATGACGAAGAAATTTAGGAGCTCCAAACGTTAAAGAGTCCATATCTTCAGAAGCCACAGCATAAACCTACAATGTGTAAAATGTTCAATATAAATTCAAGAGTCTATAGGAAATGTTGTCAATTAATTTAAAGGAATCAATTAAAAATTCATAAGAAGTCATATCCAAAGGTCAGGAGTACAAAATGGGGAAAAAATATGAAAGGAAGATCATATCTGAAATTTAAATAGATTTTACACATTTTAACTTTCTTGGTTTCCATGAAGTCTGTTAAAAAAGGATTCATAACAAATTAACAATCCCTCCGTTTTCACTTTTATGAAGCCTGCTCAGAAAACAAGGTGACACAGCAGATATGTATGAACTCGCCTTTCCAGCCTTGCAAAGAGCAGCACACTGAGCCTCCGCTTCCGAGGGTGCCTGTTGAAGCCAAAGCCTTAGCTAGATGGACAAACACGTTACACTAAAATGATAAATACTTGAGTAATGCAACGTCACCTCAACGACGGGCACTCCCATGAGTCTTAAAAGTCTTTTGCAGTCTTCATTATGCTGCTTTGTCACCTACAAGTGTGTGGAGATGGCCTCAACAGCATGCACCAAAAACCATGGTTCTATCCATAACATATCAAAACTTTCTTAAATAAATATGCCTGAGAAACAAAGACCCACCTTCACAGTCCTTTTGCTGAATTTTTCAATGTCTTCCTTATTGGCAGTCTAAAATGACAGGAAAAAAGCAGCCCAGGATGAATACTTTGATTTGATACAAGAAATTACTCAGAAAAAGACTCCATAGAGGTAGGCAAATACCAAATTACGCATATACCTCAATGGCTTCTGACAAATCCTCCGTAGCCTCAGCCCTCTTTGACAAACTACAACACAACAAAGTTTTAGAATGAAAAGCACATTATTAAGGAACTGTTATTATGGGCTAAAACTGGGGAACAAAATTTCATGGATGAGTTTCATGTGTAATAATACTAAAAATGGAAAAGAAAATCTCATGGCTGAATTATCCATGATAAATTCTCATCCAGTTTTATCCGATATCAAACACACCCTAAGAAAAAATTTCCTCTATTGGACATTCCCCCCCCCCCCCCCCACACACACACACACACACTTTTGTCCGATAAAATCTGATGGGTGAATCATCCATGATACATTATCATCCACTTTTATCCAATATCAAACACACCCTAAGTAAAAAAGTCCTCTGTTGGACATTTCGCCCCCAACACACACACACACAAAATACAAGATAAACAATCCAAAAATAACCGAACATCCCAGGAAAAAAAAAAAATACCGTTTTGCAAGCTCTTGTTTCTTCAAATCTGGTGGCTGCCCATCAAAAACATATCTGGATAAGAAGAGCATTTGAAAAGAATAAGAATAAAAATCAGTAGGAGCACACAGTTGACGGAACAACTCTTTCTCAGAGGGTACAATTGAAAGAAAGCCAACAGAAATAATTACAAAAAAATAAAAAAGAAATTACACTGGCTTCATCCCAGCTTCTAGAAGTCTGATGGTCCGATTAAACATGCCTTGCAAATGGCTATAAGACGCAAAAAAAAAAAAAAAAAAAAAAACAGAGGGTCATCACACACTTAACTAAACACATTATAAAAAGAAGAAACTGAAACATAACAACGCATCACAATTAAGCACACTTGATTGAAAACTATGAACATGAAGATATTACTATCGTACCTAGTAACTTCACCAGCTTCATTAGTGAGCATTTCAGTTCCAATTCTTCCCACCACAATCTGCACCAAAACCAAAGGCACGTGTGAAGTGATGTTAACATAACGGTTGAAAGAGGGAACAAAAAAAAGTGTTAAGCGTTTGTGAATTGTATGCGGACAAGGAACTGGTAAATGCTCATGCTGGCGTCAATGGCGATCTTGCGGCCAAAGTAGCTCTCGAATTTGTTCTCCCTCATGCATTTCGGGGCATTGTCAGCAAGAAGCTTTGTTAAACCCTAGAATCACCCAAAATTCCCAATCAGCAAAACGAAATATCAATAATAGTAAGGATAAAGTTGAAATGAAAAAAAAAATTGAAGACCTTGATACCCATTTGGTTGAGTAATGCGTGTAGGAAAGGAGCAGAGAAAAGAGTAGCACGAAATGGGGAATGGAAAAAACGTGTGACTTAGGCGGTAGTAGAAGAAGGAGGAGGAGGCAGACAGCAACTGCTTCCCGCGCACTCTCCTCAAGTGGTGTTCACGGGTTGGGTTGGGTCGGGTTTGAGGTAAAATTAGAACCAACCCAATCCTTTTGTACAGGTTGGGTTCGGTTGGGTCGGTTTTTTTCTCAGTCCGATTTGAATCGGGTCGGGTGTGAGGTGTGAAAATTGAAAAATTTAATGATAAATCAGTACAGCATTGAGCCAAACTCTATCTATACACATATAATCTGCACATATAGGAAGAAATAACAGTTTTTGGGTATCCAAATTTCAGATTTCAATTTACCATTATCCTAAATTTTTAAAGCAAATGGATAAATGGCTAAAATTGTAAATACATTAATTGGAAGTTACAATTTTTAACACACAAAAAGCCAACTTCTCAAGCATTATTTTTTTAAAAGTGCTCCAAGTCTCCCCATGTGTTTTCTCCGTAGAAACCCATACGTCTCTTTTTAACCATCCACTGGCCTCTCTTGCAAGGTTTGTCATGGTGAGTTGCCATAGTTATTATATTATATTATTATATTATAATGATAATGACAAAAATCATGGAGGAAATTTTCTATTTTATTTTTATGTATTTATATGCGTTGTGTTTCATTTTGAGTGATAATTATGTTTTAGATTTGATTAAGAGACAATAGTGGTTCAATGGTTTATGCATTTTGTAAGGTTTTCCAGAGACTAAGAGACTGTATGGGACTGGAATGATAGATGAAGTGGAATTGTGACTTTATTGTTTACTATAGGCTTTTGACATATTGCATGACCGTGAATATATGCCACTCTTTCATCACTTTATTCTATCATTGTATCATTCATAATCGCATGTACTTTGAATATTTACAATTAATATTTTAAAATAAAATCAAGAATATATGGAATCAATCAATGTCCAAATTGGTTGTCCTTGGTTCAATTTCTAATTGAAAATGTTCATTTTTTTAGCAAGAGTGCTTCATTGCAATTTGATTCACTAATCGATGACAGATCCAAGTTAGCATCCCAAGAGTCAATATCCTCCTCCTCCTTTTCTGAAAAGATAAAAGTAATGGTATATTCAACAGATGACAGTAGAGCGGTTTGTATTTGCAATTGTACATATATTTTTAGTAGCCCACCCAACCCATAAAGGGATATTTGATTACATGCAATCTGCAATCTTGGTATCAATTGTGTAATCTATCACTTTCTTTTCTTTTAGTGATTATATATGCAATCTTGAGAGGTAACATATCTTATTCTTTCTTAATTTCTTTACATTTTACATTTTTTGTAATATCTTATTCTTTCTTAATTTCTATAGATAAAGAAAATGAATACTTGGTCTAAGAATTGGATAGAAACTTCACATTTTTTGTTCAACCTAAGACATTACTGTCTCTGATCAAACCCAATGGCATGAATGCTTTGAAGGTTCTTATTCACATGAACAAATTGATAAGGATCATTTCAAACCAAACTGTTCTTTATAATCTATAATACTATATAAAGTCGTTGGGCCACTTTAACTACTCAACATTTGGTCTTTTTTTTCCAAATTAATCCTTTTAATAAAACAATCTTTAAAATATTCAACCATCTTGAAAAAAATTCTTTTCTCCAAAAACCTATTGCTCATATCATATGGAAATGTGGGGAGTAATTTTAAGTTGTTTGAGAAGTTAAAATAACTATTGGCTTTAATTAAGTTCTGGTTTACCTTTCTATGTTTATTTTGGTTATTATTTACTCATATTATAATTGCCTCAAGACTTGACATCGAGAAGAGAAGGTACCTAGTGGTGCCCATAAAAGTTTGCAAGATATTGCTAGGCAATGGATTATGGAATGAGTTGTTTTTTAAATAGCTTTTCTCCCAATTGATTATGTTATCATTCAAAATATATAGCAATGAAGCTTTCAGAAAGGTTCTAAAGCTAACACGGTGCATATAAAGAAACAGCAAGATTTAGATCACAAATTTACAATGCCTCCTAATTGAACCTTTTCATAAAATCTTTTAAGCTTTTGTATTGTCCTTGTCCTAAATTGATCAAGCTCGCTAAAGTTTTTCCATGGGCTCTGAAATTATCATGGTTGAATTGAACATGTCTAAATGCTCTTAGGGATCAGAGGTCCCATCATAAGGTTCCACCATTAGTAGCTTGAAATGATTTGAGAGTGGTACTGAAATTATATACTCTAAAAAGATATGGCTTGCCATATATCGATTTGTATCTATATGGAAGGATGTTGAAGAGTGATCCCATCTCCAAGCGATACTCTCTGATCCATCATCACATGCAGAGCTCTTGTTGTTATCTTTAACCAACTACTTAATCTATTCTTGCATTTATTGATTACGGGCATGTAGATCCTGAACCTGCTTTAAGAGTTCTCGCATTGGCGATGGAGGAGCATCATTTCCATCAACAATGGAGTCACTAATAGCGTGCACAAATAAGTTCATAATGGAAATGGGGGGAGGTGGTGAATGGTTTACCTTTCCTCCATAGACGGCACCAGATGTTCTAGACAAAGTTCTGGGAGTTCGATAAACCAAATGCAAGGCTTGGCTAATTGCTCCTCTAACTTAGAATATAATAAGCCTTTTTGATATCGTGGTATTTGAAACTAAGCTTTGAACACGTCTCCCCTAACCAATCTTCCCTAGTTTTATAAGGATTCACTGAGGGTTATTAGTGGTAAATGGTAAGATAAACCTACAGTCTTCTAAATGTCTCATTTGGTAATTAAAATAACATTTCATAATGATAATGCCTACCGGATAATTAAACAGTTGACCCTTATTCAAAGAGCAATTACAAGTGGAAAAGTCTTATGGATTTTCTAACCAATTGGCTCAACATAATATGTATAGTTCAAGGTGGCTTTCATGTAGAGGTTTTATCCAAGTGGCGAAAGGCTCAAATGGTACAGGAATTTCTAAAACTCCAGCTAACTCCAAGCATGACAATGATTGAGTATGATGAGCTTTCACCTACTTGGCTCAAGTGGCTTTGAGCATGTTGTCAATAGAGACAAATGGGGTGAGGCAGTTTGTTCAAGGATTACCCAGGGACATGTTTCTCATCTTATAGACCCACACACACACATATATATATATAAGCTTTCAAGTTTCAATAACAAGAAGCCCTTAGGTCAGCCCCTCTTAATCCTTTCCGCCTACAGAATCCAACAAACAAAGAGACGAAGTAATCATTAGTTTGAAGCAGTTGTCACATTGGTGTGTCCTACGACGTAGTTAATGCAACGTTGATCCTTAATAATGAATCGCTTGTTAATTAAGACATGCTGTGTTAGTCATCAAAACGTTGACTCTTTGAGTGGTTCTATTAAAATAATTTTGTGGACTGACATAAATCAATATTGAATTTAATTTAGACCAAATTAATTTGATGTCAAACAATTAGAGTTTATCATTTAAGCCCAATAATTTGTGATCATTGTTGCTATTGGGTTAATTATTGTTAAGCACTATTTAATGTGGGTTTACGGGTCCTTGTGCATAGGCTTTGCTATCATGGGTTGCTTAGCCCAACAGTTTAGTGACACAAGGAGAGACCCTCCTCCTAGCCAATATATAGGGTGTTTGGTTGCCCCATTCATACCATGACACAAAAAACCTATTATGGAATAAGAGGAGTAAATCTCCTTACCTTCTCTCTAATCCCTTGTGTTTGCATTTTATATGTCAGGTTAGGAGATGGTTATGACTCTGTTGTCTTCTTCGTCAGTCCTTCCAGGTAACTCTAATTCAATCTTCTGATTGTTGTTGAACATGCCATATTCAGGATAAATTGATCTTTGGGATATAGGGATTTCATTTGTTATATCTTTGATATATCTGAAATTCCTTCAAGTGGTATCAGAGCCAATTTAACTTCTAATTATGGCTTCTTATCTTTTGTCATTTATGAGATTGGATATTTTATTAACGATCAAGTTTGTGATTTTGTTGTATTTATTGATTACTTCTGAAAATTTTGAAGGCTTTACGAATCTTGTTAGGGAGTGATTTGTCGTTAAAGTTTATAAACCTCAAGCCCAGGATTGTTTTTCTATGCAAATTGTGTGTTTTAATTAAGCATCAAATGAGCAATAAGAACCTTTCGATTTCATAGAGCAAACCCAGATCCTTTGATTGATTGACAATTTTTTCTTCTTTCTTGGGGCTTTTGTTGACTAATTCCCCACAAGTGGAACGAAACTAGTTTTGCATGATACAGTGGTCAAAATTAAGGAAGATGTTGGCAACTAATTTCACTAATGGGTTCTGTTCTTCATCTTTTTTTTTTAATGATTGAAAGAAATTTAATTAAATTCTTGAAAAACTTTAATGGATTGCGTTTGTCTATATTTGTTTCTCAGTGTTTCCCCAAATAATAATAATAAGGCATGAATTTGCAACTTGATGCATGGGTTTTGATCGCACTGTGATTTTCTATTAATCTAGGCTGGTATTAGGAGCAGAAGTTTTTATTTTTAAAGCTTGAGATAAGCTCCAGTTACTTTGGTACTATACCAACAAGAGGAAGAGAATGACTTTTATTCTAGACTTTTTTTTTTCACCAATTTTAAGCCAAATTAAAATTAATTCTAGATTAAATATTAAATATTGGTGAATCTTGTTTTTTTTTAGTACCAAAATATTTGTGTCGAATTTCTTAGAATTCAAAATTGTTTTTAATATATATATATTTGTGGTGAATCTTTTATCACATTTCTTGACATGCCATAAGTTGTGCACTCTTGGAGTTGATGTAATTTTTTTAGTATTGAAATAATATTGGTACATCTTTTGTATTAATATCAATATTTTTTTTGTTATTGTTGGGCATATTACATTAAGTACTCTCAAAGTCAATATATTTAATTATTGAATTAATCTTGGTTATTTTTTTCACCTTGATATTGTGGATGATAATTATAAAATTTTGTTGTTGCTAAATTTGTACAATATCATTTTGAGAGTTGTCTTGAAGCCTTTTGATATTGTTTTCCTTTTCTTTAAAAGGCAAAAGCAAGGTTTTAAAGCTATGGTCATTTTGCTTGTTAAAGTTTCCCTCATATAAAACAAGTTTCTAATTCCCCAATTTGGCATTGTTTCAAGCAATATGATAGTATTATTAGGATAAATTTCAATTGATGATGATCATTGTTGTATATGACTGTGTGATTGATGTTGGAACGACAAGTGCTCTATAAATTTTTTTAAAAAGGTTAAATAATTGAATATAAATTATTGGGCATATTGTCTGAAATATAATCTCAGAGTTTATTTGATTTACTTATTGAGATAATTTTGGGGTATTTATATTCAGTATATTGCACATCAAATTGTGAAGTATCATTATTATTAAATAATGTGTACTCTGCGAGCATCTATTAAAGAAATAATAAGATATTCTATACATTTTGATTTGAGAGAATGATATTGATGTCATTGAGCACATTACAATTTTTCGCACTCTCAGAAATATTATATTTTGATATTTTGTCTTTACGTGTACATAATATTGTGTATAAAATTTTTTTCTGATTATGTATAGTAATGTTCTGAGAGTTATTGCTTAAGAAATTTTGAGATATTTTATTTTGCTGTTGAATCGTGTTTTATATGCCAGAAAATAAATTTTATATTTTTTCATTATTTCGGTGTTTTGGAATTATTTATTTCGTCCTTCTAGATTTTATAATGTTCAAAGGTATGGGGCGCTCTTTAAATTATGGAGTTCAACATTTTATGAATATTTGAGAAATATCTGCTCATATAATATTTTATGTGCTCCCAAAGTCTATTTATTTTTGTCCATGTATTGGAAAGACTTTGTGCCTTTTGAATATATTAATATTAATTTTGAGTAAGTGAAAAAGCTCATAAACTTACTTGTTGTACACTATTGCTGGGAGAGACCCACTTAATGATTAAGCACGATAGGTGTATGGGTTTACTAGGTTAAGTCAGATATATTTAGTGTATAGTTATGGTATTATTTGGCACATTATTAAATTTATACTCTCAGACTTGTTATAGTTTATCTATATACTTTCATAATTGTGATCTCATATTCTAAGAGCAATTGCCATAGATACTATTTTGTTGATAATATCATATCATTTATTCTAAGAGATTTTTTTTTAGAATTATAAAATATACCATTCAAATATTGTGTTGTGTTATGTGCCAAAATAAATTTTGAATATTTTAATTATTTCTTTTAGTATCTTGGAATTATTTAATTTGAATTTCAAGATTTTATGATATCGAAATTTGAGACATTATTGAATTTCAGTATTAAAAAAAATTGTGAAAAAAGTGAGACACTCTCATATTTAATGTATTTTGACTATTAATGTATTATTTATGTCTCTTTTATACATTTTGGAATATTGCAGTTATATATTTTGTGCAAAATTATTCTGAGTGTTGTTCAAAGAGTTGCTATTTAAAATATTTTGGCATTTTTGTTGAATATTTTATAGTTTGTATGCTTTTAAAGTTAATATATTTTGTTAATTGTTTTTAATATTTTGCATATTAATTATGAAATAATTGTTGTTGGGCATCTTTCATAATTACGAGGTCACTTTTGCGGGACTAATTGTGATGAATTGCTATTTGTGAACATTGTATATTATGTAATTTTGGAAATTATAAATTATCTTATCCAACATTTTATATCATGTTCCATATGGGAAAATATAATTATGTATTGTAGTTTTATGGGAAACTATAACTGTTTGATTTTGTTTAATATTGTTTTAAGTTTTTCCTTGTATAAAGGTTAGGAACATTATTATAATATGTTCTCCCATATTATATTGAATAATTGTTTTGTAAAATATCATCATCTAATTTATGTAGTCCAAGTGGGAGAATATTTAATTTTGTGTGGATGGTGTGGACTTGCATAAATTAGTGTTGGATTTAATTTAAAAATCCAAAATTATTATTCACAAAAGTATTATAACATAGTATTTATGAAAATATTGAGTTTTGGGACTTTCTGCTGCTTATGCAAAAGTTGTTATAGCCATAATGTTATTTGATTTTGGCTAAAATCCCACTTAACATAAAGAGAAAGTTGTTTTAGGTGACATATGCACCATTGTGAAATAAGAAAATAATTATGAGTTTAAAAATTTCTTTATGTTTCATTTTACAACCAATGTTATTTTATTTTGAGGGGATTTTAGCTCTCAATCTTATACTTGTTATTTATTGTGTACTCTTCTGGATTTTGTGAGTATTTTCTTAAATATATTCAAAATTTTTAGTTTTACTCCCATTTTGGCCGTACATTTTTTGTCTATGATGACTAATTTAAGACTATTGCTTTTGAATAATATTGCAACTGTTGTGGCATTAAGAGTTATATTGATAACGAACTTATCCTTCGATTTTTTTTTATTGATATAATTCTTAATGAGTTGATAATCATGGTTTTAAAGATTTCAGTATCCTCTCGGTACTATCTCTAACGACATGATTTTGTTGTATATGAGCATTAGCTCCTAAATAACATTAAGAGTAATTACTTGTTTGTTGGGCAATTTTGTAGCAATCCAATATTTTATAAATCTTTTGTGAGTATTATTGGATTATGTAGATAGTGGACATACCCGTCGGTGTGACATTAACTGATATAATTTTTGTATTGGATTGCAAATGTTTTTGGGTTATGCAGATAATAGACATACCCTTTAGTATGACATTATTTGACATAATCATTGGATGATAAAGAAAATAATTTGAATTAAATTGTTTAAGAATTTTATATTATCGTTATTGTTTTTCTCTATCACGTTGGGAAGTTTTGTATATTGTGATTTAGGACCCTTCGGCGATATTGCAATGATACAAGGACTCTAGTTCAATTAACTGCCCAATTAATTGAACGAGAGAAAACCAAATTAATTTTATGCTCATTATAATATTCTGTCGTATAGTTTTCTCTTTCCCTTGTTGTTCTGTCGTTACTGTATTATGTAAGACCTATATAATGGATATTGTTGAGTCTCTATTATCTCATGATGTTGCTCCCATTAATGTTAAAATTTTATTATACAGTGAATTAGAGACTTTATGTTTTATTATGTTCTTATTGTTGGTTTGTAGGTCTAAAATGCTTCCGCTAGCAACTTGCTTTGTGCTCAAATGAGCGTTTGATTATTAATTTGCGATGATAGAGAGGAGATATTTGTTGTCTAATGTCAATTGGACACTAGTGATCTCCTCAGATCGTTTAAGCAGAGTATGTCAAATGATTTTGTGAGATTCTGTTATAAACAAAAATGACTCTGCACTCTTGTATCTCTCTATTTTGTACTTTTGTTACTAGGGAGAATAATGATAAGTTTAAACTTATATTGAGTACTCTACTATAGAGTTATTACTGATCCCATCACTATTTAGTATACCATTAAAGTATTTTGAAATTTCGTGACCTCTAATGGGAATGTGATGTTTTGATGTATTAGATTAGTAGGAGAAATATGCACTATTATTATTATTATTATATTGTTGTCTCGAGATTAATTTGGCAAGTTGTGATAAACTATTCTCAAGTTATTGCAAAATGTATTGTTGTTGATTCTCTAACCGAAGGCTAGCCATTAAAGTTTATTCTTGATTATATAATCGTATGGGTATATTGAGATCTTCTTCTATTTTTTGGGTTATTGGGAGTTAGTTCTGTATATTTATTGTGACATCATATATTACTGTCATTCAAGACTGCACTGCAGAATTATTGATATAATTGTTATAATGGCAAATTATTGAAATATTTTGGACACATTTTCAATTTGTTGTCACCATGAGATATTTTATTGGATCTCAGAGAGCATCTTGGCTAAATGTGTTTACTTCATATTTTGTTGTTGTTGTTGTTGATGATGATGTTACTGTTGCTGTTGTGTTGTTATTATTTGTTGCTATTGGTGTTGTGCACACTTTAATCTGAATATAGCACATTATGAGACATTTTGGACCCAATCTCATTTTGTTAGTGTGCAAAAATTTGTTAGATCTCACTTAGCATCTTAGGCAGATGTTGGGTTATTTGATTGGGAATTGCGCCAGGATCACATATTGTTATGCCAATTTTGTTGTGCATCCCATTTACCTATATATTACATTTTGTTGGGTCATTGGGAATTAAGCATCTTGCATGTATGATGTCAATACTCCTTCGAGTATGATTTTCTACATTGTTGAGATGCTTGTTATCCTATTCTCGACCATTTGGTTTGAAGTGCTTGTTTAGTTTTGGCATCCTGTATGTTACTCCCACATATTGTAGCTTAACTTGGGTATTGTTTTATAATGTTTTGATTTATGTTGTCCAAATGGGAGATTGTTGGAATAATTTTGTGGACTGACATAAATTAATGTTGAATTTAATTTAGACCCAAATTAATTTGATGTCAAACAATTAGAGTTTATCATTTAAGTCAAATAATTTGTGATCATTGTTGTTATTGGGATAGTTATTGTTAAGCATTGTTTATTGTGGGTTTACAGGTCATTGTGTATAGGCTTTGCTATCATGGGTTGCTTAGCCCAATAGTTTATTAACATAAGGAGAGGCCCTCCTCCTAGCCAATATATAGGGTGTTTGGTTGCCTCATTCATATCATGACACAGAAAACCTATTATGGAATAGGAGGAGTAAATCTCTTGACCTTCTCTCTAATCCCTTGTGTTTGTATTTTATATGTTAAGTTAGAAGATGGTTATGACTTTATTGTCTTCTTCTTCGGCTTTTCCAGGTAACTCTAATCCAATCTTCTTATTGTTGTTGAACATGCCATATTCAAGATTAAATTGATTTTTGGGATATAGAGATTTCATTTGTTTCTATCATTTGATATATCTAAAATTCCTTCAGGTTCCACATTCTAATTAACACGTGTTAATCCATGTGTTTGAAGCATTTGCCATATTAACGTCTTAGCAAAGAAGCACTTCCTGTCATTTCTTTAATTAATGGGTTTCTCTCTTTATTTATTATGCTTGGTGTAAAATATTCTCTTTAAGAATAATATTATTTTGAACTCACACTTTATAAAATACCATGATTATACACTCATACTTACTATTGGATTGAGTGTAGATTACACTTAGTTTAGGTTTTACACTCCATCTAATAATGAATGTGAGTGTGTTGACACGATGTTATATAAAGTATGAATCAAAATAACATTTTTCTTCTCTTAATTCTTGGATCACTCTCACACGCATACGCAGAAAAGACATGTTCTGCCATGGACTCACCGGTCACAGCCTCAGCAGAAAGCAACAGGAATAGGATATCGTAGGCAACAAGAAATACAATAACAGAACTGCCAAGGTTGAAGACAACTGGTACTCGATGTATAAGTCTAGAACTAGGAATTCGTAGGGGAAGAAAAAAAGGGAAAACAGAAGAAAAGCCAGAACATGTTGAGAGAACTTAATTACTCAAGCGATTTGGAGGACCAATTTTGTGGGGGGAAACTGATAAGAATGGTTGTCCTTGAAGAAGCGTATGGCATGTAACGTGGGGTTAATAAATCAAGCTTTATGAAAAAAAAACATTTGATGAATTAAGAGGACCATAATACTGTGTCTTTGAGGAAGGGAAGCATCTGTATAGCCTTTATGAAAGTGTGTTCATTTCACAAAGAAAATCATATCCACACGCAAAAGGATGAATGATACAGACTCGAAGTGATAGGTTAGGCCCAAAATTTTGACTGGGGTTACCACCATCGCTTGGTAGTGGACCTGGTGGCTAACTGGCTATTGATTAGTGAGCACCAAGGCAATAGAATGCTTTGTTCCTCTTTTGTTCGTAACTGCAGCTAATGAATAATGAGCAACCCCGCCTTTTTTCTTCCGCTAATAATTTACCTTCCACCGAAGTGTATTTTTGTTTTAGCTAAGGTGGTGATTAGGGAGAAGTTTCACTTCCTCTCTCTCCCTTGATTCTAAACTCTGGTCCGCAACTACAATTGCGATCGCGACATTGTGGTTTGGACTATGTCTTCAACCTCATTACAACCAAATCATAATCACATTGCATGATCCATGCTTAAAGTTTTAATCGCTATTCTTGTTAGTGGAAATAATGCGTAAAAAGTTTGGGATTCTAATTAATTCACCGTGGAATTTAAATCATACAAGAGACCAAATATGACTATGTTGGTTGGGAGAGACATTAATATATGGGGATTTGAAGTTTCTAACTATGGATTTTTCTATGGGATCCACCGTGGGGGTATTAGATTCCCTAATTAAATATGTAACTAGAATCTCCTATTTTTGGCACATGGATCCTGTTATGCTTTTGAGAAGTGGAATGTGAGCAACAATAACTTTCTTCCGATTTGTTCCATAGAGGTTGCCATTAAGAAAAAATGCCGGTCACTTGCATGCTCCTAAAGTTTATACTTAGAATGGTCCCCGAGTTATTTCAATTCTACACGTATCTTGGATTTGAATTAAACAGTTCAAGCAATTTGAATACATATACTTAAATGTCTTTGTTTCTTCTTATATTAGCAAGGACTATAAAGTAAACAAATACGACCTCGATAGCAAGTACTCATACTCAAGGACAGCTATACGCAGTCAAGTTTTTGTGGGGCCAAGCTTTTGACTCGAATTGAATGTGGAAAGGTTTCCGGTGTGAATCGAACAAATATCTTTGCTTTAGCACACTAATCAAACATGATTGAATTGAACACATAAAATAAAAGTATTTTTATTCGGCTGATAGTGATTTTCAAAGGGAAAAATATGTAGCGTGATTGAGATACTAGAAGTTAGACTGTTATTTTGAAAGAGACATTTCAATTAAAATGTGGATTGTATCGGTACAAATGCAGAATGACACCACAGGGGTAAAGCAAAAGGATAAACTAGATTTCTATGAGACGATATGGAGAGAAAAAAGAGAGGAAAAAAAGTTTGGGGATGAAATCCATAGACTTTTTATTGGAGCTCCTAAGGACAGGGGGGTCACCTTATGAGCTGTACCATGTGACCCATTGGAACTTTGAATATTTGACCTAGGATTTTTTTTGTTCTTTTTTTTATGAACAAAAAATTCACCTTTTATAACCTTGGGGAATGGAAGGTGGGTTTTTGGGTAAATGGGTGGCTTTATTTGTTTTTGGCATGGAAATTCTCGGGGTAGTGGTGGTTTTTCCCTTAGCTAGGAAAATATAGGATCCTTTTCCTTCTGACAATGCTGTCTAGTGCCTAACCAGGGTCAAGTTTCAACCTCATTCTCTTCCTCATTATCATGAGCATTTAATAATCTAAACTTGGACTAAAATTTGTTTACATTTTTAACCAATAATTAAAAGCAGTTCACATACATATAACTCCTTATTTACTTCCTCCGTCCACAGGTATCTTTCCAAGGTCCTCAATTGTGGCTTATCATGGTGATTTGTATGATTAGTACTTAAGAAGCACATTATTTGGGAAACCACGTGACATATGAATGATTTAGCTTTAAAGTTCTTAAATAGTAGTTGATTAAATCTTGTTATACGCGATATAGGTACTTGATCACATGCTATGTATCACTGTCAAGCAGGTAAAAGTCTTTCCAATTTCTGTATTTATACTCTCTCCGTTCAATTTGGTCCTTGAGCTTTACCGAAAGCTTCTGGTTTTAGGAACAGTGATACAAGGCTCAAAAGCAGGGACAAGCATATACATCAAGAGGAGTGGGGCACTTATGTTGGGTTGATTAACAATTTTAAGATCATTGATGGATTCAGCATCCATTATTAGCCATCTTATTAAACCACTCGTGCTTCCATTTCAAATTTGTGATGCCATTGTCTCAATAATACATTTTGCGTTTTAAAAGTTGAAACTGCCAAACCGGGTGAGCAAAAACACCAAGAAAAGAGTGGGTGACAAAAAAACCATGATAAATAGCAATAAGGAGGACAATTACTGAAGGAACAGAAGCAAACAGTTTAAGGCAACATAAACTAAGGACATCTCGTACATTTTATATGTTCAAATCTGCTACTTCTCTTTACCATAGTTGTCTGAAACCAAAAGCTTCCTTCTAAAGCTTCCTTTTTGGGTTATATGTTCACCAACACCATTTCCTCTGAACTGCCCTATCCTGTCTGAAACTCTCCATTAGCTCAAGAATGGTAAACATAGCCATTCAACCCATCATTCTCTATCTCTCTTATCTCCTCTTTTTGTGTATATAGCTAATTAGTTTCAATTCAATTCTGCTCATACAGGGAGACAAAGAGGTGAAAGAAGATGTCAAGTCCATCTCCCAATGGAAGAAACAAAAAGGTGGATTCAGGGCTGCCATGTTTGTTTTCGGTAAGCAAAAGCAAAAAAAAAAAAAAAAAAGTCTTGAAGCAAATTACTCTTGACTTAGTTCTTTGCATTGTGCTTACTACTCAGCTAGCAAAAGCGAACTACCTAACTATCTTGACGTTTTCTTTTCTTCCTTCTCCTTCTTCTTCTTCCCTCCTCAGTCTTGACAGCGTTGGACAACATGGGTTTTGTGGCAAACATGGTGAGCTTAGTCCTCTACTTTTATGGGGTGATGCACTTTGATCTGTCCAGTTCTGCCAACACTCTGACAAACTTTTTGGGCTCAACTTTCTTGCTCTCACTTGTTGGTGCCTTCATCTCGGATACTTACCTGAACAGACTAACCACATGCTTGCTTTTTGGATCACTCGAAGTCTTGGTAAGTTGTAAACAATGATATCTTTTATAAAAAAATTAATAAAAAAACACTTCAATTCCCAATATCACTGCACAAACAAAGAAACTCAATTGGTTCTTCAAAAGAGGTTTGTACTACTTTATAGTTTGTTTCTGACTTAAACATGTTGGTGTAGGCTCTGGTACTGCTCACGGTTCAAGCTGCTTTAGACCATTTACACCCAGATGCCTGCGGCAAATCAAGTTGTGTCAAGGGTGGTGTGGCAGTAATGCTTTACACTTCATTGTGTTTGTTGGCATTGGGTTCTGGGGGGGTCAGAGGGTCCATGACTGCACTTGGTGCTGACCAATTTGATGAGAAGGACCCAATTGAAGCAAAAGCTCTTGCAAGCTATTTCAATTGGCTCTTGCTCAGCACAACACTGGGGTCAGTTATAGGAGTCACCGGTGTTGTGTGGGTTAGCACCCAGAGAGCTTGGCACTGGGGATTCTTCATAGTTACCTTAGCTTCCTCTGTTGGATTTGTCACCCTTGCTCTTGGCAAGCCATTTTACCGCATCAGAACTCCCGGTGAAAGCCCCATTTCAAGGATCGCTCAGGTTTTTTTTTTTCTTTATTTTTTTTATTTTTTATCTCTATTTTCTTTCCCACTTTAATTAGCACATCGCACATCATGGTTTTAACTTTTAGGTTGCAGTTGAAATACTGCTGACATGGTCATAAATCGTAATTGCCTCTGCCATGTGGTTATTGAAAGCCACAATTGCAGCTGCAGCAATTTGAAAAATATATGCTCCCTCCCCGTCCACTTTTATTTATTTATTGAAAAATAGAAAAATTTAGTGTATTAAAAAATTATATATCTAAATAAAATTTGTGTCTAAATCTACGAATTTTTTAATATATCAAAATTTCACTCTTTTTCAAAGAGATGGATAAGAGAGTCCGGAGTAATAAAATATTTAATAACCATGAAGCTGTTTTTGTTAAGTACAGGTTATTGTTATGGCTTTTAAAAACCGAAAGTTAACTCTACCAGAGTCTCATGAGGAACTCTATGAGATCAGTGATAAAGATGCTAAAGGAGAGAAGATTGCACACACCAACCAGATGAGGTGAGACTCCTCCTCCTCCATCTCCATGCTCAAAATCCATACTTTAACCAAGTCTGCATAATGCTACAGAGACCAGTTCTAGGCTAATAATTTTTCTTTCTGCAAATGCTTGATAAGACAATTAAACAACTGCATGGTATGGTCCAGCACATTGGCGTGTCAAAGAATTAAGATTCTTTTTCCTTCATGTACGACACAGTAGGTAATGCCAAGCGCTCAGGGCCTACTATCACTTGTGCACGTTTGGGTCTGCAGAGAGAGGGAGAATGATCACAGAAAATTTATTATCTGTGCCGTGTTTTTATTCTGTAAAACACGAGAAAAATTTAAAGTTTTCTGACAAAGCTCAGGGATAAAGTTTTTCACCAGTACTTGATGCAATCAAATTCTTATTTTTGTTTTTATTTCTGGGTTGGTTTAATTTGGAGTGCTTTACTGAAAGAAAATGAGAATTCTGAATACAGCATATCCATGTAGCTAAGCTCAATGATTTCTTCTTTATCTTTTCCATTTATCTTTTGGAAATAAACTGTGCTAATCTTATTAAATTGAAATCAAATTTGAAAACTACTTTCCATGTGCAATAATTTGAAAAAAATGATTGATGCAAGAATGGGGTTGGGACATTCATCCTCCCTTATATATTTTTTTTCCTTCCTTCATAGGTCAAAGTTTCAATCGTATACATGCATGTTAAAATGTTCTGGTTTTGTTGGATCAGGTTCCTAGACAAAGCAACCATTCTCCAAGGAAACTTTGAACCCCAGCCATGGAAGGTCTGCACAGTGACACAAGTTGAGGAAGTGAAGATCCTAACAAGAATGCTGCCCATATTAGCAAGCACCATTATAATGAACACTTGTCTAGCACAGCTTCAAACCTTCTCAGTCCAGCAAGGGAATGTGATGAACCTGAAACTTGGTTCTTTCACAGTGCCTGCTGCATCCATTCCTGTCATACCCCTCCTTTTCCTGTGCATCCTTATCCCCATTTATGAGTTCTTCTTTGTGCCATTCGCCAGAAAGATCACTCACCACCCTTCTGGCGTTAAACAACTTCAAAGAGTTGGAGTGGGGTTGGTACTCTCTTCCATTTCAATGGCAGTAGCTGGCTTTATAGAAGTGAAAAGAAGGGACCAAGCCAAGAAAGACCCCTCTAAGCCCATTAGTCTGTTTTGGCTCTCCTTCCAATATGCTATATTTGGGATTGCTGACATGTTTACTCAAGTAGGACTCTTGGATTTCTTTTACAGGGAAGCACCTGCAACAATGAAATCACTGTCAACTTCCTTCACATGGTTGTCCATGTCCCTTGGTTACTTCTTGAGCACAGTCTTTGTCAATGTCATAAACACTGTTACCAAAAAGATTACTCCAAGCAAACAAGGATGGTTACATGGGTTTGATTTAAACCAAAACAATCTGAACTTGTTCTTTTGGTTCTTAGCTATCCTTAGCTGTCTTAATTTTTTTAACTTCCTTTACTGGGCCACTTGGTACAAGTACAAATCTGAAGACCAAAATTCAAAGCCAAATTCGGAAGATGTGGCTGAAACACCTCTCAAGATGGATCATGAGGAAGCCAAGAAGAACGGTGGTGGAAGCAATCAAGATATGATGATGATGGCTAAGGCTAAGGAAAGCAGCCAAACCAGTGAGGCCAATAGTGAGGGACCCTCTTCCTCTGATGAAACGGAGGATGGCAAGGAAAAAGAAGGAAACTATGGAGATTGGAAGCACAGAAGATGATGATAATAATAATAATAATGTCAGGAGCTCAAGACATGATTTGATGTTTTAAGGTGACTAGATATGATAAGCGTGGATTGTGGAAATAGATAGTCGTGGAAAATCTCTTCCTATGCTGCATGTGTGCTTGTATGATTGATGAGTTGTTGGGTACTGTTTACCCTCTGGCACCATCTATGTGTCTCTGTGTGAGCAAAGTCTAAAGGTTTTCTTTTTCTTTCTTTTCTTTTGGACTTGGTCTTTTTATCATATGAGATGATTAACCAGCAAATGTAATTGGCTGTTAAGCATTAACAGTTAGTCTAATGAAAGAAGAAGCTACAATAGTATGCATTAGTTATTAACAGTCTGTGGACTATATACTCTTGTCAATACTGTGATAATTTTGTGTTATCTCCATATAAACAAATCTTTTATTAATCATAATTCATAACTGAAATTATAATTTTTTTTACCTTCTCTACTGTTGTGATTAGACACAAACGATGCGTGCTAATAATAAGTGTCGTGTTACGATCTTGTCAGTGATCACGTGACATTTTCCTCTACATCTTTTGCTCACCAGTTACCACTATCACGAAGTTACATTTGAAGAATGTCACACGAAACCTTAACTGCTACAACAGTGTTTGTTATGACTTTTGATCTCTTGAATTTCTTTTGATTGCGAGTTTTGAATGGCGTGATTGGCGTTCCTGTCATTCGAGTTATTATTGACGAAAAAAGCTTCATGAAATGTACCACTGTTGTAATGATACACTTCACTGTCCTGCCAAACGTTGATATTATCTTCCTTTTTCTCATCAAATTGTTTTGAATTCAAATTCGCCATTGGCCAATATTATCACTTTGATAAACTCGTATACGTACGTAGAGTACCTTCTTTGCCAACAGCCCAATACTAGCAAATAAAACAAGGCAACAATATTTGAACATTTTTCCTTGAATTAAATATTGATATCAGAAACTCATAAAATTAACATAGGTAATATTTTTCTCTCACAAATATAACATAATACATATAATGGAAGAGGAAATTTTGAGGTTTTATAACTTGATGAACTGGTATTACAACCATGGTACATAACGCCTTTTATAGGCTTCACACACCAATAAAATATTAAACAAAATACAAACCCAAGGCTGAAGTAACTAACATGCATGATTTGTGGAAAAGTTTAGTGGGCTATGACAGGCAATGATTTTCAGCCATGTTATCCACTAATAAAGCAAGCATATACTGTAACAATTAGCTGCATGACACATCTTGGCAGCAGCAATTTTGCCTTGTGTCTACCCAACACATGGCACTCTATATGATGGGCTGTTGACACCTAAATACAAAACTATGGGCAAGTTGGTTTAATATTTCTGATATTGTCTCTCTTAAACCAAGTTTGTAGAATTTATTATTCCAAAAATCTTTTTCAACTTGTAAAACAACTCAAGCTTCAATGGCTTTGTAAAAATATCTACAACTTGATCTCCAGTGGGACAATAATCAATCAGTATTTCCTTATCAGCAACCAATTCTTGAATTTTGTAGAATTGAATATCAATGTGCTTGGACCTCCCATGGAATACTGGATTTTTGCAAAGTGCAACTGCTGACTTCTTGTCACAGAATATCATTGTGGGAAAGCTTTGCTTCTGGTTCAACATTTCAAGAACTTTTCTTAGCCATGCTGCCTGTGTAGCACAACTTGTGGTTGCTATGTATTCTATTTCTACTGTAGAAAGTGCAACAACATATTGTTTCTTTGATAACCATGACACTGCACTTGACCTAAGATGAAAAACATACCCTGAAGTGCTTTTCTTTGTCTCTATGTCACCTACCCAATCACTATCTGTATATCCAACAAGTTTCACATCATTAGTATTTTCATAAAATATTCCATCATTCAAGGAACTTTTGATGTATCGAAGAATTAATTTTGCTGCTTGCAGATGACAGGCATGGGGTTCGTCCATAGATGGACTGAGTAAACCAACTCCAAAGACTATGTCTGGCCTAGTTGCTGTCAAGTATCTCAAGCTTCCAATCAAGCTCTTGAAATAAGTAGAATTGACAGTTCTTCCTTTATCTTCTTTCATCAACCTCAACTTTTCTTCAACTGGAGTAGCAACTAGTTTTGAATTTTCCATCTGAAATTTTCTCAAAATATCATTATCATATTTCTTTTGAGAAATAAAAATCTCAACCTCCTTTTGAGCGACTTCGATGCCAAGAAAATAGGACATTGAGCCTGAATAAGTCATTTCAAAATGTTTCTCCATAGCCTCCCTGAATTATGTAATCATTTTCAAATTATTGCCAGTGAAAATCAGATCATCAACATAAAGACAGACAATAAGAATATCTCTAGGTTCAACTGATTTAATGTACAAAGTATGTTCAAAATGACATTTCTGAAAACTATTCTCAATGAAGTAGGAGTCAATCTTCTTATACCATGCTTTCGATGCCTATTTCAAACCATACAAAGCTTTTTTCAATTTGTAAACTTCATCTTCTTCTCCAGGGATCTCATAACCTGGAGATTGCTCGACATATACTTCTTATTCCACAGTGCCATTCAAAAATGTAGACTTAACATCCATTTGATATATCTTCCACTTATTTTGAACAGAGAGTGAAATAATCATGTGAATGGTGTCTAATCTAGCAACAGGAGCAACTACTTCAAAATAATTAATACCTAGCTTTTGTCTGTACCCTTTTGCAACCAATCTGGCCTTAAAATGATCAATATCACTATTGGGCTTGTACTTAGTCTTGTACACCCATTTCACTCTAATTGGCCTTTTCTATGCAGGAAAGTCGGTTAGCTCCCATTTATCATTCTTTTCAATCGCATGGATCTCCTCATCCTTGGCTTTTCTCTAATTCTCATTATTAGAAGCTTCTTCATAACTCACTGGCTCACAATATACAAATAGAGCAAAATTGACAATCTCTTCATCAGACAAGTCATTTTCATTACCCACAACATAGTCTTTCAATCTGTCTAGTGGCTGATGATTCCTCTGAGGTCGGCTAGATGATTCCAATTGAGTTGATGTTTCTGGTTGTTCATCTTCTTCTATATAACAATCAGGAAAGGTCACAGGCTCTTTCTGAGATTTGGCCAACCAGTCCCATGTTCCTTTCTCATCAAATATCACATCTCTGCTGATTATAACCTTCTTTGTCTCTGGATTATACAACTTATATACCTTTGAGTTTATACTATAGCCAATGAAAATGCATTTCTCACCTTTGTTGTCTATCTTCTTCCTTAGGTGATCTGGTACATCGGCATAAGAAACACTGAAAAATTATGATATGGCGTATTGATGGCTTTCTTCCACTCTAAGCTTCTTCTGGTGTCTTATCACAAACACTCCTTGTAGGGCACTTGCTCAAAAGATAAACTGCAGTAGCAACTACTTCTGCCCAAAATTCTTTAGGTATTTGTTTGAATCTTAACATGCATCTGACCATATCTATGATTGTTCTATTCTTCTTTTATGCTACTCTATTCTATTAGGGAGTGTATCTGGTTGTCAATTGATGTTGAATTCTGTGTTGCTCAAAGAAATCTGCACACACAAGATACTCCTGTCCTCTGTCTGTTCTGAGAATTTTGATTCTATAGCCAATTTGTTTCTCCGCAAAGGCCTTAAATGACTTAAAGGCATCACAAGCTTCTTATTTCTGTTTCAAAAAATACACACATGTTTTTCTGCTAAAATCATCAATAAAAGTGATAAAGTACCTACGACCACCATGAGTTAGTACATCAACAGTGCACAAATCTGAGTGTATGATCTCCAATAACTTCTTTGCTCTTCAGGATCTTCCAACAGGAAATGAATCTCTGTGTTTTTTTCCCAATTGACAAGTCTCACAGACACAGTTAGGAATTTCAATAGGTGGCAAACCAGAAACAAGTTCTTTTCTCGACAGATAATTCAATCCAAAAAAGCGAAAGTGCCCAAAACACATATGACATAGCCAATTATCATCAGGTATCACAAAACTCAAGCAGGAAAATTTCTCATGTTTCATTTTCAGTGGAAAAATTCAATTTGAAGTCATTTTTACCTTTACAGTAAACCTTCCATCGTCATCAAATATCATGCAGTAACCTTGATAAATCTATATGTCATAGCCTTTCTCTAACAGCTGTCTAATACTCAACAGATTGTGATAAAGTCCAGGAGCA